>CM028132.1:412900000-414102916 GCA_016271365.2 Neoceratodus forsteri | reverse complement strand
TTAGAAGGAAGAAAATGCAAGTAATTGTTTGATTTTGTGTTTTGTTTTGCATAACTTGTTATAACAAGTTAAATTACTAGTGCCCTGTAAATGAGCTCACCTTGTGGATGCCCGCTGATCCGCCCTTCCTGCTTTGCCACAGGAAATGTCACAACTGTGGTACCCTATAAAGGAGTGTAGTGTGGGATGGTTGGTGATGGGGGTGGGTGGCTGGGCCCTTCCCTGAAGAAAAGAAGAACCACAGACAAAAGAACAAGGAGGTAAGAGCAGAAACAATCAGTCAACAACAAATACAGTAACCCTGAAGCTTATCCTAATGTTAGATAAAACTGTAAAACCTGTAAGCACAACCTGTAATAATTTTAGACAAGATATACCCCGTAAGAAGCACTTTGCTACAGAGAAAAATAAAGCAGTAACAGAAGATATGCCTTGCAAAAGACAATTTGAATCAGAAGATTACAGCAGTAATCTGTTAGCACACACCTGTAGGCACACCTTGTAATAATGCAGAAGAAGGTATACCAGCAACAACAATTTGAATCAGAGAAAATAAAGCAATGAAATGTTAACAACAAACAGTAGCAATCCTTGTGAGTACAAAATAAAAATAACACAGTAAATCTTCTTAGCCAAAAGAAGTATTAATCCTTTCCCTTGCTCACTAAGGTTATCTGCTCTGTCCTTTCAAGCAATCTAGAAGGAAATAGCTGAGGTGAAGCTAGGTTTTTGGCCAGCAAACCAAGTCTTCTACCTCAAGATATCAACTAACCTGACCTTTTAACCCTTCTTTCTGTTGGAAGTTTCTGACAGTTTGCTAGCTCCACCCCCCCCAGATACACACCTAATCCTCTGGAAGAGCTTTGGGAGGAAAGCAATTAGCTCCTTCAATGTGAAAAGGAGACAGAAACACCTCTGAGACAATAAACCTTTTTAAAAAAGAATAAAATAAAACAGTGGTAAACAGTAATTTTGCTTAACCCAATGATAAAAAGTCACAAAATGTAAGCACCACCTGTAATAATTTCAGAAGATATACCCTGCAAGAAACACTTTGCTACAGAGAAAAATAAAGCAGTAATAGAAGATATACCTTGCAAAAGACAATTTGAATCAGAAGATTACAGCAGTAATCTGTTAGCACATACCTGTAGGAGCACCTTGTAATAATGCAGAAGAAGGTATACCAGCAACAACAATCTGAATCAGAGAAAAATAAAGCAATGAAATGTTAGCAACAAACAGAAGCAATCCCTGTGAGTACAAAATAAAAATAACAACACACAGTAAATCTGCTTAGCCAAAAGAGTGTTAATCTTTTCCTTGCTCTGATAAGGTTATCTGCTCTGTCCTTTCAAGCAATCTAGAAGGAAAGAGCTGAGGTGAAACTAGGTGCTTTGGCCAGCAAACCAAGCCTCTACACACCTCCATGAAATAACAGCTACCCTTCAAAGTAGCTTTACCAAACTGGAGTCATGGTTTGCTCACAACAAACTCTTCTTGAACTATAGTAAAACAAAAAGCAATGCACTTTACCCTACAAAGCTCAAAAAAGCAGGGTGGCCCACTTATCATACTAAGTAACAAAAGTGACATAATTGAACAGGTTACTACCTTTAAATATCTGGGATTATTCCTAGACAACACCCTTTATTTCAAAACCCATATTGACCATGTCGTGAAAACAGCCAACATCAGACTCGGACTCCTTTACCGACACAGAAATGAGCTGACCTCTGAGGCCCTCAGTCTTGTCACCAAAAGATCAGTACTGTAAATTGTTGACTATGGACTGGCTGATCCAACAGATGGATTAAGTAAATGCTTCCCAAATTCATTGAGGACAATCCCAAGGATTGGGATTCCCTACTGCCATTACTCCTTATGGCAATTAGGGGAACACCCTCAGCCACCACCCAGCTGACACCCTTTGAGGCGATGACTGGTAGAAATATGAGATTACCTGAACACCTGTTGTTTGACCTGCACACCCCACTGCAGATCGTGTCTCAGTGGACCAATATGTGAAAACTCAGACAAGACCTCATACACACTCATTTGTAGGCTGCTAATTGCATGGGCAAGGCCCAGCAACAGTCCAAAATCCAGTTTGACAAACACGCATAAGAAGTGGATTGGTAAATTGGGGATCAGGTAATGGTTCTCAGATTTGCAATCCCACACATTCCTTCTCCAATAAGTGGGAAGGATCCTTTCCACTGTCAACAAGCTCAGTCGGGCAGTCTATCAGGTTAGACTCATGCAAAAAAAAATTGACTGACAAATGGTTACATGCAAACCAGCTGAAACTGTGTGAAGGAGTATAATTACTTTTCCTCAACCCATTGGGCAGAATAGTACTAATTCACTAATGTTTGATTTTCCTTTTCAGATACATTGACAAGATGGCTATCTTGTTCCATTTTCTCCTCATCTCAGGAGTTGTCCCCTGCATCCAAGGCATTGTAAAGCACCTCCTTCCTCACCTTGATCCACCTGCAACTACCCCAGAGGAGTCTCCATCAATATTCCCGACAATTTGATTACTGTCCAGGTGGGTTCAGATGCCTACCTAACTGCCTCAGTTGTTGCTCCTGATAAATCTAGCCTACAAATTGGTGGCAAACCAAATCTCAAGGACAAATACTCCCGTGGCCAAGCTCTCCAAGAGAACTTTCCATGGTTGGCCCAACACAAAATTATCCCCAAATGGTACTTTGTCCTTGCTCCAGACTTCTCTTAGACATTCTGGTTTATACAATATCACTGCCTTAATTGACCCCTCATATTGTAATTTATTGTCTAAAGACTCTGCCAGGAAATTTTGTGCTGTACACAACATGGTCTCAGCTGCCAAGTATTTATCTGTGTTACCCCCTACTGAGAAACAGCTTTTGGAATGTCCAAAACAAACCCCTGATCCTCGTAGTGGTCTCACAGCCACTGCTTTACCTGGTACACTTATTAACAACTTACAATTTATGCATATACCTGTTTTGTTTAACTTAACTTACTGGAATATGAAAGAATTTGGTATGTGTCATACTACTAACACATCATTGTTTTATAGTACTTTTGTAACTTGATAGCTTAGCAGCTTTTCAGATACATAACCAAAACCCTATTGCTGGGGTTCACACCACCGAGCACAGAGGCAACTTTAGGAGAAAACCTACTACAGATGATCAAAGTATAAACGTAATACACATGACACATCTGATGTCACGGGTGCCACAGGCACTGTCACTAGTGTTTTTGGTACAGCAATGTGCATCTGGAACAAGGCCAACATTGCTGCTATGAAGTTGCATTCACAGAAGTTCCAAACTGGTTTGGTGAATTATATATACCCCCATTATCGCATGTGTGGATGGCCTTAGTCAGGAAGAGCGATACACTGTATACAATATACATGACATTGCTAAGGCATTTACTGATTCTAAAGACAAGATTAACTTCCTTATTGCACAAAAACAGTAAAGAAGCAGATAAGCAATACATTGCCCATGAAATCCTATGCTTAGCCTATGGCTCTTACATTATCACCACCATCCACAATCTCTTCCGTGATCTAGAACTCAAGAATCCCTGATATCATACATGATAGATATATCTCTAAATGGTATTGTCCTCATTGCAAATCCTCTAACTGTGTTGCCATGTGTATGCTACAGAGTTTAACTATTCCCATTTCTACTGCTTGGAATTTGGGTTTTGTGACCAGGCACCCCAATAGTGGTCCATATTTTACTTCTGAGAAATGTTCAATTAAGGATACTATGTTTGTGTCTTTCACTGTTTCCTTACCATGTTTTGATCCTACTACAGTTATATTTGATAAACTTGCATCTGTACACTCCATTGGCACCTTGACGAAGATATCTACAGAGAACACATTGATTTGCCTCCTCTATTGGTTTTCCATCCTCTTCTGGACACGTGGATCTCACCGACATGGACTGCTGTGTAAGAAAGGGTATATTTATTTGTGTTGATGTGACATATTTGATGTTATTAAATCTGTGTGTGTTTATTTCCCAGACAGTATTGACTGGTCCTTTTCCATGGATGATGACATCACCACTAATAGCACAGAATACAAGAACTCAACATCGGCTCCAGATGATTCCAAGTTATACCAGTCTTACTGGGAGGAGGGTCACTGCCTGTCAACATGATTTCCAAACAGACTTATACTTGCCCAGTACAGCTGCAAAATGGAGACTGCCTATGGTGAAAATGCAATATAACTCAGATGGTGAATATTGTGTTGTTACTAACTATAAGACTTTCATGATGGTTCCCAGACATGTTCTATTGATACTTCTGACTTCTGCTTTGTCCCCATCAGAAAAACGTTATTGGGCACACAGTTATTACCCTGTTCCACTTATGGATACTGATATCATTGATGGTAGCCCTGATTTTCTGCTTATTCTTTCAGAGTATTTACCTTACTTTAATGTACACATTGATCCCCTCACTTTGACATTAAAATCACTTTTAGAGAGAAAGACACCCATCTCATTCACATCAGCAATAATATCTTATTTATTTATTTATAAAATTTTGTTAACTGGGTAGGCCCACTGGGCCCGGAGGTCCATTTTCAGGGGCAACCCAGAGCTCCAAAGCTAATGAAGCTGTCCTTGCACTTATTAATGATGGTGATATGAATAGTGCACTTACTAACACTTGGTTAGAGATTACCATTAAAGGTTTTGTTATTATACAAGCATTTTGATACTTTTTCTTATTATTATGCCTTGCTGCCCTCGGCGCACATTACGCCAACACTGTGAGCAGCTGGAGTTCCTTTACAAGGCTCACGCGTTGGGTCTGTATATGACCCCTGCTCCCTATTCATTTCTTACTTTGCTTGTGTTGCCCTTTTGAGGCAACAAGGGGAATGCAACATGAGGTCCCTGCACCCTAATTGATACCCCACAGATACACCACAGATAGCTAGCATTGAGGCAGATGTTATACTAACATATAGGGCTAAGGTCATCTACCGTATAAGAGTAGATGTCAGGATATGTATGCACATTACTGTTATACACTTTACTTTCCAATATACATGTATTTTGCTTACAAGATGTTAGGACATCTGTGTCCTTGTAATGAGTGAGATCTTAAATCTTGTGATTTACCAGATTAATTATGTACTTGGCTGTGCATGTTTTCTGTTTGTTTTCTCACCTGGATATTTATTGATATTTTTATCTTTCAGGTTGCTCTGTCTCCTCCTTCAAGGAGTCTGGTAGACAACTGATCTTCTCCCTTCCTATAATCCTCCCTTTTTGCTCCCTTACCATTTTCCTTAGCTCCCTCCGTCCACCTCCCATTTTCCTTTCTTTCTCTTCCTTTTCTCCCCACCTCTTCCTTTCCCTTGGCTCCATTGAAAGGCTCATTGGTTTGCAGTATTATAGAAGCCTTGCAGATCATAGTTACCTTTCTCTTTATTTTGCTTAGGCTCTTATTAGGTTATGCATAATGTGTTCTGTTCTTGAGAGTGCTATTTTGTGCAGCTCCTGGAATGCTGCAATTGATGTTTCAAACCACATTATGTGCATAACCTCTGTGATTGGTCATGCTTTGGACTGTATGCATGTTTATTCATAAATCTGCTTTTTAAGTGATGGCAGTGCTCTCTTCAACCACGCCTCAACAAAGAGTGTTTACTCAAAGTGCCAGAGCTAGCAGTTGTTTAGCAGTGTCATCTGCTTTCTCACTTTGTTATTTATTTATTTTCTAATAAAGAAGTAAAATTTTCTTGATGAACAAGTGCAGGCCTTGTTTCTCTCTGAGTGCAGAAAACAATTGTTGCTGTGTCTTGCTATCTGGCTGACTGCCCATTTTCTCTGCATCAGCTCTTTTCTGTGGCTTTGCGATCTTGCTCTGGACCATGTAGTCTTTTTATAACCACTCCTTCTGAACATGTCAGGTGTCATTTAAAATATTGGCCAAAATGTAATTTCATGCCATGAGTAAGAAAATATATTTTGGCAAAGATTTGAAAATGTCAGCTGTCACATTCCTGAGGTAGTGTGAATAAATAGCTATGTTGAAAATGTGAGTCAAAACATTGAAAATTACCAAATTTAAGAGCATGTCTTGAAAAATCTCAATGTACTGCCATAGCTTCTTGTTTTTTTTTTTTATTTTATCCTGAATTTTCAACATAGCCTTCTTATGACCCCACCTCATGAACAAAGGTGGAGAAAGTTCTTAAATCCTGTCTGAAAGGTAATTTTGTGCCAACGTGCAAAAACATCGCCTTGGCCAGAATTTGAAAAATGACAGCTGTCACATTTATGAGGTGGTGTGAAAACATGGCAGTGTTGAAAATTTTCTGGTAAAAATTACCAAAGTTACAAGAGTACATTGAAATTTTTCAGTGTATGCTCATAACTTTGCTGTTTTTTTAATATTTCACCCATATTTTCAATATAGCCTTCTTATGACCCCCATGTCATGAACAAGGGCAGAGAAAATTTTCAAATCCTGTCCAAGAGGTGATTTTGCACCAGAAGTGCGAAACACATTTTGGCCATGACTTAAAAATGGTAGCTGTGGCATTCATGAGGTGGTGTGAAAAAATGGCTATGTTGAAAATTTGTGATCAAAATGATAATTACCAAAGTTATGAATGTGCATTGAATATGTCAATGAAGACTCTTAACTTTGTGGCTTCTAATATTTGTACCCAAATTTTCAACATAGCTTTCTATGACCCTGCACAACCTTCCTATGACCCCACACCAAATTTTCAACATAGTTGTCTTATAACCACACATCATTCAAAAGGGTAGAGAAAATTTTCAATCCTGCTCAAAAGGTGATTCTGCACCGAAGTGCAAAACACATTTTGGCCAGGACTTGAAAATGGTAGCTGTGACATTCATGATGTGGTGAAAAAGGGCAATGTTAAAAATTTGGGCTCAAAACATTGATAATTACCAAAGATGAGTGGGCATTGAGGGATTTCAAGAAACACTCATAACTTTGTTATTTTTATTATTTTTAAGTCAAATTTTTAACATAGCCTCTGTGATGACCCCATAACGTGAACAAGGGTAAACAAAATGTTCAAATCATGCCTGAAAGGTGATTTTGCACCACAAGTACATTAACACATTTTGGCCAGGATTTGAAAATGGCAGCTGTCCCATTCGTGAGGTGATGTGATGTGATAAAATGGCTATGTTTACAATTTGTAGTCAAAATATTGAAAATTACCAAAGTTACAAACATGCGTTAAAAAATTCCAATGTACACTCATAACACTGTTGATTCTTAATAGTTTTACCCTGAATTTTCAACATAGCTGTCTTATGATCTTGCATAACCTTCTTATGACCCCACCTCGTGAACAAGAGTAGAGAACATTTTCAAATGCTGCCCGAATGGTGATTTTACACCACAAATGTACCAACACATTTTGGACAGGATTTGAAAAATGACAGCTGTCACATCTATGAGGTGTTGTGAAAAATGGCTATGTCTAAAAATTTAGGGCCAACATATTGAAAATTACTAAGTTATGAGCATGCACTGAACATTTCAATGTGCACTCATAACTTAGTTTTTTAAACAGTGTTACCCCAAATGTTCAGCATAGACTCCTTTTGATGCCACCTCATGAACAAAGGTGGAGAAAATCTTCAAATCCTGCCTGAAAGGTGATTTCATGCAGCAGCCACAAAATCACCTTTTGGATGGATTTGCATAATTACTGCCATTGTTCATGAGTTGGGGTCCCACAAAAGGCAATGTTAAAAATTTGGGGAAAATATCCAAAATGACCAAGTTATAAGGACAAGTGCCAAACCCATCGAAATACATTGAACCACATACCTAATTTCCTCTGTTTCTGGTCCTATATTAATGAGTGAAGATGTGTCTCTGGTCCAGAGAGGATTAGGGTGTTGGACCCTGGTAGGTAAGTAAGGAGTGGTGGTGGGGTGTGTGTGGTGGTGGGTGCCGATTGAAAGGTTGAGTGGGGAGGGAAATGGTGGCAGTGGCCCAGCTGCTGCAACAGATATGATAGATGGTTTTCTTTTTACAGGGTGTATAAAAATAAAAGACTAAGAAGGACAGTTTTCTTTATTTCAGGTACAGACATTGGAGGTTGGTTACCCCAGTGCTGGTGTCATGTTTGTCGGCAGTGGGGGTGGACTTCTCAGTGTCACACAGTGAAAATGGTGGAGGGTAGTACCCGGCACCAGGGATTGGGCATCCCTGTGTCAGTAAATTAAGAAGGAAGGGGTGGAAGAGATTGAGGATGGTTTCTTTAATCCAAGTATCAATACTGGGGATTGGGCACCCACTAGGTGTTATGCTTGACAGCAGTAGGTGTGGACTCGGGTGTCACACAAAGAAAGCAGGTGAGTGGGAGGTACTAGCCTGCACTGGGGATTGGGCACCCCATGTCAGACGGGATTGTTTTTAAGTTGGAGGAGGACCACAGCAGGCTGATCATAACGCTGATCAGCTCTGTTTGCTGGACAACATTATGCAGATCAAAAGAAAGAGCCACTCTATGCTTTGAGCAGCTCTTTTCTTTAAACTACACAAAGTTTCTGCCCAGCAATACCAGAAAAGTTTTATGATCAGCCTGGTTGATGATTGGTCTGACACTATCGGGCCCTTGCAGACTGCCCTGCATTGGACCAACAGTGGCATACCTCTCAAAATCCACTATCATACCAATATGTTCACTTTGAGCAAGCACAAAGGTGAATATAAAAAGTGTAGACAGTAAGGAAGGGAAGTATTGCCATAAGGGTGGGGCAGAATAGTTAGGTAGGGTGAGCAGACTAGATGGGCCAAGATCTTTGTCTGCTATCAACTTCTATGTATCTACTGTTCCCTGACACACACGTGCTTTTGCTTTTGTTCTGACTCTAGTTCAAGAATTTTATCTCTAGCAGTAAAACACAAATGTTGCTGACCATCTCTATTAATCATCACCCCAGTTCCAAAAATATCTATACAGAATCAGTGTCCCAAAATGCAGTAAGAGACACAAACAGTTTTATCCAGAATGAACAATTCTGATTGGTCAGCAGTATACAAACGAACAGGCTCAGCACTTGCTTAACATAAGTAGCTACAGGCAGTTCCACAAGTCTTAACTTCTCACATTTTGTTGTATTAATGGTAAAAGGCAAGAACAGGGTTAGTGAGTAACACTGAACCCTGTGTCCGTTGCTTTTGCAATGGTTACCCTTGAAACACCGCCGGTTATAGATGTTAAACATCAGGTTTTCATGATCCTGTCCTGCCTTTCTAAACATTAATACAATAAAATACCTAACGACTTGTTGAACCTTGTCTTCTTCAGGTGAGTGAGTGTCTTTTCTGTTTGTTTGCTTTCTTGTACAGAGAACCACATTGATATTTAGACGCAGTCCTGCTTTATTTTCCTGGTCAGGAACAAGAAGCATAACAGACTGATAGAGTTGTACTTTTTATTAATGATAATAACACAATAACCAACTAACCAAATAAAATAAATGACAATTATATTACTTTATGTAAAAATAGCAATGCAAATATGCACTTTTCATTGTTTCACAGAGGTGCAGTTGTTTCTTCACAATTTCATGGTGTACAGTTTCTCTTCATAAATATTGTTCTGGGCTGTGCCTGAGCTCAGGGATACTGTTCCATGCTCCATTCTTTTCACATGCTTTTGTCACAACCAGCAGTTGCCCCAGTATGGGTCAGCTGTGGGGTTTCATTCACTCAAACTTCATCCTCCATAGATTCAGAAGCTACTCACATTTATCTAAATTCAGTCATGCCAAACTTCCTCCTCCTCAGTGGCCTACTCCAGTGCACCTACCCCCAATCACTTCAAGCCTGTCATCCTCCTTACATGCTAGACAGGCATAATTTCTGAAAACAGTGGTGTTCTACACGAGTTTCTGTATGTATGTAGATCATCCTGATAGCAAAATTATGCCTCACCACCAGCCTCACCTCACTTCACTTCAAATCACAGCTACAGTGCCAGCACTGAGAGTAAAGTAAGGAAAATATCTGTGTAAAATACTGTATCAACATTTTACTCACCCGTAACTTGCCCAGCCATTCACCCTTCTTAGATTAGAGCTAACTTAACTGGTGAAGCACTTGTGCACTTTAATGCAGTGCACTGCACCCCAATGTGGACAAAAGTTGGGTCACTTTGTGAGGTCTTTGCGAAGGCAAAGTCTGTGACTTCACCATGTCTTCACCAGTGAAGGACAATTTACAACATCTCTAATACTGCTCCAATGCTGACATCCTTCCATGCCCCATTCTCAGACTGAAGGAGATGTTACAAATATAGCCAATATCAAGGCTCATAGTTAGTGCTCCCCCATGCCCCCATCCTCAGTCTTGCTGATGTGGAACTAGAAAGGGCCACACAACAGTATCTCTCCCAGTTAGTGCAGAGGCTCCTCCAGCTCTTGTCCCTGGTCCTGAGACCCACAGTGCATGTTTGAGTTGGAAGGGACTACAGCAACACCTTCTAGCATGGCGTGGCTAGTAAACATTATCAGCTGCTCTGAGGCTGAGGCATACTAACATACTAGCATACTAATTGCCAGCAGATTAGGCCTTACGGTCTATCGAGTCTGCTCAAATCTCAGATCCCTAGTTGGGTGCTGAGACCCCCTTGTGTTCAGAAACCCCTATCATCCATCCCCACCCCTGGACCAGGCCATCATCTGATACATCCACTTTCTGTGTCTGTCCCTCCTCTCTTGAAGCCCTCCACTGTGGATCTCTGAACCAGCTCACCAGGCAGTGCATTCCAAGGGTCCACCACCCTCTCAGTGAAAAACTCCTCTTCTCCCCCTCACCCTTCCACCTTCCAACTTCAAACCATGCCCTCTGGTGATACCTCCCTGCTTTAGTCTAAAGATCCTCCATGTTTACCGCTTATTCCCTTGAGGTACTTGAAGACCTCAATCATGTCCCCTGTCTCTCCTCTCCTCCAATGAAAACAGGCAGAGCTTCTCAAGTCTGTCCCCATACGGCAAATCCCTAGTCCTCGTATCATCTTAGTTGCTCTCCTCTGTACCCTCTCCAGGAGCTGTATGTCCCTCTTCAAGTGTGGTCTCCAGTACTGTACACAGTACTCAAGGTGTGGTCTAACCAGCCCATTGTACAGCGGCAGAATCACTTCCCTGCTGCTAGAGGGTGATCCCCTTATGATGCAGCCCAACATCCTGTTTGTCTTGCTAGCCACTCTCCTGCACTGCTAGTTATTCATACATGCATCCACCATGATCCCTAGGTCTTTTCCCCTATTGGGCCTCCAGCATCTCCCCTCCCAGGGTGTACCTGTGTTTAGATTTCCCGCCAAGATGTAACACCTTGCACTTTTGAATATTGAAATTAATTTCCATGTGTCAGCCCAGCTTTCCAGGGTGTCTGGGTCCCCTTGGAGGCCAACCTCCCTCTTCCCCTCAACTACTGCTCCCATCTTGGAGTCATCAGCGAAGAGACTCATTTCACACCTATACCCTTCCTGATGTCTGATATGTATGCATTAAACAGGATTGGACCCAGGACCGAGCCTTGCAGTATCCCACTACCGACCTCTCTAGGGTTCGAGAGCTCCCCACCGACCACTACTCTCTGGGTGCATCCAGCTAGCCAGTTTTCAATCCATCTGACCATCAAAGGCCTACTCCCAACCCCATCAGTTTCTCCACCAGACCATTGTGGGGGACAGAGTCAAACGCCTTGCTGAAGTCCAAGAATAATACATCCACAGGCTTTCCCTGTCCAGTTCTGATGTTACCCATTCATAGAACTCCACAAGATTGGTTTGACATGATCTACCTGGCACAAACCCATGTTGCCGACTATCCAGACCTCCCACCTCCTCCAAGTATACCCCCAATCGTTCCTTTAGTATACTCTCCATTAATTTTCCCACCACCGAGGTCAAACTGATGGGTCTATAGTTACCTGGTACTTCCTCGACCCCCCTTTATGGATTGGCACCACATGTGCCTCTCGCCAATCCCTAAGTGCCCTCCCTGTCTCAAGTGACCTGTTGAAGAGCTCCGCCAGGGTGCAGCCAGTATGTTCGCCAATTCCCATAGTACTCTTGGATGAATGCCATCCAGCCCAAGAGATTTGTCTTTCTTTAGGGCCTTGAGGGCTATCCACCCTTTCAGTGGAGATAGCATCATCCGTACCCCTCAACCTTACTAGCCTTTTATCCTTATCCTGATGTGACACCGGGTACCTCTCCTCCTTCTTGCTCCATTTCTGTTGCTCCCTGATCCCACTCACTGCCTCTTCTATCCCCATCGTGCCTTGCTTTGTAGATTTCCCATCCCCTCCCTAGTGAACACAGAGGCAAAGTACTAGTTTAATACCTCTGCCTGGTCCTCACCTCTTCCACCCACCCTCCTTCTGATCTCAATCTGCTGAAATGGCCCGTAGTTTTCTCTGCTCACCAATGTACGGAAGAACTCTTTCCTCTCCATGTATCCCTGTGCCAGCCACTGCTCTTACTGGACTTTGCCCCCTCACCATCTGGGTGACTTTTCTAGATGCAAGATGGTACATTTCCTTATTCCTATCCCTCTTGTTGTTTTATATTTTTGTAGGCGCCTTCTTTCTCTGACCACTACCTGAACCTCACTGGACCACCAGCATGGTTTATGTGACCTTGCTTCCTTATGTTTCACCTTAGCACAGGTCCTGACTGCCTCATGAAGTCCCCTGGCTTTATGACCTCCCATCTCTTTTCCACATTTGTCATTGATGTAATCCTTCAAGTGATCCTTGAGAATATTTCCCATGCCCACAAAGTCTGCCCTCCTGAAGTCCACTGCCAGTGTCCTAGTCCTCCCTCCCCATGCTTATTTGAAACCAGACAGTATTGTGGTAGCTCCCAGTCAGGATCCTCTACAACCAGGTCCCTTACAGATCCCCATCTGCCAGAACCACGTCCAGGACATGCCCATCCCTTGTGGTCTCCATCACATGCTGTGTTAAGAACACATCCTGGAAGCCATCCAGCAGCCTCTGCTCCTTGGCCACCTTAGAGACATGGTTCCCAGTTTGTACCTGGCATATTAAGGTCCCCATCAACACCACTCCTTCCCTTTGGTCCACACTGGGCAATGATGTTGTCAGCAAACCATCCTCCAGAACATCACCCATCCCGGGGGCCTATATACTATACCCAGCTTGACCTTACCTCCTGCTGGGTTTCGTAAGGTGACCCATAAGGCCTCCACATTTCCCTCTGCCTCTTCTACCTAGCAATTTCTATGTCATCTCTAATGAACATAGCCACTCCACCCCTCTGTCCTCCTTTCTATCCTTCCTAAGCATAGTGTACCCCATGTTTAGGTCCCAGTCATGGTTTTGTTGGTCCACGCTTTGTGACCGCGCCACATCAACCCCCGAACAGCATGGCCTGGAACTCTGGCAACTTGTTTCCCAAGCTTCTGGCATTTACTAACACCAACCCTCACCCCTTATTCCTGATCCCTTTGTCAAACCCCACCCAGGTTTCTTATACTTCCATCCTCCCTCTCCTCCTCCTGAAACCTCTACCCCCAGTCTGTTTCCCCCTCCCCTTGGGTTTGAAGGCTACTCCTCATCCGGAGGAGGGCTTCTGGTCAGCCCTCCCTTATCCTCCCCTCACAAGTTTAAACCCCACCTTTCTTGAATGTAATCAGCCATCCCCTGTTTGAGGACTTCCTTCCCTAACGAGGCAAGATGAAGCCTGTCCTTGGCATACAGTCCCTTATCCTCCCAAACTCCTTTCCAGTTTCCTAACACCCCAACCCCTCTCTTCACCCCACTTCCTGAGCCAGTCATTAACCTCTGTGATCTTCATTTTTCTCCACTGAGGCCTTTGGTACTGGTAATATCTCCAAAAAGGAAATGTTGCATCCATCATCCCGACAGACTCTGGCAAGTTCTTGGAACCTTGCTTGGATTTCCAAAATGCTATTTCCTCTAGATCGTTAGTTCCCAAATGCACCAGGAAATCCAGTTTCCTCCACAATCTCTAATCAGTTTGTACACTATGAACTTTGCTCTGTGCACTGTCAGCCCAGAGATACTCACTACCTTCACCTGGCTATGGCATCCACCCCTGTCCCTCCCACTGGATACCCCTAATCATCGAGTCTCCCAATAACAGAACCTTAACACCGCCATCATCCTTATGGTTACCTCACTATGCACTCTCAACCCCCATCCCCCCTTATTCATGATCTCAATTTCATGGCAGTCTTCCTGCCTTATTAGAGAGCCCTTGTCACCCTCCCCTTTCTGCCTCCCTTGTTATTTTGCCCACTTAACTCAGACCCCCCTGAATAGATGTCACCTTTAACCTTCTCTTATCCAACCATTTATCATGGCCCTGATGGTTTCCCTTCCCCACACCGCCACCCTCCCACCTTGTACTAGTACCCCTACCTCCAGAGGCACTCTGTGGGTCCCCTTACCTAGGGCCCCATCCTTGGTACAGACCCCCTGCTGAAGGGGACCCCTACCCACTTCCTTGTCTCCCAGTTTCTCTCCAGTCATGCTCTCCTTCCTCATGTCTGCAATATGTTGCATCTCCTATCTGCTTAACATTTATGGTTCCCTTCTCCCGCTGGGACTATTTCTATCCTTTCCATTGCCAGTCTGTGATGCCCTCTGGGTATCCGACTCTCCCCCAGCCACTGTATCAGTTTCCTCATTTCCACCAACCCTTCCTCCCCTCTGGGTTGCTTAGTAGCTCAAATTTATTGTAACACTCTATGCCAGCCTCCATCAAGTAACTTGAGTTCCCCGACTGCCCTCTAAACTGCCCCTCTTCCTCCCCTCTTGCTCTGTTCTCCTTAGGAGCTCCTTCCCACAGTCTGCTCTTTTAGGCTTCCCCACAACAGCCCCTCCTTCTCAATGTCTGCTCTTCTAGGCTTCCCCACAACAGTCCCTCCTGACTCTTCCCCTCCACTCTTTATATTCGGAATGTTTACCCTGTATGCTTTCCCCTTAGCATTAACATCCCTATCTAAGGGTCCTCTGTCCCTAATATCCTCCTGCTTGCTGTAACATAATGTCCTGTAATTTTTGAGCGTTGCCCCAGCCTTCCCATGAGCCCCACCCTTCTGCTGCCCATATCCACACCCCTTATCCTTGGACAACTCCCCAGCTCCCCAGCTTACTCCTTAACCAATATACTTCACTCCTGATACAAGATAGCTGTCTACAGAATGGGCAGCCTCCTCTCTCAGGCCCAATTGAAAATTATTGCCATCCCACAGCCTGTGCAGCCTACAACCCTTCCAAGATGCCTGCCATGGTGGAATATGACCATTCTGTTTGTCCCTCTGTTTATAATGGCACACCCCTTTTCTCAGTCCCTTCCCCTGGAATACAGTCTCTCTCTATACTGACTGCAGTTATTTACAACTGTATCATATTTTATGAATGATCTAATTTATTAAATTTTAAGAAATGTGAACAAATAATCCTTTTTTTCCAAACTTGTCTCTTATTTTGGACCTCTTGTGGTCTTTAGAAACCCTTTCTCAAAGTAAATATTTGCACTGATTAGCAGGATAAACACCATTTATTTATGATATCAGTACTAAACAAATCAAAGCAATAATAGGGTTTTATAGCCAAACAATTAAATAACACATTTGACTTTTGTTCAGTTTTGAAAAATAACAAATGTGAGAATTAAAATGGAAGACTAAAGCTATGGAAGCAAAGTTGCAAAATGGATCCAGGGAGTACATAGTAGTGTTTCTTAAAAGATATAAAAATTAGGCCGTAATTATCTTGTGTTTGTACACAGTAAAGCCAACCATAAACTTTGACGTGCCGACTTTTGCAACATTTTCTGCCAGGTGAAATGGCATTTTTTCCACAAAGAGACCAAACTTCACTCACGAAGCTGCCATACTCATAAAACAAGCATTTGTCAATGCTGAATGTTGCTTGCTTGTATGTGCTGTGTAGGTGTTTGGAAGTCAGTGGAGTGCAAATGTTGAAAATTTGCAAACTTTTGACGTGCGTAGGAACTACGCCTTACCGCTCGTGAAACAGTCTTTTTAGGAAGTTTGTCACCAGATTTTCAACATATCCATTTTCAGACCTCTGCTCATAAACATTGTCACTGTGATTTTCTTAATGTGTCCATACAGTGATTTTGCACACGATGCGCCATTGTGCGCTACATGGCGGAAACATGTTTTGGGCGAGATGTGAAAATGATAGCTATACTGCTCATAAGGAGTGTGGTTAAATAACAATGATGAAAATCTGGAGTGAAAATATTGAAAATTTGCAAACTTACGAGCGCATGGAAGTGCACAACGAGGCTCGTAAAACAGTCATTTTTAGGATTTTTCACCAAATTTTCATCATAGCCATTTTAAGACCTCTGCTCATGAACAGTGTCACTGTGATTTTCTTAATGTGTTCCATACAGTGATTTCTCACACCGACTGTGCCATTGTGCTACATGGCGGAAACACATTTGGGCAAGATGTGAAAATGACAGCTATACTGCTCATAAGGAGGTGTGGTAAATGACAATATTGAAAATCTTGAGTGAAAATATTAAAAAATATGCGAACTTATGGTGTCATTAGGAACTCGCAACACGCGCTTAATGAAACAGTCATTTTGGGAATTTTCCACCAAATTTTCAACATAGGCTTTTGAGAGCCCACCTTATGAACACTGGCAGTGTCATTTCTTAATCGGTGCTGAAGGTGATTTCGCACATGGACCGCGTAAATCACCCTTTGGCCCGATTAACGCCATGACAGTGACAGCATTCATGAGAAGGGGTCCCAAAACCCTTGCTGTTGAAACGGTACAAAATTCCAAAACTGCCTGAGATGCAGCAAAGTTGAAAACCCTATTTATTACATTATACAGCTTACCGCATTTCCTCAGTTCGCGGTCGGCTTTGAAGAGTGCAGACATGTTCCGGTCCACGGAAGATCGCACGCTGGAGTCCGGAGGTAAGTATGGGGTGGGAGGGAGTGTTGAGTCAGGGTACAGTGGGTGGGCGCAGGTGGGGGGCAGAACAGCGAGGACTGTTTTTGTGTTTCAGGGTTTTTGTTTTTAAAATGAGCGGTGGCGGGCCGTTTGCCCACGCTGGGGTGGGCTCCCAGCGTGGCACAGAGCAACTGTTTGGGGGCGTCGAGCTGGCGGAGTTGGGCACCCCCATTGGCCATAGCATCTGTTGCTGCATGGGGTGGGCTCCCAGCGTGGCACCATCTCTCTCGGGGAACAGTGGAGCCGATGGGGGATTGGGCACCCTGTCAGCTATATAATGTGTAGCCACGCTGGGGTGGGCACCCAGGCGTGGCATGTGGGCTCTGTTTGGGGAGGGAGCACAGCACAGCTGACGGGGATTGGGCACCCCTGGCCGCTATAAGAAAAAGCGCGTGGAGGGGCGGCATGGTAGTATGCGTGTGTGTGTGTGTGTGTGTGTGTAGGGGAGCGTGCATGAGCAGGCGATATCTTATCGCTGCTCACTGAGCGTAGCTCCCCTTTCAACTGTACTCCACTGCATTTTCAACTGCTGTCATAGACAGCTCCAGCAGCCATAGGAGAATTGCGGCCGCTTGCAAAACACACGGACTGAATTGGAAGAGGGCTGCCACACCTCCGAAAACTCGATGATGGCATTATGTTTCTTGCACATGCGCAAGCAACATAAAAATGCTGCAGTCAGCAAAGTCAGAGCTGGTAATAGCAATAGGAACTTTGTGAAGCTTCATGAATTTGAAGTTTTGCAACTTCATTGCAACTTTGCTGATAAAATTTAATTTCACTGTATTGCTAGTACATGGGCCTCATCCACAGCTGAACTGGCATACATGTGATTCATGTGTTTCAGCCCATGCAACCCTACCCACCAAAATAATCTTCCTGGATATCATATTTAGCTTCAGGTTACTCCTGCCCACACACAAAGAGCATTGCTCAAGAACAGGGGACATTTTAGGGTTGCTGGGCCAGACACCAGAGATTTGTAATAGCTTCTTCTGCCACAGAAGGGGTAGATCAGTATTAATGAAACAACACATTGCCTCTGCAGCCTCTACCCTTCCTCTCATCACAATGGTGCCTGTAACTTTATTTATGTCAGTAAGATATTCTACATTTTACAAAGCTTTTTATGTTCCAGAATTCGTACAATAAGAACAGAAATGTTCTTTTGGACCATTCAGTTTCATTTTCAGTGCAAGAAGGAATTCATGTTTCAAAAACCTAGCTACTGTATATTCTTCTGAAAGTGATGCAGGCGATGAAAGCAAATTGATTGCTCTGTTGAGTATAGCTGTTTCAGCTCATCAGATCACAACAGGATTTTGAATAACAATAATCCATCACACAAGGAGATGTCAGATGTCTGGAAAATGATTGTTTACAGTATGAAATTACATCAAGGTTCTGGCAGTCCTGTGGAGAAGAATTCAACATCATGCAGAAATCTTTAGAATCCTGCTGACCTGTAAAAGCTTGATGTGAAGAGTGAGGAAGTAGGAGGAAGTGAAATAGTTGTGCTTTTCCTTTCTCTACAGTGCTGCAAATAATCTGGTCACAAGCCATATCTACTGAAAGTTGTTACAGGAATAAAGTCTGAATGCATAAAGGAGAATGACAGTAGATGTGTATTTTCTCTGTGTGAAACATCCTTACTAGATGTCAGATCTGAAAGCCGTAACACTAATTAGCAAGAAATATTCATCGTACGTTTTCAGCAGCAATGCATTCCTGACATCATTAGAACTGTCACTGTGGTATCTTTGATTCATTCAGCTATTTTAAACTATTTTTAGATTTGTAATTAGCGTTGCACTGCATAAGTGTCTGTGTTGTTCAGCAGTAGCTCTTTCACCTCTGTGCCAGAAGGTCATAGGTTAAATTCTTAGCTAGAGACTGGCAGCGCAGTACAGTCGAAAAGTGGGGTGAGGTGATGGCACAAGGCTTTCCCATTACACCACCACACCACACTGTTTGGTTGTGTGCAAAGCAGGTGAGCTGTGAGCAAGGGGCGGTGCATCCCTGCAACAGTGTCACCAGGTGACATTACGTTATGCATATTCCACATATTAGGTGGTGCCATCTGGGTTTGCACCACTTAACATGGTGGAATGCTACAGGCACAGGGGTCTGTTCATGACTGCACCAGTGGCAGTTAGCAGTGGCAGTGGCTTTACCGGTTGCACACTTACCTCTGGGGCAGGAAGGTCTTGGGTTCTAGTGTCACATTAGAAACTTGGGCAAATTAAGACATGAGGCTCAGTGTTTAGGGGCTCTTCTAGGAGGATAATGCTCAGTGGAAGTATCTGAGGTCTGAAGAGTAGCTGAGGGCCTAAACATCCCAACAGGCATTATCCTGCTAAGAAGACCCAAGGATGAAGGTCTTATTGCTATTATTATAATCAATATTTTATGGAGTTTTCAATCTTTTACAAACATTAAAAAGAAAACAGCATTTTCAGCTTCACACATCCTGGCCAGAACAGGATCCCTGTCCCATGGATATACAACTCTAAGTTCTATAGGCACCTGTATTAATAAAACATGTTGAACTTATCGAGTACCAACTATCAAACAGCATTCAGAATATCATTCCTGTTAGCTTGGAGATATTAGTGAATCAGATATAACTGGCCCTTTCAGGTCTGTGGTCATAATAACATTCTGAGATGGAAAGTCACTGACATTATGCTCAGAGGCCCTCATCTCCTAGGAGGGAGTGAGAGGAGGTAGAGAAAGCAGGGAGCCCTGGACCCAGTGTGTGGATGCACTCATTTGTGTGCTACATGCAGGCATGAAGTGCCCCACAGGAATTTTTCAAGTTGGCCAAGGATAAGTAGGATCCCCAGACTTTATATACATAGCCATCCTATTATTGACAGAGTAGTGGACTCTCTCAAAGCTTGTATCTTTGCCCAGTTCCAGTAGCCCTTCAGAGACACCCACTGCCTCTTGATCCTCAATGTCTTAATATAACTATTTTGCAGTGACTACAGTCCCAAGTAGACAGTTGCCCTGTTGTTGGGGTAGGGTCTCAGCTATGGCCATATGGTCAACATGACCTATCATCACCAGTGAAGCCATCACTCTAATGGATTTGCCCAGGATCTTTCTGCAGATCCTCTGAACTTCTTGCCAGAAGTGTTACCATTTCTGGTACTCCCAAAGTAAGTGAGTGATGGAACCCATCTCCTCCTCGCACCTCCAGCACTTGTCAGTATTAGT
Organism: Neoceratodus forsteri; assembly: GCA_016271365.2. Lineage (NCBI taxonomy): Eukaryota > Metazoa > Chordata > Ceratodontiformes > Ceratodontidae > Neoceratodus > Neoceratodus forsteri. Next base: position 414,082,648 of record CM028132.1, on the reverse strand, counting down.
CAGGCCCCATTTGTGCAGTTTCTGTGGTGTTCTGTGGTACTGATGCAGGACTTTGAACATTGTAAAGTGATTCCTCATGTCCCTAGTGGCAGTAATGGAGTAATGCTCAGCAGTGTGGTTCCAGTCCTGGTGTGATAGCTCACAGTCTAGCTCCATGTGCCACATTCATTTAAGGGCTTCATGGGTTCGGTCAGAGTCCAATAACTTCCTGTAGATTTGGCTGCCTTTGGGTGACTTCGAAGGGTGATGAAGAACATCATCCTTGTCACTGGCCATCTGTGTGTATTGAAAGAGGGCCCAATAGGACCCTAAATGATGTCACTGCTCTAGGTACTACCAGTGATGTTGCTTGGTGAGGAATAACTCATCTTACAGCTGAATAAATGACTTAAGATGGTCCAAATCTGGGTCAATCAGCTGGCCTAGTTGGAGAATGCCTTTGGAGGCCCAGCTTCTCCACTCAACTGGTTGCCTCTCAATTGTGAGCTTCAGTTTTCCCACAGGGGAAGCTGGGCAAGGAACTGGATTCCATTGAGTTTGCTGCATCCAGCATTTCCAGACTCTCGAGGCTGCAGCTAGGGAGTGGTTGTCCTTAAGCTCCTTAGGCAGTGCTCCAAACCTATTGCACTGGTCCCTATGGCTGCTTCCTCACACTCTGCCCATTTAGGCTGGAAGATCTGCAGGTCCCCTATGAGGCTCTTACAACAAAGAACTGCTGCATTTTCTTGTGTATGGACTTGAAGAACTCTGATTTTAGAATAATAGATTATTCAGTACATGCAAGATCCTCAGGGTCACCATTTTCTTATGTGTGTGAGCCCTGCCCAAGATGTGATAGATGCAGTTTGCTCCACCTTTCAAGGTCTCAGTCTATAGATATCAGGAGGGTGCAAATTTGTGTTTGCCCTAACAATTTTGAGCCCAGGAGAAGTTAATGCCCAAACAGAGTTGAGTTTGTTTGGATTCCATATATGTGCATACTGCACTCTTGTGAATGAAAATGTGATTATCTGTGCAGCACCATGTTGTACATTAGAGAAAGAGCAGGTGCTTCTGGAAATCCTAGGTTTTTAATTGCCTTCATAGCGCATTGGGTAGCACAACTGAAATGGTATTCTGGGCAGCCTAGGTTCAAATCCCAGCTGAGGAACTTATATCTTTCTCTGTTCTGTTTGTTTGGATTCCATATATGTACACACTGCACCCTTGTGAATGAAAATATAATTAATGTCCAAGTACTTAAGCTGGTCCTTTATTGGGTAAAATCCCAATTGGAAACCCAGCAACTTCTTTGTCAATGGGCCTGCAGCCATTAGATGGGATTTGGCCATGTCTGCCTTGTAATTTGAAAGCTGGCCATACTGTTCCAGTAAGGACATAATGTCTGGAACTGACTTCAGCAGTTGCAGTATGATAAGCTGGATGTCCTCTACATATGCTAGGACTTCTTTCTCCTTCTCCATCAGGACTCCAGAGGTGGCTCTCTTTTTCATATGGCCTCTAGCAGGGATTCAAGTGCCATGACAAACAGCAGCAGGGAGATGGTACAGCCATGCTGAGTGCCCCTACCCAAGGAGGGCTACCAACTATGTGCGTTGGATAGCCCCTTAGCCTGAGCTTCATGATAGAGCATTTGGACCCAGTGAATAAAGGTCTCTCAATACTAAAGACTTGCAGGGCATGGAGCAGGTACTTCCATTCCACTCTGTAGAATGCTTTCTCAGCATCCAACAATACTAGGGCAGCAGGCAGCCTTTTACAGGAGATCTGCCAATTGAGGTTCAGTAGCCACCTGATATTATTCAACCCTTTTCTCTGGGGTAAATGCCCACCTGATCCCTGTCACCGTCTGGGAGCATTTCTTACCACCGTGAGACCATTATCTTTGTGAAACCTTTGCAGTGGGCACACGAGTGAGACAGGATGGTAGCTGCCACAGGAAAGGGTGTCTTTTCCTGGTTTAGGGATGAGTTACATTGCTGTCCTCATCTAGTGAAGGTACTGTCCCTTTCATTCAGTCCTCATCCAAAGCCTCCTTCAGGGGTCTAAGAGCTGCTTACTGAAGGAGGTCAAGAATTCCAGGGGTAACCATTATCATCTGGTGACTTACCTGCTCACATCTTCTGCAGAGCACCTCCTAGTTCTTCCAATGTGAAGAGCCTATCCAGACACTCTCTCATTTAGGCTAGTATCTGGGGAGATCCAGCACAGTCATGAAAGAGTCCAGTTCTTTCACTGAATGGTCTTTCACCTTTGTGTAGAGGCTCTGTTAAAAGCCCAGAAAGGCATTAGTGATGTTTTGCAGGTCTGTTCTTAGAGTTCCAGTGAAGTCGCTGATGCCCAGATTCCTGGATCTTTCCTGCTTGAGCTGATAGACCACCAGCCTGTCCAGCTTCTGACTGGCTTCCCAAAAGGGCTGCCTAAGATGGAATAAGGCATATTCGACTTTCTGATATAGATGCATGGTAATCTTATAACACATGCCTGTAATCTCCACGAGAAGCTCAGAGGTGCTCAAGGTGGCATTTTCCAAATTGTTTTCCTAGTTCCTGAGTCTCTTGAGCTGCATGTCAAGGCCTTGAGATCTGAGTTTCTGAAGATAGGTAGCAAAGTGGATGCACCTGCTCCTTGTGTATGTCTTAAGTGCATCCCATCTGTTTTCTGCTGAGGTCACCCTTTTCAGTTGCTTTTAGGAATACCTCAAGATCAGACTCCAATGAGGAAGGCAGCATCTTTGAATAGGAAGTTATTGAACCACCACTGCATATGGAATTGGTCTGGTGCCCTTCTGGAAGCCAAGTGAAGGAGACGGAACATGGGCTGGCAGTATAGCCTAGAGGTTAAAGTAATGAGCTGTGAATGAGCTTGGTACATCCAGAAGACCTGGGTTTGATTCCCACAACCTCCACTTGCATACTGTGTGACTCAGAGCAAGTCACTTAGACACCCAGTGCTCCTGGATCACCCTGAAAACAGGCATTTGTGCCTAGTGGGCCTTACCTGGTTATCAAAAAAAAAATTATAGCTCAATGCAAATTATCTAGCACCTCCATACCCATTTCACCAGTACTATCCAGAGGTTGATCCTAGAATAAGACTGTTGGAGGGAGAGAAGCGAGTAGTCCCTGACCATTGGGTTCAGCAGTCCTCATATGTTTGTAAGACGAGATCCATTCTCAACTGTTGTAGTGTGGTAGCTGCTTCGGGGCACTAGAGGCTTCATATCTATCTAGAAATTTATCGAGGACCACATTTGAATTACCTCCAAGTATGATCTGGCCTTTCTGATTTTCTGCTAGAGTCTGGGCCATGCTCAAGAAGGAATTGATGACTCCTTGGTTGTTCTAGCCTCATAGGGTGCCCTATACAACAATGTATCATCTGTTTGCATTTGACACCACCTACTGCCTGACAAAAGGGATTTTTTGGATAAGTATGACCACAAGCCTGCTCTTGAAGAAAACTAGCTTCCATATACCTGGTACACCCTACTTTTTAAATGTATCTGTCTTGGGACAGGGTAGGAGAGTTTTCTGTAAGAAGGCAATCCTGGTACCCTTCCACCTGAGGTGGTTCAGTAATTTTGCCACTTAATGGGAGAGCATATCCTTTTAATGTTCCATGATACTCATTTAACTGGTATTCTCACCATGTTGATCTCTGTACTAAAACTAAGTGTATGACAGGTGGCAATGACCTTCCATCTACAGCATGCAGGCAGGATGCTAGTTATGCAGTCTTTGTCTTGTCCACAACTCGTGCTGCTAGACATCCAGCCACAACTAGGCATCCTCCTGCAGGGCTGGGTTGGCTGGCAGGCCATGCTAGTGCATTAATGCCAGCTTTTTCTGTCCCTATAGCTAAGTGAAGACTTCACTTTCAGGTATCGAAGAAAGAACAAGTAACCGTAGACAAAAACAGTAAACACATACAGGAAGTTCTGTAGACTTTTAACATTCTGCTTGAAAACCAGCAATAACACAGACTGTTCAATGAGTCTAGTGGGTTGGATTTTGGATTTCCATAGGGATGGAGACCCCGACTCACTTGCCCTCCTGTCCCAAGACATATGCTGTAAGAGGATATAAGGGCAGTAGCTATGTCACCCAGTGAACCAGTATTCATCAACAAGTGCCAAAGTGGGTCACTGAAATCAGCTAATGCTGGGGAGGGAAAGCTTTTCCTTCCACCAGTTCAGTAAGCAATTTACCCTAGCTCCACATTCAGCTACAGTGGGGAATGGGAGGGGTGGCAGGAGGCATAGTAAGTGACTACCAGGAATTGTATGGGAGAGTGATTCCCGTAGTCTCGGGGAATGGTGGCCTATACAGACTTCAACAGAAAGCTGCCTCTATACACTTTTAAGATCAATGACCATCCCCGGCTCCTTCCAACATCTGCCCACCACCCAGAGCTTTGTCTATGCATCTTGAACCTGCTGTCTGATTCTCAGCTGTAGGGCAGCCCCCACATTGTGTGTAGCTCACCTCCAAGATCCCAGCCCCAGCAGAATACAGTGTTGAAGCCATGGGTGCTGTTTGCCCATGACCTACTTGTGGGCCACATCTCCATACAAGATGGTTACAGGAGTAAGCATGCAGCCCTACCTGTTTGGGGCTCAACAGATGTGGGATCCCAGTGGAACCTTGCACTAGAGGTGATGTCCTCTCCAAACCAGGATGCCTGAGCAGGTTGGGCTATTCCCTGAGACACTGTTCCCATGATAACCCATAGCCCTTCCTTTCACCAGACCTACAACCACATCCTCAGTTGCCCCCAGAAACCTGGATTGCACCTTTGTCTCAGTTCCTCCAAGGCTCCCTCTGTCTCACACCACAGTCATCAAATCCACACGGTGGGGTAGTAGATGCTGATTTAACCCTTCTCATCAGAGGTGAATACCACCTTGGTGAGTCCAGGTCTGGGAGGTTAGCTGGGGATGTCTGGGTGGTAGCTGTGTGTGTGTGTGTGTGTGTGTGTCAAGTCTTTAAGTGACCGTAGCATCGCCTGTGCCAAATTCCAAAGGTGAAGGAGGTTGCCTTACAAATATTTAAGCACCCACACAGAAGAGCCAAATATTGGTGGAAGGCAAGGATTCCCACAAGGCACCCTCCAGTTTGCACAGTCCCACAGAATTGCTGCACTGCACGCATTGAGCAGGACAGCTCGAATGTAGCTTTGGAACATGTGAACTGGCCACATGACTTTTGTCTAAAGCGAGGAAAAAAAAACCAGCAAGAAGTCAACTCTGTCAGGCAGTATTGGGAAGGTTGTTGGGCAGATTCTTAGAAGCCTGAGTCCCCACATCCCTTATCAGAGTCCCTGGATTAGGCTAGGTCACCATCTCCTCCCCATTCCCAGGCTTTACCCTTCACCTAATTCTCACAGTTAGCACACACTGCCAAGGGAAGTGAGCAGGTCAGAGAAAGGAAAATGCTCCATCTAATCCAGCACTGTACTAATCTACCTTACTGGAGAAGGAGGTGTTCAGAGATGTAAACCAGAGTCTGAGGGGTCAGTCTGACAGTTACCGGGCGGAGATACATGGGTACCCAATGGCCCCAAGGCAGCAATTAGAATATATTCCTGCCCTCCTCCCTTCTAGTCCACACCTTCGATTAATGAAGACTCCAGGGCATTGGGAAGAGCAGGAGCACAGAGTGCTGGCTAAGTACAGTGGTTTCACAGCCATGGTGTCTGATTAAGGGAATGTAGCCTTGGGGTAGTACAATGAGAAAGAAAAAGGGGACTAAATTAAACCCAATGCTAGCTTAAAATAACATAAATCAGATTAAAGGATACACACATTTTCCTGTCTGATCACAGACAGTGCAAGTCAATAAGAGATCAGCAGGCTCTGTTCTTCAGACCTCCACCTCTTGTGAGGGCCCCCTGCCCACTGTGGTTGTGGTTGGCACTGCAATTCTGCTCTCTGAGTCTGCTGCCACTCTCTTCACCCAGGTGCAATCTTGCCCAGGGTGATGGGTCACAGGGCAATATGTGGTTTTACAGGTGAGTCCAGCAAGGCAATATTCTGAGGGAGGACTTTGGATTTCTCTTACCTTTTAGTAGCCAGCTCCCATGTAGAGTCATAGCTTTCCACTGAGTGACCCAAGTCCTGGTGTGCCTGGTTGGAGGTAAATTCAAAACAAATATTAGGAAGTACTTTTCATGGAGATGGTGGTGGACCCTTGGAACAGCCTGCCACCGGAGATAGTGGCAGCCAAAACGATCTGTGAATTTAAACAAGCATGGGATAGACAGTATAATCACATTATCAAGACAAATTGATAGTGGGGGGTAGAAAACCCAGGCAGCCTAGATGGACTACATGGTCTCCTTCTTGCCTGCAAGTTTTTGTGTTCTTAAGTCCATACTTCCATCTCGCCTGGTTCCTCCTCAGTCGTTCTTGCTGGATCAGAGGTTGTCCCTGTAGCTTCAGGCCGAGCATTTACATTTTGAAGTTTACCAGTCCATGTCATCCTACTCTGTCAAACCTATGTTGTGCTGTAGCCAGGCCTTTAAGGGTTGAGGGCACTGTTCCTCCCAAGCTACCAGGTGTCCATAGGAAGTTTCAGCCTCTTGGATGCCACTAGCCAGTACCTAGACACATATCCCAAAGCTTCCTCAGGGTGTTAAAATGTGTGCAGGTAACATGCAGCTTGAGAGAGTACTGGAGTTTGTAGTGAATACCCTGCATCTACAGGATCTTCTTTACTTTCGCATACCCCTTTCTTTTTGGGGCCAGTTCAATGAAGAAGTCTGAGAAAATATATATTCTATGACCCTGCCATGACAGAGGGCCATGATCTGTAGCCAAACCAAGAATTTTCTCTTTGTCAAGAAAGTGGAGGAATGTGCCAGTATCGATTGGGGTTTGTCTCCTCCTTGGGCACTGGGACTAGTATTCTATGGGCACAAGCAATTTCAAGTCAGCTTTCAAGTGTGTTGCAGAAGCCCTGGGATCACCTTTTGCAGGAAGACTGCTACATCTAGGGTTGTTCCGCAGCTACAGTTTTCAGTGTCCTCTGCTTGCTCCCACAGGCACTAACCTGGTGCTCCAGCTATTGAATCACACATTGTGGTGACTATGTATGCCATCAATATATGATAAGCACATTTCAGTGTCCCTTGCATTTTGTTCAAATTCATTAACTTTCTCCTTCAGGAAGGCCACCAAGCTCATTAAAGCAGTTATTTCTTTAGAACCTGCTGGAGAAGGATTTTATCTCCACCATGCCCATGACCGAGCATGTCACCATTGCTACCTCCTGCTTCCCACTGAGCTGTCACTTAACTATCCTGGTTTTGCAAATAACTGCTGCAGAGCTAACTTTTGATCTCAAACTTTGTACTTTGTTAGCTTAGAATATCTGCCATCGAATGAGACCCATCTGGTACTTGTAGCTGGTAAATTGCTGGAGGTTTGAATGGAAGATGGTCCAGGTGGCACAGACCTCTTCACTAAGCTGCCATCCTCTTTGGCAGCTCACACATACCTTTGTATAAATGCTATTATAAACTTTTATTTCTAAATCGTCTAATACTCTCAAACTGTTTTAGATGTTGCTAGTTCTCTGTCATGACCATGGCAATTGATGGAATGATGTTCATTTGAGCATTCTGCAGGTATTTACTAGCCGATAATAGTGATATTCTCAGAGGACATCTCCACCCATCAAGTCACACCTATTGAACATAGATGCCATCAGAGTCAAGAATGCTCGGAAACTTTTGCCTAGCAGACTGCCCATGATGACACGTATCATTGCCTCTATATGATAGGGGCAGCCCCATACATAGAAACATAGAATCTGATAACAGATAAGGACCACTAGGCCCACCTAGTCTTCCCATTTTCCCTACCTACTGCAATACCGCAGACCCTACTTGTCTCTGGCTTTACCTTCTTTCCTAACCTAACCATTAAGGTTCCCTTATGCCTATTCCATGCATTATCGAATCCCGTTACAGTTCTAGCCCTGACCACCTTGGCTGGAAGGCTGTTCCAGACATCTACCACTCTTTTGTGAAGAAGTACTTCCTCACGTTTCCCTGAAACTACCCTCCAGCTTCATAGAATGACCCTTGTTCTTGAGCATCTTGTTTTCTGAAAATGCTTCACTCTTGTACCCTATTTATACCCAAGAGGTAATTGAAAGTCTCTATCATAACCCCTTCTCCCTCCTTTCCTCCAGGATGTCCATATTGAGGTCTTGTAGCCTCTCCTCATGGGCTTTTGATGCAGGCCCTCCACCGTTTTAGTTGCCCTCCTTTGGATCACCTCTATTCTGTCTATGCCCTTCCAGAGATGTGGTCTCAGAACTGGACAAAGTACTCTAGATGAGACTTCACCAATGATTTATACAGTGGTATCACCACCTCCCTCTTTCTGCTGGGGATACTGCTACCTATGCACCCTAGCATCCCACTAGCTCTCCCCACTGCCTTGTCACACTGTTTGGACACCTTTAGGTTGTCAGATATGATTACTCCATGTCTCTTTCCTGCTTTGTGGTTGTCAGTACCACTCCCCATCTTATACTCCGCCCTTGAGTTTTTGTACCCCAAAGCGCATTATTTTCTCTTCTTCATATTGAAACTTAGTTGCTACACTATTGACCTCTCCTCAAGCTTCCTTAGATCTCTATTCATTCCCCCCATCAGTGTGTCTACTCTATTGCAGATCTTTGTTATCTGCAAAAGGCATACCTTCCTTCTAGACCCTCTGCAATGTTGCTAAGAAAGACATTAAAGAGGAAAGGTCACAATACTGATCCTTGTGGCACCTTATTTCCTCAGAATGAACTCCATTTACCACCATCCTCTGTTGCCTATCATCCATCCAATTCCTTACCCAGTTTACCACCTTTGGACCTACTCCCGGGCTGCCCAGCTTGTTTACCAGTCCCTGTGTGGAGCAGTATTGAAGGCCTTACTGAAATCTAGGTAGGCCACATCCACCACTCCACCCTGATCTAATTCTCTGGCACCCAGTGAAAGAAATCTGTCAAATTTGTTTGACATGATCTCCCCACTGTGAATCCATCCTGACTCAGATCTTGTAAGCCACTGGATTCAAGATATTCCACAATCCTTTCCTTCAGCAGGGATTCCATTAATTTTCCAACCACCCAAGTCAGGCTGACTGGTCTGTAATTGCCAGCCTCCTCTCTGCTAACATTTTTGTGAAGTGGGACTACTTCTGCCCTCCTCCAGTACTCCAGAACCACTTCTGTCTCCAGTGAGAGGTTGAACAGAATTGTCAGAGTTGCAGCCAGCACCTCTCTGAGCTCCTTCAGTATCCTTGGATGTATCCCATCTGGTCCCATTGTCTTGTCCACCTCAGATTTGCAAGTTCCTTCAGAACAACTCTCTCCTCTGTAAATGGACTAGTGTCCACCCCTTCCTTCGATGCTCTTTTCCCTTATCTGTGGTCCCTCACCTTCCCTTCCTCTATGAACACTGAACAAAAGTATTTCACCGCCTACTTGTAAACATCAAAACACTAAATCCATGCTGTTTGGATCCAAACCCTTTCTGTCTAAGGATGCCAAGGCAGGTCTGCCCACTCAGTAATTACACCAGATGATAATGTACTTGAAAATGTAATAACCTTCAAATATTTGGGTGTGATCCTGGACCCCTCCCTCTCCTATGCCGATCATATCACCTCCATCATCCATTGTGTAAACCAGAAACTTGGTGCAGCTTATCAGATAAAGCCATTCCTGACCAGGAAGCCCACTTACCCATTGCCCAAGGCAACTTATTACCCATTATTGACTATTTCTCCCCATTTACTCACGCGTCCTCAGCCATGCGTGTGCACCTCTACTTGACATACAACAACATGTAATTTTGCTCTCCTGGCACGTACTCCACCCACCACTGCCACCTCTACCAGACTCTCAACTGGCTCCCGTCACCACAGATTTGACTACTCATTTGGCTGTATCCTGTACAGTGCCTTCAGACACAGTGATGCTTCCCCATATACATCTCTCCTCAAGACCAGAGCCCCGAGATGCTTGCGTGCATCCTCAGTGCTGCCAGAGATTCAAAAGTTTCCGTGGTGATGGGTATAAAACAGTTATCTGTTTCTGCTCCCACTCTGTGTAATAGTCTCTCTGCACCTGTCCACTCCCTGGACAGCCACGCCATTTTCAAGGTACATTTCAAATCCTGGCTGCTTGGCGAGGCCAAGTGCCGCTACTCTCCTGGTTAACCCTCCCCACTGACCACAAGGGCCTTCCCTCCTTTGGTTGCTTGGCCTCCACCAAGTGCTCTCTTTCCCTTTATCACTGTGTCCTGTCTTACCACCCTCAGTACATGTTCCTGTACTTCCACTCAACAGAGCCTCGGTGTGATCTTATGTTATGTACTTAATTGCACTGCGTCACTTATCCTGCTGTGAATAATGTACAGTGTTTTATCTGATTATCCCAATAAATAGATTTGTCTTAGTTTTATGAGGTTGCACAGCCTCTTCGTAGTTTCTTTTCTCCTGTTGTAATTTACACTGTCCACCAGTCTTGTCTATATATTCACTCACTTGTACTCATTGTATTATATGTTTCTCCTTCTTTATTGCTGCCTGCTGTGGCCAGGTCATGCCTGAAAATGGTCCCCTTGATCAGCATACTTACCCGGTTACCAAATTTGTTCAGAATGTCTGCTTTTCCTTGTCCCTTCCATCATCCCCCCCACTTCCTTCCTTAGTGTTACAGTACTTCCCTGGTCTTTCTCCTTTCACTTACATACCTAAAAATGTCTTGTCCCTTTCTTTACTGGTCTATTTTCTCCTCCGTTTGCACCTTTGCATTCCTGACTGCTTTCCTCCCTCCCTCTGCTTCTCCTGATAGACCTCCCTATCCTCCTCCTCTGTGTCTCCTTATACCTCCTGAATGCTAACCTTTTGCCCTTACCATTCCAGCCACCTCATTTGAGAACCATAGAGCCTCTTTTTCCTTCTACTTTTGCTTACTTGCCTGATGCAGGGTTTTACCTCCTCAGTTCTTTCCTTTTCTGCCATTGACTCCACATCTGACCAAAGGAACACCTTCCTTGGGTAGAAACACAGAAACATAGACAATGATAGCAGAAAAGAATGATGTTCCATCCAGTCAGCCCCATGGTTCCCTATCTAACCCAGGACCAATTCTCCACACAGAGTTCTAGCCCTTCCTATCCACCCCATTCTCCTCACTGTTACTGTTGCCCTAAGTAACTGCTATACTCTTCACTCTGTTCCAAGCATGCCTAAAACCATTAATGGCTTTGGTGCCCACCACTTCAGCTAGTAGGCTGTTCCATGGTTACACCACCCTTTCTATATCATAATACTTTCTCATATCCCTCTTGAACCACTCTCCTGTAAATTTCCACTCATGCCCTGGTGACCTCAAACTGTTACTCATACTAAATATTATCCCACAGTTCATTTTGTTTATTTCTTCAGGAACTTGAAGATCTCTATCATATGTACCCTCTCACATCTAGTCTCCAGTTAGTACATGTTTAGTGCCTTGGGGCGAGCCTCGAAAGACCTGTTCTGTTAACACTGAATCATATTTGTCACCCTTCACTGACCAATCTCCAGCCTGTCTTTATCTTTCCTGAGGTGAGGACTCCAGAACTGGGGACAGTACTCCAGGTGTGACCTTAACAGAGATCTACAGAAAGGTGGCATTATCTCTTTTCTTCTGCTGTCAATACCCGTCCCAATACATCCCAGCATTCTAGTTGCCTTACTGTAGACCTTATTGCACTGGCATGATTGTTTGAAGGAATCTCTAATGAAAACTCTTAGGTTCCATTCTTCAGATGTAGTGGTAAGTCTTGCCCAGCACATCCAATATTCTGTCCTGGGGTTTTGTACCATGTTTTGTACCATCACCTTGTTCTTTTGGCATTGAATTTAAACTGCCAAACCTTAGACCATGTATCTAGTCTTTGCATGCCACTCTGCATTTCCCTAATTCCCTCATCATTATCCACTCTCCCACAGAGCTTAGTGTCATCTGTGTGGAGACACTACCTGCCCAGATTCATTCTCCAGTGTGGCTGATGAACATATTAAAGAGGACTGGGCCGGGACAGATTACTGTGGTATCCACTCCTGATCTCCAACTACCTGATTTTACCATGTTAACTATAACCCTCTGCTGCCTCCCTTTAGCCAGTTATCTATCCATCATACTGTGTCCTTAACTGCACCCAGATCCTCCATTTTCTTCAGCAGTCATCTGTGAGGCACTGAGTTGAAAGCCTTGCTGAAGTCAAGAAGAGTAACTACACAGTGTTGCCCTTTTCAATGCTCTCATCACCCAGTCAATGAAAACCATCAGGTTATTCTGACAAGACCTCCCTACCACAAATACAGAAGACCGCTGCTCTCAATATAGTACACAAGGTTCTCTTTGACCAGTGAATCCATCAGCTTCCCTACTACAGAGGTAAGACTGGCAGATCTGTAGTTTCCTGCTTGTTCCTTGTCCCCCCATGTAGGTGGAACTACCTCCACCACCCTCCAGTCCATCATAACTACCACCATCTGACATGAGCTGAATAGTCCTACCAGGATCAGCTAGTTCTGCTGTCATTTCACTGAACAATGCATCCTCAGTTACATCCCATCCAATCCTGATGCCAAGCCTTTCTGGACCCTTACACATATAAGTACTGGCTGCCTTCTCTGATATCCCTCTGTGGTCACTTTACTACCACTCTCTGGCAAGGACCCTTATCTTCCCTTGTGAAGACAAAGAATAATCATTAGGATGGCAGCCTTTTGCGCATTCTCGTCTATCACCCTGCCTCCTCAAATAACCTTAAAATTCCCGCTTTCATCCCAAATATAATAGAATAATTATTTTCTTGACTTCCAGTGATGCGGTCTATATGGCAGCTTAAGTGAACAGCTCCACCCACCCAATGTTAAAACTTCATCCTCACAAAGTTAAACTACTTCAAACTGCAAAAATGGCTGCAGAACAGGAGGGTGATGATAGATGGACCCAATCGCAGCCCCAAAATTCTAAACAACTGTGTGATGGCAGCTGATTCTCAAACAATACTGGAGACTGGAGCCAGAGTGTGTCCCAAGCCAGTTCCAGAGGCCTGAATTATGATACTGACTATGAAGGGAGACGTTAACCTTTGCCCAGATGGCATATGTTTGTGGGTCTATAATATTTTACAGGGGATCAGGATGGGGTCCACTTGCTACCAGGTGAAAATTAGTATATGGGCACTCGGGCATGGAGGTGGGGTTCGCTACACACCAGGAAATTATTTGGAAGCCAGTGCTGCTCCAGTTGGCAAACTCACCCAACACCACCATTAGTGCCTCCTCCCACTCACCTTTAGCAACTTGCCTCATGAGTCTGGTCAATCATCAAGCACTGACCCTGGATCCCATGTCTGCCACAGCATAACCCACTGTCGACCATCAGAGGAAGCACAATGTGCTGTCAGCTCAGGAACCCAATGTTTGTTTGTTTATTTCTGTAATTCTGTTTCTACCTTCTGAGCTTCATGACCAGGTCCTCCTTCAGCTGCTGCAAAGGACCACCTACTCATCTGGCAAAGCAATGCCAAAACCATCAGTCTCAGGATGCGGTACACCAACTTTTTGTCACAGAGGCATACTATAGTATTTCTAAAATCTGAAGCCATGAAGGCCTTGAACAACTGAAATTTTTTTTCAGTGTGCCTGAGTGAGATTTACTCATCAATATACAGTAGCTGATTTTGTGCTCTTTGAGTAAATATTTAGCATTATCAGTGTTATTATGCACTTTATATTGATTTTCTAAACTACATTCTTGATTATATATAACACATGGCATAAGTTATTTTAATTAAGAAAGCACTGTGAGAGACCAGGAAAGCACAGAACACTGCAAACCCCTGCCAGTTAGGTTCAAGTTCTTTAGCCCCCAAACAATTGAGTTACTTGAACCACCCCTGGTTGCCCCATTGCCACTTCTGGCTACTGGGCATTGACATGGCTTTTCCATTCTTATCGTTGGTCTAGAATGATATTGTTCTGTCTCAGGTGGACGGAATGAACCGAGAAGGTATGGTGTCGCCCTTGCTACTGTATATATGCACTGATTATATGTGTTTTTTGTGGGCAGCCTCTGCTAGGCAAAATTTACTTAGCAGTCCCAATACTGAGGGCATCTATGCTGCATAGGCGCATTTAATGGAGGAGATACTTTGAAGATCTATTATTACTGGTAAGTAACTATTCTTTGCTTGACCTATTAGCATACAACTTTAGCAGATGACCCTGACAAAAGTGTATATAACCCAACACTGACATTGTAGTACAGCACTAGGTCATGTTGCACTATTCAGGTACAGTCCATTAGTGAGATGTCCTGTCCAATATTCCCTCATCAATGAAATAAATCCATTTAACCCACCACACAGGATGCACAAGGAAATAAGCTGTCAAAGCATAGTGTTCCTTTCCTGCTCAAAATTACAAATAGATAACTTAATCACTCAAGTGGTGACTATATTCCCTATGACTGCACAACCTGATGTGTGTCAACCCATTTATCAAATTAAAACTAAAAACAAAAAAAAAAAGATTAAAAAAATGATTTGGTGCTTTTATAGTTAGTTGTTTTATTACTGTTATTATTATTTAAGGAAAACTTGGTTTAAAGAGAAAATATTCCTTGGTTACAGTGCTGTTGGTGTTCACATGTATTTAGTTTGGATTACAACACATCTGTTTCAATGAATCAAGTCATTGGATTTCGAATGCATGTTATAATGTAAATCAAGGCCCCTCTTCCAATATCTGGTGGTTGTTTGTATGTAAGTAAAATATTGCATAGATTGTTTTGCAAAGTAGGACATTACATTTGTCAGTATTAACAGTGGGATGACCTACATTATCTCTCAGGAGGGCAGCGGACCAGCAACTAGGTGATCAGAGCTATAAATAGCTTCAATTCAATATGTGGGCTAATTGAATCTCCTGTAGCTGATCTCTGGCAGTGACATCAGCTGCGGGTATTCTGGGTTGCCAACAAGGACAGTTTGTTTTTAATGTTGGAGTGGGGTGAATGGCAGAATCAACCAAATAGCTGTAAAAAGCCAAATAAACAGTACGTAAAGTTTCTTATACATACAAATTATAATTCGTGGCAGTTAGGTGTGGGGCTTAATAACAGCACATTTCCCTTTAATAGGGGTTGCTGTAAGGATGAGCAGTTGCTGAATTTTCATTAGGTGAACAAGTTAAAGTCCAAAGTCCGTGTTTTCAACGTCAGCGGAGCAGGTCTGAAGAACTCAATGTCCCTTGGCATTTCAGCACTTCAACATCTTGACACAGCAATTTTACAAGGAGCACACACTGAGCATGTCAAGTTGTTGGCAAGCCACGACCTACAACAGCCAATCAGTGATCCTGGACATGAAGATCTCCTTATGCAGTTCACATCTCACCATCATTTCCATCTCTCCTTCACATGGAAGGATCTATGGGAGCTACTTTTTTCTAAAAAGAGTGACTTTTGATCATTAAATTTTAGAGATTATCGGAGACTCATGCATTACCATTCCAGTTAGCTTATTCACTATATTAAATTATAGTTTCAGTCATATATGTAGGCAAGTAAAATAATGCTTCAGGGTAGAAAACAGTGTGAGCCTGTACTAGCAGCTGCAGACCCTACAGCAGGAACAGGCATAGTGAATTAAGCAGACTGGGAAAGGTATAGGGGATTTGTGAAACATTTGACAATTATTTGTTTACTATGTGCTGGTGTTGACGTGGGGACAGACATCCATGATTTATTTATTGTTTTATTTTTTATTTTGCCCCTCAGCTAGGACAAGGTAGACTGAATCTAGCAAGTGTGTGTGTGTGGGGAGGAGGGTGCAGGGAGTTTGAAGGATTTTTGACATAATTTGACTACTGGTGATGGGGCACAGAAATATATCTTTTTATTGTGTATTGGAATATAAATAAAATAAAAAGTAAAGAGCAAACTAGCACACAGTAATCTATACACAGAAATATAATCCATCTACATAATTGTTCTCCTAGGTTCTTTCTTCAAAACCATTTCTCAGTGTGGTACTCCCCTTGGTCCCTTGACTGAGAGGCAACCTATCTTAATGGTCTTGTACAATCTCTCTCCTCAATAGTATGGCTTTAACATGTAGAAGGGAATCAAGGAATATATCAGCTTCTAAAACAGCTCTTCTCTCTCTCTTAGTATATATGGTATGTAAGCCACTTCAGAGCTTGCATCTGCTGTGACAAGACCTTCCACTGAGTTATAGTCAAAGTGGCATGTGAGACCCATGTGTTTGTGTACACTGGCGAGCCAGTGTCAGCAAGACCCTAACACTCCATGGGTATAGTTCCCAGCCCTCTTTCCCCAATTTCTTCCATCCCAAACAGTAGTGATAGAACTGTATGTGCCATTCCCTTGAGAATGCTCTGGAAGTTTCCTGTGCTATCCTCCTCCAGTAATGTTGCCATTCTGAACAATCCCAGAAGTAATGCACATAAGTGCCCCTTGCTGTGTTGCACCGCCCACACATTGGAGATATCATGGAGTTGAACTTGTGAACTATATCTGGTGGACAATAAAGTATATGTATACATTTAACTTGTGATTCCTTGTATTTATTGCATATTAGCAACACAATGGGCTGAATATTCAAAGGGTTGCGCCATGCACAATAGGGTTGCACCTGTGCAAGTCCGAAATTGCGCCATTCTGCCATATTCAGCAGGAGGCAGTTCGCCCCCAAGTCAAGCTGAGCAATAGCGCAATGCTAAAGAAGGCATGCTCAACCGGAGGGGAGGAACCATGCATAAACTGTACAGTCCAATATTCAGCGGCTGTGCAGAGTTGTGCAGGCACACCCCCAACCTGCACCTGCACAACTTTGAGCAAAAAAAAGGAGTAAGTCGAGGCCACCCACAGGTGAGCTGCCGCATTGCAGGGTGCAACACAGCAGCTGCAACCTGTGGGTGGCCCTGACGTACTCCCTGTGCCCCGCTGCAGCCCAATCACAGGCACATAGTAACCCCTCCCCGACTGGCCTGATCTCGGGCATAATAGAAAACCCCCTCCCCGACAGGCCCGATGGCAGGCATAAGTGAAAAAAAACACCCACTCAGAACGATCACGGGCAGAACAGAGTTCAACCCCCCAAGAACATATCTCTGGTGGTCCAGTGGACATGAGGCCCGATCATGGGCATTAGAGTCCACCATCCCCCAAGGTTCACCTACCCTGGTGATCAAGTGGCCCCCACCCCACCCACCCATGGAGCCCCACCACTCCTCCCCCCCATCAGCCAGTGGGCAGCAGCATCACTCGCCTGCCACCCCGCCGCTCCGCTGACTGACTGTACTCAGTAGCAGTGCCATTGGTTCAGAGAAGAGCCAATGGGCATGTAGCCCATACCTACAAGGCATTCCAGATATGTGAATGAATGAATGAATGAATTCATTCACATATCTGACTGTTTGTATGGTATGGGTTGCATGCCCATTGGCCTTGTTCTGAACCAATGGGCGGCAGCTCCTTCCGAGCAGTCAGTCGGTGAGGCGGCAGGCGGGTGGATGCTGCCACCCACCGCTGATGGTGGGGAGGGTGGTGGGGCTCTGTGGGTGGGTGGGGTTCCACTAGATTACCAGGGTAGGTGGACCTTGGGGTGGACTCTAATGCCTGAAATCGGGCTTCACGGTCCACTGGACCACCAGGGATATGTTCTTGGGGGTTGAACTTGTTCTGCCCACGATCAGGCTAGTGGGGTGGTTTTTTTTTTCACTTGTGCCCATGATCGGGCCAGTTGGGGAGGGGGGTTTTCTAGTAAGGACCGCGATTGGGATAGTCGGGGAGGGTTTTTCGTTATGCCTGCAATTGGGCCATTCGGGGTGGGGGATTTTTCACTTATGCCCGCGATCGGGCTAGTCGGGGAGGGGGTTCTTCTATTATGCCCGTGATTGGGCCAGCCAGGGGTGGGGGATTTTCACTTATGCCCATGATCGGGCTGCAGGGGGCATCAGTCCTCGATGGCTGCTGCCTGGCTGGGTGCCAGGTGCAAGTCCTTGGGGATCTCGCGCTCCTGCATGCTAATGGCATGCAAATGGGGTCAAATAGATGCAAATGCCCCCCGTGCCTTGCATGAATTATGGACCCATTTGCATGTCATCTTTGAATATCAGAAATTTGCACATGGCGCAATGGAGCTTGCACCACGCATCTTGAATGCTCCACTCTGACCACTTGCGGTGGCGCAAGTTCCACAGTGAATACACAGTGGTTATGGCGCAGGGGTGATATTCAAAGGAGTTGCTCAATAGCACAACCTGTTGAATATCACCCCAGCTACACCCCAGCGCAACTATTTTGTGCAGTGTAAGGCTTGCACCACAGAATGGCGCAGTTTGAATATCCAGCCCAATATGTATCTGCAGTACTGTCTTCCAGTTCTCTTCCCAGATTACATAGCCCACATTTCAGTCCTACCTCTCCCTCACTTTTTCTTGATAGATCTGGGAAGCATACTCTGTGAGGCTTCAATTGGATCTCTCCCAGGCTTCTACCATAGACACTTGCCTACATATATGTCTACAACTGCCTCAGCATTACTTGAAACTGCTCCTGCAGCTCTGCAAGGCTTTTCACTGCCATAGTAGAATACATGTCCCCTATACAGAACATCCCCTTTCCTCCCACTCCCAAAACCCAGTATCATCTAATCCTGGCAGAAACACCAGGTTCCCAACCATTGGTACCAATAGTGTGTGATCCTCCCCACCCCTCACCTTTCCTCATCTCCTCCCAGGCCTCCAGTGTCTGCCTTGCCAGTGGGTCACTACCCCTACTGCATTGTATGCTCTCTTGCCACCTAGTCCTAAATAGACTAGAAAACACCAAGTACCAAGCCCTTCTTTGGTTCCACTCAGCTTTCTGCTTCTCCCCAATTTACTCAGTCTTGAATATACTGGTGTTGAAGTCACAAGTAATAACCTTGAAGATCTAGGAAACTGAGATTCCTTCCTCTGTTTCATCTTTCAACCACTTAAGGCTCATGATTTAACTAAATTCATTAATAACACAAGCTAGATTATACACAGATGGCATTCTCGGTATACTGTTACAATAACTAACCCCCACAGTGACTCCATTACATCGACAACAACTAGTTTCAATATCCACAGTGTTGAATGGGTTGTTGCAGTGATGAATGGATACAACAACTTCATTGTAAGCCGTCCTCCCATAATCCACCCCAGAGTTGACAATCATTAATTCTGGGGAGTGGGGAGCGAAGCCCACGCAACAGTAAAGGGCTCTGCTGCTGTGCGGTCAGTTGACAGTTGCCACATCAATGTGATCACCATCAGCAAAGTGGTGTCGATGTAAGTCATTCAACAACTTTGTTGTTGTTGCGTACTGGTGGAACTGCATTATCCTAATATCAATAGACAGTAATGTTCAAGTTATGAAAAATAAATTACAATCAGATTTTACAGTAATGGAACACTGGTTTTAGAAAGTGGGCCTGGTTATAAGCCAAAGGAAGACTCAAGCTTTGGTCATTTGTTCACAACAAAATGAAATTTTGAAAATTTGGAAATGAAATATAGTGATGAATAATGGGGCATAATTGGCAAATATTAATGAATATAAATACCAAGGGTCCTTACTAATAAGCATTTAAAGTTTGACACCCACATCTTGCAAACAATAAAAAGATCAGTTGCAGATTTAGAGCTCACAGTAGAAGCCCTAAGATGCTAACTATGGGAGTAAAAGGTTCATTGTTAGATGATGGCAATGTAATTGTACGATTTGCTAAGGTAACTCTTAGGGATAGATTAGAACTTTTGTATAATAAGTTGGTCAAATTCATATTAAGACATCTGATATAAAAGCACCATTGTCAAATGTATGAGGAATTAGGGTGGATTTTTTTATAGTTAAGATGGGAGAAACAATACACAGTTATGATATGTAAACCAGTTAAAGGTTTGATAAAGGGGCCCAATTTACAAGTTGGATGCCGGGCTTGTGTCAAGTCCAGTGTCAGCCGTAAGTTTGATGCAGCTGCGTCTAACAGTTTGCCACAACTTGCACAAAATTTTAGTACCGATGGTATAGTCTCAACACTTTACTCATTTAACGGCAACTTGCACCAAAGGTTTGATGCAACCCTTAAATGCCCCTCTGCAAATATAGACCAGAGGGAGTAGGACTAAATCCTGTGTTCGCAAAAGGAACTTGTACCAGAGAGTTGCAGCTGAGTTTTTTGTAAAATCGAAATTAAGCCGCACTGCTTGATACAAAGTCACCATGCCCAACTCCCTGCCACAATTCTGTTGTGGTGATCTATGGACTTTGTAAAATTGGGCCCAGGAGTCACTTCTGAGGTCCGGAAAGTGGGCTCACAGAGATGTGCTACAAGCACAGGAAGCCTGGGTGGATTCAGAACACCAAACATAAAAACAACCATAGCTTTATGACATTAAACTATCAAATTCTAGTTACATAGAATAAACTTCAGCCAGATTTGAGAAAAATTTAGAAGATTCAAAATTTTAAATCTACTTTAAGTATCAACATGACAGAAAAATGTAATTACCTAGATTAGACTGGCACAACTTTAAGAGGAATTAGGAAGGACTGTTTTCTAGGGTAAAAGTTAAGAGTTACAGATTGCTGTCTACTGTACCGTAGATCCTGCACTAAAAACTGTTTATTATATTAGCAATTGCATTTGCTGTACATGCGTATACAGTGCTTAGTCTGGCATCACAGTTTAATGTTGTTCAGATGTATATTTACTGTATTAGTGAAGAAATGTATGAATATGAGTAATGCATGGATTATAGCTATATTTATGTCTATTCTAATTAACAGCTGCATATGATGTATATGCTTGTACTGTATGTATTTTGTATTTGCTCTTTAACAAATGTAAATCATAACTCTCTAAATTGTGCATTACCTTTATCAGGACAACCTTGTAAACAGATCCATTCCAGGGCCTAAGTGTTTTATTCTGCTTAAAATGAATGATTTACTACCACTACTATGCTGTATAAGATTATACATGCATACCAACATGTGAACATAGGATTTTAGGAAGAAGACACTTGGTCCATCAAGTGTTTCACCCACCTGCTTGGTGGGAATACTGTGACAGCCCATTTTCAAAGCATCTATCAAGTCTTAGTTTAAAGATAGATAGACTATCAATTGATACCACCTGCTTTGGGAGTCTGTTTCACACATTCTACACTTATTCCATTAAGCAGTTTTTTCTGATATTTGCCTTGAATTGTCTTCTCCTTTCACTGATATTCTGTGCCTTCTTGTTCGTTGATCATTGACATCCTAAAGCATTTCATTTGATCTGATAGTGTTATTCTTTTCAGGTATTTAAGAACCTTTACCAGGTCTCTGCTGAGTCTCCTGTTTTCTAATCAGAAACATCCTAGTTCTGCCAATTGTTCCTCACAGCTTATATTTCTGCAAACCCACATCCATCATTGTCACTTTTCATTTTTTGTTATCATGTCAGTATCTTTACTCAGATATAGGGATCCAAACAGAAACACTGTACTCAAGATGGGTTCAGACTAAGGATCAGTAGAACAGCATTATGGTATTTCTTAATCTGCTTATGAAGTTTCTGTTGATGCATGCCATGATTCTGTTTGTCTTGTTAGTTGCCACACTGTGCTGTTGATCCCATTTGAATGTGGTTTTGATGGCTAACCCTGGATATTTTCTTGTAGAGTTTTGGTAATCCTTTATCCATTTTATTGTACTTGCTTTACAATTCTTCTTTCTAAAGTGCATCTAAGTTTGCATCTCTCATACTGAAATTCTTCTGCAAGACCCCTGCCTACTCCCCACCTTGTCCAAGATTCCTGAATCTCATTTATCTCATCTTGTGATGCAACTATTCTTCCCATTTCAGTATCATCAGTAGCATGGTGCCCACATCCAGCTCACTTACGAACATATTGAACAGTGTTGGCCTAAGGACAGACCCTGTAAACACCACAGGTCACTTGTTTCCATATTGACAGATTGTCCCTAGTTATAACTCTCTGCTTTTTATTCTGTACCCATTTACCAAACAAGTGTGTCATTTGTCTAGCTATACCCAGGTTTGCTATGTTGTGAACATGCATCCTATATATATACAATGTAAAACAATGGGTTGAAATCTAGGTACTCAACAACCATAGGTCATCATTGTCATGTTCTTTTGTCACATTCTCAATGTATGCAATACAATTTCTCTGGCATCATGCACCATCACACAATCTAGAGTAAGCCTTTTTAATTAATAAACTTTATTAAACTTTTTTGAACAAACAAACATAACAAATACAACAAAGATAAAACAGTGAAAACATAACTACAGTCCCAGCAAACTGTGGTACAAATAGATTATAAGCAGCATAACAGTTAAACTGAATGGTGGATAAATAACGTTAAAGTAAGCAAATTCTAAAGCTAACTATCACAGTACAATACAGATAAGCCAATCTACAGGCTTTGTAATCTATGGCAAAGGGTATACTGTTAGTGCTGTGACTTAATTTTGCACTGCAATTAGGGCATTGCAACAAGGGTGACAGTGACAGTGGCGATCTTGATTTTAGATCACCCTCACAAATGCTTCCCTTTGTGCCCACACAATTTCTGCCCTCCAAGGTATGCCTGCCCCAGAGGAGGTTATATTTAGTTTTTGGGGTCTGAGGTGAAGCCCTCAAAAGTTGACTGTTTCCTGGGAGGGCACTTTGGTGCTGTAACTCCTGGAAGATGTAATGCTTGGTGCTGTAATGCTGGGTGGCATGTTGCCTGCACTGTAATTGGTGTCTACAACCTGATTTTCACACCGACATGGGTGAACCATGACAAGGACCCCTGAGGCCTTGGAGATATGTCTTGGATGTTTATTCAATCTACTGTACAAGGGTTAAGCAGGCAGGAGCAGTAGAGTGTGGAGACACTCCTAACAATGGCTATATGTTCTGTAAACATGTCTGATACTGGACAGCGTGCATTCCATTTCAAGTGCTTCTAGCATGGTCATATGTAACCCTTTGTAAGTGGGGGTGATGTCATCTCACCAGTGTTTTAATATAATTTTCTTTGCTATTGCTGCTATGAGCATTACGTGGAACTTGCATATACCCATGACCTGCTCCAGCCCAAGACCAAGCAGTCAAATCCGGAGTGTGAAGGCTGATTATAGCCCTAGAAGAGGGTCTATGTTTACTTGTATGCTTTCCCATAAAGGTTTGGCTTTGGACAATCCCACTGGTATGTAAGATTATGAGGCACTTCTTAAAGAAAGAATTGTGACCCACTTAGAAGCCAATGGAGCACGGGACCAAAGACAGCATGGCTTCACTTCAGAAAGGTCTTGACAGACAACTCTGATAGATTTGTTTGACTGGTGACAAGGTGGTGGACCAGGGAGGGGTAGTGGATTTTGCCTAGCTCAATTTTAGCAAGTATTTGACACTGTGCCACATAGAAGACTAAGTAAACAAGTTATCTTGCCAGGGTGTGGGCCAAAAGTGGTGAACTAGGTAAGGAACTAGCTGGGGGATAGGAAGCAATGGATGGTGGTTAATGGAAGTCAGTCCGAGGAATGAGAGGTGACCAGTGGGATACCACAGGGATCAGTCCTGGGACCAGTCCTTTTCAATGTCTTCATCAGTGACATTGCAGAAAGGCTGGAAGGAAAGGTTTGCCTTTGCAGATAACACCAAAATCAGCAACAGAGTGGACACTCCAGATGGGGTGGAGAAAATGAGGAGGGACCTAGAAAGGCTAGAGAAATGGTCCCAAGTGTGACAGCTGGGGTTCATTGCAAGAAGTGCAAAATCATGCACCTGGGGTGCAGAAACCCTGAAACAAGCTACAGGATGGCAGGGCAATTGTTGGCAATCACCAGGGATGAAAGAGATCTGGGTATTATCATCTCAGATTATCTGAAGGTGGTCAAACAGTGTACAAAGGCTATAAGGAGAACCAGTGGCATGCTGGGGTGCACTGGAAAAGGTATCATGAGCAGAAGAAGGGAGGTGGTGATACCACTTTATAAAACATTGGTGAAGCCTCATCTGGAATACTGTGTACAGTTCTGGAGGCTGCATCTTCATAAAAGATGTAGATAGGGTGGAGGCAGTGCAGATGAGAATGACTGAGATGGTAAGGGGCTTACATCACAAGCCATATGAGGAAAGACTGAAGTACCTCAGTATCTGTTCACTGGAGGAGAGAAGGGAGAGGGGAGGATATGATAGAGACCTTTAAGTACCTCAAGGCATCAATAAGGTGTGGGTTGGGACATTTACTTTATTAACTTATTTTTTTTATTTATGTCTTTGGCAACTGGGTAAGTGAGATGATCTAAAGGACAGTTTTCAGTCATGACCCAGGCAACAAGGTGGCAATAACAAGAGTAAAAAACAGTACTTACAGGAACACAGAATAAACACACCTCAACATGAAGTGATGAGACAAGAATGTACAGCAATAACTGGTTGTACAAACAATAATAGAAATGGTGCAAGTGCAAAACCAGTAGCAACATATGATTACAATAGAAATAATAGTACAAGTAACAGACAGTAGCTACATGTGATTACATGAGGCATTTACAAGTTAACATCAGGTACCCAGCTAGAACAAAAGAATGCTGTGCAGACTCTGACAAGTTGAACTTCATGGACTGCTTGAGATCAAAGCAGGACTGGAGAACAACCATGCAAAATGCAATAGGATACTAGGGAGCTTTAAGACTTAAGAAAACAGAGGTTATAAAAGTAACATCTTCCAGTATAGGACAGATACAAGAACAAGGGGCACAATATGAGACTGGAGACTGGCAGGATAAGGGAAACTTGAGGAAGTTCTTATTCACTAAGAGGGTGATGGAGAGATGGAACAACCTGCCGCACAAGGTGGTGGGAGTAAGCACAGTAGCGGGATTCAAGTGTGCCTGGGATAGACATAAAGGAGCCCTAGAGATGAGAAGGAAAGGCTAAGACAGTGACCAAATAGGGTCACCATCCACTATTACAGGCAGGGAAAGGGTAGGCTGAATGGGCCTAGTGGTCCTTATCTGCCATCAACTTTTCTCTGTTTCTATTTGACTCAAGTGGCAAATGTGCACTAATTTGACTATGGTGTAATAAAGGTTATAACTAATCTGATATTGCATCAGCCTTAAATCATCAGGTTCTGGTTTCCTGGTTATTGAGTTCTGGAAATTCTTTCTGCCAGTAGTGCCAGCAGTCGGGGCAGAAGAGTATTAATTTTCTGGTAGAGAAGTGATATTGCATGACTTTGATCAGCTACTGCTCTCAGTTCATCCCAGAGAGGAAGTGATTGAAAGGACAAGGGTTTCAGTCCTAAAGCACTTGCAATTGTATGTTTGAGCTAATGAAATGTGAGAATGGATCCTCTTATTTGGCTATGCTGTCTTCAGAAAGAATGGAAAGAAAGTAATGTGTTACCCTCTAATATATCTTGAAGCATATTGATACGGAATTGCTGTAAGAATGATGGGGAAGTTTTATGTTGAATGAGGAAGTTAGAAGTATTGTAGAGGGTTGATCTGGGTCAAAAGGGGTTCACTTTCAGCAATTGGAGAAGCTGTTTTACTGCTTTTACTGAGGCTCCTATTGGAGTTGTTTTCAGGGATTTGGGGAGTTTGGTGTAGGGATATTGGAAGGGCCAGAATTGATACTGTGGCTGCCTCATATAGTTCCTGCTCCATTAGTTTCAATGGGGACAGTACATGGAATTGTCTGCTTACATGTCAGATTTTCTCCACCATAGGAAATTGTTCACCCTAACAGCCAAATAATATGCCCTGAAATTAGGTAGCTGTAGCCCTCCAAGATGCTTAGCAAGAGTGAGATTGTGAAATGTCTACCTGAGGGACTTACCCTTCCAGAAGAAGTGACAACATAGTATTTAGCTGAGTAAACCACCAAGTGGGATGCAGAGGGTGTTATGCCCGAGTTATACCCATATCATCCCACATACACTTTTACACTGTATTCCTGGTCTCTTTTACTGTGATACTGCTATTTAGCACTCACATGTAGATTTAGGTACTCATCATACAAGCATGGGTGCCAGGAATGTGCTTTCCTCCTAATATATATTATGTTTACATCTTTTATAGGATTATGTCATGCATGATTCATTATACCTCACTATAATGCATTTACCTAGGGTACAATGTCTATTATGTATGTTTATATATACTTCATAAATAATCTACCTAATCACTGATAAGATGACTCTTATGGATCATCAGTGATTATTGTATATCTTTATATACTTATATAATCATATGTAGCATGTGTTTTGTACTTAGTTAGCATGCCGCATGTATTTCTGGTCATTCAGCATTTCTCTTTGTCTAGTTTCATGCTGACAGAGACACATCTCTTGTCTCACATTATACACATTAGTAATGCTGGTACCTAAGTAATTACCCAAGGGAGAATGCCTTGTATCCACCTTTGTTTATAATGTAGAACCAACACGTTATGTTTCTTATATCCATAACTATACTGTTATCCCTGTAACCATGCTGTTATCTATGGTATATAACCTTCTGTAAGCCAGTTCCTCTCTGAGACTTTTGTATATTCTTCAATGACTGGCGAGAAACCAGCTCCCTTGTCATTTACTCTGTCACATGCTTTGCATGAGTATAGTAATAAATTATCATTATTACTTCTGCTTATGTTTGTTCTTTGGCTCACATTGTAGACATACAAGAATCTGATTTATTTAGCCCCAGAACTGGCCTCTGGGCAACAAATGGTGACCATGGCTAATGTCTGAGTGCTAGTCAAAGTTACATTTTAATTTCCTTTTTGGATTTTCACATTGGGTGAGAAATCCCCAGTAACAAGCAGCTGTTAACATCTTCTGTATAATTTTTTCAGTCTGCTGTTCCCAGCACATGGAACTTAGGCATACAGACCTCCTGCCAGATAGTTAAATCTGTGTAATGAGCTGCATTTCCTGTGGGAACACAGAACTGTAAAGGGTCTGAAAAGAAAGATAGATTGCTTTCATTTGTGGGTTCACATCCTTGTGGGTTTTACCATTTAAGAGTAAACATGTGCCAAAGGCTGTCTGTGTGCCTTCAGTTACTGTGTTTCAAAATGTATTTTCTGATCCACAGACAGCTAAGAGTTTCTCATTTCATATAGACATGTCTGAAACAATCAGCACTGAGCTGAGGCTGGATGCCACACAATACCTCTCCACCCACTGTGGTTTGATTTTGCTAGTATAGCAAAAGGCAGAGATGACTCTGTAAGGGCTGTCTTTGAACACTATAGTGAACTGAAACATGGTACCACAAAGTTAATCCTAAAGGATTATTTGCTGCAGCGCTACTTGCAGAGCTTTGAAACTGCTTTAAATTTATTTATTTAGCCTTTGTTGACCGGTAAGTGCACTAGACAAATCCTGCCTATTTTCAGGCACGACCCGGGAGGGGGATACAGATGAATGCCAACTGACCTTGAACCAGATTAAGCTGTTGGTGGTATTTTTAGTGAATGAGGGAAATTTGGCCAGGACACCAGAGAAATTCCTACTCTTTTCAATAAGTACCATGGGATCTTTAACATCCACCTGAACTACCACCAATCCAGGCAGATTGGACCTCTGTTTAACGTCTCATCTGAAAGATGGCACCTCAGAAGCGCAGCACCCTCTCATGCTGCACTACAGTGTCAGTACTGGGATATTAACCCAAGTGCCAGATGTGGGAACTGAACCCACAGCCCTCTGATCTCCCGGCCTCAGAGGCAAGTGTGCTACCTACTAAGCCACTGACACTGCTGCTGAGCCACTGACACTGCTAAATGAAATGTCTGTTTTGAAATCTGAGTACCCTGCTTGCAAGGAGGAAATGGGTCTGATAGATGCTGACCGTATAAGGAGGGCTGACAGACTGGAATGTTAGATCCAGTCATACCTTTCAACCTTTTGTCTCCCAAATGTGGAACATCGCCACTCAAAATGTGGAACAAATGAGCACAATGTGGAACACTTAATCAAATCTTTACCTAGGAGGCTCAGAACACTGTTAACATGTTTGCATTTATGTTCATAAAGTCTGTTATTAATTGAATAATATATTGTTTGCATCATTTACTATAGATGTTTGCTTTAAAATGATAACACTGAATGTGGAACAAGCCCTCACAATGTGGAACAGGGAGCTTTTGTAGTAAAATGAGGAATGTTCCTCGTAATGTGGTACAGTTGAGAGGTATGGATCCAGTCCCTGCATCAGCAGAATGAATCATTGCTACATGACTCTGTTCACAACAACAGCCAAGACTTGCATGCCTTGAGAGACGATTATGAAAGGGCAGAGCTTGATAAGAAGCAGGTTTTACAAATGAATAGTCTTCTGGCTGACACTGATACCTACGTGTTGAAAATGAGGAACTTAGGGTCGACCTGACTGAGGTAAGTGCTGAACTAGATTGTCAGATCAGGGAGAACTCCAAGGTAACTACTGCGTATAGGTATTTAAAGAAAGAGATAGTTAATGATTTGTACGGGACAGTTCCAGGATTCATCATGTTAAATGTAGAGCAAAGATGATGAAATTGCGCCATCAGTGGGAGGTGCTCATGGGGCATATCAGAGCCAGTGAGGGCCTGATGCCCATTGCCTTTACCTCCTCTGGTGATGAAGAGTCTGATTGAGAAGAATCACCAGGTGCTGTGGGGTGGACTAGCATTACAGGTGGCCATTCCCTGGTGATTCACAAATGGTGAACAGTTAGTGTCTCAAAATGGTGGATACTGACGTCATCACATCATGTCCCCATGTCATCCCCAAGATGGCCGACATTATATCAGTAGTAATGACGAGGTACAGGCTGCTGTACAACAAGATGGCGGCACCATGGGAGATCGTCCCAAAATGGCCAGCCTTCACATCACAGAGGTCAGGACACACAATCACAGGATCTGTGATTGCTGCTTTAACTAGACAGGACAAGATAGAAATTCAGGAAATGATTATAAAAGTTTTGGTAGACTTGATGTTACTGATGAACAGAGAGATGCCCTTAGACTGGAAGTGGACAGCTTTATAAAAAGGCTAGTAAACAGCCCAATGTTGTGAGAGCTGTGGCAAATGCTGCAGCAGAAGCAGCAATAATGGGAGCCAGTCTAGTTATTCCCAACACAAAACCACAGACAATTAACCCCATGAAGTCTGCTCAGTCAGCACAGCAGATGGCTGACAGTACTGGACGATGCAGCCCTCTGATAATCTAAGCTGCCACCTTGCCAAAGCTAAAGCACATTGTGAAATGCTCAGCTTGTCTCCAGAGGGCTGTGTACAGGTGTTCAGTTTAACTGTGGACCATAGCCTCTGGTCCAACTGCCATCAGATATCAGAGACAGTACAAAAAAGAATGGGGTAGTATTTGTACAGCTTTAATGGCAGCTCAGTATCCAGGTATAGTTGGAGCACACCTGGCATATAATGTGAAGCAAGGAGCTAAGAAACTCCTGTAAACTACCATGGACATTTGTGGATGGCTTATAGTTCAGGCAAAGCCTTAGTAAATGAAAGATGTGAGACTGAAAATTTGAAATATAGAGAGCTATTCCTACATAACATTTCACCCGCCTCTGTGAGATGGTTGAGTGTTCTATTTTACTGATGAGGGCAATTTTGCAAAACTGTTGAGAGTGGTTAAAAGAGCATACCAGGTGTACCTTGCATTCTCAATTCTGGTTATAAAACAAGTGTGTGCAGCTCCACCTGCAAGACCCCTCCATCAGTGCCACTGTGACCATCCCACACTGTGGCTGCGGTAGTTGGCAGGAGATGGGAACTGTATGGGTCATTCCCAGCAGCAGGAATGCCCTAAAAGAAGGTGCAGGATATTGTAAAGAAACTTGAGGCAGGGACCTCTAATACAGAACAATGATAATTAGAAGCCCCAGTCTGCATTATATCCCCTATTGTACTGGATATAAGCGAAAGGCATTGTGTAAAAGCCAAGATTGGGGGCTGCCAACTACTAATGCTACTTGATTCTGGAGCAGCCATTCCAGTTTTACATGATGAGGATTCTAAATCCTCATGCTGGTCTACCAGATGGGAGACTGGTGCACAAGGGTGGATGGTATTGCATTATGGACCTATCAATCCAAACCCATCCCTGTAGCGGTAGGTAACCTCACCACAAAATTTGCTTTTGATCTCATAGTGCTACAGCATCATTCCAGTATTTTGGGAATTGATTTCTAGGAAAGCATGGATGTGTTCTGGATCTGGCAGATAGGCTAATGATCCAAATATCAGGACAGTACCACACAGTCAGGATATGTGATTCACATACACTGGCTGCCATAACACACTGAGTATGATGCCTAGACCTCTTTAAGGATCATGACTCATACAAAGACTTACAACCAATCCTTGTCAGATGCAAAGATGTGTTTGCAATGGATAAGCATGATTGCGGAGAACAGATACTTCCATTGAAGTAACAGGTCCAGATCCTGGTAGGCAAATGCAATATTCTTTTCCTGCAAAGGCTCTGCCATCCCTAAGAAAGACCATTGAATCCCTGCACAGCAGGGCATAATTAGGACATGTATCTTGACTGTCAGCTCACCCATTTGGCCTGTTCAAAGCCAAATGGGTCCTGAGACCTACGACTTATTATAGAAGACTCAATCAGGTAACCCCAAGTTGTGCACCCACAGTAGCACTCAGCCCCTGATGTGCTCAAATGCTAACCCCGACCGAAAGTGGTTTACCGCATTGTACATTTCCAATGGATTTTGGTCCCTACCACTGGCAAAGGAGAGCCAGTATAAATTTACCTTCACCTTGAAGGTCAACAGTACACATGGAAATGGCTCCTACAGGATTCTACAACAGTCCCTCCTCTTTCATCTACATATAAAGATGTGTTGCAGGGATTCTTGACCCTGAATGCCTACTACAGTACGTAGATGATTTGCTTTTGACTACTGCCACAAAGAAGAATACTTGGTTCTACTAGAAGAACTACTGACTATCCTAAAGAAGTCAAGCCTCAAGTGCAACCCTTCTAAAGCACAATTGTGCCAGAAGGAGGTCCTGTTGTTAGGACTCTGCATAACAGAAAAAGGAAGAAGCCCATCTTGAAAAACATTCAGGGACTACAGAATTTACCATGTCAATCAGTGTGGCAACACTGAGACACTTTCTGGTATGGTAAACTACTCCAGGGACTTTTCACAAAAGGCTGCACCTCTGTATTAGTTACTGAGAAAGGATGTACCCTGTACCTGGGGTCCATTACATACCACAGCTGTAGCTGATTTGAAACAATCATTGGCAACAGCCCCTGCATTGCTAAATCCTAACCCAGCTTTAGTGTACCACTTAGAAACTGCTGCATCAGATCTAGCAAGCTCAGCAATTTTAGCCAAAGTTCAATGGGCATGTCAGGCCCATTACTTATGCATCCCAGATGCTTTTCCCACTAGAGCTGAAATACAACCTCTGTGAAAGGAATCTTTTGGCCACATATTGGGTGGTGAGACACTTTACATACATCATTAGATATGCTCCTGTTGTGTTGCATTCTGATCACATGCCCACACATTTTCTGTTGTCAGACAGAGTAAAAGATGGCTATGTCTCCAATGCAAGACTTACAGACTGGTCTCTTATTTTACAGGATCGTGACATCACTGTCCTTCCTGCTAGAACTCCATCCTTGTTGACCCATGGCCTACTATTTACAGGTGACACTTATGATTGTTTATTTCAGCCCCTGACCTACCTGACCTAGGGCCCTTCCTGCCAGCGCCTCAGGAAGTGTTAAATGACACCACTGTGTGTTGTGTCTTTACTGATGACTCAGTCACACACACTAACAAGGGTCAAATAGCAGGGTTTGGAATTCTTATTGTACATCCAAATGGTGACAGAGTGCACATGACTAAAAGGTGTACCATAATTTCTGCACAGTATGCCAAATTAGCTGCTGTAGCCTGTTCTCTGAAAGTGTTAAAGCAAGGCACTGCAGATACTGTTTTCTTTACAGACTCTGTTTGGGTTTGTTCCTCTCTGACTGAATTTTACCCTTTGGGACAAAACAAACTTCCAGTCCTCTGATGGTACCCCTGTAAAATGCAAAGATTTGTTTGTGTACATCACAACACTTAACCAGACAGTTTGAATACAACTGTACATTCATAAGGTTCAAGCACATTGTAAATGTGAACCTTATGCTCCTTGCAACAACCATGCTGATTCTCTGGCAAAAGATGGTTCTCAAGGAGAGGACACATAGGAAATGAAAACTCCTTTGTCCCAGCTACACTATGTATTGCTGCTGTGACTAAAGACTCAACTCCTTTGTGCCCATACATCTGATATCTGCACAAAAGAAGAACCCCATTTGAGGGCAATCTACCAATTCCTTGATAAAGGAACTGAGGAAGAACTTCCATAAACAAGCCCTATAAGAGGGTAGAAAATGACCTTCACCTATTCAATGATGGCCTACTCATTTTAATCACTGTCCTACAATTTCTGAAAAGTTGTGGGTAATCGCTGGACAACTTAGGGTAGATTTTATCTACCAAGTACACAGAGCACTCTGACTGGTGGACAATTCCAGGAGTCGTATAAAACTCTAGACAAATTGAAATCCTCTGTCTGGTGGCCACATATGAGAAATGATGTAGTGCACTACATTAATAACTGTTTGATCTGCTCACAGAATAATCCTATACCAGCTAGGAAAAATGCTAAACTGCTACTCAAGAGGCACTTAGGCCCCTGGAACAACATCCAGATTGACTACATTGGCCCCATGCCAACCACTAAGAACAACAATAAGTTTGCACTAGTGATTACCAACCTATTTTCCAAATAGGTCGAGGAAATTCCAACAAAGAGCAACACAGCTAAAGTGAATGCAACTGTTGTGACAAACCAGCTATTTACCAGGTGGGGTTTACCACTGAAGGTAGATTCTGATCAGGGATCCAGCTTTATAGCTGAAGTAATGCAGGAATCTCTGGATTTTATTTATTTATTGAAATGTTTCACCAGGAAGGGTACACTGAGAGACTTAATGCTCGTCTCACGGCATGTCCTGGGGAAGGGGTGGGATGAAAAACATATTTAAATGATACAAAAACAAAGCATAGTACCTAGATTTGTTAGGGGTAAACAAAAGTTTCATATTCCTTACCACCCACAGTCATAAGGGCAGGTGGAATGGGCTAACAGGTAGATCAAAGTTATGTTGTCCAAATTTGTGCAGGAAAACACTAAAGAATGAGATTCATTATTGCCTTTGCTCTTATGGCAATAAGAGGACACCCTCTTCAGGTACACAGTATACCCCATTTGAAGTCATGACCAGACGGTCCATGAGACTATCAGAACACTTACTTCTGGACCTTGGTGCCCCACTGCTGATAGAGTGTCAGCAGATAAATATGTCAACCAACTTAAACAAGATATCCAAAAGATACACTTGTTTGCTCCACACATATTGGCAAGGAGCAGCAACAGGCCAAAATACAATTTGACAAAACTGTACATGCTGTGGACTGGCAAGCTGGGGACCTGGTGATGGTAATCAGATTTGCACCACCTAGTCACCTGTTTGTAAACAAATGGGAAGGGTCCTATCCCATTCTAAACAACTCAGTCCAGCAGTCTACCAAGTTAGACTGCCCCACAATAAAAGAGTCATTGATAAATGGCTACATGCCAATCAAATGAAACTGTTTAAAGGAGATGGAGTTACTTTTTTACCCCAATGGGCGGAATAGTACTGAACTAATTATGTTTTCTTTTCTCTTTCCTTTTAGGTCCCGGAGAAAGATGCTTGCTTTTCATTTATTTTTCTTTTAGAAATATTGGTCTTCTTACAAGCTCAAGTTATATGCAGTAATGCAGATAAGAAACCAGTGACCCCTAAACCTGAACAGCTTGTTGAGGCAGAGTACCTTGCAAGCCCACGGGACCTGAAGTCATCCTGTGGTGTTCACATTGAAGTCCTTGAAGACGCGATTATCATCCCGGAGGGCAGTGAGGCCCTACCGAATGTCATGGTTGTTACTCAGATCAATCCAGTCTTGAAATTGCATGGTATGCAGTTCTAAAGATCTGATCCCAGTAGGCTGCCTTCACAAAGGCACTCTCAGGGCTGGTCTAATGCTAAAATACACCCTGATGGTACACTATCCATTCAGAAAGTACACTCTGTAATTTCTGGTGTGTACAACATTACAGCTAAGATTGGTCCGGACTCCTGTTTACATCTTGCTGATCAACAGGAATTTTGCATCCAAAATTATATGGCAACAAAGGCCATTGTCCTTAAGGGTTTTTTTTTTTATTTAGAGTCTAGGATTACAAGTACCTTCTTTACAAAAGTTCCACATCAATTGAGGCACAATACAAACATTACATAGAGTTACGTGAACAATGCAGAAATGGTGCACAGACATTTTAAGCAGCTGAAACACATTACAATGAGGGAAAGTGAGTACCAGGGGGCAGGGTAGCCAGAGGTAACTGAGACTTGGAATGAGCACAAAAAGATTGGTGCAGCCATGGGCATTTTCAGGCCTCAAAAAGTGCTTGGGGTAGGGGCAAAACTGGAGGAGGGGAGGCTATAGGAGGAGGAAGAGAAGGGGTAGGAGTAGAAGTGCTAGAGGTAGATCAGATTATGAAGGACAGTCGCAGGAGCTAGAGGCAGCTAGGTGGAGATGAAGGTTGACTTTGAATGGGTCTAGCTTTTGCATAGAGGAGATGTCTTTGTTGAGTCCATTAATCCAGCTAGGAGCTCTGCATGCAAAGAATCTTTGGCCCTGTGTGGTCTGGCACCAAGGAATGTGCTGTATTTGATTTTCTGAAGCCCTGGTGAGGCGGGGTTATGGCTGTATGGAGAAGACTTTGGACTCTGGGGGGAGCAAGATGGCATAATTTTCATAGCCATTAGACAAGTTTGGTACTTGATACGGTTTGATAACTGGAGCCACCCTGTTTGGGCATAGAGGTCACCGTGTGGGTAGTCGGTGGGATCCTGTGATGAGTTGGCAGGCTTTGTTTAGGGCCAAGGATAAGCGCTTGAGGGCTGTATCAGTTGCAGAGCCATAAATAATCAGACCATAGTTGATTAGAGAGACCACCGAGCTCTGTACTGCTATCCTTAAGGCATCTGAGGTAAGGCATTGCCTGTGCCTGTAGAGGAGACCAATGCAGTGTTTGCAGCTTTGGCGATGCTATCTATGTGGATGCTGTAGGATAGGCTGTCTTTGATGATCCCCAGATATTTAAAGGAGTGAACCTGTTTGAGGACAGCACCAAGCCAGTTTGTAATATTAAGGGTGTGAAGCCTAAGTTTGTTGTGGGACAGAAAAGCATTGACTTGGTTTTCTTATAGTTGAGAACTAGCTTTTGACTACTAAACCATGTTTCAGTGGAGGTGAAACTCTTCTGAAGCTTGTTTTGGAGTGAGGGTCCTGTTGGGTGGTGTGAATGACAGCATCGTCAGCATAGAGTAAGATTTGTTCTGGACAGAATTGTGGAAGATTGTTCAAAACAGGCTGAAGAGGAATGGCCCAAGAATGGATCCCTGGGGACTCCTGAGTGTACTGGTCTAGCATCAGCAAGGTTTTAATCCATGATGCCCCAGAATTTGAGACACCAAAATTGAGTGTCCAAACAGAACCCTGGCCCACCTAGTGGTCTAATTTCCACTTTCCAACCAGCTGCCTTAGTTAAAAATGTGCAGTTCATGCACAACCCAGTGGTTTTAAATCTTACCCATTGGAACTTGGAGGAATTTGGTTTATGTTCCACAACAAACTTTTTCCAAATTATGTTATTGGATACCATGGGCATACCAGGTACTGTAGTAATGACCCCAATAATGGGGCTGATAGTACCCCTACAAAAGATTTTCAAACCCTTAACCTAGTGGTAAATCTGTTAATGATAATAAACCCAAATGCACTAAGTGTTTTTTGCAGAAACAGGTATGGCATCAGGCCTATTTGGCTCTGGTATGTCTGTTTAGAATAGGGCTGATATAGCCAGCATTCAGGTACAAATGGCAAGGTTTATGACAGTATGAAATATAACATTATGCCTCCCCTTTACATGGTGTAGATAGTCTCGCTCAAGGAGAGTGATTTGCTGTTTATAATATGAAGGACATTATGAGGGATTTGACTGGACAAAGGATAAGATCAATGAAATAATCTCTGCTAACAGTCATGAAGCAGATGAGCATCACATAGCCAGGGAAGTACTTTGCACTGCCTATGGCTCTTATGTTCTTACAGCCATTGATAATCTCTTCCGTGATCTGGAATTAGGTTGTATCCCTGCTCTCATACATGACAGGACGTGATGTGTCAGTGGTACTTCCCAAATGCACTTCCGTTGCATATGTTAACAAGTGTTTATCTGAATCTAATATTATTCCTTATTAATGGCAAGGAACCTTGGATATGTCACCACACACACCAGCATTGCTCCATGTTTTGAGACTTATTCCTGCACAATCAAGCATGCCATGTTTTTGACTCTCACAGTGTCATTGCTGGAATTTGACCGGAAACTTTAGCCTTTGATCATCTGGCTACTATCCATTCCATTGGTCATCTTGATGGGAACATTTATCGTGAAAGGTTGAACTACCTCCTTTCTTGTTTTACCATATGTTTTGAACTCTTGGGTGGCTCCAAATTTCAATTGTTGTACCTGAAACAGCTATCACCTTTATGCAGATGTGACATCTTCGAACTTGTCATGCCAATTTGTGGCTTTGGCCCAACACCTGGGATTGGGCCACCTCTTTGAACCTATCTTTGAAAAATCTTAATGGATCTAATTTGCATTTTGAAACCTATTCTGACACTGGAAGAAACTGTGAATTCACTTCTGGAATTGTTGGTCGCTTATGGCTTGTGGTCAATAATATATCCTATCCTGTTCCACTAACCAATTGGAAAATGTCATCCTCTAAAGTGGTTTATTCTGCTGATGGAGAATTCTGTGCGGTGACCACCTATAAATTTTAATCATATGGACAAAAGTTATTCAAAGTGGACTTTCCTAACTTCTGTTTTTCCTAAACAGCGTGTTATAATAGGTCGTACTGGGATTACACCTGTTCCCTTCCCAAAACCAGATTCTAGTGAGTCTAGTCCTGACTATCTAGATGCTCTAATTCAATTTTTTCCTATTTTTAATGTCCATATTGGCAACTTAAGTTTTTCACTCAATCTCTTCTCAATACAACAGATACACATCTAATTTATATCAGTAACAATGTTACTAAGGCTCAAAAGGCACTTGATGATCTGATCAGTGATGACATTGCTATGATCTTGTAAAACCCAATTTTTAAATTTAGTTTTCAAATTTTGTGGTAATTCAATTTTCACTAATACTTGCCTTATAGCTACATTTTGTCGTTTAAGAAAACCCTGAAACACCACAGTGACCAGTTGAAATTCCTCTATCAGGCTCGTGCCTCAGGCCTGTAGACGATAATGGTGCCTAACCTGTTCTCTTTTGTTGTGTTGCCACTTTTGCTATTAGGGCAACAAAGAGGGTTTGTTATGCCCGGATTGTGCACTCTTATCATCCCACATATACCTTTCACTGCATTCCTGGTCTCTTATATTGTGATACTGCTATTTTGCACTAACATGTAGATTTAGGTACCCATCATATAAGCATGGATGCCAGGAATGTGCTTTTGCTCCTAATATATGCTAACATATATGATGTGAGTGCTTTTATAGGATTATATCATGCATGATTCATTATACCTCACTATAATGCATTTGCCTAGGTTACATGTGTCTATTATGTGTTTTTATATATATATATATAAACCCCCAGGGGCACTATCCTAAGGGCTACTACCCTGCCTGTCCTAACTGTAGAAGGGTGAGGGGCCCAGATCTGTTGGTGGGTGCCTCCATTGGTCATCTGGCTCCATCCAGAGTCCTGATTCCGGGTTGGTCACCCCACTCCATTTCCAGTGTCCCCTTAGCTGCTATTGGACCCTTCCACACAGTCTGGGTCCAGTATGGAGGGCACAACATAAAGTCCAGCTGCAATAAAAGGGAGTTAGGTAAACTGCAATTTCACCAACACTATACAAGTTCCTATAGGGAACAACTACATCTTTCAGGTGTGCTCCTTAGCTCTCCTAGCGACTGCAGAAAGCGGAGCAATCAGACAGCAATCCAGAGTGGGACACAAGCAGAGAAACCCAGTCCTCCATTTGAACCACTAAAGCCTGTGAACGGGCAGCTCTTAAAGAGACAGTACTGAGGCTTTAAAGCACTCACAACCCCACATTTAGCGGCTTCACTGCAAACATCAGCCAAGCATGGAGCATTCAAGCAAGCTCTGGAAGGCTTCTGAAGTGAACCCCATTTGTAGGGGGTTACACCCTTCCTGGCCTGGAAAGAACTTGGCATCCGCGTCAAGTAGTTACCCTTTAAATTACTTTAAGACAAACAGCTTAATTAACATTATGTCACACTTTAGATTACATGCATTGCTACTGTATTTACAGTTTACTACAGTTTATGCAATATTATCCACACACGAACTCTTTTCCTTGTTTAAATCAGGTCATTAGTTCCTGCCCATGACACCTGGAAAGAGGAGACCCTCCTTATCAGCTACTTGTGGGTTACCTAAAGCAGGGCACCACACTCGAAGGGCAGTACTAACAGGCTAGAGTTATCCCCAAGGCTAGCTTAGGCAAGGAGCTCGGGGACATACACCCTTTTGGACCACATTTAAGGGCAGGTCCACAGGCTGACCCAGAGACTCATAATTCAACTTTACTACAGGCCGTACTCTTGGCTTGAGTGTCTAGGGGTCTTGGAAACCCTGCTACAGGCCCTGACTCTGATTCAGCCTCATTGAGATTAGTAGGGGAACCTCCATGGGGAAGGGGACCCAGTGCTCATAGTACTTTCAGGGCATGACCCTCTACATCAGAACCCACACTACTTGGCTCAGCTGGGACTGTTCAGGCACTAGCAAGGAACCATCAGGACACTAAAATATTCTTCAGGTTCCTACATATCACTGGCTTGTTCCCCACATCACTTCCTTCTTCTGAAAAGTCAGATAGTTCAGCCAGGCCAGACAGTTCAGCCAGACTCAAGGACCCCACCCCTTGGCTTTGCTGCTACCCAATTCATCCTCTAGAAGCATTGGTTCCGGAGAAAGCTGGGGGTTCAGGCAGTCCAGAAAGTCCAACCTCAACCCCAGAGTTAATGAGGATTGCCCCAAAACAGTTGGCTCAGTTCATAAGAGGGATAGTATTCAATATTATTTTCATTGTCTTCAAACACAAATTGGTGATCATCTTCATCAGCGGGGTTTGGACAAGGCCCTCTTATTTGGCTTGCTGAAGAATCAAGTGGTCTGGGTTTTTCTTGGCAGCAGATCTAGTCATAGGCCTGGGGGCACATTGGGAGGTTCAGCTTCAATCAAGATCTGCCCAATTGGCAGCAGATGATTTCTGTGTATCGTTTTCACATCTTTTGAATTGTTTGCTGGTGCACTTTATATACAGGTAAATCTGCCAGTTTTCCCATAACAATATGAGGGAGGTGATGCCATCTGTCAGCAATCTTATGTTTGCCATGCAGTCCCAGATTCCTCAATAGCACTCTATCCCCTTCTCTCAGTTCCATTGTTTTCACTTTCTTATCATACCTCTCCTTGTTGGCCAGGTTTTGTTTAGCAGCCATAGTCTGGGCCAGTTGGTAGGCATGGTTCAATTGGGCCTTCAACTTCTGTACATACTGTAGATGATTTTCTGCATGCACCCCATCAGGGAAACCCCAAAACACACATCCACTGGCAGTCTAGCCTCTCTCCCAAACATCAGCCTGTACAGGGAAAATCCAGTGGCATAACTTTTGGTGCAGTTATAAGCATGAACTAGGGTGCTAATCTGCTGGCTCCATCT
The DNA here is from genome assembly GCA_016271365.2 of Neoceratodus forsteri. Classification (NCBI taxonomy): domain Eukaryota; kingdom Metazoa; phylum Chordata; order Ceratodontiformes; family Ceratodontidae; genus Neoceratodus; species Neoceratodus forsteri. Next base: position 414,042,559 of record CM028132.1, on the reverse strand, counting down.
AGGCTTGTCTTTGGGTTGCAGTGTGCCCAACATATCAAGCAATGTGATTCTAAACCTTTCAGGTTGGAGATCTCCCTGGGGATGGTATGGGGTGGTTCTTGATTTTCGTACTCCCCACAAAGATAGCATTTCTTTAATCAGACGGCTCTCAAAGTCCCTCCTGGTCAGAATGGATTCTCTGGGGGCCCTATAGTGAATAAAGAAGTTCTCAACAAGTACTTTAGCCACTGTAGTTGCTTTCTGATCCTTGGTAGAGAAAGCCTGGGCATACTGGGTAAAATGATCAGTGACTACCAATATGTTATTGAGGTTTTTAGATCTGGTTCTAAACTCAGAAATCAATGCAGACCAGTTACATAGGGGCACTGGTAGTGATACTGACCATGGGGCTGATCTCTGAGGTAAGGCTTTTCTTTGCAAACAGTGGCCACAGGTCTTGACATACTGCTCTACATCTGCACTTATTTTTTGCCAATAGAATCGGCTCCATACCAGATCAAGAGTTCGGTCTATGCCCAGATGCCCATGTGATTATGCAGGGACCTCAAAATCAGTTTTCTAAAGCAGTGGGCAGCACCAGTTGTTGTTTGTCTACCCGGCCTTCCTTATCCACAGTCTTTCTGTATAGTAGTTGGTTAATCAGCTTTAACTTTGGCCCTTTTTATAACAAGGCAGTTCTTAGGTCAGTGGAATGCAACTTGGACATGTCCTCCCGCCTGCAAAGCCTCCACAGCTGTTTTATCATGGCGTCTCAGGATTGAGCCTGTTGGAGACTATCATTGTTGAATTGGGGCAGTGAACTAGTGTCTAATGCAGAAAATGACAGTAAGCAGCAGGTATGCAGTTCTCGGATGGCCCAAGCAATCCACCATGCAGTCTACAGCATCAGAAGACACCTGTTCCTCCTTGTCAAATTTTGGCAACGGGCTCTTATGTCAGGTCCTGACAACCTGACCCAGTCAGTTTGTGGCATAGGCCTCTGAGAGAGAGCATCTGCATCTATATGGTTTAGGTCTGCTCTGTACTGAACAGCATAGTCGAGGTGGTGGTCAATGCAGAGAGCCACCTATGGCCAGTGGTATCCAACTTGGCTAAGATCTGCACACAGGTCAGAGGATTGTTATCAGTCTTTACCAGTATCTTAGCACCATACAAATAGTCATGAAATTGATCAACAGTGGCCCACTTCAGAGCCAGGAACTCTAGTTTGTGCACTGGATAATTTTTTTCTGAAAGAGTCAGACTTCTGCTGGCAAAAGCTACAGGTTTCAGCTCATTCGAGTGCTCCTGATATAACACAGCCCCCAATCCTTGTAGACTGGCATCAGAATGGAGAACGATGGCTTGACCAGGTCAGCATAGGCCAGCACTGGGCATGGGTAAGTTGATATATGATGTCATAAAAGCTTCCTCACACTCAGTAGTACAGCGGTTTCCAAACACATCATTCAGCCTGAAAATACTCTTCTCTGTCTCAGAGTGCACAACTTTCTTATACTTTTTGTGGTGGAGGGTACCCTGAGTAAGGTTGAGGAGGGAGTGGATCACTCGAGAATAATCTTTGACAAACCGCCTGTAATATCCACAAAACCCCAGGAACCATTGCAGCTTTTTCAAATTCTTTGGCTGAGGCCAAGTAGTCAAAGCCTCCACTTTGCTGGGGTCAGTCTCTATGCCTTCAGTGGATACTATGTGGCCCACATACTTCACCAAAGTTTAGAAGAATTGGCACTTGTCTATAGATAGCTTGAGACCAAAATCTCCAGCCAATCCAGGACCTTGAGCAATCAGCATTCATGCTCTTCCAATGAGCGGCCAAACACTATGACATCATCTAAGTAGACCAAACACCGAGCAAATTCATGTCCCCAAAGCACATTCCATCAGGCGCTGAAAAGTAGCTGGGGTACCTGAAATCCTTGAGGCATCCAGATGAACTCATAGAAACCTAGAGGGCAAATGAATGCAGTCTCTCGGTCCTCTGAAGCCATTGGGATCTGATAGTACCCACTGCGGAGGTCTAACACAGAGAATCACTTACTGCCATTTAAACAATCCAAGGCATCCTGTATGCGTGGCATGGTATACTGGTCAGGAATGGTCCACCGATTCAAAGTGCGGTAATCTACACACATCCAAACTGCCCCATTCTTTTTCTCTACTACTACAATGGGGAAGCATAGGGGCTCCTGGACTCTTGTATCACACCAGCAGTGAGCATCTCTTGCAAATGCCACCTCACATCATCTAGTGTCAGCCAGGGCAGATGCGAGAACTCTCTCTAAAGGCCTGTCATCATGCAGCCAGATGTGGTGCTCAGCCCTTGCACACATCCCACATCCCATTCTTTTAGGGAAAATACCTGGTCTCTGGTGGCTAGCTTCTCACAGATCCTCACTTTCCATTCAGCAGGCAATGGGGAGTCACCAAAATCAAACAAGTCGGAGTTACCCTGTCATCTTTCCTTGAACCCTTGCTATTGGCAGCACTGCAGTATCTGCACAATGTACACTTTCAGGGTGCACCCTCTTTTATTCAAATCTCCTTGTCGGACACATTATGAACTTGAACCATCTCCCTCTTGACATAAACATGGGCCCTAGCTGGCAAGATACTGGGTTTGACCAGCAGTCCCTTAGGCAATCTTCCCTCCCCATGCATCCAACATCAATAACTTATTCTTAACATCTGTTCTCAGTCGGACTTCTCCTTGCAAAACATACTGGGCATTCGGGGCAAGTATCACCAGTGCCGGATCCTTCTTCCACACTACACCAACGGGCTCAAGTTCCTCCTGGCTAACCTTCTTCTGAATTTCAGAGACCTTTGGATCTCAGCGGTATTCTTAGGGCTGGCCCGTCCAAAACGCTGTTTTTCTGAACACAATTGGGCTAATCGACCAAACATATGGAGCATTTGTCCCAATCAACAGGTACCCCATCATACAGTCCAGTGGGGGGGCAGACTAAAGCCAAGGTTTCCACCAGTTCATCCACTCCAGCCACAAAAGTAGGAAATGACAATCAGATCCGGATATACCCCAAATACGGATAAGTCTTGTCACTTAGCCCCCATACATGTAGGCCATCCAAGGGCTGTAGCAGCACCTCAGGTAGGTGTGTCTGATACCAGTCCTGAAACATGGTGGTTACCTGAGAGCCACTATCTAATACAGCTCGGTGGGAATCCCATTTACTCGCACTAGGGCTTCCATCGAGGGCCCGACCACATCAGACCATTCGGGAGGCACAGCCTTGACAGTTGCTTAGGCGTTGGCCCGGGTCACAAAACCCTTCCTGGGGTTGGACGTGGGCCCTGCAATGCCAAGTGATCAGTCTGCTGTTAACCTTCCTTAAATTCTCCGGCAGCTGGCACTCAGGCTGAAAGTGCCCATCCTCCCCACAATGGTAACAAAACTTGGAGTCCCGGGGTCTCTATTGGGAGGAATATTTTGTCTGCTGGGAGCCCTCCTAGAGTGAGGGGTTCCCAGAGCTAGAACATTGGTTTCTAAATGACTCAGATTCCCCAGGCCTAACAGGGTGGGTAGTGGACCGCCTCAAATCCCTCACCAGTTCTCGTAAGTTTCTAACCTTGGCCCTCAACTCGCTTTCTACTTGGGGTCAGAGGAAATGGCACGCACCCCACATCACCTTGAAATTCTGGGATGCATCAGGCCTCCCTGAGAGGTGGGTCTCCTCAGGGGCACTAGACTCAGGGGTTCAGCTTGGGTTCACAGCTCCCACATAGGGCTCCCACCCTCCTCATCAGTCTCCACTTCTCTAATCTCCCTCATCAATTGACAGTATTCAGACGGGCAGCCCGTTTATCATGTAACTTAAGTTTTAACAATATCACACTAGAAAATCTAGCAGACTTCAAAACATGTTCTAACCTGACCTTGGTTCAAGGCCAGGCTGTGATCCCCTTTTCGGATAGGCCTTTTGCAAGGCCTGGCCCACCTTAGTAACAAAGGCGGATAGTTTCTCATTTCTCCATTGCTTAGCAGACTTGAATTTCCATAACAAATCTTCCCAATCTCTGTACTCCCAAACACTCCCTCCAAAGCAGAAAGATACTGCTGCGGTAGCTTCTGGCTTAGTGGCCCACAAGAACCTAATGGCTTCTAAAGTGGGGCCCCGCAGACTCTCCATCAATCGCTTTTCTCCCCTCAGAGTATTGTCACTCCTGAACTAAGGGGATGGCGTAATTCATCCACACCTCCAAGTCATCCTCCCTGAAAGCACCGGCACTGTGCCAGAAAAGTTTCAGCCTTTGATAAGAATCGAGCTTTATAGGGGAACCACTAAGGGCAGTGGAGCCAAAATAGAACTCTTTGGGGGACAGGGAGAGGTACCTGGGGAAACCTGGGGGTAGCATCATTAGAGAGGTCTAATGCTTACAGCAACTCCTGGGTAGTCCTCCTTCCACAGCCAGCAATTTAAGCAGTTTATCTTTGAAACTATTAGTCTCTGGGGATCCCCAGGAGTGACTGACCCACTGAATGTGAACAAGCCTCCACCCCTGTGGGCACCCTCCGGGTAAATCACTGGAGGTACCCTCTGGGGTCGATGGCCACACTGCACAAAAGTAGCACCTGCAGGGTCTGATCAAGCAGGTCAGCCATATGCCCCTTCACCTCCACCTTGCCCAAACATTTAACATGCTCTGCAGTAGAAATAATGTCAGCTGTCGGTGTTCCCAGAGGCATGTCTAATAGTAACACACCCTCTGGGAGTCCAGCCTTCTTCATCTTCGCCCCACCCCATCAGCTTGTGTACCATTGTCTTAATAGGATCCAACTTAATTTTTACAATATCCCTTCCAGTCTCCCCATCAGCTTTTCCATTTTAAGCACTTTACCCACTGGGCCACTAGGGATGCTAATCCCAGCGGTGCTCACAATTTGTAACCCCCAGGGGTGCTATCTCATGGCTATTACCCCTGCCTGCCCTAACTTTAGCAGGGTGAGGGCCCAGATCCATTGGCGGGTGCCTCCATTGGTCATCTGGCTCCATCCAGAGTCCTGATTCGGGTTGGTCACCTCACTCCATTTACAGTGCCCCCTTAGCTGCTATTGGACCCCTTCCACACAGTCTGGGTCCAGTATGGAGGGCACAACGTAAATTCCCAGCTGCAATAAAAGGGAGTTAGGTAAACTGCAATTTCACTAACACTATACAAGTTCCTATAGGGAACAACTACATCTTTCAGGTGTGCTCCTTAGCGCCTCCTAAAGACTGCAGAAATGGAGGATCAGACAGAAGTCCAGGGTGGGACTCGAGCAGGGAAACCCCAGTCCTCCATTTGAACTACTAAAGCCTGTGAACAGGCAGCTCTTAAGAGACAGTACTGGAGGCTTTAAAAAGCACTCCCCAACCCCCACATTTAGCGGCCTTAGAAGACACCAGCCAGGCATAAGCATTCAAGCAAGCTCTGGAAGGCTTCTAGGAACCCCATTTGTAGGGGTTACACTCATACTATATATATATATATATATATATATATATATATTCTATATATAATCTACCTAATCACTGATAAGATGACTCAGACAGTGATTATTATATATCTTTATATACTTATATTCTCATATAATCATATGTAGTATGTGATTTGTACTTAGTTAGCATGCCACATGTATTTTTGGTCATTCAGCATTTCTCTATATCTAGATTTCATGCTGACAGAGACAAATCCTTTGTCTCACATTATACTCATTAGTAATTCTGGTACCTAAATAATTACCAAGGGACAACACCTTGCATCAAACATAAACATAGAAACATAAAGTTTGATGGCAGATAAGGACTGCTTGGCCCACCTAGTCGGCCCATTTCCCTACCTATGGATAACCTGCAGATCCTAGTTAACCAACAACCTACTTCCCTACACCCCACTAGAATTGCCTTATGTCTGCCCCATGTATTCTAAAATTCCCCACAGTTTTTGACTCCACGACCTCCTCAGGAAAGCTGTTCCATGCATCCACAACCCTCTCCATGAAAAATACTTCCTCACATTACCTCTGAGCAGTCCTCCTCTATCTTCACATTGTGCCCTCTGTTCTTGCACATCTCTTTTTCTGAAAGATGATACCCTCTTGGACTTTGTTGATTCCCTTTGAGGTACTTGAAAGATTCTATTATGCCCTCTCTCCTTTCCTCGAGGGTATACATATTAAGCTCCTTAGTCTCTCTTTAGATGTCTTCTGGTGCAGATCCTGCACCATTTTGCTGCTCCTCCTCTGGACAGCCTCCACCCTGTCTATGTCTTTGCAGAAATGGGGTCTTCAGAACTGCACACAGTACCCCAAATGGGGTCTCACCAACTGTCTGTACAAGAGGGATAACAGGGGGCAGAGAACAGCAGAGGAAGGAGCTACTGTTAGAACTTTACTACTCTACTGGACTAAAGAACTAGAACTCTACTACTGGGAACTTCATGTAAGATACAAACAATCAAATAAACAAAAGAGTGTGTTTGTCTGAGTTGGGTGAAGGAATTGTTATCTGTGCAGTTAGCTACAGTAGGTGAAAAGAAACTGTGAATTGGGGAGTGGCTTAGAGAGAAGGAAGTCAGGTGTTTGCATTTTAAAAACTGGCCTAGATAGCTTGTGGCAGAGAACAGCAAGAGGAAGGAGCAGTTGTTAGAACTTTACAACTCTACTGGACTAAAGAACTAGAACTCTACTACTGGGAACTTCAATTCAGGGTAAAAACAAACAAATAAACAAAAAGTGTGGTTGAGTTGGGTGAAGGAATTATCTGTGCAGTTAGCAAGGTGAAAAAGAAACTGTAAATTAGGGAGTGGCTTAGAGAGAAGGAAGCAAGGTGTTTGCATTTAAAACTGACCTAGATAGCTTGTGGCAGAGAACAGTAAGAGAAGGAGCTGCTGTTAGAACTTTACTGGGACTATATTGCCCTCCTTCCGTCTCCTCCACCCCCCACCCTTCGCCAGTTCTACTTTATAGGCACAGGATTTGACTGACAACCAGAATTTCCTGTTTGGGAGCAGGAATGGAGTGATTACAGAGGCACAAAGTACTCACCATCCTTGAAGGAAAGAGTAGCTCTTCATCCCAGCTACTGGAGGTCTGACTCTGAGCAAGTAAGAAGGTGACTGCTGAGGAATATAGGAACTACTGTCCCAGAACAGGAAGGTCAGGAGCTTTAAGGGCATGGAGGTGGTAGGACAGTAGGGAGAAAAAAAATAGTATACAAAACAACAGTTAAGGGGCCCCAAATAAGAAATGATGGGAGTGGGTGAGCAGTGGCTGTGGAGCAGCAGTCTTCCAGGAGACATTCTGGAGGATGCAGTGTTGTCCCATCTGCAGGCACCTCTCTGGGATGAGGGAGGAGGTTGCTTATCTCCAGGCTGAGTTGGCCAGGATTCAGGGGACCTCCTTTCCCACCCAAGGACCACCAGGGCCACCATCACTGCCTCAGAGGTTGCCAAGAAAGAGGAGTGATTGGACCACATTGGGCTCAGGGAGGATGAGGGTGGTGGAACAGAGGTGCATCCCTGCACTTGTACCTTTCCACAATTCATATGCCAATCTGGCAGAGTGTGGTTCCTCTATGGAGGCATCCACAGTGGAAACCAAGGAGGATGCTGGGAACCTCCACAAAGAAGACCCACAGGAGGGTGGCATGGGACCCCACAGGGGAAGAAAACAACTCCTGGTGGCAGACTCCATTGTTAGGAGGGGTAGAACTGGGGAGGGAGGGAGAGGAGGGTAAGGTGCCTGCCTGGTGCCATGGCTTGGACTGACAGGGAGTAATATCCACCTTGTTTATAATGTAGAACCAACACATTATGTTTCCTCATATCCATAACTATACTTGTTATCTCTGTAACCATGCTGTTATCTATGGTGTATATAACCTTCTGTAAGCCAGTTCCTCTTTGATACTTTGTACATTCTTCAATGACTGGCGAGAAACCAACTACCTTATGATTTTTCTCTGTCACATGCTTGGCATAGTATAGTAATACATTATCATTATTACTTCTGCTTGTGTTTGTTCTTTGGCTCACACTGTAGACATACAAGAATCTGATTTAGTTAGCCCCCAGAGCTGGCCTCTGGGCAACAAGGGTTAGGATACTTAGAGGATACAGGAGGCTGGGGAGAACATTGATTTTAAGGATATTGACCCTTGTCCAAAGAGACAATGCGAGGTTCAACTAGCGATGCAGGTCCTGCTGTATTGTGATAATAAGTGTATCTAAATTTTGGGAAAACAAGGTTTTGGGGGCTTCTGGCCACTGTAGGGCCTAGGTATTGGATGCTGTCCAAAGACCATGTACCACCCCATTGCAGTACTTTGTGCTGTGTGAGACGATGATTGACAGGCATGATTATGGTCTTAGATTCAGTTTATAGCCATCAAGAACCAATTGCCTTAAAATTTTCAGAATGGCTGGAACTTATAGTGTGGTGTTTTCTAAGTGCAGATGGATATCATCTGCATATGTTGATAGTTTATAGGCATGTTTCTCACTCTGATGCCTTTGATGTCCTCAGTGGCCAGGACTGTTCTGATGAGGCTCTAGATATAAGCTGAAAGATAGGGTGAGTGATCATCCTTGTCAAGTCCCTTTTTGAAGAGTGAAACTGTGGGAAAGTACCCCATTGCTAGTGGTCCTTGCTGTGGGATGAGAATAAAGTAATATGATCCATTTCAAGAAGGAGGAACGGAAGCTGTAGGCTTCCAGTGTCTAAAAGGAAAAGCCAGGACAGTCAGTGAAAGAGTTTTCTCTGCATCCAGGGATACTAGCACACTGAGGTGGTCATATCCTTGGATGCAGAGAGAATGGGCCACTTTCCTTATGTGATCTGTAGAGAGCCTGCTCTGCATGAAATCAACTTGTTCTGGGCCCACTAATGTTGACCATACCCTACTGTCTAGTTGCCAATATTTTTCAAAAGTTTGTGTCAAGATTAGGAGAGAGATGGGCCTATAATTTGCCATCAGTTCAGGGTTTCTACTTGCTTTAGGGAGAGACGTTATATGTGCCTCCTATAATCTTGGGTCTAGGTGTTTACTAACTGCTGTATCATCAAAGAGGCCTGCCAGGTGAGGTGCCAGTAACTCTTTGAAAGCTTTATAGAAACTGAGAGGAACTGTCTGGGCATGGAACCTTGTCCAGTGTGATGTCTTTAATAGCTTGAAGAACATAACTGACCTTGATCCCCCTCCTGGCAGTTTATTTGGTCCTTGGTAAGTTTCAGAAGGTTGGCATTAGCTAAGAATTCCTGAATGGCTGACTCTGGGTGGGTGAGTCTGCAGCACACAGAGTTTGGTAATATTCCCAAAGGCCTTTGCTATATCCCTGGGTTTAGTGATGAAGGCAGAGTTGCATGGAGAGTGAATATATTTAATGAATTTCACTGAATGCACTGCTTCTTGTTGTCTTAGTCTAAGGGATAGTAATTTCCCATTCTTTATACCCTGATCTATATATTTCATTTTGGCCTGGAAGATGGCATTTTGATAAACACAAAGAAAGCTTGGCACACAATTTCAAAGTGCATAAATGCAAGGTGCAGATTTATTCTGGCAGGATGCTGAGCCTCTTTGTGTTTATTGTTCATTTAATCTGGCTGCTTTTTGAGCTTGTGCACCACCACTTTCCTGAGAGCACCTGTACAGAACCTTTCTAAGATGGATTTTGGCATTCTTTCTGAGCAGTTCCCCATATTTAGCTCTGGTTGAGTTAAGCTTGAGTCACTCCTCATCTGGAGAGTTGGCAGTTACGTGTTTTCTCATTCCCTTATCTCTGCTAGCAATGTCTGCTATGCTTGTTCTCTTTTATACTTCCATGTGGATGTTATCCAGATAAGTTCAACGTGGATAGTGCACTAGAAAGTACTCAAGAGCAGGGCTTTATTTGTCACAGTATGTTCGCTTTATGAAAGAAATTGATACACACACTGAGATTCTTTCAAGACACCCTTGTCCTTTAGTAAGTGGATGTTGATTCTGCAGACCTTGTCAGTCTCCAGTGGCTGATTAAGGAATTGGGACAATAGGATCAGGGATGAGCCACAATAGGTGGAAGTATCTCACATGTATGGACCCTGCTAACAGCTCAGTACTGATTAGGTGAAAGTCTAGGTGTGAGGAAGATTTGTGCACCAAGGAGGTGAAGATGTATTCCTATAATAGCAATGTAAAATTCCCCATGGCTCCACCAAACCTAAATTTTCCTGCAGTTCTAGGCATATCCTTTGCCCTGGAGTGATTGTGTTTTGCCTACTCCTGATCTGTCTTTTGAGTACCTGGAACAAGGTTCCAATTCCACCTCAGGATCATGGAGAGATGTGAATATCTGGCATGGGTAGCAGAGCTGCAAGAAAAAAACAGGGTGTTTAATGGGATCATAAATGGATGCTAAAACTACCTCCTTTCTCTAAGCAGCCCACTATCAGTATGACTCTACCTTCTGGGCCTCAGATATGATCCTGCACTTAAAGGGCTGTGTGTTTATGTATTTGTATTGTTGTGCCTGAATTGTTGTTACTTCCCCACCACAATAGCCTGGCCAACCCATTCCCTTCTCCACAATTTCTTATCTGCCTCCCCTTCATGTGTGTTTCATGTAGGAAGGCTATACTGACATCAGTGTTTTTGATGTGTCTCAAAACCTGATGATGATTCTCTTCATTTGCCCCTTTAATGTTCCAGATCAGTATTTTATGAGGGCTACTTAACATGAGGATGCTGCAAGGTATAGGACACTATAGGCAGAGCTTTCTTAAAAGACCAGTCACATGTTGTCTGGTATTGGCTAAGATATGTATTAAGCTCTAACATAGTACTATGAGGGCTGTGTGTGGGTTTGTACCTCTGTAAGGAGAACTGGACTGTAGTAATACATAGCAGTTAACAACAATAATAAGTAACAACAAATAACCAAAATACAGAAATGAAATAGAGCATCAGTAAAGTCTGTCAGTGGGAGGGTGGATGGGTGACTGTGATGATGCTACTACTACGATAGTGTAGGCTGCGGGCAGAGGTCACACCCCAAATGGTAGGTACATGAAGGTCTGTGCAAAGGGTGACTTCCCAACCCTCCAAACCAACATTTACCATAATAGCTGGTCTCCAATCCATTTGTTGTGGCTATGTGAATTGTTCCTTCTCACTACCATGCCTTCAGCAGAGTGTTTATAAGCATAATAGTGGCTTAAACCCATATACATTTGCTGTGCACTCCCCCAAAGCAAAACACCCAGAAAAAGAACAAAGTGTTCCCAGGATTTCACTGGTCATGTCCAAGTCTGCTCCGATTGGCAACAATAAATAAAAGCAGTCATGCCTAATTATACAGTGCATGCAGTTCCTGTCATAGGTAGATAGGTTGTGGTCACCTATTTAATGAGTGGCAGAAATAATTAGAGCAATATATGTCTTTTGGCAGTTAACGTGAGGGCCATCTGACAACATTCACCACCTTGGTTGGTGGTGAGGTATCGGGTGATGTCCGAGCTGTACAAGGCCATACCAGACCCCTTCTGAGAGAGTGGATACACATTTCCAGCCAGAGCCAATAGTGCAGTAATGGGCTCACTTTTGTTTCTGCTGACAAGGTAAACAAGGTGATGAGTCAGCAAAGTTCTGATGCCCCAGCCATGGGAGGATAATTCACAGTGCCCTTGTGCTCCATGATCGTGCAACTGTGTGGTGGATATGCTCATTAGAGTTCTGCTTTGATTGGGTGATGATTGGTCGATCCCAGATGTGGCTGTCAAATTTGACAGGAGGCCATGTGGTCGGTAGTTAGAAGGTGCACTGAGTCTCATAATTGTAGTGGTGGGAAATCCTGGTGAGGAGAAATCATCAAGGGGAGCATGGTTGGAACAGTGATAGTGTCCTTCTCAGCAGTCATTTTGATGGTGACTGATGAGAAATCTTTGAGCAGAGAAGGAGTGTAAAGGCTCAGGAATAGAACATTATTTAAACACAGTCTTGTACATAGCTTTAACCCTCCCCTCACTAGACTACTGATAGAGATCAGTACTGAAGGTTACATCCACCAAGTAGATCACTTGGTCTCGAGGGGAGCACCCACACTAATAAAGTATTCTTTAAACCAAAGCAACATAATCAATAAGGGGAGACAGAGTTGAGGAAGAAATTACTAGTTTAACTAAACCAGGCTTTGTCTTTGGGTTTGTAAATGGCTGGCACTTGTGGAAACACGTTAGGCAAAATCTTGGGTAGTTCTCCTCTGGCTGATTCAGAGCTGACAAAATCAATGGAACCCTTCTTGGTTGAGATGAGCAGCTATGCTAGGCACAGCATCATGAACTTGATGTTGGCTTTGTGAAGCTGTTTCTTGATATACTTATATGCCATTTGTTTGTCACGGATGCGTGGGTCACATTACTGATGATGTGAAATTGTTGATCTTCTCACATCAGGGCAGGCTATTTACTTGCTTGGCTCTGAATGTATACTTTATCCTGAAAATTTAGGCATCAGAGTATGATTGCCTGGAGTTTGCAACCCAGCGGATGTTGTGGTCTGAGGGATCTGTGTGCCCTCTCAATTAAATGCTTGGTGCCATGCTCTGGTGGTCCCACTACCTGTTGTAGAAGTCATTGTATGAAGCTCAACATGTTGGCTCCCTCTGCTTTCTCCAGAATGCCAAGGAGGACCAGGTTGTTCCTTTGACTTTGCATCTCCTGGTCCTCAATACACGATCTTCCAACTTGGCCACCTTTTCTAAAGCTCAGCGATGGTTTATTTTAGTTTTCTACTTGACCCTTTACTGAGCTGATGTGGATCCAGCATTGAAGACCCTCATGGTTAGGATTTCTAGGGCTAGTTTAAGAAATCAAAAGTCTTGAGCCATTTCAGCATGGCCAGTTTGATAGAGGCCAGCTCAGTAAAGAAGCAATACAGCTTTTCCAAAGTTGTTTCTTGGCCCATGGCAATGGGTGATGACTTCAGTGGTGAGTTCTGCTTGATGCATTTGTATGGTTGCATGCTAATGGTATTGGTGGGGCCTCTGGTGAGTGGTCCAGGTCTATTGGAGAAGCTTCTTCAGTGCTCATTATTAAGGTTTTAGAGATTTTGAGAACTGCTTCATTAGAGTACCTTGTGCATAAGCAAATTCTAATAAAAGACCAAAGACAACTGAATTTGCCATGCTTATTTTGCCGAGTTTCAGGAGCCAAGAGAAAGGCTACCACTCAGGCTGAACATATCATGTGATTCTTATAGTGAGCCTTTAAGTTGTTTTTCTGTAAGAGCTGAACAATTGTATCTTTTCATGATTGTTTCCAGAAGTTTTCCTGGTGCTGATGTCAAGCTTGTTTACTTATAGTTCCCTGTCATTGCCTTGTAGCAGTTGTTTATAGTTGTACCTTATGGGCCACTCTCCAATCCATAAGTAGAAAAGCAGATCTGATTGAAGCATTGAAATTCTTTGATAGTGGAGTGGAGAGTTCTATGATCAGCCCACTCAAAATCTGTGGGTACATTCCATTATAGCCTGTTGATTTGCTTGCATTAATCTTCAGCATTCTTTAGCTCCTTTGCTGTTACTGTATGTGCTATATGTATCTATCCTGTAGTGTCCTTTTTGTGTCTTTGAATAACCATTTCACTGTCAGTTACTGTTTCATCCTTCTCCTCTGTGCATACTGATGCAAAAACAAACTTATGTGGGGATTTTGACATTCTTTCTGTGCTATTGTGACACTATTTTATTGATTGTTCAGAGTCCAACTGTTTTCTTTGTTTTTATTTCTTATTGACCTTTATTAACTTACAGTTTGCCTAGTCAGAACCATTCAGCTTCCTTCTATGTTCTCTCATCTGTATTGCACAAGATAAAATTCATAAACCATAACAGATAACCAGCACAAGATGTACTCCTTTTGCAAAGGCAGAATGCTTTATGTATTGTAGCTCATACAGAGGCAAGTTATGTGGCTAAAGTGTCCCTGTCATCTCTGGTGAAACTTAAAAACATAATTTGTACATACACATCAGCTTATATTATTGTGGCACGGTAATTGCCATTAAAATTAAGCGTTGGATAGGGTGTTCAGTGTTAAACCCTAACTTTGTACATTAATATCTTTGACACTGTTCCATGAAATGAGCTGAAAAGTTGCATGTGTTGTCTAGGTGCAAGGTCTTGATTTATGGGAATTTTTCTATTGGGCAGCTTGTGTGAGATCTGCATATGTCATTTTTCCGTAAAAGGCTAACTTTTTCCTGCTCATTAACATGTTTTTTTGCTGACATCTACAGCCTAGATGGAATTGCAGGGGACATTTGTTATGTCCTAAGGTACTGCCTTTGATAGGTCAGGTGAAAATATTAAAGGGTCACAGAGTAATAAGGCTTTAAAATTTAGTGTTTTCAAACCTGCACATGCACAGTAGGGGTTTTGAGATAACTTATTGGTGCGAAATGAAAATGTGATGTTTTGAAATTAAAAAATTTGATGTCGAGAAATGAAACATTTGATGTTGCTAAATTAAACATTTGATGTCACGAAATAAAATCTGATGCCATGAAATGAAACATTTGATGTCTTGAAATATAAAACTTGATGTCGCTGGATACTGTTTTGATTTCTTACCAATCCTTGGCATTTTTTGTGCCGTGACAACCGCTCATGTTGTTCTTTCTCATTTGGATTTCCTAAGCTCTGGTCTACTATCTCTTCTTACTATTCAGTCTACCTCCATTGCATTCCTCTCTCAAAATCCTCTTCTGGGACTTCTCAGCTAATTCCTGTAATTGCCTCTGACCCCTCTTAACCCTACCCTTCTCACAATTGTCCGCTCATATTATCCACTGCCCCTTGTGTCTCCCTTCTATGATTGCATCCCCTACCTTATATTGTAATTGAACAGCTGCATTGGCATCATTGATACTGTTCCTATCATATGGTGTGGTTATGCAAATTATATAATTTTTGTAACTAGTTATACCATTGAACCTTTGCATATGTTTGTGCTTTTTATATATGTAAACTCTTATTAATGTATTGCTTTTATACTTTCTTGTCCTCTCCATCGTGTAAAGGGATAGTATGCATCTATGGATGGATGGGCTGGGCCCTGCGCCCAGAGGTAGATGAGGATTTGAGTATACTATCTCAAAAGTGAAATTCATTGCACCAGACTTTACTAATGCACCAGTTAGGGTTAAGCCCACAAAAGTAGAAATGTGGCATTAGGGTTTCCAACCCTAACACTCCATCCTCACCTTGCAGGCAGCAACAGAAGAAATCATTACAGGTTGCCCTCTCCTGCATCTTCAAAATCAGGTCTGGGGTGTGTTTCAAGGTTGTCAGCCATAACACTCACCCCATTCTCATGTACTCCACACACCTCGGATTCTTTAATGATGGAATGGGGTGAGCATTTGGAATGACAACCTTGAGGCACACCCCACACCTGATTCTGAGTAAGCTGTAGAAGAGGGCAAACTGTAATGATTTCTCCTGTTGCTGCCTGCAGGGGTGGGGTGACTTTAACCCTAACTGCTTCAATAATAAGTCTTTTGCAATGCATTTTGTATATATTCAGTGCATTAGCTTCTGCTAATGGTGCATCTAATATTGAAGGCAGTATCATTATCTCCAAGGTTTCATCTTCTGTGGCTGGTTGTTATACCTGATTTCACAATCCTCTGCATTAGACTTCACAGTCTGTTGCTGAGGAAATGAATATATTGTCATCAAGAGAGGATTGTGATGTCAGGTGCGAGAGCAGCCTGAGCAGAAGAAGTCTAGGGATGTTTTCTTATTTTCATATTAGTGTGTATAGATATTAAAAGTGGTTACTAAATACAGGGAATACATGAAATATAAGAGATATGTTACTAAATATTATTTTGTCCAACAGTGTTCCCTGTGGCATCAGGGGCTTTTAAAAGAAAAAATTACTTTAAAACTGTGTTTTTATCTGAGCATGCTGTTCTCACACAACATCCTTGCAGGTGGATGTTCCCAGTAAACTGAGGGAAGAGGGTGAGTTGTAGCATTTTCCTTTTCAGATAGGTACAGTAATTGGCTCCTCCTTTCCTTCCTCACCCAACTTCCTATTCTAAGCATGTACATAATAAGCAAATAAGCTCAAGGACATTCTATATAGCTGGAATTGCTTTGTTACTATATCTGATCAAAAGGAACATGCTGTCTGCATACAGTTTTGATTGCCTGTGCATCTAAGTGAGACAACATTTGTGTGGGTATTGGGAATATGAGGCCTGTATTTTCAGAGATATGAGCAACCTGTTAAACTGTTAGACTAATTCTATTGTCCAGCAGTGGCACAGGGGGGTCACTCTTTCACTAAATTGTTATTACAGTAGCTGTAAGTGTGTTTCCCTCACTGTACTTGCACAGGAGCTGTGACTGGGAACTTTTGCAATGGCATCTGCTTAGTAATATACATCAATATTCATAGAAATATAAACATTGCCAGCAGAAAAGACTAAGAGTCTATCCAGTCTGCCTCAAACATTATCTGGTCTATCTTCTTGACATTGTGTTTTAAGGGGTATTTAGTTCTAATGCATAACCTGAGCCCTCTACCACCACCACCAAGTTTGCCTCTCCCCCTAACTCCCTTTTTGGTGTGACCAGCCCCTGAACCTATCCATCCATGTCTGAACCCATTTATAAACCTTGCCCTAATAACTTCTGTGGCCAATCTGTTCCACAGCTCCACCACCTTCTTGGTGAAGTGAAATTGGCTTCACACCTCTCTTTGAAAAACAGAGAATGAGTGTGTTGAAGGCATGGGGAGCTTTGCTCTGAAAAGTTATGCAAATACGTTAGGAGACAGCACTCACCTCCTGATTTGGGTCCCAAGTTCTTTACATCACATAGTTGATTCCTCCAGATAATTTTTATTTGTGTTCAAACATGTGCAAAATCAGCAGATTTACTCAAGTATAACTCAGGTGGGTACAGGATATACCGCACTACTGTATAAAAGATCTGTTTTGTGCCAGCCCTCATGCACTTTGTCAGAAGCTCCTTGGTTATGGCTTAGTTGATTTAAATAGTAAAATGATGTCACACATTGTTAACCAGGAAGTTTTACAGAAACACAGACGATGGCAAAAGACCTTTGGTTCATCTAGTCTGCCTGTAAACACTAACAAACTCGTGATGACCTATTGTCCCTACAGGTTCTGATTCACACTATCCGCTCCTGTGCTCCCCCTCGTTTACCACCCTGAGCAACCACTAAGCCCTTCACTTTGTCCCAGCTGTGTTTGAAACCATTAATTCTTTTGGTGCCCACCACATCAGCTGACAAATTAATTCTCGCCTTCTCACCCTTTCTGTAAAATAAAGCTTCCACTTCCCTCTTCAACCTCCACCGTCATTTCCACTTCTGCCCTTCTG
The DNA here is from genome assembly GCA_016271365.2 of Neoceratodus forsteri. Classification (NCBI taxonomy): domain Eukaryota; kingdom Metazoa; phylum Chordata; order Ceratodontiformes; family Ceratodontidae; genus Neoceratodus; species Neoceratodus forsteri. Next base: position 414,025,162 of record CM028132.1, on the reverse strand, counting down.
CTCTTGATCCACTACTTATGCTAAATAGTTCCTCACAGTTTACCTTTCCCTTCCTTTCAGAACTTGAAGATCTCTATAATATCTTCCTTCTCTGGCCTGGCCCTCAGTGAGTACTGTACATGTTCAGTGCTTTGTGCAGATCCTTGTAAGATCTGACATGCTGAACCTGAATTATTTTGGTCAGCCTAAGCTGCACTGTCTTCAGCCTATTCTTATTTTTCCTTATGGTGAGGACTCTGAACTGGACACAGTACTCTAGATTGGGTCACACCATTGATCTAGAGAGGTAGTGATACCTTCTTCTTTCTGCTGTCAGTCCAACTTCCTATACACCCCAGCTTTCTGTTTGCCTTACTGTAGGCTTTGGTACATTGGTTTGATTGTTTTAAGGAGTCACTGATGATGACCCTAGGTTTCTTCCCTCAGGCGTCATGCCCAGCTTCCTCCCCAAACCAGTACTCTGTCCTAGGATTCTTGTTTCCTAATGCATCACCTTGCAGTTTTATGTTGAATTTCAGCTGCAAACCACTGACTAACTCTTTAGCCTTTGCAAGTCTCTCTGCATCTCCTTAACCCCTCCTCACTGTCTACCCTGCCATAGAACTTAATGTCATCTGAAAAAAACATCTTGCCCTGGATTCCTTCTTCCATGTCACTGATGAACATATTGAAAGGTCTGGACCCAGGACTGATCCTTGTGAAACCCACTGGTGAATTCCTGTCTTCTGATTTGACTCCGTTAACCACAACCTCTACTGTTAACCTTCCAACCAGTTTCTCATTTGTCTAACTGTGTTCTTCACTGCACCCAAACATTTTAGCTTCTTAAGCAACCTTCAGAGGCACCAAGCCAAAGGCCTTGCTGAAATCAAAGTAGAGCAACTCCACAGTGTGGCCTTATCCACTACTCTTGTTACCCAGTCAAGGAATACTATTTGGTTGATCAAATAAGCCCTTTCCACACTTAAACCCATGTTGTTTATTATCATGTAATCCATTGCTCTCCAGGTAGTTCACAATGTCCTTTTGACTAGTGTCTCCATCAGTTTACCACTATAGAGTAAGACTGACAGGGCTTTAGTTACTTGCTTGCTCCTTGTCCCTCTGTGAGAGGGACCACATCTCTACCTTCCAGTCTTTGGAACTCCCCGTCTGAAATTAGTTATTGAATAGACCTACCATGGGTTCAGTTAGTTCTGTTGCCGATTCCTTGAGCATCCTCAGATGCATCCCACCTGCCCCAGGGCCTTATTTATCTACAGGGCTGCTAGCACTTTCTGAGCTGTTTTACTGGTAAATACTTGCTGCAACATCTCAGGGATCCCCTTACAGCTTCCTTAATGTCACTTTCTGGCTGAGGCTCTCTGTCTTCCCTTGCAAATATAGTGCAGAAGTACCACTTTATGTCGGCCATGAATCATCTTGGTGACTCTGCTCTGCACAGTCCCCAGGCTATCCTGATCTTTCACAGTTGTGAGCTCCAAAACTGGGTACTGTACTTTAGGTAGGGCCTAAACAGGGATCTGTACAGGGCAGATCATCCTCTTCATCTTCCTCTTCCTCTTCCTCTCAAATCCTCTCCTATGCATTTCAACATCCCTAGTTGGCTTGCTGTATGCTCTATTGCACTGACTAAATTGTTTGTGGAGTGTTACTAATGATGGCCCCCTAGCAGCCTTTCCTCAATCATTGTGACCAATAAAACTCCTTCCATCCAGTACTCCATTCTTGTATTCTTTTTTCCAGTGTCCATCACTTTCCACTTTTGACATTAAATCTTAATTGCCATCTCCCAGTGTTTCCAAGTCCCTCTTCAACTCCTTGCCCCTCTCACTGCCCACTCTGCCGTAGAATTTTGTGTTGTGTGCAAGAGACACATCTTGCCCTGGATACCCTTCACTATGTCTCAATGAAAATAAATTAAATAGGATTGGTCCCAGGGTCAACCCCTGCAGCACCCTTATTACCCCTCCACCTTCAGACTTAATCCCATTTACTGCCACCCTCTTTTCTTTCCCCAAACCAATCCACTATCAACCCTACTAGCTCTTTCTCCACCCCAATTTTCCAGCTTCTTCATCAGCCTCCTGTATGGTATGGTATTGAAGGCCTTACTGAAATCAAAGTAGAGTAAAACTACCGCTTACTCACTATCTACCACCATGAATCCATGTTGTTTGTAGTGCTGCATCCATTAGCCTCAGGTATTCTTTTATTTATTTATTTTTTACTTCCTGTTTATGTCCCCATTCACGCATTTGCTCCTTCCAGCAGGCTCCCTAGGCATCCTGTAGGGCTCTGCCAGCATCTCAGGGTTGCTTCAGTGGACCTACCCCATCCAGCTGCAGATTATCCCTCGGCAGGGAAGGTGGGAGACCCAGGGTCATCCCCTCCAAGCAATGTGCCACATTGGGTGGTCCAACAGAGTTCCCCTATAGCTTGGTCATGTGGCTGAAGGCTCCGGGGCCATCTCCAGGAGCAGATGTGGGATTTTTCCTTGTTCCTGGTGTTCCCCACCCCATGAGGATGATGGCACTCGAGGAGGTTCAAGGAGATGAGGGCACGCTGAGACATGCCCTGCTCTGGACCTCAGCCAATGTCCTCCTCTCCTGCATTCTTTAATCCCAATTGCACCTCACCTGTGGTCACCCAGGTGGTGGTATTACAATGGGACCTGCAGCTCACCCTCCCTGGAGGAGAAACGCCCACCAGGCACTCAGTCCTCATCCCCCCTGCCGGCCTCCAGCAAACTGAGCTCGCTACCAAACCTGGGTCGCTGGCATGGCAAGCAGTAACTCTACTGCTGCACCTGCCAGGCAACCATATATTATGTTTTCTATGACCAGGATCTCTCTCCATCAGTTTACCAACAATGGAGCTAAGTCTGACTAACCAGTAGTTTCCTGGGTTTTCCTGTTTTCCCTCTGTGAAGCAGAACCACATCTGCTGACCTCCAGTTCCCAGTACTACACCTTTCCCCAGTGAGCATCTGAACAGCTCAGCTAGTGGCTCAGTCAGTTCTAATCCTAATCCATTGAGCACCTGGGGTGTAACCCATTTGGTCCCAGTGCCTTGTCCACTTTAAGGGCTGCAAGCCCTTCATCTGTGTCAGCCTTGACAGCCATCCATCCCATTCCTTGTACCCCCCATCAGATGCCTTATACTACTATCTGGTAGATGTCCATCATTCTCCACTGTGAATATGAAGCATAAGTGATAATTTATTACATTTGCTTTCACACTTCATCCTCCACTACCCTCCCGTTTAGTCTTTCTTTTTCTAGAAATCTAAAAAACTCCCTTTCCCCATTTTTAAACCATCAACTATGTGCAGTTCTGTGTCTACTTTTACCCTCAGACCAGACCCACTGCCTCTTTTAACATTCCTGGTATTCTTCCCATTTCTCCTTCCCTAGTCTTTCTTTATATCTCTTAAGGCCCTTTATTTAGCCTTCACTCCACCCCACCTCCTTGGAAAACCATATTGGCTTCCTGTATTTATTCATTTTGATGGGTTTCCTCATATACAGTATGTCAATCACCTCTTACATTGCCCTTTTAAATTTAACCATTTATCTTCTACTCAATTCACCCCATTTACCCCACAGTTTCCCTGATCCTGTCCCTCATCTTGCTGATGTCCACCATTCTAAGGTCCAGGACCATAGTCTCAATGTAGATCTGCAACTTCCATGACTTATTCAATCCGCACAGCACTGTCGTCAATAGACCCTAGTGACAAAGGGTGTGTGAATACTTATTTTGAATATTCAGCTGATAATTCATTTTAAGGGCCTAATCATTCATTATTCATGCTTTGTTATTTGTCATTTGGCAGCTGGAACAGTGTGTATGACACTTCAAGATCTCCTGAGACTTTCTGTCCAATCAGAAAATCTTTGGAAGCTCACTGAAGGCAGCCCATGTGACCCAGCATTCACAGACGCTACAGGCAAGAGAGACAGACATCTGAGCTGCTGTGAAAAGAGCAATGTACTGCCATGCACTTGTAAACAATTGGTCAGAAAGTAAAAATCTTAAGGTTTTAGTTCCTTTTCTAAATTCTAAGCTAGAGAGGTAATTTTTCACATTTTCTGTGATCATTTCAATGTTTCTGAAAATTACTGCTTACAGTATTTCGTTTCCCTAAAGTGAAGAAAAAACTAGTACTACTAGGCCTGTTTGTGCTATACAAGCAAGCAGTCACAAGTGCACAAAACAGATTTTGAGAGTATTCTTTGTGCACATTTCTCTGCAAGCATTCTGTCACAGATGCACTTGTAAAACAACACAGACTTTTGTGTACTTTTCTATTAAGTGGCAAGTGCTAAACTGGAATTTAGAAATAAATAAAATAGGTAAAGTTTTGTCAGACTTTTGTTTGATACATTAAGCAGCTTAAAGGTGTTTTTTCCTGTAGAGCTTTCTTCTCCTCTCAGCGATATTTGCAGCAGCCACCACCCAGCCCTGTCGACCTTCTCACGGTTTTACATGTTGCACACCACAGTTATCCAGGACCAGTATGTGGTTGGTGGCCATGGGTCAGCCACATCAGTCATTCAAGAGCCTGCTGGTGGGGTCAAATTCCTTCAAAGCCCCAGTTTTCCCCATGGTACAGTATACAAGGATAAGCAGCTACAGCCAGCCTGTGGAGGATCAGGCGTGGACAAGAGTGGGCAGGGCAGTGGTACCAGTAAGGTGTTGGACTGGAAGCATAATGGTGTAGATGGTAATAACGTGCATACTGCATGACCATGAGCAGAGCAAGTCACTTAACCACCCTGGTGATCCTGGGACTGACCTGAAACTAGCATCAGCTCAGTGTGCGTTCCCAGCCAAAATGTTAAAACAAATTTTTAAAGGGCAGACCACCCCTGGACAGGCAGGCGGTTTGGTTAGGCCTTCTTCTGTTGACTAAATTCTATATTTTTTGTATTTCTGACACAGAGCAGGGCAGGTGGTTGGAATTTGCCACCACCTGGGGCCAGAGTCAAAACTTTGCCCAATATAACTCCAGTTTGTGCCAAGCTGGTATTCACAAAGCCCTGAGAGCATATCATCAGTTGGCCAGAAGGTGGCTGAGAAGGTGTGGGAAAGCTATGTCCCTCACCATCTCCTGACTACAGAACTGGCAAGTGGGGTAAAGCTGACTGAGGGGTGACTGTCGGTGCTGTGAGAGGACTACTGTCCACCTATAATGGGGAGGCTGGGTGCAACACTCTGACATTTAAGCCTTGACAAACTTACTCAAAGATCTTTGAGAAAGCCTGTCAAGGTGAAATGTCAGAGTGTTTTCTGCTCTTCATTGCTGTGTGTGCTATCTGTGAATAAAGAGATTTATTTTTGATATTTGGACTGGACTCCTGATATTTGAGAGTACGTGTGTGCGTGATTTATACATCTGGGATTAGCGGTGACTTTCCTGGGTTAATGCTGCCCTGTTATGGCCCTATTTACACCTGCACAACTGCAATTGCAGCACAACTTGCACGTTTTTGTGACTCTAGCCCCTGATGTTAGTTGCTCTCATTCTTAAAGAAGGCAGGAATTGATTACTTATGTGCAGCTGTTTGGAATGCCTCTATTTTCATAAATTATATTCATAGAAACATATAAACATAGAATTTGATGGCAGATAAGGACCGTTTGGCCCACCTAGTCTACCCATTTTCCTACTAACAGATAAGCTGAAGATCTGAGTTAACCAACAGCTTACTTCCTCCTACCCCCCACTAGGGCTGCCTTATGTCTGTCCCATGCATTCTTGAATTCCCCACATTCTTGACTCCACGATCTCCTCATGGAGGCTGTCCCAGCCATCCACAACCCTCTCCGTGAAAAATACTTCCTCACATTACCTCTGAGCTGTCCTCCCTCTATCTTCAAATTGTGCCCCTTGTCATTGCACTCTTTTTCTGAAAGATGATACCCTCTTGGACTTTGTTGATTCCTTTGAGGTACTTGAAGTTTCTATCATGTCCCTCTCTCCTTCTTTCCTCAAGGGTATACATATTAAGCTCCTTTAATCTTTCTTCGTATGTCTTCTGGTGCAGACCCTGCACCATTTGAGTTGCCCTCCTCTGGACCCCCTCACTCTGTCTATGTCTTTGCGGAGATGGGGTCTCAGAACCTCACACAGTACTCCAGATGGGGTCTCACCAACTGTCTGTACAGAGGGATAACAACTTCCTGTTTTCTACTATTGATGCTTCTCCTATGCATCCCAGCATCCCCAGCCTTCTTACTGCCTTCTCACATTGCTTGTCCATCTTTAGGTCATCTGATATAATTACCCACAGATTCCTTTCCATTTTTACTGTTGTCAGTATCTCACCCCCATTGTGTACTCTTCCCTGGGTTTTGTTTCCCAGGTGCATTACCTTGCACTTCTTTGCATTGAATCTGAGCTGCCATACATTTGACCATTCCTCCAACCTTGCAAGTCCTCTGGTCCTTTCCACTCCATCTTGTGTATCAACCCTGTTGCAGATCTTTGTGTCATCTGCAAAGAGACATACTTTTTCCTTCCAGTTCCTCTGCAATGTCACTTATAAAGACATTAAAAGGACCGGTCCAGTACTGAACCCTGCGGTACCCCACTAGTAACCCTCCTTTCTTCATTGTGGACTCTCATTTACTACTACCCTTTGTGTCCTGTTGTCTGGCAATTTTTTATCCAGGCTACCACCTTGGAACCCACTCCAAGGCTGGCTAACTGTATATTAATCTTTTGTGTGGGACTGTATCAAATGCCTTGCTAAAATCTAGGTAGGCCATGTCCACAGCCCCGCCTTGATCTACTACTTTGTTCACCCAGTCAAAAAGTCTATTGAATTCATCCATACCTCTAAAGTATTCCTATTTAACTATGCCTGAAGAAAAGCTAAAGCTGTCAGTTGTGTTTTGTGTTGTTTTCTTTGTATGGACAACATTCCATGCAATTCCTTTCATGGAACCAAGAATGTTGGAGTTCTGACTATGTCACTTCATGGTATCAGAACCTTGACACTGTACTGATAAGTTCATGCTCACATTTCTGAACCATGAAGTGACATAGTCAAACTTCAAATTCTTGGTTCCATGAATACTTCAGAATGTTGTCTATACAAAAACTAATACAAAACACAACTTGACAACTGCAGCTTTTATTCAGACACAGTTAAATAGGGATACTAAAAGTATTAATATAATTTATGAAAACAGAGACATTTCAAACAGCTGCACATAAGTAATCAATTCCTGTCCCTTTTAAGTTCTCTTTCTTGAATTCTTGAGTTCTCCTCTTGGTTCCTTCCGTGTGTTGCTTGTATTTGTTTGTACAGCATTAGCATTGTGACCTTACTGACTATGATATCACTGCTGCTTAGGAACAGTCAATCAGTAACTGCCAGGTCAGTCACCTGTAATGTAACTGTCAATGAGATCACAGTGTTAATGATGTAGTGGGGGAGGGGTAGAGATAGATATGTCAGCTGCCAGGATGCAAGCTATTCACACATCCAGAACAATATTATCACACAGAATACTTTCTACTGAGCAAAAGGAAAAAGAAAATACTTTAGAAATAAAAAGTTACAACTGACTAATTCTTAAAATTTGTATAATTTCCTGTCTACCTGTTTTGGTTCCTCCTAGCTCTTTAACAGGCTGGTATGCAGGCTGTATACAGTTAAAGTAAGTTTACCACCTGAAACTCCACTTCTCCACCACTCCCCTGTAAAACAAATCCTTGAACACTTACCTTTGCAATTAGGACACTTGTGCTATGACTTTCCCATCTATGGCAGCCACCCCTCAAAAAAACATGCTATGCCTTTCCCACCTACAGCAGCCCCCACCGCCAAAAACATCTCCCAAAAATTCTTATCTTTGTTGTTAGAACACATCATGGTATTCAAAGATCCACATTGGATCCTGTCTGGGCACCTGTATGATAGCAGCAGGAGCACAATAGGGATGGTCCAGTAACACTCATCTCATCTTTGATTACATCAGTGGTGGTGGATTAGACTTACAGGGTAAATCAAATGCATTATGTATCATAGGTAATAACAATTTCTGTGTAGGAGAAGGACTCAAGCTACTCACTTCTTCAAATTGCTGCCATAACCCATATCATGATCTTGGGCTCTGGCTATCACTTGAGCTTTTCAAATTGCTGCTTTACTTTCCTTTGTTTAGTCCCTGACCCCTGCTTTTGGTTTTCATAACTTATTATTTAACATTGGTGGTATAAATCAATAATAATACACAAGTATGTACCCAATGATAATGACGAGTGTGACAGGTCAGCCTGGCCTGTGTCAAAAAGCATTCTATGTGACAATAATATAATAATGTTTAACTGCAGTCAAGTCACAGGGTAAAGTGACATACAAAAGGTTACTTGAACATGAAATATGAGAATGAAGTATAAGACACAGTAAATGACAAAGAAAGACACTAGTGTAAACAAGACAAGCTAGGTTTGCAAATCCTCCTTATTTATTTTGACATGATGATAAAGATCTCATTAGGTGTAGTAGTGTAGAGATGCCACTTACTCAGCACTTGCACTTTGCACAAAGATTAAACAATACAGAACATTTCCTAATAACATGTTAGTACATGTTTTACGCTAAATTAACCACAATGTTTTGCCAATAGGGCTTATAAAATAGGTGATGAAATCCTTGCAGTTTGATTGGCCAAGCATCACCCTGACTGTCCAGTGATCAGAGCGTGTCCAGACAGTTCAGAACTAAATGACTGTTTATGCCAGCAAATCAACTTAGGACCTAATTTATAAGAGGAATAATACCCTTCAAGGTGTCCAGGCATACTGAGGTATGAACTTCTTGGGTGGTTGAAAGCACTCGGCATGTGACTTGAGCCTCACAATGTGCACAAGGTGTCCATATATCAGAGCACATCTGGATACCTTGGCGATGTTATTCCTTATTTGTAGAAAGTATTTTACAGTGTTTTTATTGTTGTCAATATTTTGCTATTCCTTTCTTACTTGCAATTATTTATCACAGAAATAAAAATCTATGCCTGCTTTTGTGACTCTTTAACATTCTTCCTTTTCATTTTCAAAAAGGACCTAAGGACAAGGCCTCACACAGCATTTTTATAAAGTACCTTGTTGGACTCCTTGCAGGGATCCTCAACCCACCAGGAGACCAACATGGCCCTGCCAAAACACAGAAACATAGAATTTGATGGCAGATAAGGACCGCTTGGCCCACCTAGTCTGCCCATTTCCCTACCTGATGGATAAGCTGCAGATTCTAGTTAATCAACAGCTTACTTCCTCCTACCCCCACTAGAATTGCCTTATGCCTGTCCCATGCATTCTTGAATTCTCCCACTGTTCCCGACTCCACAACCTCCTCAGGAAGGCTGTTCCATGCATCCACAACCCTCTCTGTGAAAAATACTTTCTTACATTACCTCTGACATTTTGGTTGTGTGATCACTCCGATGGGCCAGGTTCGGAACAGAGCCAGATGGGCACCATTTTGAAGAATGGATCTGACGAGAAAAAACTCCTTGCTGTCTCAGTGACAGCTTATAGATCCTGAACAAGGTATATTCCATGCCCTGTCAGATTACAGGGCAGGGTATATGGCTGTCTGATTTGAGAGTACATCCCTATCTGATTACAAGGTATATCCATGGTGGACAGCATGGAGGTAAAATAGATTAAAAAAAGATGTTTCAGTTTCTTAAAATGGAAAGAAAGAGCCAGCCCTGTAGCATTACAGTACCATCAATACTCTGATGAACCAAGTTGCTGACTGGACCTTGGTCACATGGGGCCAGCCAGGGAAGAAGTTGAGACATCCCAGGAATGGCTCTCCTCTTGAGGAGGGCCACAGACAGTGTCCCATGGGACTGCTGCAGTGCATTTCAGAATAACTATTTACAAAGGCAGTTCAAACAGAAAACAGTCCTCCTTCTGGGTGTTGCTTCTCAGTTTCAAATCTCAGTCTTTCTCTTTCTTGCAAATATTGCTGCTCTTTTTAAAACATTCTTTGCAGGGAGTTCATTAAGAGAACATGCTGCTTCGCTACGATATTCTTGTCAGTTTCAGCAGATGCAGCAAAAAGAAACGCTGTGACACAGAACTGACCTCTCGTTTACAGCATCTCAGAGTTTGCAAACCAGCTTCTCAGGTTAACCCCTGGAGTTCCAAATAGCTTTTTGCAATCATTTCAACAGTATAACTATCATGCAGTTTTAAACAAATGATCCCAGTATCACGTAAAGTTTTACAAGAGGTTCACATATGTTTTATAACTGCAGATATGCAAGTGGGAAGAAAAGACAGAAACAGCAGGGAAGACAGAGAGACAGTGAGAGGCAGAGAATTGTGAAGCTGTCGGGTGATCAGTTCCTAGGACTCATGAGAACATTTGGTTGCACAACCAGACAGGCAAGAGACAGAAAAGGAGAGAATAGAACAGACCCTTGCATTTAAACTCTTTCTGCATTAACAAATGGGGCAGGGGCCTTATTCAGCCATGTCACAGTGTCCAGTAACTTAATGGATCACACTGACATGGCTTAAGATACTCTGAAAATAGCCTTTCAAGATATTTTCTGCAGCAAAAGCTGTGACTGTCTTCGTTTGTTGCTTTTGTTGTAAGGACTTACTAATGCCCACTCACTTCATCAGTGCTGCTGTAAGTTTGAGAATTTCTTCCCCATCTCCTCCAGTGAAACCAGAGCTGCGGATGGTGTTCCTCTCTGTCACAGCCTTCTTTGTCAGCCAGTTTCTGCACTATTCCCTACATGCAACCAGTCAGATCATCACACAGCTGTTGGTGAAACTGGTCACCCTTGTGGCTATCCATAGCCATGTGAAGAATCTTACATTTGAACTGGGGATCCAGCATGGTTGCAAAATTTGACTGTGATCATCCAGTACTTTCACACAGCTTGAATCCAGTTCAGCCTGCAGGTGTTCAACAAGCACAGCTGCCTTATCTGGAATCTCCCATGTTCTTCTATATATTTTTACATAAATGTTTTCAGGATATGCACTACTGGTGTTGCCTGCCTCTGAGTAGCAGTGGGCGCTTCCATCATGGGTGCTCCTCTCAAATAGCCCAAGTACTCTCACCACGGTGACGATCTGTAACCACCCATGGTGGCGAGGACTCCCTCAGTGTCACACTCCATTGACATGTCACAAAGTGTATACTTCTGTTCTAGCAGTACAGAAAGCATCAGATATGATGAATTCAATCTGTTACTCACATCCTGTAACAAGTGATGTTGAGACAGACCAAGGAGTTACTGATCTTCTTTTAGTGGTTAGCTGCCTTTACAGAGTGATAAAAGACCACAGATGGAGTTTTGCTGACCTCAGAACTGTGGCGTAGCTCAGATGTGACCACTAGATTCAAGGTGGGGTAAAGCAATAAATGTTAATAAAATTCCATCACCAACTGCTTCATCATATTTGCCCCATTATCTGTGATGAAAAAACAAACATGTGGATTGGTACCAACTGTCTATGACTAGAGCATCTCTTGAATACATGCTAGCATGTTTGGTGATATCGGGTTTTTCCATTAGCCCCACAATTAGAAGAGCAGACCTGGATTGACACACCAGATTGGGGGATGAAGGGAAAGCCAGTGACACAGGAGAGGAGGAAGAAGTGGCAACAGGAGACAGACATTTGCTCCATAACACTCTTGCATCAAGAGGGATAGGCATGCATGGGTTTGTTCGGCTCCAGATGCCTAAGGTGCAGTGGAAAACTCCCCCACAGTCTCCAACACTAGTGTAGTAATTACTGTTCTCACACTGTCATATATCTTTGGAACCTCCGTCTCAGAAAATGTGGAAAATGATACGAGCTGTTACCATGGCTGCAAGTGCTGCACATGTCTCTGAATGCCAGTGTCTTCCACAAGTGTAAAGGTTGCAGATTCAACACCATTTCACCCTATGAGCTGTGTGATGTTCAGAGCTGTTGTACTGGTACAGTTCTTAGTTCTGGCCTGGAACATTTCCACTATTGGCATTGACCATGGATGAGAGGGTTCACAGGTACTACCGCTGAAGAATTCTCTGAGTCATCTCGAGCAGGAGGCCTCTGATTGGTGTGGCTTAGGTAGCTAAGTCCTGATTGGTCGCTTCCTCTCTAGGCTGCCGCTGATTGGGCGCCTTTTCTCCTTACTTTTCTATGGACTTTATGCCTTTTCTTTTCAGATCCTATAACCGCTAGGGTTTTGGTCCCACCCTCCTCCTCCTCCTTTAAATGCACTCTTTGCCCCACCCTCCTTGGCTACCTCAGTCCTATGGCTGTCAGCGATCCTCTCAACCCACATCCTAGCCAAGGAGACTCTCTGTCCCACATTCCTCTCATCCCCCTACCCACTTCCCACCTCCTACTTGCAGCATCCCTGGTGGCACCTCTTTGTAACCCTCTTTTCTGACTTTTACCATACCCTCTAAATTTCTGCTCCTTGGTCTGTCTACCTAGACTCAATACTTGTAGCTATCTCTCTACTCACCCCTCACATCTGTCTGCCTGTCCTGACTGATTTGCTATCTCTCTCTCTCTCCTCCCTCCCTCAGATCATCTAATTTCCTCCCCCTCCATCCCTACTCACAATGACCCTCTCTGCTCCCCCTGTCTGTTTTTTCTCACCTCCTTGATCCCATTGACTAACCTGCCTGGAGCCTGCTTCCCCAAACTCTTTAGGAGCTACAAATTGGATTACAGCTACCAGCACTCAGGAACCATCAACTTGGGATTTTACCATCATTATTGTCCCTCCACAGGACTAGCTGGTACCACCATGGCATCATGGCGAGGTGATTTATGCTCATCTCTTCCACTCTTGCCTCTGGCTCACATTGCCTGTCCTAGGGATCAAGATCGATTACAGAATTTTCACTGCTGTAAGAGGCTGACAGAAATTCTCCCTCAAAATCTACGTTGGAGCACCCTGAAACTCTTGCTTCTTCTACTACTACTACTATTATCAGGCAATATACACCAAAACCCTGGCCCCTTAATTCCAGGCAATGGGCACAGACAAGTCACTCTGGGGCTCTCACCTTTGCAGCACTCAACGCCTATAGCCTCAAACTGAAACTTGATGCCCTGCATGTGTTTACCCACCTACAAAACCCTGATGTTCTTGTGGTTGTTGAAACCTGGCTCACTCCTAAAATTCCAGACAGTGCAATTGCTTTTCCAGGATATAATGTCTTCAGACTAGACAGGACCTCAAAAGAGGTGGTGGCTGTGCCATCTACCTCAGAGATGCCCTCCTAGGGCACCCTGTTCAAACCCCGCCTCGGACTCGACTGCCCAGATTTTACCTATCAGAATTCTTCTTGGGATCCACAATAATGTGCTGACTATCACTGCTGTCTACAACCCACCTAAGGAACAAGAGCAAAGGTCTTAACTATCTCCTGGACTTCATCCGCTCACAACTGCCAGGCTCGAGTCTATCCTTATGGGTGATTTTAGAAACATAGAAACATAGAAGTTGATGGCAGATAAGGACACTGCAAGGCCCAACCATCTGCCCATTTCTTTTTCTACCTTATAAATGTGCCATTGGCCTTTGCTCTGTCAGTGGCCTATCTATTCATACTTATTTATATTGCTCCCTTATGCCTATCCCATGCCTGTTTGAAGCCCTACACTGTATTCATAGCCACTTCTTGAGGTAGGCCATTCCATGCATCCACCACCCTTTCTGTGAAAAGAATTTCCTCACATTCCCCTTAATCGACCCCTCTAATCTCATGCTGTGTCCTCTTGTCCTGCTATTTTTCTTATATTTAAACATGTTAGACTCTTTTCACCTTGTTAATGCCCTTAAGGTGTTTGAATGCTCGATCATATCACCTCTCTCCTCCTTTGCTCAAGGGTATATATATTGAGCTCTGTTAATCTGTCCTCATATGTCTTCTGATGCAATCCCTGCACCATTTTGGTTGCCCTTCTCTAGACTGCCTCAATTTGGTTAATGTCCTTGTGAAGGTGTGGCCTCCAATACTGCATGCAGTACTCCAGATGGGGCCTAACCAGTGTCTTGTAAAGAGGGATTATTACCTCCCTCTTATGACTTGTGATACCCCTACTAATATACCCTAACACCCCTCCAGCCTTACCTACTGCTTTAGAGGTCTGCTTGGATGATTTCAGATCATCAGTGATGATGATGCCAAGTCTCTTTCTTCCTTTGTTACTGCTAGTAACTCCTCCCAGCCTATAGGTGGCTTCAGGGTTTTAACATAAATTGGCTTGGGTCAGATACAAATGGCTTTAAGGATGCTATCTCAGCTGCTGACCTCACCCAGCTAGTCACCACACCCACTAGGCAAAACTATAAGGCTGGCACCAGCTCCCTTCAGGACTGGATCCTGACAAACCACCCATCCCTCATCTCCAATGTCTCCGTCCTTCCCGACTCATTAAGTGACCACTTTCCAGTCACCTGTAAATGGTCAAATAAATTCAACATCCCACCGCCCAAACTAATTGCAAGCAGAATCCTCCACATGGCCAACTGAAGCACCTCAAATCCAACCTCAGACAACAAGACTGGTCCCCTATTTTCCTAGCAATGAATGTCAACTCTGCACTCGCTTCTTTATCAACAAATTCAACGCTGCCTGTGACTCCTATGCCCCTTTAAAAGAAGAAAGTCAAAGGGCTTTGCAACCCTTGGCTCTCAAGGAGTGCCTAGCACTGATGAAATCGAGGGACCACCTTTGGGCTCGGCTCGGGACACAGGTAGGCAAGTAGATGTACAAAACTACAAATGTGCTAGAAACGACTGCACTATAGCAATATGCCTAAAGAAAAGCAGCTACTACAAAGATGCTCTTACAAACACCTGGTTATAGGAAGTCCTTCTGGGATAATCTAAAGAAATTACCGTAAATTACCCAAAAGCGTCACCCACCATGCTGGAAGTGGATGGGACTATAACTCTGGACCCAGCCACCATAGCAAATACATTTAACAAAACTTTCTCGGACCTCAGTAGTGTGCTCCTGCATGACTTCTTTTAACACCGACCGCTCTGCTGCACCCCTCTCACCAACCCGCCCCTCTGCAACTCAACCACCATTTTACTTCAAAGCAGTCAGAATGCATGTAGTGTGCAAATCTATCAGCAAAGCAATCGCAGGATCAAGAACCAGTGGGGACACTCTTGACCTTAAACTACTGTTTTTCACACTAGATGAAGTGATACCTCTACTTACACATATTTTCAACCTCTCCTCACCCTCAGCCAGTTCCCGATAGATGGAAATCTGCTACTGTTAAGCCTGTCCACAAAAGTGGGAGAAGGCCCATCCAGGGAACTATGGGCCTATAGCCATACTTCCCCCTCTTTAAGACCATTGGTGATTAGTCTCTGACCAACTGATGGAATACCTGGCTAAGCATGACATCCTTTGTAAGCAGCAGCACAGCTTC
Organism: Neoceratodus forsteri; assembly: GCA_016271365.2. Classification (NCBI taxonomy): domain Eukaryota; kingdom Metazoa; phylum Chordata; order Ceratodontiformes; family Ceratodontidae; genus Neoceratodus; species Neoceratodus forsteri. Next base: position 414,009,708 of record CM028132.1, on the reverse strand, counting down.
CAAAAAGGCCACAACACCACCTCGGCCCTCCCTAGAATTCATGGGAGCAATCCACAACTCCCTTGACAATAATCAACTAACTGGTTCAGTCTTCATTGACCTGTCTAAGGCTTTTGACACTGTCCATCACCAACTACTCATCACTGAGCTTCAAATGCTGGGCTTTCCCTTGAGGCTACATCCTGGTTTAAGAGCTACCTGAAAACGCTCACAAAGGGTGAAAATCGCTCCACCCTCTCTGAGGCTAGACCCGTCCACTCAGAAGATCCACAGGGATCCATTCTCAGGCCACTCCTTTTCTGCCTTTTTTGAACAATCCCAAAAATCCTGTCCTGAATAAATCCTGCTATACATGAATGATGCAGTCATTCACGCCTCTCCTCATGATCCCCTACTACTCCAAGAAAAGCTCCAGATGGGTTTCACCTCGTTGAAAAATGGTTTAACAGACAGAAGCTAGTGCTCAACTACAAGAAAACAAGGTTATGCTTTTCTGTGGCTCCCATAACAAGCATAGGTCTCAACCCATCTCAATTGCAAACTGTAATGGTGCTGTCCTAGACTAAGTACACTCCTTTAAATATCTTGGCATCACTCTTGACAGACACCTAAGCTATGGCATCCACACAGACACTGTTGCCAAAGCTGTTAACAAGTGCATTGGCCTTATCTACAGACACATGCAATGCCTCACCTCAGATGCCTCAAGGATAACTGTACAGAGCTCTGTGGTCTCTCTGATTGATTATGGGCTGTTTGTCTATGACTCTGCTACTGACACAGCCCTAAGGCACCTATGCTTGGCCCTAAACAAAGCCTGCCATCTCATTACTGGATCCCACCAACTCACCCTGCAGATGTGCACTCTAAGCCCAAATGGGTTGGCTCCAACTATCAAACTGTATTAAGTTCCATACCTGCATAATGGCTAAGAAGATCACGTGAGGCCTTGCCCCCAGGGTACAAGTACTCCTATGTGCAGCATGTGTCCCCACCTCACCAGGGATTCTGAAAATCAAATTCTGTACATACCATGGTGCGGCACCTCGAAGGAACAAAGGTCGTTTGTGCACCGTGCACCCTCCTGGTTTAATGGACTCAACAAAGACATCACTTTGCTGCAAAGGCTAGGCCTGTTCAAAACCAACCTTTGCCTCCACCTCTCTGCCTCCAGCTCCTGTGACTGTCGCTTCTAATCTGCTATCCCCTCTTGCACTTACTTCCCCCTCTCCATGACACCCTTTCCCCTACCCCTACCTCATCTACCTTCCTGGCTTTGAGCACTTTATACCTGACAAGCCCTCAGCTGCTCCGCTGTTTTCTAGTATCCCTCAATCCCTCAACCTTCCTGTTAATCCCTTGCTCTGCCCTGTTACCTCTCCTTCCATCCTCTGGCTGTTTTCAAGCTGCCTCACACTGCATAGAATCCATTGTACTGCATTGCTCAATCCCTATACTGCATCATTCATACATATTTCTGTCCTGTACCTTCTGCCCCGTCAAATGTATTGCTTCAACTGCTTGAATTGCCAATTTCAAAGCCTGTTATGTTTTATTGTTTTCCAAGTTGATGTGGAACCTTTGTAAAGAGCCATGGCTTAAAGGTTGTAATCCTAGAATATCAATAAACAATAAACAATGTTCCATGCTTGCAGATGGTGTGAAAATAGCAGGGAACTGGTGCCTGCCAAGTGCTGGGTCTGCATGGACTTTCTGATGTTGAGGAGGAAGGTGTTGTAGCAACAGCATTTTTGCAGAGCAAAATGAACAGGAATTTCCACCAGCCCCATTGTCTGCATCATCTCTGCCGGATGGGGCTGAGAAAACCACAGGCACAGACCCTGATACTTTAAAAACCAGGAATACTTTACTTTTAGTGGTTCATTAAAGAGGTGGTTGTTAAATTTGCCAGAGATTCTCCTAGCTGATACTTATACTGCACAATGTGCATACTGCCTTTATGTTATCTTCTTTTATTAATGTGAAATGCAGCCATACCATGCTCTTACATGCTCCCCACACCATTCGTTTGACTAGTGTCACCAGTACCACCACCACTCTTTTGGCTCCCATTAGACTTTCTTGTTTGGACCTGCATCTGCAGATTTTCCCCTAGCACCACTGGTTCCCCGCACCTGCTCTACTTGGCTGTTCCAGGCTGGATGGAGCCTGCTAAACAAAGTGCTGAAGGGTAGCTTCATGATTTATTTTGGGAGGGGAGCCATATCCTTCTTTCTCCTGTCAGTTCAACCTTAAGAGGTCAGGTTTTTGCCACACTTTTTGCTTTATGACTCTCAAGGCATTCCCATATTCTGCCTCATCATCAAAGCTGCTTAGGCTAGCTTCTTCCAGATGATGCATCAGTAGACAATTCATCTCCTGCTGGAAAGTATTCAGTCCCAGATGAGTGTTCCTTCTCCTCATCTGAACTATCAAGTTCTACAGTACCGGAGACGGGTCAGAAACAAGAGTGTCACAGTAGGGTGGACACAGTACTGGAAATAATTGTGCGACTGGCTGGGACCAGTGGTAGTAGGGGCCAGTGTTATCACAGCAACACTGGTGATCTCCATAGTTACAGTGGCAGGTTTGATCTAAGTCACAATGGCAGGAGTGGGCTTGGTCACAGCAGCAGGAGTGGTCTCAGTCACAGTGACAGGACTGGTCTGGGTCACAGTGTCAGGAGTGGTCTGGGTTACAGTGTCAGGGTGGTCTGAGTCACAGTGGTGTGAGTGATTTGGGTCACAGTGGCAGGAGTGGTCTCAGTCACAGTGGCAGGAGTGGTTGGCAGGGCCACTGTTGCAGCAAGTTGGGATGCTAGTAGTCACAGTGGATGGGCGGTGGGTCAAAGCAGTGGTAGTTATTAAGGATGAGGGGATAGTGGTACTGGTGACAGTGTCAAAGGATGAGGAGGACACATTCAGACTGGTAGTATCAGTGGTAGTTAATGACAACGTCCTCCTAGCAATATTACTAGTAGTTTAAATGGTACTTTTCCCTGGTGTCAGTCAATGCTATAGTGGTGCTGCAGACTCCAGGCTTTGATGGAGTTCAATATAATTTTGTGTGGAAAATGCATCCTGAGCATTGCTGTGTGGGACTCACCTCACCTGCTGCTTGCTGCTCTACACATACTGCAGCTTTGTTGGGGTTCCTGACCAACTACATTTTCTGATATTTCCTCTGTCTGCCATAGTTGTATTCCTCACAGAAAGAAGTTTGGTATGAAATTTAAATTAAATTATTATGAAATATAGTAGTCATTCACTGCAGCAATGTCAGTGAACTGATAACTTAGTGTCACTCACTAGTCAAATGTGACCAGTAAATAAATTTTCAGAAATAAAAATTCTTCTCTGGTACTAAGGCACACACCTAGAACAATGTCTTACTTGAGTGCACACTGCACACACACACACAAAACCAAATGGCAACTGACTGCCCAGAAGTAGTGGTAGTCAGCTGTCTAGTTCGACTCTACCAGCTAATATCTATATACAGTGATGCACTGCAGTTGCACATGTGGCCATGGAGGGACCAGAGCCTCAGTTCCTCACAGGAAGATGTCTGATATTATATTTAAATTATATTATATTATTATGAGTATAGTCACTTACTGCGACAATGCCAGTGAGCTAACAAGTCGCACTCATTAATAGTCAATCATCAGTAAAACAATTTCTTTTCTTCTTTGGCACAAAGTCACAACTTAGAACAATGTCTTTTCTGAAGGCACACTGTGCACACACATACACACACACACACACACACACACACACACACACACACAAATGGCTGCTAACTGCCCAGAAGTGATGGGAGTCAGCTAATTAGTCCCACCCTACCAGTTAACAGTTATATAAGGTGGTACAGTTACAGCTGCCCAAGTGGCCATGGAGGTACCAGGCCCCGTTCCTCACGGAAGATGTCTGGTATTAAAGTTTAATTATGATATTAATAAAACATAGACACTAACTGCAACAATGCCACTGAGTTGACAAGTCCCTCACAAATAGCCATGCCTGATTAAAGCAATTTCTTTTTGCATTTCTTCTTTGGCACAAAGCCTTAAACAAGCTGAGTGCATAAGTGTGCACAGTACATGCTACTGCACATAAGCACAGGACAAAATGGCAGTCACCTAGAAGTAGTGGTGGTGGGAGACAGATGACGCTAGCCTCCACAGAAAAGAAAATAACAAATATATTTATTCACCACAGTTGTGCACTTCACTGCAATCCAGTTAGACTACTATGAATCTAAAATCCTAGTTTGCCATGTTCTTTGTTTCACACGAGTCCAGCTAAGTTACAAAAAACTTTGCATTTCTAGTCACTAAATAACCCCTTCAAATCTCCTGCACTCCCTTAAGCTGACAAAGCTATTTAAAACACAACAGCTTTAAATCTGGTTTGGTTTTAGCACACACATAGGCTGTGACTCACTGGGTCCTGCTTATCTGTCTCTCTGAGCAACAACACAAATTCAGTTTCACTTCTTTATCACTCTAGCAGTTCTCCTTAAAAAAAAAAGCCTAATTTTCACAGCAAAATTGTAAAAAATCAACCCTCTCAGCTTGGGATTTAGGGGGAACAAAACTGTCAACATCTATGCTTTTGGCTAATTATAACAAGTGGCTGAAAGTAGATTGCTGTTTTGCAACAGCTCAGAATGTCTCTGTCTCTTTCCTGCCAGCTTGGTGAGGTCTCGATCACATAAGCTGCCTTCAGTGAGCTTCAAAGTGGCCTCTAATTGGACAGAAAGACTCAAGAGATCTTGAACTCCCGCTGAATAGCAAAATTCTGACTAACCCTGATTGTGTTTTCTTCCTGCGTAACAAATAGCCTATTATTTGCAGTGTTCAGAAATACTATTCGTTACTCACACACCCCTACTAGTGACTCCCAAACCACTACTCCTTCTTTCACCTCTAAGTTGGAAAGCACCAAATCAAAAGTGGCATCCTGTCTTGAAGGATTCTGGAACACTTGCACTAAGAAACAGTTCTGCATGATGTCCTGCAATGACTGACTTCTTGAGCTGTTTATTACTGCCATAGTCCAGTTAAAACCTAGCATATTCAGGTCAGCCACAACCACCACCTTCCTTTTGCTGCCCTGTCCTAATTTCTACCCCCATTTATCTACTCCTCCCTTCTGCCCTGGTGGCCTGGAAACCACTACCATCCTTATATTTTTCCCTTAGCTGTTCTCAGCTGCACAGAAATCAGATCCAACCAATTTACCAATTATTTTTTTTACCAGGTGAGACACACTAAGCTGAAAGCTTGTTTGCAGGTGCAACCCCGATCCTTCTCAATGCATTAGTTTTAAGGTGTGCTTGTTGACATACAAGGCCCTGCATGGTCTGGATGCGGGCTGTCTGAATGACCTCCTGGTTCCATACACTCCTGCTCACACCCTCCGCTCAGTGAGGTAGTCCTCTTGTCTGTTCCTTGATCTTGGCTAAAGTTCTCAGGCAACAGGGTGTTTCAATTCATTGGAACACCCTTCCCTGGGAAAGTGAGAGGTGCTCATTCACTGGCTGCTTTTAAAAGATTCTTAAAAACATATTTCTTGAATTTAAGTTTTAGCCTGGATTCTTGATCTTAAATGACTCAGAGTTTTTATTTAATTGTTGCTTTATTTATCTATTTAATTTATTGTTCGCACCCAGAGCCTCTGAGATTGTGCACCATATAAATAAAATTGACTTATCTTGGCTTAATAGCACAATCCTCTAGCGCCTCTTGCCCTACTTAATGTAAAGCATAGAGTGTGTAAATATCTTAATTTGAATATTCAGATGAATATTTGGATTTGGGATGCCAGACATTTGTTGTTCATTATTTATCCCTAAATAGGTGTTTCTTTTAATAAAACATTGTAACATTGTTAAAGTCCCTGCTTCCTTCCATTTTGAAGTACAGCAGTTAATTCTGCCATGAACACTCCCCAACAGTCTTTCAGCAGCACAAAAGGCAACAAACTACTGCACTGGTCAGTGGTCAAGTGACAGACAGTCATCATAGATTGACCAAAGGCTGTAGATGAGGTGATGTCTTGTGTCTTGTCTAGGGCAAATAAAATGGCACTGGTGTAAGTGCATTGTATGTACACCCTGGAAGAGAGGAGAGCAAGATGTGCCATGATAGAGACCTATACAAGTACCTCACCTGGTGAAGATGGCACATAGGGAGTCTCTTTCAAATGAGAAAGAGCACAAGTAACAGGGCAATGGGGACATGTGATGAAGCTGAGGAGTTCAAGACAGATGTGAAGAAATATTTATTCACGGAAGGCTTGGTAGATGCCTGACACAGATTGCCAGCATAAGTGATGGCAGTGAAAACAGTGTGGGCTTCACGCATGCATGAGCTAGGCATAGGGGTGTATTTCAAAAACAGGCAGGAGGCAGAAGGGTTGCTTTAGGGTCTGCAGAAGAGACCGATAAGGTGTAGGGATGGACAATCTGACAGACTCTGTGGGCCAAGCGGTCCTTTTCTACCAACAGTAATTAGTAAGTAACCTAAAGTACACAATAGTAAGTGCACTAAACATGATACAGTATTTAAAAGTTTCTAGTTTAAGAGAAGGCCTCTCGGTAGTCCTCCAGTTATATACCAGGGAGTGGAGTTTTACCCTTTAAATTAAAAATTTAATGTGAAAGAAGGAAGGGTGAGCCCCAAAAAGTAACATTACACTGTCATAATATTAGATAGTTTGAGAGCAGTACTGTATCACCAGTTTTATGTGGGCAGATCATATTTGTAGCCAACTACTGGTAAGTTTAGCTTAATGAACACTAGCTGTTCAAGGTGTTGAGGGTCCAGCTTGGAATGGTGTGAGTCAACAATGTCACCAGCAGTACTAAACATCCTTTTGGACAGCACACTTGTGGAGGTCAGCTTAGGTGTTTTAAAAGCATATTGTGCCAGGTGAGGAGAGAAATTATTTTCTGAATCCAGTAGCCCAGTGGATCAACTTCAAATGGCTCAATTGATTCTGCAAAGTAGCCATTAAGTAAATTTTCTGCAGAGGGAGGCTGAGACTGTGGCGTTTGTGTTGCTGTGATGCAGTGATGTGCTGAGTAATGCCCAGTTATCTCCTCTGCACTGCCACTATGCTGTCTTTCCCTACCTCCACCAGAATCATCCAATTCCAAGCCAGCACATGCCTGTTTCTCCCCTCAGGAACCTGAATTGGAGCATCTTCTTCCCCTTCCGAGTGTCTCACTGCCTGCAGCACTGTTTAACTCTTCACTCAGCTGTTGCCTAAAACGAGTCATCCTGTGGCTGTCAATGGCTATATGAAGGATCTCACATTTGAATGTAGGGTCCGCATGGCAACAAATACATGATGGCAGTTATCCATGACTGTGGTGAACCTTGCATCAAGTTCTGCATCGAGATGAATAACAAGCTCAGTGACCTCTTGTGTACTGATTGTATTGTCAGCAAAAACCATTGTAATGATCTTTTGAGAATATGCACAGCTGGGATAACATGACTAAAGTAAAGCTGTGGTAGCACTTAGGTCACGTGTACTCCTCTGAAATGATGCAAGTACCTTTATCATGTCTTCAAAACTAACCAATCATGATGTCCCAGGATCCCTCCAACGTCCACCTCCATAGACATTTCATGTAGTGCCTGCTATTGCTCCAGCAGTCTTGAAAGCAGGTATGAAGAATTTCATCTAGTGCTAACATCTTATTACAAGATGTTGGGGCAGACCAAGGTGTTTCTTAACTTCTCGTAATTTGTTAGTGATTTTACAGAGTGATGGAAATGGCTGCAGATGGAGCGGGCTGTGGATAATATGTTGTTTGTCCTAATACTGTTAAGCAGCGCATGAGTCACCACTATATTCAGTGTGTGTGTAAAGCAACAACTACTCAAAAATGGCTATCCTTGATGGCTTTCACCATGTTTGTGCCATTGTCGGTAACAAAAATCCAGCTTTATATTGATGTTAACACCAGTCCAAGACTGCAACATGTCTTGCAGGAGCATGAGAATATTATGTGCTCTGTGGTCTTCCTCCATCAGTCCAATGTGGTATCCAGTGTAATAGTGATTGTATATGGGCAACTGTGAAAATGGTAACCCATATTACGATGCTATTATCATGGGCGACCTGCCAGGGTAGCGAGGACTGCAACTGCGAGGAGGAGGGAAGGGCAAGGAGAAAAGAAAAATAGCGAGGGAAGGGAGGGATAGGGAAGAGGTTTTACCCTCTAGTGTGCCTGCTCTGCCGAGCCAACCACGTGGTGTGGTGGGTAGGAGGCTGGCTCAATGGAGTAGGTCCTGGGCTGGGGTCCAGGAAGAGTTTGTTCCCATGGCTGCGGGACTGACTTTTTTTAAACCAGGTTGTGCCCCTCCTCGACATGCACTCCCTAGAGTTGACAATCCATACAGCCCCTCCACAAACACACTTAATCTATTGTGTGCTCCGGTCACCTGCAAGTATATATCGTCAAATCACTTGTCAACGATATACACTCACCATAATAGCGATTGCCGTAAAGCATTTGCTATTATGACATGGATCCGATGTTCAGCAAAACTTACCTGATGAGACTACTAGATTGTGGGGCAGCCAAGGGTGAGCCACGAGGTGATGCATCGGAAACAGCAGCTGCAGGCTGTTGTACACAACAGTGTGCAGTTATGGAACGATAGGCATGCAGGGAGTTGTTGTTAGTCCAGATATCTGATGTGCAGTGAAAACACCACCAACAGCCTCTACAAGCAGAGCAGCAATAGCAGATTGCATGCCATCATACAGTCATGGCAATACACTCCATGAAAATGTAGTACAAGATGGTATCTGATAATGTGGGTGCAAATAGTTGAGAAGCAGTCTGAAGCCAGTATCTTCCACAGCTGACATAGGCTGGAGATCCAACACCATCATCTCAGCAATCAGCTGTGTGATTTGCTGTGCTGTTGGATCTGAGGCATTATACTTTGTTTGTGCATGCAGGGCATCCATTATTGAAACTGCCATGGAAGACATCGATGTGGACCGCTTCACCACTGGTGCGAAGTGCAGATGGCTGTCTCTGCCTTGTAGTACCACTGAATCAGAAGTGACCAAAGTAGATGGACTCTGTGTTGGTGGAGGAAGGAGTGCCATGACCACTGGGTTGCTCTAAATCAGATCAGTCGGTGCCACCACCACTGCCAACAGTACATGCCTGTTCACTGAAGGACTTTGGTCTTAGTGAAACCAATGGTCCAGATCAAGACCCAGATGAGCTTCAATACAGTTGAGGGTGCTTAAGCTTCAAGTGATTCTGTAATGATGCTGTGGTTACAGTAAGTTATGGAGTGATTTCCCTCCGCTTATAGTACTGGTATAAAAGAACAGACTACCTTCCTTGTGTCCTCCTTTAACACAGTGAAATGCAGCACACAGCACTCTTAACACTATGGTTACCAGTGATTCTGGTAGCACTACATCCCCAGTTCTTTTTAACAGATGTGCCTATCTTGTAGACCCCAGAGGCTTCCGTCGGTGAAGTGGAATCATGAGCCGCATTCAAGACAGTGCGCAATTAGCTGCAATTGCCCTGAGTTGCAGTCACAATCGAGTGGAGTTGCATTTTCTTATGTTGACTGTAATGCCGAGCCCATACTTGTATCAGGCTTGCCCTGACAGTCCCTCCCTTCCTTCAGCACCTCACCTCGCCATCTCCAGACCCACTTTTTCCCTCACAACCTTAACCAATAACAACCAAGGCACCAATTGAATAGTGCCTCTGAGTCACTGGCTCCTCTCTGCGCCAATCACATCCTCTTCCAGTACAGTATGAGAAAGAGGGAGGAGCAAGAGGAGTTGTGAGTGCTGCATGTAGAGCTGATAGTGAGTTGGGTAGTAGAAAATGGACAAGTTGGGAGGGTGCGGAGTGTTCACTGGGACGACAGGTAGGGTTTACACAAATGTGTGGGGTTTCTGTGTCTCCACTACTATAGTTAAGTCCCTTAACCAGGGACAGCTGGAGAACAGACAACGGATCAATTGACGGCGACCGAAAGTGATGGAGAATGTTGGAACACTTGGGAGGCGGCGGTGGCCGGGCATGGTCTGGGCCTGGCTTGAGGTGAGCGCCTGAGTGGTTCACTGACGGACAGACGTCTGCACTTTTAGTGCACTGAAATACAACTCAATGATTTGGAATTGGGGCTAGTCAGGATGGCACTGCGGGGCGTGGTGGGTGGATGAGCTGCCGATGGCAGGCTTGTTGCTAGATGGGGGATGGGGTTGACCAAAGTAGGTGAGAGTCAGGGACAGTGGCGTAGGGATGAATTGGGAGAAGGGTTTCTTGGATGCATTCTAGTGGGCACTGCTAGTGATTGAGTGATTTTGGATGAATCCAGGGAATTCTAGCTGTGGCACTGACGTTGGTGTTAATCTGGCTGCAATAATGAGTTTGCAAGCACTTTGTCTTATAGGCGTGTAACCTGGTTGTTCCTTGTTGTGGATGTTGCAGTTACCACTGTGCCTCTCCTTGTGGGCTCAAGCAAGGGCTTCATTCATTAAACTCCAGATTGATGAGTTTGTAATGGTTACAGTATATTGATAATTTCCTGGCAAAATAAATAAAAAATATTGTAGTGCCCTACGTAGAAATGGACCATGGTAGTTCAAGGTCATGCAGTCAGACCATCCATGCAATGTCTTAGCTAATTTTGGAATATCCTGTGACGCATTACTGGGGTTCCCCATCTGACACTCCAGCAGAAAATATTTGCTCTGTTCATTTCTGAAGGATATCACTTCAATTATTTTCAGTTTTGAAAGTTGCAGTATTGGTGGGTGCTGTAGATTGCAATCAGTTAATTACTAAACTTTGGTCTGCTTTGTCATCATTACAAATGTGCAGTACAGTGCAGTTAATGGCATAGCAGGGTTCCAGATAATTTTAGGACTGACGTATTTGCTGCTACCATTTATGATCTGGTAGTAATTTCATCTAAATAGTAGTATGCCATCTACTGGCCAGTCTCAAGTGTGCCCAACCCCAATAAACCAAATCTCAAACCCATTTGGTACCCAGCACTACAGCCAGCTACTGGCGGTTTTGCCTAATAGTGGCATGGAGTCTACAATACTTCACCCGCTACCCAGTACTTGTCAAGTTATTTTCTCCTTCAAAACAACCTTTCTGGCCACTGGCCAGCCAGTGAGCAACTCCTGACATTTTCTACTCTAGTGAGTGTACACTGAGTTGATACTGATGCTCTTTTCTGTGTCCGTACCACTGATTCCACTCTGTGATACAGTAAGTCTGCTCTTCTTGCATTACACGGTACTAAAAATTCTGTGCATGTGTACCAAATTTTAAACGTACAAGGTGGAAAACTAAAATCAGAAAGTGGGAGTAAAATATGCAAAGAAATGGGAGTAAAACACTCCTTTACTTCCTTTGTATGTCCCCTGGTTAATGGTGCCTCCAGTTTCATTAAAGAAATCCTTAGCAAATGTTCAGGGATGACATTTAGGGCTATACCTTTTCTTGTTATTTATGGATGCCAATGTTTTCCCCTTCTCATGAGATTTCCTTCTGCATTTGTCTGTGACTATGTCAATACCATGATTTTGTCGGCATTATGCCATTTTGTTTGACAAGCCATTACTCAGTTCCTCATCTCTGAATTGCTCTGGGCCCCATCTTGATGTAGTATTTTGGATTTAGAGAGTCTGCCTGCAACCCTAGTTTCACAGGTGGCAGTAAACAAACTTTGATCCACTGACTGGACTAGCCCCACAGTGTAATATTTAAAACAGTAAACCTTTGCTGATGTCTAAACTATAAAAGTGCTGCAGTGCATTTTTTTACAGGTTAGAATCGTAGGCAGAGAAGAAGGAAAAACAAAGTGTGTACTACACTGTGTAGTGTATGAGAGGGAGCTCAGGCAGCTCATCTGTAGCTGTGGCAAAAATATGAAAACTTCAGTCTACCCCATCCCCTATTTAGTCAAGACAGTGCATGAGCATCCCACCTTGAGTCTCCTAGTCCTCTCCTGACAGACTCCCCATGTCATATTTTTCAGACTCCATAGAAATGAAATAAAGAACTCCTTTACTGCTGACCCAGGTTTACGTCAGTAGTAGAAATAGAATAGAACTGTTGTTATTGTGAATTGATTTTGAACACCCTTCTTGTAGTAAAAGTGCTTAAGGTACATGGCACAAGTGCTGTTTTCTTTTTCTGTTGGTGTCAGTCTCCCATCGGCCCATCCTGGTCTACTCCCTCTTCAGTCATGTTGTGTGCCACTCTGCTGAAAATATACCTGGGCAGTAAAACTGCAACAAGATTTTTCCTTTTCACACACACACACTCTGTTCATATCCTGGATGGACTCTCACAGTGAGTGTGGGGCGGGGTTGATCTTAACGTAGTTTTACTAGCCCAAACCCTAGTGCAAATTGAGCAGGGCTAGTGCAGTTACATAGAAACTGTTGGCAGATTAGGACCGCTAGTCACTAGGCCCATCTTGTCTGCCTGTAGGCCCCTACACATTGTATGTAGCCACTGACCCTATGTGATCAATGTCTCATCACTCCTCCTCTCAAGGTTCCCTTGTGCCTGTCCCTGGCATGCTTAAACCCTCCACTTTGCTTGCCCCACAACATACTGTGGCAGACTATTCCAAGCATCAACTACACTTTCTGTGTTGAACAACTTCCTCATGCGCCTTAATCTATCCTCTCCAGCTTTATATTGTGCCCCCTTGTTCTAGTACTTTTTCTACATTGGAAAGGTCCCCCACCTGCACCTTGTTAATGCCCTTGAGGTACTTAAAGTTTCAATCATGTCCCCTGCGCCTCTCTCCTCCAGTGAGTACATGTTGAAGTCCCTTAGTCTGTCCTCATATGTTTTGTGGTGCAAGCCTGCACCATCTTTGTTGCCCTTCTCTGGAAAGTCTCCATCTTGTTTATGTCCTTGCACAGGTGTGGCCTCCAGAACGCATGCAATACTCAGGTGAAGCCTTACCAATGTTTTATACAATAACATCACCACCTCCCACCTCCTGCTAGTGATACCCCTGCCTATGTATCCCAGCATGCCACTGACCCTCCCGCTGCCTTTGTGCACTGCATTGATACCTTAAGGTTATCAGAGGATAACCCTTGGGTCCCTTTCCTCCTTGGTGACAGCCGGCTCACCCTCCCCAACATGTAGCTCTCCTCAGGTTTCCTCTACCCAGGTGCATTATTTTGCACTTTTTGCATTGAATCTGTTAACTGTACTTGTCCATCTTGACTAGTGCATGATTTCATGGCTGTTAGTGAAGTTAAAAAACTCTATTTAGCAGGTGTTTGTCCTCATGTGTGTCTGTCTGACAATTTGTCCAATATTAATACGGTGCCCTCATTTCCCTATACTTTGAGTGTCTGTATCCAATATTTCAGTGGCAACATGCCAAGTGGTATACAGGGTCTGCTCTGCAGGTGGTGGGTTTTATCACAGCCTCACCATAGCTTTCCCAGTTTCCCATCCAAATCTTTTAACTCTGTTCTTTCCCTGGACACCACTGCAGGCCAGACTCTGAAATGACCATCCACAGATCCATAGCTGCCAATGCTTGAAAGTGTAGGGGTCATCAGCTCTTCTAAATGGACCAAGCCAGCCAACACTGGTGGTTGTGGATACTGTGGAGGGGTTCAAGAGGCTGGGACAGGTATAGGAAGAGGTGCATGTAAACAGGATCAGCACTGAGGGGTCACAAGGCAGGGAGGGGACCTTGGGGATGGGGCCAAAAATTGTACCCTAAATGGGCACTGATCCCCAAGCAGACTCGAGGACCATAGGGCTCACTCTGCTGGCTTCTTAGTATGTTGTATGTTAACACCATCCACAGTCCCACCCTACATTCCCACCCTTATCCCACCCACCTAAACAAAGCTTTAGGTCTTGTCTGGCCTCCTACAAAACCTTAATAAAATACATAGTTTGAAAGGGTAAAATCGACATTCCTGAGGTGCATTGATCATCCTATATAGGAATTGAGGCAGTATAGCATCATACCTATGCACTGTTTCCCTGGACGGATAAAGAATGAAAGGACACTTAAAGAAAAAGGTATTTTGTTGGGGCAGAGCACAGTAAAATCAATGCTTTTAAATATAAAAATGCCATAGTTTTCTATTTCTCAAACCCCTTAGGTTTGTGAAGTCCCCATCCAAAGAAATCTTAGATGTGCTCCTGGCTCACTGTACAAAAACTTCCAGAAGTGCATGTCTCCAGTTGAGCATAGGGTGGCAGCTGAGCAGCATGTCTTTCTCTGCTAGGCTCTGTTCATTGCCTTGTAGATGGCGATGAGAGTGTGGTGAGGTGCATGATAGTGTCAGGTGTTGTGTGTGCAGAGCTATGTCTGCTTACCTGAACATTTGCTGTTGTGATGTCCTCTGGTTTTGGGGTGGGGGATTGTGAAGAAAGAGGAAGATAGAAGGCTGTGGTACAAAACAATGGGGTTCACTGTATGTGATGGCATTGCAGCCTTTTTGTTGCAGATGGGCAGAAAGGAATAGGGAAACATGACGAATGTGCAATAATAGGAGTATTTCTTGGCTTGAAATTTTTCCTGTATAAATGATAAAAATTTGCTATTATAATTGTGGGCTACTGCAGCTGTTTGTAGGCTACTGCAATTTTGAATCACCTTGTCCTACTGGCTAATTCAAAACAGATTGAGGTTGACCCCTGTGAGTGGTTGTGATGTGTGTATAGAATCGGATGTAAACCAAAGTGCGATTTATTAAGCAATGAGGTATGACTAGTGATTAACTGTCTGTTAATTACCCCTTAGTGGTGTAATGAGGAACGGATATGAAGTTAAAAAAGTTACAAAATACTTCATAATAAAATGCAATGATGGTGAAAGTTGAAAAATTGGTTGTATTTTCTTCAGTTAGTTGAAGTCACAATTTCAAACTAGTTGGAAAAATCAGTCATAATGTGTGGTAAGTCAGTCATAACTGGTTTTTCAACTGAATCTGGGGTCTACAGTGTCTTGTACTTATGTTCTTGTCCTGAGACTACTGGCTCTGATGGTGCCATGCCAGTGTTACCATCACTTGGCTGTCCTTCAGGCTGTGATGGAGCCTGCCAAAGAGACATCAATGTTGCTTCCTTGGTCCTAGAGTGAGGAGACCCTTATGCTTACTGCTGTTTCTACTACCTTGGGTACTAGCGGTACTCTAGAGCTGTTTTACCAGTCACCTTTTTTACTACCCTCAAGGAACACAGCATAATCTGCCTCATCCTTAAAGTCACTCACATTTGGTTCCACCAAGCTGGTTCGACATTAAATTTGTCAAGTCCAGCACAGCGACAGGATTTTGTGGTCTGTCAAATCCATCGACAGATGACTCGGCGCGCAAACATCGTGCATTTTGTATTGTTTGCATGGGGCTTTGCCCGCACTTATATTTCTAAATATCTAACTCGGGGTGGGGTGGGGCGGAAACTCCAGAATTGATGAATATGTTCATCACTCCGACAACCCATTCGACACTGTGGGTGTTGAACAAGTTATGTCACTGTGTGGGGATTCATTGTTACATCATCACTGTAACAATGGTATAAGCTCACATTTGCCTCTGATGAAGAAGATGATGTAACTGGGCAAGTCATGTGTAGAAATACTCAGAACCAGATGACTGGTCCTCCTCTATAATTTTTCAGGAATACTGAGAAGCTGAGACACAGGAGGCATAACTGTAATGACTGTAGTAGTCATTCTGGTAATATTCACTGTGGCAGGGATAACAGATTGTGGTGATAGTGTTACAGTAGTGGCAGGGTTCATAGTATCAGTAGTGGCTGGAGTGACAGTCACAGCAAGCAGAACTGGCTATAGCAGTCATGCTGCCAGTTGTTGAAGACAGGGTCTCTATGGTGGTGGTGGTGGGAACGACATATATGATGGTACTGGTGAGAGATGGGAACACATTGGTGATTGTGGAAGTTGAGAACAGTGTCCTGCTTGTGCTTCTTGTATCATTTTATCCTGTGCCAGCCACAGTACTACTGTTGCTGGAAGAAATAAGGCTTAGAAGGGATAAAGAATAACTTTGGCATTGAATCGTCCTGACCATTGCTCACATTAAGTTCACCAGCCTGTTCCTCCATTGTAGATTTGCCTGGGGTGGGCCAAGTATGTTTTTCACCTCTACCTGCCATTGTCTATGCCAACAATTTCTAAACACCCTCAAGTACTGTAATATGTTGTAAATGTACAGAATTACTGATTTATTTTAGCACATCTTGCAAGCAGCACTCAGGGCAGGCAGGGTGTGCAGGCAGTGCAACTGAGTGGCATCACTACCCAGCCCTAAACTGTGGACAGTGGTAGTGCAGTCAGCCAGCTACTCTCAAGACTTCTGGCTGCTACTGACTTTCGTGAATCCTGAGCCCAACCTCAGATTACACCACCAATATTTTTAAAGACAGATTTCTACTGCAGAACTACTGTAATACTTTGTATTTTAAATGTACAGGAGTACTGATATATTTGAGCAAAAAAAAATGCCTGAAGCAGCATGCAAGGCAGGCAAAAGTGTGCATGCAGTACAATGGAATGGCATCACTACCTGACCCTAAACCAAAGGTAGTGGGAGTGCAGTCAGCTGACTGCCCTCCAAGACTGCTGGCTGCTACTGACTTTTGTGAAACCTGAAACCAACCTCAGATTACACCACCAATATTTTCAAAGACAGACTTCTATAGTAGAACTACTGTAATACTTTTTATTTTAAATGTACAGAAGTACTGATTTATTTTGCAAAAAATTCTTTAAAGCAGCACGCAAGGCAGGCAAAGGTGTGCATGCAGTGAAAAACTGTGGGTGGTGAGAGTGTAGTCAGTCACGATTGCCTCCAAGATTTTGGCTGCTACTGGCTTTCACGAAACATGAGCTGCACCACCAAATTAGAGACAAATTTAACAAGCTTGCAGAGCCACTATGACTGTGAATGCATTAACTAGATAAGGGTGTTTCATGGGCGTAAACATAAACATTTATTTATTTATTTACTTAAAAATATCAGATTTACAAACCTTTGAGTCAGAGACTCATTTACAAAAGGCACCTCATCGAAACTAATACAATGACAGCACAGTTAACAAGTCCAAAAACAATGGCTCGCAGAGCTGACAGTTATAACAATCATTCACTGGAGATACATGAGTAGCAGTAGATAAACAGATTACATAGTTTAGACACACAGGCACCACCACATTAAGAAGACCAAAGTAGTTCAAACAATATACAATAGTTCAAGCAAATAGACATCAGGAGTCAAAGAGAAGCCCTGAGTGTTCACATGAAGGCTGTTGCATACACTAACTGAATCAAAGTATAGTACATTGAGAAAGGGCATATTTAAGCAATAAAGGCACGACAGGGTGTGTGTTATCATGTAATAATATCACTCCTGGGGTGGGTTGAAGCTATGAGGTGAAGCTGAGTATTTATTTATTTTCATGTATTTATTTGATCCACTGGATCAGCAATATTTGCACAAGCTGTGCCCAGTGCAGATTTTACAGCACTGGTCCCA
Organism: Neoceratodus forsteri; assembly: GCA_016271365.2. Taxonomy (NCBI): domain Eukaryota; kingdom Metazoa; phylum Chordata; order Ceratodontiformes; family Ceratodontidae; genus Neoceratodus; species Neoceratodus forsteri. Next base: position 413,992,132 of record CM028132.1, on the reverse strand, counting down.
GTCTGGTGATCTGGGTTTTACCCATACCACCTGAATGGCTTAGTTGATATACTGTACAGATGGCTGCAGAGTCTAACCCATTGAAGGTTGAAGTTTCAGAAACCATTATGTTACAAATATCAAGACTCACTCCTCCTCTCACCCCCCAATCACAATTAATCCTCTACCAAAGTCATGCTTAAATACTGGTGCTTCTGCCTCCACACCACTAAGCTTTTAATGCCAACATGCTTCTTCTGCTGTGAGTTAAACTCTTTACTTAAAACATTTTGTTGAGAAATTTTGTTTTAGTATATCCATGGTCAGGAAAAATTAATTTGTAAAGAAACGAAAATCCCTGTTTATCAGTTCATTGAATCACAATACAGCATGTTATGAATTTTCAGATTCTAATAATAACCTACAGTAAGTCAAACAGAAATTAGATGCAAATGTCTACCTATTTGCAAGTAATGCAAATGTGGTTATTATCATTCAGTTGTAAACACCTATAGTCATAGCCAGGATTCACATTTCTAGACTCTGGGTAAATATGACAAGTTTCCAAATACTGAATACCTTATCCAGCGGTGTTCTGCTTGTGTGTGTGTATATGTGTGTGTGTGTGTGTGTGTGTGTGTGTGTGTGTTTAAACATGTAACTTTCTATAGTATATTGTATAGCACTTTGAATCCTGGCTGCAGTGTCTTTTCTCTGCTGTGGCTAAGCAAGACACTGTAACAAGACACTGGCCTGCTGTAGGGCTATTAACATCAAACCAAAGGATACTCTGTGAAGACTATCTTGGAGAAGATTCAATAAAACAAACTTGACTGACAGCTCCCAGATGTCATAAAACACCAGTGAAAATTAGAAAAAATCATCTCACAGCCTAGGCAGAAACAAAACACTGGATTGAAGTGAGAACACAAACTGGTAGTAATACATATATTCCTGATTTTAACATGCAGTTTTCCTTTAAGAAGATTCAGTAGAATATAAACAGTAGCCTAAAACTGCCTGCCTGAGAATGAAGTTGGTATATTATTTGGAAAAAGGCAAGGCTGGATCTCTTGCTATGCAATGTCCTGCAAAGTAACACACTGACTGCTCTTAGGATGGTGGTGTCAAATGCTGTGAGGTGTCTAGGGAACTTGTTATGCAGAAAGTTTCAGGAAGTGTTTAACCCATTCTACTTCTAATAGCTTTCTATGATGTCTGTACTATCCATTATAGCATTGATGATCTGGGCAGTTTCTGTGCTTTTATGCTTGTGTATGTTTGATAAAATTAAAAGTTTTAAAATTGAAACACTCCTGCTAACTAGACCCACACACAGAAAATAAAAACAGGGAATTAGAGCTATTTAGTAGCTGTTGTCTTACAGAAACCCCAGTTAGCTAGCTCTCCCCTAGACTGGGAAGGAGAGGCCTGAGAGGGTGGGGAGGAGCAAGGTCAGCTCCCAGGGTGGGGACTGACCAAAGGAGCAGACACAAAAGCCCGCTAGGCCTATTCAACTGGCATTTTGTCTGTTAGTATGCTTACTACACCAACACCATGAACCATAAAACAGATGACTGCCATAACTAGGGAGGCAGTATAGCACAGTGGTTTAAGGCTCTTCTCTGCAAATCTGGAGATCTAGATTTGAATCCCACAGCCCCACACAAATGTGGAGTATCTTTTAAGAAAGTATAAAATACTGAGAAATGATTTTAAAGCAGTGCACATGCTAAATCCTACTGCCACATTCAAAACATCATACCCTACCTACTTGCCACATATAACTCAACTATATTAAAAATAATTCTAGACATTTTTTTACCAGGAGAGACACACTAAGCTGAAAGCTTGTTTACAGATGTGACCTGGAAGCACAAGGAAGTTAAGTGATTTGCAGGGGTCACACAGTATGCAAGTGGGGACTGTGGGAGTCAAACCCAGGTTTCCAGGTTTGTAACTCAGAGCCTTAAACCACTGTCTACTTAACCATTTACAACATGGTTACACTTATATGTAATGCATACTTCTCAAACTTGAAAGAAAAATACAGTTTATCATCAAAACCTGTATTTACCAAGTACTGTGCCCATGTTTAAAATAATTTGAACCCCCAAAAACATGTGCCCTGACATGAAACTGCATGTTTAACTGTAAGAGACAATTAAAACTGTATTTCAAAATGCATTAGTAACACCAATGCTTCATGAGTAAAACAATTATAAGCCCTCCCCATGACAGATTGCATTCTGGGAAGATTGCCTTGGCAAGATGCTATAAAAACCCTGAAAAACAGGTTTAATGGAGTGAATGCTGACATCCTATTTCTAGTGTCCATGATAAAATAAAAATAGTTAAGACTTTTTTTTAATGTCAGCTGTGATCAGAATAGCTTTTAAAATCACCAGTTGTTTTCTTTTCAATGTTTTCTAATACATCTCAAACTTAAAAGAAAAACACACTTTATCATCAAGTCTGTTTTCAGCTTTCTACCATACACTTCATTTGTAAAAAAAAAATCTTGTCATAGACCACAATCAGCACTAACTACTAACAGAATGCTGATACCTACATTTACAATTTAGCAACTACTTGAAATCTAACTGAGTGGGGTTTCTGTAATAAAACAGATAGAGTATGTTAATAATAGCATTTTATAGCATTGATGATCTAGGCAGTTCGATCTGGGTTTGAATCCACAGCCCCCAAAAAAATTAAAATGTTCTTACAGAGCTAATTAGCACTAACTGCTTATAGAATGTTGATACCTACATGTACAGCTTAGCAAATACTTGAAATTGAACTGAGGGGATTTCTGTAAGAAAACAGCTAGAGTTTGTATTAATTATAGCATTGATGATCTGGGCAGTTTCTATGCTTTTATGCTTATGTATAGTTTGATAAAATTAAAAGTTTTAAAATTGAAACACTCCTGCTAACTAGACCTGACACACACAGAAAATAAAAACAAGGAATTAGAGCTATTTAGTAGCTGTTGTCTTACAGAAATCCCAGTTAGCTACCTCTCCCTAGACTGGGAAGGGAGAAGCCCGAGAGGGTGGGGGAGCAAGGTCAGCTCCCAGGGTGGGGACTGACCAAAGGAGAAGACACAAAGCCCGCTAGGCCTATTCTGCTGGCATTTTTGTGTAGTATGCTTACTACACCAACACCATGAACCATAAAACAGATGACTGCCATAACTAGGGAGGCAGTATAGCACAGTGGTTTAAGGCTCTTCTCTGGAGATCTGAGTTTTGAATCCAACAGTCCCACACAAATGTGGAGTATCTTTTAAGAAAGTATAAAATATTGAGAAATTATTTTAAAGCAGTGTACATGCTAAATCCCACTGCCACATTCAAAACATCATACCCTACCTACTTACTACATATAAACTCAACTATATTAAAAAAATAATTCTAGGCACTTTTTTGTTTACCAGGAGAGACACACTAAGCTGAAAGCTTGTATACAGAGTGTGACCTGGGAGCACAAGGAAGTTAAGTGATTTGCATAAGGTCTCACAGTATGCAAGTGGGGCTGTGGAGTAAAACCCAGGTCTCCAGGTTTGTAGCTCAGAGCCTTAAACCACTACGATGTAATCATTTACAACACGGTTACACTTACATATAATACAATCTTCTCAAGCGTGAAAGGAAAAATACACTTTATCATCAAAGTCTGTATTTACCAAGTACTGTGCCCATGTTTAAAATAATTTGAACTCCCCAAAAAATGTGCCCTGACATGAAACTGCATGTTTAACTGTAAAGACAATTAAAAATGTTATTTCTAAGTGCATTACTAAGACCAATGCTTTCAAAGTTTTAAACTACTAAAGACAAATTATATATAAACTATACATATATAAAATGTTTAAGAAAAACATGTGGCTCTTACTGTAAATTAGAATATGTGTCTAGGTCTCCTTCTGAGGCCCCAGGTGGCTCTGATAATCATTTGTTCCAAAGGGTTTTTAAGTCAATTTGAAGGTATTAAATATCTTCTGTTCTGTTCTGTTCTCCACTGCACAGGCATGTCTGTTGGTTGATAAGGTCCCAAACTACTATATCTTGTTAAAGTATGCTAGACTATCTCATGCCCCTCCAGATGAATCAGAAAAAGTTTGGGGTGGAGGCGGAGGTGGATCTAACTCCCAAAAACCTAATGCTGTCTCCCACTACTCAGGTTCCAGTTCTTGTACCACCCATTTAAGAAAGAAAATAGTACCCTGCAAACATTGACTAACATGAAAGTGTGTTTATTTGAGGGCAGAAAACATCGCTTGGAGGAAGGTATGGTGGAGGAAACTATTTACACCTTCAGTCAGTTCCATGGACAGAAAACATGACATCACTCCTTTTGTACATGCAATACTCCTGTTGGCTCCACCCACAGTCGTAAAAAAAAAATAGTACAGCAGTCAAGCTAGAAGTTAGAACTAGTGTAATTAATAGAAACAAAATAGTTTCAGTAACACTCTTCTTCTCCTTCACCACAAACACAGAGGCCCGTGAAATCAAGGAGGTAGTGAAACTGCAAGTCTCTCTCTGCAGCTCTAGCAAATAAGTCATTAGATCAGATGATTTCTGTGGGAAGCCTCCCACTAGTACCAGGCACTAAAAACACAGTACACTCCTTCACCTCTACGGAGAACACCACAGAGACCCTGAAATGAGGTGAGTGAAGACTGCAAGTCTCTCTCTGTACAGCTCCTGCCAAATAAATCGCTAGATTACAATTTCTCTGGGGAGAAAACTCCCAGTAGTACCAGGCACTAAGAAACACAGTACAAAACAAAAAGAAAAGGTTCTGTGTTGTAAAAATATAATTTTCTAGTGCTTAATCTCTCCCACTCTCAGAGCTCTCTCCACTACAACTTTCTCTACTGCAATGTGGCAGTCACATGCTCTGGTTTTGTGCAAATGCTCAATGATTGGCCAACAAGTCCTGTGAGATCTTAAAATCCATGGAAAGCCAACTCGAATATTAGCTTGAATTTAGCTGTTATTGGTATTTGGTTCCAAATACCGAGTAGCATATTATTCATGTTATTTGAATTTAATATTCACATCAGACACCTCTTGTAAAGTGCCACACTGCTCCCTTTGCCTTACTCCATTCCCCTGAACAGGATATAACCTGGGATGGCTGGATCCCTTTGTTTATTTCCAGTTGCCCATGTTTATGTCATAGCCAATATGTCTAGGCAAGCTTCTGCCACCATTACTTGGATCTCACTGGTTTTGTTTTCAGTCTCCAAGCACTTAGGCATGCCACCCTCCACCTGCCATCCTTGGTCCTCCTTTCAATTCCTGTACTCTGTGTATTCTCTGTATTTCTCTTCCTTTCCTTCCTGATCCTATGACCTCAGTGCTCTTTCTCAGACCCTATCCTTTTCTGCCCCCCTTCCTACTCCTGGTACTGTCCCCTCACAGTCCCTAGTTTCCCAACAGCTCTGGCCCTATGCTTCAGAGTGCTAGCAAGTCCTTTCTTCCATCTCCTTTTAAGGATCACCCAGCCCTAGTCAGTCAGTTTAAATGCCTAATGCTGTAGACAGCAAACTTCTGTCTCAGGCATATATGGCCTCCTATGGGAGGTAAGGCCATCTCCCTTGAAGAGCCTTCTACCCCAGAAATTACCCCAGTCCCCCACAAACCTAAAGCCTTCCTCATTACACCATCAGATCACTTCAACCATTCATTAAAGACCTCTGTCTTTTCCTGTCTCGCTCTGTCCCTGTCCGCACTGGTAGAACCTCTGAGAAGGCCAGTGATGTTTCTGTCCCTCTCAACCTACTCCCCAGCTAACAGAAATTCTCTTTAACTACCTCCATCTCATGGTAGGACAGATTATTAGTTCCCAAGTGTACTAGCACTTTATCTCCCTCTCTCCATTCATCAAATGAGTCCCTCTATTCTAACTGTGCCCTTACCTGATGAGGACCGGCAGGCATCTGATCTCCTGCCTCCTTTGCTTAACCTCACCCCACCTTCTTAATGCACCTAATTATGGAATCCCATACCACCAGTATATTGACTGCTGTAATCTTTGTCTTCATCCCATCCTCTTCCCTGGTGATGCCTTGTCAGAGGGTTTCTGCTTCATGACTGGCTCACAGGCTCCTTGGGAGATTCAGGTACCTGTGCTTTCTCCCATGGAGCAAAAACAATTAGTAGACATGATCAATGACAATCTCTCACCACTGTCAGTCCTTGTTCTTGTCCTCTTCCCTTTTCCGCACCTTTCAGCCCCCAGGACCTGTGGGCCACTGGGGTAGAGGGTGGTGGAAGCTTGTATCAGACCCTAGTCCAGCTGCCTTCACAACAGACATATCTCATCCAGTGCTGCATCCAACTGTGACTGAGTTCTGCAAATTTTCTGCAGTGGGGCATGCACCATTCATCCAAATTGTTGCTTGGAGGATGGCCATTTGACAATCCCTGCAACTGCTGTAACTAGCCTCCTTTCCCAGTCTGTCCTAAATTCCATATTTTCTCAGCATCCTACATAGAAACATAGAAATTGTCAGCAGATAAGAAACACTAGCCTATCCAGTCTGCCCATAGGCCCGATCGTTGTATGTGGCCACTGACTCTATGTGATTAATGGCTTGTCATCACTCCCTCCCTCTCAAACTTCCTTGTGCCTGTCTCAGGCATGTAAACCCCTCCACTGTCTCTCCTCATATGTTTTGTAGTACAAGCCCTGTACCATCTTTGTTGCCCTTCTAGGGATAGTCTTCACCTTATCTATTCCTTGCGTAGGTGTGGCCTCCAGAACTGCCGCAGAGTACAGACAGTTGAGTAAGACCACATCTGGGTACTCGGTACAGTTCTGGAGATCCCACCTATGCAAAGATATAGACAGGGTGGAGGCTGTCCAGAGGAGGGCATCAAATGGTTCAGGGTCTGCACCAGAAGACATATGAAGAAAGACTAAAGGAGCTTAAGATGTATAGTCAAGGAAAGGAGGAGAGGGGGGACATGATAGAAACTTTCAAATACCTCAAGGAATTAACAAAGTCCAAGAGGGTAGCATCTTTCAGAAAAGAGATGTGCAAAGAGCAAGGGCACAATTTGAAGACAGAGGAAATGGCTCAGAGGTAATGTGAGGAGTATTTCTTCACAGAGAGGGTTGTAGATGCATGGAATGGCCTTTCTGAGGAGGTCATAGAGTCAAAAACAGTGGGGGATTCAAGAATGCATGGGACAGACATAAGGCAATTCTAGTGGGGGTAGGAGGAAGTAGGCTGTTGGTTAACTAGGATCTGCAGCTTATCCATTAGGTTGGGAAATGGGCAGACTAGGTGGGCCAAGTGATCCTTATCTGCCATCAAATTCTATGTTTCTGTGTTTCTATGTTACTCCAGATGAGGCATTACCAATGTTTTATACAATGGCATCACCACCTCCCGCTTCCTGCTAGTGATATCCCGTCTATGCACCCTAGCATACCACTGATCCTCCCTTGCCTTTGTGCATGCTTTGATACCTTAACGTCATCAGGATGATAACCCTAGGTCCCTTTCCTCTTTGGTGGCAGTCAGTCCCCCAACATGTTGCTCTCCCAGGTTTCCCTCTACCCAGGTACATTATTTTGCACTTAATTGCATTGAACTACAGTTGCCACATCTCTGACCACCTTTAACCTTCTCCAGATCCCTTTTCATTTTCTGCCCCTCTGAGTAGCCACCCTGTTGCAGATCTTGGTGTCATCTGCAAACAGGCAGACCTTCCTTCCATCCCTCTGCAATGTCATTAATGAAGGCATTAAACAGAACTGGTCCTAGTACTGATCCCTGTGCTACCCCACTGGTCACACCCCCCAGATTGTACCCCATTTACCACCACCTTCTACCTCCTGTCTGTTAACCAGTTCATAACCCAGTTCACCACCTTATCTCCATGCCAAGACACCCATCTTGTTAATCAGCCTTCTATGTGCAACAGTGCCAAAGGCTTTGCTGTAATCTAGATAGGTGGACGTCTACCGCCCCTCCCTGATTTACTCCCAGTCACCCAACCCAAAATCTATTAGATTCATTTGACATGGCCTTCCTGCTGTGAGTCCATGTTGCCTCAGATCCTGAGCACTGCTAGATTCCAGATGTGCCACTGTCCTTTCTTTCAGCAGTGTCTCCATGATATTTCCCACCACTGAGGTGAGGCTGACTGGCCTGTAGTTCCCTGCCTCCTCCCTACTGCTCTTTGTGCAGTGGGACTACATGTTGTACATGTTACTACTGGTAAGGCCGCATCTAGAGTATGGAGTTCAGCACTGGTGCCCACAACTCAAAGGACATTAACCTGCTGGAGAAGGTCCAGAGGAGGGCTATAAAGATGATAGTGGGTCAGCAGGGTAAGGCATATGATGAGAGGTTGAGGGCATGGAACATGCACTCCGTGGAAGACAGGAGAGAGGAGAGAGGAGACATGATTGGGACCTTCAAGTACCTGAAAGAGATAAATAAGGTTGATAAAGAGAGCTATTTAAGTTGAGTGGCACGATAACACTAGGGGTACAGTCTTAAGCTGGAGGGTGGGAGGTTTAGGAGGAGGTCAGGAAGCACTCCTTCACAGAGAGAGTGGTGGACACCTAGAATGCACTGCTGGAAGAGGTCTTCTCATTGAAGACAGTGGGAAGCTTTAAGAGAGGCTGGGATAGGCATGGGGAAAGTAAGGATCATGGGTAGGGAAGATGGGAGGAGTGGGGTATGGAGGGAAGGACATTAGCTCAAGCTGTGGATCCTGCAATATGAGCAGACTTGATAGACTAAATGGCCTTCTTCTGCTGGCTTCTTCATATGTTTGCATGTATGTATGTTGCATGTGCCCTCCTCCAGTCCTCTGGAACAACACCCATGCTGAATGACTCTGTGAACAGGACCCCAGAGGCACTGCTAGATTCCTTCGCAGATCCCTTAATATCCTCAGGTAGATGCTGTCTGGACCAATGGCCTTATCCACCTTCATCTTTGTGAGTTCTTCCAGAACTCTCTGCACTGTAAATGGACTGGTGTCCACTTCTCCCCCTCATTGCCTCTTCAACTAGCTGTGGTCCTTGATCTCCCCTCCTTAGTGAATGCTGAGCAGAGTATTTGCTAGTATTTCTGTCTTGTCCAGATCCTCCTACTTACACTTCTCCCTTCTCCCCACTGAGCCTCACAACCCCCAGTTGTTTTCTTTCACTGATGTACCTATAAAATGTTTTATCCCTTTGTTTACAGACTCTGCTAAATCCTATTCTGTCTGTCCTCGCCTCTCTAAAAGCCTTCCCTGCTTCCTTAGACATTCAAGATACACCTCCCTGTCCTCCTCCTTTGGCTCTCCTTATATTTCTTGAAACTCAGCCTTTTAGCCCTGACTTTGTCCCCACCTCATTAGAGAAACATAGTGGTTTCCTTCTTCTTTTCCTTTGGCCATTATCGTAGTGCATTGTTTTCTTATCTCCATTATGGCTCCTTTCAGTTTCTCCCATTGTTCTTCCACCCCTTTATTACCCCTCCTTCCCAGGACTGCTTGTATACATCTACCCATTTCAGTGAAATCTGCCCTCCTGAAATCTAATACTCTTACCCTTGTGTGGTAACTGATTCCATGTCTCCATGTTGAACCACACCATGTGGTGGTCACTGAACCTCAGCTGCCCTTCCACCTGTATTTCTTCAGCTCTGTTCCCATTGGTCCATACCAGGTCCAGAATTGACTTGTCCTGGTTGGGTCATGTACCAGCTGCCTGAGTCCAACCCCTGCAGGAGTTCTAGGATGGCTGTGCTTTGGCTGAAACAGCCACATGAGTGGTCCAATCTATGTCCGCATATTGAAATCCCCAGTAGCAGGATTTTGCCTTTAGCTGCAATGTCATGTATGTTCTCCACTAGTTCCCCATCTACTTCTTCCTCTGTGTTGGAGGTCTGTAGATCACTACTGTGCATATTGCTGTTCCATTCACTTTCTCCAGGTGGCTCACATCACCTCAGCCTCCCTCTGTCTTCCCTGAACTTCTGTAGCCTTCCTACCATCTCTGATGTCGGGCCACTCCCCACTCTTTTTACCCTCCTGTCCCTCCTGAATAGTGTATAGCCTGGTACACTGACTTCCCAGCCATGATTAGCAGAGTACCATGTCTCTGTTATTGTTGCTATGTCAAGATCTGCATCTGCCAACAAGGCCTCCTGGTCTGGACCCTTATTTCCTAGGTTACAGGCATTCGTCAGCATGACCTTCCATGTTTTACAGTCTGCCCTCCCTCTACTCTAGTTCTCCATCTCCAGTGTCTTTTCCCCACCCTGGTTTCCTTTCCTAAATGGTCTGACCACCCCCATTATCATTTGTTATACATTCTTTGCCTGCCTGCCCTCCTGCCTGCTTTAGCTGTTCCTGTAGTCAACTTATGTTTCCTGCATGTTCCCGTGTGGGAGGATCCTAAGTCTCTTGATCCTCCTGGCTCTCTCCTCCTTGGCCAGTTTAAATGCTCACAGCTAAATCATTTAAACTTCTCATTAGGACAAGGTCCCCTTCTAGGACAGATGCAGGTCATCCTCACTATATAAGCTCGCATCTGCCCAGGTCAAGCCCCAGTCCCTTATGAAGTTAAAACCCTCACTTCCACCCAATTCTTCAACCAGGAGTTGAAGATATGGATGTGGAGTGCCTTAGCTTCCTGTACCCTGGATGGGTAGCATCTCCGAGAATGAGATGGAGCATGTTATCTGTTTCAGGTTTCCCCAGCTTCCTGAAATCCTCCTGGACTCTCTAACTTCACCTTCTCCTGGCCAGGTCATTGGTCCCCAGGTGGACAATGACATCCTGCTCCCCTCTTAGCTATGCCCTAGTGATCCCTATGGATCCACTTTCCATCCCTCAAGCAGTGTTTACTGGGAGGCACTTGACCTCCTTCTCTCCCTGGTAGGTGTCCTAACTCCACTCCCCGGACAATAGAGTCCCCACTAGGAGACACTTTATCCTCCTCTAGCAACCTCTGCCTCCCTTTCCTGGGGATCCATCCAGGATGACCTTCCCATCCTCCCTGCTCCCAGCCTCAGGTTCCTGAGTGGAGCTTTTCTGTTCCTACAAAACAGTGTAGGAGTTACTAAGTGGGACTGGTTGGAGGATGTGCTTTCCACTTCTCTCTCTTACCCTCCCTGAGACCACCATAGTCAAATCCTCCTCTTCCCAGAATTCTTTAAGATACAAGTTGTGGACCCGTGGTCTCTGGGGGTGGATGCCACCTTCAGCTTGGCCAACTCTGCTCAGAGATAGGCACCTCATCCCTCAGCCCAGAAAGTGCCTGCAGATAATGTGCTATTTATTATTTACTTCCTTACTCTAACAATGCCCTCAAAATCCCTTCCTAGCTAAGATTCACTATTGTTACACTAACCAAGATAGGGTTTTAGGACAACATACCAGTAACAGTCAATTTCACGGTATCAGAATATCATTTCTAGAGGTGCTTCTTTCTAACCTCCTCTTCCCTACATACCTTGTTACCCTACCCTACATGCTGTAAGGTGTTAGACTGACTTACCTCTTAAAGTCACAAACACAGACTTATAGTCGATTCCTACTGTGATGATTCCACCTTGCAGCCCACCCTGTGGTCTTGCCTTGGACAGAGTGGTATACCCACCCAGCAGTGACAGTTCGACAGTGAGGTCTCCTACAGTGACTACAGCACCATGCTGCTGTAGGGGACCCACTGGAACTGGGCACTGTCTGTCAGGAGTCCTGCACCCCTCAAATCAGCTCCGACTCAGAGTTGATAATCCTAAGTGGGGAGGTGTGGGGTGCAGCCTCCCATGTGGGGGTTGGGGGGAAAGCCACCAAGAAAACACTTTGGGCATGGGAAACTGGCAGCCAACTGCACAATACAGTTGACCTTCCAGTTTCACTGTCGGGCGTTTCTACAAAAATTTTGTCGAATACCCATTGTGGATCCAGACAGAGTTCCTTATAGAACTGCAGATCACCTGTGAACACCACTATAGATGTCTTTCTCCTGCATTGTGGTCCTCCATGTCAGAGACATTCATATGAAGGATCACTTGGCCCTGTGGGACTTATTGTATATGCTGCACTGCAGCGTGCCATTCAGGGCTTCAGGCATGTGTTTAGAGCCCTGCCCAGCGGCTCTGCAATTCAACACAGGTGTAGCCCCTAGGTGGCGCTATCTCAGGGCTACTACCCCAGCCTGCTTAGCTAGTAGCAGGTTAAGGGGCCTGAGTTCTGAAATGGGTACCTCCACCCGGAGGTCAGGGTTAGTAGTGGTCAAGCTAACCTGGGCACAGCCCTCCAGGACACTGTAACCCCAACTCTTTCTTACTAGTGGCCAGAACAATACACAATAATCACTTTCACAAAACCCTGATACACCACACAATTACCCACACTGTTTGCACTTACCACGGGCTTTCCTCTGGCTCTGCCCTGGGGACCCCCTGTAAAACAAGGTTATACACAGCAAATAACAGCAGTAAGACTCCTGCACAAACTGGAACCACAGTCAGGGTAAATGCAAAAGGTTAGATCTGATTTATTTAAGGGACTTGAACAAGGTAGGGACATAATCAGGGTAATTTGCTTAAATGCTCTATCAGTCAAACAGTTCTGCATATATACAGAGTCAATAAGCAGTCACACCTTCTGGGTACCCAGGTGGAGAAAGAGATGGACTAGCCAGGACCGTTGCCGGGGTAGGCTGGCGTCGCAGCTGGTTGGGGCCCTGTGATGGAAAAAACAACATGCACAATACACACTATTTGTAATCTGGAGCCGATGGCTCAGTTCATGAAGAAGAGAAACAACAAAGAAATCAGATGACAAACTTAGATGAAACTGTTGTTGCAGGGAGCTACCTGATGGTTACTCATGAAACCCAAGACTGGACATAGGCTGGATGGAAATTGAGACAGCAAGTAGTTGATCTGGAGTGCCAGGAGAAGCAGGGCCCACACAAATCGCTCAAGGCGTCATTCCTGTTCAAGCATGGAGCAGGGGTCTGATCCCCAGGCAGGTCTCTCATTGATGGCTTTCCCTGTGCAGTGGTAGTCTGGCTGGGCCAGCATGGCAAGGACCCGCCCAAATGGTGACAAATTCGGATATAGTCCGTTTTGAGCTAGATACAGCTTCCAGCAAGCATACAGAGTTCACACAGTGGGAACCAAATCATGACCCACTAACAACTCACAGCACATTTACATGTAAGGAAATTCTACTGTACCAGACAAACCACTCTCGGTCATGATCAAAAAGTCTTTGCACAAACCAGGATTCAGAAGCAGCTGGATATCCTGACAGGTTGATCGCATTCAGCAAAATCTTCAGTCTTCTTCAGGTATGAACCTGGTGAAAAATCAGTGGCTTACTTCTCACAAACTTGGATTTAGTCTGAAATAATTCTCTTCTCTCCTCTCAGGGTTAGCAGGCAGACATGCAGGCCACAACTCAGGCCTTCCACAGTTCTCCCGACATGAAACTACTCAGACGGCTGCTTGACTGTCTCAAGCATGTTGCTTCTTCAGCTCCCAACTTAGATCTGCCTCAACTGCCAGCAAGCCTGGGACTTTCCTCTGAATCCAAAGGTTCGGTTGGTTGATATGTCTGTTAGTCACAACAAAGGCCCCCTTCAGGTGCAAAAGGAACCAATAGCCCAAAACTACAATTCCTACAAATTTTGACTCCAGACAGCTCCTGTAGTCTGGCTCCATTTAGGTCCCACCAGTACTGATTGGTCCAATTCGGCAGTTCAGGACCAAGATAGTGGAGATAAACAAAACAGTCCTTGCTGCAAAGAAGGCAGGTTAGACAAACTACATTATCGTTATCACTCTAAATGATTTTCAGCAAATAGTTACATCTTTCAACAGAGCTCCCTCTCAGATTACTTATGACTGCAATCCAGGTAGCTCTAAAGACAGTACACAGAGCTATACAAGCACTGGCAATCACATTTAAACTGCTAAAATGCAGGACACCAGCCAGGCAGTGGCGTTTGAGGCAAGCTCAAGGAAGTCTTTTAGGGAACCCCATTTGTAGGGGGTTGCACTATATATCCATCCCAAACACCCTGCTAAACCCTACCTCCCTCTTCCTTCTCCTAACTACTTTGGAGGCTTGAAATGATTCAGCAATGGACATGCATGCACAGGTGCCACAGTGACCTACGCATGCTTGAGGGTTATTGCTATGAACTGTCCTGTGTGTGCCTATAACATACGAATGCACAATGTGCAGTACATCCGCATAACAGTGAAGCAGACCAGGCAAAACAATCTGCCACACAGAACCCTGCTGTAAACACCATAGGCTCACGCCCTGCACCACCAGTGACACCATAGGTGGTGGAAGGGTCTGAAGCATGGTAGGGTCAAGAATGCAGAGATAAAGCCCCCTTGATCTGGGTCACCTACACCTCAGTAATTTTGTGGCCAAATCTGTAATCTTGTATAGTAACCCCATCACTGACACCAGCTCCCTTTGCCCAGTTCCTGATGCCCCCACTGACTGACATGCCTGGTCCTTCTGCTAAAAGTGTACAATGTGAGCTTTGTAGTGTAATTCAGCAGGCCATGAATCCAGCCAGCCCATCAGCACTTCTTAGGCCTTTACTATCCAAAACTCTTCTGACACCCTGTTAGCCATGTATGGAGTGATTACTATGGAATGTAACACTGTTTACTGCATATGCAGCAGTGTACAGGTGCAGTTCCTTTGTTGCCCAGTAGCATGATTCTGAAAACTGATAGGATCAGTTCCTATCACTTATGAAAGTGTTTGGGTCACAGCTAGACTGGCATCCCACGTCTGTCACCGATGAGAGATACCCATCTCTGCCACATCCTCCTTGGAGACACCCCACAACCAGTAGGCACAGGCATGGGGGACACAGACAATGAAGGACACAGTGAAGCCCTGGACCCACAAAGAGGGTTACAGAAGCATACATGATGATGCAGGGCATAACACCTCTGCAACTGGAGCTGTGGCATACCCTATGATGACTTATACCACTACAGTATGGAGTGGAATGATAAGCTGTTGAATTACCTGTGTGCACAGCAGCCCCTGGTGTGCAGCACCATAACTATGTGGGACAGGGCAAGTCTGAAAATATCTCTCGGGATCCCCAATACCAGGGAACCATGGAGGCCAACACTGCCCCGGCATGCTGGACAGGTACACAGCACCCCTGCAATGACTGCCAGCTGGATGCTAATGGCTGGATACAACACAGCGACACAGGATGTGATACAAAAGACTTTATTGTAAGCAGAAAAAGGTGCTACAGAACTACAACAAAATGCTTTTGTGCCCTCTCAGTCATCCTCCTCTAGGTAGTCACTGGATGGCAGTGGCATGGTGGCTTAAATCCCTCTCCCTGAGGGTGAGCTGATGCAGTGGTCTATGGTGGTTTTCAAAGAGCAGAACACAGAGAATAGGAGATGTATGAGTGGGGTATGCAAGTATGGGCAGGGCAACAGACAAAATGGACCGCCTTCACACACATGCAAACCGATGGGTAGCCCACCACCTGCCACCCCAGCACCAAGGCCGAGACCATCATACAAAAAGTACCCACCAGAGGGTTCTACCACCACCAGTACATGCTGAACTCAACCTTGTACTTTCTACCACCCAGGGACAGCCTTTCTGGGATCTTCAGGTTGGTCAGAGCTGGACAAGTCACAATCACCATCACTATCCTGGCTAGCATCTCCAACCATATCAGGATGATCAGGTGGGTCTGCCATGGAAGTCCTGTGGAGACACAAGAATAGAGCCACCATGACTGACACAACACACATAAAACACGCTGACTGCCCAGCCACTGCCCATAGTACCAGGCACACTCATCAGCCCTGGCTATGATATGTTCTACAAAGGTGCCCTCCCTGTCATTTTGGTAGGTCAGGAGGACACACTTTGTAACCTACTGAGATGGTCTCTGTGCTTGACAATCTCTCTGGTGGGTGAACTGCTGCCTCCAACATGGTGTCATCTGGTATGGCCCAT
Organism: Neoceratodus forsteri; assembly: GCA_016271365.2. NCBI lineage: Eukaryota > Metazoa > Chordata > Ceratodontiformes > Ceratodontidae > Neoceratodus > Neoceratodus forsteri. The sequence goes on along the minus strand of CM028132.1, from coordinate 413,976,137 downwards.
TGTCAACTGAACATGACACTGCACCCCAGATGGCATGCAAGGTATGTGCCCTTAATGGGCCACCACCATGGTGCTGTGATCCATTCCCAGATGCACTGTCACAATGCCACTTGGTGGGCAGTGGGCCCCTAGGGTGCAGTTTTACTACAAGCCACTGTGCCAGGACATTTGTCAGACTGTACCAGTAACAGGGCACAACAGGACATGCCTTGGCACATGTAAATGGTGCCCAGACCCATCCTGCCCATGGCTGTTGCCCACATGGACCCAGGGCAGTAGTACACCAGGTGCCATATGGAACAGTGCATGTTCTGGTCCCATGGGCTTTGGTGCAATGTGGTCCCCTCTTATGAATGTACTCCTGTAAGACTATGAGTGTGAGCTAGAGCAGGCATGACAGCCATAGCCATGTCCATGGGCGTTTTGGCCCAGGCAGGATGCGATACCCCAGGACACGTACAGTGGTAATTATGAATGTGTGCATGAAGTACCAGAATCATGCCATGAGGCATATATTTTCAGTGGCACATGGCTCAGCACCCTTCTAAGCAGGTAGTAGGATGGCGGTGGATAACTCATAGGTGGGTGAGGCACCCAGTACACCCATGCCAGCCCTGTGCATGCCATGTAGCTGCCATGTGTTAACACTGTTGTCCTCACCCTTTTAGGTGATAATGGATATCCACTACAACCATATCTGATGATACCGTGATTTAGTGGCATGCAGCAAGGTGGTGGTGGCATACAGCAAGGCACACAAGATACAGCCTGTGGTGGAGAGAAATTGGACTCCTGAAGATGCAGTTCTAGTGTCTCAACAGGACCAGTTGCATGATGATGTTTGGCATGCAGTGTCTATCACATGTGCCACACTGCACAACATTGCTGCATGGAAGCACATCCCCATGCACTGTGATACCCATGATAAGGGGCATTATGAGGTGACCAGGGTGGTGTCGCCCAGCACAGGCAGGGAGAAGAGGCAGGGAGACATTATCAGGCTGGGAAATGCAACATGGCTTCTGCATGGGTCTTTCAGTGGGTAATGGGTGTATATGTGGTATGAGTGGTATGGCAGTGGAGGAACATGCATGGTGTGGCATGGTGATGATATCCACAACTGAGTGGTGCCACCACATGTGTTCTGTCTGTGATGTGGTGTAGTGCCCCCTAGGGACTGCTGTGGGTCCACTGGCTGTGGCTGTGCTGCACATGGATTGTGGGTGTGGCAGGCCATGAGTTTCTGCTGTACTCAGGGGTTATATGCTGTCTGTGGAAGGGTGCTTTTGCTATATGCAGGGGTCATGTGCTGTCCAGAACTGTGGTTATACTGTACACAGGGAGTCATGTGTTGTCCTAAAGGGATTTTCTACTGTACATTGAGGTCATATGCTGTCCAGAGGGTACTTATGCTGTACACAGGGAGTCATGTGCTGTCTGAGGGGGTTATTCTGCTCTTCTGCTGTACAGCAAGAGGTCAGATGGCATCCACAAGGATGCTTCTGCTGTACACAGAGTCTCATGTGCTGTCCAGGAGGGTCTTCTGCTGTACGGGGGGGTTGTTGGTGCACATGATGTCTGGAGGGTGGTGGCCATACCTGTGGCCCCTAGCCCTTGCCTTGTGGCCACCCCTGCATGTTGTGACTTATGTCCCAAGATGGCAGTTCTTGGCTGGTGCCTTCCGTTCTTGGCCTGCCTTGTATGCCTGATGGTGGGTCTGCCTGTGCTTGCTGCTGTGTGACTGCCTGCTCAGGGGTGTGGGGCTAGCCTCAGATGTATTGCACTGGACACCATGGCAGAGGTGTTGCAGGGACCAGTGTTGTCTGCAGTCTTCTGGGAGGTCCCCAATGTGGTCAAAGCTACTGCACATGCCACTCACTTCTGTGGTAAGCCCCTACAACTGGTTTGTGTGCTCCTGCTGTGCATAAAAGCAGTCCTGCTCAAGCTGCTTCACCTCAGAATGATAGGAGTTGAGTATACCTTTATGGGCACCTTATTATGCCTGCTGCCCATCGGGCCTGATAGACTGCTGTTCTTGCCCCAATATAGATGGTCTATTGTCTGTTTTGGGTGGCATGTGGTACAGTGGATACATCAGCATCCTGTCTCATGACGTGGTTTGCCATTGGTGTCAGATTGGTTTGTCCAGTTGCATGCCACCTCCATGTCCTTCTTGCATAAAGGCATAGGTGCTGAAATGGGGGGCCACTAGGACCATGGACCTATCACTTTCATAAGTGGCCCTATCACTTTGCTATCATGGTAATATATTTAATATGGGAAAATTTACACCTTACATCCTTGGCCCTACCACTTTTCAAACTGTTCCAGCACCACTGCATTAGGGTCTCCATCCATATTTTGAGGGCACTGTGGGTGTTGACTGGGGTGTCTATAGGGATTGCAGTGCAGTGCAGTGGTGTTTGTCAGTGCACTGAGACGACTGTGTCCCATCCCATAACTGGTGTTGTCCACTGGTTCATCCTGAATGGCTTATATGGTGCCCGGCCACTGTGTGTCCTGTGTGGTGCATGAGTCCTGATTCTTACTGATCTGCAATCTCCTCCATGGGTGCCATATCCTCCTTCAGACATGCTGTGGACAGTTGAGGCATGACATGGGTCAGTGCACCTTGAAACATTCCTTTGTATGCTGTGTGGGTATTAAAAACTGATTAGAAATCAGAACAAGAATATTTTGGATGCCTAAGCAAATTTAGTTTTACCTAGCCTGCCAGCTGTCTGCAAAGTGCTGTTTTACTTACTTTATTTATTTCAATTGTGTGTGTCCAGGAAAGGCAAGCTGTGTCAGAGCTTCATTTCCAGGTTGCAAGATCCCTCTAGAAGTTGCAGAAAACTACGACACCTAAAAATATCACAAAATGATAGGAAACAATATGAACAACTAAAACAATTAGGGCCAGATATTCAAAACTTTGCGCTGGGCAAAAACCATTTGCGCAGGTTTAGCGCAGGATTAGGCGGGTCTGCTATATTCAAAAGGCCAAATAGCACGGGTAAACTGCGTGGCGCGGGCAAAATCCTGTAATGTATGCAAGGGAAAACTGACATAAATACAGAAACATGATACTGTTCAGCAACTAAGCTGTGCTAAGTGGTTTTTGCGTGACTTAGCTCGACACTTAGCTGCAGCGCATTACCACCCAGGAAAAGTTTGTCTTAACCCTGGGCAATCAGTTTTGTCGCGGTGTTTGCATAGCTTTTGCGACGGCTTTGCGACCCTAACAAATAAATATGACACATAGACAAAGACAAACATAGAGGAAACATGCTGCTAACTGGTGGCATTACAATGATTCCATCATCTGCCACCAGTCCCAGCCATGTCAGGCAATAAGTGGTGACCCTGCTGCCAGTGGACAGTATGGCAGTGTGGCCATACAGCACACACCTGTGGACCACTCTTCTGTGGACACCAACAGATGCCAACACACATGCAGCACTGTGGTCATGGAGGATGTTGAGGAGAGTGTATGGGTGGCCAGGCTGTGCCACAGACCAGGTGTGGCCACAAGGCTGGGACACATCATGTAGTGCACATAAGGCTAGTATTGGGAATATCCCAACACCAGTGTGCCTTTCTGATAATATATGCCCCCGGCCACATACCGCACAGCTGTACAACTGCCACAGCACAGAAAGCCGGACATGTATATGTTACTGTGAGCATCCCATGCCAGAGGTTCAGCATCTGTGGGTCACACAACAAGCGTAACAGTAATGTCCACTGTCAGTAAACACCTGCAGGTTGGGCCTCTCACTGTGTATAGTGCAGTCATCATCACTGCCCTACACACCGTAGGCATTGCTGTGTCCACACACTACTGGCCCCATGCTACTGTAGTGTCTGCTGTGCACTGTAGCATGACCTATAGTGTGACAGTTGCATGCAGCACCACCACTATCTGTGCCTATACCATGTTGTCCCAGTACAGCTGCAAGCAGCAGTGCATGTGAAAGTGCAGTGTTCAAAACTGTATAATATTCCCCAAACTGTTTGCGCTTGGCGCTAACAAGTTTATGGGTTTAGCGTAGAGCTAAACTGTTAGCCCTGGTGCAAACTACATGCAAATCAGGGCATAATGAGATGCTAATTTGGATGTTTGCCCAGAGATTACCTAAGTAGGCTCATTTGCATGTCACTTTTGAATATGGCAATTTTAGCGCTAGGTAAACGTGTTTGCACTGGCTAACAGTTTAGCCCTGTGCTAAACCCGCATAAACATGTTAGCACTACACAAACAGTTCAGGGAATATTTTACAGTTTTGCATACTGTACTTTACATACACTGCTGCCTGCAGCTGTACTGGGTCCATGCATTTGCTGGCACACACATTGGCCACATAGTTCACCTCTACCTACCTTCACAACGCTGTGCACTGTGTTGCTGTTGTGGTTTGCACTTCCTGGTTGCCCTATTCAGAGCTGTCTTATTGCAGGGCCAAGTTTGCCCTGCACTCCCAGCCCAGTTTTCCCAGCCTCATTCCCATGCTATATTCAGAAGTTGTTTGCCTGAGCTATTCTTTTTCAATATGGCTTGCTTTGTGCTCCGGGCTAAGTTTGCTCACTGGGCAGTGCTAATTTGCCCCTGGGCAAAGTTTTGAATATCTGACCCTTAGATGTATGTTTGATTATTTAGAAAACTAAGACTGTTGCATTGGTCAAGGTTACATATTGTCCTGCAATCATGAAATGTCTTAATTTGGGCTTCTTAAAGGCAGATACCCTACCTGCATTACAGGCAGACTCAGAAAAAATAGTGTAAGAAGCATGAAAGGCCAACTGCCCCCAGAGGTGAGCAACCAGCTTAGAGCGAAGGGTAGGGAGGCTGAAGAGCATTTAGACAGAAACCATTATGGCAGGAGTTTAAGGAGTTAAAAAATGTCTTAACATTGGATGAACAGGCAGACCCCTAGTTAAGCCTTTGTATATCATAGCACAAGTTAGGAAAAAACTCAGTTTCTCAAGAACTTTGAAACAGATGGTTGGCTGAATGCACAAACAAGACAGTGACTGATGCAAAAGAGGGTTATGTTTGCTGCTTACCTACATAAATTAGCTGGATCCATTACTGTCTTTTCCCTCAGCTGGATTTATACCAAGATAGAATGAAGCCCATTTCTGAACTGAAGATTTTCTCATGTGATCCTTTGTGTTGCTGTGATGGTAGAGTGGACTAGAGTTAGGAAAGTGGTCACTGTTCCATCAGAGCAACACAGATGACCACATACATAAACCTGAAGCCAGAGGTGGACCTGATGGTACAGGTGGCACTGCAAAGTCATCCCCAGACTTTAACAAGGACATGTTGAAAATGGAATCGATCCAGAATCAGAATGTGCACACTAATACCACTAGCTGAAATGCCCCTAAACCATTGGAATTGCTCAGTCCCACCAGAATACTATACAATCCACAAGAATGATGGCCCCATGACCAAGTAGCATAGCCACTATAGTATGCATAAATGCCCACCCCACATTATGTGGAATCTATTCTGGCATATTGGGTGGCTCAGTGGACAGTGCATACTGTTGGGTTATGCCAGATGTCTCAGTAGATCAGGATAGTCTCCTGGTCAAATGAAATTACATAAGGCTGTGACTTACATTCCAGTAGTTAGGGAATTAAGGCTATCAGTGGCAACAATACGAAAAGTGAATCTTGCCAGTTCATTAAAGCACAGGCCTTCAGACTATTGCCTGGTGACTAACTCCTATGTGTCTTAAGAGATACTCTTTTGAGCTCCTCCTCTAACCAGTATGCAATCAAGACCTCTTGTATGTCCTAACTAGAGACACAGTCATCACAACACCCTCTAATATGCCCTAGTTACCCCTTCCACTATACTCTTGAGATCCCCCATTTGTCTTGAAGGACAAGTAAATATTCCTTCTTTCCCTAGAATCTCTTCACTAATCCTTCCATGCAATTGCAGAGTAATGGGAACCATTTTGAACTCCATTAATATTTACCATTAATTTTAAGATTTAATGAGGTCTCATCACATTTTAAAGTAAGTCAAAAGTACAAACACTCTCTCAGAAGTCCTGCCCCTGTCTGTGCTGATTTGACCATAAAACAGTGCAAACATCATCAGAGCAAGAGCCTTTTCTCTGGCAATAACTACCTACAGACTGTTTTTCTAAATGATTGTCTGTGTAGTTTACTGTATATTTTAAATTACGCATCTATCAATGCTTAACTTGTGCATTACACTCTAATTTTGGGATGGCTTTTGATCTTTTTAAAATGTATGGAAGTCTGGGGATCACGTGATGAGCCGAGTCTGAACAGGCGCCTTCTGTGCTGCTCCTAGGCCCCAAAATGAGCAAACAGCAATAAAATCTCCGGACGATAGCGTTGAGTAAAAATACCTATAGTGTGGTAGAGCGCTGTTGAGCATGGAAATCTATGCTCCCAACAGCGTTGTGCTTGCCTCAGTGCGTCACTGTCTTGTTGTGCTGCACGAGTACGTCACCAGTGCAGCACAACAGGATCGAACGATTTCGCACAAGCGCAATTGAGCAGCCCACAGCGACGCGGAAGTCGGCACACTGCTACACATCCCTAAGTAAGCCTTATTTGACTTGTTTGGGGATCACGGAGCTGATTATACTTGCCCATACACTATAAAATGTGTGTATGAACAGCATACCTAAACAAGGCAGTTGTTAGGATCTCGAGGTTTCCTTGTAACAGACCTCTCGAGCCACGCCTCGAGGTCTCTGGTTACCACGGAAACCTCTCGATCACAACTGCCTTGTTGTAGCTTACTCATACATAATCTTCTATGTTTTCAGCCGGTGAGGTGTTGTGGGCTTGATTTCAAGCAGAATCGCTAAAGGACTGTGCAAAAGGAAGCGGCGATTCTTTGGCTAGCATGCTATTGGCAGCAGTAACAGGTCATTTTGCAGCATTGGGATGAAGCAGAAGTTATGGAACCTCTTGCAGTGAGAACCCGGCATCTAAGAGACCAGAGCCCTATCCCTATTCCAAATGACCAGGAGGGAGAGCTAGATAATGATGGGGGTGTTGGCAAGTCTACTGATGACATACAAGAAATTAAACAAATGCTGCAGGGGCTGGTGATTGATTTTGCAGCAGTTAAACTAGCACTGCACACGCTAGCACAGCGAATGGGGATGCAGAAGCAAGGATCTCCTCACAGGAAAGGAAAGTATCCACAATGGATCAGGAGTTAGTGGCTGTTAGAAAACAAGTTAAGAAACTTGAAAAAAGGATGGATGATCAAGAGTCTAGTAGCCGGAGGAATAATTTGATATTGAGGGGCTCCCAAAGAAGGCTGAAGGGTTGGACTGTGTTTCTTTCCTGCAAGACCTACTGCCTTAATTGTTGGTCCCTACTTCATTTGGAGGCTTACAACTTGGAGAGAGCTCATAGAGATCTAAGAGATGTCCCATGGTGCAAGACCACGGTTATTATTATGCATTTTCTGAACTACAAGGAAAAGTCTCACGTGCTGTTTACTGCTAGACAGAATAAGGCACTACAATGGAATGAGTGCGTCTCTCTGGATGTTTCAAGATCAAACACCAATGGTTAGGGAGAAGCAGAAGGAATACGTGGAGATCAAGAAAAAGCTGTACCTTGCAGGAATTAAATTTCGTTTGCAATACCCCACAACTTTGATGGTGCAACTTGAGGCTGGGGAGAAGAGATTCTTGACTCGAGGGACGCCTTGGAGGGCCTGCGGTTGGAACTCCCAGAGTTATTTAAGTCATTAATCTGAACCTTTGCAGACAAGAAGGTGGCTGGTCTGATCTAAAACAACTGGGACTGTGGAGAATGAAGGATATGACAAGCTTATTTTGATGTTTAGGTTCTTCCTGTAACGTTACACATGTTTGGTTAAAATGTTTAAAATTAGAATGTTAGGTTAATGCAGGTCAATTTGGGGTGAAGGGATATTGACTCTAGTTTAGAGCTTTAATGTTTGAATTAGGCAGGAGCAAGAGAGATGGGAGGAGGGTTGGTAAGGGTTATGAGGTAGGGTAATGGGTGGTTGGATGTTGAGAGGTTCCGATGGGTACAGCTTACAGCTTACAGCTCTAAGGACCCTCCCTTGAGGGTTAAGTTAGGAAGGAGAAGGAGAGGGACTGGTGGAGTGATAGGCAATTGAGGGAGATGGGGGTGGACCTCTCACCCTGGGATGGGTGATGAGAGTGGCATTGGGGTAGAGAGTAATGCTCAGGGATTTATTGTTAGCTCATAAGACGTAGGAGGATTCCCACTTAGTTGGGAATTAGTGATTGGGGAGCTGGTTTGTTCAGTTAATTCATTGCAGGTTGAAGCCCAAGGGATAATAGCTAAATATATCTACCCAGGAGGTACATGGGCAGATTTTGTATCCAGAGGGGGATGCGTGAGAGGGGAGGGAATGTTGGAGTAAGGAGGGCGGGATACAGGGAAGAGATGTAAATATGTTCTAAATGTTCTTTGTTTATGGGCAGGGTCCTTGGAGATGCGCATTTAATTGGAGGGGCGGAGGGCATGAAAGGGGTTCATCCATGAATCGATATCTGAAAGGAGGGCTCTCAGGATTGGGGGTGGGGGGTTGGGGGGTTAATGGGATCTGGAAGGAGAGATAGTCCGATATAATGAGAGAGGAGGAAGCATACTATGAAAGAGCACAGAATGATGGCTTAATCAAAATAACTTTCATACCTAATCATGTCAGGGGTTAAAATAATTTCATGGAATACTAAAGGGTTCAGGGTAGACGTAAAAGAATGGTAATTTTGAGACATATTGATCAGATGGAAGCTCATATTGCTGCTCTGCAAAAGACCCACTTACTGACAGAGGAGGTGAGTTTTCTTAAGCGAATGTGGGTGGGCCAAGTTTTTGGGGTAGGTAAAGACAGGGCATCGGGGTGTGGTGATCCTAATAAGGAAAACTTTTCCGTATAAGGTGGAGCATGTGATTGCAAGGGAGGATGGCAGAGGGTCTATCTCTCTGGTACCTTGTCCAAAGGCAATTTAGTTGCTTCTATTTATGTACCAACTCCTCTAATCCCGATTTCTTTGCTTCACTAGAGAGGATATTACTGGTTTGTCCTCACATTCCCTTATTTTGGCAGGGACTGGAACATTTGTTTTTATAATCTGGAGGATAGGATACCACCATCCAGAGGGCCTTTGTCTAGGGCTCAGATTGCCCTGAACAGATTACTGGAGGTTACAGCTTTGGTCGATCCAATCAGGACCTATTCTACTGGGGCAAAATATGACATTTTACTCTGCGCCCATAAGAGTCAATCTCGCATTGATTTTTTTTTGGGTTAACGAGGAGGCACTCAGGAGGTTAAGGAAGTGACAACCGGGGTAGAATTTTCTCGGATCACTCCCTATTCATTTGATGTGGGAACCAAACCCTACCCCTCCTAGACCATACAGGTGGAGGGTGAATGATTCTCTATTGATGGAGGCTCCAGTTCAGGAAAAACTAGAGGAAGCTTTTCTAGAGATTATTCAGCAACAAATACCTACGATACAAAATAAAAACTTGGCGTGACCAACTTGTAAGGTGTTGTATGTGGGGGTAGCGCAGGGTTTGGCAGCCCAAAGAAATAGAATGATAAGGACAAAGAGGAATTTATTATGGGGTAATTGAATCGCTGACTCCATAGGAAGGATCCTCCAGGGAAATTGATGCAGAACTTAAAAGCCTAAGAGGGGAATTGGCGGATATCCTGTATGGTAAAGTGGAATTTTGGTTAGAAAAGATTATTTAATGCAGGGAGATGTATCTGGGCACCTTCTAGCAGCTAGAGTTAAGGAATGGGAAGCTAACAAGCCGGTTACTTCTATACAGTATGCCGGAAAAGCGTATAACGGACCCGGGAAGTAGCAGATGCCTTTGCTTCCTATTTCAAATAAATATATCAAGCAAGAAATCTTGCTGGCGAGAGGAAAATTAGAACATTTCTGGAGGAGTTCCACTCCCAGTCTTAGACTTAGTATGGGCTAATGAGTTAGCGGCTCCCATAAGGGCATCGGAGATAATTGAGGTGGTGCAATCTTTGCTCTCTGGTAAAACTCCAGGGCCAGATGGTCTTACGGCTAAGTTTTATCAGGCACATATTCATATTATACTTCCTATACTCCAAGAATTTTTAGCATTATAATGCGAGAAGGTGTGTCATCCTCCATTGTATCAGGCATATATCACACTTGTTCCTAAACCAGATAAGCCTAGAGATATACCGGCAATTACAGACCTATAGCTTTGCTGAATCAAGATATTAAGATTCTTACCAGAATTCTGGCTAATAGAATTTTGAGCATTGCCCCAACTTTAATTAGTCATGAACAAGTGGGTTTTATGCCTGGGAGGGTGTGCATGATGCCCTTAGAAATTACACCATATACTCAGTTATCGCGGATTCGCAACTACCCTAGCTTTGATATCTTTAGATGTGGAAAGGGCCTTTGACAGGGTCTCCCACCTTTTTCTTTTGCTACAATGGAGAAGATGGGTTTTCCAGAGGGCCTGCTCAGAGGTGTCAAAAATCTATCACAGCTCCAACGGCCAGAGTATTGTGCAACAGTTATGTTTCTCGAGAGATTCAGATAGAAAATGGGACCTGACAAGGATGCCTCTCTCGCCGATATTGTTTAACATATATTTGGAACCCTGTTGAAAGCTATTAATATGGACGCAGTATAAAGGGGATTAAAATAGGGGAGGGAGTTAAAATTTTCAGTTTTGCAGATGACATACTTCTCACATACAAGATCAGGCATTGAGTTTTGAAAGAATAATAGATTTAATAGGGCGATACTCTAAAGTCTCGAATTACAAACTAAATTTGACTAAGACTCAGATTCTTCCTCTGACACGTATGTATGTAGGGCAGATTTTGCACCACTGCAATTACAATGGAGGACAGATAGGATTAAATACTTGGGCATTTGGATAACATCTAGTATGGAGGGGTGCTGCATCAAATATGGAGGGTCCTGTCAGCGATTAGGGGGACATACTAAGATGGAATAAGTTTCCTTTGAATTTTGCAGCTAGACTGGGTCTCATTAAGATGAATTTATTGTCCAGGTTGTTATATCCAGTATATTTAGCCCCATATAGCATTTCCAAAACCTGGTTTACTATACTTAGGAAGCTCCTATCAGAATTTCTATGGAACGCTAAACCTCCTAGGAAAAAGCATAGTATTTTGTGTTTACCACATGCATTGAGGGAATTAAATTGCCTGATCTCATATATACTATGTGGTGGGACAGTTGGGTCTCATGATTCGATGGGTTAGAAATCTGGAAGGGAGACCTATATACCAATCTGACTACAAATAGGCGTCAAATGTTAAAGGACTCTGGCCTCTCTCCAAAGGCATTCCTGTTTCCTAATGTGGAAAAAGGCCTTAAAAAATATCCTGGAATCCAACTGTGAAATTGGCAGGGCCTGGTGGTCATTTCCTACTCTGGTCCAAAGAGAGGACAAATGAAGGCCCGAGACCAACCTGTGCTAGGCAACCCTAACTTAGTAATTGAGGTCAGGTAATTAACAAGCGTTGGGCTGATCAGTTGTTGGGTCTGAAGCTAAAGGATGTTATCAGGGTAATAAGTGGCCCTCCTGGCTGGGGTGAAGGAATGTCTTTTTAGAGGCTGCAACTCACACGAATATTGGAGGGGTAGGAAAAGGCTGGGGATTCTATAGATAACTCTTTCACATGGGACAAATTAAAGGATGTTGATCCTATATCTAAATCGCTTTCACAAGTATACAGGGTGCTTCTGGATTATCTTAGTCCGAACTCTCCTATAAAAGTTGCATATTGGGTCAGGACGATGGCCCCGAAGCCTTGACTGAGACAATATCTGGAAAAGTAACAAGTATATATCTATACCCAAATATAAGAGTATGCAATTTTTATTGTCTCAAATATGTATTTTACGCTATGAAACTATGTGATAGACATCTCGGACAGACAGACCTGTGTTTTAGATGTGAGACAGGAATAGGTGACCTCCTGCCGTGTTGTGGGAATGCAGTAAAATATTGCCTCTTTGGGTTGAAATTAAACGCATGTGGACCCATTGCTGGATTATTCAGAATTTATAATGCGGAGATTTGTATTTTGGTGATTTCTATAAATTTCAAGTACCACACCCAAATACCATCTTTCTTTGATGATAGCGATCATCAAATCTTTTTGCTACAACATTGGAAAGATGACCATGTGTATGCATATGATCAGTGGGTGAGAGATCTTATTGGGGCTTTGGGTAGAATTAAGAGGCATCTCTGCTTGGAGGGTAAAAGGACTATATGCTAAAAGATGGTCGACACTAGAAGTGATTTACTCGCTGCAGGGTAAAAATACCCACACAGGCCTGTCTGTTGGGTTGTGATTAGCAGGAGAAGGTTATGCTGGAGTGAGATATAGTTATCTACGGAATGATGTTGGTCTGAATGGTCATATGAACAGCTTTTTGGAGGTATTGTGGTTCAAGCACAAGGGTATTAGGATGATGGTCTTGGTCTGTTAGGATTTGTGGGGAGATGGGGACTCTCTCTTTCCAGGGGACACAGCAGGGAGCCACCTCCTGGGAGATTGCTTCTATGAACGAGCTTATGGTTTGATGCCTCCTATAGGGAAACAGGAGTCATGTTATAGGGTTATTCATATTGTTTAAATTCATCTATTGATCCTGTTGCTCTGATAAAGATGCTATAAGAGTATATCAACACTTTGGAGGGTGGTCCCCTATGCTGTGTATGTACATAGGTGTTTTGTATATAGTTTTCACAGTCAGTTTGGGACTGTGTACCTAGCTTGTTCAGGTATATGTATGTCTCTAAGTTTGGAAAATCAATAAAGAAGTTTAAAAAAAAAATGTATGTGATTAAACCTTAAAATTAAAAGTCTATAATAATGGCTTCCAAACAAGCTCCCTTACTCTGCAATTGTATTGAATGATTATTATAGACCATGGGAACATCATGTGATGCCTCAGATGCCTCAGACCAATCCCAATGCTTCTTTCTGTTGCTCATGACATACTCTTATTTCATAAGAGTCTCATGTGCTATACAGTACTAAGGAGCTTCTTGGTGCAGTTGCTCATGCCACACAAAAGGCACAACTGAGTAGCTAAAAATTTCATTTTAAAGGAGCATGTTTTCTGGTGCTTCCCCAAACACATATAAGGAAGTTTATGTGGCTCCAAGTCTAGTGCAATATATATATTAATTTATTTCTCCAAATATTTGGGAGGAAGGATCATATGTTGGCTCCATGGAGCCAAGCATAAATCCTTCCACTCTATTTGGAGACACACCCCCATGCTACCATGCTTTATGATGGCTTTATGATGTCAGTATAGGAAGATAGTGAGAGCATGCTTCATAAAGTACAACAGGAATTTTTAAGTGTTTTAGTACATCTTGGAGTTCCAATTATGATGTCACCATTTAGCTAATAAGGACCTTGTTAATTGAGTGGTAGCCTTGATTTGTCATAATCGGAACTCTAAATTTGAATGTTTTTATTTTTTTTTGTTGTTGTTTTTGCAATTTGATTATTTGATTTTTTTTTTCATTTTGTTGCCTAAATGCATCCTGCATTAACTGTTGTGGTCCTGCTTTCTATGACTAGCTGCACTCAAACTTATAGGTTAGTGTTTCTAGTTATCCTAAAAACCTGCATTATTTTACACTGTCCTCTCAGCTAGTTTGTATGAGGACCTAGCTATTGAGCAGTAGATGTTAAAAGTTTTCTAAATGTTGCCTTTGCTGTAATTCTTTTTAACATCTGCATATTTACAGTTTGTTTCCTTTCACTAGTACACATTTGATCCTTAGTCACTAAAGCCTTGATTGTTTTTAAATGCACTATATGATCCCTCCTACTCCATCCAAAGTCACTTGTTAGCAGCAGTCATGCATTTTCCATCTGCCAATTAGAATAAACTGGGCTTTTGATTGGGTATAAAGGAGGGTGGCTCAGCCATACAAATCCACCCACTGATGAAGAAGAAGCCATCAGAGCACTGGGACTTGTATTGCCTGAAAGTAGCTTCCTGAAGTTCATGCATTTTTCTCAAATAGCATTTTATAGTTACTTGCTAGTATCCTGAGATTGATTTAAATGGACTGCACTTCTCACATTAAGTGTTCATTCTTCCAGTGTTTTCATACTTGATTTTGGAGCTGAGCAGCTTCAGCTGAGCAGTGACTCTGTTTGTCAATGTGCACACTGGTTTCTCCTGATTCATGATTTCAGCCATCAGTGTGGCCACAGACATCAGTTAGCACTATGTTTGGAAATACTTTAGGAATGTTGCTAGCATTTGCCAAAATTAGGAAGCCACACTCCTTGGGCCATTTGTATGGTCACTGTTCAGATTCAGAGTATGACTTTACAGGACCTGAACTCTGTGAGAAAGCCTGAGCAGTAATGCTATATCAATGTGTCTCACAGTCACAGAGGAACTGTAGGCTCACAAAGCTTGAGTGAAAGGTAAATTATATGGAGTTCCCGACATCTCAAGCTACTGAAGAGTACAGTATTAAACAATTATTATACAATGGCAAGAAAGAATCTTGGACTGTGATTGGTCAGTTTGGGGCTGGACCCATGATGTTATCCCAGCACAACATCATGGGTCTAGTCTCAGCACTGTGAAGCAATGCAGATGACATTATGAATGACCTCTAGCACACTCTCTTTTTTGCATCTCCTCTTAAGAAACAAAATATTTTTCACACTAATAAAACATTCTTTAAATTTTTATTTTATTTTATATATAACAACGAGCCATTGTATAATACTTAATAATGCCCTCCAGGGTGCGTGTCATTTGGGATAACGTCACACCTTAGGTATTGGACGCACTCGCCTCACGACCTCGTGCCCCAACTACCTGAGGCATGATGTTATCCCACACCACACACATCCTGTTGGGCATTATTGCTTAATTTACATCTCTAGAAAGAATATGTTTTGTTGAACTAAATGTGACCTACAATATTATAACTCTTAAGCCCTGCCTTGAGAGACAGCACGTTCTGAAAAGCCTCTGTGTCACTAAAATCCTTGCTAGTGGCATGGAAGGGTTCTCAATGAAGGATGAGTGGATAAAAGCAGCCTCTACCTGAAATAAACTTTACTTGAACTTTTAATTGCAGAAGATTCAGATAAGCATTCTGAGCTGAGTGAGGAAATCAAGAACATAAAGGAAGAACTGACTAAATCACAGCAGCACCCACTTTTTGCAGAACTTAACCTTCTAAAAATTAAATTAGAAACGCATGAAAATGATCTGGTGAAAAGAAAACAAGGTCAATTAGATTGCAATAGTGAAGATTTTGCAAATGGAAAACTATTAACTTTGCAGTGCACAGACACTTGAGATCAAGCAGTGGAAGGCATTCAAAGCCTATGAGTAGACAAGAACCATACACCTTTACTAAGAAAGAGGTTCACAACAGTGAGTCAAAGGAAAGTGTCTTGGACATAGGTGGGGAGAGCTCAAAATGGTAGATTTTTAGAGTGAGAACCAATGGAAGCAACCAAAAAAGAGAAAAAGGCAAAACTAAACCCAACAAAAAGAAAGAAAAGTGGAAGGGGAAGGAGAGGTAGAAGCAACAGAAATGTATGAACTACAACACAGAAACAAAGTGATACATTTGTCTAAAATCGAATTAGCTTCAGTACACATCTCACTAGTCTCAAAGGGATTAATTTAATGCACAAACTGCTCTTGATAAGTTTAAAATCCAAGTGGATTTAAAAAAGTTATGTGGGACTTGTTTTCTACAAGAGGAACTGATCCAGCAGTCATGAAAGTCACAACTGACATCTTAGATTTAAAATGAAGAGCAGAACACTTCATTAACTGTTTCTCCTTGATCTCTCTCTCTGAACGTTTTGCCAACCTAGATAAATGTAATAATACTGAAGTGTCTGATTATGACATTATGTATGAGAGTGGATGGACACAACAAGACTTATGAAATCTAGAAACCCTAGAATCATTAGCTAACAATGAGACCTGTGATGCAGGTATACCTCCAGACAGAGTGTCTGATATTTCATGGCAAAATGTTTCAAAAGTTGGATACACAGTGTTTAGACCTAAATCACAACTTCATTCTACACATTGAACTGTACAATAAAAGACCTTTGATAGCACAATTGTTAGGGAGACTACTAAACTGTTAGAGAGTTCACCCACCTTTGCCTTCCAAAATATCAGTATAGAAGAATGCACTACACTCACAGAAATGAAAAATCGCCAAGGAATTATAATCAAACCAGCAGACAAAAGAGTAGTCTGGTTGTTTTGGATGGAACAGACTACATATAATGTATACAAGAGTTGTTTTCTAACAATTAGTATTACAGGGTACTTCCTGGTGATCCCACTGAAGTGTTTAAGAAAAAATTGTTGTCATTGCTGGAATGGAGCTAAAGCAGCAATTAAATATCAGATGATGAGTTTAATTTCCTTTGGGCAGAGTTTCCAACCATCCCTACTTTATGTATCTTGCCAACAATTCATAAGGCATGTCAAACCTCCAGGACATCCCACTGTGTTGAGGATGGGCTCCTGTCTGACAACCTCTGCAGATATTTGGACATCTTTCTTAAACAAAAACTGGCCAGAGTCGATAGGGCTGCAGCTGAGAATTTGGGGTAGAAACATTAAAATTACCAAACTTATGAGCCAAGCGTTCACAACATGTAATGTGGTTCATAACTTTATTCATTTTATAGTTTTAGACCAAATTTGTACAACCTTCTTATGACCCTGCCTCATGAACAAGGGCAGAGAAAATGTTGAACTCCTGTCCGAAGGTGATTTCTTGCAGGGACCACCAAATCACCTTTCGGTATGTAAAAAACATTTTGGCCAGGATTTGGAAAATGACAGCTATCATATTCATGAGGGCTGTAAAGATATAGCTATGTTGTAAATTTGGGGAAAAATATTGACAATTACTAAAGTTACGAGCCAGCATGCCCAAAATTCAATGTAGGCTCAAAACTTTGTTGCTTTTAATATTTTACACAGATTTTCAACAACATACTCTTATGACAACCTCATGAACAAAGGCAGAGAAAATGTTCAACTCCTGCCCAAAAGGTGATTTCACACAGGGACTGCAAAATCACCTTTCAGGACAGAGCTGCCTAATGTCAGTGCAATTGTTCATGAGATAGGGTCCCAAAAAGGCACGTTGAAACTTTCAGGTCAAAATATGCAAAATGACAAAGTGATACATCAAAGTTCAAAACCTCATTGAAATACATTTAACTGCATTTACCTTTCTTTCTTGTGTTAAAGTCAAAAGTTCCAGCAACAAGATGTGTCTTTAATCAGAGAGTGGATCTTCCCCGGGACCTGTTCAGGTAAGTGAGGGTGTGTGGGGGTGCGGGGTAATAGGCTGACCAATGGGAGGCCAGGGTGGGGGGTTGGATCGGCAAGGGACTGTTTTCTTCTCTAGAGGTGTAAAAAGAAAAAGATATTGAGGGATAGTTTCTATATTACAGCTAGCCAAGGACAGTGATCGGAGGGTGGTGGTGTTCCACTAGTCACTAGGGAATTATTAAAAGTTACAGGGATGGCAATTGGAGGGGTGGGGTGGCACTAAACATCAGAGAACATTAACATATATGGGGATGGTGCTCAGAGGATATTATGTTGCTCAGGCGCTGGCACTATGGTGCTGGGAAATCAGGGTGCCAAATGCAGGATTCACCACCCCTCTGAGGTCCATCCCCAGAGTAAAAAGTGATCAGCGACATTGCCAATTGGTGACCCTAATTGCCCGATGCTGGAATGCTGGTGCGTTCTGAGGGTGGAACCACTCAGAGGGTGGGAGATGCCACTAGACACCAAGGAAACATTAAAAGATATGGGGACATCAATCAGAGGGGTCAGGAGAGCCACTAGACACCAGGAAACATTGAAAAAATGCAGGAATGGCAACTGGAGTGTGTGGGGTGGTACCACTAGACACCAGAAAAACATAAAAAATAGGGGATGGTAATTGGAAGGTCACAGAGGTCAGTGGTGGACTAATATTAGAGCTGCTTAGTACTAAACATTACTGTCGCCTCTGATGAGAGGTCATGGAGGTCAGCAGGGGACTAACATGCTCATGTATTAAAAAAAGGTTTTACTTAATAAAGTTACCATCCCAAACCATTAGCAAACCCTGTTGCGCTATGCAGTATATCTATATGAACCACTCAATGAGAATTAATGCAAGAGACAATTGTATCACACAATACAAGGGACCTTGATCATTTGATTTTAAGGAGAGAAGCATGTTGAATATATCAGTTAGGGGCTATAAAAAAGCCAGGATTAAATGACACCTTTAATACTGATCCCTTCTAAGGTGATATGTTAGACTGATTTACAATTTATTTATTTCTTCCTATAGGATTTGGGCATTACAGCAAATTCATAAAGTTTCCATCTTGAATGATTGCTAACATGGATGGATTATTAAATAGCATAGAACAAAAATGCAGACATCTCATAAGAATAGAATAACATATATTGGGAGAAGTCTGTACTTTGGACATTAGTATTAATTAGGTTGTATCATAATGGATGACACCGACTAAAAGAAGTCTTTGCATACTGCCTCAAATAAAGGAAGGGGTAAACATTTAATTAGGGCTTAGAGTCTAATTCTTAGTATTGGAAATTGTTCTGGATAATATGGCAGATTAATAATAACAAGTATGGATGGTGACCCTGCTATATCAGTCCTTAAACTAAAGTTTTTTGCACCCTTATCAATCCACAGTAGCCAATACTGTCTCCTCTCCCCTTATGGAGTTGGCTGAAATGTATTAAGCAAATACAAAGCTACAGAATTACAGAATATTTCACTGGGGCTAATATAAATGTATGGCATGCAAAGCGGTGTTGTGTGATACAGTTATCTCTTGCATTAAATTCTCACTGGGTGGTTCATATAGATTTATATTGCACAGTGCAACAGGGGTTGCTAATGCATTGGGATGGTAACTTTATTAAGTAAAAAAATGTTTTAAATATATAAGTATATTAGCCCTCCTCTGACCTCCCTGATCTGTCATTGTGAGGTGACGTAGCGTTTAGAACTAAGCAGCTTCAATATTTGTCCACCGCTGACCTCTGTGACCTTCCATTGTTAAGAGGCGGTAACGCTAAGCAAGTCCAATTTAATTAGTCCATTCCAACAGTTTATGCACTTGTGATTGCTGTTACAATTAAATTAATTTGGCAAAGAACTCCTAAGAGAAAACAGAATTGGCAAACAGTTCTGGGAACAGGCTAATAATAGACTATGTGCAAAACAACGTGTGGACAAACTGCAATTGAAGGGACTAAAATACTGGCATTTTTCATCAGGTCCAAAGTCAATACTATTTGGACAGCAAATGGTGACCTCTCACTGTAAGGAGGTGGTAATGCTGAGTTCTAAGTAGCTTCAATTTAATTATATGCTCACATTAGTACCTGCTGACCTCCTGACGCCCACTGTTAAGAAGCGGTAATGCTAAACTGTCAATGTATTCAGTCCATTATAATCACTTGTTAAATTACTGCTTTGTAATGAAATAAAATAAGCATATGGGTGAGGAATCAGTCCCTGATTAAATACAGAGACTGATGTTATGATGCAATGACAGAAAAAATGGTTGGTATGTGTAAATTTATTACTTAATGAAAATCACATCCCTGTGAAAAACCGTTATGAGAAAATGCAATTAGAAAGTATTTGGGGTGCAGATTACAAATGACAGACTATGTGCAAAACACCATGTGGATTAATGGCAATTGGGATGCTAAAAACATTGAGATTTTTATCAAGTCCCAAGTTGCTGTAATAGTAATTGAACAGCAAACCAAATTGTTGTAATTGGCTCCTTTTGCCCTATGATTAATGCTGATACGTATTAACAGTACTTAAAATTTAGGAATATTACGTATAGCATATTGCATCTGAATTTAAGTTTGGTCCACATTGGGTTCTAAAGGATAATTACCAGCGTAGTCCAAGATGGTTTTATGCTGTATTTACTCTTGATGGTCCTAAGTTCAGGCAGTCTTTGAACTTCATGGCTGGTAGCGTGCGTGAAGTGCAGCTGCATCGGCTTGTCCTTCACATAGTGTTATGTGTAAGAAATGCCTACTTTGCCAAGTAAGGACAATGCAAAAGTGCCACTTTGCTAGTGAAGTGCAACTTTGCCTAGCACTTTGTCAAATGCAAACTCCATAAAGTGACACTTGAACATGAAGTGTCACTTTGCAGCATCTGGCTCCTCTAAAACAATGTTCCTCTAACATGTGAAGAACCCTAAAGTTACCCTCCAGCCCATCCCAGACATGATCAAGTATTCAAGTAACACTGGTAAAGTACAAGAAACCCGTGCTACACAGCTGACTCAGGTGCTGCCACTGACAGTGGAGTTAGTAACTGATAAACTAAACAAAGGCCACATTGTGTGGGAGAGCACTCGGGAGTTCGAGTCAGCAAGAACAAGGCCAGGAGTCCTGTCCCTTACTCTGCATTTTGTGCACTTTTATTTAAAGTTTAACAAGAACTGAGTCTGGCACACCATGTTTCAATTTTGACTTAGACAAGCTTACTAAACCTTAATTTATTTACTGCACTAGCACACAGGCCCATCCCTGATCCCAGTCTTTGGTCCCCACTTTGCTCCCACCAGCACGCTTTCTGTGACGTCAAAATATAAAGCAGTTTAGCCAGCAAGTCTGTCCCCCTTGCCATTCCCTCCTATCTCTTTTACTTGTTCTGGTAAAAAAAAAAGATCTGTTTCAGTGTCTTGGATCTTTCCTCCCTCCTAAAGGACTGTAATAATGTCATAACTTCTGCCAGGGGACTTGACACTATGCTTTTTCTTTATGGTGGCAGATCCTCTTTATTCGATGAAGCACTGAAGGGTCTGTCTCTGACTGCTGGCTGGTGAGGTGTGCCTACCATTAGGGACTTCTATGTCTTTGTCTGTAGTTTTTGGGTTGCCACCTCAGAGCAAAAAAAGTCTCTGAGCCATCAGGAAAGAGAATATGCAGTTTGGCTGGGTACAGGGTTGTAATTTAGTTTTTGAGATTTTAGAACTTTCAGGACTGGTGAATAAGCTTTTCTTTTGACAGGATTCCCAGTGAGTTGTCATTAGCAAATCTTGTGCCTTGGAGAGAACCTCTCCCTGCTTCCAAGCCTGTGTCTTGTTTAGTGGCATACAGAAGAAACTTCAGGATGATGGACCAGTTCTCTTTATTGTCAGAGGAAGAGTTGGGTTTGTTCTCTCTATTACCAGAGAGAGAGATGGGTTTATGTTCAGTATTGATGTAAAAGTTGATTAAGAACTTGATCATGTCCCTGTCTTCTTTACCCTCCCGTATGCTGTACACATGCATATTATTTTGATGAAAGATGGCCCATTGAACCATTTTCTTGTCGGAGCAGTGTATCTTATTGACATGCTTGACTGTTCTTTATACTAGATATCGCACATCTTCACTAGCTCATGTGTGATTTTATAACTTTTCATATTGGGAAGGCTTTAAGCCTGAGATTCAATGGGAAGAGCAGCGTCACTCCCCATCAGGCCTCAAAGGCCACTCCTCCTGGACTCTTCAGATTTGTCTCTTTATTGCAGCCAGATGCTCTGTCAGCTGATCCTTCTCCTGTTCCTGTTCTCCTCATTCTGTCCCTCTTTTCTCATATCTCCTCTGGCTGCCCCCATACCTCTCATCTCTTTGCTTCTGCTCTCCCTCTCCTTTCAGTCTTTTCCCTTGCTGCTTTCATGGCTGCTCGGTCCTGTCTCCTGCTTCTGTTTGTCTCCCCCCTTCTATTTGTTATCTCTTTCATTCCCAGTTGTCTCCTGCTCATTTCTGCTCCTCTATCCTGCTCCATTTAGGCCCCTCCCTAGCAGCCACGCATCCACTCCTTCTGATTGCTCCCGATCTGTCGTCACCCTTACCCTACCCTGCAACCCATTTTGGTGTGGCAGGACTGTCGCTCCTCTGAGTGTTGCTTTTGGCTTCTATAGGGCAGACTTGCCTACTCAGTAGGCTGACCAGGATAACTGAATTTCAAACTGCAACCTCCATTTTTCCCAATGGGGCTGTCTACCACTTCCCTCTGATCTGTCGCGTTGCTGTTTCTGGTGTACTCACTGCTATATGCTCGCTTCTGCTCTGTCGGATACCTTTGGAGCCTCCTGTTGTCTAACTGGACTTGTGTCTGCTGCATGGTATAAATATTTTGCTCCTTACACCACCCACTCCTGGCTCTTTATGTTTCCTTACTCGCGCCTTCCTCCAATTCATTCAATTCCTGATACTTCCTTTCCCTACATTCATAGTGTTTTGATTCTTCTGCTGATACCTCTGGCGTGTCTGTTGGGGCTGACATTGTTCAGAGAGGTTGTTAGCTGGATGCCTTGCCTACTGCAGGAGTACCATCACCAACCAGTGGCCTTTCAGCCGCATTTCTGGACATAGTATCCTTTGAACTTCTCTATCTCTGCAGTTTACTGTAGTATTTAGTCTGGACAGTGGCACTGGGTGAACTTGAGCCTCGGTAGATGCTTATGTCTCAGAATCTGTCTCCATGTTGCGGGTTATGGGATTATGTTTGGGCTGCATTTTCTGCTGAAGGCCACCAATCTACATGTTCAAGATCTGCTCTGGGATGCTACTTTCCAACTCTCTGACTCAGATGTTTCCTCATCTAATGAAATGCAGTATAAATTAACTTTCAGATTTGCAGCTAATGATCCTAGAATCCTTCATGCTGACGTTGCTGCAATTCCTCTGGCCATTACCTGCACTTCATTTGGAAAATGGATATGTATACATCGCTACTTTGCTGGGCTCATTGCTGTGTTCTGCTCACAGGGCATCTGTACTGTATGTTCTGTTCTTATACTGTATGTGCAACGTTTCTTCATTTGATGAATTCAGGGTTCTTACCTGTGCTCTGCTTTCTGTTTGCCTCCTTATCTATTGGACACCTGGAAGGTCCAGTTTTTGATTGAGTTATGTTTTAATGAGAGACATGACCCTGGCTGTATGCCCCACTCTCCTGTCTTGAAGGGCAGGCTGCAGTTCATAGCCTACCGTCTCTCTGTCAGCTTCCTTCTCTGCTGGACTTCCATTTGTTCCTTCTCTCCTCCTTCTTTCAGCGGTTTGCATTTGGTGCTCCCTCATTCCATCCTCTGTAGATTTCTCTTTTCTACCATTCCTATGGTTTGACCCTCTCTCAATCCTCTCCTTCTTTGCCTGTTCCCTCCACCCTCTATTCAGCTCCTTCTCTGACCTTTTCTTTCTTTTGGGGTTGTACCTATCCTGCCATCACCTTCCATGTTCATATCCTCCTTTTACCCTAGTCTGTCTGGTGTCCAGGTGCCTGAGTCTGGACCTCCTTTGCTCAGTCTAACCTCAGGGTCTACTTACTCACATCGATCAATTGAGCATATGTCTCATTGGATCTTATGCTACCTCATTGAACTGCTGCACTTCTGTGGCTATCATCCCCACCACTTCTCAGGATTGCATCTGGGTATCCTTGCTCATCCAATCTCTATGCAGGTCTACTCCTTCACATGGAATACTCGAGGCATAACCCTCTCAGGTCCATGCTACCTCGACTCGACCTACTCTCCACTCAGAGACATGCTCTCATGTCTGTTGCCTCTTTGCTAGGGACTGTCAGACTTCATCACCATCATCATACATCATTCATTTCATGTCTCACCTTTCACTACCCAGGCCTTCAAGGTTTCTTTCCATCATCACACTTCCTCTCTTGCTTTGGAACGTCTAGTTGCAGACTTATTCGCATCGCTCGACTGCTGTCCATTTAGAAGGACAGAGTGAGGATTCTTCCAAAATTTAACTTTTCCTCCTTCCTCAATTTCTACTTTAACTTGCTGTAGCACTGCCATCCCTAATCAAAATGTCCTTCAGCCTGGATGAAAGGCGACCTAGGCCTTGGATCCCCGAGATTTCCTCCTCAAAGGGTTTCCTCTCCTTCATGCCAATGGTCATAATATTAGTCAGGGTTAGTGCTTTCCTAGGTTCCTTAGTTAGGTTCCGCTGTTGGATGGAGTCGAATGGTGGCCCTGGTTGTTCCACATTCCTTGGAAGTTGTCCTTCTGCTTCTTATCAAATTCCTTTCCTTCATTGTCCTAGCCTTTTCTTGTTCTTCTCTTGTGTTACCTGCCTATGTCATTGCATTTATTTCTGGTCTAGATATCTTCTGATTTCTCACCTCTTGATGTTCGATACCCTTTTGGGGTATTGTTTTGGGGCTTCTTCCTATACTACCTTTACCAAGGGAATCATTCCTGCTAGCACCTATGGGTGGAATCTTCCTCTAGAGTTCCTTGCATTGTACTCCTACAGGATGGTATATCCCATGGATAGAGACGAATAGCCATAATGTATTGAAGTCACACAAGCATACATTTCATCCAGTTGTGTAAGCACAATTGAATGGAAAGGTTTTAAGCCTGAGATTCAATGGGAAGAGCAGTTATCACTCCCCTATCAAGCCTTAAAGGCCATTCCTCCTGGACTGTTCCAGGATTTGTCTTTCATTGCCCCACCATCCACCCCTCCTCCTCCTCCAGCAGCTCATCTGTGTCTTACCGTGGGCTTCTTCCTCCACTACCTTTAGCCAAGGGAATCATTCCCACAGCACCTATTGGGGGAACCCTCCTCTAGGGTTCCTTGCACTGTACCCTATAGGGTGGTATATCCCATAGATAGAGAGGTGAATAGCCACAATATTCGAAGTCACACAAGCATACATCTCATCCAGTTACAAAAGCACAATTGAAATGTGGAGAAAGGGTTACTGCACCTAGTGGAAGCAGTGCTGGAAGGAACGAGTGCTGGGATGAGTGTTATAGAGAACTGGGAGACTATGACCTGTGCTGCTGTAAGTCAGAGAGTGGGAGGAGCTTGAGGGGCCTGAGGGGCAAGGAAGTTAGAACAGAAACTAAAGATCTTGAATATTGGTAGCCGTTGTGAAGATGACTGAGGATGCAGAGGTATGCCATTGCTACTGGCGACAATTTTACGCGACCGACAGTACAGCAACAACAGCAACAGGTCACTGTAGTGTCATTGCTGGATCCGGCACTGCTTTCTGGGGACATTGTACCCTTCCTGAATCAACTCCATCTAAGAGTTGATTATTTTAATCTACGGGTTGCGGGGCAGAGCATCTTGCATGAGAGGTTAAGAGAATGAAGCCCCATGAAGAAAACATAGTCTCAAGTAACCGACTTTATGCTGACTGCAATTGCAGTCGACATAAAATATCGCTATAATATCGATTGACAATGAATTTGTCGACAGACTGTCTTGGATCCAGGTGCAGAGAAGGAGAATCCTCTGGAAAATTAAAGAACTGGTGGACTGAGCCCAGCTTGCGACCACGTGCATTGTTTGTGTGCAGATGCTTTGACAGAGGCTTTTGAATTATTGTCTTTGAGCAGGTGCCCATTCGCCAAAAGTGCTGTGGCTACCTTAAAAGCTGGCAAAGTATAACTATTTTTGGCTGTATTTGCATTTATTTACATGCATCACACTTTATAACTTGAGTGCTTTCTTGTGTTTTATAAATTCACATATGACTATAGCCACATTGGATGAAAAAGAGGTCTTAATATCATTTTTATTCTATTTTGTATAAATAGTAAACAGTGTGAGATTTTTCATGCCAGTTGTCCCATGGTGATGTCACTTTCCCAGCCTAAAAGCTGAGTGGCTGCAGTGAAAGTGAATACATGCAGGATGAGAGGGTTAATGGTCAGAAGTTTGGGGATTGTTTTAGAGCTGCGCTGGTTCATTTTTCTTTGAGCCTCTGAGGACAGTGTTCCGCAATATTACAAAGGAAGCTCAATGTGTTTGACTGATATTTTTCTAATTTTCTTTTAGCATAGCATACAGGGCTTATTGCTTGTTGAACAGTAGAACAAATAGAACAACACTTCACCTCTAAGTAAATTTATTATAGCCCTTGATAAAGCACCTGTTGATTGCATATTCCATCTGTCAATAAAGGAATAATAAATAGAATAATATATATGAGAGTGTATTACAGGGGTAATACCATATCGAGGTTCTGGGGA
The DNA here is from genome assembly GCA_016271365.2 of Neoceratodus forsteri. NCBI lineage: Eukaryota > Metazoa > Chordata > Ceratodontiformes > Ceratodontidae > Neoceratodus > Neoceratodus forsteri. The sequence continues at coordinate 413,949,952 of CM028132.1, read as the reverse complement.
CAAAGGAACCTCGAGAGCAAAGCTCAAAGGTTCCTTGTCCCAGAATCTCGATATGGTATTACTCCCGAGTTCTACTCTCACCTATTTGATTATTTTTGTAATATATGGATCTGATTTTAAAATTGTGCACTTTTGTGGCGTGTTATGAGATAGATGGGCCATCGCTAGTCTGATGACTCACTCACTCAGTGTCAAAGAACGGCCCCTCATTCCCCACCCCTCTGCTTCACCCTGCAGTCTGGTGATTTAGTTTGGTGGAGATTTCTACCTGGTAGTTGTTTTCATGTTAACTGAAGGAGGAGCAATCAGATAACTTGTCCATTGAAATGTTAAAAATACGGGAAAAGAGCGAAGATGAGATATACCCTCACTAGCGAGAGCATGCGCCATGTTTTTGAAAATGTTCTGCCCACCCACTGACTGAAAGCAGCCAATCATGAGTCGCAGCCTGATATATTGTTCAAACTGAGTGGTGAAGAAGCTGGCTAGTGCTGAGCGCTTTAGGTGGCAGTACTTGCTTTTTTGCAGGACTGATAATACTATCATATAGTTGGAATTATAGTATTATTGGCAGTGAAGTGTAGTATTATTGGGGCTGAAGTGTTCCGTTAAGAACTGCTATGTATTACAAGAAATTTTTGAACCGAATTCAGTACTATTATTTTCATGATCCATATATTACAATAATAATAAGAACTTTATTTGTATGGTGGCATTCCAATTCCAAGGCACCTTACAGCTTTAGCATCAATTAAAACAAACATTAAAATCCACAGTCTTAAATATAGATAAGAATCATATTCAAAAATCAGTTCAAGTTCCCAGGAAGGCCATTTGCTAAAGAAAGGTTTTTAGTCCTCGTAAAGTCCTTCACGGAGGTGCACTCCCATAACCGACAGGGTAGATAATTCCAAAGGGTGGGAGCAATATAAGAAAAAGCTCTACAGCCTGATGATCTAAGGTTTACCATGGAATCTCTAGCAACCCTCATCGGCCGAGCAGAGTGATTGGCCAGGGAGTAAGAAATCAGATGTTCTTTTAGATAGCCTGGACTCTGACCATGAAGGGCTTTAAAAATCAGTAAACTGACTTTAAAGGTGATCCGCCACCATACAGGCAGCCAGTGCAGTTCGCACAGCACCGGGGTAATAGAACAGGACCTACTAGAGCCTGTCAAACCCAGGCTGCTGCATCATGCACCTAGCTGCAGGCAGCAAATTTCAACCCTGAAAGCCAAAAGTAAAGAGTTGCAGTAGTCAAGCCGAGGACACAAAAGCGTGGACCAATGTTGGAAGGTCATCAAGCGGAATCAGATGCTTAACTCTGGCTATGTTCCTAAGATGGTAAAGGAAGTCTTGATGACAGCTGACACCTGCGATTGCAGTGTCAGTCTGTCATCAAAGATCACTGACTCGCACCTGTTCAGAGGTCAGTAGAGGCGCTGCCAGGAAAAATTCCTGAAGGCGTATCAACACCGACCCTCTATCTGTCGACCTGGGTCCACAACCAACAACACTGTCTTTTCTGAGTTCAACTTTAGCCAGCTAGAATCCATCCATTCTTGGAATTTCTTCAGACAGTTGTTAAAGACCGAGAGATCTCCATCCTGGTGGGTGTAAAAGACAGGTATAGCTAGCTATCATCTGGATAACAGTGAAACCTCAGCCCATACATTCTTACAATGTCTCCGAGGGGTATCATATACACTGCAAATAGCATGGGTGACAGCACAGAACCCTGAGGCACCACACAGAACAAAGCCATTGGGTCAGGGGAAAAAATCCGGACACAATTCTTTGTGATCTCCCTGTGAGGAATGAGTGAACCATCTAAGGATGGTTCCTGATATTCCACATATATGCCTCTGGCATACTAACAATACCAAGTGATCCACAGTGTCAAAGATGAAGAGAGATCTAGGAGAACCAAGATGGAGTGTCTCTTCTGATCTCTCGCCCTCAGGAGATCATTGAGCACCTGAACCAGTGCTGTCTCAGTACTATGTCTTTACTGAAAACCAGACTGGAGGGTTCATAGATGTCATGGATGGTTAAATGCCAGAGAGGTGTGTGTTATGCTGGGATAACATCCAACATTGGTGGTTGGGCCTGAGGCTGCAAGCTAAGGCACCCAACACCCGAGAAGGATGTTATCCCAGAATAACACCCAGCCTGGAGGACATTATTCCTATTATACAATGACTCATCTTTAAATAGAAGAATATAAATAAAATAAATGTTTTAAACAGTTTTTGTAATTGTCTTTTATGTGTGGAAGAATATTTATTTATAAAAAGTTCCTTTCCTATGTTTATCCTCTAGGTGGAGCTGTGTGGCCAGTAGTAAGATTTTTCTCTAGTTCTCCATCTGCTTGGTTCAGATGTGGTTTCACTTTTCCTTGGTCCTTCCTTCCCTGAGTTGCAGTGTACCATAGTTAGGGTTCTTGTGGTAGCATTTTCTACATGATTAAAAATTTCATGGAGATATTTTAAAAGTTGGCTGTTCTTTTGTACCACCAACCACTGTTTGAACTTCCTGTCAGCACTGCTGCTACCCTCTCAGTGTTGGCTGGTGATGTTGGCATGTTTGTGAAGTCAAGAAAATAGAGGTAGTGAAAATGTTTTTGTACTGCATGCCTTTACCTGGTTATTTAAAAAAGAAAAGCATAAAAAACTGACTTGAGCAGCAAGCAGAGCATTACAAAAAATGCACATGGTGTCTGTTTAAAGCCTCTCTTGCTGGTTCAGTCATTGAGTGTGCTAGTTCCATAAAGCTGTGAACATCATTCTCAAGTATTTTTAAAAGAATAAGTCATTTTGGGGATTTGGGGGTGAATGTGTCACCATTGTGGGTTTAGTTTGGAATAGTTTGTGCATTGTGGGGTAGGGGATTTACAGTGGTGTGGAGCAGTGGATTTGGCTTTTACCTCACATTGGAGCAGGAGTGGTGAAACCAATCAGAGATGTGGTGTTGGAGTGATTTTTTTCATATTTCATCCAGTCGTTAGGATGCTGGGACTAGAGCTGGGATGTTATGCTGTGATAATTTCCTGGGTGCAGTCTTATACTGACCAATCAGTGACCAGCATTCTTTCTTGCCATTGTATAATGTAGATTGCTCACTCTTTTGCTGTTTCAGGAAACTAGTTAAGTTCTACATTGGCAGGGACTGAATATGGAATCCATATAGCATACATGCCATCAGCATGCTGAGCTGCTTGTGAAAACAGCTTCTGTATTTGGGGAGTCGGGGATCGGCTACACACTAAATAGAGAGAAAAAGGAAGATAGTTTATTCTTATGAATTACAGCACCCATCGGCATGCTGAACATCTTGTGAAGACAGCTTCTGTATTCAGGAGGGGATCAGCTACACACTAAACAGAGACAAAGAAAGAAAGTTAGCTTATTCTTATGAATTACAGCACTCTTGTCTCTCCCACACAGAGAAGAAATAGCACTGTGGGACTGCTGCAATGAATACAGATATACAGATGGCAGAGTTATTCAGGTCTGGTGGAGGAGACTTTGGTGCAACTCGAGTATGTTGTTCTGCCAGAAGAAATCGCTGAGTCCTTTTCTCATAGAAAGAGATCTGCAGGGCTCTGCCCACTGCAGCCCTGAAAATGTGTGGTAAGACTGGGCTCCTACTTCCACAACCCAATGGACATCCTGAAGAAATTCAACAAGTTTCAGTGGATCAAGAATACTTGTGGCCGGGCATCAATGTTGAGTCGTTATATATAGGATAAAGTATGGGTGGTGTGTGTAATGAGAAGAGTACAAACACCTGAGATTTTAGATTCTACATATGCAGAGAGTGAAACTTGAGGGGTTTGTGAGGAAGTATCTAACACTGTGGGTGTGTGTAAACTTTGAGTTTAAACACACTACCCCATATTTTATTTATATAACTGCTGGGTTTCCTTTTGCCTCAGAAATTGTATAAAATAAAGGGATGTTCCAGTAGGGCCACAATCTGGCTTGATTTTAGTCTGGCACCCACATTTGAATCAGCCACATTCTAAAGATGTTTTGAAATGTTTTCCTTTTTACCACAGTTCAGACATTTCTACTGTTCAACATGCACTTACCTTGAGTTCTTCTGGCCATGATGTTTTGGGTGAGACAGAAGCAGTGAGTGGTCAGGAGTGGTCGAGCTGTGGTGTACACATGTGCAGAGGAAGGGAAACCATGCGTGTGTTTGCTGTCAGAACACTACTTTATAACAGCAAATTATGCCATGGTTTTCCTATGGGAAAAAGGGAACCCAGTTGTTATATACATGAACTGAACATCATCTTGGCATCAACGCTTGTTCACATTTCTTAGAATGCAACATACAGGAAAATTTCTTCCCTGTAGCAGTTATAGTGGAAAGTCTGTCATTTGTCTTGAGCAATAATTATTTAGCGTTTAACCTGTCTTCTTTCTATAGGTCTGTGGGATGGCCCAGGTGTTGCCATGACACTTTCGGCAATCTCTTACTGGGTTTCTGGGAGAAAATATTGTCCCATCAGAACAGGAAAACCCTTCTAAATAACATAATTAGGTGGTACAGATATATAGATGATATCATCTGTGTGTGAACACAGGAAGAGGCTGGCAAATTCATGAAATGGCTAAACATCAATGAATTTAATTCACCAGTACAATCAATAATACCAACCATAATTTACTTGCTCTTACACTGTCAGTTGGTGAAGGCAATTTGGTTAACACCAAGGGTACTGGAAGCCTACTGCTACCCGTAGTCTTCTCAGGACAGAAATTGCACACAAACTACTTCCTGGTTAAATCGAGCCCGATGGACAATATCTGCAAATTCACAGAAGTTGTTTTCATGACTTTGACTTAGAGCAAGCAAATTGATGACTTGACCAAGAGATTTCTTGCTAGGGGATATAATGGTGACCTTCTAAGGGAGCATTTGAGAAACCAAAAATGTTTGCAGCAATACCCTTCTCACACCAAAGTTAAAAATTAACTGATGAAGAACTGGCATGCTTTGAAACTAAGTACACACAAGCCTTGGTTCAAATAGGGGTAATATAAAAATATGTATCGTTCCATTCTCCTCAACAGCCCTTTGTTGGCTAAAGAACTTGGGAACAAACCCAGAACTGCCTTCTCTAAAGCCCCCAACCTTATGGATAAACTACTTCAAACCCAATATAGATTGACCAATGAACATCCAGAATTTAGAAACCAGACCCCCCAAAGGCATGCACAGATGCTATCATTGCAATATCTGCTGGTTCTGTCACCAAGGTAATAACTTCAAGTTGGTAGGTTATGACAGGAGGTGGAAACAAGGACTTTCATTGACTGCAACAGTAGTTTTGCCATTTTCCCATCGGTGTAGTTGCCATCTGCTGTACATAGGACACACTGTAAGACATTTACCTTAGCATATACATGAACATATATGCATCATAATATCTGGCCTGGCAAATACTACTATGAGCAGACACTTCATGGAGAAACACAACAGTGACCTGGAGGTTGCTAGTTAGAAGGATCATAGACTTTGACTTTGTGACGAGATGGGACCGCTAGGCCCATCTAGTCTGCCCATTTCCCTAACTACAGGATAGGCCATGGATCCTAGTTAACCAACAGCCTATATCTTCCTGCCCTCCACAAGAATTGCCTTATGTCTGTCCCATGCATTCTTGAATTCTCCACAGTTTTAGACCCCACAACTTCCTCAGGCTGTTCCATGCATCCACTACCCTCTCTGTGAAATAATACTTCCTACATTGCCCTAGACACCCTCCTTCTATCTTTAAATTGTGTCCCCTTGTTCTTGCAAGTCTCTTTTTCTGAAAGATGCTACCCTCTTGGACTTTGTTGATTCCCTTGAGGTACTTGAAAGTTTCTATCATGTCCCCTCTCCCTTCTTTCCTCAAGCGTATACATATTAAGCTCCTTTAGTCTCTCCTCATACGGCTTCTCTTGCAGACCCTGCACCATTTTAGTTACCCTCCTCTGGACTGCCTCTATCCTGTCTATGTCCTTGCAGAGATGGGGTCTCAGAACTGAACACAGTATTCCAGATGGGGTCTCACCAACTGTCTGTACAGAGGGATAACAACTTCCTGTTTTCTGCTGCTGATGCCTCTCCTATACATCCCAGTATACCCCTGGCCTCCCTACTGCCTTCTCATTGCTTGCTAACTTTAAGGTCATCTGATATGATTACCCCAGGTCCCTTTCCTGTTTTGTTGTTGTTACTACCTCCCCACCCATTGTGTATTCTTCCCTGGGTTCTTGTTTCCCAGGTGCATTATTTTGCACTTTTGGCATTGAATCTAGCTGCCATACATCTGACCATTCCTCCAACCTTGCCAAGTCCCTTTTCATCCTTTCCATGCCTCCTTGTGTATCAACCCTGTTGCAGATCTTTGTGTCATCTGCAAAAGGCATACTTTCCTTCTAGTCCCTCTGCAATGTCACTGATGAAGACATTAAAGGACTGGACCCAATACTGAACCCTGCGGTACCCACTAGTAACGCCCTTTCTTCAAGTGGACTCCATTTACAATTACCTTCTGTGTCCTGTTGTCCATCCAATGTTTACCCAGGCTACCCTGGGACCCACTCCCAGAGCTGGTTAATTTGACTAATAATCTTTTGTGTGGGACTGTGTCAAATGCCCTTGCTAAAGTCTAGGTAGGCCATGTCCACAGCCCCTCCTGGTCTACTACTTTGGTCACCCAGTCAAAGAAATCTATTAGATTAGTCTGACATGACCTTTCCGCTGTGAACCCATGCTGCCTTGGATCCTGTGCTCCACTGACCTCTAGGTGCTCAACTATTCTTTCCTTCAAGTGACTTCATCCTTTCCCTACCAAGAGTCAGACTGACAGGTCTGTAGTTTCCTGCCTCTGTCTTGGTCCCACTTTTGTGAAGGGAATCACATCCCCTTCCTCCAGTCCTCGGGTATCACACATCCTCCATGATTTATTAAAAGAGTAGCCATTGGTTTCACTAGTTCCTTCCTTAATTCTTTTAGAATTCTGGGGTGAATTCCATCAGGACCCATTGCTTTGTCCACCTTCAGTTTTAGGAGTTCTTGCAGAACCCTTTCTTCTGTGAAAGGACTGGGATCGACCCTCCTATCAAGAGTGCTTCTGTTAATTGGATTAGGTACTTCCCCTCCTCTTTTGTGAATACTGAGCAGAAATATTCTTTCAGTATTCCTGCTTTTCACTGTCCCCTCTGCCCACCACCGTTCATTCTATTCAGCCTCACTATCCCTCCTTTGTCTTTCTCGCTCACTGATGTACCTATAAAAGGTTTTATCCCCCTTCTTAACTGAGTTGGCTATCTTTTCCTCAGTTTGGGCCTTTGCTATTCTGACTTCCCTCCCTGCTTCTTTCTGCCTTAACTGGTACAGCTCTCTGTCCTGCTCCTTCTGTGTTTCCTTATACTTCCGAATGCTATCTTTTCTTCCTGACTTTCACAGCCACCTCTCTTGAGAACCATAGTGGCTTTTCTTTTGTTTTGATTTGTTTATTTGCTTCACACAAAGGCTTGTTGCCTCTGTGATGGCAGTTTGATAATTCCCCATTGTTGCTCCACACCTCCTTCTAGCCTGTTTGCTAGTGCTTTTCTGAGGCACTCTGCCATCTTGCCAAAGTCAGCCCTCCTAAAGTCCAGTACCCTCACTTTTGTAAAGCTGACTCTGTAGCTGAGTTACGTGAACCACACTGTTTGATGGTCACTTGTCCCCAGATGGCAACCCACTTCTAGATCTAAGATCCTCTCACTGCCCCCGTTTGAGAGCACGAGGTCTAGATTGCTCCCTCACGAGTGGGTTCGAAACTAGCTGTCTAATGCCTGCCACCTGTAGGGCATCAAGAATGGCCTGCTCTTGGATGTGGCTGCAGCAAATGTGCTCCAGTTAACATCTGGCATATTCAGGTCTCCCATCAACAGTATCTCCCCTTTCTCTGCCATTCTAAGAATGCCTTCCATCATATCCTTGTCCATTCCTTCCCCTGACATGGGGTCTGTCCACAACTCCTGTGCAGATTGTGGTGCCCTTTCAGTCTCAAGGTGACCCACAGTGCCTCCTCTCCTCCCTGTTTACTCTTTTGTTCAGTTGCTTTTATCCCTTCCTTTACATGAGAGCTACTCCTCCCCTCTTCTCCCTGCCTGTCTCTCCTGTAGGTTATGTACCCTGGTATGTTAACATCCCAGTCATGGTTTTCTGTGTACCATGTTTCTGTGACTGCTATGATATCCAGGCATCCCTCTTCCATTAAGGCCACCAGCTCAGGAGCTTGTTGCCAAGACTACAGGCATTGGTACTCATTACCCTCAATTTCCTGATGGCCTTACCACCTTTGCCCCATCCCTGACCTTCTTGCCTTTGTCACTTTCCATTTACCCAGCCCTTCTCCCTATCGACACCTCCATGTTGGTGTTGCCACACTTACTACCTTGATTGTTTCGGGGGCTAGGATTTTCCTGCTCCTTTCCAGTGCCTCCCCACTTGGCTACTTTAAAAGCTTGCCAATGAAGCATTTAAACCTATCACCTAGGATCCTGGTTCCCCTCCCGGACAGATGCAGCCCATCATGCCAGTATAGGCTTGCATCACTCCAGGTGGACCCCAGTCCCCAATGAAGCCAAATCCCTGAGCTCCACACCAGTTTTCAACCAGTGATTGAATCCCATGGTATGGAACACCCTAGCCTCTCCTATGCCATAGATGGGTAGCACCTCCGAGAAGGTTACCGTGCGTGCTGCTTGACTAAGGCCCCTCCCAATTCCACAAACTCTTCCTGCACTTCTCTAATCCCTTTCTTAGCCAGGTCATTTGTTCCTAGGTGGACAATGACATCCAGCTCCCTCCCTGTGCAGCTGCTCTGGCAATCCTGAGATTCGCTCCTGTCCCTCAAACCATGGCACCTGGCAGGCACCTTACCTCCTCTCCCTTCCTTGCCCAGTTCTACCTTCCTAACAATGGAGTCCCCCACCAGGAGTTGTTTCCTTCCCCTGCAGGGTCCCCTGCCACCCTCCTGTGGGTCTCCTTTGTGGAGGTTCCCAACATCCTCCTTGGTCTCCACTGTGGGTGCCTCCATAGAGGAACCACATTTTGCCAGAATGGCATAGGGTGTGGAGGTACAACTGGAGGAATGCGCCTCTGTTCCACCACCCTCACCCTCCTGGGCCCACTGTGGTCCACCGCTCCTCTTTCTTGGCAACCTCTGAGGCAACGGCAGTGGCACTGGTGGTCCCTGGATGGAAGAGGAGGTCCCACAAATCCTGGCCAACTCAGCCTGGAGATGAGCAACCTCCTCCCTCAGCCCAGAGGTGCCTGCAGATGGGACAACACCGCATCCTCTAGAACATCTCCCGGAAACTGCTGCTCCACAGCCACTGCACTACCACTCAATCATGTCTTATTTCTGGCCCCTTAACTGTTTCCAATCCTTACTCTTTCCTCTGTTTTTTCTCTCTCCTTACTTTCTGCCTGTGTGCCTTTAAGCTCCTGATTGTCCTGTTCTGAGACAAGAATATCCTATATTTCTCAGTAGACCACTTACTTGTTCAGAGGCAGATCTCCAGCAGCTAGAGGGCGGAGAGCTACTCTTGCCTTCTAGGATGGTGGGTCCTTGGTGGTTCTGTGATCACTCACTTCCTGCCCCTAACAGGAAGTTCCTGTTGTCAGTCAAATCCTGTGCCTATAAAATAGAACTAGCTTTGGGTGGGGGGTGGAGCGGAGGGAAGGAGGACAATATAGTCCCAGCAGAAGTTCAGTCACACAGCAGTCCTTCTCTGGTGTCTTCTGCCAAGCTAATAGCAGAATCTTTCTAAGGCAGTCTTTAAATGTAGCTTCCTTCTAGCTAAGCCACTCCCACTACTTACCAGATCTTTCTACAAGTAATTTAAACCTCACAGCAGTTAAGTCCTTTAAATCACCTGAGATTTACACCTAGATGACTTTTCAGTTACCCATTCAGTTCAGTTAACCCAAACACCGCTTTTTTTTTTGTATGTTAGTTTTTAACCCTAAATTAAAGGTCCAAATACAAAAGTTCTTCTACTTTAGTCCCAGCAGAGAAGTTCAGTCACACAGCAGTCCTTCTCCTGGTGTCTTCTGCTCAAGCTATATACCTTGCAACAATTGCACAAGACACACAGGTTGGGGACCTGCTCCACTCTACACCACAAGGAGCTCAACATTGAATGGGATCTGAAACCTTTTGTATAAAAAATATAAATAATTTTGTATTTGTGTATGGTCCTCAGCACCATATGTATTACAAATACCTAGTAGTTAGTGACTGAATGATTCCAAGATGCAACTCTTGCTAAACTTACTGATAATTGTTTGCTATTTATATTTAATATTTTGTTTCTCTCATCTTTTCTTTCAGCTTCTACAAAGCAGGATGTTTCCACAAACCAGCAGATCTCCTGAGTAGTGTATCACTCATAAATTTCCCAAGGGAGAGTGCAGGGACAGGAGCATTCCAGTCTTTTCTATCTTTCAGCTCCCTCTGTCACCAGCTCAGTAGGTACTGATAGAACTCTGTGCAAATTTGTAATTTTTGTAATGTTGATACTTGGACTTTTTATTGTTTTTATTTTCTTGCCTAAAATGTCTTGCATTAGCTGTTTTATTCCTTTTTCCAGTACTAGCTATATTCAAACCCATATCATGTTACCACAGTAAAACCTGAACAACAAAATCCTTTACAGTGACAATTTTGGACAGATTCAAAGTTGGCGCTGTAATGGATCTACTACACACTGGCACCATTTTTCACCAATGTTTCATCCCATCACAATCAACTCCAACTTGGAGTTGATTATATTTGTAATGGGGGCTTGTGGGCACAGTCCCTGAAAAGACACATTTGGATTCTAATGGGCCAAATATTGAATGTTGGTATTTCACCTGATACTGTAGAGGCTTTGAACATTTCGATGTTGAAGCAGCTGGGTGGAACCATTCAAACTGATAGACTAATGTTTCTTGTCTTCCTAAAAATCTGTATTATTTTACACCATCCTCTCAATTAGTTTGTATGAGGACCTAGCTATTTGAGCAGGTGATGTTAAAATGTTTTAATTGATACTCTTTGCCATAATTCTATTAAAAGCTGCATTTTACACTTTGTTTGCTTTCATTACTACACATTTGTTACCTTATTCACTAAAGCACTGATTGTTTCTAAATGTACTGTATGATCCTTCTTTGACTCCCTCCATAGCCACTTGTCAGCAGCAATCATGTATTTTCCACTCTACCAATTAGAATAAACTGGGCTGTTTGGTGGTGTATAAGGGACGGTGACTCAGCCATACAAACCCAGGCCCCTGATGAAGAGTACAGGCAAAGCAGGAAGGCTTATTGACTGAAAGGAGCGTCCTGTGTGTAACAGTCCATGTATTTTCTCAGATAAATTTTCTGCAGCTACATGCTAGTATCCTCAGATTTATTTGAATGGACTGCCTTCCCACATCAAGTGCTTAGCCTTCCTGTTTTTCATCATTTGGTTTTGGAGCTGGGCAGCTTCAGTTGAATACCAAGCTCTTCTTGTCATGTACACTGCTTTCTCCTGCTTCATGACTTATTTATTTATTTGTTTGTTTACCAGTGGATGCTCAGATCCAAGGACCATTTTCAGACATGATCCAGGCCATAACGATGGCACATGGGTAATACAGACAATACAAATTACATTAACGAGAATAGTACAGGAAAAATATAACAAAATAAAATACATTGAATACATTGAAAAACAGTTGAATACAAATAAACTGCCAAAGTACATTGACATGCAAGTAGAATGCAAGAAAAGTGCAAAATCAAATTACCATGAATACAGTCAAGCAGTCATAAGATTGTTTGGCAAGTACCAGGGACAGTTTTGTCATTTGGTAAGGAAGGAAGGAAAGAAAGGGCTTGCATTCTTAAGGTCACCTGGATGAGGACTGACAGTTATATTCTGCCAGGAGGAAGTTTTGAAGTCTGCTTTGAAGGTAATGTGCAAGTCTAGAGAGTGTAGGGATGGAGGGAGTTTGTTCCATAGAGTGGGAGCAGTGACAAGCAAGCACTGCTACAGGCAATGGAAACCCTGGGAACTTCAGTGGTGGGACTATGGATTGCCAGAGATAGCGGTGAGTTTTTGTACTTGAGCAGGGAGGAGTAAGTGGACAGGTTACTGCCTCTGATGGTGTTGTCTACGAATCCTCCAAGGGCGTAGTTATGTGTGGCTTATAGTGGGAGCCTGCCAGGGATTGGTACAAAGTGCAATGGTGTGTGGAGTAGGGTGCCAGAAGCACAAACGTACAGATGCTGTTGTAGGCAGTATTGAGTCTTGCAAGCAGGTAAGCAGATGTATGAGAATATATTGGGAGCAGTAATCTAATAGGGCAGGAGGTTGCCTTGGGCTATGGTGAGGTGAGCCTCTGGGGTCAGACAGTGTTTGGGTCACTAGCCTGCCCCAGTTTCTGGTTGATACACTGCACAGTGGTGTTGATGTGCATGTCAAATGTTTGAGGCGTCAAAGGTGACACGTCGTACTTAAAACAGGGGACGTTCAGCAGAGGGCCCATTTAGTGATATGACAAGTAAGATGTAATTAGTTTTGAAGGTTTTGATAGATTAGGTTTAGATCACAGGAGCATGGGCTTAGTTTCATTTGCATTTACTAGGAGCCTATTGGTCAGGAACCAATTGTAGGCTGACCCATAGTTTTGGATGAGGGTGGTGGATAGAATTGTCAGGATTTGTCACTGTGAAATAGTACTCAATCATCTGCATATAATAAGGCCTGACATGAGACGCTATCTACAGGTAGAGAATTTATGAATAGGGAAAATAGTAGAGGACACAGGATGGAGTCCTGGGGAACCCCAGTGGACACTGCCATGGGCAAGAAGGTGGCGGGCCCAATGCTTACTGTTTGGGATTGACCTGAGGTAGCTTTGATACCACATTGCTGTATCTACTGAGCAACTGAAGTTCAGCAGGTCGGCGTGAAGTAGGTTGTGATTGATCAGGTTGAATGCCTTAATCAGGTCTATGAAGACAGCACCTGTGATGTTGGCAGTATCCATGTTCCTGTAGACATGGTTGGTGAAATGGGCTAGAGAAGATGTGATACTGTGGTGTTGCCTGAAACCATGTTGCTGTGGGCAGAGTAGGTTGTATTTGCTTACGTATTCAGTGAGTTGGTAATGGACATCCTTTTCAAGAAGTTTGCTTAAGTGAGAGTAAGGAGATAGTCCTGTAATTGTCAGGTGACAGGAGTTTACTGTCTTGAAAATGTGGACAACCTTGGCACTTTTACATGCGCTGGCATGGTAGATGTAGCCAGGGTGAGGTTAAAGATAGTGGTCAGTGGTTTGGAGATGCAGTGGGGCTATGAGTTTGAGAAAGCAGGATACAATCCATCGCTACCAGGACAGCCTTCAGTGTGACCATGGACTTCAGTGAGCACTGATGTTTGAAGCTACTTTGAGAATCTTACTAGCCTCTGCTACAGTTTGGAAGCTATGCTCCTGGATCATTTGTTTGGTCCTCTTCAGATTCCAGAGCATGATTTTCACAGGATCTAACTTCCGAGAGAAGTGTTAGCAGTAGCTGCCATATCAATGCGCCTCACAGTCACAGAGGAACTGCAGGCTCACAAAGCTCAAGCAAAGTGTAAATCATGCAGAGTTTCTAACACTTCTCAAAGGACTGAAGAGGACAGCATTAAACAATTATTCTCCTCTCTACAAAGATTGTTTTGTTGAACTAAATTGACCTACAGTATTAAAACTCTTGAGACTTACCTTGAAAGGCAACAGTATCCAAGAGGCCTCTGGGTCACTAAAATCCATGCTAGTGCCTGGGAGGGTTTCCAGTGAGAGAGGAGTGGATAAAAGCCACCTATTCCTGCATTAGAATTTCAACTGTTTTTAATTGTAGAGGTTTGGACAACCATTCTTAAGTGAGTGAGGAAATTAAAACATAAAGGAAGAACTAAGTTTCAGCATCACCACCATTTGCAGATTCCGGCAAGCTTCTAAAAATTAAGTTAGAGAGGCATGAAAATGATCTGGTGAAAAGAAAACAATGGTATTTAGATTGTGGTAGTGAATATTTTGCAAATGGAAATATACTAACTCTGCACATACACTTGGGATCAAGCAGTGAAGAGCATTCACAATCTAGGAGCAAGCATCCACAGCCACTAACAACAGTGAGTCAGAGGAAAGTGCCTGGTCACAGGTCTAGAGAGCTGAAAAGCTGTAACTATTTTAGATGGAAAATCCTGAAAGCAACCAAAAGAGCAAAAAATGAAACAAAGAAAGCCAGAAGGGAAGCAGAGGGTGGAGAAAACAAAATTTACAGAGTACAACATACTATAAAAACAAAGAAGAAATTAATTTGTCTAAAGTCAAATTAACCTCACCATAAATCTCATTACTCTCAAAGGGTATTAATTTTATTCCACAAACTACTTCTGGTAAGTTTGAAATCCATATGGGTTTATACAAGTTATGTGGGACTTCTTTCACTAAGAACACTGATCCAGCTATTACGGGAGTCACAAATGACATGCTGGATTTAAATGAACAGAAGAACACTTCATTAAATGCTTTCCACATGATCTCTGAACTTATTGCCAGCCTGGAAATAGGTAATACTACTAAACTCTCTGATTATGACATCACTCATGAGATTGGATGGACAGAACAAGACAGCAAATCTAGAAGCCCTAGAATCATTAGCTCACAATGAGCCATGTGATGCATGTATACCTCCAGTGTTTGAAATTTCTGGACAAAATGTTTCAAAAGTGGGATGCACTGTATTTAGACCTACATCACAACTTTGCCCTTATGCATTGATCCCAACAATAAAGACCTTTAAAGCACAATTCTTAGGGAGACTACTAAACTGTTAGAGAGTTCACGCCCCCTTCCAGAATATCAATAGAGAAGAATGCATTGCACTCACTGAATTAAAAACTCTTCAGGAAATTATAATCAAACTGACAGACGAAGAGGGTAATGCAGTTGTTCTAGGTGAAAGAAGCTGTAGATAATGTGTACACAAGTTACATAACAATCAATATTGCATGTTACACCTTGGTGATCCCACTGAAGTGTTTAAGAAAAACTGTTGTCATTACCGAATCTGGTACATGCACCAATTAAATATCAGCTGATGAGTTTCATTCCTTTGAGCAGAGTATCCAACCATCCCTACTTTCTGCTGCTTGTTAAAATTCATAAAAGCATGGCAAAACCTCCAGGACATCCCATTGTGTTAAAGCTGGGCTCCCTGTCAGACAAGCTCTGCAGATATCGTTTAGATATCTTTTTGAAAGATGTGTGGTCAGGCTGGCCTCCTATCTCCATGACACAATGGACATCCTGAAAAATCCAACAAGTTTTAGTGGGATCAAGAATGCTTGTGGCTGGGCACTGACACTGTGTCATTATATACTGTACATGTATTGAACATCATCTTGGCATCAATGCTTGTTCACATTTACTAGAATTCAGCCACCTGAAAGAATGTTTTCCTGTATCATTTATAGTGTAAGGTCTGTCACATTTGTCTTGAGCCATAATTATTTCGAGTTTAACAGTCTTTCTTTCTACAGGGTATGTGGAATGGCCATTGCTGCCACATGGTGCCATCTTTCTCCAATCTCTTCCTGGGTTTCTGGGAGAAAATATTTTCCTCATCCCAGCAGGTAACCCCATCCTACACCACATAATTAGGTAATTCAGATATATACACAGTATCATCTGTGTGGTGGGAAGAATTTGTAAATTCATGAAATGGCTAAACATCAATGAATTTAACTTGAAAGGTGCTACTACAACCAATAATACCAGTCTTAATTTATTTGATCTTAAACTGTCAGTTGACAAAGACAATCTGGTTAACACCAAAGGGTACCTGAAGCCCATGGCAACCAATAGCCTTCTCAGGGTGGAAAGGGCACTCCCACGCTCCCTGGACATATTGACCCCTATGGACAATAGCTGTGTATTTGCCAAAATTGTTCCAGTGACTCTGACTTTGAGCAGCAAGCTGATGAACAGATGAAAAGATTTCTTCCTAGGGGATATGATGGCAACCTTCAATGGGTAGCATTTGAGAAGCTAAAAATCTGGACAGGAATACCCTGCTCACTCATAAAGTTAAAAATTGATGGACAAAGAAATAGTGTGCTTTGTAACTAGGTATACACAAGTCTTGGGTCAAATTACGGAGTTGTAAACAATTTGGTCCATTCTCCTCATCGACCCTGTGTTGGCTAAAGAGCTTGTGGAACAGCCCAGAATTTCCTTTATTCACTGCCAATGCAGAAGTGCCAGTGAACAGCCAGATTTTAGAAGCTGGTTCCACCCTCCTCATGGCACACACAGATGTAGCCATTGCAATATCTGTTTGTTCTGTCACCACAGTAATGCCTTCAAGTTAGAAGGTTATGACAAGGAGGTTGAAATATGGACCTTCATGGTATGTGCCATGGTCAGTGACACCAGCACAGTGACCTATATCCCTGTCAACAAAATCAACAGTTGCCAACAGGTTACTGTGTTGGTGCACCTGAAACAGGAGCACACTGTCTCCAGGTCCTGCATTCCTCCCGAATCAACTCCGACTTGGAGCTGATAATCAGTGGTATGGAGGTTCAGGGGCAGATCCCCACATAAGAGATTCAGAGGCAAAGCCCCCAGATGAAAAATGTCCTGGAGACAATCAGGATTTATGGCAACTGCAACTTGTGATCAACATAAATCTTGTCACTGTGATGCTGGTCGATGAAAGTGTTGTCGAAAGGCATCATAGAGCAGACCTTCATTAACTGCAACAGTAGTGTTGCCATTTACATCATCTGGTGCAGTTGCCCTCTGCTCATCATTGGACACACTGTAAGACCATTATCTCAACATATACAAGAACATATATGCATCATTAGGTTGTCCTGGTGCATACTCCTGTGTGAACACTTCATGAAGAAACACAACAGTAACCCAGTGGTTGCCAGCCAGATGGTTCTTGAAACAGTTGGTTGGAATACATGGGCTGGGGACAAACTTAACTGTTTATTATTTTCTTTTTCTTACTTACTGATTTATTTATTCATTTGTTTATTTATGTATTTATTTATTTTAAAAGTTTTAGCATGAAAGGCATACTAAGCTGGTATCACCACATTTCCAGATGTGTTCTGGGGTAAAGGAAAAGTTATAAATAGGGCAAACACACAGTCCACTAAATAAAATATAATAATATGGAAAATAAGAATATCAAAATAAGCAAATTACAAGGAAATACTTCTAAGAATAAAACTACAATACAATAAAACAGAAACAAAAGCAAAAACAATCAAACATATGCTATGTTGGGGAACCACTGATTACTGGAAAAGAATAAATGTACAAGTACTGTATTTGTACAGTGTTGAGTGTAACAGAAAGTAATCCATCCCCATATCAGAAGCAACTGCATGAGTGAGTAGACAAATCACGGAGGAGAAGTTTAAGTGTGTGTGAGTGAAAGGAGCAAAGTTTACTGAACGGTGGAGAGAGGTCCCATAGTTTAGGGAAGGAGAATGAGAAGGCAGCTTGACCAGCAGTGGATTTCACTGAGGAGGGCGAGAGTGAGAGCAAGCATTGCAATGTGAGTAAGAGGTAGATGGGGAAGATATGAAGGCAGGCACCAAGCAAAATCTGGAAATAAAGGGGAAGCATGGGTAAGGCACCTGACATCAAGGGAGGGAAGGGAGATGGAGGTGTACAAAGAACAGTTGTGAGTAAGCAGGGGTTTTCAAGGGCAAATCAACAGAAGAAGTAAAATAGAGGTCCAATCGGCTTAAGGTGGACTTGGGAACAGCACTAAAATGATGTCCCATGGACAAAATGGGAAGAATGATCTTAGTGAGAATGTCTCTGTGGGCAGAAAGCAGGATGCTCCTCTTATTCCTGTAAAACACATCACATTTGGAGCATAGCTTTTGTGGATAGCAACCACCTGAACAGAGAAATCAAAGCAATGGTCCAGCCAGACCCCAAGGCACTTGAAGAAGGCATCTTCGATTACCGTACCATCAGGGAATGGAAACAGAGAAGAGGGTGACTCTAGCACTCCTCTACCTGGTGCCAAAAACAGACTCCATTTTTGGACATTGAGGAAAAGCTGGATTTCATGGAACCAGCTCTGGATGTTGTTAAAATCCAGTTGGAACTGTGCCATAAGGTCAAGGGAAGTGGAGCCATAGGTATAGAGTTCTGCAGCACCTGTATATATGTGACTGGACACAGAGTAGCAGGCTATGGTGAGGTCATTTAGAAAAATAAAGAAACAAATCAGGCCAAGGGCAGACCCGTGGGGGACTACTGAGCAGATTGGGAGTAAGGGAGAGAGGAAGTCTCCAATATGGATAGCTTATGACCTGCCCTCAAGGTAGGAGTGGAACCACTTAACTGAGGAGGTAGAGAACCTAGCTGCATGAAGCTTGTCCAAGAGAATGGAGTAGTCAACAGTGTCAAAATCCTTGGCTAAATCAATAAAATGTCAGAGTTGATTAGGCCTTGCTCCATCCCAGTGAAGATATTATCAGTGAGCCAAAGGATGTAAGTTGAGTAGAAATGGGACTTCCTGAAGCCAGACAAGACAAGAGGAGAGGTGGAGAGAGATCAAGATTTTCCTAGAGTTAAGCTAGAATGGAAAGCAGAGAGATAGGATGATAGTTACCAGGGGATGAAAGGTCACCACCTTAGGAAGTGGAATGACTACTGTGAACTTCCAAAACTGGGGACTGCAAATAAGGAGAAGGAGAGGTTGAGGAGGTAAGCAGTAGGGAGGACAACAGCATGAGAAGAGAGATACAGAAAATTGAGATCAAGACCATCAGAGCTCCCAGTCTTGTGGGGTTTAATGCCAAGAGGTCTTTAACAGCAACAGCAGGGGTGGTGGGAGAGAAAGAAGAAAAGGAAGAGGGTGTGTAAAGAGGGTAAGGTAGGACAGGGTGAAAGTATAGAAGAGAGAGTAGTAGGGCAGGAGGAGAAAGAGAAGGGAGCAGTCACAGGAGGTGAAAAAAGAATTGAAAGTGGAGGTGACTGCAGTGGGGTCAGAGATAGATGTTTTCCCCACCTTGAGAACAGGGAGAGGAACTTGGTCAAACAGGAGAAGAGGACATGAATTCCCTTCCAGAACTTAGAAGGGTGATTAAGGTTGTTCTAGGAGTGGATGTGAAGTGTGTGGACTTTGCAAGCCATGCAGCTATAGTACAGTCATTAACAAGGCCCAGTAATTAGTATGGTTAGAAGGGGAGCCAGAGGACTTCTAGGTTCTCCAGACAAACTCATGTGCACAGTGACAAGCAAACAACTCAGTAGTGATCTATAGGAGATGAGATCTTATGACCCTCATTCTTCTAAGGGGACATGATGAACCCAGACAGACATATGGTTGGAGAGAAGAATTTGAGGACATTGTCAATGTTGCCAGCAGTAGAAACAGGGGACTAGTTGGTGGCTACCAGGTCAGCATCGAGGTGGCATAAATTCAGAGACTGGAAGGACTGGATCTGGATGAATATGGGGGGCTTTGGGATGATTAATCTTTTATACACAGTGGACCATGTGGTGGACACTAAGGGAATCAGGAAGGGTACCAGCATACACAATATGAGGGGATGTAAAGGCCCAGTCCAAGAGGAATGATTAAGAGATTTGAAATTATAAAAGTGGGGTCAAAGATACATTGGTTAGTGAGCTCTGAGTGGCCCTGGGGGTAGAGGCTGGGGTCTGGAGGATGGCAAACTATGGGCAAGAGTCATCCTAGTATGCATGACTGACCAGTAGGCAACACTTGCACGATGAGGCTTAATACAGGAAAATGGCAGAAGGACCCTTTCTGATGCATGCAGATGTACACTTCCTCCTGGCAACAGCCAGCAGTGGTGTTTTGTTCTGTCTCTGCTTTCAACTTCTGTGTGATGGAGGAGTGGACACAGGTGTGGAAGTACCAGCGAAGCAGTGAGGAGAAGTGTACCAAAGTTTACCACAGGGCATTAAACACAGATGCAGAGTGAAATCCCTATATGGTAGGCTCTCATATCAGCTCACAGGTAGTGCCAGAGGAACAGGCAGGGCCAGTCTTATTTTCCCACCTCAGATGTATTCTGCAAACTCTTGTATGAGGCCCTTGATATAACAAATACTACTAGTCCATGGATTACAAAATTGCCTCCTTTCCCTCACCACCCAGACCTCTTTGTCATGATCCACTGGAGCTATTGGACTCTCTGGGGTGTACAGACTATTAAAACTCAATCACTGGCTACCCCAGATCCAAACATACCCCATCAGATACTTACAGTGGAGGATGTGCTGTACAATTAACAGGATGGCTGTCAAGGGATCCTGCTTACTGCCGCCATGCACCACACCCTAGGAGGTGACACTGACAACAATGGACTAGTCCTGATTATAAGCTTGAAGTACCAGTCACAAGTACCCTCCTCCTCTTCCTCCCCCACAAGTTAAGTAGCTGGCTTACTGCTATACCCAATGATTCGATGTATAAATACTCCCATCCCCCAGGGACAGGTACAATGTGGCAAGCGGTCAATCATTATCTTCTATTTCTCCCTAAGCTGATGAAATACTCAAGTGACTAGGACCAGTTCCACATATACTACTTCCACTGCATGTGGATTCCACACACTCTTCCCTAGCCCAAAGGAGACTAGAAGTAGTTCTCATTGGTTCTTCTTCTCCTATCTCACTGGTAAGGAAAGAGACTGGTAGATGCCATTGAGAATAGTGGCTACCCTCCTGGATGGTGCAAAAGCCACTAGTCCTTCCTGTGCAAACAGTGTTTTGGTTGTTATATTGTGTTATGTTAAGAAGTATAGATGATGGTTACCACATATTATATCAGATGTTTAATGGTATGATTAGATTGTATTTTACATCAGATCAGATGTAAACTTTAGTCCATATATGTACACTGTCACAGTTGAGTAAGCTTCCTGAATTATTTTACCCTGGTGCATCAGTAGTTGGTCCTAATGGGCAAGTCTACAACCTCCTAGCCATTCTCTGATGGCTCTCTTCTTTTCTAATGCAACCACCCTCTAAAGAAAACAATAGATGCAGACATAAGATATTCAAAAGCATGTCTTGAAATGCTCAGGAGATTATCTCTCCCATAAAAAGCAAACAGGTGCTTGCTCATTTCCATAAACATCACTTTAATATAGCAATGCTGCAGGTGACTCATTTTGTCTATTCAGAGACAGAGCTGGGGTTAAGTACAATATCACCTCCAACTATTGGCAGCAAGGAGAATACAGCTTGAGTGATACTATGAGCTTCTTATGAGAAGAGGAAGGAGGTGGAGGGAAGGAGTAATGGGAGTTAGGGAGGATGGAGGGTAGGAGTCTTCTGAGGATTTCAAGGTGAAGCAAAGGAGATGAGAGGAGGCAACAACTAGGATACCAGAGAGGGTGGATGAAGCAGGAAGGCTGGAGCAGGGAAGGGTAGGCAAGGGTAGAAGAGAGAGAGAGAAATGGGCAGGGGATAGGATAGATGGAAAAGGGAAGGAAGATGATGGTGTCCAAGAAGGAGAACAGAGAAAATGTTAGGTGCAGCATGGTGGGAGAGTAACAAATCAGTGCTCACCCTGCAATTCACACCAAAATATTCTGGTGGAGGAACAAGCTTAGCTCTATATGGAGTGAAGGCTAAGTGAGGAAAACAGGTCTTTAATCAGAGGATGAGACCTAAAATTATTGCTAGGAGGCTGAAAATGAAAAAGAAAAGAGAATGGTAGGAAATAATTAGATTCAAACTGGTAAGGAGAATGCTAATATAACCAAAAAAATGGGTAACAGGTTGCACCTAAAAATGAAGAAGGTCAGAACTAAGACTTAGATGGGTAATAAAGACTAGAGCAAGGAGGGAAGCTTATATAAAACAAGAGGGGACTATGGGTCCAACTAGAACAGGAGGAGGCATGAATTTTAAATTAGAACAGGTGATAATGGAAGGTTTGATACCTTTTATTGGACCAACAAGTGTCTTGTACAAAGATGGAATTATACACAAGCTTTTGGGGCCTCACAGGTCCCGTCTTCAGGTGAATAGCAAAACTGAGCAACATAAGCATTTATATCTACTGTGGAGCAATTAAAAATCAGGAAGTAAAGTAGGAAGGTGATAATGGAAACTAGAGATGAAAGTCTAAGATGCAAATTAAAAAAATGAGAAGAAATGGGAGGGAGCTTAGTAGGAACAGGTCAGTAGGAGATGAAAGGAAGTTAAAGGGAAGACAAAGGCACACAGATAGGATCTGAGATCAGAGGCAGACTGTAAGGGTAGAATAGACTGGAGATGCCTAAGTCAGGAAGTGAGGAGAAACAAAAGAACAAAGGCCTAGATAAACAGAGTGTGAAGTAGTAAAACAGAGTTGTGAAAACAATAGGGAGTGGGTGGGACTGAGCTAAAGAGTAGTAGGAGAGGCAGGGAGGATATGAGGTACAGGCAAAAAAGGCAGATTAGGCAGAACTCAGAAAAATAATAAGAAGAGACATACAGAACCAAAGTGTGATAAATAATGACATGATTTAGTTCACAATAAAAAGGAATTACAGTTTACCATAGTGTGTCATGAAACCAATGTCCCGATTCAGTCCAGAAATGTTAGATTTAAATTGTTTAATATATTTCAGTTCCCATGTCCTTCTGTCCTGTGTGTTTCTGAAGTTGTCTCTTAGTATCAAGACAGATAAATCCAACAGAGAGTGACCTGTTTGTGAAAAATGGTTTCACGGGTGCTGCTAATCTGGTTTACTATTGTGTGATGGTGGTGATTCATCCTGGTTTTCAGTGGTTTACTAGTTTCCCCAATATAGCATCCATTTGTGCATTTCTTGCATTGAATTAGGTAAACCACAATGCTGGATTGACATGTGTAGGATCCCTTAATTTGTATTATGTTGTTCTGGCTTGTCTTGATGGTGGCCTCGGTGCATATGTGGGTGCAGGTCTTACATCTCGCCATGTTGCATGGTGTTGTCCCTCTTGTTTTCTGGTTATTTTGATCTGTTGAGAGTTTGTTATGAATTATTATGTTCGAGAGGCTGGGGGCTGCTTATTGGCAATGACAGGTGGTTCAGGGAAGATGTCCTTCAGTGTTTCATCTTCTCTCAGCATGGGTTGTAGCTCTTTGATAATTTCATGAAGGATTTTAGCATGGGGCTGTAAGTGACCACTAAGGGTGTGTGGTCAGTTTGATGTCTTTGCCTGTATTCCAGCAGATTGACTCGTGGTATTTGTATGGCCCATTCAAATTCTCTGTCAATTTGTCTTGGTGAGTGGCCCTGCTGAATTAGGGAATTCTGAAGTGTGGAGAGCTGTCTGTCTCTTGTTCTCTCATCAGAGCAGATTTGATGGTCTCGAATTACTCCACAGTGGATATAAATACTGCTTATGTTGCTCAGTTTTGCTATTCACCTGAAGAAGGGACCTGTGAGGCCCCGAAGCTTGTGTATAATTCCATCTTTGTACAAGACACTTGCTGGTCCAATAAAGGTATCAAACCTTCCATCATCTCCTGTTTTCCAAGGACCAATATGGCTGAAATCTCGTTTTACAAATTAGAACAGGTGGAAATAATTGGCTATACTATAGAAAAATGAGAATGAGAATAGAACAAAATGGAAAATGAGGGCTGTACTCTATATAGGTAGGAGGCAACAAAATTAACTGTTTTATTCCTGTTTTCCAAGACTTGCTGCAGGTCAAGCCAATAGGTTAATGTTTCTAGTCTTCCTAAAAAAACCTGTATTATTTTACACGCTCTCTCCAGTTAGTTTGTATGAGGACAGACTGTACCTATTTGAGCACTTGATGTTAAAACATTTTCTAAATTTTACCTTTGCTCTAATTCTGTTAAAATCTGCAATTTTACAGTTTGTTTCACTATCACACATTTGTTTTCTTATTCAAAAAGCACTGATTGTTTTTAAATGTATGCTCCTTCTGTGACTACCTCCAAAGCCACTTGTCAGCAGCAATCATGTATATCAGTGTCAGTGGCTCAGTAGGTAGCACCCTCACCTCTGAGGCGGAGATCAGAGGCTGTGGATTCAGTTCCCACATCTGGCATAGGTTAATATCCTAGTACTGACACTGTAGTGCAGCATGAGAGGTGCTGCACTTCTGGGTGTCGTCTTTCGGATGAGATGTTAAACTGAGGTCTCATCTGCCTGGATAGGTGGATGTTAAAGATTGCCATGGCACTTATCGAAAGAGTGGGAATTTCCTGGTGTCCTGGCCAAATTTCCTTCATTCACTAAAAATACCATCAACAGCTTAATCTGGTTCAAGGTCAGTTGGCATTTGTCTGTATCCCTTCCCCAGGTCGTGCCTGAAAATAGGCAGGATTTGTTTAGTGCGCTTACCTGGTCAACAAAAACTAAATAAAACATTTTTTCCATCCTGCCAATTGGAATAATCTGGGCTGTTTATGGGGTATAAAGGAGGATGGTTCAACCATACAAACCCAGCCCCTTAGCAAAGACTATGATTAAAGTGACAGGGCCTGTACTGACTGTATACAGTAGCCCATGCATTTTTCTCAAATAATTTTTATGGCTGCAGTGGGCGAGCCTGCTGTGGTATTACAGTAGTTCTAAAATAAGCCAATGGATGTACACTGAGGAATGGAACTGTTTTGGAATTGCAGTATGATCATTCGCAACTCAAAACAGCCCTTCCTCCCCATCCCATCACACGGTGCACTATTTAGGTTGCCAGTCGCCCGCCATGCTCAAGATGACCATTGATGTTCAGTGTGCATGCGTGACAGCACCATGGCCATCTCGTGCATGGTGAACTGTTTTACCGTGAACTTGGTGAGCACAGCTGCAGCTATGTCGGCTCTGGCACTAGCTTTGTTTTTTGCAGCTACTTGTTCACTATCCTGAGATTTATTTGCGCGGACTCTTCCCACATCAAGTACTCAGCCTGCTTAAGTTTCCTTGATTGAGTTTGGAGCTGGAAAGGAGACAATGGACCAAGCACCAGGAAATTGATTGCTACGGTACTAAATGATAAAACACATTATGCAAAGAAAATCTTCAAAGCACCCGTGGCAGCAAACAAAGCACATTGACCAAATGAATACCAATAAGGTCAATATTTTATTGCAATAACTGACCAAAAGGTGGCTCAAGTGCGAGATAAAAACTAACGTATCTCCTGGTATGCTGCCAGGCTTCTTCAGATTTTATACATTACAATGCAAAGGTGCCTTTTATACAGATTCAACACTCATGTGATCATTAAAAACCAATCAGAGATATTTGTCAAGTGAATAAACCACTTCCAAAATTAAAGTACTAAGTGTGTTAATATACATATTTGTATTAAACTTGGAATGTTTTCCACAGCAATCACAAATTATAAACACATCCAACATTCAGAAATTATATGCTGGTGGAACTATTCCGGGCACAATGTAATTATATTTTATTGTATTGCACTGAGACGGCTGAATCCTTTATTCACATCTCCCCCCATTTTTTGTTATTTAAACTGCTAATGTAAGGACATCTCCTACCCTTTAGATAGTTACTGAATATAACACAGCTAAACTATTTTTGTTTTGTTGTGTGACTCCTTATTTTAGTATCTATATTTATTCAGGAAAGCACTCAAATCTATACTATCATTGAGCCCTTTATTCTGGCGAGCTCCCAAGTTAAATATCCAATAGCTTTCTCTTTGTCCTATGAGTTTATTCAAATCCCCACCTCTGCTGCCTATTTTTACTGATTCAATGTCTATAAAATGAATGTTATATTGTTTGGTTATATTCCCCAGCACATGCTTTGTAATTGCATAGGATAAATCACCTTTTCCCAGTGCTCTTACATGCTCACCTATCCTTATATGGAATTTTCTAACTATGGCCTATAGAAAAGGCCTCACAGCTACATGTGAGCATATATACCACCCACTACAGTCACATGTGATCAAATCATTGCTCTGAACATTCTTGTTAGTTACTGGATGTGTAAATTCTTTACAAGTCCTTACATATTTACAAAACTACATTTACTACACGATGTGTTCCTGTTGGTGCAGGGCCAAGTAGCATTTGTTTTAATGGTTCAGAACTCGGCACTGTAATGCTGACAACTTTGTCCCCAATGCTTCTTTACCTACGGAACACTACACTAGGTTCTTTTCACTAATCAAATTTAGTTTGGGCTCAGGTTGTAATATCGACCAATTACTACTAATGATTTGCTTCATTTTCAACTCTGCTAGAAAAATTTGTTACAAATGAACATCCTGTTTGTTTTCACTAGTTCTACAGGCATATTGTAGTGTGTGTTCTCGGTTCATGTTATCCACCTTTTGAATTGCTGTGGCTATGCTGTGCCTACTATATCCTCGCTCAAAGGAGTAAAAACCAAACAAACTATCTTAATACCTGGAGACTTTGCTTTCACTTTAACAGGTAGTGCATTATTTAACTGGTCGCTTGATTGTTTATAAAAAACGAGTCAAAACACAGATTGAAACAGCCCAGAACCCTCTCAAACAATACCGCATATGGTAGGAGTGTTTTTCCTCCAGACCATACCACACGAGGATGATGATGAGAGAAGAACAAAATGGAGCTGGGCAAACAAGAGTTCCGATGGGTGGCTTTGTGAAAATAATTTTGACATTGGAGATGGCGTGAACCCCCTCCTGGGAGAGCAGAATCAAGATGCACAACAAACAGCTGGTGAGTCTGACAGCAAAGTACTTTTCTGTAAGTTTGAAAAGTTGGTTCTTAAGGAGAAGAATGTTTGGCACAAAACAACACTTGAGACATATCTGGTGGTCAAAAGAGCACCTAGAGGGCTCCATAATGCAAAACCCTCACCTGGAACATACAATGTTAATTTTATGAATAAATGGCACGAAACATGCAGGAAGCCTCCACAAAACATACAATTTATTTTGGAATTGACCCAACCAGCTAGAAATCGTTGACTGAGGAGATTAATAACATGGAGGCATCATTAAAAGCCTGCACATTACCAGAAGATTGGAGAAATTCAGAGCGAGTTCTAAACCATTAAAACAAATACTACTTGCTCCTGCACCAACAGGAACACATCATTGTGGTAAATGCAGTTTTGTAAATATGTAAGGACTTCTAAAGAATTTAAACATCCAGTAACTAACAAAGATGTTCAGATCAATGATTTGATTACATGTGACTGTAGTAGAATTGGTATACATGTTCACATGCAGCTGTGGAGCCTTTTATATGGGCCACACAGTTAGAAAATTCCGTATAAGGATAGGTGAGCATGTAAGAGCACTGGGAAAGGTGATTTATCCTATGCAATTTTTTTTTTTTAGTTGACTGGGTAAGTGCACTAGACAAATCCTGCCTATTTTCAGGCACGACCCATGGGAGGGGATACAGATGAATGCCAACTGACCTTGAACCAATTAAGCTGTTGGTGGTATTTTTTAGTGAATGAGGGAATTTGGCCAGGACACCAAGGAAATTCCCATCTCTCCTCAATAAGTGCCATGGGATCTTTAACATCCACCTGAACTACCACCAATCCAGGCAGATGGGAACCTCGGTTTAACATCTCATCCGAAAGACAACACCTCAGAAGTGCAGCACCCTCTCATGCTGCACTACAGTGTCAGTACTGGGATATTAACTCAAGTGCTAGATGTGGGAACTGAACCCACAGCTCTCTGATCTCCGGCCTCAGAGGCAAGTGTGCGACCTACTGAGTCACTAACACTGCAAATTACAAAGCATGTGCTGGGAATATAGCCAAACAACACAACATTCATTTTATAGGCACTGAATCAGTAAAAATAGGCAGCAGAGGTGGGGATTTAAACAAACTCACAGGACAAAGAGAAAGCTATTGGATATTTAACTTGGGAGCTCGCCAGAATAAAGGGCTCAATGATAGTATAGATTTGAGTGCTTTCCTGAATAAATATAGATGCTAAAATGAGGAAGACATACAACAAACAAAAGTAGTTTAGTTGTGTTATATTCAGTAACTATCTAAAGGGTTGGAGATGTCCCTTACATTAGCAGTTTAAATAACAAAAAATGGGGAGAGATGTGAAT
The DNA here is from genome assembly GCA_016271365.2 of Neoceratodus forsteri. Taxonomy (NCBI): domain Eukaryota; kingdom Metazoa; phylum Chordata; order Ceratodontiformes; family Ceratodontidae; genus Neoceratodus; species Neoceratodus forsteri. The sequence goes on along the minus strand of CM028132.1, from coordinate 413,921,786 downwards.
AAAGGATTCAGCCGTCTCCAGTGCAATACAATAAAATATAATTACATTGAGCCTGGAATAGTTCCACTAGCATACAATTTCTGAATGTTGGATGTATTTATAATATGTGATTGTTGGAAAACATTCCAAGTTAAATACAAATATGTATATTAACACACTTAGCACTTTAATTTTGGAGGTGGTGTTTATTCACTTGACAGATATCTTTGATTGGTTTTAATGATCACATGAGTGTTGAATCTGTATAAAAGGCACCTTTTTATTGTAATGTATAAACTCTGAAAAAGCCTGGCCACACGCCAGGAGAAATGTCAGTATTTTTATCTCGCATTTGAGCCACCTCTCGGGTTATTACAATAAAATATTGACCTTATTGGTATTCATTTGGTCAGTGGGCTTTGTTTGGCGCCACGGGTGCTTTGAACATTTTCTTTTGCAGTTTGGAGCTAGGGCAGCATCAGTTGAGCACTTAGCTCATAGAATTTGTTGACTGATGGTCACTTGGCCCACCTAGTCTGCCAATTAAAAGGCTTTATGCATTGGACAGGAATCAAACCAAAGGCACACGTGTGGAAGGGAGAATTCTACCACTGAACCACCAATTCTCCTTATAGCTTCATTTGCTGCCATGCACACTGCTTTCTCCTGCTTCATGATACAGCAGTGAGTTAGATTATGTAGTGGCAGGTTGTGGCATCTATGGGGGGTCTGCTTACCTGGGGTGGAGCGCACAAGGGCCACTCACAGGCAGAGGCAGGCAGATTGAGAGGTTAGGGTAGATGGTTGGCCAGACCTCAGGGATTTTTGGCAGCATGAGCTGAGCATAGCAGATCACTGAGGCCTTTCTCTTCCAAATAGTTTTCCATCTCTCTCTCTCTCTCTCTCTATGGTCAGTCACTTGTTAAAGTTGATGGGCAGGTTTGGTGTGGGCCATTGCAGTGTGACTTCATTTATACCAGAGAAAAGAACCCACTAGGCCCTATACTGAATGCTACCACTGTGAATTATCTAAATCTCAATCAAATGCATAGCAATTTACATGAATATTAAAACTAATTATAAAATGGGTAAGGACAGTACAGAAGTTTAGGAAAGCATGGCACACTGCAATTGGGGAAGTATAAAATATACTTGAAGAATGCAAAAAGCTTACTAGATGGTTAAAATCGAATATGAGTTATATAAGATAGGTCTGGTCACCAAGGTAAAAATAATTACAAATCTTTTATAATTATATAAATTATAAAGAGGGGTAAAATTAGTGTGGACCCTCTGGAAAATAATAAGGGGAATCAATCTCAGATGCTGGACTTATGGCACATATGCTGAATGAATATTTTAGTTCAGTTTTAACTGCAGAACAAACAGTGCTAAACTGAATCAAGTAGTTAAGTTAGACAGCCCATTTACAGTAGAGAGGAAGGATGTCTGTGACAGATTGCTCAAGATCAAACCCTATAAAGGCCAGGATGGTATTCACCAAGAGTGGTCAGAGAACTGGCCAATGAATTAAGCAGTCCTCTGGTAAAACTTTTTCAGTTATTGGTAGACCAAGACATGGTCATGGATTGTTGGAGATGGGCCACTGTAGTCCCTATTTTGAAACAAGCATTTGTCAATGCTGAATGTTTGCTTGCTGGTATTGGCATCGGTAGTGCAGGAGTTAGAGAGATGCATAATAGGAATGGCAGTGAAGTACTGAAGTAGCGCCAACCCCACCCCACCCCACCCTGCAGAGACTGACATGCATTGGGGATGTGCCTTTGGGTCATCGACCATATCACTTATACCATTCCACCTCACCCACCCTGCAGACACTGACAGGTGTTACAGTGTGCCTTGAGGTCTTTGGCCCTTTCGCGCACCCCATTCCATAAGGAAATAAGCTGAGATGGGTGCAGTATAGGAGGAATGGGAAGAACATGTCAATGGCTGCAGGTGGGGGTGGAATGGTGTGAGCATTACAACCCGATGACCCCAAGTCACCTCTCAACACCTGTCAGTCTGTACAGGGTGGGTTAATTGGGAACCCTAACACCCAGGCGTTTGTTGGTATTTTTCTCTACATTTCAACATGGGCTTTTGGGACCCCACCTCATGAACAATGGCAATATCATTTCATTACTGAATCACAAAAGGTGATTTTGCACAGCAAGTGTTCCATTCAGTGCCACAGGTGTGAAATCACATTTTGGGCAGGAGGTGAAAATGACAGCTGTACTGTTCTTTCGGAGATATGAAGAAATGGCAATGTTGAAAATCTGGGTGAAAATATGAAAAAGTGATGAAATACGAGTGTCGTAGAAACTGTGCAATGCCCGCTCATAATGCAGTCATTTTTGGAATGTTTCACAAATTTTCAACATGGCCTTTTGGACCTCCCTCATGAACTGTGGAACTGTGATTTCATTAATCTGTCCTGAAAATTGATTTACTACAGCGACTGTGCCATTCATACAGGTGCAAAAACTAATTTCAGGAAGGATGCAAAAATGACAGCTGTACTTTTCATAAGGGATGTGAAAAAATAGCAATGTTGGAAATTTGGATGAAAATATTAAAAATTGAGGAGGTTGGGTAGCTGGCCGGTGGTGCTGAGGTTGAGGCGCTGGACGCCACACCTCGCCTCCATGCTGGCGACCCAGTTTGGAAATGGATCTGGGTCACCAGGGTTGGAAGGGGCAGAGGGGTTAAGCATCCATGGACTGCTCTCCCCTCCAGGGAGGGGTCACCAGTTGGTGGCATGCTAGTGACCTCTGCCCGAAGGCGTGGGGTGGTGCACTGGCACTGCTCAGAAGGGGGTGAACTTGGGGCATGGCGCTGGGAGCGCACATGTGGACACATGTGTGCCCTGTGCATTGATGTCATTGCATGCCCTAGTTCACATCAATCTAGGAGCAGGAAAAATGGTACTGCTCATGGTGGCTTTATGGCCGTTCAGTGGGACTCCCAGCTCCAAGGGCTCACTGCGGTTACTGGATCCTGTGCCGGTGGAGATAGGGGTCTCTCCACTGCCCCAGCACGGTATGCAGTGAAGCCAATTAGGAGCCAGGGTGATCTGGATGGTGGCCGGAGTAGGTGGATGCCTGGACATGGATGGCAGACTGGGGGCCAAGGTGAGAAAAAAAAATTGATGAAGTTATGGCGTGCGTGAAACTGCAGCAACAGATGCTCATAATGCAGTCATTTGGAAGTTTTCACCAAATTTACAACAAGAGTTTTGGAACCCCACCTCATGAACTGTGGCACTGTTGTTTCATTAATTGGTTCCAAAAGGTGATTCCACACAACGACTGCAAAATCATCTCAGGACCGAGAAACGAAATGACAGTGCCAATGTTATTTGTTTATGATATTATACAAGATCCCACCCTAATGTGTGATTTAGATCTCAAGTTCAAAGATATTAGTATCGAGACCAGAGGTCACCCTCTTAAGATTAAGGGTGGAATGTTTCGAACAAACATAAGAAAAACATTTTTACCAATCGGATTGGGAAATTATACACGATTTACCACTAGAAATCATTATATCGGAAAGTAAGAATGCCTTTAAGCAGAGAATGGACAGATATGTATTAGGGAGGAAAACTAAGGTATTTCTTGTAGGACAGAAGCATACATGGGCTACAGCCCTTCGCTTCAATGCACACTTTAGCATGCACCTTAGTGGGTCCCAAGAACCCTATGTTGAAAATTTGACACCAAAACTCTAAAATTGGCTCAGTTATCAATCTAAGTTGAACCCCCATTGGCTGCCATCATAGGGCTTACCATCATTTCTTCAGTTCCCGTTGGTCTTTGAAGAGTGCAGACATGTTCCCAGTCCACAGAAGATCGCTGCTCCCAACCTCAAGAGGTAAGTATGGGTGAGGAGGGTGCAGGTTGGGGAGGGTCTGTCGGAATGATGACAGACTGTTTTCTTTTTTTTCAGGTTTTAAAAAGAAGATGTCATGGGACTGTTTTCTTTTTATGGGTGAAATATTAAAATGGATTTCAGCACACTGGGGTGGGCTCCCAGTGTACCAGAGTACTGGAGGGGAGATCAATGCGACCCGAGGATTGGGCACCCTGAGGTTGGCTGAGAACATAGGGGTGTGGGGGGCAGTGCATCTGATAACAGGAATGGGCATCCTGGTGTTGAAAACATCAAAGTATTTTTGGCACACTGGGGTGGGCTCCCAGTATGCCACATTACTGGGGAAGGGGAATACATGCTGACACAGGGATCGAGCATTCTGATGTTGGCAGGGGACAGAGAACAGAGGGTGTGGGAAGGGCAGCAGCAGTGGGAGGAGCTAACATTTAAATTTGTTATCCTGCTGTGTGCCTGGTTGGAAGGGAGGGGACTGCCACTGCAATAATGAAACTGCCCCTTATTGCAGCTGCATGATTTCTTTGAAGTGCAGTGCTCGCTCTGAAACTGCTGTCATTGGCAGCTTCAGCATTAATTGGTGGCCAAGTAGTGCCCATTAAAGCATCCGCTGCACTGACCACAACATTGCCACACCTCTGCAATGCTCTACAAAACTTAAAAGGAGAAAGAAAGATTGCATAAACTATACACATCGTGTGCCTGACAGCAATAGTGGGAAAGATCTTGGGGGAATTATCAAGGACCATATAGAAAAAGTTTATCCAGCAGACCAACTTAGGTGAATCCTTGATCAAAATGGGGATAAATGGAAATATAATACACGGATTGACTCCTGGTTGACCAACAGGAAACAGCAGGTCAGCCATAGGAGCACAACTTCAGAATGGACAATGGTGACCAGTGGGGTCCTCCAGGCTCAGTTCGAGGCTGTGTCTTTTTAATCTGTATATATCCTCCATGAGATGTGGTGAGGAAATTTGGGCTGCTAAGTTTGCAGACTATACCAAAAAGGTATGCCAGTACATAATACTGCAGACATTTACATCTTACAGAGGGCTTTGAGTGAACTAGAACAGTGGGCACACTCACACAGGCTGGAATTTAATATTGACAAATGTTCAGTCATGCACTTTGGCAAAACAACACTAAGGTATCATATCTTCGGGGATTGTTAAAGGAAGTAACCCAGGGAGATTTGGGCATTATTATAACTAGTGATCTAAAATTCACAAAGCACTGTTTTATCAAACAGAGGACCAATGGCATTTTGACCAACATTATAAAACACATTGCAAGTAGGGATAGAGGCGATGGTTCCCTGTATGTGTCCTGGTCAGACCACATTTTGAGTATTGTGCTCAATTCTAGGCACCAGGTACAAAGCTGTGATAACAACACTAGAGGGAGTTCAGCGTACAGCAACAAGATCAATAGGTGACTTTAAAGGCCTTACATACAACCAAAAGTTAGATAACTTCATTTTTCATTCATTTTATTTTGTTAACCAGGTAAGTTCACTGGGCCTATTGGCCATTTACAGCACGACCTGGGACACAAAACTTTACACATAAGTCAACATAACACAAAAATATTTACACTTAAATCAGCTTAATAATTATTAGAAATGATTACAATTTGCCTCATTCAACAAACATTGTCTGTAGGGATATAACTTATGGATGTATTCTCTGGAATATTGCAGATTCAGGGAGATACAGTATGTGTATGATTTTTTGTGCGCTGACCAATGATGGCCAATAATGTCCTATGGGAAGGTCTGGGACTTAGGCTAAAGCATCAACCACATGACAGTAGATCTCATGTATTACAACTAAGGGGATCATTGTCACTCAAATAGTAGAAGGCATTGATATAGTCAGAGAGTGGTGAAACTCTAGAATTCACTACCATTTCATGTAGTAGGTAGCAGGGATAGGAATAATTTTAAGACTAATTTGGATAAATATTGTATAGGAAATGGAATAACTAGGTATAGCTACTACTTACAGGTAAGTGTTATGGACAAATTGTCATCTCTTTCTCTGTGTTCACCTATGAGACCTACAGTATGAGGAAGCTAACTGGCTGAGAGGACATTCCAGCCAGGCTTTTAATTTTATTACAGCACAATAAATAACAAGGTCCACTAGCAGTGATCTAGTTACTTAGTGGAATCTGTGAGCCATGGATCCAATGCAGTAATGTAGCCACCGTTTTTTCCATAGTAAGTGGTGCCCTACTTTCCTCAGTGACTCAAACTCAGTCAAACCACAAAAGAAGCATATTGAAAACACACAGAAAGGATAGGTTACCATACAGAAAGCAATGCCTTATCTGTCTCCCAGATTCATGGTCCTCACCCAACTTGCAGGCCATCTGTTGGACAAATTATGAATCCCATCTGAACTACAATAGGAAATAGCACTATCCCCAAATACAAAAATCACATTCACCACTTCGTGTTGTGAAAAATCACCTCTTTATTAATTTCCAAAAGTAGTGCAGTGCAAAATATTAAAACACTCACTGTGTGGCTGCTAGGTCCCCATTTGATGACCTAATGTTTTGCATATAGCTTCATCTAATGTGACATCCACCAATGCTGTCCTCCTTCAAATGCAAAATATATAACAATGCAATTAATTAAGGGATAGCAAGTGGTGCCAAGGATATTATTGCAACCCATAAGGAGCACATCATTAAAATCACGGTACTGATGGCCCTGAAGGTGCCAACAAAGCTCTGTAAAGTATAAAATAATAATGTATTAAAATGCAATATACTGTGTGCTTACCTGGATTCAAACCTACTTATAAATCATACACTTGGTGTGCCACTGAGCTACAGGTATGAAAATTGCAGTTTCTGTGGAGTGGGGGATAGGTAGCAACCTGGAAAATTGGTGACTTGGGATCTAATCAAAGCAGGAGACTTATCTTCACAAATTGTGATTCTTAGGAAATGTTCTTCTCATACTAGTTACTATTCCAACTCCACATCACCATGCACTGCCACTCAAGTGAGTTTTCATACTACACAAAAATTGAAACAAATATTTATGTCTCTGCCAGGATTCAAACTGTGTATACCTGTATTTGAACAACTAGTCATTTGACACACATGCAGTGTGCCACTGAGCTGCAGGTAAGTGAAGTGCAGTTCCAATGGTGTAGAGGTTATGTCACAACCTGCAAAACAGGCAACTAGGGATCTAATCCTAGCAAGCAATTTACCTTCACAAATTGTTGTTCTTAAGTAAATGTACTTCTCATATAATGTACTAGTCTAACTCAATATCACCATGAATCACCCCTGAAGTGAGAATCCATCTTATAAAGAAAATGTGAAACCAAATATTCAAGTCTCAGCCAGTACTTAATCTGTGTAGATCTGTATTTGAACCAGTCATTTTTGACTGTTAAGGAAACACACATTTAGTGTGCCACTGAGCTACGGGTAAATGTGTACAGTTCGATGATATAGGGGTTATGTCACATCCTGTAAAACTGGGGACTGGGATCTAATCCCAGTAAGCAATTTACTTTCACAGATTGTTGTTCTTAGCTAAATTTACTTCTCACATAATTTACTATTCTAACTCCACACTACCATGAACCACCACAAAACTGAGTCTCCATCTTACAAAAAAAAAAGCTTAAGTCCTTGTCAGGATCTGAATTGCTGATCATTTGCCACTAGGCAAATACACATTCAGTATGTCACTGACATGCAGGTTAACAACCTGCAGTTACTATGGTGCATTGAGATGTTGAGAAATTATATTTTGCCTGTGAAATTCCCAAAATCGGCAATTTGTCCATGCAAAATATTTCATGAAATTCGCCTGTTACATGAAATATTTTGCAGGGTGCGAAATGCGAATTTTGACTGTAAAATGGATATTTCACTGTAAAAGTGATGAAATTTCACTGGCAAAGGTGAATTTTGTCATTTTGTGGGTGAAATGTCACCTTCCACAGGCAAAGTTTCACATTCCATGGGCAGAATTCCGAATTTTGCTTCCATGTAAAATTTTGCAAAATGGGCGAATTAGCAACATATTTTGCATAGTGAAATTTTCCAATTTTTCACATCTCTAATGATGTAGAGGTTATGTCACACCTGCAAACAGGCCACTGGGGTCTGATCCCAGCAGGTGATTTTTCCTTCAGAAATTTTTATTCTTAGCTGAATTTACTTTTCATACAATTTACTGTTCCACTCTGCACCACAATGAATCACTACTCAACTGAGCTTTCATCTTACAACAAATGTTTAAGTCCCTTCTAGAATTCAAACTTTGTTTACCAGAATTTGAACTACTAACCTTTTCCTGCTAAGCAAACACACATTCAGTGTGCAACTGAGCACTCATCGAACTAAGATGCAATTCCTGTGATGCAGAACTATGTCACAACCTGCAAAACAGGTGAATTGTGATCTAATCCCAGATATACCTTCACAGACTGTGAAGATTGTGATTCTTAGGTAAATTAATTTCTCATATAAGTTACTGTTCCAACTCCACACCACCATAAATTGCCACTGAAGTGAGTTTCCACCTTACCAAAACAGAGGAACAAATGTGTATATCCAGCCAGGATTTGAACCACTGATCCTTTGCTTACTAAAGGAATACATGCAATGAGCCACTGAGCTGCAGGTTAGAAAATTGCAGTTCTTATGGAATAGAGGTATGTCAAAACCTGCAAAACATGCAACTAGGCATCTAATCTCAGCAGGTGATTAATCTTCACACATTGTTGTTCTTAAGATAACAATTCTATGATTTATTACAATAGTAGCCACAGACATTGCCAGCCATTTCCAGATAGTTTGTGAAATGTCTAAAGATTTTCTCTCTGCTGCCCCTACTGTAGAAATGCAGAAAGCAGGAGATTTCTCTAGAAATATCTCAGAAATTGCAGGAAATAGCTGGCAATGTATGTGGCTACTATTGTAGTCCAATTACACACTGCCATGAATCACCACTCAAGTGAGTTTCCATCCTACAAAGAACATTTGAAAAATATTTAAGTCCCTGCCATGATTCAAACTGTGCATACCTGCATATGAACCACTGTTTTTTTTGCCTCATAAGCAAACACACATTCAGTGTGCCACTGAGCTACAGGTGGGTTGCAGTTCCTATGATGAGAGGTTATGTCATATCCTGTAAAACAGTGGACTGGGGCTCTAATCCCAGCAGAACATTTACCATTACATATTGTTGTTCTTAGCTGAATTTACTTTATGTGTAATTTACTATTCAACTTCAAGTCACCATGAATTGCCATCAGTGAATTTCCATATTATAAACACATTTGAAAAAAAATGCATAAGTCCTTGTCAAGATTTGAACTGTTGATCCTGTGCTTTCTAAGCAAACACACATTCAGTGTGCCATTGAGCTGCAGATCAAGTAGCTGCAGTTCCTATGATGTAGAGATTATGTCATACCTGTAAAACAGAGTACTGTGGTCTAAACCTACCAGGTGATTAATCTTCACAAATTGTTGTTCTTACTAAATTAACTTCGCATAAAGTTCACTATTCCATTCCACATCACCATGAATCACTACTTTACTGAGTTTCCATATTTACAGAAATAGTTGAAAAAATGTTTAACATCCCTGCCAGGATTCAAACTAAGTTTACCTGAATTTGAAACACCTGAACTTTTGCCGCCGGTGGTGCTAAGGGTTGCAGAGATGGACACCACACCTCACTCAATGAGCCCAGTCATTGGGGGTCAGCAGGACAGGACTAGAATCGGCGTCCGATGACAACTCTCCTAGTCCTGGGGAAAGGGGTGGCGCCGCACTCTGGAGGTCCCTGGGGATGCTCGGAGGAACTGCAGTAGCATAGCTGCTCAGTGGGGGAGCATGACAGACATCTCCATGTAGTGCATGGACATCTTTGCACATCCGTGCTCCCATTGGGAGAAACAAAGGAAAAAGTAGCATGGTCCGTGGCAGCTTGATGGCCGCTCTTCACCAGCCAACGATGCACAGAAATAGGTGTGCGCGCCTGAGTGGATCCTTGCTGCATGTGGGGGGTGAGAGGAGCCCCTCTCAATGGTCATAGCTGCAAATGCCAGCTGGGCACGTTAGCTTCAGAGTCAGAGGTGAAGGTTGGAGGTGGCTGGATGTATAGCAGGACTGTGGCTGCAAGGTGAGGAAAAAGTAGTAATGATAAAAAAAACACTAAACTTTTACCTGTTAAGCAAACACACATTCAGTGTGCAATGGTGCTGCAAGTAAAGGAGTTGCATTTCCTATGATGTAGATGTTATGTCACATCCTGCAAAACAGACATCTGGGGATCTAGGGGACATATTCAGTGCTGGTTGGTTGCACATGCATAACAGCGTGCCACACAAAATAGATGCTCTGACTGGCACCGTTGCAATATTCTCATGGAATGTGCAATCAGTACAGATCACTCATCCTGTGAATATGGGACCCTGGATGTGGCACAAAGCAGTTGGCTGCCATGGTGGGCACAGCACACCTGAGTCAGGGAATGAAGACAGCCAATGGGGAATGGGTGGCACATACCTGGATGTGACATTACCCCCAAAGGTGATATTCAGTCACAATATGCTAATGAGCTCATTAGGCATGCATAGCACAAACAGGCCTCATGCATGCTCATTATAGGCTCATTAGCATCTTCACCGACTGAATCGCTGGGCCAGCCCCCAGCCCAGATCATAGCAAATATGCTCAGTCCCCTGCCAGCCCTGGCAGTCCAGTGATACCCCTTCCCATCCCTGATCCCAGATCGATAGACAGTTTTCATAGTGTAGCAGTATCCCTCCCAGCCCCGATCCCTGACTGAAAGAGTAATACACAACCCACCCAGCCCATACTATGTACAGTACATTGCATTGACAGATTAGTCAGCAGCTGGCCTGGTGGTGTGCAGAGGCTGAACCAGTCACCGGCTCTGGTTGGGGTGGCGGGATTTGGGGTCCAGTCCTGAGATGGTGGGGACTGCTACAGTATTGAAATACTGAGGCATTCTGTCTATTATTTCAGACATTGGGATTGGGGCTAGAAGTGGCTATGGTGTTAGAAGTGGCTATGGTGTTAGAAGTGGCTATGGTGTTATTACAATTGGGGAATGGGGCTGGGGTGGGGCATGATTGTATTTTCAATGGAGAATGGGGCTAGGTGGGGGTTTGTTCCTCTTCCAGTTGGGGATGGAGGGGTACCACTACACTATGGAAAATGGGAATTAGGCGGACATTGTTTCTCAATCAGGGTTCAGGGATGGGGTGGGATTCCCTTTTGAATGGAGATTGGGGCCAGGTGGGATGCACCTGCCATATGGAAAATGGGGTTGCATTATTCTATGCATCAGGGATTGGGGTTGGGAGGGACCCTACACTTTGATAGTGGGATGGGGACTGTTTTCCACTAAAAGGTGATAGGGGTTGGGGGTACCAATTGACTGCCAGGGCTGGTAGGCTGCTGTGCACCTGGCTGCACTTCCACAGCCTGCCTGTGGGTGGCTGAATGATTTTGGTCAGCTTTTTCAGCCTATCTTTGCTTGGCACAGGTCTGGCCTTTGCTGAGCACATTTCCCACCGAATATGACCATCGTGACACATTCAAGAGAATGTACCCACTACATGCACGCATACATTCTTTGTAGGCCAGGGCCCATTCACCTTTGGGGAGTTCAGCACACCCCTTTGAATATCACACTTTGGCACATTTTCTGGGATGCGCAGCTCATCTCCATTTTCTTTCAAGATGTGCAGCACATCTCCTTTGAAAATGGGGCCCTCAACCCAGCAGGCAATTTACCTTCACAAATTGTTGTTCTTAGCTAAATTGACTTCTCCATCATTTACTATTCCAACTTCACACCACCACAAATCACCACTCAAGTGAGTTTCCATCTTCCATGTATCAGAATTTGAACCACTGATCCTTTGTATGCAAAACAAATACATATTCAGTATGCCACTGAGCTACTGGTAAGTCTGTTGTAGTTCCTGTGATGTAGAGTTTAAGTCAAAAGCTGCAAAACAAGGAACTGGGATCTAATCCCAGCGGTGATTTATCTTCATAATTGTTTTTCTTAGCTGAATGTACTTACGTAACTTATTATTCCAACTCCACACCACCATGAATCACCACTCAAATGAGTTTTGCAAATTTTGCACAATTCATTTGAAAAACAAGATGCTTAAGTCCCTGTTAAGATCTGAACACTGACCATTTACCTGCTGAGCAAACACACATTTAATGTGCTCCTGAACTTTAGGTAAGTGAGTTGTACTTCCTATGATGTAAAGGTCATTTCACACTATAAAACAAGCTACTGGGCATCTAATCCTGTAGGCAATTTACCTTCACAAATTGTTATTATTGGCTAAAATTACTTATCATAAAATTTATTATTCCACTCCACTCCACCATGAATTGCTTGTCAAGTAATTTCCACCTTACAAAGAAAGTTGAAAAAAGTTTAAGTCCCTACTATGATTCAAAAATATCTATCTGAATTTAAACAACTAATTCTTTGTTTAGTAAGTGAACACACATTCAGTGCCGCTGAGCTGCAGGCAACTGAGTTACATTTCCTATGCAAAACAGATGACTGGAGATCTAATCCAAGCAGTTGATTTACCTTCACAAATTGTTGTTCTTTCTTAGCTAAATTTACTTCTCACATAATTTACTATTATAACATCACACCACCATGAGTCACCACTCAAGTGAGTTTCCACCTTTCATAAAATGTTTAAGCCTCTGCCAGGATTTAAACCACTGATCCTTCACTTGCTAAGCAAACACATGTTCAGTGTGCCACTGAGCTACAGGTAAGTAAGTTTCAGTTCTCCATGGTGGAGTGGTTATGTCACAACCTTCAAAACAGGTGATTCAGATTGTATTCAAAACTAGACAAGCCTCAGATGGGATTAATTTAACTGATTGCAGCATACTGTAGTACTAAATTCAATCATTAGAAAGTGTGCTGTTAATCTCTGATAAAACCTTTCACTACATCTGCAATAACAGTTAATAATTTGACTCATACAACACAAAATATAGTGAGGAAGAAAAATTGTGCAATACAGGGATCAAACACAGGCTTGTATGTGTGAAATCCTATACCAGGACCTAAAAGTCCTATCACTGATATCATCAATGACATCATGCAACTGAATCACTCACACAGAATGTAACATTGAACTTGACTAAATGCACAATAGAGTATGCATGACCACAAAAGGTGCTAACAACTATATTCTTGGCACCAAAACCCTGAATCAGAGAGCTGTGCTGATACATTTTGTCAATCCAAGGTGGAAAAAACAACCAACAGTGCACATCACTTGTCTGAAAAACAAAAGAAATATAGAAATGAATGTACACATGTCCTGAATATTACAAACTTAAAAACATATTTTCTTATCCAGGACAATGTGCACTGATAAGGGTCAAAATACCTTTTTTATTGTGCCCATTCAAACACTACACAAGTAAATGGCAACAGCATTATGCATCTATAGTTATAATCTGAAATACTTTTGGGGAATCACTCACATTGTGCATGCACTGATATGTTTTGACTCATCTATTGGAGGGAATTTCACTGGGTCACCAAATTTAAATTTCCTTTAGACTGTTAAATATACAGTAATCAGTCTTCTTGGTGCCCAGATGCAGAATTATTTAGGAATGTCAAGACATAACTAAGAGTCCACAACTGTGGGAAGTTATATACTGCACATTCAGTCAAAGCCACCATTTATACCCCCGCATGGTGAATAGGAATTACTGGAACCCCAGGAGGCCAATAATATCAGGAATAAGCTCTATAACTGAGCCACTGTCCAGATATGTAGGTGCCCACATCCACAATCCAGTACAACTGAGATCCTACATCAAAGACACCACCAGCTGCTACGGATTGTGGGAGAAATGCAAATTCACTCATTCATTTTTATTAAAGTTAGACCTTTGGAGGGGCGGGCCTGCCAGCACGATGGTGGCAGTGTAATTCTTTGAACAACCAGACATGGAGAGCATCCTGACAACCTTCTAACAGACTGGAGACTGGGTGATGATTTTATTTCAGACCAGAATTAATCCAAGATCTCTCGCTGCAGGTGAATAACAAAATCAGCAATATTGCTTGACCACAGAGGCTACACTGAGTCCCAGAAAGTTTGTGCAGTGCCATGAGGTAGCGGCCCAGCCAGACAGGCTGTCTGAATTTATACTACCTGGTGAGGAGCTCCAGAGAACCCAGCAGCACCAAGCGTATACAGGATGGTCACAGCCTTAAGATGCAGGTCCCACCCACCAGTCAAGCCAATCAACATCAGACCTAGGGGCTATAATGTCCAAACTGGACAAAATACTGCTGGACACTAATGACTTGAAAAAAGTTTCCCATAAAACAAATGCGGATTTAACCACACTTGCAACCTAAGTGACTCATGCTGAATAGTCCACCCAGTGCCTTGAGTTAACAGCACAAGCACATAAGGGAACCTAGCAGACCACACTAACAAACTTCAATATTTATTAAATAAAGTGGATGACATGGAAAATCGCACCAGGAGAAAAAGCATTAGAGTTGTAGGGGTGCCTGAAGGAGCAGATGGCAGGGACATGCATACCTTTATTTGCATACTATTATCAGAACCGCTTAATGACAACAACTGCACAGCCCCAGATGTTGAGAGGGCTCATCGTTCCCTATTACGCCCACAACCAGGGGAAAAACCCAGGCCCATTCTTTCCAAATTCTTCTGGTATCCAGAAAAAGAATACATTCTTCAGAGGGCATGTGAATGAGGCTCGTTCAATGGCATGGACACTGCATACAAATGTACCAAGATTTTCACAAGATCTCTTGAACAGGAGATGGGCATATGCTGGAGTTAAGCAGTAGTTCTATAAACTACACATCAGAACTCGCTGAGATATCCAGCCACTTTAAGAATAAACTTCAGCAGGGAGTACATTTCTTTTAACTGCCCTGTGGAGACTGAACATTTCATTCTTGAGCATTGTCACAGATCTGCAGCTTCTCCATCGAACAGAGGCCTACCACTAGGCAGCTCACCAGCAAAGATGGAGGTGAGCCATGAGGTGCAAGCTCTGGACACATGCCAGATAGCCTGAGGGGTAGAAAAGGAAGCACTCTGGCAACTGGCCACGAGAGGATGCACCAAGAAGAAGCCTTGAGGGGACACACGAAACCCCAACCCAGAAGAGAATGCTCCCAAAGTTGGCAATGAAGATTTCTTACATCTGATGCCAGCAGCTGCTCCCAGGAGTGACCCCTATTAAAATGAGTAACTGATATGAACCCCACAGGAAACTAACCCTGGCCCCTCTGGACCTGAGGGTCAAGCACTGAGTTCACTCATGCTTATACAGACTGCACCTACAATCTCAGGGGACTGGTCCCCACTACCAGATGACTGGGCAGACTGTATACAACATGAGGAGTCTGAGGACGAGAACTCCTTAGACAAGCTGGAGGATCTGCTAAATGCCCTTGCTGACATTGACCCAACGGGCTGACTCTGAATGCTAATGGGGTTTTGTATAGTATCTTGGTGCTCAAGAGCAGCCAGGGATCAGGTAACACCCTCTCTTGTCTTACTACTCTAAGTTTTGGAGGAGGTTGATCAAGTTGTAAGCAACACAGTTACTAGCCCACCAGTTTATTTTACCTCAAGGTGGACTGCTTTTCTCTATTTGTTATGTTCACTCTAGTACAACTCTAGTGGACCAAAGGAGACATTAACACCGAGGTGGGCCCCTCCTAGAACCCACATTCAGTTGCTGCCTAGGTTTAATAAAGGGCATAAGTGGGTATGGATACAGCTTATTAGCAGTGCAGCCAGGAGGATCACCTGCAGTGAACACATGGAAGGCACACAAGACAACCTCCTGTTGCTCATTCTGCTATTTAGTAAAGGAGGAAGTAACTAAGGCTCGTCTCTTAAGAACAGCTTAGCCACAGGTATCCCTAACACCTCCCTTCCCCTTCTTCCCCATAACCGCACCAATGAACTCTTGCCCCAGACTATCAATGAGGAATACTTACCAGCTGTGATCCACACCCATTACATGACGAGGTGGATGTAGCAAGGCTGATTATGATTACCACCCCTCCATGGGCTGTGAGCTACCTCTCACCTAGTGGCCCAAAAGGGACTTTTGGCCTCGAGTAAATACATAGTAGTGTTACTGAAGGCTTTGCCCTCTCTCCATGGAGGATGCCCTCCATGTTTATCTGCTTGTACGGAGAACCTGCAGTATAACAACCTCCCCAGAGAAGGGCTCTGGGAACATAGGGCACCAGGAAAATGTGGAGCCCAATTCCACTTTCTGAGCCTTACCTCTACTTCAGGTGAAATGTTGCTACGTTGTAATTTTTGCATTTTGATGTTATTGCTGTTATCAGTATAGTTTTCAACACAGTTTATAGCTGTTTTCAACTCGGCCTTTATGGGCGACAACAGAATAAGATAATAGAGTCAAGGACTGGCTCCAAAACTTAAGAATGAAGGGAACAGAATACAAAGCTTGGTTACAATACACACTACACAGATACACTGCAGACATGGAAGTTACCAAAGAAACCCTCCTTGTGAGGGAAAACACCCCACCAACTGACACTACACCAACAACTAGACACAAAGGGCCTATACCTTTGATTGGAATAGGTAATTATTGACCACATTTAAAGAAACAACACTGCCAACCAGGGAATATGGATAGTATCCGAGACATAAATCTAATCTCCCGGAACATCTGAGGCTGAACTCCCAATCAAATGGAAAAAATATTGACTCACCTAAAAGCCTACATTCCACATGCCTTCCTCCAAGAGACAAAACTGAGTAATCAATACCATAGCACATCGGTGAGCCTAACAAAGGGGTCTTCATTTTGCTCCATAAGAACCTGAAGTGGACAGAGATTCAACATGAAGCAGACATGTCAGGCCACTGGGTATTGGTTAAATTGTCTACTCAATGGGTTCCATACTACTGGTAAATGCATATGCAGCAAATGAGGATGCCCATGCCTTCTTTTATGCCCTCTCCCAAAAACTGCTAGATCACTCTGAGGATAATCCTAGCATACTGGTGGGGGGACCTCAACCTGGCAATGGACTTCTTGATGGACAGGTCTAATGCCAGACCAGAGCCGCACACTAACTCACACAGAGCTCTTTTAGATATGCTCACCTTGCACAAGCTAGCAGATGTGTGGAGACTACACCACCCATCTGAGGGAGACTTCACTTATTTCTCAGCAGCCAGAGCTATGGCCAGTAGGCTATACTACTGACTGACTTAAGAGGAGTTACCTCACGGTGACTAACTCTCATATTGCACCACTAAATTTATCAGACCATGCCTCACTGCTGCTCACATTACTCCCTGACTCCACACGATCATAAAATAATCTTTTAGAGGCTGGCTCCCTGCTCTTACAAGACCCTGATTTTCACATCCTGGCCAAGACAGAAACAACCAAATTCTTCCAGAACAACCCCCTGGCTCAGCCTCTGCTGCTATGATTTGAGAGACCTATAAGGTCACTATGAGAGGGCTAATTATCAGCTTTGCAACACACAGGCAGAAACAGAAGGACCAAGAAAAGGTTTAATAAGAAGCCCAGCTTAAAACCAAGAAAGCAACATACAAAGCCCTTACCCTCAGGCTTAAAGACCCCAAACTCATTTCTGAACTGACAAGACTTAGAATACAACTTAACAACCTGGCAACCAGACAAGCTGAGCTATATATGTAGAAGAACCCACAAATACTGGGCCCAGGGAGAAAAAACTGGGAAGCTGTTAGCCTACAGGCTCAAAAAGAGGCAGACTGACAGGCCTATCCAGGGACTAAAGAACCCACAGGGCAAAATGGTATGTGAACAACAGAGAATCAATGACATCATGTCAGAATTTTACCAAACTCTATATACCTCCCATACAATTGGGATAAAGCCAAATTCACAGCTTTCACTGACTGGTTATCTCTCCCAACTCTGACAGGAACCTCAAAACATGCACTGGATATGCTGGTCACCACCTCCAAAATTAGTAAATCTATCCTAAGCATTGCTCAACACAAAGCCTCAGGCAGTAATGAATACCCGCAGACTTTTATAGGTTGGTACGTCTTGAGGTGACCCCCATGTTAAGAATGCTACAGGAAGCCCACTTGGAAGGGACACTGCCTCCCGCACTGAGAGAAACCATGATAACTATTCTTCCCAAGGAAGGGAAGGACCACACAATCCCAGGGAACTATAGGTCCATCTCACTGATGAATGCTGCCACCAAAATCTTGGCTAAGGTTCTGGCTACCAGGCTGGAGAAACTTCTACCCGATATTGTCCACCCTCCCAAATGGGCTTGTGAAAGGGAGACATTGCTCAGATAACCTCCATGCCCTCATCACCCTGATGCAAAAGGCAGCAGGTCTCCCTCTCCCACAGCACTAGTAACCATAGACTTCAAAAAGCCTTTGATTCAGTAGAGTGGGAATACCTGCACACAGTACTAGATCTGTACAATGTGGGATATAATTCTCCTCCTGGATCCAAACCCACTGTCAGAAACCCAGTGGCAGGGTCATAACCAATGCTACCATATCTCCACCCTTTGAACTGCACAGAGGCACAAGGCAGGGTGTCTCTATGCCCCCTACTTTTCGTGCTAGCAATGAAAACCTTATCAGTGGCTATCCATGCTAATCCAGGGTTCCAGGAATTCAAGTGGGAGACAGGCGCTACCATACCAAGTCATATGCAGATGATTGTTTAATAGTGAGAGTAATATTGAAAGCAGCATACAACCTATTCTGAACACTCTACAGGCATTTGGGGATATATCTGGCTTGAGAATTAACAAACCAAATCAGAGGTACTTCCCTGAACCTCTTGCTGCCCCCAAAGATAGTCTCTACTGGTCTCAATTGGTACCCCTCAGAAATGAAATACCTGTGGGTAAGTTTTCTCAGACTTGTCCAGTCTGGCAACAGGAATTATGCACCAGTCTGGGCCCACCTCTCAAGGAAATATTAAGGTGGGAATATCTACATTTATCAACATTAAATTGTTGGACCTTATTAATTTAATTGATTTGTTATGATCATTTATTATGTTGTTTTAAATATGTACAAGCACCTTGGTTATTAGAAAGGCGCTTTTTACAAATAAAAATGGCATTGCATTGCATCCTTAGCAGGTAAGATAGCTGCAATAAAGTTAATGATGGCCCCAGGATATACTACTTGATCTCTCACCTACCTTTCATCCTTCCCAAGCTATGGGCACAGAAATTCCACTCACTGAAGAGCAGATTCCTATGGGGCAGCCACAAACCTAGATTTAGTAGAGCTAAACTCCAGGCCTCTTGGAAAGAGGGACTCGAATCTACTTGACTATTCTAGATACTCCTATGCATTCCTTACTACAAGATATGCAAGGGCCTGAACAGGAGAACCATACATCGCCGACTTGGCTAGAAATAGAGACTGCAGCTTTGGGGTTATCTCCCACTTAGTTATATGGGAGCTCCTCTACCTAAGATAGCCCAAACATTGTGACAATTAAGGCAAGCCACCAGGCCTAGACCCAATTGGGAAAGGGGCATGCAACTGCCTGAACCAGGACCTAATGACCCCCTCTGGAATAACCCCCACCTCTGTGTAGAACGGCATCTCATAAGGTGGAACTCATGGATTCAGTCCCAGATCTATACATTCCGGGACCTGTTACAGAAAGACAATACTATCTTTGTCTCCTTCCAGTCCCTGAAAGACAACTACCACTTGCCCCAAGAGTGCTTTTGGCAATATCTGCAAATCAGAAGCTTGTACTATAGATGGAAGAGAAGGAAGTGTCTCTGCCCAACTTGTCTCAAGAACCTCAAATCCTCCCCATCCAAACTACCCCTTCTGACCTGGTCTCAGAAAAATAAAGGATCGGCTGGGGTTATACAAGGCTGATGGATAGACCGCCCAGACCCCTCGACCCCTGTGAAGGCCAGGTGGGCAACAATGCTGAACATAAAGATTTCAGACTTAGAGTGGAGCAGGTGCTGGCAAATCACACACACAGCCTGTGTGGACCAGCGAAGCCTGCTGATCAGAAACAAGATTTTACGTCTATGGTATCACACCCCTTCCAGCTAAAAAATGGGGTTGTTATCCCAAGATGCATGTTGGAGATGTAACACAGCAATGCAGACCTGCTCCATATCTTCTGGCAGTGTGGATCACTACACCCAATATGGAGTAAAGTAATATACTCCTGCTCCAGAATTCTCAAGACGACACTCCCCTTCTAACCTGGACTTTTGGCTATTGGGCCTTCTTTCCAAAAGGAGCACCTAAATGTCAAACATAGGTTATGGTTAACTCAGGCCTCGGTAGAGCTGGTCAGACTTATACTAAAGTGCTGGAGATCCCAGATGTCTCTCTGTATAACGAATGGTATCAGGCCATGGAATCTTTGGTGTCCCATACCAGAATGGCTCACTTTGTTAAAATTACCCATGAAGTCTATCGAGAAATCTGGGCCCCATATATGAGGCTCTTATCCCTGCCCCCACTAAAAGACATGGGTGCCAGAAACGCACTCAGCAGGTCAGGCCCTCTGCTCCCACAGTTCCAACTTCTGAGCACAGTAATATCAACAGGTAACAGACAGGGTAACCCTCCTGTCTGCTTGTGGAGTCTGGATCACTTTTGGTCTCAAGTTCTTGGGGATTCAAACTGTACACCTAATGCTAGCGTACCCAAATGTATAGGTTCAGATAATATTGTCTTCAGGGGATGCAATATATATTTGCCTAAGAGCACCTAACCAGGTATCCAAAATGAACCCTTAAAACTCTATAAAAGACCTTAGGTATATTCTTACCTTTTCCCAGTCTAGTAACACCATCAAGCTTTTGAACAGTTTTGTCAGTCTTAACCCTCTATATGTCACATGCAAAAGAACTGACCGACACACCCAGGCAGTCTTTCAAAATAAAGATTTTACTAAAGATGATAAAAATATGAAAATGTAAACACTGAACAATATGTCAAAGAGCATACACTCACTAAAAGAAAACAAGGAAAAGTACAAAACAAAAACTCCTACCACAATACATTTATACTTTTCTATCAAATGTATTACCTCTATAATGCTTATAGTTAGATCAGAGAGCTCTTTCTTGAGTCTCAAAATGATATGTCACTAAGCAGTTCAGACACAGAATAGTTTAAACTGTGTCTTCCACACCATTTCTGTGAGTCATCTAGCTCCTCCTTTTAGACTATAAAAACAATACAAACAGGATGTCCTATCAGGAGGTATATTAAATAAGGTGACATCAGCAAAAACTCATTTACCAAATTATGAGTCTTTTGATCCACCAGTTCCCTTGAAGTTTTACAACCCTGCAATCCCTCACCTAAGGGTGAGATATCTGGCAGGAATCAGCTTAATGATGTCCTGTTTCTGAAGTCATAAAATGTATATTTAGCTTCCAAACTTCAAAACATGTCATAAACAGGCCATTAAATGCAATATCTCAAGGAAGTTAATTACATTACAGAGATCTTCTGGTCAATTATGCATCCTGTAGTTTTCATTGAAACCAGGTCGGGGGTATCACCCAGGAGCACAGGCTGTCTTATGTGAGACAAATCACATACTAATTTTATATTACAAATATCATAGAACAATCATAACCAGCTGGCCAAGCGTCACAGTCCTCACCCATTACTCCAGAATTCCTTTATGTCTATCCCATGCATTCTTAAATCCGTGATTGTTTCAGCCCCACCACTTCCTCTGGCAGGGTGTTCCACTTGTCCACCACCCGTTCTGTGAAGAAATTCTTCCTCACGCTTCCTCTGAATCGCTCCTCCTCCAACTTCATCCCATGCCCTCTAGTCCTGAACATCTTTTCACTTAAAAATAGTGTATTCCTGCACCCTGTTCCTCCCTGTAAGATACTTGTATGTCTCTATCATATCCCCTCTCTCCCTCCTCTCCTCCAGGGAGTACATGTTCAGTACCTTCAACCTGTCCTCATAGGACTTGTGATGCAATCCATGCACTATCTTTGTTGCCCTCCTCTAAACCTTCTCTACCCTGTCTATGTCCTTACGTAGGTAAGGTCTCCAGAACTGTACAGTGTACTCCAGGTGGGGCCTCACTAGTGTCTTGTATAGTGGAATTATGACCTCCCTTTTCCTGCTGGTGATGCCCCTGCCTATGCATCCCAGCATCCTATTTGCTTTGCCTGCTGCCTTGTCACACTGTTTCCCTGCCTTGAGTTCATCAGAGATGATAACCCAAAGATCCCTTTCCTGCTTGGTGCATGCTATATCCTCACCCCCCAACTGATATATTGTGCCAGGGTTTTTGTGCCCCATATGCATTATCTTGCACTTCCTTTCATTGAATTTCAACTGCCAAACCCCTGACCATGCTTCAAGTTTCTGCAGGTCCCTTCTCATTCTGTCTACACCCTCGTGTATCTACTCTGTTACAGAGCTTTGTGGCATCAGCGGACAGTGAAATTCTGCCATCTAGGTCCTCTGTAATGTCACTGATGAAGATATTGAATAGGACCTGTCCCAGCACTGATCCCTATGGCACCCCACTGGTCACTCTTCCTCTGTGGAGTGACAGCCATTTACCACACCTCTGTGTCCTGCCGCCCAGCCAGTTACCTACCCACCACACTACTGTCCTGCCCACACCCATATTCCCCAGTTTGTGCCATAGTCTCTATGTGGCACAGTGTCAAAAGCCTGCTGAAGTCCAGATAGGCCATGTCCACTGCCCTCCCCTGATCCACCTCCCTAGTCACCCAGTCAAAAAATTCAATGAGGTTGGTCTGTCATGACCTCCCCCTGGTGAAACCATGCTGCCTTGGGTCCTGTAGTCCATTGACAACTACATGTTCCACCAATCTCTCCTTCAGTAGTGCTTCCATGATCTTCCCCACTACCGAGGTGAGGCTGACTGGTCTGTAGTTCCCCGCTTCCTCTTTTTTCCCACTTTTGTATAAGGGGACTACATCTGCTATCCTCCAGTCTTTGGGTACCTCCCCTGTTTCCAGTGATTGGCTAAACAGGATAGCCAGAGGTTGAGCCACCACCTCTCTTAGTTCTTTAAGGACCCTGGGGTGCACTCCATCTGGCCCCATTGCTTTATCAACTCTTATTACTTCCAGTTCCTTCAGGGCCCTTTCTCATGTAAAGGGACTTGTGTCCATTTCTGCACCATTCTCACCCCTTGTACCCATTCAGACCCATTACCTCCTCTTCCTCAGTAAAGACTGAGCAGAAATACCTGTTCAATATGTCAGCTTTACTGTTGTCATCCTCCACACAGCTCCCATCCTCCCCTTCAGTCTCACTATCCTCCTTTGCCTTTCTTTTTCACTTATGTACCTGTAAAGGTTTTGTCCCCTGTGCCCACTGATTTTGCAATGTGTTCTTCTGTCTGAGCTTTGGCTTCCCTTACTGACCTCCCTGCCTCCCTTAGCTTCTCCTGGTACTTCTCCCTATCCCATTCTGCCTGTGGCTTTTTGTATTGCCTGAATGCAATCTTTTTGGCTTTCACTTTCTTTGCTACCTCTTTGGAAAACCATAATGGTCTCCTCTTCCTTTTCCTCTTGCTAACCTGCTTAATACATAATTCTGTTGCTCTTGTAATCCCCATTTTAAATACTGCCCACTGTTCCTCAACCCTGAATCCTGTCCCATTCCCCTTAATGCCTCTTTTCAAGTATCTCCCCATTTTCCAAAGTCTGCCCCCTAAATCCAGGATACGTGTTTTTGTGTGGTTTGGTTCTAGTATCCCTTTGTTCCTTTGGCTTGCTGTTATCTATTCCTAATACCACCTCTCAATATAACCTTTTCTCTTGTTTATTGCCACTGTTCTCTGTAGGTCTTTCTATTGGTAAGCAATCAGTGACCCTTTTTTGGGTAGTTACAGTTATGACCTCAGGATTATCTATTGAACTTGTGTTGGCTTCCTTGGCTAGGACATTTCTAGCCATTATTTCTTCTAGGCTTCCCTCAATTTGTTTATTAGCATCCGTTGCCTGTTGGTTTCTCATCTATCCTTTTGTGTGTGTTCTGTCTTTTAGGTTTTCCCTCAACATTTTTTCTCCTTCTCTTCCCTGTCTTTTTATTTCTTTCTTCTGCAGCAGTCCCCATATAACAGTCACATATTGTGTCTTTATTAAATGGGCTGGCAAGTTAACTTGTATTGCTTTATTTGTCCTTTCCTGGTCTAAAATCCGAACAGAATCAGGATGAGGGATTATGTTGTTCTCTTCTTTTACTGAGTTAGACTTTGTCACACCCTCTAGTAAAATTTTGTTATAAAAGACATTTGTCTGAAGACTAGTAATCTCCTCTTTGATTACTGCCAGGTTTTCCAGAATAACTATATCAGCATGGTACCTGTTTTTAATAATTTCCAACATTTGTTTGGATAACAAGGAGCTTGCTGTAAAGTCTCCAGCATCCTTAAAGTATTTCTTATTATAATTTATTCTACTGCCATTCCTATCAGCATCCTGCTTTTTCTCCTGTCTCGTGTCTATACTTTGTAGTTCTCTTTCTTCATCCAGTGGTTCTTATGCTTGGAATATATCTAGTCTTTCTAGGCCCTCTATAATAGAATTTAAATCCTTTAAAATAGTTTCCAGTTTAATTTGGTTGTCCAGTATACTCCTTGAGGGTCTTTTAATTGTTCTTTCTGAGAGAATTTGAGTATCAGGGTCTAGACTAGAAAAGAAAGACAAGGATTCTATATGAGAACTATCCCCATTGCCTGATAATGAAAAAGGAGAAAAAAAATGATTGAAAATGTGTTGCATTCATTATATCATCATGTTTGTTTAACTCTACGGAATCCCATTCATTTGCCCAAATAGATCGAAAGCAGACGAATAGTTCCCGGACAATATGTCGCGGACATAATATTGTGGTAAAACCGGCGAATGGTCAAAATACTGTTGCTCGTTAAAGTCGCGTCTCTTATATAGTCGCAGTCGAAATGTTGCCCTGTCCGCGATGTTTAGAACATCTGGGTATGCTCAGCTCTGTGCTCTCCTTTTAGCATGCTCTTTTGCACATTCCCATTCGAACTTCCTTGCACAGCAACTGGTTCGCTCTCCCGACAGCCCTTTAGAACATCTGGGTCTGCTCAGCTCTGCGCTCTCTCTTTAGCACGCACTTTTTGCACATTTGTAAATTTTGTTCAGCCTCAAGTATTTACTATTCTTTCTCGGTGGATCCTGTCCAAGCTCCAGTTGTCTTCGCTGCAGAGAAACAGCATGCTGTTCTTGCCTCAATTTGCGAGGAAGTCTAGCACGAGTGGGATGTGCAATCATCACAGTTCTTGCAAATGCTCGGTGCCACGCTTCAAGGGCATTATTACTATGTGGAAGATCAATAACAACATGGTCGTGCTGATTCCAGAACGAGATTGGGTACCGTGGCTGACGTCTACTTTTTCTTGTTCTGTATGGTCTTCCAATGTATGTATCCTCAAAATAATCGAGGATTATTTCAAGATCTGAAAAACTGTCATCATCTTGTAGCATTTCAAAGTAATTTTCACAAACTGTTGCGGTACAAAAGCCAGCGCAAGTAAGCAACGAATCTCAAAGCAAACTCTTCCTCCTTGATGTAACGCTGTTGCAAACCAGCACTTTGAATGTGGCACCACAAAGCTTGTCCCAGATGAAAATTGCACCCACTGAGGTCTGCATTTGGAACAATCTTCTGTAAAACATTAATGGCAGCAAGTTCAAAGTCTAGCATAATACTTAGCGCATTAAGTTTTGCAGACATTAATACCTCTAAGTGTTTAAAGAACTTAAGGTACACAGCCTCACTACATCCAGGGAGAAGGACATACACATGCACCGTTTACTAATGTGTGCGAGGTATACATCTGATCGTCTCCCCATGGTGCAACACTAAATGTACCGTCGGAAAACCAATGACCATTCTGTGATAAACATCTAAGGTCATCATTACTAGCAAAACTTACAATGTCCTTGTTTACATGTAAAAAAGGCTCATTGCTAATTGTATTTGCATACTCCTGAATATCACAGTGCTCATTAGTGCTGCATAGCTGCCTCTGTCTACGAACACCTCTCCTCAAGGTGTCCTGTGATGGAAGAAGGTGCGTGGAACATCCACCTCCTGCAATTCTCGATGAACAACATTACGTGTTGGCTCCTCAGTCTCTCTCTTGCCCTGTGCGTAATGTTTGCTTTTGTTGCATCTACCACAACCTTGCTGTGTATAGGGGCATGGTTGTGCTCTGTCAGAAATTTGCAAATAGCATCACCAACAGTGTGTAGTCTTGCCCTGCAGCTTCGCATCACACATCTCCAAATTATCTTACTTTCCGATCCATCCTTCTCGTTTGTATACAAGAAATTATGAAGATCAAGCTTTGGCTTTCCTTTCTGACTTTGAATAAACTCCATTTTGAAAATACCTCAGCAGTGCTTTGAAACCATAGTAGTATATATACAGGTGAGACTAATGCTCAAATTAGAAAAATCATTAGATAGCAGGTTCTATCAGGAATTCAATTACCAATTACCAATCACGGGCGATCAATTATGCTGCTACTATGGTATGTAATTGAATGTCAGCAATCTGGGGCTTTAACAATAATGCTCGCCAGGTATGGTGCTATAATTGTGTAAATAAAAGCTTCAAATTGAGCGGTGCTTTCATGCTGTTGAACTCGATATGCTAATGCTTAGGCAACTGGAAGGAATGGCAGAAACATTCCGACAAATACAGATCTATTACAGTACCAGCATGTGTCCTCATTTCCCATATCATACTCACATATGCATGACCAAATAGCAGCTGTTCGATTGAACCCCTTCTGGGAGTCAGCTGATGAAATTAGAGGAAGGTGGGGTTTGAATACAGAGGGGGTATGTAGAAAAGAATGACATTGCTGGGTTTGACACATCGGATATCGTCGATGATTTAAACCTGCAGCAACATTTGTGCGCGCTTACTCCTGGGACCAAATGATCGGACGACATTTAAACCGCAACCAAATGTCCGCAGTCTTAAATCCGGCAACTAATCATCCTAGTGCCAAATAGATATACCCTCTTCTGAAGATAGGGTAATATTTAGTATTGGGGTGGTATCAATTTTCTTATCATCTAATGTTGGACTCTCTTGGGTGTCCTTTACCACTATGGGAGGAGAGAGAAGTTGTGGCAAGTGTGAATGTGGTTTCCAGAGTTCAGTAATCTTAAATTGTTTCTCCTTGTTTACTTTCTTTTTATCCTTTTGTCATATAGTTATATCTGTAGGTGCAAGAGATGCTGGAGGAGGGGCACCCTCTAAAGGATTATATCTTCATCCAGCATCCCTGGGCCTACTGGGTGTCAGAGTTTTCTCACTCCTAGTATGAACCATTGTGAGTAATAATAAGATTCTACCAAAGACTAGCAGATCTACACAAACTAATACACAGATTTATACAAATTAATGCATATTTTTACAGTTTTTTGACCAACATAAATAATAACTCAAGCCAATAGATAGGTCCCTCTAGAGTCCTGACAAGAGCCTATAATGGTCTATAGGAAATTCAGACAAGTATTATTACTAACTCGTCCAAGTTATCGATGTAAACTTTTTCTTCAAAAGTTGAATTCCTACAGCTGACTTTGATTTCCCTTTATTTCTAAGTTCATTGTTGATGTCTCCAGAATGTTCATCAATAAAGCCAGAAAGAATGATTACTTTAAAATTCTAAGAAGCTGAATGTCTGAGTTGCAGTGGATATTGTGCAAATATTCCCAGTAGATTCTTGATACTTTGATATCTCTCTGGGTTTGCTGTTCTTTGAATGATTTTGGATGTTTGATTAGATGCACTAAAAACAATACGATATAGAAAGGGAGAAATAGATATAGAAAGGAAATCAGTTTCCCATCCCACTTCCCCAATGATCCAGATATTATGGGGTATACCCAAGAATGTAAATTCTAGTTAATCAGTTCAATGCTATACTACTATTATACTTTTGTAGCTATTGCAATGTAAGTCAAGGTTTCAAAAAATAGCGACTACTTTAAAAATTTTAATAAAATGAGTAATAAAATATGTCTGAAATCCATATTCATCCCAGCAAGATTTTAATGTTCTTGTTTCCAAATCATCCTTTATCCGTCTTTTAAAAAAGTTAGTTAAATGAACTAAAAGTTATATACTCCGTATAACTAATATATCTTTAAATATTCCTTTAAAATCACCTATGTATACAGGCCCAACCAAACAAGTGAGTAATAAGTAAAAATGGGAGCAGGTGTATAAAAGAATGCTAGAAGGGACTAGTCAGTTGGAACATTAGGTTAGATCTACTGCCGTCTCCGTGCCATCTCCGTGATTTTGATTCTAGAAGCAAAAAAGCAGAAAAGAGGCAATGTCTAAATAATTCTACTTTTTTAACATTAAACTCAAAAAAAGCCTTTCTGTTAGAAAGCATATGTGCTTGCCATATTTAAAGGCTTTCTGCATTTTGAATATAAGGATGATTCAGATATAGATTCTTTTCGTAGTGCAAACCATGTTTGTCCTGGCGGTTCCATCTCTGACCCTGATTCGACTTTGTCTGTAATAGTAGTAGTAGGTGGTGGTAATAAAAATCCCAACCACCTACACAATTTAATGACATGTGTTACTCAAGTCCATGTGCTTTTACCTAAATTAAGGTACAGGTGGAACAGATGATACAGGTAATACAATCAATATGTAATTGCTTATTTGACCCTGCTCATCGTTTACCCTGTCAGTCTCCTCAGAAAAAATCTAGGCAGATGATTTTGGTGCTACTCAATTAGCCATAGATCCATTAGAATTTACTTTGTGCTCACTTGCTTAATTTAACAATAAGTGGCCCGTAATTAACTGCAAATGTGGGTCCTCTTACACAGAATAAGTCTGCCTTTCTAATAAACAAGTCAGACATCAGCACTAATAACCCAATACCTAAAATCAGGTGAGGTATGCTAAGGACACAAAACAATGATATAGCTTACAATAGTTGGTCAACTCATTTACATACTACTTTACGAGATAGAGCAGGAGGAAATCAGCTTATAATCAGCTAACAGACTATTGATACTTCTCACTCCAAGTCATAAAACATAAAACATGAAGCCCGCTTAAATATTCTTTCAGTTCTTCTCCTCGCCTTTTAGATGGGATGGACTAACAAGTTACTGCCTAAGTCATTAAAATTATAAAAGAAAATACATATCACGTGACACAGATTTCAGGTAGCCTAATATAAGCAAAGTTGAATTATCAAAAACTTAAGAGGTAAAAGGATTCTCTCAGGAGGGAAAAAAATAAATGTAAGAACCTCTTTCTTCTTGATACAATCACCCTCCACCCGCCACCGCCCACGGGGGGGGGTTCTGCCACCTCAAACTCTCCTGTCTCGTTTAGTGAGGTAGCGGTACGCAGCAAGGAGTAGAGGACACACACACTAGTGCCACAGGATGGCCTGGAAAGACTGTGTTGTAAGAACCAGGAACTGCTTGGTGGTATGAAGATTAAATTAATCCCGAACTAAGGGTGAAATAAAAATGAAGCAATGGTGACATACCTTTTCCCATTAAAAAAATGCACCTTCCATACAGTCCTGCTCTCAGAGCTTACTCCACAACTCTGCAGCTTGCACGACACTCCCTCTCCCAGAATCCCAGTGTCCTCTAATCAGGGGATCTCTCAACTCCCAGAGCTGTAACCAGCAGGGTATCACAGGGCTCAGTACTGGGTCCAGTGTTGTTTATCATCTTTATCGCTGACATCTTGGATGGAATTAGAAATAATATCAGCCTCTTTGCTAATGACACTTAGATCAGTGCACTGGTGGACAACAAGGAGGGATGGCTAGGAATACAGGAGGATCTGGACAAACTTGAGTGTTGGTCGAACACATGGCAGCTGGGGTTCAATGCAGAAAAGAGTCATGCACTTGGGCAGCAGAAACCTGAGGAATTGTTACCAGCTCAGTGGAATGCAGTTAACCACTACTGTGAAGGAGAAAGATCTGGGGGTGCTAATTACAGATCAAATGAACCATTCAGCACAGCGCAGGAAGGTGGCATGTAAGACTAAAAAGATTCTGGGGTGTATTGCTAGAGGAATTACTTCCAGGAGGAAGGAGGTTATCCTGCCACTGTACAGGTCACTGTTGAGGCCACACATGAAATATTGCATGCAGTTCTGATCCCCCTACTTAAAGAAGGATGTCAACTGACTGGAGGGGGTCCAGCACAGGACAACAAGGATGATCACTGGGATGGAGGAAATGCCCTATGAGGAGACAGTGAGTGAGTTAAACATGTACTCACTGGAGGATAGGAGGGGAAGAGGCGATATGATCAAGACCTTCAAATATTTGAAGGGCAGCAATAAGGTTGGTACAGAAGGAATCTTTAAACTAAAAGGGGGGGTGGGAAACTAGGGGGCATAGACTGAAACTAGAGGGAGGTAGATTCAGGAGGGAAATGAGGAGGCACTTCTTCATGGAAAGGGTGGTTTCAAGCTGGAATGCACTACCACAGGAGGTGGTATCTTTAAAGTCAATGGGCAGCTTTAATAGGGGGTGGGACAAGGGTCAGGGGGAAAATCACTATGATAGGGATAACAGAAGGGGGGCATCAGCAAGCAAGGGCAGGGTATCAGATGTACAAGGTGGGTGGGCAGCTTCAATATAACTGATGGATAGCTGCACACTGAGCAGATGTGATAGACCGTTTTGACCTGCTTCTGTTGGCATTGTTTGTATGTTTGTATGTTTAAGAGGCATTCCAGTTCCTCAAGCTGGGCTGCTTTTGTTTTTAAGATGGGCAGAGTAACTAATCATTTTCCCTTTTAAATATGCCTTCAGAGTGCTCCTAGGACCATCTGAAAGATGTCTGGAGAGTCACTGGTGGAGGAAAAAAAAGTTATCTCATTTGTAAATCATTCCTGCAAATTTTTCTGGGACAATAAGAATGTATCAAGGCACCAGCCAGGAGTGGAGATGTGGTCAGGTCCCAGGCTCAGTGTAAGGGAGATACAGGTGTGACCCCCTTGTTCCCAGGGGTTACTAGAATCCCACTTAGAATTAGTGGCAGGCAGGGAGAGGCAGCTGGTGAGATGCCAGTTAAATGGATTTCACACTCTCACACTCTGTTTTCAGTCTCAGCTGAGCTGGAGTGATGATGTCACCTTAGAATTGTCGCAGCAGCATAAGCCACAATGGAATGCTAGCTGCAGGGGTGAGCAGTGGAATGTTGAGTTAGAGTCATTAGTCTGTGGAGTAGTCTGTAGAGTGAGTAGTACTGCAGAAGGCAGCGACTCTGTTTTAGCTCTGACAGAGAGCTACCTCTGGAGATTTGGATAGTGTGTTCTCACCCTAGAAGAAGGACACAGAAGACCTGCGAGTGAAGTGATAGAGACCATTCCTAGAGGGTTTTCCAGTGTCCCATCCCCAGAGGGATGGAGGGAAATTCTAGGATTCAGGGGCAATCCCCTGGTCCAGCATGGATTGTGTTGAAGCTGTCTGAGATTCGTTTGTTCTGTGAGTACCCAAGACTTTTGTGTGGAAAAAAACCCTGGGGCACCTGCATTCCTGCGGTGAGTTTTTCTCTGATAAAGGGACTCTGTCACCAAGACTGTTTCTGTTAAAAGTGTCTGCCTACTATGGGGTCCAGAGAGAGACTAGCCAAGTACAAAACTTTTAGGACTGTTTCTGTTAAAAGTATCTGCCTACTATGGAGTCTGGAGAGAGACTAACCAAGTACAGAATGTTTAGGACTGTTTCTGTTAAAAGTGTCTGCCTACTATGGGGTCCGAGGGAGACTTGCCAAGTACAGAACTTTTAGTTCATGTCTGATTTCAAAGCATCTGCTAAAGTGGGGGTCAAGTGTAAAGACATAGCCAATTACAGAACTTTTAATTTCATGACACCTCCGAGGTGTGAGAAGTAGAATGTTAAATGTGAAAGACATTTCAAGATAGCATCTACAAGGGTGTTTCAGAGAAAGGTGTTATTAACCAGATGAATGGCCGAGTATAAATTTGGAAGCAAAAGGTGGGAGATCCCCACATCTGGAGTAACCATGTTTACCTCTCTGGGTTCAGTTTGGGCAACTTTATTTTCTCTCAGTGCACTTGGAGTGCCTGAAGAAAATATCCAGATGTGGAATTTTAGATTTTCTGTGAGCCTGAGTGTGCTCTTTGGTGGTTGAGGGTGCCACCAGTAATTCCTCATGAAATATGGGAAAGTCTCCTAGTACTGGCCAAGGGTGCCAAGTCAAGGGAAGTGTACCAGTTCAGACCATGTGTGCCAAGATCCATTCAGAACCTGAGGGTTCACTGTGTGTGTGCTCTGTACCTCAGTAATCTGCATTACCAGTGGGAGTAGTCCTGTGGGGGTCCATCTTCGCTTTATATTATTCTCTGTGTATGTGAATAAAAGCCACACTCTAGAATCCCACCTGGTTTGGACAGTACAGTTATTGCTTCCAGTGTCTGATTTACTTGGGTGCCCCTAGCCAGAAGTACAAACCTAGCATAATGATGAGCAAATGTTTTCTCCCAGGGACCCAGGTTGATGGCCATGTTAAATGGTCCCCCAGGTGTAAGCCAGGTAGTTGCCACACTTGGTTTGCCTGTCTAAGGATGGCAGGCTACAAAGTCCATATATGGGTAAACAGAACTGTTCATAATGACTACCCCTATCCCTCTCATTGGCGCCATATGTAAGAGGAGCAGCCCTGCTAGTTAAACAAGGGGGGCCGGTGGGGGGAGGTTACACAGGCATGGTCGATATAATGATTGGCTGTGTTGAACAGTGCTGCGCCACTGGCAGGCTAGGTTTAGGGATCAGAAAAAAGTCTATTTAACTGCTCATATTATGCATGTTGAGTGAAAGGTGAAGTCTCATCTTATGGGGTTGAAACTCTTCCAGGCGTTGACTTGATCATATTCTTCTGCTAGGGCATGGAGGGCTGTCCTAGATTTGGCCCTGAGCAATCAATACTGAGTGCCAGACTTCACTGAAGTCACCATCTGGTATTAGCCTGTCTCCTTGTTCATTTAAATTTGAGAGTGCCTGAGCCACTTCAGGGAAGAATGCTTCTCAGTCTGTGTTTGGCCATAAATGTTTCCCTAAAGAAGGGTATCTGTATTCATATAGACTGTCATTAGCACCCATCTGCCCTCCTTATAATGAGTAGTTTTTATTACTTTCTCTTGCAGTTTCTTGTGAAGAAGTAGTAGTAGTAGTAACAGAATTTAGTTATTTGTGGCACCTTTCCTGAAGGTCTAGGGTGCCCGTACATAAATTTAACAATATCCACAAACAGTAAAACATCTTTCAAAACATAATATTCTTCCCTAGAGATATAAAACTAAAACTTACATTTATAAAACTCCAAGGCTCGGTGAAAAGAAAAGTTTTTAAACCATTTTTAAAATCTCCTCAGAAGGGGCCATCTTCAGAGATCCAGCCAATGAATTCAGAGGACCGGGAAGCCTCTTGAAATGCCCAGTCCCTGAAAATTTTAGCCTGGCTCTGGGGATTCCATGAGGCTCTCCCAGTCGAGCGAAGAGAGAGTCTCAGGATGTGGGCATGGCAACTACTCTAGCCTTAGTAGAATAAGAACTTCCCACTACTGTCCTAACCACTCTACTGCTAACTTCTGGGTTTCTGCTTCCAATAAGTGGCTTTCCTGGAGGAAACCAATGTCACACTTCTGTTTTTGAGATGACTCTGCAACTTATCTTTTTATGGGGAATTTAGCCACTGGACATTCCAGGAGATAAAACCATAGATGTTAGTCCCTATCCGATTGGTGGTAGAGATGTGGAAAGAAGGTTTATGTCTAAGGTGTTTAGAAAGTAGACTGATAGCTTTTTGTAGGAGGTGCACTGTAAATGTTTTTGTGGTAGCAAGATAGTTCCACTGAAGTTTGCTCCAAATTATACAATGCCACTGTAGAAACCTGATAGACTGAATGGGTCTTTCATCTGTGAGTAAATTCAAGCATAACTCACAGATAAAGACCCAATCACCCGTTTCTGCCAAAAAATCAGTTCAACCTCCCAAAATTGAAAATAAAAATGCACCATATTAATTCCCTGCTAAAACGCAATGAGAAAGCGGAATAAACAAGCACTGCAATATGTAACACACATCTGAGAAAAGATTGTTTTACGCTATTGTTTCTTACAGCCCATTTTCTGTAGTACAGAAAAACACTGTTTCTGTGCTTCCTGTCTTTTTTTCCCTGACTGAAAGAGCAGCAGCAGCTCATTCATTCCCTCATCAATCCTTGCTAAGCTAAAGATAAACTGTAACACTTTGGGGAATACTGAAGTAGGGAGACCGCTTCTTTACTGAAAAATGAAGGCTAAAACTTGAAGAAGTTATGGCTGAAAAGCCGTGCCATGATACTGGGCATTTGGCTATGCATATGCATATCCTCTGGGTTATGTATATATAATGATGTACGCCCGATATTATAGATCAGCTTTTTGGCCATTATTTCTACAATATTTAGCCCTCATTTTTCTTTAAAAAGCACTTTCCCTAGTTCAGTATTTCTCAAACTGTTAAAATATATCTTTAGGTAAATGGAGATGGTAGAAGGTGTACATGAGCCTCCTAGAGCTTCAGCTCCACACTGAACATCCATTACTATGCAGTTTTCCTGCAGTGTGTGTGGCGTGGAGCAGATGGTTGGGGCACAGACTGGAAGAGGGTGTCATTCCATTCCCAGGCCCATGGAAATCATTAAGCAAATGGTTAGGGCACGGGGGAAGGGGTAGTGTCATTCCATTTACATGCAGCAGAGCCTCTCTAGCAACAAGGAACTATTTTTTCCTGGTGGAGCAATAACGTCAATAAAATAATATAGAACTAAAAAAAAACACTTTTTCATCTTTTTTTTCTCACCAAAACAAAGGGGAGCATTGTATAATCACAATAAACCACTCCAGGGTGTGGGTTATACTGGGATTTATCCACTCTGGTGGATTTAGTCACTTAGCCTGTGGCCTTGTGACCAACCCACAACAGGCATGGTAAATCCCAGCATAACCCACACACCCTGTCGTAGTTTATTGCTTAAAGATGGACCTTCTTTCTAAGGAGAGTAGACAGACAGTGATTACCCACAGTTAGTGGAATAGTATCAACAGAGCAGGGGGTAGTTGTCAACTGACAGAGACATGTACCAATATATAACAACCACTGTACAAGTGTGTACCAAAATACAAATATAATACAAGTAACATTCTTGTAAACATTGTTCTGGAATAAGTAAACTAATCTTAGTGCAATATTAAAACACACACAAAACAGTAAATAAGTAGATAACAGGAGGTAAGTATTAATTGACAAATTTTCCTGAGGAAGGACTGTCAGTTAAATCAAGCAAATTCTGGCCAGAGCCAATAGGGCTGCAGCTGATGAATTTGTAGTAGTAAAAATCTTTATTTTTATACAGGAAAAATGTTTTGTACATTACACACCAATAGGACCGAAGTCCTGTTATCAAAGTGATCCTGTTTTTAAAGATCAGTTACAAAAGTTATTAAAAGAACGTAAAATATATAAAGACAGGTAAAGCTACAAATTTTCAGACATAAACAGTTACTCATAAATACCCATTTGGGGGTAAAATATTAAAAATGACCAAAGTTATGCACCTGGGTTAGCAAAATGTAACATAGGCTCATAAATGTGTTGTTTTGTAATATTTGTACACCAAGGCTGGGATATTCAAAGGGGTTGCACCTGGCACAACAGGGTTGCACCATGCATAACCCCAAATGTGCCCTGGCATGATATTCCAAGGGGTAGGTTGCATGGTGCAGCCCCAATGCATGGGTAGGTTACCCCACAGTGACATTTAGGTAGTAGGTCCCCACAGTGACTACAGCACCTAGCCATGGTGGGAGACCTGCTGGAACCTGGTACTGTCTGTCGGGGTCATGCACCCCAATCAGCTCTTACTGGAGTTGAGAATCCTTAAGTGAGGCGGTGCATGGGTGCAGCCCCTGACGTGGGAGGTTCGGGGTGAAGCCCCCTAAGAAAACAAAGATACAGATAGCGAACTGGCAGCCGACTGCTGGGTGGCCGTGGTCCTCTGTGGGTGGATGGGAAGGGGTACCACTAGACCACCAGGTATATCTTTAGTATTACAACAGCACATGACCAGGCATATGGGAGGCACCCCTAGACCACCAGGTAATTCCTATACATTTACAGATGCCCATGATTGGGCTTATGGGGAGGGACTGCTAGACCACCAGGTAATCATTTTACATTTACAGATGCCTGCAATCAGGCGTACAGGAGGGAAGGGGGTTACAAATGCCCACCAGGGACCCACCCCCGATGACAGAAGCTAGATAGGGTGCCAGGTGCATTTCACAGAGCTGCCCTGCGCAACGCATGCAAATGGAACCATAATGACATGAAAATGGCCCCATTTGTGCCTTGCATATATTATGGCCTCATTTGCATGCCCTTGGCTGAATATCGCAGGTGATGTACCTAGCACAACTGCACTTGCGCTGGTGCATCCCCATGCTCCCTCTCTGTGGCTTGTGCTGGCGCCACTGTGCCATGCACAGTATGTGCACTGACCTTGCCATAATCAATGATGCTGAGCCATAATGCATCACCGTTGACTATCTCCTGGTCCTGGTCCTGGCCCTGGTGCAGCCCAGTTGCACTGCACCAGGCTTGTGCCACTGCCTGGCACAGCCTGAATATCCAGCCAAAATGTTCAGCATAGCTTTGTTATGACTATGCCTCATGAAGAAGGCCAGAACAAATGTTTAACTCCTGCCTGAAAGGTGATTTCATGCAAGGACTGCAAAATCAACTTTTGGGACACAAAAACACATTTTGAGCAGGAGTTGAAAAATGACAGCTGTCACATTCCTGAGGTGCTGTGAAGAAATGGCTATATTGAAAATTGGGGCCAAAAATATTGAATATTACCAAACTAATCTGAGGGAGGTAAAAATGTGTTTGCAAAATTCAACATAGCCTCATAACCTTTTTGTTTTAAAACATTTTTTACAGCAAAGTTAGAACATAGCCTTCTTATGATCCTGCCTCATGAACAATGGCAGAGAACATTTTCACCTCCTGCATGAAAGGTGATTTCGCGCAGGGACTGCAAAATGACCTTTCGGTATTTAAAAAAACATTTTGGTCAGGATTTGAAAAATGAAAGCTATCACATTCATGAGGTGCTGTAAAGATATGGCTATGTTTTAATTTGGGGTAAAATATTAAAATTACCAAAGTTACGAGGCCTGCATTCGCAAAATTCAACATAGGCTCATAACTTTGTTATTTTTAATATTTTTACACCTAATTTTCAACATAGCCATCTTATGACTCCACCTTATGAACACTGGCAGAAAAAATGTTTAACTTCTGCCAGAAAGGTGATTTCATACAGGGACCGCAAAATCACCTTTCGAAATGTAAAAAAAAACGAAACATTTTGGCCAGGATTTGAAAAATGACAGCTGTCACATTCATGAGGCATTATAAAGATATGGCTATATTGTAAATTTGGGGTAAAAATATTGAAAATTACTAAAGTTATGAGCCTGCATTCGCAAAATTCAATGTAGACTCATAACTTTGTTTTTTAATATTTTTACATCACATTTTCAACATAGCTATCTTATAACCCCACCTTATGAACAATGGCAGAGAAAATATTCAATTCCTGCTAGAAAGGTGATTTTTTGCAGCTAATTACAAAATCACCTTTCGGGACAGATTTACCTAACGCCATTTGCATTGTTCATGAGGTGGTGTCCCAAAAAGGTATGTTGAAAATGTTGGGCAAAATATTGAAAAATGGCCAAGTTATGTTACTAAATTTAAAACCCCATTGAAATGCATACCTGATTTCCTCAGTTTGTGATCTGACATTGAAAAGTGAAGACATGTCTGCAATCCAGAGAAGATTACAGCATTGGACCCCCGATGGGTAAGTAATGGTTTAGGGGGGGGGAGTGGGGTGGTGGGTACCAAGTAGGAGGGTTGGGTGGTGGAATATTTAAAAGCAGAAAAAAAACCATGAAGGAGTCCTGATGGCAACACTGGGTGATTGGGCACCCCCAGAATCAGGAGGGTTGGGTTGGGGAATATTTAAAAAAAAACACAAAGGAGTCCTAATGGCAACACTGGGGACTGGACACCCCCAGTGTCACTCTTATGTTTCTGAGGGGTGGTGGGTGCTGAGAGGGGGGTTGGGTGGGGCAGAGTATGTATAATTTAGAAGAAAAATCAGCAGCATCTTGATCATGGCGGCTGGGGATTGAGTACCCCCAGTGTTACTCTATCTTTCTGGAGGGTGTGGGATGGCGGGTACTCAGAGGGAGGGTCAGGTTGGAGGATATCTATAATTTAAAAACAAAATTGGCGGTTACAGTTCACTCTGCCATGTCAAAGATGGCCCAGCAGTCTGCTGCACATGCGCTAATAGTTTTGCATGCACAGTAGACTGTGGCGTGCCATCTTTGATCATGGCAGAGTGTGCTGTGATCTCCATTTTGTTTTCTTTAAAATTACAGATTGCCACCCACTGATCCCCTCCCTCTCAGCATCCCCGCCCAGAAACATAAGAGTGACACTGGGGTGTCCAATCCCCCAGTGTCATGATTAGGACACCACCTAGGTTTACAAAAATAGTACAGTGCCCCTGGAGACAAGGAGCGGAGTACTCCAGGTACACCATGAACATGAAGGTGACTGTGCTCTGTGTCCAACATGTTGCTCGGTCAGAAGGAATGCGCTGAGTCCTTTTTCTGTAGCAAGATGTGTTCAGGGCTATGCTCAATGTAGCCATAAAAAGGATGATAAATGTCCCCAATAACATCTTACTAGGTTCTGGCTTAACCAAGCCTTAATATCCTGCACAGCTAAACCACAAACTCCCCCGGACTACATTAAAGTCATGTACAAAATTCTGAAAAGTGCTTTATATTTGAGAAAGCATGTAGTGCTTTGGAATGCATCTGTAATAAAGAGATAAACTAAAAGGGGGGGGTGCACCCTCCACTCTAGCATAGCTCTGAGGGATGAGATGTATTATGTGGCTTTATTATGCAAGTGAGGGAGTTGTAATCCCAACTGACCCTGTACTGACCTGGAGTCTTATGCCATGGGGGTTACCCTGAATTTGTAGATCCAGTCCTGGAGCCCTGCTCAACCTGCCACCAGCAAATTTCACAGCTTGAAGGTACCCTCCTTGAAGACATGCAGCAACTTGAGCAATCAATGTGTATAATATGTAAGGAATGGGGGAAGGTGGGAATCATGGAAAGGTGTCTGCAAAAATCTTGTCCATATAGGTTCATTGGTAGGCTGCTCACAATGCCATTAATGCTATATGCCATAATTTTAGTATGCCCAGCTTCCACTGCAGTGCCTTATAGACCCTGTATCTTATTGTACTGGGTGGATTAGTGACACATGTTAGGGGTGTGAGGGAGGTATTCATTGCCAAGGTGTAGCAAGACTCTCTCCATGGTAAGGCCTATAAACTATTAGCAACTGGCTAGGCAGAAGAGTTTATCTTGATTTGTGGCCTCTACCCACCATCTACCTCCAGCTTATTAGCAGAGTAACTTCTTTGCAGATGGAAGCATGAAGGCTTACCTGTTCTGTGCAGATCTGTTACAGTTCTGGAGTC
The DNA here is from genome assembly GCA_016271365.2 of Neoceratodus forsteri. Classification (NCBI taxonomy): domain Eukaryota; kingdom Metazoa; phylum Chordata; order Ceratodontiformes; family Ceratodontidae; genus Neoceratodus; species Neoceratodus forsteri. The sequence continues at coordinate 413,882,090 of CM028132.1, read as the reverse complement.
TAGGTTAGCCTCATCATACACAGGATCTATGGCCCACAGACAAGGTACTGCATACAGGGATGAGCCATGGGAGGGGGGGTAACACTACCTGCAGTGCATCATTGTGCTTCCTTTTAAAATTCCTGCCATTTCCATGCACAGTACCCACAAGGAGCTAATATGCCAGGCAGATGAAGTTTAAAGCCTCCCCCCATGTGTAGAAGACAGTGGTAGCATGGCAAACAGTTGTGCTGAATTTGTGTAAATCTCTTGTATGAGAATAAATATTAGAGGAGATAAGGCTGCATCAGCTTGATATTTGCCTTGGGGGTGTGGGACAGGATTGTGCAGGCCATTGGGGGGAGTGAGATAGTTTACTGCGTGGTCTAATGGCCTTGCATTGCCCCTGTTTGTCTGAAGGGAAGTTGTACACTTCAACAGAGTGCAGTCAATCTGCACATACACCCTGGTGTAGGATTTAGATTAAGGGGCAGCTACAATCAAGGGATATATGAAATGGGAATTTCTATGAACTCGATTACTGAACAGAAAGTTCTGGGCAGCAAGGGGAATATTTATTGACAGTATTGGACTTGAGCTGAACTCTGCCAAAGTGCTGGTAACACAAGAGGTTGGGGAAGGGGGGGTGCCAGCAGCAGGTGCCCTTTCTGACAGTTAATCAGCCATGTGGTATAGGACAGTCCGCTAAGTATTTACTCAGAAGGGCAATGCTATGTCAGTAGTAGGGCAGAGGGATGGGTTTGAAATGATTTGCTGGAGTTTCTGTTCGAGGGTTACTCATCAAGGGAAGTGCAGGTAGTGGACTAGAAGGTTTCCATGACTGAGTGCTATCCTCCAAAATCATGAGGACAGGGAGGGGTTGCAGGTGTTAAACCAATGAAATCAATGCATATAACTCATCAAAGGAGGTTTGACAGAACAATCACATCCATATTTCCAAACCTGAAAAATTGCATTATAGAAGCAGTCAGTTCACATACTGAGATCTAGTTTTAACTCGGGTGCAGTTCTTCCTTTCTGCAGTCTTGGTTCATCGTGCCATTGTCTCTGTGCTACCTCTGCCCAAGTGGTCATACCTCTGTGATGTAAAAGAGGTTTTGCTGCAAGGTTCCCGACAGGGTTCTAGTGAACAGTGTCAGGGAAAAGTTGAGGGAGAGAGGATCATTCTGGTGGTGAGTCTGTGTTTGATGATTCCACCATAGAATCCATGGAGCCCCTGCTTCTACTCCAGTTCTGTGGTCCTGAAGTAGTTTTTGGTGTAGATTTACCTGATGTGCCAGCAGGAATTAGTAAAGATTTCTTCTGGAGCCCTCTCTTCCTCTACCATGGCTCTGGAGAGGCATTGCTGGTGTATGGAACAAGGGAGAAGGGTGTGGTGTGCATAAGGGTGACATCTTGTGGGGTATTACTGTGGCATGCTGCAGTTGGTGGTACTCACTGTGGATGAGAGCTGGTGGATCCCCAAGTTTGTTGTACAAAGCACTGGCTTCTGAGGGGCCTATGAAGCTATGTAAGACTCCGTTCCTCTCTACCTTAAAAACTGCAGTTCAGTGTCACGTTTGTGACCCCAGATATCAAATTGCCATTATGTCTCCTCAGTGTTAAAAGCTCTTAATTGCAGATTTTCCATTTTTTCCATCCATCACAGACATTGCAGTGTTGAATCCTGAGACTTCTTGCAGGATTTTCTTGAACATAGCTTTGATGATGTGGTCGGATGCTATAACCACAGTCATCTCTGTCATTGGCCCCACACTGTCTGCCATGACTGGACAAGCTTTTGAAAAATGTTTCTGAGAGAAAAATTTGGTCAGATCATGCTGAAAAGATGTTTTTTCATTTCATCTTATTGTACACAAAAAAATTCTAGTAAAAAAAAAAACAGAATTTTTTTTTTTTTTGATATTTTGTATTATATGCCTAAGGTGGAGAGACAGAGCTTCAAGAGCTACATGTGGCCATCTTGTCAGCAGCCAGACCGGAAGTCATGTGGAACCATATAACTAAAGAATGTAGCTCTTTGTATTTTTACCTTAGATAAGACACATTCAGTGTTTGTTGAATTTCTTAAATTTAGTTGGGGTTTCCTAATAGTTAAGCTGTCCAATAAATATTCTAGGACTATTACCTTCACACATTTCATTGCAAACAATGTTTTATGAAACATCCATCATTCAGGCAGTGTGACTCAACCTAATTGCTTATACAGTACATTGAGCAATAGAAGGTATTCTTTGGACACTCCAATATTAGACTTTCTAACTTATTGGAGAAGACATCCAACTGTGCAATCTTTCATTGTTACAGTAATCATATATGATATCTGCATAGCCTGAAATTGGCAATACCATGCCTATACAATTTTAAACAGGATATCTGGTTCTAGGCAGTCTCAGTGTCTATATGAGTTCCCAATATTTTAGCTAATTTCTCAGCAATTCCCTGACCCAGAGGGTTTCATCCATTAGCCAATGTATAGTATCTGTATTCCTGAACTTGTTTGATTTGATGATCTTACATTGTACTCAGTGCGAATTGAGAATAGGAAGAACTTTTTAATTTGGACTGGGAACCAAAGAGCATGGTATTAGTCTTAACTTGCATTTAACTTTAATGTTGATGCATTAAAAAAGACAAAAGGCCATCAATAGAATTTTGCAATCTTAATTGTGTCATGTCAAGGGAGGCATTGGAAGGGTAGGTCACAGTACCATCCACATACATCTGGTAGTCTGTACCACTAGTGCACTTCCCCAGACCCTTTAGATACAGAGTAAATAGAAGAGGCCAAGTTTTGTCTCCTGTGGGACCCCCTCAATATCCAGCTCCCCAGAGGTTTTGTCAATGACAACCTTTCTCTGTCTACAGTGATTAAAGTGGTCTGCAGACCATTGAAATTCTTTTTCATCTATCACTAAAATCTCAAATCATCTCAACATGATTAGGTAATCCACTGTGTCAAAAGCCTTGTAGAGGTTAACAAAAATGGCACCGGTGAACTCATCAGTTTACATTGGTTTGTTGATGTCATCCAGGTCATTTGACACAGATGAGGTGTATGATGCCCTTCCCAAAACCCTGATTGATACCCATCATAATACCCCATTCCACCAAGATAGTCCCAAAGCTGCTTCAATACAATCATCTCAAGCAGCTTTGAGACCACTGGGGAGAAGGGATATTAGCCTGTAGTTCTTTATTAATTCTGGGCTCCTACCATTAAACACAGGTACAACCCTAGCTAGTTTCCAGTCCAAGGGTAACTCCCCAGACTGCAACACTGATTAAATAAGGGCCTAAGAGGATAAGCTATATGCAAGGCTGCATGCTTTAGCATCTTTGGGGAGATCTCATCTGGGCCACTGCTTTTCCCTGTTTTTAAATGCAGTAATAGCTCAAGCACCTCACCAATATGAATTTCAGTAAATACAAATCCACCCTTCCAGTCAGTTTAAGAAAGACTTCCTGATACTTTCTCAGGCATTTTAATGCCCCAGAAGAAATTACCAGACTTAATGAACGATGTATTAAACTCATTAGGAAGCCTTGTGCCCTCCATAAGTTCACCATTATATGTATTTCCACTCAAGGTTGTTGTTTTTTTATACTCCAAAAATTTGGGTTGGCTTCTCCTGCCACCACTGCCATTTTGTTTGGTATATAACTAGCTTTTTCTGCTCTTACTTTCTTTATAAAGTCTTGTTCTATAATGCTGCATCGAATCCTGTTGCATTTTGATTTTTAAACTTTTTTCTATTATTCTTTTCACTTTTAGTTTTGTCCAAAATGGAGAAAACCATGGTGTTAAATTACATTTTACTTTTCTTACTTTAATAAGAAAATGTTTATCAAAGACCATTTTTATCTCACTATAAAAAATTACCAAGCTTCTTCAAAGCTTGGAATAATTTTTTTTTTAGTCCCATTTTATCACCTCTAAATCTGCATTAAACCAAAGTAATCAAAGGATTTTGAGGTTCTGCATAATGAATTGCTTTAGGTGGCCCGTTTACTTTCAGTTTTACTCCTATTGCAATAGTTGGTGTTATGGTCAATTAAGAAGTCCGTCATCTAGCCACTTTGTACAAATAACTGCAGTTTGTAAAATAAAAATACAGGAGGACTAAACAGATTTATTTGGTTTAACTTGTGGACACCTGTATTAATTGTTCAATTTCTCTTGGTTCCTGTAGTCCATGTTGAAGTCACCCAATAGCAACAGCTCATGGGTATCAACAAATGGGTAGAAGTACCTCAGACAAATTCAGAATCTTAAATGGGATAACTTTGGTGACCTATAACAGCCTAACAATAATGGGGGTTCCATTTTGGAATTTAATCTCCAGGCCTAAGTGCTCAAAGCTGTCTTTGGGATGTCTAAGTGAACTTGTCTTGCTAAAAGTTTGCCTGATACTAAATAATAGAAACATAGAAGTTGATGGCAGATAAGGACCGCAAGGCCCTTCCAGTCTGCCCATTTATTTTTCTACATACTGTAAATGTGCCATCGGCCTTTGCTCTGTTAATAGCCTATCTACTCATACTCATCTGTATTGCTCCCTTATGCCTATCCCATGCCTGTTTGAAGCCCTGCATTGTATTCATATCCACCACTTCCTGAGGTAGGCCATTCCACGCATCCACCACCCTTTCTGTGAAAAAGAACTTCCTCACTTTACCCCTTAATCGGCCTCACTCTAATCTCATGCTGTGTCCTCTTGTTCTGCTATTTTTCTTATATTGAAACATGTTAGACTCTTTCACCTTGTTAATGCCCTTAAGGTGTTTGAATGTTTCAATCATATCACCTCTCTCCCTCCTTTGCTCTAGGGTATACATACTGAGCTCCGTTAATCTGTCCTCATATGTTTTCTGATGCAGTTACTGCACCATTTTGGTTGCCCTTCTCTGGACTGCCTCAGTCTGGTTAATGTCCTTGTGAAGGTGTGACCTCCAGTACTGCATGCAGTATTCCAGATGGGGCCTAACCACTGTCTTGTAAAGAGGGATTATTACCTCCCTCTTATGACTTGTGATACCTCTACTAATACACCCTAACATCCCCCTAACCTTACCTACTGCTTTAGTGGTCTGCTTGAATGATTTCAGGTCATCAGTGGTGATGATGCCCAAGTCTCTTTCTTCCCTTGTGACTGCCAGCAACTCCCCTCCCAGCCTATAGGTAGCTTCAGGGTTTCCACCTGTTCCCCCATCTGCCCTAACTATGTTTAAATCTTGTATTGACACAGCATAATCTGAAATTCTATCATTCAACTAAGACTCAGTAAAAACAATAAAATCAGGGCTGTGCTCAAGTACAAACTTTTATCAAATCTAGTTTGGGTACTAAACTCCTCACAGTTTCCTGAATAAAAGTTATTCCTTTTATTTTTGTTTATTTTGTTTTTAAATTTACTTCCAGTGGGTGCATATACTGGCCCAAGGTTAGGAGTAATGTTATCACATAGTATGACATTCAAGGAACAAAAAAAGCTTGAAAAGGCCCCTAAATTAGTCAATAACCTTAATGTTGAAAATAAAATACTTCCTAAACAGAGTCTCACCGATATATGCACCAACCTGGAAGAAGGAGGAGGGAGAAAGGGTATAGAGCAACACAGTGGAGAGGCTCTGGAATTCCTGGTGCAGAGCAATTCTGACTAGCAGTTGAGCAAGAGGGAAGCCCACACAGAAGGGAAGGGAAGGAAAGGGAGGGGAAACAGGGCAACAGGCAACTTGAAAAGTAATTCCAATAAATGCCTGGAAAATAAGATGGAAGACCTCCAGCCCCTGGTGTCAGCAGATCATCTTGACCTGGTAGCAGTCATAGAAACCTGGGTGCCCCCAAATCACAGCTGGGACCTCACCATTCCAGGGTTCATGCTCCATAGGAAGGATAGATCAGTGGATATGGGAGGGGTGGACTGGGGGAAATGGTCATAAGGGAGGATTTGGGTAGTAAGAACACAGAGTCACTCTGGGCTCTGATCCAAACAGGCAGGAAGGAAGACAAGATTGGAGGCAGTCTACTGGAGAAAATTGTTGCTACCCAGGTCTCAGATTACCTCTAGTCCTTCAAACTCCTCACCCCTGACCAACATGGTTTCCAACGTGGGCACAGTACATCCACTGCTCTCATATAGTTTACAAATGATGTCAGACTCACTATGGACAAAGGCTCTCTCAATGGGGTTAGTTTTGATGATCTTACAAAAGCGTTTGATTTAGTTGACCACCCGCTGCTCCTATCAAAGTTGTCATCCCTAGGCTTCTCCACCTCCATCCCGCCTGGTTCCAAAATTATCTTTTGAAGTTTCAACAATTTATCCAGATTGGAGATGCTAAGTTCTCTTTTGCTCCTACTTGGATCAGAGTGCCCCAGGGTTTGATTCTTGGTCATCTCCTGTTTACGGTCTTCATAAATGACATCCCACCACTCACTGGTGCTTGCTCAGGTCTGCTATATGTCGAAGATCTTGTTCTTTACTCATCCTCTTCAAACCTCTCAGATATCAACCTGAATTTCAATAGTAACTTCAATACCTTTCAGAGCTTGCTATTGAAAAACAAGCTTGTCTTAAATAAAAAAAAAATGGTGACTATGCTCGTCGGTTCAGGTTCAAATATTTGGTCCTGCACCCAGCCATTAAGTATCAGAGCACTTGATGGCTGTCCTCTTAACACAGTTACCTCTTTCAAATACCTAGGAGTAACCCTTGATCCCACCTTGGATTTTGACCTGCACCTAGCCTCAGTCATTAAATCTGCCAGTATTCAACTTGGGCTGGCATATAAGGTGAAACATAACCTTACATCCACGGCGAGGATGGTCATTGTACAGGGGCTCCTGAGACCCAAATTGGTGTATGGGTTAATAGCCTTTCCAGCAACTACTGGAGGGCTCCTCCAAAAGTGGGATGTCTGCTACAACAGCATTTGTCATTTTGTTCTGTCTTTACCTAGCCTTACTCACCGATACACACTATACTCCAGTCTGGGATGGTCTACCCCCTCAGCCTTCTGTCAGTTTACTTCCTACTGTTTTATAAAAAATATAATCTCCTCCCAGATACCTGACAAATTGGCTCTACTGCTCAAACCTGTGACCTCTTCCTACTCTCTGAGATCAACTGACAAATCCCTTCTTGTCCAACCGAGATGTAAAACCAAAATGGGGGGGGGGAATGCTTTCTCTAGCTGGGCCCCTAAACTATGGAACTCCCTTCCACTGAGTCTAAGAATCTCCCTTTCTCCAAACAGCTTCAAACAGGAGCTTCATCTGGTTCTTCAATGCTCTGAACCCTGCTCCTGTTCTCTATCCACCCACTCCTGTACTGGTTCCTCCTAGTTGCCTACCGGCTCCAACCTCTACTACTCTCAAACCTGCCTAGAAATCTTGCTATTTCCTCTCTTCTAGCACTTACTCACTAGTTAAATGACTTATGACTGTTAGTCATTTGCACTTATATTCCTGTTTTGTTACTACGTATAGATTCCTGCAAATGTACTGTCATTGCTGAAAATTTTGTATAATTTACTACATCTGACTTCTACTTGTTCCAATGATGTTTTCTTGTATCTACTATTGTCTACATACCCTTTGTTGTAATCTCCCTGGTTGTACCTGAAAATAGGCAGCTATGTTGTCTAGTGTACCTACATGGTTAACAAAAACTAAATAAATAAACTGCCAAACCAAAGTGAAAGAATAGACAAAGAACTGGAGAGCCAGATTAGGAAAGTGTCTTTTCAAAGAGAGTTGGTGACAGTTGATGACTTCAGTTTACCTGACATGCATTGGAGCATCCCTAAGGTCAGCAGCTGTAGAGGCCAATCACTCATGCAGGCAGTCCAGGATAGTTTCTTAATCCAGGGAGTTAGAGAGCCAACAAGGCAGAGACTTGTAGAGCCAATAAGGGATCCAGTGATCCTGAGCCTGGTGCTGTCAAAATGTAATTATGTCTGGAACATTATTATAGATGAGCCCCTGGGTAATTGCAGTCATCTTTCAGAGTGGTTTCAGTTAGATGTGAGTAAGGAAATATTGATTTAGCAAGCAATAACACATGACAAGGTGTGGTTTATCTCCTGATAAGAGCACACCCAGGGATGTACTAAGGCACAAGGGCGCTTGTGCTGGAGTGCCTTATGCCACTGGGCATGTTTTATCAGGCAATAAACCACAAATTGGAGTGTGTTATTGCACTTATAAATGGGTCCCATTGTAAATAAAATTCTATTTTAAAAACTAAAATAAAAAGTGTTGAAAAAAATCAGAATTTTGTTTTTAATAGAAAAAAATAAAAAAATAGTCCCTCAATCTGGTATGGTTTTCTTTGTAGATCAGTCACTAGAGGTCACTGTTATCTGTGTTTGTATAGGGTGTCTGCCTCTTTGCCCACTCCCTGTCGTCTCTCACACTAGCAGCATGACAGGTGAAGTTGTATAGCTTGTCAACCCTTACAAGCTATAGAGCTGTTTATGTAGTGGTGTCTGTATAGCTGTCATTCACAGCATTCTCAAATATCACCGAGAAACCCGCCGAAAAAAGTGACAATTACCGTGATCGTTATCGGTTCATTTCCACAAACTGTAAAGTCAATGAGACACATACTAAAACAAAAACACAGAATCCATCCCAACAAACTGCACAATCAATGTAAAAGCAGTTAGTTTCTGTAGCCTGACCGTCCATCGCGGTTTGAAAACTGCGAAGTGATTAGCCTGTCTACGGTGGCCGCTGATGGACATGCTCAGTCGCAGTGAAGCCAGCCATTTATCAAATATATTTTTTTTAAATAAAACTGCCCCAAAATAAAAAAAAAATTGCTAAATGGCTGGCTTCACTGGGAGTGAGTGTGTCCGTCAGCGGCCACCGTAGACAGGCTTATCACTTTGCAGTTTTCAAACCGCAATGGACGGTCAGGGTACAGAAACTAACTGCTTTTACATTGATTGTGCAGTTTGTAGGGATGGATTCCGTGTTTTTGGTTTACTATGTGCCTCACTGACTTTACAGTTTGTGGAAATGAACCGATAACGATCACATTTTTTTGTCGGGTTTCTCGGTGATGTTTGAAAATGTTGGGAAGGAGAGCTATACACTGGTGGCCAGAGGCAGATGAGCAGTGAAATTAAAAACAGGTACAAAGTCCTATTAAAAGTAAAAGTAAAAGTAAAATGCAGCTTTGCACTTGGTGGGGGGAGTCGCAAGGAAGGAGGATGGCTGTTTGTCCGCAAGGGAGGAGAGCAATCAGTGAGAGAGCCCGACAGAATTTTTTTCATAACTGGCCCTCATGGATCTCTGGCTGCACTGTATCTTGCTTGGCGTAACAAGTACCAGTTGCCATATATATCAGCTGATAAGGACATGGCTACTGGTACTTGTTAGCCAATCAGCACGCAGGCTCTCTCTTGCCCATTTTATAAAGGAAGGTAGACTTCAGCACAATGGCAGTAAAATGAGGCAAACATCTAGCTGAGCTCAAGGGAGGAATGGTATTACAAAGAAATCCTCCAAAATGAAAATGGTCTCCAGGTAGTTGCAAGCAATTATCTGAAGAAGAAAGTGAAAAGAAAGAAGCCCAAGAAATCATTTTGGTACACAGGAGAGGTAGTAAGAGGGTACCCGGTCAAATGAGTGCTATCAGAATAGGGCCACAGTTCACAGCACTAGTCTGGTAAGCACTCACATGGACAGCGAGTGGGGATTTACAGCGATTGCTGAAGACAGGGTCCTAAAGAGGTTGCTATCCCTGAAGAGGTACAAATCTCCAAGACCAGATGGAATCCTCCCTAGGTTGCTGATGGAGCTGGCATGCAAGCTAGCATCTATATTAGCCAACCTATATACCAGCTCCCTTGTCATAGGGGAAGTGACAAATGAGTGGAGAACCACTGATGTAGTGGCCCTACATAAAAGCAGGGCCAGGGATGAGCCAGGAACTGCAGGCTATTCAGCTTGACATTGCTCATCTACAAGCTGAAGGAAACAATTTCTAAGGAAAGATTGGTGGAGTTTTTTTTGGCAAATGGGCTGCGGGATGGCAGATAGCATGGGTTTGCGTTGGGGAGGTCATGTCAAATTAATTTGATAAACGTCTTCAACAGGGTCACTAATGTTGGGAACAGGGCCCCAGCATACCATACCTGGACTTCAGCATGGTCTTTGACTCAGTTCCCAACAAAAGACTAATCAAGATGTTGGATGGCCAGGGGGGAACACGATGATCTGGTGGATAGATAATTGGTTAGGGGGAGATTACAGAGGGCTGTGGTCAGTAGGGAACATTCAGGAATGAGGGATGTCACCAGTGGGGTACTGCTTGGGCTAGTGATGTTCAATGTGATCATAAGTGACATAGGGGTGGCATAAAGCAAAATTTGCCAAGCTCTGTCAGAGGGTTGACAAAGAAGAAGGGATAAAGGAGGTAAGAGAGGCCCTGGAAAAACTAGTGAGGTGATCTTTTATCTGGTAGCTGGGGTTCAATGTCAAGAAGTGCAAGGTCTTGCAGGTGAGAGAAAGAAACAAAGGACTGAGTACAGGTCAGCGGGTGTTAACTGTCACAGTGATGGAGAAAGAGAAAGATCTAGGGCAAACACCCTGAAGCCCTTTATACAGTGCAGTAAAATACATGGTAATGCAAACAGGATGCTGGGTTGCATAGGCAGAGGATTCACAACCAGAAGGAAAAAGTGCTATCTATGTACATAATCCTGGAGAGACCACTCCTGGAATACTGTGCCCATTTGTGGAACCCCTAACAGAGAAAGAATATATACCAGTTGGATTCAGTGCAAAGAAATGCTGCTGAGGTGATTATAGGGCAGCACGGATACTCATACAAACAGAAGCTGGACAATCTGAACATGTACTCACTGGAGAATTGGAGGGAGAGAAGAGACATGATCTAAATCTTAAATCCCTGAAGGTTGTCAACAGGGTGGATCCCAGTGAATGATTTCAGCTCACTGATAAAATAATGTATGTGTGTGGTGAGTCAACTGTTTTGCTAGCACCATCAGAAGTCGGGTTTGAGCTCACAGTATTTGTGTTGTTTCATGGGTGAATAGCTACAAATTGGTGGGGGGGGGGAATTCAGGAGGAATGCTAGGAGATACAGTACTACTTTGCTGAGATAGTAGTGGAAGGGTGGAACAAGCTTCCAGAAGAGATTGTTAGTGCCTGATCTGTTGGAAGTTTAAAGGGGGTGGGGATGATGCAGAGCACAATGTAATCCAAAGGTGCATATGCATATAGCTCTGCATTAGGCAGTGTTAATAGACTGGAAGGCCTCCTTCTACTAACATATGTTTATAATTCTATGAGTTACTGACACTGTTATGGGACAGAAAGTTTAAAGTTGAATTCTGATTGGTCAGAAAGAGCCACAATAGCTCCTAAAATGTACCAAATGTAAGTTATACACTATACATGGGTATGTCTGGGATTCATATAGTGTCCCAAAAATTTATCTCCATTCTGGTTTAGGTTCTGATTTATGGAAGCTGTGACTTTGCTCAGGAGGTATTCTGTCCGGACTAAAACCCTACATTCAGCAGTTGATAACCCGTATAAAGTACTTCTCTATCTTTTTACATTTCAAATGCCCTGGACACCCCACTTCTAGTGCTAAGTTGTTGATCACAAAGCTGCTGTCATAGAACTAGTCATTTGCCTACCGTAGAACTTTTATTTTTGAGTTATTCAGACACAAAACAAGATACCCTTGGAGAAAATGGTGCTGATTACACCAGTGTCACTTTAATGCACTCACTACAGGATGTTTAGTAGATCTGAAACTTTGAATTCAAAATTTATGTAAAAGTCTTTCTTTTTGAGGTGCATGGATCTGAATGACAACAGTCTGACAGTCTGGGCCAGAAGGGCACACAGACCCCAGACAGAGAGAGAGAAGAGAGAGAGAGAGAGAGAGAGAGAGAGAGAGAGAGAGAGAGAGAGAGAGAGAGAGAGAGAGAGAGAGAGAGAGAGAGAGAGAGAGAGAGAGAGAGAGAGAGAGAGAGAGAGAGAGAGAGAGAGAGAGAGAGAGAGAGAGAGAGAGAGAGAGAGAGAGAGAGAGAGAGAGAGAGAGAGAGAGAGAGAGAGAGAGAGAGAGAGAGAGAGAGAGAGAGAGAGAGAGAGAGAGAGAGAGAGAGAGAGAGAGAGAAGATTAGGATATGTTTCTGAATGCTTAAAGAGGACAGAAACTCATTTTTGATTTGCAGTTGTTTATAGAGTTCTTATTTTCAGAAATAATATCCATTCCTCTAAATTACCCATCTGTAGCTGTACAGGAATGAAAAGTAATATGAAATAAATTGTATTTGGCATTGTTTTGTTCTTATGGCAGCATTTGGTTAATTTATTTATTGAAAAGTTTAACCAGGAAGTACATAGTGAGCTGACAACAGCTCGTTTCCAGATGAGTTCTGGGGAGGGGGAAGAAGGAGATAAAAACAATATAATAACAAGGTAAATTGCAAAAATATAACAATATAAGCAGAAAAATACATACTAAAAGGCAAAATAGTAAAATAAAGGCATCTAGAAAATAAAAACACTCTCAGATATATACAGATAAAAAACAAAAGTGGAAACAGAAAAAGGGGGACAAGACTGGAGAATAAAGGAAAAGAGGAAGTTTCAAAGACAGTTGCAGATAGAACAACAAAGTCAGAAAGAAGAGACTTTAGGAAGGAAATGGAAGAGGCAGAACAAATAGAAGAGGAAGGGAGGACCAAAGTTTAGGAAAGTGGTAAGAAAAAGCAGAGTGGAAAGCAATAGGTTTTCTAGGAGGGGTATGAAAAGAATGGAAAATATTTGTTAAGGAGAGGTTAGGAAGAAGAAGGGGAAGGGAAAAGGAGGATTTTGAGATAGGAAGGAAGGTGCCAAACCAGAATTTGCACAAAAAGAGACACAATGGGAAAGGCGCCTAGCCTTAAGTGAAGAGAAAGAGAAAGAGCTGAGAAGAAAGCAATAGTGATTGTGAGAGGGGCAACTAAAGCAAAGGCAGCAAGAATGAATGAGCTCTGGTCAGAGCCGATATGGCTGTGGAGAGATTTTGGAATACTTTCACCCATTATTTCTAATGAATTTGCATAATGCAAATTTGCTGAGAGGCAGTTTCAATGTGGTCTTCCCTTTACACATTTTTACAATGTGTTTTCCTAAAATATGCCTGCTGATTGTTATATATTTAGCCTGGATAGGTCACAGAAGACATGGCATCTTATTTTCTGTGGGGCTCTACATCTACTCAATATTATGCTGCATTGTGTAAAATCAGAACATGCTGAAAACAATATTTTACATCTGGACTAGGCTACACTGAATAAATACATTATAAAAATGGTAAACCCATGACCCGCTTGAAAACAAGATATTGCATCTAATCTTGGACATCCTGAGTAAATACAGTTCAAAATGTGTAAAATGAAGATCCTTTTGACAATGAGATGCAGCATCTCCCTGTGCTATCCAAGATACAAAATGTAGGATAAGAAATATTTCAAGGAAATCTATTGTAAACTGAACTTCACTGTGTTCACGGACATAAACAAAGAGTTTCTTTATTGTTTTATAACATATTAGATTGTAGTATTTATTTTGAATGTTGTGCCCATGAGGATGGTGTGTACAGTATATGTGTGTGCACGCTTGTGTGTGTGTGCTTGCTCTAGCTCAATATATATTTTTCCCAAAAAGCATAGCAAAAATGCCTACTGATTGCTATGTATTTAGACTCTGATAGTCTACAGAAGACATGGCATATGTCTGAGACAGTGCTTATCTTATCAGATAGTGTCTTAAGAGGTTGAAAAAACTGTGTAAATCTTTTTAGATTGCTGGGAAAGGGTGACATTAATGAGGCATGAATCTTCCTTGAAAGACAATACCTGCCCAACTGAAGCTAGTAACAAGAAAATGTTTAAATGCTAAGTATTTAAATGTGCAAGTTGTTGAATTTTGGAAGGTGGTAAACACATCTCCAGTTTAATAGGCAATAAATATTTAACAAGCTGTTTCAATTTCCTAATGGACATCTGATAAGCAGCTTGGAGTTCTGTCTCCAACATTATGAACAGAAAGAAGGGAGAATTTTATTTCAACTGGCATAGTGATTTATAGCTGTGGAAGGATACATTGAAAACGTCAAAACTGTATTCCACAACCTTCCATTTTTCCAGCTACATACAGCAAGATGGTTGTAGACTCTGCCTAAAGCCATAAAAAGAGGGTCCAGTCTAGCAAGGGAGGTTTAAGGGGCACAACAGTAGACTTAGTCACTATAATCAAAGATTGGAAGGATCATTTTTTAGTACAATTTCTCAGCGGGCAGAAAGAAGTATACACGCCTAGTTCCTGTACAAAGCACTAAACTTAGGGTGGAGCTTACGGTGAATTGCATCAGTGTGCACAGAGAAATCAAGATGCTGGTCATGGCAGACCCTGAGGTACTTAAAGGAGGAGACATCTTCAAGTTTAGCACCATCACGGGTATTAAATAGGGGGGGAGAAGAAGAAAGCTTGGCAAGCCTCTGATGGGTTGGCCCAGTGGCGCTGAGGGTTGAGGTGCTGGATGCCACACCTTGTGTCATGCTGGCACCCTGGGTTCAGGAATGGACTTGGGCTACCTGGGGTCCACAGGGGAGGGAGAGGATTGAGTGCCCAGAGGACTGCTGTCCTCTCTCAGGGTGGGTTGCGGGTTCTGCTCAGCTCCTTAGCAGCCCCCAATGGAGATAGGGAGTCCTGCAAGAACCGGTGCTGTATGGGGTGGAGCAGTGGCAGATGTCAGCAGTGTGCTTGTGCAGATATCATTGCATGTCCACACTCCGGGGGAAACTTCACACACAGAAAAACCCTGGCCCCAGGATAGGCGATGGCAGCCTCCAGTCCATTATCGCCACACACCCAATGCCAGGCTCATCCTGCTGGCTCTCCTGACCCATCACCTGCCCTGGATCTGGTGCACTAAATTGTAAATAGAGCACCAGAGTGCATGGTGGCCTTGCCTTGGGAGGTTCAGAGCCAGAGGTCCGCCGGTCTAGGAGAGGTGGACTGTGTCTGTCCCCAGTTTCCCACTGGGGAGCACCAGGCAGGATGGTAAAGTGATTGGTGTAAGAAGGGCATGTCTGAGAGAGTTCCTGCATACAAGAGAGAAATAAAGTCTAAAAAAAAAGCATCTGATGGGTTCCAAAAATCATAGAGACTGTTTCTTTGGCATTAAGAGGCAATTGGTTTACCTTGAACCAGTAGTGAACATTGTCAAAACCCAGCTGTAGTCGGGAAGTAAGATCATGGGGAGAGGAGAAAAAAGCAAGAACTGTCATCAGCATACATATGAATGGATGCAAAGGAGCAGACAAAGGGTTACTGTTACAGTTCTCTTCATGAAACTTGCAATCTGAGCTTTAGTTATGTCACGGTTAGTACACAGAACTCTAATCAAGGTTCTGATAGGTAGACAGCTCATAATTCGCATTCTGTACACAAACCATGGCATAGCAAAACTACAGTTCCATGAAAAGAACTGAGCAGCATACTGCCTATAAAAAGAAAATAACTGAAACACACTTTTTCATATCAGTGCTTATTCAGGTACAGTTAAATGTTGATCATTTGGAGGTATAAATTTAATTACTGTGAACTGGAACATTACTAACTGTATCCAATTAGCACAAATTTCCTGCCCCCTTCAACAGACTCAGTCATATTAGGATGACAATATTGTAGTAAGTGCAGAAATATTTGCTCAATTTGAGTACTCAAACTGTAGGAGGGATTTGAAAAACTGTTATTTAGAGAGAAAATGAAGAAACAGTATAAGCAGATATTTTGAAAGATCATCACTGCTTATTCACAGAGTACAACATTGTGCATGTGAGCTAGCTATATTGGGGGAGGGCAGAGTCAGCTCCCAGATTCATAGAAACAGAGACTCTGAAGGCAGATAAGGACCGCCTGGCCCACCTAGTCTACCTATTTTGCTACCTATTGGATAAGCTGCAGATCCTAGTTACCCAACAGCCCACTTCTTCCTACTCTTCATCAGAATTGCCTTATGTCTGTCCCATGCATTCTTGAATTCCCCACTTTTTGACCCCATGACCTCCTCAGGAATGCCATTCCATGCGTCCACCACCCTCTTGTGAAAAAATACTTCCACATTGCCCTGAGCCATCCCCACTCTTTCTTCAAATTCAAAATTAAAATTAAAATGAAATTCAAATTCATGTTGTTTACTGAATGTTTTGAATAGGGTTGTGTGAACTTCTACAAGTTCCACTTTGCAAACTTTGTGGGTAGAATCTGAAAATGTTCTACCTGGTTCTGTAGGTGCCCAAAAGGTTCCCTAAAATTCTAGGACAGGCCAGATGAATCTGGAAGGGGAGGCAGGAAGCTTACTCAGTGACCAATATATGAACGGTTTATTTGCAAGGGACAATAAAAACAAGATAACTGTTTTCTTCAACACTACAGGATATTGAACAATAAAACAATGGATCGGAACCAACAATTGGTCAAACCTAGAATGGGAGGTTAATCCCTTTTAGTCCATTTCCTGCGTGCACTTGGCTGAAATGACAAGCGCCGGACAAACCAAGCTTGGGCTTTCTGATGAGTCAGCTGATCAGCAGGTGGGCATTAACCCAACAAAGCACTTTTGCAACAGGCCATAATGTGGCATCCCCTGAGGATCAAAACACAAAGAGGAACACTGCTAGCTGGAAAATGAAGACTCTGTGATCCTCTGCGGCTGCAGGCAAGAAGCCAAAGCATTCTGGTCAGCAGATGGTTCTCTGGATGATATTCAGCAATAACCACTGGCAGGTCCCTGGCACCCAGATGACCTCTCAACAAGATGGTTGCTGGCGTGATCTTTGGGCAGCAAGTGGCCTCTACTGAGTGACATGGTATGTGCACACTTATGGACGGCCAGCAAAAATAGAATAAGACATGCACAACATTAACTGTGGTCCTCAAGCTTGAGCTGGGGCAGCTCCTAAGCTGACTTACTATGATACCTCACTAGCGGCTCTCTACCACTTACTGTCACGAAACTGATGCTGGAACACTTGTGGCAGAACTTTGGAACAGGCTGATGTCACTAGCGGTGGTTCGGCTGCAGATGGTGGATAGAGCCGTGGACCTCCCTAGGTCAGCATCGGCCTGGTGAGGCTGGTCTGGGCAACAAAGGTGAAGATGGGCATCAGGTACTCCAAGGCACAATTCAATAACACAGTCCAAAAGCAAGCAGACAGTTCAGATTTTGAGCACAATTCAGTTTTTGCAGAAAATACAGTCTCTAGGAGCACCAGGCGGGCAACAGAGCAGTTCAGTTTGGGTGCTGGGCCACTTAGGCATAGGACCATTCTTGTCCCTTAAGGGTGCTGCACCTTTATGGGTTTTTCCTTTTTCTGGATATTTCTACAAATCTGATCCATGGTATCAATATTAATATCCGCTCCTGGCCTTAGATGGGGACTCATCCACTAATTTATTTGCTTGAGGGCCTGGATGCTGGACCCTCAGAGCTAGCCCATCCCTCCCAGCAGCTGGCCAAGGGCCTATGTCTCTGTTTCTGCCCCTTGGTGCAGAATGGCACTTATGCAGACCCAAAGAGTCTTAACCCCACTGTGCCCCTGGTCTGCTCCTTTCCCCTACCACTCAGGGCTTTTAAGTCGCGGCACCCCTGTCCTCTTTTCTTGGAGTGAGCTGCTATTCAGCTCAGGCTGTTTTTTTTTGGAGCCACCTCAAGCAAAATAGGAAAGAAAAAAAATAATAAAACAAACTAACTCGGTGGGCAATGACCCATCCTGGGGCCTCTTTATCTTTCCCTCTGTGCCTTTGGCCCACTTCTCAGGTCCCCCTGTTCTCCTTAGGGCTGTCCGCCTCCCTTGGAGCCCACTATGCTCCTTACAACTTTTCTGGGCTCTGCCCTTAAATTTTCACCTTAGCTTCCCACTCCCCACTCCTGCCCAGCACCCGTGGCACAAGTAAAATACAAAACTAAGCTTACAGCCCACTCACCACCACGGCTTGGGTTTCTAGCACTGCTGGGGGAAGGAGAGACTGGCCAGGAGCCGCTCCCACCAAGTGTCCCTTTGTATTCTGGGTTGCTGGGTGGTGGAACTTTCAGTTCTGAAGCACATTTTTCAGTTGTACTGATTTCCTGCTGAACTATCTGGTCCGCTGGCACTTGTCTTCCCCCTCTTCTCTTTGGGGCTCTGCCCAGGGAGGCCAGGTCACGTCAGGAAACCGCACTCCACCCAACCAACCCTGCTGCCACCGCCACATAGACCAAATCTGAAGGTGAGTGATGCTGGTGGAGCTATGGACCCAATGCAGGTACCTTCCGTTTTCTTCTGTCTATGCTCCTTGCATCCTCCACCCTCCCAACTATGCTGCTGACTGCCCTGCTCCAGCCACTCCCCAGCCCTTTTGTAGGGATATGGAGGTCCTGGCTTCTGGCCAGGAGATTGGGCACTACAAGCCCAACAGGGAGGGTCTCATGCTCATGACCCCCCTTCTTAACACCAAATGACGCAAAAGCAGACAAAGGACAGGGAGGGGTCTGCAGGGCTACAGGCAAGGGCTGGAATGGAGAGGGATGAGGAAAAAGGAAAATCCCCTAACTTCAGGGTACTACAGTTCTACCAGATAGAACTGGTAGGACTAGGTTCTACCTGGTTCAAGCCAAACAGTACAAGATACAAAAGTTCTACTAGGCTCTACCTGGTCCACTCCACACAGCACATAACAAATACTTTCTCTACCTTAACCCACCCCCTTCTTTTGGCCCTTGCCTTAGCAGAATGAAGTCTTCAGAGGCACAACACAGCAACATTGTGTGTCCCCATCCTCTGTCCTTTCTCCTTTGTGTCCCTAAGACGTGGGGGAAGCTCAACATTCAACCAGAATCTATCTGTCACTTCCTTCTGGTTCCCAGATTGGTTGCTGAGCTGCTGAGCTATAAAGAAAATCAGTTTGCCCAATCTTCAGGGTGCACAGCTGTGTGCCTCTGTTCTTTGTTCCCCCTGCCCAAAATGTCCAAACTAGGCAAGTCTGATGCCACCTGTTATGCGGAGGGAGTAGAAGCGCATTATCCAGCATGAGTCACCTGTTCCATATGCCATGCTGAGTATGATGACGACAGTGCAATCTGGGGTGGTATGTGCATCAAGGTGTAATGGACGCCCTGACGCAAGTCTCACACCAAACTGCCTTGTCATCACTTATCAACAAAGATGGCATACAGAAACTGGGGTAATGTGCTGTACATTGTGCATCACCTCCCCAACCCCCACATCAGGATTCAGGCTAACTTCCTGGTATGGACACGTAAGAAGGGGTGAACAAAGCAGTGATGAGCTGCCAAATTTTTAACAACCCCTCCAGCCTTTGTCCACCCCCTGGCCCTAGTCTGCCCACTTTACCTTGGTCCTCTTTGCCACCACCCATGGCCTTGACCCTTGCCACTCCCCATCCCCCTCACCCCCAGCCAACAAAAACCTGCATTGTCACAAAATCAGAAGCCTAGCAAAACAATATCTTTAGACATAAAATACAAAGCTATTTATAATAGAAAAAAACAGGACACCATATAAATTTAGAGCATTTATTTGGAGGCAGAAAGCACACATTGAAGAGCAAGTTTACTCATGCCTTATTTAAAGTTATCCCAGTCAGCTCAGAGGGTCATGAGAAACACCCCAGCCCCTACTACAACCCACCACTAGCTGCCAGAGTCACTACAGTAGGAAATATGGACCCCCACTCAGCCTCAGATCTGTCACTAACTGGCAATTTGTAGGGAAAGCAGGAGTATCACACTGCATACTGCCTCCATTCAGCTAATCCCTTTCCACTGCTGCTCTGAATCAGCTCTGGTCCTCTCTCTCTCACACTCATGGCCTGATAAAGAGTCAGTCAGACAGTACAGGTTCTGATTTTTTAAATAAATAGAGCAAACCAAAGTTCTCAAAACACTGCAGAAAGTTCTTGGATGTTCTCTCCCATATGAACGCTGGGGTTCAACCTTTTTGATCTGAAGGTCAAACTGAACTTACAGCCTTAGTTTAAACTGTTAGGGACAGATTTTCAATGGTTAGCATCCACACTAACATGGTTAGTGTGGGCACTAACTTGGTTTGTGTCGAGCGCTCCCGCAGGCTATATTCAGTGGCCTCATGAGCACCCTTCGTACCGGCAGCACCAATGCAATAAAATACCACTGCACTGTCCCTCATGCATATAGGCACAGCAGATATTCAGTTGTTTTCAGCAGCTGTAAACAGCCCCAAGCAGAACTGTTTACTGCCACCAAAACCACCGCCTAACAGGGTGCAAAGCCCAAGCCCCCACGCCCCAAGGCAGGGTGGCTGTCCTGCTGCTGCCTGCCCCTGATTGCCCATTCCCTTACAGTAACCTATTGTCTGGTAGTCCAGGGGTTCCCTGATCACCTGTTCACACTATTAATAGTATGCCTGGTGGTCCAGTGGTTCTCCCCACCTCCCGCTCACCTGTTTAAATCCCTTAACTAAATCTTTGGTGGTCCAGTGTTTCACATTCAGTTACCCGCTTAAACCCTTTAATATTCCTGATGGTCCCAAGCCTTTGACCCTGATCACTATTCAAGCCTTTTAATAATCCCCTGCTGGTCCAATGGTTCCTCCCCACCCCAGTCGCCTGTTGAAACCCCTTAAAATATTTCATGGGGTATGGTGGATCCCTCCATCCCCGATTGCCCATGCAAACCTTTTGAAGTGTACTGTGAAACAGTTTCTGCCACATGCTCACAAATAACTCATTTGGTGGCCAGCTGCAAAGGTAAGAGGGAGGCCTTCCTGTTGTCATATGCAACTGTCGAGATGCTGAACTCATAGTAAGGGGGGATGCTGGGAGGTGGGATGTGAGTGGGTAGTTCGGGGGGGCAGTGCAGGGGGTCCCACCAGACCATCAGGGCATACTTTAAAGGGTTTGAATGGGCAATGGGGGGGGATCCACTGGACGATCAGGGAATATTTTAAAGGGTTTGAAAGGGTGATCAGGGTGGGAGAAACCACTGGACCATCTAGGCATACTACTATTATTGATTGGCCAAGTCAAATAATTTAGTGAAGTCAATGTATGTGTGTATATATATATAAATATATATATATATATATATATATGTGTATATATATATATATAGGACAAAGAACACTCTGGCGTAAACTGCAGAGGCAGGTTACTCAAAGGGCATTTGCTGGGAAGCCAAGTTTCAGAAAATACAAAATCACACATGCATTGTGGGGGCATGTGTGATTTTGTATTTTCTTGAAACTTGGCTTCCCAGCCAAATGCCCTTTGGGGTAACCCTTGCCTCAGTGTTTACGCACAGAGGTTCTTTGTCTTTTAAATAGTTTTTTATTTTAATGGGTTCACCACAATATATCCCAGGCACACTGCCTTAGAGGTAGCTGGTCCATTCTACTGGGGTGTCAAACAGACGAGGCATACTGATGAGTCCTGGTAGGACGAAACACGTGTCTATGTCTTCTGTTAGCACCCTTTGCAAACTGTGTGAGAGGCCTTTCGGCACCATGCAATTCTGCTTAAAGTTGGACCAGCATAACATTCTGTGGTGATTTGCATATGCAGCCCATGATGCTTTGCATTGTGGGGGCATGTGTGATTTTGTATTTTATATATATATATATATATATATATATTATGGTAGCACCGTGCTACCATAGTTAGGGTTGTGGAGCCATTTACATGTTAAACCCAAAAGTTTGCACCTTAATAACTTTGCAACCGTTTCACAGATTTGCCTAAAATTTGGATACATGATCAAGACCCATACACCTTGGGATCTGTCAAGTTTTGTACCGGTCCGATACACGGCTGCGGAGTTATTAAGCGTGATCTGCGCGTGCCTTTACGCTTTTTCTGGAATTCTACGGTCACGCCTACAGGTCGCACGGTTTGCATGACCAATCTGAAATCTTCAGGGACCGTGCAGCCAGGGTCCCCGATGTGCCTTTTGAAGATTTTGTGAAAGAATATTAAACAGTTCAAAAGTTATTCAAAAAACAATTTCCCATTATAAGTCAATGGGAAAAGTTAACAAAAAGTTCGACAGTGTCGCAAATGCACTTCTTACTGTTGCAAATGGCCCTTTTACTGTTGCAAAGCCACCATTTTGTTTTTAGTTAGTGATCAGAAAAATGCTTGGCATTTAAAATTGGGACCCTCTAGAAACCTAATTCTTTTTGTATTCACCTAGTCGGGCCCCGAGGATGCTAGCCATGTCTTTATTTTGGGGTAAAACACCCCAGAAATGTGTTTTTCAAATTTCTGAAAAAGTACTTTCGCAAAGTAGTGTCGCGACTTTACTTGAAGTGTCGCAATTTTTATGAAGCTTTCGCAAATTGCAACAGTACTTTTCTAGGCTGTGGGCAAATGACAACAATTCTTTGGCACCCTGCTGCAAAAGAACGGTTTGGTGCTTTGGCTTGAAATTTGGAGGGAACGCAGCTGACATCTCACAGATGTGCCTTTCAGTATTGTGTTGAAAAAATATTACATGGCGGCAAAGTTACGGCACTGCAAATTTGACACTTTTTCCCATAGGATAACATTACGGCATCCGGACGAAGCAATCTTTGGCGCTTGCTGCAATATAACGGCTTGGTCTTTTGGGCTGAAATTTGAGGGAAGACAGGCAGCATCCCATAGATGTGCGTTTTAGTGGTTTGGTGAAAAAATATTACAGGGAGCCAAAGATATGGCATTCCGAACTTCTCTTTGTTCCCCATAGGATAACATTACGGTGTTCGCCGCGTCTTTCAGGGCCCGTATCTCGGAAACGGTGTGAGATACGGACTTTTCATTGAAAAAATGCTTAGCTCCCTAATGGGGGCTAACCATAAATCTAGCCAGTAAAGTCATAAATCACATGACTTTTACATTTTTTTTCTACGTCGTACGGTTCCTGAGATATAAGCAATTTAGTATTCCAACTCCTTTTCTGCTCCGAGACACATTATTATGCATACATTCTTTGTACTCACTGTCTTTCTCTATGCAGCTTTTGGGAAAAACCAGCCTGTGTGCTTACATTACTGTTACTGTTGCCCTATCCGCTTGCGGTTCCATACCCGTTTCACTTACTGTTCACGTCTACGCCACCATGTGCGTTACCCTTTGCGGTTTCATTTGTGCTTGCGTTTCTGTTATTTTTTGCCATTTGTGTCTACAGTACTGTTTCTCTTTCTGTTTTGCTTTGCATCACCATGCCCATTGCCATTTCCGTTTGCGGGCACCATGTTACTATGTGACAAGACATCACGTGGCGGACCGTTCCCATCTACGCCACCATGTGCGTTACCCTTTCTGTTCTCATTCGCGCTTGTGTTACCATGTGTGCCACTGTTACCGCTTCTGTTTGCATTACTGTTCTTGTTACTATGTCACAAGACATCATGTGGCGGGGTCCGGGCTCCGCACTCCCGCTGCTGCATTACATTCACTATTTCTTGTTATCATTCTCAAAAAGAAGGGAAATTAGAGGCAAAAACTCCATTTAATGCATCAGTTAGGGTTGTTCCACAGCGACAAAGTGAGGAGATTTGGTGTTAGGGTTAGTCCCCATGGACCCACCAGCCCACCCCCCAACCCGGCATTGGGGTGCGCATTGGGGTGTTCGGGTCTCAACTCTCACCCCATTCCCTATACTCTGCTGCTTTACACATGTGATGGGGTGAGAGTTAGGGCCACCACCCCAATGCGCACCCCAATGCTGGTTGGGGAGGTGGGCTGGGGGTCCAAGGGGTTTTCAACCCTAACACCGAATTTCCTCACTTTTGTCACTGTGGAACCACCCTAACTGATGCATTAAATGGAGTTTTTGCTCTAATATACATACATATATATATATATATATATATATATATATATATATATATACACTGTATATATTATAGAGGCACGGTAGTGCCTCATGGTTTAAATCTTCACTTCTATGTTAAAGTGAAAATTTGGGACTTTAAAAAATGTTAAGCTATTCAAGTGATTCACATGAAAGTTTGCATGCACCATCAGGGACGAAATATCTCTTGATGTAGCATGTTTATTTCCAGTCGGAGATGCAGAGTGTCAAAAAATGTGTAAATTACTGCTTTTTATCAAATTCTTTGTCATGCTTTTCTGCCAAAACAGCTTGGAACTTTGGTCTGAAATCTTTAGGGTATATAAGTCCTGAGTCATAGTGGTGCATTTTAAAGGTTTGATGGAAAAATATTAATATGTTCCAAAGTTATTAAATTTCAAAGTTTCCCATTATTTCGTATGGGAAAGTTAGATGTTCACTTCGAAAATAGATTCTTTATCATAAATGAGGAATCCTTTTTCTCAAGCATGGGATCTTTGGCTGCAAATGTGACATTTTTTTTGTATGCTGCCATCTTGTTCTCAGTTAGCAGTGGCAACAAAATTAAATTACTAAAACAATAGGGGGCTTTAGGAAACACTAACAGTTGTGTTTACCTAATCGGGGCCCATAGAATCAGATTCTGGGGTTAGGTTTTTGATTAGATAGTCAGAAATGTGCTTTTTTAGCCACAGAAATCCTTTTTTGCAAACCATGGAAAACATTTGCAACAAAACAGGACCTTTTTCTGTAATTTGCAAAAAAGGATTTTCTTTTGTTGAATATTGTGCTAAAAGCAACTGCGGAAAAGGATCACAATTTGCAAAAAAAGGAATTTTATTAGACAACTGTTTTTTTGTCACTACATATTTCCAAAATGGTTTGTTACTTTGGTCTAAAATTGTCAGTGTGCAAAGGCTTTGCCTCAGAAATGTGCCTTTTGCTGGTTTGTTGAAAATATATTAATTGGCTCTGGAGTTCTACAGGGTTTAATTTGGCTTTTTTTCAAATAGGATAACATTGTAATGGGAAGTTTACCCAGTCATGTCTTTATCACTCTGCTGTGAAGAAACAGGTTGCAATTTTGTTCTGAAATTTTCAGGATATAAAGGGCTTGCCCCACCAATGTGTATTTTGCTGCTTTCATGAAAATACATTAATTTGGTGTTAAGTTACAAAGGTTTCATATTTTTCTGTGTTTTCTATAGGATCACACTGCAATGTCAGATGCTTCTTTGGGTCTGCACACTATGGGTGGGAGCTCAGGGCTCAGATGGCCCAGTGCTCCCACAGGCAAACAAGAGTAGCACTACACTATCTCAAAAATTATGCATGGATGGGTGTGCAGGGCCCTTTCTGGGTCCTGCACTCCCACATGCAAATATGGAGAGAATTAAAGACTCATGGGAGCACAGGGCCCAAAGGGCCCAGTACTCCCACAGGGAAATAAGGATACAATTAGAATCTCTCCAAAGTCATGGATGGTTGGGAGCACCTGCACTCCTACAACCAAATATACCTATGATTATACTTTCTCAAAAAGTAAGAAAATTCTCTGCAAAAAAACATTGTTAATGCTCCATTAGGGTTAATGTGACAAAAGTAGGTAAATGTGTTCTTAGGGTTCCCTACCCTAAGACTTCACCTCCACCCCTGGTTTCCAAACCTAACACCACACCCCCACCCTGCATGCAGGAACAGGCATGGGGGGTGTGCCTTGGGGTTGTAAGCCCTAACGCTCACCCCATTCTCTCATACTGTACCCATCTCTGCTTACCTACTCATGGAATGGGTTGAGCGTTAGGATCCACAACCCAAAGGCACACACCCCCACATCTGTTCCTGCATTCAGGTTGGGGTGGGGTTTTAGGTTTGGAAACCGAGGGTGGGAATGGGGTCTTAGCATTGGAACCACATTTCCCCACTTTGTCATGTCAAACTGAAATGATGTATATATATATATGTATATATATATATGTTTATTTATTTATTCAATTTTGGTGACTGGTAGGCCCACTGAGCCCTGAAGGTCCCTTTTCAGGGGACCTGGAATTAGTTACAGAAAGTAAGAAGCATAAGGCTAATACAGTACATGAAAGAGCATGCCACAATTGATACAGTCAAGACAATTCATAGGAGTACTATAGCAATGCAGCACATAAAAGGCAGGCCAAAGTTGGTTACAGTCAAGACATTTCACACCTGTGTGACAAACAGTTCCCAGTCAGAGAGTCCATACAGTTGTGGAATTGGTTCAGCTCACTGTAGGCACGTTTTGTGCATGTGCCCAATATGGACTAGATCTCAAGGCTGGAATGGGGTTAGTAGGAGAAAGAGCGAGTGGGGGAAGAGTTACTTCTATGGGTTGATGAGAGGAGACTACAGTACAGCTGCAAGAACAGGCAAGACTAATATTTGGGTTAGCGATGCTGCTAGTAATAATTGTTTACTAAGCTCAGGTGCAGGAGCAGGTACTTTTGCCTAGCTGAAGCTCACAGAGTCTCTTGCAAAAGGACCCCAGGAGGTAGCCCTCTGTAGGTGGCCAGGGAGCTTGTTCCACAGTGCAGGAACTGCGTGAGTGAAAGATTAGCTTCCAGCTGCAGTTCTTACCCAAGGGACTTCCAGGAGATGATGCCCAGAGGTGCATAGTTGCCTGCCAGAGCACTTTGGAGCTAGAAGGCCAGCTAGGACTGCTTGGGGATGGTCAGTGAGGAGTTTGAATGTGTTGCATAATAGGGGATATTGTAGTTGGAAGCAGAAGGATGGCCAGTTCAGAGAGGCCAATGCTTCGCAGTGATGTCGCCTTGGGTGGGACACTATGGCAAAGTGCGCTATTTTATAGTAAAGTGCACGCAGCCTGTTATGCTCCTGTTTTGCGATCCCCTGAGTCATCGATGCAGCATAAGTCAGGGTTGGGAGAAGGATGCTTTTTTGCTATGGAGATCCTTGTCTCAGGGATCAGTTGGGTAGTCAGGCGATAGAGTAGCCCCAGTTTTTGGTGTATATTTCTAATCACTTGATCTACATGTGGCTTGAATGTGAAGACTTGGTCTATCATCAAGATTAGGTATTTAAAGGACTTCACTACCTCTATCGGCATGCCCGATGAGGAGACCAAAGGGAGAAGGGCGCTCCTGTTATTGTCGTGGCTTTGGTTTTTTGGGCATTTAAGACCAGTCTGTTGTCTTTGAGCAATGAGTCCAGTGAGGTGAAGTCCAACTGAAGTTGAGGACCTAGATCTGCATGATTAAACAAAGTTCTGTAAATAACAGCATCATCGGTGTACTGGACCACCGAGCTACTTCTGCAGTGCGTGTTCAGGTCATTCACAAACAAGGAGAACAGGAGGGGGCCCAGTATTAATCCCTGTGGTACCCCCCTTGAGGGGTTGTGCTTCTGAGATAGACCCTCTCCATTTAACCTGCTATGACCAGTTGGGCAGGTAGTTATGGAACCAAGTTAAGGAGTGGTGATCTGGACTGAGATTACTCAGCTTGTTAAGCAGGAGGTTGTGGTCTACTAGATGAAAGGCCTTGGTCAGGTCTATGAAGATTGCCCCAGTAGGGTACTGTCATCAAGGCCTAAAGGACATCAGTGGAGAACCTGATGAGTGCCATATCAGTCCTATGCTTACCTAAACCCATGCTGGGTATCTACCAGCAGTTGATTTGCCTCCAGGTAGTCTCGGAGTTGGCAGGAGACCAGCCTTTCCTGTATTTGTGAGAGAATGCATAGGAGGGATAGGGACCTGTAGTTTCCTATTGGCTCCCTAGGGCCTCCCTTGTGGACTGGAACAACGTAAGCCTGCTTCCACATGCTGGATACTGTTCCGTGCAGTAGGGACCTATTGATGAGCCAAGTGACTGGCAGTACAATGGCTGGGGTGGCCACCTTAAGTAGCCTTGGGTCAAGGCTGTCCAGCCTGGCTGAGCCTTTAGATTTAATGGACTTTTGAAAGGGAAGTATTTCTTTCAGTCATACCATCTGTAGGTGAAAGAATGGGTGTGGTAAACTAAGGATCTTGGTGCTAGTTTGGTCATGGGTACTAGAGGGGGAGACTTGCCATATATTCTTTGAGGTTGGTGAAGAACCAGTTAAAGGCAGCAGTGACTTCTTGAGTGTCGCTGAAAGTTTGACCATTGCAGTCTATATGGCCTTGGGTTTGTTTATCACTGCCTTTTATCAAGGTGTTGATGTGTGACCAGAAGGCCCTGAGGTCAGATAGGTTAGCTTGTTGTAGGTTCTTGACATACTGCCATTTTGCTTCCTTAGCAGTGCGTTTGCACTGGTTCCTGAGGGTCCTATAGGTTACAAGATCCTCAGGGAGAGCCGACTTCTTGTGTTTTTTCCAGGCCTTGTCCCATTTTATCATTATTTATTTCAGCTCGGGAGTGATCCACTTGTAGCAGCGACCTTTTGTTCTACGTTTCTTTATTGGGGCATGGAGGTTGGCCACAGTGATGAAGGAGTTTTGGAAGTACTCCAGGGCTTTGTCTAGGGTCAGGTGTGCCCCTATAATGTGGGTAGAGTAGCCTGTTTAATGTTAAACTCTGTTTCTTGCACATTAATAACTTTTATGTTCTTTCATGAAATAGCCCAAAATTTGGCATGTGTGGTCTGGCAGGCAGAATCTCAAGATGTGGGTAGTTCTGTGATGGTACCTTGTGTGGTTTTTGAGGTTATACCTTCACCACAGTGACTACCCGATGGTGACGACCATCACAGCGACAGGATTTGGCCAAAATCTGCATGTCGCTCTGATGGTCTCTTGCATGGCCAGAGGGTTATCTCAGGGTGTTTCACCCCCAGGTCCAACTCTGACTCAGAGTTAGAATCCTAGAGATCAGGTGGTGTGGGAGGCGCAGCCCCCCGATGGAAACACGGAGGTATCCCCAACACCGCATTGCCGACACTCCTTCTCATGAATTTTGCCACTGTCATGGCGTTAATCAGCTCTGAAAGGTGATTTCACGGTCACTGTGCAGAGCCACCTTTTGGGATCGATTTATGAAACAAACTGATATTGCCACTGTTCATGAGGTGGGGGTCACACAAAAAATGTTGAAAATTTGGAGGGAAAATACCAACGAACGCCTAAGGCGTTATGGTTTCCAACCATAACGCCGCACCCTGTAGAGACTGACAGGCATCAGGGGTGTGACTTGGGATTGTCATCTGTAATGCTCATACCATTCCACCCCCACCCACACCCTGCAGCCAGTGAGAAGCATCGAGATGTGCCTTGGATTCTTCAGCCCCCAAGTTAATTTCCTTCTCCTATACAGCACCCATCTCACTGTATTTCCTGATGGAATGGGGTGAACATAAGGGCCAAAGACCCCAAGGCATGCTGTGACACTTGTCAGTGTCTGCAGGGTAGAGTGTGGTGAAATGGCATGGCCATTATGCCTGACGACCCAAAGGCACACCCCAATGCCTGTCAGTATCTGCAAGATGGTGGTGAGGTTGGCTTTAGTTCAATACTTCACTGCCATTCCTATTATGCAGCTCTGTAACCCTACACTACCAATGCCAATGCCAGCAAGCAAACATTTGGCATTGACAAATGCTTGTTTAACAATGAGATTACAATGGGTGCTGAATTGTAAGTCATTAGTGACTCTTACTCCGAAGTCCCTTTCCTCTATTGTTTGAGGTAACTCATTTCCTCCCAATCTATACTCATATTTTTTGTTCCTATAGCTCAAATGCATTACCACACATTTACTCATGTTTAGTGGAAGCTTGTACTTGACTGTCCACTGATATATCCCATCTAGGGTTTTTTTGTAAGTTGTTATGGTCCACACCATTGTTGACAATACCCCCAATCCAGCAGTCATCTGCAAACTTGCTTAACCATATGTTAGGGTGATCACTCTTGATTGAGAAGGAGACATACATATTAAATAAACAGTGGCTCTGTATGTTGTGAAGCCTTAGTGTCTAGTGGTACCCTCACCCCTCAGATTGCATTTCCATATGCTGTGAAACTTCCCTGGTGCCTAGTGACCACCCCCACCACTTTGATTGTTGTTCTGCTGTTTTGAAAGTGTCCCTGTGTCTAGTGCCCAGGGATTCAAACAAGTTTTAAAAACATACTTGTGGTTCCAAGCTTTTGGTGAATGAATGACTTCAGTAATTGGATTAATTGTTTTATGCCATTTTATGATTCTATTATTAGCTCACTGTTCTGGTCTGAAATAAAGGAAACCATCCCTCAACATCTAATTTTTTCAACTGTATAAAAAGGGTCCCTCACAGATCTGACCCCCACTCCCACCTCCCACTGAACACCCCACCCCCACACACACCCCACACACACCCTCACTCACCTGAACAGCTCACTGGGGGAAGATCCACTCTCGATCAAGACACATCTTGCTGCTAGAACCAGCAACTGCAATATGAGAAACTAAGATAAATGTGACAAAAAAGGGAGGATCCCTCCTTGCTTAAAAAAAATCAGTCAGAAAGCAAATTAAAAAGAAGGCTTACTACTATCTTCAAAAAAATAACAACCCTGAGAGTTACAGTAGATACAAATCTGAACTCAAATCATTAAAGAAACTGATCAAAGCAAAAAATTCAAAATCAAATTTAAAATTGCCCATATAAAGGAAAACAATAAAACCTTTTACTCATAAATTAATAGCAAGAAGAATGTATAGAGGTTTGGCCACTATTACTGTGAACAACTCATTAATAACTAACGAAAGCAAAATAGCAATTATCTTTAATGACTGTTTTTGTTCAGTTTATAACCCAAAAAAATGCATCTAGGATTTTTGGTGACAAGGACCCCCCAAAAATATTTTCTTTACCGATGACTTCAGTTAAAAAATTGAAACCCAGGCCAGATAATATTAACTCTAGGATTCTACTTGAGACAGCAATGATTCTGTCAAGTCTCTTATCTACACTATTTAACAAGTCAATAGATTCAGGGGAAGTACCATCAGACTGGCAAACATCAGTGGTAATACCTGTACTTAAAAGGGAAATAGAGGACAAGTAAAAATTTATTGACCTATTAACCTAACGTCAGTTCTTAGCAAAACTATGGAAAGGCTGGTTAGACTAAGATAAAGCAAGAAATTATGATACTGGAGCATTCTGATATTCATCAACATGGGTTCACTGCAGTCCATTCATGCACTACCAATCTGGTCTCTTTTTTACAACAGTATCAGCTTGTTAGACAACAACATACCTGAAGATATCATCTTGCTTGATTTCATTAAGGCCTTTGGCAATGCACCTCACTGGGAATTCATTGAAAAACTTTCAGACTTTGGGCTGAGCACTACCCTGGTCAGATGGATCAACTGGCTGTCAGTCACAAAGAACACAGAGGGTGCTGGTTAGGGGACACCTCTCTGATACCAGGGTGGTGAGTAGTGGGGTCTCTGAGGATCAGTTCTTGGAACCACTTTGTTTAATATCTTCATAAGTGATTTTGGTAACAATATATGCAATTCTATAAGTAAATTTGCTAACGATATCAAAATTGGAGGGGAAGTAGATACTCCTGCTAAGCATCAACTTCTAGCAAAGGACCTTGAACATAGTTGAGCTAAGATAAACATGTCTCTAAATCCAGATACATGTGTAATACTTCACCTTGGGAAAAATAATTCCAACTACAGTTAATTATTAAATAGCAAAACCTTAAAATCTGGGGTTAAGGAACAAGACTTTGGGAATCACTATCAACAACAAGTTTACCTCATCTGAGCACTGTAAAAATTACCCACACTTTAAATATGATATTAAATAATGTTAAGCATACATTCATTAATAAAAGTGAACAATGTATTATTTCCTTATATGGAACATACATCAGACCACACTTGGATTTATGCTCTACCTTTTGGGGTCCTTATCTTATGCAGGACATTAATCTGATTGAGTGTGTGCATCAAAGAGCCACCAAATTGATACCAAACATGAAAAAGATAAGGTAAATGTGGTTCAATGTCCTACTGAAGTCATTGAGTCAATGAATGCACATTTCTGGGTGTTGAATCCTGCTAATGTTTCCCAGTTAATAACAGGATGGTTGAAATCTTCAAATATCTCCATGTCCTCAACCTCTAATGTTGAAATATTCTCATCATTTAGTGCATTGGTATATTCAATTAATGAATTAAGAGGTCTGTAAGAGCTCCCTATAATTATTTTTGGTCTATTTTAATTAAGTTGAAATTGAACACACAGGCTCTCAGTCTGTTGATCAGCAGATGTGGTGGGGAAAACAGGTGACACTCAATGGTGTTATTGATGTAGATACAGACCCACCTCCTCTTCTATCCTTCCTGTTTTTATGGAATAGTTTAAACCCTGAAATCTCTTTGAGCCATTCACTGGAGTCTTCCCACCAGGTTTCTAAGACAGCAACTATAAGTGTGTGTTAGGGTTGACAACCCCAAGGAAGACTCCACCCTTCATTAGCTTCAGGAGCTGGACTGGGGTTTTAGGGTTGGAAACCTAACATCATATTTCCTTCCTTTAGTCACTTTGTCCTGAACCTTAACTGATGCAGTAATGCATTTTTTTCAATAATTC
Organism: Neoceratodus forsteri; assembly: GCA_016271365.2. Classification (NCBI taxonomy): domain Eukaryota; kingdom Metazoa; phylum Chordata; order Ceratodontiformes; family Ceratodontidae; genus Neoceratodus; species Neoceratodus forsteri. Next base: position 413,849,607 of record CM028132.1, on the reverse strand, counting down.
CTTACTTTTTGAAATAGTATAATTGTATCCTTATTTGCATGTGCTCCCATCCATCCATAGTTTTGAGATAGAATAATCGTATCCTTTTTGCCTGTGGGAGCACAGGGCCCTCCAAGACCTGCACCCCATCCCTCCATAGATGTGCATATGTATGTTGGTTTGGAACAGCAGGGTCATCTGGCCCTTCCTTCCATTTTCAGGACAATAGCAATCAAATTGTCAGCATAACCTTCATATTACCCCACCTCATGTATCTGGTACTAAAATGTACAAATCCCAACCAAATCATAATTCTGCACAGCTCAGCTATAATGTCATTCCACACCACAGGTGTGAAACACATTTCGGCCAGGATTTGAAAATGACAGCTGTAACATTTATGAGGTGGGTTATGAGAAGGCTATGTTGAAAATTTGGGGTCAGAATATTTAAAATTCCCTAAATTACAAGCATGCATAGCAAAATTTCAACAGTTGCTCATAACTTAGGCATTTATATATACTGTATATTGAGAGTCAATTTTCAACATAGCCTTCTTATGCCACAACCTCATAAACAAGGGCGGTGAAAATTTTCAAATCCTACCCGGTAGGTGATTTCACCAAGTGACTGCAAAATCACCTTTTGGGTGGGATTTACCTACTTCCACTGACATTGTTCATGAGGTGGGATCCCCAAAAGGCCATGTTGAAAATGTAGTGTCAAAATATTAAAAAATGGCCAAGTTATGCAACAAAGTTGAAATCCCCATTGAAATATATTGAACTGCATTTACCTCAGTTTCCCATATTGCAGTTGATGGTTCCAGCAGCAAAACATGTCTTCCATCAGAGAGTGGATCTTCACCAAGCTACCTGTTCAGATGAGTGATGGTGTGTGGGGGTGCACTGGGAGATGTTGAGTGGTGGGTGCTGAGTGGGAGGTGGTTATTGTTGGGTCTGATCTGCAAGGAACTATTTTTTTTTCATAGGTTTCAAGAAACAAACAAAAAATTCCCTTAGAGGGACCATTTTCTTTCTTTCAGGCATGGACAGTGATGGGGGGGTGGCATCACTAGACACTAGGACATATAATTTTATAAGGAGGATGGCATTCTGTGGCTGAGAGTGCAACTAGGCACCAGGGACATAATAATCTATTATGGGAGGAAATTGACAGGTGAGGTGCCACTAGACACCAGGGAAATAGTGCTGCATTATGGGGATGACAATCAGCTGGTGGGAAGTGACACTAGACACCAGGGAAATATTATTTAATTAGGGCAATGATGATAGGAATAATGGAGGGTGCCACTAGACACCAGGGCAACATTACACATTTTCAGAGACAGAGATTGGGGGTTGGGGGTGCCACTAGACACCGGGACATTTATCATGGGAACCGATTGGCTTGGGGAGGGTGCCACTAGACACCAGGGATACATTACTTTAACAGTAACAGCACTCTTAATCTGAACAATATACAGATTACTTTGCCCATCTCACCTTTTAAGAAGGATTTAAACAGCTTAGCTAGTGTTGGGAATAGTCTAGACATTTATATGAGTCAGAGTACTGACTCAGATCTATAAAACTGAATATCTGAGGAGGTACTTTCGGTTTTGAGATCCGTTTAATTTGAAAATTATATTAAGCGAGACACAAATCTAGTTGAAACATTGTGAGTATTGTTAAATTTGTAGTTAACTGGTCAGAACTTTCTACTTTTACTAATGTTCAGCACCATGTTAGGTCTAATTATTCAGTAAAAAGCTATTACAATTTGAACGGTTATGGGTCTTTACTGTTTGCAGTATTTTCTGATCGTACAGTAAAGGTCCAACTGTAAAAATGTTTGAACAGTTCTTTTCCAATTAAACTATCCTTACATAAATGAGTGATGGGCAAAAGATTCTCACACACAAACATATATTTCCCCTGTAAATTTTAAAATTGTAAGACAAAAATCTAACAAAGTATGTGAAGAAGACCTAAATACAGGTCTGGTTCATTAGTTACCAAGCCGTACTTCTGTAGAAAAACATTTTTAAAACAGGAAGAAAAACAAGATGGCTGACATCAAGAGCAGTATTTCTCTCAGCATGAACAGTAAATCCTTAACTATTTACAGCTCAAACCATTTTTATTTGCCTGCCTGTCAAGCCACTATCACAAACATCATTATAATTCAAAAATGGTAATACTATATGTCTTTTCACTAAACCATCCAAAGGGACATCCCTAGCACAGACACCATCATCCCTGAAAATTTCAGATAAAAGTTTCATATCGTTTGGGCTGCAGATGACGGCAAAATATCCCATGTGAAGTATATGAAACAAAAAGTGGATTTTTTTCCTGTTTTATACCACTTTGTGTCTCAAACACCATAAAAGATGTTGTCACAAAACTTTTCATGCCTTGAGACTGGCAGAATGACCACGCATGCCAAGTTTTGGGCTATTTCATCAAAGTACGCCAAAGTTATTAAGGTGAAAGATTTTGAATTTAACACAGAAGTGCTGATCCAACCCTCTCTTTATAATCTGACAATCTCATTCTTATGTATTCTCCAACAAAAATGATAATTCCCAAATCTTAATAAAGTCAGAGAAAAATTATGCTCAAATAGACATAGAGGCAATAACTGTTGGAGTGGAAAAGTTCTAGCAGTATTTCTGTGGGACAAAATTCACCTTAAAATTGTAACCATCAAGGTGTTTGAATATTTTTAGCTATTGTATTTCACAATATTTCTAAAGAAAATATCTCGTATTGCTTTACAGTGGTGCTGCAGGCAGGCAATTGCTCTAGAGACATACCAGAAATTTCACAAAATATCTAGCAATGTCAGTTGCTGCAGCTGTAGTAGCAAACCATAAACTACACATCTCTATCTTCAGACCAAATAAAGGGATAGCCACAATAGCTGCAGCTCATGTACAACACTGGGCATTATTTTGTCAGCATACAGTTGTAATGTAGTACAATAGAACCCCAATTATCTAAACTACTTGTCAGACATCTGATCAGTTCAGACAATCAGGAGTTTGGAAGATTGGGGTTACATAATATCCAATGAGACATGACTAATCATGTTTGTCTGACTCCCTAACACCATTCTGATCAACATACAGTGGGTCTAATAACAGTACAGTACTGCAGTCATCAATAGTTGCCTGGCAAAATGGGAAGCCAAGAAATTAAAAGCATGGTAGCATGTCTATGTTTTTAAGCTCTATTTATTCCCTCCCTACCTGAACTCTCTCTCTCGGAGGGTCTCTCAGTGCCTGCTGTTATCCCAACCACCTGAAGCTCTCCTCACACGCCTCCTGAGCCCAGCTCTCCAGCCACTACCCTGCCACCCAGCCTCCTAGCTCTGAGTCATCTGAGGTGGGACCACCAGATTAACTCCTCCTGGCACTCTATCTAGAATCTAGATAAGTGACCAGGCAGGGAGGAGAGCAGAGGAAGTGAGAGGAGAAGCCCGACATTGGGCATGGTTGGTCAGCCCCTAGACCCTCCTTCACCCATCAGGAGGCAGAGGGTTTTTCTTGTAGTTTCCCTCTGGCACAGCATACAATGGTGTCAGTGCAGACCCCACAGACTGCTTTGCTGTCGCCAGACCCTCCTGCTGAATCTTGCTGCTGGGTTTCTCCCAGCTTCTGCCAAGAGCCACCACTGAGCACAGTATTGTCCCAATCCCACCCAAGAGAAGAGAGCAATCCTCAGGATGCTCAATCTTCTCCCCACAACCCTGATGGCCCAGGTTTGTTCCCAAACCCGGTCACCAACGTGGCATGAGGTGTGGTTTCTAGCACTCAACCCTCAGTGCTACCGGCCATCACATGTTTATTTTAGCACAGCTAAAACAACTGATGTACACTGTGCTGTAACCGCTGCCTACTTTAAACTTAGAATTTAACATTTCAATCCTTTTCAGCATCCTCCAGTCTCACAGTTTGAACAGTTTCTCCAATCTCACTTTGGTCTCACTACTAAAAGGAGAAATCTAAACAGGACAATGGGGCTTACTGTTAAGGCTCATGCAAATTGTATAGCCCACTACAATTAGTCAAATCATTTCAACATGTTGAGGAGTTCCATTTCTCAGAGTGTACTCATGCTGTACCTTTTCACTGCCTTGATGTTCAGTAATGGAGATTAACTTGTGGTAGGTTTTGTTGTTTGTTGTTTTCACTCTGGCACCATCTCTACAATCCTGGCTGCATCAAGAGCACAAACAGGTATTGGCGCTAAACGCTTGACCCTACCTTACAATCTGAAATTTAAAAGAAATCTTAAAAAAGACATTAATTCTCTGTCTCTTGCTCACTTGCACCTGCCAGAAAAGCCTACCTACAATGTGAAATCACCACCTGAATCAAGCATACACTCAAACGGCAAACTAGCAGCACACCACACTACATGGCCTACTCACAATGTCACCCAGGCTTACCACACACAACTTATGCTGTATTATATGGTGAAATAACCCCATCATATGATAATTACACAAATTTAATACTTGCGCATAATAATGCATGGGAATAGTGAAAATCTGTGTGAATATGCAAAATAGTACTGTGCTGTAGAGCAAAAACAATGAGAAACAGGGGTGATAAGAGTCCAGTTTGTCAAATAGGGACTTCCGGATTACTGGGGTAAATTAGATCAAGACTGTACTGTATATCACTGGACATTGTTGTGTATTGAAATCAATACCTTGCAAAAAAGTAGTTGTACCACAGCTCAACGATCAAAGAGTGCTACTCTACTACACTCTGCTACACCAAATGTTTAGCTCCAGGTACTCATGCCATACAATTTTCTCCAAGACTGCACAAATACTGTACATTCTTTTTTTATAAATTTTTTTCTCTCCTTGGTCACCGTGGGTGGGCTCTTAGCTCTGTCCCTGCCGCCTCTTACCCAGCACCTATTCTCCCAGTCTCCGAGTCATAGATCCCACACAGATTGTCCCCCATGGTGAGGTGAGGAAGGGGAGGATTGTCCCCCGTTACTCTTACCCAGATTTCTGGGTCAGCAACCGGGCGACAGTGAAGGGATGGAGGTAGGTGGGAAGGGCTTCATATAGACTGTGCCAACCATTTTTTCCATTTTCTTCCATATTCCCTCCCCAGCCGCAGTGACATGTAAGTATGTGCGTGGAGGCACACATATGCTATGGAACAGTGACCCTTCCATACTTGTCACTCAGACTGCCAGTGCTACCTCCAGGCCTCCACCTGAGGGCAGCCAATGACCGAGCCTACAATCCTCACCATGCTGGGGAGGAGAGCTGTCCTCCAGATGCTCAATCCTATCAACCCACTGGTAACCCATGCTCTTTCCCAACCCCGGGTCGCCAGTGTGGTAAGGGGTAAGGCTCTAGGTGCCTCAACCATCTACACCACTGGGCCAGCAAATACTGTACATTGTGACAGTAGTTTAGTTTACAAAAAGCAACCATACCCAACTGCTCAATACTCATCCTATGCTTAATGCACCCTCATAAATGTACATATTTTGTTTGCATTTATTTACTTGTTACAAACATCTGTCTTTGTGTGCTGAACCCTCACTAGAACTGTGTGTATCTAACTAGCTGAACTGGATTAATTAAATAGAAAGCATTTGAGTAAGGGGAGGTGCACACCAATGGACATATTTGTCGCTAAACTTTTTATACAAACATTTTTCAGTTAATACAGCAAAACAGACAGTCATACATAGTTGATATGTGTACAGTCCCTGTAGCATCTATAGATAAAACATACAGAAGTAAATGAGTACAGATGTAAGGTATATACTACCCAGACAAGAACATAAATATAAGGTACAAAGCTAACATATTGATGCCATAAACATAGTCTGGTTTGGAGTAAAAGGCCAAGAGTATCAGTGAATTGAATACAAATCAGACTACAGATGGATATAATGCTACCAGGGTAGGCAGTTTCGGATGTAATGAAAAAGATCCTAAAGAGAAACTATGTACACAAAACTTGAGTTGTAGAGTATGGATGAAAGACAACAGTACAGAAGGAGAATGAATCTGAAGGGTTACAAGGCAATCAACTGAAAAAACTTTAAGATATATTGAAACCAAAGGTGGTTGAACATGGAGAGTGAGGGCACCCAATGTCTTGTCTGGGGAGTTACAGGGGAGGAGGATTTGCAGAGGATCCAGTGGTAAAGGAATGTAGGTAGATTCAAAAGGACTCCAGTGTGGAAGAATGCAGGTGCAGGGTAAGGGTTGCAATATGTGACATGTGATCCTACAAGACGAGCTGAGAGAATGAGGCTAAAAAAGTTAGACGTGGAAGGTATTTTAGTAGATCACCATCTGTGCAAAAGGAGGCATTTAGCCACTACACTTGCATAGATTATGAGAGTGTTTTGAGCCTTATAGAGGTGTGAATCTCCACTAGTAAGGCCAGTGAGGAGAAGTCCCAGTAAAAGGGGTAATGGGGCATGTAGTATCTGGGACAGAATTTTGGGACCTAAGCCAGTAGTGAGCAAGGGCTGGACAGCTCCACAAGAGGTGAAAAAGATCTCCATTAAGGCATTGACACCTCCAACAATGGTTTGATGGGATGAAATGGATTGCATAAAGCACCGTAGAGGTGCGGTATAGATATAAGGTATATAAGCATACCAGGCTAGAACATAAATATAAGGTGCAAAGATAACGTATTACATGCCAATACACAGTCTGGTTTGGAGTAAAAGGCCAAGAGTATCAGTAAATAGGATACAAATCAGACTACGCATGGATATAATGCTACAGGGTAGGCAGTTTCGATGTAATGAAAATTAAAGAAACTATGTACATAAAACTTGAGTGCTATATAGTATGGATGAAGGACAATAGTGCAGAAGGAAAATAAATCTGGAAAGGGTTACAAGACAATCAACTGAAAAACATCTAGATGTATTGAAACCCAAGGTGGTTGAACATAGAGAGTTAGGTCACCCAATGTCTTGTCTGGGGAGTTACAGCAGGGAGGAAGGATTTTATTTTGGATACGATAGCTTTTGCGGTCCTTGAGTGGATTATGGGCTGTTTTCCAGCAATGTTGCTAGTCTTCCTCAGTGATATTGTGGCTTAAGGACTTAGACCAGTAGGACAGAGCAGAAATGGTTTGGCCAGGAAGGCGCTCTCTATTGTGAGCATATATTAGCCCAGCTTTGCCTGATTTTAGTAGCAAGCCATTTTGAGATTGTGTGCATAGGGTACAGGATGGGAAAGGTGTGAAGCTGACTGAGAATGGGTGCTAGGGAAATGAATAGCTGTAAAAACTTCCAGAAGTTGGTCTTGGGAAGATTGTATCAAAGTTGGAGTCCTTGAAATGAATTTAAGGTGACTGAATGTGGAGTGAGCAAATCTAGGATGGTAAGGATGCCCTGGTATTTCCAATAGACCCAACTGGGGGGCTTCCCACTTACTCGGACAACAGAGGTATCCCATAAGGAGGTGAGAACTGGGTGGGCCAGACTGAGTCCCATCCATTTGCTCACCTGTTTCCAAGTTTGAAATGATGAGGTGATAGTGAATGGAAGAGGCTTAGAGCCATATATAGAGGACTAGAGACACTGAGGGAGTTGAGACATTTAACAAGGTGGCTTCTATGGAGGTCCATAGTGGTAAGGTAGGGCAATGATCTTCGAGCCATTTGATGGTTTGGACTACCATAAAGGCCCAGTTGCAGCCCTGAAACTAGGGTAGGTTCCACCCACTCTTACACCAGTACATTCACAGTTTGGTTTGACAATAGCAAGGCTGATGCCCTTCTCAAAGGAACTGACCAGTTAAGGTATTGATCTGGTTGAACCATTTCTGGGGGATCTGAATAGGCAGGTGGGGGAGTAAGTGACACATTTTAGGAGCTGTTATCATCTTGATTGCCTTGATCTTACCTACCACATATAACTGTAGTGCCTTCCAGCAGTTCAATTCAGTCCAAAGTTTGAGGAGAAGGACTGGGAAGTTCAAATCACATAATTTATGCTGATGAGGTGTTATCCTGATGCCCAGGTACAACTGAGAATCTGGCACTGCACGGGTATACAGACCTTATTTAGAGAAAGGACTTCAGTTTTGGTATGGTTAATTTTTAAACAGGATAGGGAGGTAAAAGTGTGGGGGACATTCATCAGAGGGGAGATAGAGAAGTGGATGTCTCCCAGGACCACTAAAAGATCATCAGCGATAATATAGTTTTATATACACGGGTCACCCACGGGTAAACACCTGAGAACTGAAAAATGTTGGTGTATTGCTGCAGCTATGGGTTCAATTGCTAAAACGAATAGCAAAAGAGATGGGGGCAACCTTGTTGGGTGGTAAGGGCTAAAGGAATGGAGGAGAGCATGGAGTTGGTAAGAACCTGAGTACACTGCTCGAACTGATGAGACGATGGTAACCCCAAACCTCATGTGGGCCAATAAGGAATATAAGTAGTTTCATTCAACAGAATCAAAAGCTTTTTCAAAATCAATAGCCACTGCAGCCACACAGGGTGGGAAGGAGTGGGCTATAGACAACAGATTGGTTAAGGTTCGATATGGCCTCGAACTAAGCCATCCTCGGATAAAACTGACTTATGAGGGATGTATCAATTGCTGGATAAAGGGCTTTAATCAGGAAGCTTCAAATCTGGCATACATTTTACTATCTGCCATGATAAGGGATATAGGGAAGTAGCTGGAGGGAACCGAATGATTTTTACCCAGTTTAGGAAGTACAGTAATGGTGGATCTGGAGATTGAGGGTGGAAATATCCCCATGGAAGCAATTCTGGCATAGAGACAGTGAAGTATAGGACACACTTGAGGGGAGAGGAGCTGATACATGTCTATTGGGAGGCCGTTTCTCCCTGGGGCCTTCCTGGGTATAAGGGACTTAATTGCTGCTTCAATTTCTTGTAGGGTAATTGGCAGATCTAAAGCTGCCAATTGGGCAGGGTCAAGTTTTTGAAGGTAACCTTGGAGGAAGGAGGATAGCTGAGGCTAAGGAGTAGAGACAAAGGTGTATAGCTGCTGACTAACGGAGCTATAATGTTATTTATGTGTTGTGGCTTAGCACAAAGTTGACCAGCCTGATTACAGAGAGGCGATGCACCATTCAGCATGTTGTTTTTTTTTAATGGTAAACTAAGAGTTTATCGCTTTTCTTGCCACTTTCCCAGTACTTATGTCTTAGCTGCATGACAGCGAGTTCCACGTTTTGCATTGTTAGGGTATTAATTTCCTGATGGAGTGCAGTGGACTCCTTCCATATGGGAGAGTTCTTGGGAAGGGAGGGGTTGGATTTAAGGATGGTTTCTTTGGCTGCTAGTTGAGATTCAATGGTGGCCAATTGACCCTCACATTGTTTGCGGTAGAATGCAGCATAACCTATAATGCGGCCCCTAAGAGTGGCCTTGAAAGCCTCCCATAGGACAGCGACAGAGGTTGATCCATTATCATAATCAATGAAGAATTCAGCCACAGCTTATTGAAACCAGGTTTTAAACTGAGGGTCTTGCAAAAGAAGTAGATCTAGCCACCAGCATGGGAAGCACTGTGGAGTGCAGCCAAGGAACAAATCTATTTGGAGGGGAGCATGATCTGAAATGACTAGTGGATTAACAGCCACTGCAGTAACCAAAGGGGTAAGACTGGGAGAGGTGAGTCACAGGTCAAAATGGCTCAGATTGTTGTGAACTGTGCAATGATAGGTGTGGTCCCTAGTTCTTGGGTTATGTTGCCTCCAGACATCAGTGAGGGCCTGTTCCTGGATCCACTGCAAGACAGCTTGAAGTGCTTGGGCATGAGATTCAGGTTTACCACTGCTCTGGTCCAAAGTAGAGTTCAAGGTAAGATTAAAGTCACCACCAACCAGCACTGGGACTTGAGGATCAGCAAAAGTGAATACCTTGAAAGCTAAATTATGAAAGAACAGAGGGAAGTCCTGAGTTGGGGGATATAAATTCAAAATAATCAGGGGGCCCTGAGGGGTATCAAATTGAGCTAGAGCCCATCGATCCTCAGTAGCAGTGTGAGTTTTACTGAGGGTCCAACGTAAATCCTTATGAATAAGAATGGAGACATCTCTTGTTTTGGAGCTGCCAGTACTGTGGACCTCCAAGCCTACCCATCCCTTTGAAGTTTCTGGGCTTCTTTGTCTGTAAGTTTAATTTCTTGTAAAAGGATCACCTGTCATTTAAGTTCCAAAGGTGAGTCAGAACCTGCTTCTGCTTAACTGGGAAATTTAATCCCTGGACATTCCAAGTGTGACAGTGGAACTCAGCAGTTATCCTGGTATTGCAAGGGGAGGGGCATGGAGGAGTAAATCTGAAATTGGGCAAGCAGGTAAAAGCAAAAGTAAAGTAAATAAAGTAAAATTTATTTGCTTAGTGTCCGACTCAGATGCCTTGGGTGCTCTACAGGTACAAAATTAAGACAACTTACAAAAGTACAAAAACATAAGACAAAATAGGAACAATAAACAACAATAAGACCTAAATAAATCCTAAATTAAAAGAAACAATGCAGCAGTTATTTAGTTTTAAACTATAGGCAATCTACAAATGCCTTTTTAAAAAGATGCACCTTCAGTCCCCACTTAAAGATCTCCTCCAATGGTGCCTCTCTCAAGGATCTTGGGTATGAGTTTCACAAAACTAGGCCTTCCCCCTCCAACGATTGATCTCCAGAGGACTTCAGGCAGGCCCTGGGAACTGCAAGGAGGCCCTCGGTAGAGGAGCAGAGGAAGTGCACGGGACGGACAGTAGTCACAAAGTCATTCAGGTAGCCAGGGCCTAATCCATATAGGCCTTATAGGTGAGCAAGCCCACCATGAAGATGATCCTCCACTTAACAGGTAGCCAGTTGCAGCTCACACAAAACTGAGGTTACATGACAGGTCCTCAGAAAGCCCGCCAGCAACCTTGCCACTGTATACTGCATGAACTGCAGGCACCAGAGAAATCCTTCATTGATTCTGAGGTACAGAGCATTGCAGTAGTCATGTCTCAACATCACAAACGCATGCACCAGTAAAGGCAGGTCATCTGGCAGATTCAAGGCTTTTATCTGGGTAATATTCCAAGTGGTTAAAAACAATGCTGATGCCGGATGACACCTGAGCCTCAAGTGTCAGTTCAAGAATGATGCCCAGATTTTTCACCTTGAAGATGCCACCATGAATGGGGCCAAGGAGTAACCCTGTTCCCATCCCAGCAGCACCAACATCCCACCAACGACCAGGCTCAATCACTAGTACCTCCGCCTTGTCAGGATTGAGTCTCAGCTAACTAGAGGACATCCAGTCCTGAATCTCGACTAGACATTTATTCAGCACCTCCACAATGTCACCCGTGTTTGGTGCAAAATGACATGTACAGCTAGGTGTCAACTGCATAACAGTAAAAACCAAGCTGTACCGTCTAATGATCTACGCTTAGGGAAGTGTGTACATCCAACAACATAAGCGAAAGGATTAAGCCCTGGGAACTCCACATGGCAGGGGCTTTGGGCAGGATGAGAAATTCCACATCCCTACCTTCTGCTTCCTGCCTGTGAGGAAAAAAACAGTTGATGACAGTATCGGTGAGTCCACAGAGCTCCCTATGGCAATCCAGCAGCACTATGTGGTCCACAGTGTCAAATGCTGAGAAGAAATCAAGGAGAATGAGTATTGACCACTCCCCTCTATCTCTCACCCTGAGGAGATCATTCTGTACTCTGACTAATGCTGTTTAGGTGCTATGCCTTGACCTAAACACTGACTGGCATGGCTCACAGATATCATATGATGCAAGGTGTGCCTTGAGCTGCAGAGCCACAACTTTCTCAACAACTTCGCCCAAAAATGGGAGGTTAGAGATTGGTCTATAAGTTGCCAAGATGTCAGAGTCAAGTGATGGTTTTTTAGAGGGCCTCGCCAGCACTTTTTAGGCCCCGGAAGCACCCTCCAAAAGCGAACACCGGACAATTCAGCGTAACACTGGACCGACGAACCCAACACATATACAATCAATTAAGAGATGAGTTGGGTCCCAGGTCCAGTTCACAGTATGTGGGCCATAGCTTCAAATTACCTTGCAATCCTCTCACACCCCATAACTGGTCTGAACTCACTCCAGACAATAGGAGTGCCTCTGAACACATATGACTTCGCCATCACGGGCAGCAAATGCCCTTTGGAGAATTCCAGCCTTAATGGAGGACACTCTGTCAGAGAAGAACAAAGCAAACTCCTCACACTGGGTGACTGAAAATGTTTTTTTCAGCTGCAGACAAGCCTATCTACAGTACAAAAAATCAGAGCTGGTCTGTTACTCCATGAAGCAATCTCCCTGAACAGGAACACTGCCTTTTTATGTTTGATTGCCCATTGATATTCACCATAGTGAATTCTCAAAGCCAGTGTGACCTCCTCAGACCGAGACCTCCGTCAACAGTGCTCCAACCTCTGACCCCTGGTCTTCATCACCTTGAGGAACTGAGGTCTTGGCAACCAAAGTGGAGCATGAAGCTGAAGACATTTAGATTCCAGTCAAATCCAATGCTGCCTAAAACCACCTTAACATTAGTAACAGTACTGTGCTTCATATAGAGCAAACAGCACTCTAATATACAAGAAACAGAGCAAAGCTTTAACAACAACTTATTAACTGGTAACTAACTTGAAAAGGATCAGCAATGGTAATAAGAGAACATTAAGTAGCGGGATTGAGGTAGTGAACCAGACAGACATCTCACCCAATGGTCACCTAAAATCCCTGGGGGCAAGCCAGCGAGGGCAGCCATCTGGTTGCTAACATGGATAGCAAGTGTCTATGCCAATAGACAACTGGTGAGGAAAGGCTCATCTACAGAGAGGAAAGAGGGTCTGAGATTGCAGTCTCCTCCTCCTGAGTGGCAGCACAAAAGCTACATATGACCCTTGCATGAGGTATAGCTGTAGGGATAACGAGGGTATTGATATCAACACAAGGTACACCAAGGGAAGAGGGTTAATGTCCCAGGGCTCCAGTAAGAGGATGCACAAGGAATGAGTCAGTAGCTCCAGCATAGGACCCATTTTAACTAAATATTTGCTACCAGTGGTATTGTGGTGTGAGGAGGAGGGAGAGAAAAAGGGCAGGGTGAGAGGAAAGAGAAAAAGGGGGATGGGGAATGCAGGATAGACACAAATGAAAAATTAAACAAGAGTATCAAAAGGGAACAAGGCATGCCACCTGATGCCAAGTATAGCTAAGTAAAACTATAGGGATGCAATGGGAGGGGGGAACTCAGGCCTAGCAGCCAACAGAGGGATAAAAAGCTGTCAAGATATACTGTGACCAGATCCCTAGTGTGCCATAACTACTGATCTGATATGGTAGCGATAGCTAGGATGGCCCTTCCTCTAAACTTATAATACGATGCAGTAAGCATGGTGGTGTTAATGTACAGGAATCCCATACCAGAATACAATTAAGCCAGGGCTTTGACAAGTGTACCAGAGAATTACAGTGTGAGCCCGATTATGAGGGAGGAGGTCCTGTGATGTGCATAACATTGATGTACAGGGGCTGGTAGGGTGATCAGGCCAGCTAGAGCAAAGAGACCAAATGTTCTAGAGTATAGGAAGGAAATCAAAAGGGTAACTGACACCGACCTACAGGACAAGTGGAGCGAGTTAGGGTCAAAGGGGGGGGGAGAGTTAAAGAAATCAGAGAAGTTGTAGGGACAGAAAGGCAGAAAGGAGGATAGGCAAGGGAAAGGTACCTTGAAAAGGATGAACAAGGAGTGTCAGGGCTCCAGATCAAATATGTGGGTGTATTAAGAAATGGAGGTTCTTCAAATAGCCAACTCAGCCCTTGTCCAAACAACAGTAGTTGAGGGAATGAGCAAGTTCCAAAAGTACCTGTAGCTCCACATGAGGCAAAAACTGTAGGAACAGAAAACCGAAAGAGAAGCTACTAGGGGAAGCAGCAAACCTTGGGTAGTATAGGAAAGAGGCAGTAGTGCAGCTTTGGGATAAGAGCCATGTCTGAACCCACATGGATAGGGGAGTTCTTATGATAGGATCCAAGTGGATGCCCATATAAAACAGCGTGTTATGGAGGATCTGGGGTAAAGACTGCTGAGAAGGCCGCAAAATACATGTACTGGGGACCTTATATATGCCTTGATGTAAAGAGGAAAGCCATCTATGACCCCACAAGATCCAAAGACAAAAGTAGAATGGCCTAAGTAAGAACCCACCCCCAATAACCCCTGCAGTAAAACATAAAATATTTAATAGTGCCCATATAGTTAAATGTCAGACAATGATTAACAAACAGAAGGGTTATCCAGTAACAGTATACGCATTAACAGCAGGGCGGATAAAAGTCTGTCTATTTCTGTAGCCCTCAGTAGTCAGCCCCTCACTTGAGAAAGCAAATACGGTCATGGGCCATGGACTACAAAAGCAAGAAACAATCTTACCGGAAGAACAGCCACAGAACAATACTCAAGTGATGGGGTGGTGTGAGGAAGACATTGGTGCAGGATGCTCATGTTTTTTTGTGGGATTGATAACATGGTCGGTGAAACATAGAAACATAGAAATTGTCGGCAGATAAGGACTGCTAGGCCCATCCAGTCTTCCCATAGGCCCTATACATGTATGCATCCACTGACCCTAAGTGGTCAATGGCTTTTCATCCTCCTTCCTGCCCAAGGTCTCCCTGTGCTTGTCCCAGGCATGTTTAAACCCCTCCACTGTGCTTGTCCCTACCACCTCTTGTGACAGACTATTCGAAGAGTTCACCACCCTCTCTGTGTAGAAAAACTTCCTCACGTTACCTCTTAATCTCCCCTCCCAATTAAATATCGTGCCCCCTTGTTCTGGTATCTTTTCTACATTGGAAAAGATCTCCTAACTGCACCTTGTTTATGCCCTTGAGGTACTTAAAGATTTCTATCATGTCACCCCTTTCTCTCCTCTCCTCTCCTCTCCTCTCCTCCAGTGAGTACATATTGAGGTCTCTTAGTTTCTCCTCATATGCTTTGTGGTGCAAACCATGCACCGTCTTTGACACCCTTCTCTGGACAGCTTCCACCATGTTTATGTCCTCATGCATGTGTGGTCTCCAGTACTGCACACAGTACTCCAGGTTAGGCCTTACTAATGTTTTATACAATGGCATCACCACTTCCTGCCTCCTACTAGTAATACCTTTGCCTATGAACCCCAGCATGCCACTGGCCCTCCCTGCAGCCTTTGCACACTGCTTTGATACCTTCAGGTCATCAGATATAATAACCATTAGGTCCCTCTCCCCTTTGGTGAAAGTCAGCACCTCCCCCCTTATCCTGTAGGTATCCCCAGGGTTCCCCCTACCCAGGCACATTATCTTGCACTTTTTTGCTTTGAACCTCAGTTGCCTCACTTTCGACCATCTTTTAAGCTTCTCCACGTCCCTCGTCATTATCTGCACCCCTTCTGGAGTATTCACCCTGTTGCAGATTTTTGTGTCATCTGCAAATAGGGAGACCTTTCCTTCCAGCCCTTCTGCAATGTCGCTAATGAAGGCATTGAACAGGAATGGTCCCAGTACTGATCCTTGTGGCACTCCACTGGTCACCCCTCCCTCCCCAGATTGGATCCCATTTACCATCACCCTCTGCCTTCTGTCTGTCAGCCAGTTTCTAACCCAGTGTATCACCTAATGCCCCATCGCCCAGACTACTCAACTTGTATAACCAGCCTCTCTGTATGGGCCAGTATCGAAGGCTTTGCTGAAATCCAGGTAGATGGCATCTATGGCCCCTCCCTGATTCACTTCCCTAGTTACCCAATCAAAAAAATCTATCAGATTCATTTGACAAGACCTTCCTGATGTGAATCTGTGCTCACTCAGATCCTGGGCACCAATGGATTCCAGGTGTACCACTATCCTTTCTTTCAGCAGTGTTTCCATGCTCTTCCACACCACTGAGGTAAGGCTAACTGGCCTGTAGTTCCCTACTTCCACCCTACTGCCACCTTTGTGCAGTGAGACTACATGCGCTCTCCACCAGTCCTCTGGAACCACCCCTGTGTTGAGTGACTCTGTGAACAGGGTGGCCAGAGGCACTGCTGGTTCCCTTCTCAGCTCCCTTAATATCCTTGGGTGTATGTCATCTGGCCCCTTGGCTTTATTCACCTTCAACTTTGTGAGTTCCTCCAGAACTCTCTCCACTGTGAATGGACTGGTGTCCATTTCTCCCCTCGATTGCCTCTACTCCCCAACTGTGGTCCTTGACCCGTCCTCCTCAGTGAATACTGAGCAGAAGCATTTGTTCAGTATTTCTGCCTTGTCTAGATCCCCTCCTTAACCTGTCCCTCCTCCCCTATGAGCCTCACAATCCCGCCCCAGTTTTTCTTCTATCGCTGATGTACCTATAGAATGTCTTGTCCCCTTTTTTCACAGACTGCGCTAAACCCTCCTCTGTCTGTGCCTTGGCTTTCCTAACAGCCTTCCCTACCTCTCTGAGACATTCAAGGTACACCTCCCTGTACACCTCTCTGTGGGTCCTCTTATACTTCCTGAAACTTGCTCTTTAGCCCTTACTTTGTCTCCACCTCTTTAGAAAACCATAGTGGTTCTTTCTTTCTTGTTTTCGCTTGGCCACTAGACTAATACATTGGTTAGTTACCTACAGAATGGCTCCTGTAACCCCTAGGTGGCACTATACCAAGGGCTACTACCCCGCCTGCTTGGCTAGTAGCAGGTTAAGGGCCTGGATAATGAAACGGTGCCTCCACCCTGAGGTCAGGGGTTGTTAGTTGTCAAGATAACCTGGGCACAGCCCTCTGGAACACTGTAACCCCTCTTTCCCTTCTAGTGGCCTGAACACTATACAATAATTACTTTCACAATATCCCTTATTCACCAGGCAATTACCCACACTGTTTGCACTTACCACCCGGCTGGTTCCTCTAGCTTGACCCTGTGGACCACCTGTAAAACAAGGTTAAGCACAACAAATAGCAACAGTACAATACTTTTGGCACAAACTGGAACCACAGTCAGGTTAAATGCAAACAAAGTTAAATCTGATTTATTCAGGGCACTGGAACAAGGGAGGGTGTAATCAGGTTGATTTGTTTAAAAGCTATATTAATCAGATGGTTATGCATGCAGTTCAGAGTCCCTACACAGTCACATACTCTGGGTACCCAGGTAGGAAAACGGTGGGCTAGCCAGGAATGTTGCAGCTGGTTGGGGCCCTGTGATGGAAGAATGCAACATGCACAACACACACTATTTGTAATCAGGAGCCAGAGGGCTCAGTTAGTGAAAGAAAAGGCAGCAAGACAATAAGATGACAACACTTTCAGATTTAGCTGTTGTTGCAGGGAGCTACCCTGATGTTTACTCACGACACCCAATACTGGACACAGGAAGGATGAAATTGAGACAGCAGGTTGTTGAACTGGAGTGCCAGGAGAAGCAGGGCCCACACGAATCACCAAGGCATCGTTCCTGTTCAAGGCATTGAGCAGGGGCTGATCCCAGGCTTGCCTTGTCGTCGATGACTTTCTTCATGAGCAGGTATTCTTCTGGGCCAGTGTAGCAGGCCCAGGCAAATGGAAATGGATACAGATTCAGTCCATGGAGCTGTATACAGCCTCCAGCATGCAAAACACAGTTCAGACACACAGTGGGGAACCAAATCATGACCCACTATAAGCACACAGCATATTCACATGTAAGGAAATTCCACTGTACCAGGCAAATGGCTCTCCGGTCACAATTACAGAATCTCTGCACAATCCGGGAGTTCAGAGGTAGCTGGAAGTCCAGACAGGCTGATCGCATTCATCAAGTCTTCTTCAGGTTAAAGCCTTGTCACAATTCAGTGGCTTAATTCACTCTCCAAATTCAGATTCAGTCCGAAAAAAGCACAAGTTCCATCTCAGGAACAGCAGGCAGGCATGCAGGCAAACTCAGGCTTTTCCACAGTTCTCCCACACGAATCCACTATGGATTGCTGCTTCGAACTATCTCGACCTGTTACTTCTTCTCTTCCAACTCAGATCTAACTGAAACTGCAAGCAGTGTGGGACTTTCCCCAAGATCCAAAGGTTCGGTTGGCTGATCTGTCTGTCAGTCACAACAAGGGCTCCCCTCCAGGTTATCTTAGGCATCAAAACCCAAAACTACAATTCCTACAAGTTTTGGCCCCATCAAGCCCCTGTTGGCAGGCTTCATTTTAGAGTCCCAAATGTACTGATTTGCCCATTCTGCAGTCCAGGACCAAGATGATGGAAACAAACAGAACTGTCCATGCTGCAAAGAAGGCAGGTTAAGACAAACTGCACTATTATTACTACTCTAACAAATAATCAGCAAACAAGTACATCTTCTAACAGAGCTCCCTCTCAGATTAATTATGACTGCAATCCAGGCAGCTCTTAAAGAGACAGTATACAGAGGCTATACAGGCACCTCTGGCAATACATTGAAATGCTAAACGCTCGAACACCAGCCTGGCAGTGAGCATTTAGGCAGGCTGAAGGAACATTTTTCGAACCCCCATTTGTAGGGGGTTACACTCTTTAGTCTCCCTCACTGTTTTTCTACCCCCTCCATTACCTCTACCTTCCCAGGGCTGCTTTTAAACATCTACCCATTTCATTGAATCCGCCTCCTGAAATCTAATACTTTTGCCCTTGTGTGGCTTAATTGAGTTCCTGTGTCCATGTCAAACCACACCATGTGGTGGTCGCTGGATCCCAGCTACCCTTCCACCTGGATTCTTTCAACTCTGTTCCCATTGGTCCATACCAGGTCTAGAATCGATTTGTCCCTGGTTGGCTCATGCACCAGCTGTCTGAGTCCAGCTCCCTGCAGGGATTCCAGGATGGCCATGCTTCTAGCTGAAGCAGCTGCCTGGGTGGTCCAATCCATGTCCAGCATATTGAAATTTCCCATCAACAGGATTTCGCCTTTAGCTGCCATGCTAAGAATTTCCTCCACTGGTACCACGTCCATTTCCTCCCTCTGTGCTGAGGTCTGTAGATCACCCTTGTATGTATTGCTGTGCCATCTTCTGGTTCAATGTTGACCCACATTGCCTTAGCCTCCCATGCCTTCCCTATACTTCTGTTGCCTTTATGCCTTCTCTGACATACAGGGCAACCCCCTCCCTTTTTACCTTCCTGTCCCTTCTGAACAGTGTGATAGCCTGGTACATTGACATCCCGGCTGTGAGTAGCAGAATACCATGTCTCTGTTATTGCTGTTATGTCAAGGTCTGCATCCGTCATCAAGGCTTCCAGATCTGGAACCTTATTTCCCAGACTGCGGGCATTTGTGAACATGACCTTCCATGTTTTACTCCCTGCCTTCCCTCTGTTCCTGTTTTCTCTACTTTGCCTCTTCCCCCTGCCCCTGTATTCATGCTTATGTGCTCTTCCCCCCATCCTCTCTTATAGAAGTTTCCTCTGCCTGCCCCTCACTGCTCGCTTGCATTGTTCCTGTTGTAAATTTGTACTTTTGCATGTTCTTGTGGGGGGGTGGGTTACTAGGCCACCTGGATCTCCTGGCTCTCCCCCTTGGCCAGTTTAAATGCTCTCTGTGGTGGTCATCAGAAAGATACAGGAGGTGGCAGGCTGAAATGCAGGGCTGGAGGCTGAATGCAATTGGTCAGAAGAGGACTCCAAGGGTCCTGGAGAGGCCTCGACCTGTGATAAACTTGAAGCATCGGCCTGCATTGGGGAAACATCCATTGTGGTCTCCTGAAGTAGAGGAGCATAGCGGTTGCTCTTCAATGGGGAAGGGCGCCTTGTCTGAGTCATCAGAATGTTCGCTATAGCTATAGCTCCTGGATCTATCCAGGATGTGGGTGGAGGAATTCCTGGTGACTTCATGGTTTCAGTTGCACTGTTTCTGTCTAGGGGCAACATCCAGAGGTTCTCCAATGTCGTCTGTGTGGTACTTGTGGGAGGATGATCTGAAGCCACGGCCAGAGAAGAACCCATGCAAGCAGGTGAGTGATCATCTTCCTTCTCTTGTTGTCAGGCATGGGGATTTGAGGGCAGTAAGGCCCTGACCCAGTGGACTTGGGTGAACTCCTTTTCTGTTGTGTTTGAAACACCTTTGGGACCCCCATTATGTAGGATGTGGAGCATATCAGGATATCACAGAGAGAAAGGGACCCCAGCTCTATGCAGGGCCTGGCAGGCCTCAGTGAAAACACTGTATTTAGCAGTTAAATCTTTGGAATAGTCCTGAAAAATCATTACTTGGTTGCCCTGCCTTTCCAGGGTGCCCAATTCATGGGCTCACTGCAGAATACCTTCCTTAACCTGAAAAAACAGGAATCTCATAATAATAGGCCTCGGGTTCTCTTCACATTTGGGTGGTGGGGTGGGTGAGTGAGTGATGGGCCCTCTCAGGTTCAAATGTGGTCTCCTCAAGGAGTTTTAGAATGGAGGGGAAAGCATGTTTAAAAATGCAGTAGTGTCCCATAATTTAACTTGCTCAGGAAAGCCAAGGAAATGTAAATTGTTTCTGCAGCTGTGATTTTTGAGATTGTCCAATTTTGCCTGTAAAGACTGTATAATCTTGTCTTGCTCCCATAGTATGGTGAGCAGTTCATGGTAAGAATCTGTTGTCTGGGCTAGCTGTTTTTTGGGTCACCATTACCGTGGTGGTGAGGTGCTCTGTTTGCTTCAAATGCTTGAAGGACCTGTGCTTAATATCCTGGAGTTTAGCTAGTAGTTGTGAAAACATCCCTTAAGTTTTCTCCATGCTGGTTGCTGGTGCCGTCGCCATGCTGCGTACCAACCTGAGTGCAGGCAGCTCTAGTACAGGGCAAAGTAGAAATGCCAGTAATTGAACAAGAAAGACCAGACTAACAGCAGAAATAAAGGGCTCAGGTAATGGCTTGTAGAAAGCTCTTATGCCCATGCTGATTTTTGTTAAAACAAAGACAGGGGTGTAGTCCTGTGGGGTCATGAGGGAGTGACGAACCCTCACTTCATATTCAGAGGGAGTGCCACTCCCATACTTCTTAAATTAATACAAACTGATGGATTTGCAGTTCTGGAGTTGGCATACATGCATTTATGCTGACTTCTCACTCTGGACTTGGACTCCCACCATGCCGCCAGGGCATGGAAATTGGCAGGGGTTTGCAGTGTATGCTAATGGGTACAAAAATTGCTAGCCTGGGGTGTCATCACAGCATGCAGCATCCACTATTTTCCCCTGTTCCTGAGTCCTTTCATGGTCTAATACTGGAGTGCTCTCTGCCTTTGGCTAATCCACACACTAATCAGTTGTTTTCTGTAGTGGACGGGATTGAGCAGGGGGTGGGGCAGGATCAGACTAAAGGGAGAGAGTGAGTGTGTGGTGGATGCTAAGGCTTTTTTAACCAGCTTGATGCAAGCTGAAAACAGTGTGCCGTTCTCATCTCTCACCATAGGAGGCAGACCTGAGGTGTCAGTTGACCCCTCACTTTCAAAAGTAAGGGTTGGAAATGTACATTTTGAACTCACAGTTCTAATACAGACTTTGCTAGCCTGTTGTTTTAAGTTCACAGCATACACCACATACATTCACTTGGAGTCAGCAAGAGCCAAGGTCAGATGAGCTCACTGAATTGTACTGACTAATTGCTACATGCCCTTCCCCCAGTGGAACACAAAAACAAATGTATGTTTTTTTGTTTGTTTTTTGCCCAGATACATTTGCTTTTTCCCTCACCTCCTTTCTCTCTGACTTTGCACTTCACTCAATTAACTTCAAGGATATCAACCAACGGTTTTGATTTCTTATCTTGTCCTCCCTGAAATGCCTGGTGGTGCTTTTCATTTCTGGTGTCACCCATCACCTCCTTTCCCGCCATCCATTCCACACTAATTTTGTCCCCCCTTACATAAAACACTGCAACTTTGCAAGCAGCCATTTGAAGCCACGCCCTGATGTCCCAAGCCTGCCCTGACTCTTTTTGCTCATTTTGGTGATGTGCTGCTGGAATTTGGTCATTCCCTGTTCAGCTTCTAGCCTCTTACTTTTATTACCTTCCTCATTCATACCAGCAGCAGCACGGCGAGTAATACAGTGTGTGACTAGTCTACTATGGTTTTCCTAGTGGATCTGACTGGAGGACCACCATCCACTCAACTGGGCTCCTGTTGCACTGCAGAGTTGACTCCCCTCTCTGTCTGATTTTCCTCTCTGGCCAGGTAAGGCAGCAGCCACTAGTCACTATAGTCAGTTTGAAAGTATGTTTTTAAAGAGTTAGCATACTGTCTGATATTAATAGTAATTTTCAGATGTAGTCAGCTATCACTTCTTATATCTATTCTGAAGTATTTTTTTTTTTTCTGTTTGCTAATTAGAAAATGTTCCACATGGCAGTACTGGGCTGATGAGTGGAGCAGCACTCTGTCTGGAAACCAAAAAAAAAACAGTTTGGTTCCTCCAACTACATCACCAGAAATGTGACCAAACACATTGAAGCACCATAACCCTTGCAACCTAAGCAGTGACTTCTACAAGTAACCAATCAAAATGTCAGGAAATTGTGACATCAGTAATAACTCAAGAAGAGCCAGTCCTGGCTGCTTCATGTGAAAGCTAATAATCTGGCATTGAGAAATGGTTCTCCTTTGTTACTAGTGATGTCACAATCAGTGTGGTCTCAGTGTTCATGATGTAGTGGGAGGAACAGAACTTAAATTTTTTTTAGCCTCCAGACAGAGTGCTGCTCCTCACATCGGCCCAGTACTATCAGGTGGAAAATCTTCTAATTTGCAAACAGAAAAGAAAAAATACTTCAGATAATTCAATAATTTTTAAATCCCCCACTAATCTCTGAGGTGGTGAGGATGTGTGTTTACTTTGACTTTGACATAAGATGTGCCTGGAATAAGGAGTCACAAACTGATTAAAGTATATTTCGAATGCAGGGGGTTGTGCATTTGGCAAGTTGGGCCTGAGATAATGACAGGACAGGAAATAATAGATTTAAAATCTGAACCATAGAGGGTTGTGGAAATGGCAAGCTGGACCTCTGATAAGGAGGAAAATAAATGGGTTGTGAAGAGTGTGTATGTGTTTTGTGGGGTGGCAATTGCTAAGCTGGTGAAGACCACCTGAGATTTTGTTTTGGGGGGGTAATTGATGGAGTAGCTGTTTATCATGCCTTCATGTATACATAATAGGAAAACATTTAGGGGGATGCAACTGGCAACCATGGGCTGACCACCTGGGAATTTTTTTTAATTTGGTAACTGGGCAAGGCCCACTAGGCACAGCTGCACAAGTGCCTGTTCTGAGGGACTACCAGGGAGCACTGGGACAGGTAAGTGACTTGTTAATAGTCACACAGAATACAAGTAGAGCCTGAGATTGTGAGACTAAAACTAGTGGTTAAATTAAAATTTCTGCGGTGGTGGAGCTTTGATGTCATAACTGCCACCAGTAAACAGCATGTCACTAACTAAGCGATAGCCACGAGTATGCACAAGATGGGAGATGATGACATTGTCACTCCATTCAGTTTAACTCTGTATTAACTTTCTAAACTAATACATATGCATTAAACCATAACATTTTTTATAAATAAAATATTTTATTTTCAATACAAAATCAAAATAAGCAAGCAATACAATAATAAATTACTTAATGGAAGCTAAAATCTAGATTTATTAGTTTACATGTATTATATGTATTTACAGGAAGCCAACAGACAGACAGAGATACCTACACAAGAAAAGTAATCACCCAAACCATCAAAAAAATCTATCATGTACAGTCAAGCACTTCGGTGTCACCATATTTGTTCAAATGAGGATGACAGAGATACACATTTGGCTATGTTGAAAAACACCTTTATTAAGCAGGGACACTCTTCCAGAGAAATTGACAGGATAACAGAACGTGCAACGCAAGTACCAAGACAACAACTACTTCAATATAAAGAAAAGGCAGCTACAGACAGAATACCTTTAGTAATCACATATCATCCAGACCTTGAACTTTTGTGTAAGATTATTAAAGACCTCCACCCAATATTTAGTGAGGATGAAACCCTTCATTGTATTTTTAAGGAACTCCCACTACTATCTTTTAAACAACCACCAAATTTAGCCAGCCCTCTTATTAGGAGCAAACTTTCACCAGAACAGAATACCATGTCACACAATGGCACACGACCCAGCAATCAATGCACCTGTAAGACTTGTGAGCTCATTTCCACCTTGGACTGTGTGGTTACATCACAAAACAGACAATTCAAGGTGCATGGGAGTTATACATGCACATCACAACATGTTTATTTCATTCAGTGCAAGAGATGTCCACAAACAGGTTATGTTGGAGAGACAAGACAACAGCTCCGCACTAGGATGAACTCGCACAGACATACTATTAGAGGGAAGATGACTGGAAAACCAGTGAGGCACCATTTCTCCCAGCCTGACCACTCAATTTCAGATATGTCAGTAATGGTCTTAAAAGGAAATCTCAAAAATACACAACAGAGACAAGCTTTTGAGATTTAACTTATTTTACATCTCAACATGGTAGCAGATAGGATGAATCTTGATCTGGGTTTCAAGGGACATTACAGAAACTGACATCCACAGACCTCTTCTTCTTCAGACTGGCATATTATATGACTTCAGCTTGTGTGGGATGTGGGTGCATATGTTGTGAGGCATGTGATATAACAGGTGTGGGGCTTGCTGTCACATTGAGGTAGGCCTTTATTTAGATATATGGAGTTACAGTGTGTTACTACTCTTACTTCACAGACATAATGAATATTAATTCCTCCTTACTTTTTATCTCAGCCTGGGAGTGAGGTGGTTCCGTTACACCATGTTCAGATTACCTAGCCTGTTACTGTACATACAGGAGTGTTATCATAGACTATGACATATATTTTTTTAACTCTGTGCATATTGGCGTGCGAGATTTTATTGATTTATTTGGTTTTTGTTGACTGGGTAAGTGCACTAGACAAATCCTGCCTATTTTCAGGCACGACCCAGGGAAGGGGGATACAGATGAATGCCAACTGACCTTGAACCAGATTAAGCTGTTGGTGGTATTTTTTTAGTGAATGAGGGAAATTTGGCCAGGACACCAGGGAAATTACCCATCTCTTTTCGATAAGTGTCATGGGATCTTTAACATCCACCTGAACTACCACCAATCCAGGCAGATGGGACCTCGGTTTAACATCTCATCCGAAAGACGGCACCTCAGAAGTGCAGCACCCCTCTCATGCTGCACTACAGTGTCAGTACTGGGATATGAACCCAAATGCCAGATGTGGGAACTGAACCCACAGCCCTCTGATCTCCCAGCCTCAGAGGTGAGTGTACTACCTACTGAGCCACTGACATAGGGGTCCTGGACAGATCTTTGTATATTAGGCTAATGTTGTAGTGATTTGTGGAAATGTAGGTATGTTAGACCTCTGGTCTTACTCACATACTTTATATTTACTTCTAATTACCCTATCCTGGGGAGGGTGGCAGGTTTATTTCATTGTAGTTGCATCCAGAACCCTTGTAAATGTGTGTGTGTGTGAACATCTCCTTAAAGCTAGTTATCCCCTTCCCCTCACTCACATTTTGGGGATGTGGGGTGGGGTAGGGTTTAATGTTTGTGGGAAGAGGAGTAGGAGAGACATTACATTTATATCTCTTTTTCAGATTCCTTAGACACTTCTGGTGCATCAAGTTGTTGCATGCTCAGTGTATATTGACATCAGTACATATCAGGCTACATGGACTTAATTCCTTGGTGGTCCATGACTAGAGTTTTTTGTTTGACACTAATGCTGTCAATTTTTATTTAAATTATCATTTATAAAGTCCTGTCACTACACTAGAGGTTTTTTGAAATTTATGGGGCATGATATCTAGCTGGAGAGTACAGCAGGTGACAGGTCCAGCTAAGTTTACACATCATAGAATGTGCACTGATGTTTTAAGAAAACTTTACTGGTAATTTCTTATCTATAATGCATGCATTGAAACTTCTTGGGAGTCCTAAGCCAATCTTAGTATGTCTTTAATCTGTGGAGGCTGCTTTTCAGTAATCAAATCGTTATATACACTGTGACACCCATAGCTTGATTTAGGAGTCATCTGCTCCAGCAGTGTTATCTTATGTCAATTAAATTTATATGCAGTAGGATTCTTTGTATGTGTGTTCCACCAAGCACCCTTGACCCTGGGAGACTCCTGGCTGAAGGTATTATGGTGCTGTTAAAAATCTCTGATATCATTTTCTGTATTTTTCAAATGAGTATTTTAAGTCAATGGGGATGTTTTCTGTTTTTTTCTGCATGTTCTGCCTGTTAAAAGTGTTGTTTTTCTAAACAACTGCCATTAGGCTTCTGACAAAGGACTGGTTGGTCGCAAAGCTTAAGCACTTTGTTCTTGTTGTTACATCTATGTTGGTCCATTGAAAGGTATCAAATCATTTGCTTCTGGATCTGTTAATGGACGCTTCATGAAGAGTTGTTTGCTATATTGGTCCTTGTGCTAAAAGATGTGCAAAGTGATTGATTTGATACCCTTTATTGGACCAACAAGATTTAAAGAATTTAAGCTTTCGAGCTATGCAGAGCTTTCATCAGATAGTGACAGATTTTGCAAAAAAAAATCACTTTAAATACATAGTTTAGAATTGGTATTATTCAGAAATTTAAAAAAAAGTCCCAAATCCTAGTTGTGTGTAAATCAGTCATTACCTAGGAATGGAATGTTTCGAGGGCTATAAATTGTCAATTACTTAATTGCCTCCTAGAAAATAGACACCAAAGTGTATGCGCAGGGTTTTAAATAATTGATTAGCAGTTTCTTTCTTGGGATAATACTAACTGTACAGAAGTATTTATATAGATTTTCTGGAAGTGCTGTGTTTGTTAAACACAGTGAGGCAAGAGCTATGCATTTTCACAAAGATTTAGCACTTTTATGAGTAAAATGCTAATCAATTTTTAGAGTTAAATAAATCCCTGATGTGTGTGTGTGAGCTCAGAAAATATGAAACCAGCAGAGAGTGTGTGTGTGTGTGTGTGTGTGTGTGTGTGTGTGTGTGTGTGTGTGTGCTGGTGTGGTGTGTGCAATGCCTTTTTGTCTGACAGTTGCCCTCCCTACTTCTTCTTGGCCATGTACCTTCACAGAAATTGAATAAATGACAGTAGCACTGCTAATTTAAAACATTTTGTGATTGACCAGTCAGTCAGTCAGAGCCGGGCAACAGACGACTGTGTTTTCAATGACTGGAGAGCAAACGCTCAGATCCCAGCAGAGCCAAATTCTCACTATGTGACCTTCAGCAACTCACTTAACCTCCTACTGCTTCAGTCTACCCAGCAGCCAAAATGGGTAGTGGGGTCCAAATAAAATGATATATCGCATCTCAGCTGGATTATCCTGGGGACATAAGTT
The DNA here is from genome assembly GCA_016271365.2 of Neoceratodus forsteri. Classification (NCBI taxonomy): domain Eukaryota; kingdom Metazoa; phylum Chordata; order Ceratodontiformes; family Ceratodontidae; genus Neoceratodus; species Neoceratodus forsteri. The sequence goes on along the minus strand of CM028132.1, from coordinate 413,822,190 downwards.
GTTAAAAGCAAGCAATAATACTAAACAAGGTGAGAGGTGTGGGCAATACCAGACTGCTCAGTGGCATAATGAGGCCCAGCGCTGCAGGTGGAGGCCATATAGCCCTGGAAGGTCCAATATTGCCCATACCACCATCTCCTGGAGGGTATTATTGTGCTTAAAAATGAACTATATGTGTCATTTTTTCTAGGATTAAAAAAAATAAAGTAATGCTATCAAAAATGACTAGAATTGTATTTTTAGCCTTTTTTAGGTAAAGTAGTCCCTCTTCTACTGGCATTGGCCAGTACTGTCAGCAGAGGGTGCTGTTATGGTTATTTATGTACTGTTCAGCTCCCCCTTCAGCTTGTTTTCTTGTTTAGTTGTTTGTTTCGATGTTGTTACCCCTTGGTGTACATTTTTTCAAAGCCCTGCCAGTGAAAGGGAGAGTGGAGTGGGAGAAAGAAAACATGGGGTTCTGCACAGAAAGTGTGTGGAACATGTAAATCTCTCCTACTGGTATGACTAGAGCACCCACTCGCTGATCATGGTAAGTTGTGCACCGCATTGAATTCTCGCTGTGTTGTTTTATGTTACTGGAGTGTTTTTGTGGAGCACATTGGGAATAGGGTGTTACTTTGGAGACATAGCTTTTCCATTTTTGGTATGGTTTGTAAGGTGGCCACTGTATGGCAAGGGCTCGGTAAGCTAGCAGTTGTGTGATTTCTTAAATTGAAAACTTTTGAAAACTACACTGCTGACCATGGTTATGTGAGGGAGGGGCGCTGTTCCATTTCATCAGAAAAGCTTTTGAAACAAAAATATTACTTTTGTAGCAGTTGGCACAGGCTGTATACTGAAACATGACACAAAGTTTTATGTGTTTTGATTGGGAGAGTACTGAGTGGAGCTGGGGGGGCATCCCTCATTAAGTGAGTGGAAAAAATGGCTGCAGATTGAGTTGAAAATTCTGATTGGCATCATACCAGTGATGGGGCTAGCACAGCTGGTACCTATTTTTTACAGGGCTCTAACTGTAAGTTAGTATACCCCCGCATCACTGGTAGCCAATCAGAATCCTTACATTTCTTAGCCCATTTCCTTAAAATAAGTTGTTGCACACAGTAAGTTGTTACCAATCAGTCATGCTAATAGTAGGGGCTTAAGACATACTTCTGTTTAAAGTGTTATTTGATTCTAGGGTTGTGTATGTTGACACTGCTAACCTATCAAAGTCTGAAGTTTAGCAAGTTCCATAGCATAGCCCCTTGATAAGGCTTAGCATTGTTTACCTTAACTGCCTTTGACTTTTGAGATTTGTAAGGTACAGTACTTTTGTCACTGGATTGGGTAGCATGGTTATGAACACTGTTGCTAAGTAGGCAGGAAAGAGGGAGTTATTACATATTGTATGAACAACGAAAAGTGAATTTGGTTTCTTCATTCTAGTGCTATCCAATTCAAGGCCTGAAACTATTGGCATTGGGTAATTTCAAGTGTGGTTTTGTATATGGTTGTGTTTTATATTCAGGGCAGTCCACGCTGCCTTCTCAGTGTCCACATCTGCACCATAAAGGGTGACTGGAGTAGGATCTTTGCTTTAGATTTTACAGTTTATTTTTAAAGAAAATAAAAGCTAATTATGTTGATAGTGATATTGGTTGATTGTAATGAGTCAAAGAAGGCCTTTAAAGCAGCCAAACAGTGTCAAATTACCCTCAAATTGCACCAGAATGCATCTAAAACCTGATAGCTTCTGGGGCCTATCAGCCCCAGATCACCGGGCCTGTGTGTGTGTCAGGAGGGGCATAGTTTGTGGAGATCCCACACTTCTAAATTTCACACTACAGCACTGGACAGGGATAATGAGGGTGTCAGAAGCCAGAAGGAAGCAATCAGAAGACAGGAGAGTTGAAATTAGGCTGCCATCTCTATCAAATGTTAGCCACACTCCCAGTGACAATGGACATATCTACAAGTAAATTACCATGTACTTTTACCTTTAGTGGTCTCGGGCATGAGGTGGGTACTGAGCACCTGCATATGGGTGTTTTTCCTTTGTAATTATAGAAAAATGGAGTTTTCCTTGTGGGTTGGAGTTGCTCATGAAAGTGAGTTACGTTACTGTACAGACCATGTACTATATAAAATAGTGTATGGTCCAACCATACACAGAAAAGGTCCTGTTTCCATCTTGTGGTCCAAATGACATCTAGGTTCTGTCAAACTTCTCTCTTGATGTCTATGGTGTCTTTAGTACCCCTTGATAAAACACAGCCTTTTATGTATCATAGCCCATATATTATTCCATGGACATCAAGTCAACCATGATGCAAAGCAATTATCACAGTTTCTGTCTGTGACATGCTGGAAAATGCTGTAGGAACACAATATAATTGAATGGAAGTTTCTCAGATTTCTCCCACAGTAAAGTGTGACATGCTTATTGCAGAGTGTTGCATCCACTATATCATATAGTACTTTAATACTCTACATATGGTACTTTGATACACTATATTATTTTATATATAGAGTATCAAAAACAGAATAATAGGTTAGTGTGTATTACATATAAAATAATACATGGGGGGAGTGCACAACAAGAATTTAATGCACACTCGAGGTGTGGGATGCTGCATAAACCCCGAGGGTGAAGCCTGAGGGATTTATCAAAGCATCCCACTGAGGGTGTGCATTACATTTGAGTTGCAGCTGGCCCAGTGGTGCTGAGCGCTGAGGTGCTGGACGCCACACTGCATCTTGCCAGCGACTCGGGCTTGAGAGTGAGCCCGGTCATCGGAAGTTGAGTAGGAGGGACAGGATTGAGTGTCCGGAGGATGATCTCCTGTCCCGGGTGGAAAGGACTTTGATCCCAGGCTCTAGGGACTCCTGGCAGAGGCTAGGGTACAATGAGCCTGAGATCCAGAACTAACAGGGATTGGCTGCAGCAGCGACCCGTGAGGCACACACAAAGTGTGTGTCGTGCCACGCTGGCATGCATTGCACATCCGAGACAATAGGGGAGGGACTACTTATGAAATATTCCTCCTCCAAGTGATAGGTGAAGGCGCCTCCTCCTCTGAGCCACACTCCCAATGTCAGTCATTCCTTTCCAAGGGTCCCCCCGGCCAAGAGCTCAACACTGGAGATAGAGCACCCTGGGTGGATAGGGCGGCCCTTCCCTAGAGGACTCTGACCCAGGGGATGTGCTGGGCTATGGGGTGCAGAGCAGGTAGGCACCATGACAGGAGGTAGAGACCAAAGTGCTTGGAGGTCACCGGACAGAGTTCACCGGTGGTGGAGATGAACAAATAGAGGTAAAAAAAATTAGAATTGTGCATGCTCCCCCATGAATTGTTTTTTGTAATTGCTGGTGGACGTTTTTTCTCCATTCAGATTTATTGAAATACAAACTGTTTTTAGTAAATCTTGTGTCTACTTTTTATATTACTGTAGAACATTTTACACCACAGCAGAAAATACTTAGCTATGATCATGGGGATTTAAAATATTATGAAAACAAGTTTTACAACCTTGCTGTGAAGTGTCTTTTTACTTCACATTTTGAAGATTTTTTTTAGGTCCAGGTGGTCTTTTTTTTACAGTGCTATGCAAATGAGTAGCTTATTTGCATATCGCTGGGACAACGGAAGTATGACCTGAAAATGTTGGGGTAAAAAATGTAAACTATATGGGCTTTGGAGCTGTGATATGTGTGTGTGTGTGTGTGTGTGTGTGTGTGTGTGTGTGTGTGTGTGTGTGTGTGTTTCAATAGTTTGAGTCCAGGAAATGCTGGTGATTGCTGTTTTTGTGAGAGCAAGCGTGGCTAAGTGCAAGTGGGAAGAGTAGAAGTTGGGTCTGTCTGTCAGATCCTAAAGTGCCCCAATGTGGTCCTAAAGGTTGGAGATGTCCATTTTGTTTTCTTTTTTTTATCTATTTTTGTCACTTTCAGTGAATTCTTCCTGTGATTGCTGGTTGTTGGAAAGCTGAGAGTAGTCAGTGAGTCAGTGCGAGCTGGTCTGAGGAGAAGCTGGCGCGTTTTCGCTGTTATAACCCATGGGTTATAACGACAAATTATAATCAGCTTCTCCAACAAGAAATAATGTGCCCCAGTTATTACCAGGGAGTAATACCATCAAGAGGTTCTGGGAACACAGGGAACCTCGCGAGTGAAGCTCAAAAGGTTCACATGTCCCCAGAATCTCAAAATAATATTACTCCCTTGAAATGCACATTAACCTATTTGTTATTTTTTGTAATATGTGGATCAAAGTTGATGATGAGGTCTTATCTGTGTGTTGGTGTAAAGAAGGCACAAATCTTCAGGTTGTCTTCTAGTTCCAGGTTCAAGAGGAAAGAACTGCAGCAAATCAGTCTTTTAGATATTTGCCAGTGATTGTGGTAACATCAAGAAATAGGCAAAAATAAACTTTCAACTTAGCAACAGCAAAGAATAGCAAAAAGAACTTTGTGGAATGTTCTTTTTTCTTTTTGCATGACATTCGAATTCGTTGGTTACTTAGAATCGAGTCTGAGTAAACTTAGCCTTTTTTTTTTTTCACTAACTGAGGAGATTGTTGTATATTTTATGGAGACATCTCTGAAAAATTACAGTGGGAGCCTAATATGTTTCTGGGCATTCAGAGAATTGAGAACTCCTAGTGGTCAACGTGATGGTTATAACTTCTATGTATGGTTGGTGTAGGGGAAGTTGCCACCATGGATTGTTGTTCTTGTGCTGTAAGTTCTCGGAGGTAGACCGTTGCTAGTCACCTGCAAGGATGGAGCACATTCTCTTTGGCTTTGATTCAGATAAGTAGCAATAGTTATAAATACTTTGAATGTTTTAATGGCCTGAGAGCTGTGCCACATTGGTGGGGCAGGATGTTCGAGATCTATCAACATTTGGATTGACGTTTTTGTGTGGAGTGATTTGTAATCCTTTAGTCTGGTGGCAAGCCTGCAGATTTGTGGAGCAACTTCATAATACTTGTTTTATTCTATTCTATGGTCATACATCTATACCAGTAACTGTTGGGTTTCAACTTTAGATTAGGTGCCTAGTAGAATGGGGCATCGGAGTTTATTCATATCAAGTGGTCTTTGAGCTGCGTATTTGCGGTAAGTGGCCTCTATATCTCTTTCAGGGTTAAGTGTGTTTCTGTATAGCCTGGGTAGCACAGGTCTGATTCCTTGCAGATTAGCCCTTCCCAGTCATGGTCTGTTGTTTGTGATATTCAAGATATTCTTTGCCCTCACTGTATGTGCCAGACACAATGCCCCTCCCCATCACCGCAATTGATACTGCTTTTTGGTTCAGATGGCAAAATGCAGCCCAATATTTAAAAATAGCATATGCAACAGAGAAGTTGGAGAGTGGAAGCCCTGTGTATCACTACTGTACAGGAGATTAATGTCTGTCTCTTTTAGGGATTGGGCATGTCTGGGTTGGTTGCCCATCCCTAGTTTTAGGTACTTTTGCTTCGCTGTTAGTGTGTCCAGCATCTGCTTAAAAGTGACAGAGAGACCCTGAAAGATGGAGTCAGGGCAACTTTATTTTGCCAAGTACCGTTTGAGAACTGCCTAGTACCCTACGAACGGGACTGGGCTTGTATTCAGTCCCATCCTGTTTTTTAAGTTGGAAAATTAAGTTGGCTAGAATTCTGTCAAGCTGGTCACTCAGAATCTCTTCTATTTCATGAAACTCACCTATTTTTGTGAGGTGATTTTGAAGGAGTCTTAGGTCAAAAGCTGTTTTTTCCATTGTGTTGATATTCTCTTGGTTTTAAATAAAATGGAGCCTGTTCTCAATGATATTTTCTGGTTTTGACAGCTCCATTCTTGTGTTTTGCCATGTCCACAGACCATACAGTCAGCTTTTTACTGTAAGTGGCTGTTACAGTAAAAAGCAGCTCATGGTCTGTGCAAGCTGTCATGCCACGCTTGCACTATTGGAGGACTGTGATATTATCATTCAGACTTCAGACGATGGTATTACATCGCTTAGCAATGGTATTACAGGGAGGGAACAATGGTATTATCAGTTTGGTTCCAGTATATTATTGGGAATTTTTCTATGCTTTGCAATACTATTATTTTAAATATATATATTACATAGAGAATAATGGCTGGGTAGGAGGTTATAGCAAGATTTTAACATCCCATGGTGTAGGATACACAAACTTCGAAGAACTGTTTAGATCCAGAACCTGTGTCCATGGCCTGGTGAAGGCAAGTTGTATCCCTTGGTGTACAAAAGATTTGAAGAACGCTAGTTTACAGAAACCACGGGTTCAAGGCTTGGCAAGGGCACATAGGGTCCCTTTGCAGTACAGAGGATTTGGATGAACTGTTTAGGTTCCAGAAACCACAGGGTCCATGCTGGCTAAGGCATGCTTTATCCTTGAAGTACTGAGGAGTCTTAAGAATGTTTAGTTCCAGAAATGAGGTCCTGGTCTGATCAAGGCTGATCCCATGTAGTACAAAGGATTTCTGGAAAACTGTTTCATGCTCCAGAAATTGAGAGGTCTGTGGCCTGGCTGGTCACACTGGATGCCTACGGGAGAGAATTTCGAAAACTGTTTACGTTTTTGAAACGAAGGGTCCATGGCCTAGCATGTTGATCCTTGTGGTACAGAGGATTTGAAACAGTTTAGGGTACCTGAAATTTAGGGGACCATGGCCTGGTTATGGCTTGGGATCCCTGCAGTACAGAGGATTTCTGAAGAATTGTTCAGGTTCCTAAATCGTGATCAATGTGGCCTGTTTAAGGCATGTTGGATCCCTTGCAGTACAGAGACTGAGAATTATTTAGGTTCCTGAACCGGGGTCCATGGTTCGGTCAGCCATGCTGGATCCCTTACAGTACAGTGGATTTGAAGAACTGCATGGGTTCCAGAAATTGAGGGGTCCATGGCCTGGTTGTCACACTGATCCCTTGCAGTATATAGATTTCTGAAGAACTGCTTGGTTCCAGAAATTGCAGGATCCCTGCCTAGTCGAGGCATGCTGATCCTTGCAGTACAGAGATTTTGAAGAACTGTTCAGGTTCCAGAAACTGTGTCCATGGCCAGAAAAGGCAGGCTGATCCCTTGCACAAAGGATTTCGAAGAACTGCTTAAGTTCCAGAAGCCACGTGGTCCATGGTCGAAGATGGCATGTTGGATCCCTAGTACAGAGGATTTCGAATAACTGTTTAGTTTCCAGGAACTGCTGTCCATGCCCTGTTAAGGCATGCTGATCACTTGCATGCAAGGATTTTGAAAACTTTTGTGTTCCTGAAACTGTTGTGTGCCCTGTCAAGGCATGCTGGATCCCTTGTAGTAAAGAGGATTTGAAAACCTTTAGGTTCCAGAAATTGAGGTCCGTGGTCTGGTCAACACGAGATCGCTGTAGTACAGAGGATTTCGAAAACTGTTAGATCAAATCGAGTGCCTATGACTGGTCAAGGCATGCTGGATCCTCAAAGGGGATTTAAAAACTGTTAAGTTGCAGAAATTGAGAGTTCGGGCCGGTCAAGGCACGCTGCATCCCTTGCATACAGAGGATTTCTTGAAGAACTGTTTAGTTCCAGAACTGAGGGTCCATGGCTGGTTAAGGCATGCTGGATCCCTTGGTGTACAGAGGATTTTGAAGAACTGTTTAGTTTCCAGAAACTGCTGGGACCATGATCAAGGCACACTGATCCCTTTGTGCACAGCAGATTTCTGAAGAATTGTTTGGTTTCTGAAATCAAGGCACAGACCCGTTCACACCCAGTCCCTTTATAGAGGATTCTTGAAGAACTGTTTAGGTTCCAGAAACTGAGGTCCTGGACTGGTCAAGCTGGATCCTTACAGTACAGCTGATTCAGGAGAACTGCATGGGTTCCAGAAATTGCGGGGTCCATGGTTGGTCAAGGCATGCTGATCCCTTGCAGAACACAGCATTTGAAGCTATAAGATCCATAAATCACAGGGTCCATGGCCAGATGAAGGCACACTGATCCTTGCAGCACAGAGGATTTCTAAGAACTGTTTAGGTTCCAGAACCTGGTGTCTGTGGCCTGGTCAAGGCATGCTGGAACCCTTGAAGTACAGAGGATTTCGAAGAACTGTTTAGGTTCCAGAAACAGCGGGTCCGTGGCCTGGTCAAGATACGGATCCTTATGCTGTCGATTTTTGAAAACTGTTTAGGTTCCAGAAATTGAGGGTCTGTGGTCTGGTCAAGGCATGATGGATTCCTTGTTGCACAGAGGAATTCTTGAAACAGTTTCGTTCCAGAACGAGGTCCATCGCCTGTCAAGGCACGCTGGATCAATTGTGTACACAAATTTCTGAAAAAGCTGTTTAGGTTCTGGAAATAGAGGGGTCCATGGTCTGTCAAGGCATGCTGATCCCTTGCAGTACAGAGATTTCAGACAATCTGTTTTCATTCCAGAAATCGAGGGGTCATGGCTTGGCTGGCATGGTAGATCCCTTTGCAGTGAAGAGGATTTCTGAAAACTGTTTAGTTCCAGAAATTGAGGGGTCCATGCCCTGGTCAAACATGCTGATCCCTTGGGTACAGCAGATTTCAAGAATATTTAGGTTCCAGAAATCGAGGGTCCATGGCCTGGTCAAGGCACGCTGGATCTCGCAATAAAGAGGATTGAAAATTGTTTAGGTTCTGGAATAGAGGGTCTTGGTCTGCCTAGGCATGCTGGATTAACTGTAGTGCAATGGATTTCTGAACAACTGTTTAGTTCCAGAACATTATGTCCGTGACCTGGTCATGCATGCTGGTTCTATACAGATTAAAGAACTGCTTAGGTTACAGATACCGGAGTTCATAGTCTGGTTATGCATGCAGGATCTCTGTATACAGAGATTGAAGAACTGTTTAGGTTCCAGAAACCTTGGGGTCCATGGCATGATGAAGGCATGATGGATACCTTGAAGTACCTAGTATTTAAGAACTGTTTAGGTTCAGAAATTGATGTCCATGGCCTGGTCATGGGATTCTGGAGTACAGAGATTTGAAAAGTTGTTTAGGTTCCAGAATCTAGGGTTCATGGCCTGGTCATGTGTGGGATCCTTGTAGTACAGATGATTTCGAAAGCTGTTTGTTCCATAAAATTGAGGGTCCATGGCCTGGTCAAGGCATGTTGATCCCTTCCAGCATGAGGATTTTGATAATCTGTTTCATTCCAGAAATTGAGTGTCCGTGGTGGTCATGGCACTTGATCCCATGGAAAGAGGATTTGAAAACTGTTTAGGTTCCAGAAATTGAGAGGTCCATGTTCTGCCAGGCACGGTAGATCCTTGGTAGAGAGATTTCTAAAACTGTATAGGTTCCAGAAATTATGCATCTGTGGCCCAGTCAAGGTGTTACTGATCCCTTGCAGTACAGTGATTTCTGAAGAATTGTTTAGGTTTCTGAAATCATGCATGTGTCTGTTCTTGGCACACTGGACCTTTTGCATAGAGATTTTGAAGAACTGTTTAGGTTCTCGAAACTGCAGGGTCCATGGCCTGGTCACATGCTGATCCTTGCAGCACAGTTGATTTCAGAAGAACTGCATGGTTCCAGAAATTGAGGTCCAAGCTGTCCAAGGCACGCGGATCCTCGCAGTACACAGCTTTTCTGAAAAGCTGTTAAGGTCCATAAACTTGGGTCCTGGCCTGATGAGGCACACTGATCCTAAGTGTACAGAGGATTTCTGAAAGCTGTCAGGTTTCAGAAATCATGGTGTCCGTGGGTCAGGTCAAGGCATGCGGATCTTTGTGGTGCAGAGGATTTTAAGAACTGCTTAGGTTCCAGACATCGAGTCCATGCCTGGTCTGCATGCTGATCCTTGCATACAGCAGATTTCAAAATCTATTAGGTTCAGAAAACATGGGGCAGGTCAGGTCATGCTGGATCCCTTGCAGTACAAAGGATTCTTGAAAACCTTTGGGTTCCAGAAGCTGAGTGGTCTATGGCTTGAAAGGCACACAGGATCCTTGCAGTACAAAGGATTTTGAAAGAACTGTTTAGGTTCCAGAAACCACGAGTTGTGGTGGATCGGTCACTGGATCCCATAGTCTGATGATTCCTTGAAAACTGTATTGGTTCCAGAATGAGGATCCGTGACCATCAAGGCATGCAGGACCCTCAGTACACAGGATTCCTGAAACTGTTTAGGTTCTGAAATCAGTTGTCTGTGGCCTGGTCATCATACGGATCCTTGTGGTATAAGTTTCAAAACTACTTAGGTTCCAGAATTGAAGGTCATGGCCTGGTCAGGGCACTGGTATCCCGCAGCCAGAGGGTTTCTGAAAATGCTTAATTTGCAGAAATCGAGGGGTCTGTGGCCTAGTCAGGACAAGCTGGATGAATGTTGCACAGAGGATTTGTGAGAAACTGTTTTGTTCCAGAAACCAAGGGTCTGTGGTTCGGCTGCATGTTGGTTCCCTGCAGCACACAGATTTCTGAAAACTGTTTAGCTTCCAGAAATCGGTGTCTATGGCCTGGTCAAGGCACGCTGATCCCATGTAGTACAGTATTTCGAAAGCTGTTTGGTTCCAGAACCAGGGTTCATGGCTGGTCAAAGCATGCTGCATCCTTGCGGTACAGAGCATTTGAAAGCTGTTTAGGTTCCATAAATCAGAGGTCTATGGCCTGGTCAAGGCACGCTGGATCCCTTGCAGTCCAAAAGATTGAAGAACTGTTTAGGTTCCAGAAATCACTGGGTCCGTGGGCCTGGTCAAGGCACGCTGATCCTTGCAGTAAAGAGGATTTCAAGAACTGTTTAGTTCCAGAAACCACGGCTCCTTGGCCTGTGAAGGCAAGCTGATCCTTGGTACAGAGATTTCTGAAGAACTGTTTAACAGAAACCATGGGGTTCATGGCCTGGTGGCATGCTGGATCCTCAGTACAAAATATTTTAAGAACTGTTTAGGTCCAGAACCACGTGTCACTCCGCCTGGTCACACTGATTCCATGCAGTACAGAGGTTCTCAGAAACTGTATTGTTCCAGAAATTGAGGATCTGTGGCCTCATGAAGGCATGATGGATCCTTTGCACTGGATTCTGAAAACTGTTTAGTTCCTGGAACGAGCTGTCTGTGGCCTGGTTGCACGCTGGATCCTTGTAGTTCAGAGATTGAAAAGCTGTTTGGGTTCGTGAACCGCGTCCATGGTCTGTCAAGGCATGCTGATCCTTGGCAGAGGATTTGAAGAACTTTTAGGTTCCAGAAATCTAGGGTCCGAGCGGTCGGCATGCAGGATCCCTGCAGTATACTGGATTTCAACTGTTTGGTTATGAAACCCGGGTCCATGGCTGGGTGAAGGCACACTGGATCCCTTTATTAAAGAGGATTGAATAACTATTTGGGTTACAGAAACCCGGTTCCATGGCCTGGTGAAGGCAATAATGGATCCTATGTACAGATATTTTCGAAAGCTGTTTGGGTTGTATATCCAGTGTTTGTCCTTGTCAAGGCATGCTGGATCACGTGATAAAGAGAATTTCGAAAATGTTTGGGTCAGAACCTCTTGAGGTCCATGGCCGGTCAAGGCACGCTGATCCTTTGTAGTATAGAGGATTTCAAGAACTTTAGGTTCCAGAAACGAGGGTCCGTCATCTGCGGAAGGCATTGATCACTGTAGTACAGCTGATTTCTGAAAACTGTTTAGGATCCAGAACGAGGTCCATGGCTTCGTCAAGGTATGATGGATCCATTGGTTATAGAGAATTTGAAAACTGTTTAGGTTCAGAAATCTGGCCGCTGTCAAAGGGCATGGAACAGCAGCACAGTGACATTGAAAACTGGTTGGGTTCTAGAACTGTCCATGACCTTGTTAGGGCACGCTGGATCCCTTGCAGTAGACAGGATTTCTGATTAACTGTTTAGGTTTTACAATCTGTGGGTTCCATGTGGCTCTAGTTGAGGCACAATGGATCCCATGCAGTACAGAGGATTTCTGAAATGCTGTTTGGTTCCAGAAATCCGGGGTTCATTTGCCAGGTCAAGGCATGCTGAATCTTTGCAGTACAGAGGATTTCTGTGAAAGCTGTTTAGGCTCCAGAAATCGAGGGGTCCATGGCCTGGTCAAGGAATTCTGGATCCCGTATGGTACAAAGTATTTCTGAAAAACTGTTTAGGTTTCATGAAATCGAGGGGTCCGTGGCCTGGTCGGGCACACTGGATCCCTTGCAGTGGATTTCTAAATGAACTGCTTAGGTTCCAGAGAACGTAGATCCATGGCCTGTTGGCGCACGCTTGATCCCTTGGTACATATGATTTTTGAAAAACTTTTTGGTTCCAGAAACCAAGGGGTCTATGGTCTGGTCAAGGCACGGTGGATCACTTGTCTGTACAGAGGAATTCTGAAAAACTATTTAGGATCCAAAATCGAGGGGTCCATGGCCTAGTCAAGGCATGATGGATCCCGTGCAATGTGTAGATGATTTCTGAAAAGCAGTTTAGGCTTCATAAATCAGGGGTTCATGGCCTGGTCAGCTGAACACTGATCCCTTGTAGTAAGAGGATTTCGGAAGAACTGTTAAGGTTTCAGAAATAGCGGGTCTGGGCCTCATCCAGGCACACTGGATCCATGCAGAACAGAAGATTTCCAAAACTGTTTTGGTTCCAGAAATTGAGGGATCCGTGGCTATTCGCCAAGGGACATTGGATCAATTACTGCACAGAGGATTCCTGAAAATCTGTTTCAGTTCCTGAAATCGTAGCTGTCCATGGCCTGGTCATGGCATGCTGGATCCCTTGCGGTACAGAGGATTTCTGAAAACTCTTTAGGTTCAGAAACCATGTGGTCCATGGCCTGCTCAAGGCTTACTTTGATCCTTCTGGCGTACAGAGTATTTGAAGAACTGTTAAGGTTCCAGAAATCACGGGGTCCATGGCCTGGGCAATGCACTCTGCATCCCTGCAGTACAGAGCATTTATGGAAAAACTGGTTAGGTTCCAGAAATCAAGGGGCTCATGGCCATGAAGTATCGCTGGATCCTTTGGGTAGTACAGAAGATTTTAGAAAAGCTGTTTAGGTTCCAGAACCAAGGGTCTGCGGGCTCCGTCACACACAGACATCCGCTGTACAGGGACTTGGAAAGCTGTTTCAGTTCCAGAAATAGAGGGTCAATGACCAGGTCAAAGCGCTGGATACATTGCAGCACAGCAGGTTTCTGAAGAACTGTTTAGGTCCCAGAAACTGTGGGGTCTGTGGCCTGCTCGAGGCACACTGGATCCCTTGCTGTACAGAGGATTTTGGAAAACATTTTTAGGTTCCAGTCATGATGTCCATGGCCAGGTCTGTCGGCATGCTGGATCCATTGCAGTACAGAAGATTTCTGAAGAACTTTTGGATCCAGAAATCGAGGGGTCCATCACCTGGTCAAGGCACGCTGCATCAATTGTGGTAAAGTGGTTCTGAAGAACTTTTTGGGTTCCATGAACTTGGCGGGGTCATAGCCTAGTCAAGGCATGCTGGATCCCTTGCAGTAGAGAGAATGTCTGAAGAACTGTTTAGGTTCCAGAAACCGCAGTCTCCATGGCCTGGTCAAGGCATGTTGGATCCTTTTCAGTACAGAGATTTCTGGAGAACTGTTTAGGTTCCAGGAATCGAGGTGTCCATGTCTCGGTCAAGGCATGCTGTATCCCCTGCATTACAGATGATTTTCTGGAAAACTGTTTAGGTTACAGAAATCGGGGTTTGAGGAACAGTCAAGGTACGTGGATCCTTGTTGTACACACAGGATTCTTGAAAAACTGTTTGGTTCCTGAAATTGAGCAGTCTGTGGCCTGGTCACAGCACGCTGGATCCCTTGTAGTTCAGAGGATTTCTGAAAAGCTGTTTAGGTTCCAGAACTCACGAGGTCCATGGCCTGGTCAAGGTACGCTGGATCACCTGCAGTACAGAGGAATTCTGAAGAACTGTTTAGGTTACAGAACTCATGAGGTCAATGGCCTGGTCAAGATCCCTTGCAGTACAGAAGATTTCTGAAGAACTTTTTAGGTTCCAGAAATCTAGGGGTCCCTGTTCTGATCGAGGCACACTGGATCCCTTGCAGTACAGAGGATTTCTGAAGAACTTTTAAGGTTCCAGAAATGAAGGGGTCCATCGCCTAGTGAAGATACTTTGGATTAATTGTGGTACAGCTGATTTCTGAAAAACTGTTTAGGATCCAGAAATCGAGGGTCTGTGTCGTGTCAAGGCACACTGGATCCCTTGCAGTACAGCGGATTCTTCAGAACTGTTTAGGATCCAGGGTACAGGGTCCATGGTCTGATCAAGGCACACTGGATCCGTTTCAGTGGTGAGGATTCTGAAGAACTGTTTAGGTTCCAGATTCGTGAAGTCTGAGGCCTGGTCAAGGCATGCTGGATCCCTTTGTTACAGAGGATTTCTGGAAAACTGTTTAGGTTTCAGAAATCGAGGGTCCATCATCTGGTGTGAATGCCACGTTGGATCAATTGCGGTACAGCTGATTTCTCAAAAACTTTTTGGTTCCAAAAATTGGGGGTCCATGGTCTGGTCAAGGCACGCTTGATCCCTTTGCAGTAGAGAGAGGATTGAAGAACTGCTTAGGTTACAGAAACTGCGGGTCCATGGTCTGTGAAGGCAGCAGGATCCCTTGTATTACAGAGTACTTGAAGAACTGTTTGCTTCCAGAAATTGTAGGGTCGCGTGCTCCGGTCAAGGCATGCTGGATCCCTTGCAGTACAGATGATTTCAGAAGAACTGTTTGGGTTCCTGAAATTGGGGTCCATGGCCCAGTCAAGGCCACGATGGATCCCTTGCTGTACAGAGGAATTCTGAAAACTGTTTGGGGTCCAGAAATCAAGGGGTCCTTTTTCTGGTCAAGGCACACTACATCAATTGCAGTACAGCTGATTTCTGAAGAACTGTTTAGGTTCCAGGAATTGTGGGTTCTGGCCTGGTCAAGGCATGCTAGATCCCTTGTAGTACAGAGGATTTCTGAAGAACTGTTTAGGTTCTAGAGCTAGGTGTCTACATGGCCTGTGAAGTCAAGCTAGATCCCATGCTGCTGTTAGAGGATTTCTGAAAAACTGATTAGGTTCCTGAATCGAGGGTCCATGGCCTAGTCAAGGAACAATAGATCCCTTGCTGTACAGAGGAATTCTGAAAAACTGTTTAGATTCCAGAACTGCTGGGTCCATTTCCTGGTTAAGGCACTATTGGACCCCATGCAAAGAGGAATTCTGAAAAACTGTTTAGGTTCCAGAATTCGAGGTCCATCGCCTGATGAAGGCATGTTGGATCAATTGCAGTACAGCTGGATTCAGAAAAACTGTTTAGGTTCCAGAAATTGAGGGGTCTGTGGCCTGGTCAAGGCACGCTGGATCCCTTGCAGTAAAGAGGATTTCTGAAGAACTGTTATGGTTAGAGAAACCACGGTGTCCATATCTTGGTGAAGGCATGCTGGATCCCTTTGCTGTGGCAGGTGATTTCTGAAAAATTTTAGGTTCCAGAAATTGAGGGTCCATGGCCCAGTCAAGGCACAATGGATCCCTTGCTGTACAGAGGAATTCTGAAAACTGTTTAGGTCCAGAAATCGGGATCCATCACCTGGTCAAGGCATGCTGCATCAATTCTGGTTCAGCGATTTCTGAAGAACTGTTTAGGTTCCAGGAATTGCTTGGTCAAAGGCCTTTCAAAGCATGCTAGATCCCTTGCAGCAGAGGATTTCTGAAGAACCGTTAGGTTCCAGAAACGGCGGTTCTACATGGCCAGGTGAAGGCAAGCTGATCCTCCCAGTACAGAGGCTTTCTGAAGAACTGTTTATGTTCCAGAAACTGCAGGGTCCATGGCCTGGTGAGGCACATGGATCCCTTGCAGTACAAGAGAATTTCTGAAAACTGTTTGGTTCCAGAAATCGAGGGGTCCATGGCCTGGTCAAGTCATGCTGGAGCCCCCCTGCTCTAGGTACATTTCTTGAAAAACTGTTTAGGTTCCAGAAATCAAGGTGGTCTTCAGAAACAGTCAAGGCACTAATGGATCCCTTGCTGTACAGAGGAATTCTGAAAACTGTTTATGGTCCAGAAATCGAGGGTCCATCACCTGGTCACGCATCCCTTGGATCAATTGCAGTACAGCTGATTTCTGAAAAACTGTTTAGGATCCAGAAATGAGGGTCTATCACCTGGTCAAGGCACGCTCATCAATTGCTGTAAAGTGGTTTCTGAAGAAGCTGCTTAGGTTCCAGGAATTGCGGGGTCTGTGGCCTGGTCAAGGCATGTGCTAGTACAGAGGATTCTGAAGATCTGTTTAGGTTCCAGGAACCACAGGGTCAATGGGAATGTGATGGCACTGGATCCCTTTGAAGTACAGAGAAATTCTTAAAGAACTGTTTAGGTTTCAGAACCGCGGGTCCATGGCCTGGTCACAGCACGCTGGATCCTTTCATACAGAGAATTTCTGGAGAACTGTTTAAGTTCCAGAAATCGAGGGGGCCATGGCCTGGTTAAGGCATTCTGTATGCCCTGCATTACAGATGATTTCTGAAAGATCTGTTTAGGTTCCAGAAATTGAGGGTTTGTGAACAGTCAAGGCTAATGGATCCTTGCTATACACAGGATTCCTGAAAACTGTATAAGTTCCTGAAATTGAGCTGTCTGTGGCTCTGTCATTGCACACTGGATCCCTTGCAGTTCAGAGGATTTTGAAAAGCTGTTTAGGTTCCAGAACTCACGAGGTCCATGGCCTGGTCAAGGCACGCTGGATCACTTGCAGTACAGAGATTTCTGAAGAACTGTATCAGGTTCCAGAATTCACAAGGTCAATGGCTCGGTCAAGGCATGCTGGATCACTTAGTACAGATGATTTCTGAAGAACTTTAGGTTCCAGAAATCGAGGGGTCCATGGCCTGGTCAAGGCATGCTTGATCCTTGCAGTACAGATGATTTCAGAAGAACTGCTTAGGTTCTGGAAACTGCGAGGTCCATGGCCTGGTCAAGGCATGCTGGATCTCTTGCAGCACAGAAGATTTCTGAAGAACTTTTTATGTTCCAGAAATCAAGGGTCCATGGAACAGTTGAGGCACGCTGGATCCCTTGCAGTACAAAGGATTTCTTGAAGAACTGTTTAGGTTCCAGATTTCGCAAAGTCTGAGGTCTGGTCAGGCACGCTTGGATCCTTGTGGTTACTGAGGTTTTCTTGAAACTGTTTAGGTTCCAGAACGAGGGGTCTGTGACCTTGACAAGGCACACTGGATCACTTGCAGTACAGAGGTTTTTTTAGAAGTTCTTGGGTTCCAGGAATCGAGGGTCAATGGCCTGGTCTAAGGCACGCCGATCCCTGCGGTGCACAGAGGATCTCACAACTGCTTAGGTTCCAGAAACCGCGAGGTCTATGGCCTGTCAAGGCATGCTGATCCATCATGTACAGCTGATTTCTGAAAAACTGTTTAGGATCCAGAAATCAAGGGTCCATCACCTGGTCAAGGTAAGCTGCATCAATTGCGGTAAAGATTTAAAGAACTTTTTGGTTCCAGAAATCAAGGGTCCGTGGAACAGTCGAGGCACGCTGGATCCTTTGCAGTACAGTAAGATTTCTGAAGAACATTTAGGTTCCAGAAATGAAGGGTCTGTCGCCTGGTGAAGATACTTTTCGATCAATTGTGGTACAGCTGATTTCTGAAAACTGTTTAGGATCCAGAAATTGAGGGGTCTTGGCCTTGTCAAGGCAATACTGATCCTTTGCAGTACAGAGTTTCTTTAGAACAGTTTAGGTTCCGAAAATGCGGGTCCAGGCCTGGTAAGGCATACTGGATCCCTTGCAGTACAGTGGATTTTTCAGAACTGTTCGGAATCCTGAAATCGTAGGGTCCATGGTCTGATCAAGGCATACTTTGATCTGTTGAAGTGCAGAGGATTTCTGAAGAACTGTTTAGGTTCCAGATTTCGTGAAGTCTGGAGGCCTGGTTAAGTCACGCTGGATCCCTTGTGGTTACTGAGATTTTCTGAAAACTGTTTAGGTTCCAGAAATTGAGGGTATGTGACCCGACAAGACTACTGGATCCCTTGCAACAAAGAGGATTTCTTGAAAATTAGGTATGTTCCTGAAATCAAGGGTTCGGGGTCTAGTCAAGGCACTATGGATCCCTGCTGTACAGAGGAATTCTGAAAAACTGTTTATGGTCCAGAAATCCGGTGGTCCATTGCCTGGTCATGGCCTGTTGGATCAATTGCGTTACAGCTGATTTCTGAAAACTGTTTAGGATCCAGAAATCGAGGTCCGGCACCTGGTAAAGGCAACGCTGCATCAATGCGTAAAGTGTTTTCTGGAAGAACTGTTTAGGTTCCAGGAATTGTGGGGTTCTGTGTCCTGGGTCAAGGCATGCTAGATCCCTTGCAGTACAGAGGATTCTGAAGAACTGTTTAGGTTCCAGAAACCACAGGGTCAATGGCTTGTGATGGCATGTTGATCCCTTGAAGTACAGAGAAAATCCGAAGAACTATTTTAGGTTTCAGAAACCGCGGGTCCATGGCCTGGTCAAGGCACGCTGGATCCCTTTTCAGTACAGAGAATTTCTGGAGAACTGTTTAGGTTCCAGAAATTGAGGGGCCATGGCCTGGTTAAGGCATTCTGTATCCCTGCATTACAGATGATTTCTTGAAAGACTGTATTGTTCCAGAAATTGAGGGTTTGTAAT
Organism: Neoceratodus forsteri; assembly: GCA_016271365.2. Lineage (NCBI taxonomy): Eukaryota > Metazoa > Chordata > Ceratodontiformes > Ceratodontidae > Neoceratodus > Neoceratodus forsteri. The sequence goes on along the minus strand of CM028132.1, from coordinate 413,803,577 downwards.
TAATAAGGCACAATGGATCCCTTGCTATACACAGGATCCTCGAAAACTGTATAGGTTCCTGAAATCGAGCTGTCTGTGGTCTGGTCATTGCATCACTGATCCCTTGCAGTTCAGAGATTTGGAAAAGCTGTTTTAGGTTCCAGAACTCACGAGGTCCATGGCCTGGTCAAGGCCCGCTGGATCACTTGTAGCACAGAGGATTTCTGAAGAACTGTATAGGTTCCAGAACTCACGAGGTCAATGGCCTGGTCAAGGCACACTGGATCACTTAGTGGCCAGATGATTTCTGAAGAATCTTCTTAGGTTCCAGAAATCAAGTGTCCATGGCCTGGTCAAGGCATGCTTGATCCCTTGCAGTACAGATGATTTCAGAAGAACTGCTTAGAACTCCAGAAAACTGCGAGGTCCATGTGTCTGGTCAAGGCATGCTGGATCTCTGCAGTACAGAAGATTTCGAAGAACTTTTAGGTTCCAGAAATCAAGGGGTCCATGGAACAGTTGAGGCATGCTGGATCCCTGCAGTACAAAGGATTTCTGAAGACTGTTTAGGTTCCAGATTTCGCAGCATGAGGCCAGATCAAGTCACGCTGATCCCTTTGTGTTACTGAGGTTTTCGAAAACCGTTTAGGTTCCAGAAATCGAGGGTTCAGGACCTTGACAAGGATCACTGGATCCCTTGCGATAAAGAGATTGCTGAAAACTGTTTAGGTTCCAGAAATCAAGGGGTCCGTGGCCTGGTCAGGGCATGCTGATCCCTTGCAGAGAGGATCTCAGAAGAACTGCTTAGGGCTCCAGAACCACGGCGGTCCATGGCCCGGTCAAGGCATGCTGGATCCACTGTGGTGGCCAGCCGATTTTTGAAAAACTGTTTGGATCCAGAAATCAAGGGGTCCATCACCTGGTCAAGGCAAGTTGCATCAATTGCAGTAAAGAGATTTCTGAAGAACTTTTAGGTACCAGAAATCAAGGTCCATGGAACAGTCGAGTCACACTGGATCCCTTGTAGTACAGAAGATTTCTGAACATTTTAGGTTCCAGAAATGAAGGGGTCCATCGCCTGGTGAAGATACTTTTCGTTCTATTGTGGTACAGCTGATTTCTGGAAAACTGTTTAGGATCCAGAAATTGAGGGGTCTGTGGCCTGTCAGGCACACTGGATCCTTGCAGTACAGAGGTTTTTTAGAACAGTTTAGGTTCCAGAAATGCGGGGTCCATGGCCTGGTAAAGGCATGCTGGATCCCTTGCAGTACAGCGGATTTCTTCAGAACTGTTCAGAATCCTGAAATCGCAGGCTCCATGGCCTGATCATGGCACACTGGATCCATTGCAGTGCAGAGGATTTCTGAAGAACTGTTTAGGTTCCAGATTTCGTGAAGTCTGAGGCCTGGTTAAGGCACGCTGGATCCCTTGTGGTTACTGAGATTTTCTGAAAACTGTTTAGGTTCCAGAAATTGAGGGGTACGTGACCTTGACAAGACACACTGGATCCCTTGCAATAAAGAGGATTTCGAAAACTGTTTAGGTCCAGAAATCGAGGGGTCCATCACCTGGTCAATAGCACACTGCATCAATTATGTACAGCAGATTTCTGAAGAACTGTTTAGGTTCCAGGAATTGGGGTTTGTGGCTCTGTCAAGGCAAGCTAGATCCTTTGCAGTACAGAGGATTTCAGAAGAACTGTTTAGGTTCCAGAAACCATGGTTTACAATGGCCAGGTAAGGCAAGCTGGATCCTTCCGTTACAGAAGATTTTATAGAACTTTTTAGCTCCAGAAACCATGAGGTCCATGGCCTGGCCAAGGCATGCTGGTTCCACTGCAGTACAGCTGATTTCTGAAAAACAGTTTAGGATCCAGAAATCGAGGGGTCCGCCACTTGGTCAAGGCACGCTGCATCAATTGTAAGGCAGATTTCTTTAGAACAGTTTAGGTTCCAGAAAATGCAAGGTCCATGGCCTGGTAAAAGGCCGCTGGATCCTTGCAGTACAGCAGATTTCTTAGAACTGTTTAGAATCACTGCAAATCGCAGGGTCCATGGCCTGATCAAGGCACAATGGATCATTGCAGTGCAGAGGATTTCTGAAGAACTGTTTAGGTTCCAGATTTTGTGAAGTCTGAGGCCTGGTCAAGGCACGCTGGATCCTTTGTGGTTACTGAGATTTTCTGAAAACTGTTTAGGTTCCAGAAATTGAGGGGTATGTGACCTGACAAGACACACTGATCCCTTGCATAAAGAGGATTTCTGAAAACTGTTTAGGTTCCTGAAATCATGGTTCTGTGGCCTAGTCAAGGCACGATGGATCCTTTGCCGTAACAGAGGAATTCTGAAAACTGTTTAGATTCCTGAATTACGGGGTCCATTTCCTGGTTAAGGCACCGATGGACCCCATGCAGTAAAAAGAATTTGAAAACTGTTTAGGTTCCAGAACTCGAGGGTTCCATCACCTGGTGAAGGCACATTGGATCAATTGTGGTACAGCTGATTTCTGAAAACTGTTTAGGTTCAAGAAATTGAGAGGTCCATGGCTCAGCTCAAGGCAATGCTGATCCCATGTACAGTAGATTTCGAAGAACTGTTTTGGTTACAGAAACCATGGGGTCCATGGCTCATGGCAACGAGGATCCCTTATGTTAGAGAAATTCTGAAGAACTATTTAGGGAACAGAAATCACGGGTCCATGGCCTGGTGAAAGCACAATGGATGCCATGTAGTACAGACGTATTTCTGAAAAGCTGTTTAGCCTATAAATCTAGGTATCGTGGCCAGGTCAAGGCATGCTGGATCCCTTGCAGTAGAGAGTACTTCAGAAGAACTGTTTAGGTTTCAGAAATCACGGGGTCCATATCTTGGTGAAGGCAAGCTGGATTCCTTGCTGTACAGAGTATTTCTGAAGAACTGTTTAGCTTCCAGAAATCGGGGTCCGTGGCCTGGTCAAGGCATGCTGGATCCCTTGCAGTACAAATGATTTCAGAAGAACTGTTTGGGTTCCAGAAATTGAAGGGTCTGTGGCCCAGTCAAGGCACGATGGATCCCTTGCTGTACAGAGGAATTCTGAAAAACTGTTTAGGGTCCAGAAATTGAGGGGTCCATCACCTGGTCAAAGCACGCTGCATCAATTGCGGTACAGCAGATTTCTGAAGAACTGTTTAGGTTCCAGGAACTGCGGGGTCCATGGCCTGGTGAAGGCAAGCTGGATCCCTTGCAGTACAGAGGATTTCTGAAGAACTGTTTAGGTTCCAGAAACCACAGGGTCCATGGCTTGTGATGGCACGCTGGATCCCTTGAAGTACAGAGAATTTCTGAAGAACTGTTTAGGTTCCAGAAACTGCGGGGTCCATGGTCTGGTCAAGACATGTTGGATCCCTTTCAGTACAAAAAATTTCTGGAGAACTGTTTAGGTTCCAGAAATCGAGGGGTCCATGGCCTGGTCAAGGCATGCTGTATCCCCTGCATTACAGATGATTTCTGAAAAACTGTTTAGGTTCCAGAAATCGAATGGTTTGTAAGATAGTCAAGGCACAATGGATCCCTTGCTGTACACAGGATTCCTGAAAAACTGTTTAGGTTGCTGAAATCGAGCTGTCTGTGGCCTGGTCAAAGCCGCTGGATGCCTTGCAGTTCAGAGGATTTCTAGAGTACTGTTTAGGTTACAGAACTCACAAGGTCAATGGCCTGGTCAAGGCATGCTGGATCACTTGCAGTACAGAGGATTTTTGAAGAACTTCTTAGGTTCCAGAAATCGAGGGGTCCATGGCCTGGTCAAGGCATGCTGGATCCCTTGCAGTACAGAATATTTCTGAAGAACTTTCTAGGTTCCAGAAATCTAGGGGTCCCTGTTCTGATCGAGGCACGCTGGATCCCTTGCAGTACAGAGGATTTCTGAAGAACTTTTTAGGTTCCAGAAATGAAGGGGTCCGTCACCTAGTGAAGATACTTTGGATCAATTGCGGTAAAGCTGATTTCTGAAAAACTGTTTAGGATCCAGAAATCGAGGGGTCTGTGGCCTTGTCAAGGCACACTGGATCCCTTGCAGTACAGCGGATTTCTTCAGAACTGTTTAGGATCCAGAAATCGCAGGGTCCATGGCCTGATCAAGGCACACTGGATCCGTTTCAGTGCAGAGGATTTCTGAAGAACTGTTTAGGTTCCAGACTTTGCGAAGTCTGAGGCCTGGTCAAGGCACGCTGGATCCCTTGTGGTTATTGAGGTTTTCTTGAAAACTGTTTGGTTCCAGAAATCAAGGAGTTCAGGACCTTGACAAGGCACACTGGATCCCTTGCAATAAAGAGGATTGCTGAAAACTGTTTAGGTTCCGGAAATCAAGAGTCCATTGCCTGTCAACGGCATGCTGGATCCTTTATGCTACAGAGGATTTCAGAAAACTGTTTAGGTTCCAGAAACCGTGGTTTACATAGCTAGGTGAAGGCAAGCTGATCCCTTCCAGCACAGAAGATTTCTAAAGAACTTTTTAGCTCCAGAAACCGTGAGGTCCGTGGCCAGGCCAAGGCATGCTGGTTCCACTGCAGTACAGCTGATTTCTGAAAAACTGTTTAGGATCCAGAAATCAAGGGGTCCGCCACCTGGTCAAGGGCAGCACGCTGCATCAATTGTGGTAAGGCAGATTTTTTAGAACAGTTTAGGTTCCAGAAAATGCGGGTCCATGGCCTGGTAAAGGCACGCTGGATACCTTGCAGTACAGCGGATTTCTCCAGAACTGCTTAGAATCCAGAAATCACAGGTCCATGGCCTCGATCAAGGCACAATGGATCCATTGCAGTGCAAAGGATTTCTGAAGAACTGTTTAGGTTCCAGATTTTGTGAAGTCTGAGGAATGGTCATGCACGCTGGATCCTTTGTGGTTACTAAGATTTTCTTGAAAACTGTTTAGTTCCAGAAATCGAGGGTATGACCTAACAAGACACACTGGATCCCTTGCAACAAAGAGGATTTCTGAAAACTGTTTAGGGTTCCAGAACTGCAGGGTCCATGGCCTGGTCAAGGCATGTAGGATCCCTTTCAGTACAAAAATTTCTGGAGAACTGTTTAGGTTCCAGAAATCGAGGGTCCATGGCCTGTCAAGGCATGCTGTATCTCCCTGCATTACAGATGATTTCTGAAAAACTGTTTAGGTTCCAGAAATCAAAGGGTTTATGGAACAGTCAAGGCACAATGGATCCCTTGCTGTACACAGGATTTCTGAAAAACTGTTTAGGTTCCTGAAATCGATCTGTCTGTGGCCTGGTCAAAGCACGCTGGATCCCTTGCAGTTCAGAGGATTTCTGAAAATCTGTTTAGGTTCCAGAACTCACGAGGTCCATGGCCTGGTCAAGGTACGCTGGATCAGTTGCAGCACACAGGATTTCTGAAAAACTGTTTAGGTTACAGAACTCGCAAGGTCAATGGCCTGTTCAAGGCACGCTGATCACTTGCAGCACAGAAGATTTTGAAGAACTTAGGTTCCAGAAATCGAGGGGTCCATGGCCTGGTCAAGGCATGCTGGATCCCTTGCAGTACAGAAGATTTCTGAAGAACTTTAGGTTCCAGAAATCTAGGGGTCCTTGTTCTGACCGAGGCACGCTGATCCCTTTGCAGTACAGAGAACTTCTGAAGAACTTTTAGGTTCCAGAAATGAAGGGTCCGCCGCCTAGTGAAGTAATTTTGGATCAATTATGTACAGCTGATTTCTGAAAAAACTGTTTAGGATCCAGAAATCATGGGGTCTGTGGCCTTGTCAAGGCACTGGATCCCTTTGCAGTACAGCCGGATTTCTTCAGAACTGTTTAGGATCCAGAAATCGCAGGGTCCATGGCCTGACTCAAGGCACACTGGATCCGTTTCAGAGCAGAGGATTTCTGAAGAACTGCTTAGGTTCCAGATTTTGTGAAGTCTGAGGCCTGGTCAAGGCATGCTGGATCCCTTGTGGTTACTGAGGTTTCTGAAAACTGTTTAGGTTCCAGAATGGGGTCTGGTGACCTTGACAAGGCACACTGGATCCTATGCTACAGAGATTTCTGAAAACTGTTTAGGTTCCTGAAATCGAGGGTCCATGGCCCAGTCAAGGCATGATGGATCCCTTTGCTGTCCAGAGGAATTCTGAAAACTGTTTAGATTCCAGGAATCTGAGGGGTCCATTGCACTGATTGAGCCGCGATGGACCCCATGCAATACAGAGGAATTCTGAAAAACTGTTTAGGTTCCAGAAATCGAGGGTCCATCACCGGTGAATAAACGTTGGATCAATTATGGTACAGCTGATTTCTGAAAACTGTTTAGGATCCAGAAATTGAGAGGTCCATGGCTTAGTCAAGGCACGCTGGATCCCTTTGCAGTAGAGAGGATTTGGAAGAACTGTTTAGGTTACAGAAACCGCGGGTCCATGGCCTGGTGAAGGCATGGTGATCCCTTGTATTACAGAGTATTTCTGAAGAACTGTTTGGTTCCAGAAATTGAGGGGACCATGGCCCAGTCAAGGCACAATGGATCCCTTGCTGTACAGAGGAATTCTGAAAACTGTTTAGGATCCAGAAATCAAGGTCCGTCACCTGGTCAAGGCACACTGCATCAATTGCAGTACAGCCGATTTCTGAAGAACTGTTTAGGTTCCAGGAATTGCAGGGTCTTGTGTCCTGGTCAAGGCATGCTAGATCCCTTGCAGTACAGAGGATTTCTGAAGAACTGTTTAAGTTCTAGAAACCACGGGTTCACATGGCCAGGTGAAGGCAAGCTGATCCCTTCCAGTACAGAAGATTTCTGAAGAACGCTTTTAGGTTCCAGAAACCGCAAGGTCCATGGCCTGGTCAAGGCATGCTGGATCCACTGCGTACAGCTGATTTCTGAAAACTGTTTGGGATCCAGAAATTGAGAGGTCCATCACCTGGTCAAGCCACGCTGCATCAATTGTGGTAAAGTGGATTTCGAAGAACTGTTTAGGTTCCAGGAACTGCGGGTCCATGGTCTGACAAGGCATGCGGATCCCTTGCAGTAGAGAGGATTTCTGAAGAACTGTTTAGGTTCCAGAAACCGCAGTCTCCTATGGTCTGGTGAAGGCAAGCTGGATCCCTTATGTTACATAAGATTTCTGAAAACTGATTAGGTTCCTGAAATCAAGGGTCCATGGCCTAGTCAAGGCACAATGGATCCTTGTTGTACAGAGGAATTCTGAAAACTGTTTAGATTCCAGAATCCACGGGGTCCATTTCTGGTTAAGGCATGATGGACCCCATGCAGTAAAGAGGAATTTGAAAAACTGTTTAGGTTCCAGAATTGAGGGGTCTGTGGCCCAGTCAAGGCAATAATGGATCCCTTGCTGTACAGAGGAAATTCTGAAAACTGTTTAGGGTCCAGAAATCGAAGGGTCCATCACACCTGGTCAAGGCACACTGCATCAATTGTGGTACAGCGGATTTCTGAAGAACTGTTTAGGTTCCAGGAATTGCTTGGTCGAAGCTCCGTGTCAAGGCATGCTAGATCCCTTGCAGTACAGAGGATTTCGAAGAACTGCTTAGGTTCCAGAAACCGTGAGGTCCATGGCCTGGTCAAGGCATGCTGGATCCACTGCGGTACAGCTAATTTCTGAAAACTGTTTAGGATCCAGAAATCAAGGAGTCCATCACCTGGTCAAGGCAAGCTGCATCAATGCATGTAAAGAAGATTTCTGAAGAACTTTAGGTTCCAAAAATCAAGGGGTCCATGGAACAGTCGAGGCATGCTGGATCCCTTGCAGCACAGAAGATTTCTTAAGAACTTTTAGGTTCCAGAATTGAAGGGTCGCTGCTGAAGATACTTTGGATCAATTGTGGTACAGCTGATTTCTGAAAAACTGTTTAGGATCCAGAAATTGAGGGGTCCGTGGTCTTGTCAAGGCACACTGGATCCTTTGCAGTACAGAGGATTTCTTTAGAACAGTTTAGGTTCCAGAAAATGGGGTCTATGGCCTGGTAAAGGCACGCTGGATCCCTTGCAGTACAGCGGATTTCTTCAGAACTGTTTAGAATCCTGAAATTGCAGGGTCCATGGCCTGATCAAGGCACAATGGATCCATTGCAGTGCAGAGGATTTCTGAAGAACTGTTTAGGTTCCAGATTTTGTGAAGTCTGAGGCCTGGTCAAGGCACACTGGATCCCTTGTGGTTACTAAGATTTTCTGAAAACTGTTTAGGTTCAAGAAATTGAGGGGTATGTGACCTTGACAAGACACACTGGATCCCTTGCAATAAAGAGGATTTCTGAAAAACTGTTTAGGTTCCTGAAATCAAGGGTCCATGGCCTAGTCAAGGCATGATGGATCCCCTTGCTGCACAAAGGAATTTCTAAAACTGTTTAGATTCCTGAATCCATGGGGTCCATTTCTGGTTAAGGCATGATGGACCCCATGCAGTAAAAGGAATTCTGAAAACTGTTTAGGTTCCAGAAATCGGTAGGGTCCATCACCTGGTGAAGGCACATTGGATCAATTATTGCACAGCTGATTTCTGAAAACTGTTTAGGTTCCAGAAATTGAGAGGTCCATGGCTCGCTCAAGGCACGCTGGATCCCATGCAGTACAGTAGATTTCTGAAGAACTGTTTTGCTACAGAAACCATGGGGTCCATGGCTGATTAAGGCATGCAGGATCACTTATGCTAGAGGAATTCTGAAGAACTATTTAAGGTACAAAATCGTGGGGTCCATGGCCTGTGAAAGCACAATGGATGCCATGCAGCACAGATGATTTCTGGAAAAGCTGTTTAGGTTCCATAAATCTAGGGTCGTGGTCAGGTCAGTCACGCTGATCCCTTGCAGACAGTATTTGAAGAACTGTTTAGCTCCAGAAATCGTGGGTCCGTGGCCTGGTCAAGGCATGCTGATCCCTTGCAGTACAAAATGATTTCAGAAGAACTGTTTGGTTCCAGAAATTGAAGGGTCTGTGGCCCAGTCAAGGCACGATGGATCCTTGCTGTACAGAGAATTTGAAAACTGTTTAGGTCCAGAAATCGAGGGGTCCATCACCTGGTCAAAGCACGCTGCATCAATTGTGGTACAGTAGATTTCTGAAGAACTGTTTAGGTTCCAGGAATTGGGGTCCGTGGCCTGGTCAAGGCATGCTAGATCCTTGCAGTACAGAGGATTTCTGAAGAACTGTTTAGGTTCCAGAAACCGTGGTTTATATGGCCAGGTGAAGCAAGCTGATCCCTTCCAGCACAGAAGATTTCTAAAGAACTTTTAGCTCCAGAAACCGCGAGGTCCGTGGCCAGGCTGAGGCATGCTGGTTCCACTCATGTGCAGCTGATTTCTGAAAAACTGTTTAGGATCCAGAAATCAAGGGGTCCGTCACCTGGTCAAGGCACGCTGCATCAATTGTGGTAAGGCAGATTTCTTTAGAACAGTTTAGGTTCCAGAAAATGCAGGGTCCATGGCCTGGTAAAGCCACGCTGGATACCTTGCAGTACAGCGGATTTCTCCAGAACTGTTTAGAATCCAGAAATTGCAGGGTCCATGGCCTGATCAAGGCACAATGGATCCATTGCAGTGCAAAGGATTTCTGAAGAACTGTTTAGGTTCCAGATTTTGTGAAGTCTGAGGAATGGTCAAGGCACGCTGGATCCCTTGTGGTTACTAAGATTTTCTGAAAACTGTTTAGGTTCCAGAAATTGAGGGGTATGTGACCTTAACAAGACACACTGGATCCCTTGCAATAAAGAGGATTTCTGAAAAACTGTTTAGGTTCCAGAAACTGCAGGGTCCATGGCCTGGTCAAGGCATGTAGGATCCCTTTCAGTACAAAAAATTTCTGGAGAACTGTTTAGGTTCCAGAAATCGAGGGTCCATGGCCTGGTCAAGGCATGCTGTATCCCTGCATTACAGATGATTCTGAAAACTGTTTAGGTTCCAGAAATCAAAGGGTTTATGGAACAGTCAAGGCACAATGGATCCCTTGCTGTACACAGGATTTCTGAAAACTGTTTAGGTTCCTGAAATCGATCTGTCTGTGGCCTGGTCAAAGACGCTGGATCCTTGCAGTTCAGAGGATTTCTGAAAATCTGTTTAGGTTCCAGAACTCACGAGGTCCATGGCCTGGTCAAGGCACGCTGGATCAGTTGCAGCACACAGGATTTCTGAAAACTGTTTAGGTTACAGAACTCGCAAGGTCAATGGCCTGTTCAAGGCACGCTGGATCACTTGCAGTACAGAAGATTTTGAAGAACTTCTAGGTTCCAGAAATCGAGGGTCCATGGCCTGGTCAAGGCATGCTGGATCCCTTGCAGTACAGAAGATTTCTGAAGAACTTTTTAGGTTCCAGAAATCTAGGGGTCCCTGTTCTGACCGAGGCACGCTGGATCCCTTGCAGTACAGAGAATTTCTGAAGAACTTTTTAGGTTCCAGAAATGAAGGGGTCCGTCGCCTAGTGAAGTAATTTTGGATCAATTGCGGTACAGCTGATTTCTGAAAAACTGTTTAGGATCCAGAAATCAAGGGGTCTGTGGCCTTGTCAAGGCACACTGGATCCCTTGCAGTACAGCGGATTTCTTCAGAACTGTTTAGGATCCAGAAATCGCAGGGTCCATGGCCTGATCAAGGCACACTGGATCCGTTTCAGAGCAGAGGATTTCTGAAGAACTGCTTAGGTTCCAGATTTTGCGAAGTCTGAGGCCTGGTCAAGGCATGCTGGATCCCTTTGTGGTTACTGGGAGGTTTTCTGAAACTGCTTTAGGTTCCAGAAATCAAGGGGTCTGTGACCTTGACAAGGCACACTGGATCCCTATGCTATAGAGGATTTCTGAAAACTGTTTAGGTTCGAAAATCGAGGGTCCATGGCTCTAGTCAAGGCATGATGGATCCCTTGCTGTACAGAGGAATTCTGAAAAACTGTTTAGATTCCAGAATCTGAAGGGTCCATTGCCTGGTTAAGGCACGATGGACCCCATGCAGTAAAAGAGGAATTTTGAAAAACTGTTTAGGTTCCAGAAATCGAGGGGTCCATCACCTGGTGAATACATGTTGGATCAATTGCGGTACAGCTGATTTCTGAAAAACTGTTTAGGATCCAGAAATTGAGAGGTCCATGGCCTAGTCAAGGCACGCTGGATCCCTTGCAGTAGAGAGGATTTTGGAAGAACTGTTTAGGTTACAGAAACTGCGGGGTCCATGGCCTGGTGAAGGCATGCAGGATCCCTTGCATTACAGAGTATTTCTGAAGAACTGTTTGGGTTCCAGAAATTGAGGGGTCCATGGCCCAGTCAAGGCACAATGGATCCCTTGCTGTACAGAGGAATTTGAAAACTGTTTAGGATCCAGAAATCATGGGGTCCGCTACCTGGTCAAGGCACACTGCATCAATTGCAGTACAGCCGATTTCTGAAGAACTGTTTAGGTTCCAGGAATTGCGGGTTCTGTGTCCTGGTCAAGGCATGCTAGATCCCTTTGCAGTACAGAGGATTTCGAAGAACTGTTTAGGTTCTAGAAACCAGGTCTACATGGCCAGGTGAAGACAAGCTGGATCCCTTCCAGTACAGAAGATTTCTGAAGAACTTTTTAGGTTCCAGAAACTGCAAGGTCCATGGCCTGGTCAAGGCATGCTGGATCCACTGCGGTACAGCTGATTTCTAAAACTGTTTAGGATCCAGAAATCGAGGGGTCCATCACCTGGTCAAGGCACGCTGCATCAATTGTGGTAAAGTGGATTTCTGAAGAACTGTTTAGGTTCCAGGAACTGCGGGGTCCATGGTCTGGTCAAGGCATGCTGGATCCCTTGCAGTAGAGAGGATTTCTGAAGAACTGTTTAGGTTCCAGAAACCGCAGTCTCCATGGTCTGGTGAAGGCAAGCTGGATCCCTTATGTTACATAGGATTTCTGAAAAACTGATTAGGTTCCTGAAATCAAGGGTCCATGGCCTAGTCAAGGCACAATGGATCCCTTGCTGTACAGAGGAATTCTGAAAAACTGTTTAGATTCCAGAATCCACGGGGTCCATTTCCTGGTTAAGGCATGATGGACCCCATGCAGTAAAGAGGAATTCTGAAAAACTGTTTAGGTTCCAGAAATTGAGGGGTCTGTGGCCAGTCAAGGCACAATGGATCCCTTGCTGTACAGAGGAATTCTGAAAACTGTTTAGGGTCCAGAAATCGAAGGTCCATCACCTGGTCAAGGCACGCTGCATCAATTGTGGTACAGCGGATTTCTGAAGAACTGTTTAGGTTCCAGGAATTGCTTGGTCGAAGTCCCTGGTCAAGGCATGCTAGATCCCTGCAGTACAGAGGATTTCGGAAGAACTGCTTAGGTTCCAGAAACCGGAGGTCCATGGCCTGGTCAAGGTATGCTGGATCCACTGCGGTACAGCTAATTTCTGAAAAACTGTTTAGGATCCAGAAATCAAGGGAGTCCATCACCTGGTCAAGGCAAGCTGCATCAATTATGTAAAGAAGATTTCTGAAGAACTTTTAGGTTCCAAAAATCAAGCTGTCCATGGAACAGTCGAGGCATGCTGGATCCCTTGCAGTACAGAAGATTTCTTAAGAACTTTTTAGGTTCCAGAATTGAAGGTGTGCGTCACCTGCTGAAGATACTTTGGATCAATTGTGGTACAGCTGATTTCTGAAAAACTGTTTAGGATCCAGAAATTGAGGGGTCCGTGGCCTTGTCAAGGCACACTGGATCCTTTGCAGTACAGAGGATTTCTTTAGAACAGTTTAGGTTCCAGAAAATGTGGGGTCTATGGCCTGGTAAAGGCACGCTGGATCCCCTTGCAGTACAGCTGGATTTCTTCAGAACTGTTTAGAATCCTGAAATCGAGGGTCCATGGCTGATCAAGGCACAATGGATCCATTGCAGCAGAGGATTTCTGAAGAACTGTTTAGGTTCCAGATTTTGTGAAGTCGAGGCCTGGTCAAGGCACACTGGATCCCTTGTGGTTACTAAGATTTTCTGAAAACTGTTTAGGTTCCAGAAATTGAGGGTATGTGACTTGACAAGGCACACTGGATCCCTTGCAATAAAGAGGATTTCTGAAAACTGTTTAGGTTCCTGGAAATCATGGGTCCATGGCTCTAGTCAAGGCATGATGGATCCCTTGCTGTACAAAGGAATTCTGAAAACTGTTTAGATTCTGAATCCATGGGGTCCATTTCTGGTTAAGGCATGATGGACCCTATGCAGTAAAAAGGAATTTGAAAACTGTTTAGGTTCCAGAAATCGAGGGTCCATCACCTGGTGAAGGCACATTGATCAATTATGTACAGCTGATTTCTGAAAACTGTTTAGGTTCCAGAAATTGAGAGGTCCATGGCCTGCTCAAGGCACGCTGGATCCCATGCAGTACAGTAGATTTCGAAGAACTGTTTTGTTACAGAAACCATGGGGTCCATGGCCCGATGAAGGCATGCAGGATCGCTATGCTAGAGGAATTCTGAAGAACTATTTAAGGTACAAAAATCGTGGGGTCCATGGCCTGGTGAAAGCACAATGGATGCCATGCAGTACAGATGATTTCTGAAAAGCTGTTTAGGTTCCATAAATCTAGGGGCTCGTGGTCAGGTCAAGGCACGCTGGATCCCTTGCAGTAGACAGTATTTCTGAAGAACTGTTTAGCTTCCAGAAATCGTGGGGTCCGTGGCCTGGTCAAGGCATGCTGGATCCCTTGCAGTACAAATGATTTCAGAAGAACTGTTTGGGTTCCAGAAATTGAAGGGTCTGTGGCCCAGTCAAGGAACCGATGGATCCCTTGCTGTACAGAGGAATTCTGAAAACTGTTTAGGTCCAGAAATCGAGGGTCCATCACCTGGTCAACAACGCGCATCAATTGTGGTACAGTAGATTTCTGAAGAACTGTTTAGGTTCCAGGAATTGGGGTCCGGTGGTCAGGGCATGCACAGATCCCTTGCAGTACAGAGATTTCTGAAGAACTGTTTAGGTTCCAGAAACCGGGTTTATATGGCCAGGTGAAGGCAAGCTGATCCCTTCCAGTACAGAAGATTTCTAAAGAACTTTTAGCTCCAGAAACCGCGAGGTCCATGGCCTGGTCAAGGCATGCTGGTTCCACTGCGTACAGCTGATTTCTGAAAAATTGTTTAGGATCCAGAAATTGAGGGTCCATCACCCTGGTCTAGGCACGCTGCATCAATTGTGGTAAGGCAGATTTTGAAGAACTGTTTAGGTTGCAGGAACCGCGGGTCCATGGCCTGGTGAAGGCAAGCTGGATCCCTTGCAGTACAGAGGATTTCTGAAGAACTGTTTAGTTCCAGAAACCACAGGGTCCATGGCTTGTGATGGCATGCTGATCCCTTGACGACAGAGAATTTCTGAAGAACTGTTTAGGTTCCAGAAACTGCGGGTCCATGGCCTGGTCAAGGCATGTTGGATCCCTTTCAGTACAAAAATTTCTGGAGAACTGTTTTGTTCCAGAAATCGAGGGGTCCATGTCCTGGTAAAGGCACACTGGATCCCTTGCAGTACAGCTGATTTCTCCAGAACTGTTTAGAATCCAGAAATCGCAGGGTTTGTGGAACAGTCAAGGCAGAATGGATCCCTGCTGTACACAGGATTCCCTGAAAACTGTTTAGGTTCCTGAAATTGAGCTGTCTGTGGCCTGGTCAAAGCACGCTGGATCCCTTGCAGTTCAGAGAATTTCTGAAAAGCTGTTTAGGTTCCAGAACTCACGAGGTCCATGGCCTGGTGAAGGTACACTGGATCACTTGCAGTACAGAGGATTTCTGAAGAACTGTTTAGGTTACAGAACTCGCATGGTCAATGGCCTGTTCAAGGCATGCTGGATCACTTGCAGTACAGAGAATTTTTGAATAACTTCTTAGGTTCCAGAAATCGAGGGGTCCATGGCCTGGTCAAGGCACACTGGATCCCTTGCAATACAGAGGATTTCTGAAGAACTTTTTAGGTTCCAGAAATGAAGGGGTCCGTCGCCTAGTAAAGATACTTTGGATCAACTGCGGTACAGCCAATTTCTGAAAAACTGTTTAGAATCCAGAAATCGAGGGGTCTGTGGCCTTGTCAAGGCACACTGGATCCCTTGCAGTACAGCAGATTTCTTCAGAACTGTTTAGATTCAGAAATCGCAGGGTCCATGGCCTGATCAAGGCACACTGGATCCGCTTCAGTGCAGAGGATTTCTGAAGAACTGTTTAGGTTCCAGATTTTGATAAGTCTGAGGCCTGGTCAAGGCATGTGATCCCTTGTGGTTACTGAGGTTTTCTGAAAACTGTTTAGGTTCCAGAAATCAAGGGGTCCATGGCCTGGTCAAGGCTTGCTGGATCCCTTACATTACAGAAGATTTCTGAAAAACTGTTTAGGTTCCTGAAATCGAGGGTCTGTGGCCTAGTCAAGGCATGATGGATCCCTTGCTGTACAGAAGAATACTGAAAAACTGTTTAGGTTCCAGAAATCGAGGGGTCCATCACCTGGTGAATGCATGTTAGATCAATTGCGGTACAACTGATTTCTGAAAAACTGTTTAGGTTCCAGAAATTGAGGGATCCATGGCCTGGTCAAGGCACACTGGATCCCTTGCAGTAGAGAGGATTTCGGGAGAACTGCTTAGGTTACAGAAACTGCGGGGTCCATGGCCTGGCGAATGCATGCAGGATTCCTTGCATTACAGAGTATTTCTGAAGAACTGTTTAGCTTCCAGAAATCGTAGGGTCCATGGCCTGGTCAAGGCTTGCTGGATCCCTTGCAGTACAGATGATTTCAGAAGAACTGTTTGGGTTCCAGAAATTGAGGGGTCCATGGCCCAGTCAAGGCATGATGGATCCCTTGCTGTACAGAGGAATTCTGAAAAACTGTTTAGGGTCCAGAAATCAAGGGGTCCGTCACCTGGTCAAGGCACACTGCATCAATTGCAGTACAGCCGATTTCTGAAGAACTGTTTAGGTTCCAGGAATTATGGGTTCAGGCCTGGTCAAGGCATGCTAGATCCCTGCAGCACAGAGGATTTCTGAAGAACTGTTTAGGTTCTAGAAACCGTGGTCTACATGGCCAGGTGAAGGCAAGCTGGATCCCTTCCAGTCAGAAGATTTCTGAAGAACTTTTAGGTTCCAGAAACCGCGAGGTCCATGGCCTGGTCAAGGCATGCTGGATCCACTTGCAGTACAGCTGATTTCGAAAACTGTTTAGGATCCAGAAATCGAGGGTCTATCACCTGGTCAAGGCACGCTGCATCAATTGCGGTAAAGTGGATTTCTGAAGAACTGTTTAGGTTTCAGGAACTGCGGGGTCCATGGTCTGGTCAAGGCATGCTGGATCCCTTGCAGTAGAGAGGATTTCTGAAGAACTGTTTAGGTTCCAGAAACCACAGTCTCCATGGTCTGGTGAAGGCAAGCTGGATCCCTTGTGTTACAGAGGATTTCTGAAAAACTGATTAGGTTCCTGAAATCGAGGGTCCGTGGCCTAGTCAAGGCACAATGGATCCCTTGCTGTACAGAGGAATTCTGAAAAACTGTTTAGATTCCAGAATCCTCGGGGTCCATTTACTGGTTAAGGCATGATGGATGCCATGCAGTAAAGAGGAATTCTGAAAACTGTTTAGGTTCCATAAATCGAGAGGTCCATCACCTGGTGAAGGCACGTTGATCAATTGCAGTACAGCTAATTTCTGAAAACTGTTTAGGTTCCAGAAATTGAGGGTCTGTGGCCTGGTCAAGGCACGCTGGATCCCTTGCAGTAAGAGATTTCTGAAGAACTGTTTAGGTTACAGAAACCACTGGGTCCATACCTTGGTGAATGCATGCTGGATCCCTGCTGTACAGAGGATTTCTGAAAAATGTTTAGGTTCCAGAAATTGAGGGTCTGTGGCCCAGTCAAGGCACAATGGATCTCTTTGCTGTACAGAGGAATTTGAAAACTGTTTAGGTCCAGAAATCGAGGGGTCCATTACTCTGGTCAAGGCACACTGCATCAATTGTGTACAGCGGATTTCTGAAGATCTGTTTAGGTTCCAGGAATTGCTTGGTTGAAGGCCTGGTCAAGGCATGCTAGATCCCTTGCAGTAGAGAGGATTCTGAAGAACTGTTTAGGTTCCAGAAACCACGTCTACATGGCCAGGTGAAGGCAAGCTGGATCCCTTGCGAGAGAGGATTTCGGAAGAACTGCTTAGGTTACAGAAACCACGGGTCCATGGTCTGGCGAAGGCATGCAGCATCCACTCATGTACAGCTGATTTCTGAAAACTGTTTAGGTTCCAGAAATTGAGGGTCCGTGGCCTGGTCAAGGCACACTGGATCCCTTGCAGAGAGAGGATTTTGGAAAAACTGTTAGGTTCCAGAAACCGTGAGGTCCATGGCCTGGTCAAGGCATGCTGGATCCACTCGTGTACAGCTGATTTCTGAAAAACTGTTTAGATCCAGAAATCAAGGGTCCGACACCGGTCAAGGCAAGCTGCATCAATTCATGTAAAGAAGATTTCTGAAGAACGCCTTAGGTTCCAGAAATCAGGGGTCCATGGAACAGTCGAGGCATGCTGGATCCCTTGCAGTACAGAAGATTTCTGAAGAACTGTTTAGGTTCCAGAAACTGCAGGGTCCATGGCCTGGTCAAGGCACACTGGATCCCTTGCAGTACAGAGAATTTCTGAAAAACTGTTTGGGTTCCTGAAATCGAGGGGTCCATGTCCTGGTCAAGTCATGCTGGAGCCCCTGCCTTACAGAGGATTTCTGAAAAACTGTCTAGGTTCCAGAAATCAAGAGGTCCGTGGAACAGTTGAGGCACAATGGATCCCTTGCTGTACAGAGGAATTCTGAAAAACTGTTTATGGTCCAGAAATCGAGAGGTCCATCGCCTGGTCATGGCACGCTGCATCAATTGCGGTAAAGCAGATTTCTGAAGAACTGTTTAGGTTCCAGAAACTGTGAGGTCCATATCTTGGTAAAGGCAAGCTGGATCCCTTGTTTCAGAGTATTTCTGAAGAACTGTTTAGATTCCAGAAATTGTGAGATCTGTGGCCTGGGTCAAGGTATGCTGGATCCCTTTGCTGTTTAGATGATTTCAGAAGAACTGTTTGGGTTCCAGAAACCATAGAGTCCATGGCCTAGTGATGGCATCCTGGATCCCTGGAAATACAGAGGATTTCTTAAGAACTGTATAGGATCCAGAAATAGCGAGGTCTGTTGCCTGGTCAAGGCACACTGGATCCATTGCAGTACAGTGCAGTACACACTGGATGCAGTTCAAAGGATTCCTGAAAAGCTGTTTAGGTTCCAGAAATCAAGGGGTCCATGGCCTGGTCATGGCACGCTGGATCCATTGCAGTACAGAGGATTTTGAAGAACCATTTAGGTTCCAGAAACTGCAGTTCTGTGGCCTCGCTCAGACATGCTGGATCCCTTGCAGTACAGTGGATTTCTGAAGAACTGTTTAGGTTCAAGAAATTGAGGTGTCCATGGCCTTGTCAAGGAACACTGGATCCCTTGCAATTAAGAGGATTTCTGAAAAACTGTTTAGGTTCCAGAAATCAAGGGTCCATGGCCTGGTCAAGGCATGCTGGATCCTTTGTGGTACAGAGAATTTCTGAAAACTGTTTACGCCCAGAAATTGAGGGTATGTGGCCTGGTCAATGCACACTGATCCTTGCAGTACACAGCATTTCTGAAAAGCTGTTTAAGGTCCATAAATCACGGGCTCCATGGCCAGATGAAGCCACACTGAATCCCTAGCAGTACAGAGGATTTCTGAAACGTTGTCTAGGTTCCAGAAATCACGGTGTCTGTGGCCTGGTCAAGGCACGCTGGATCCCTTGTGGTACATAGGATTTCTTAAGAACAGTTTAGGTTCCAGAAACCATGGTGTCTGTGGCCTGGTGAAGGCATCCTGGATCCCATGAAGTACAGAGGATTTCTGAAGAACTGTTTAGGTTCCAGAAACTGCGGGGTCCGTGGCCTGGTCAAGACACGCTGGATCCCTTGCGTTACCGAGGATTTCTGAAAAACTGTTTAGGTTCCAGAAATCGAGGGTTCCATGGCCTGGTCAAGGCATGCTGTATCCCTTGCGGTACAGAGAATTTCTGAAAAACAGTTTAGGTTCCAGAAATCGAGGGGTCAGTCGCCTGGTGAAGCCACGCTGGATCAATTGTGGTACAGCGGATTTGTGAACAACTGTTTACATTCCAGAAATCACAGGCTCTGTGACCTGGTCATGCCATGCTGGATCCCTTGCAGTACACAGGATTTCTAAAGAACTGTTTAGGTTACAGAAACGCGTGGCGTCCATGGCCTGGTGAATACACACAAGATTCCTTGCATTTCTGAGGATTTCTGAAGAACTATTTAGGTTCCAGTAACCACAGGGTCCATGGCCTGGTGAAGGCATGATGGATCCCTTGAAGTACAGGGTATTTCTTAAGAATTGTTTAGGTTCCAGAAATCAAGGGATCCATGGCTTGGTCAAGGCACACTGGAACACTTGCAGTACAGAGGATTTCTGAAAAACTGTTTAGCTTCCAGAAATTGAGGTGTCCATGGCCTAGTCAAGGCAAGCTGGATCCCATGCAGTCCAGAGGATTTCTGAAAAGCTGTTTAGGTTCCAGAAATCCAGGGGTTCATGGCCTGGTCAAGACATGCTGGATCCTTTGCAGTACAGAGGATTTCTGAAAAACTGTTTTGGTTCCAGAAATAGAGGGGTCCGTGGCCTGGTCAATTCACGCTGGATCCCTTGTGGTACACAGGAGTTTTTAAAAACTGTTCAGGTTCCAGAAATCGAGGCATCCGTGGTCTGGTCAAGGCACTCTGGATCAATCGCAGTATAGCAGATTTCTGAAAAAACTGTTTAGGTTCCAGAAATTGAGGGGTCTGTGGCCTGGTCAAGGCATGCTGGATCCCTTGCAGTACAGCGTATTTCTGAAGAATTGTTTAGGTTGCAGAAACCGTGAGGTCCATGGCCTGGTCAAGGCAAGCTTGATCCCTTGCAGTACAGAGGATTTCTGAAGAGCTGTTTAGGTTCCAGAAACCGCGGTGTCCGTTTGCCCGGTAAAGGCACACTGGATCCCTTGTGGTACAGAGGATTTCTGAAAAACTGCTTAGGTTGCAGAAATCAAGGGGTCCGTGGTCTGGTCAAGGCACGCAGGATCCTTTGCGGTATAGAGAATTTCTCAAAAACTGTTTAGGTTCCAGAAATTGAGGGGGGCCATGGCCTAGTCAAGGCACACTGGATCAATTGCGGTTCAGAGGATTTCTGAAGAACTGTTTTGGTTCCAGAAATCACAGGGTCCATGGCCTGGTCAAGGCACGCTGTATCCCTTGCAGTACAGAGGATTTCTGAAGAACTGTTTAGGTTCCAGAAATCGCAGGGTGTGTGGCCAAGTCAAAGCACGCTGGATCCCTTATAGTACAGAGGATTTCTGAAGAACTGTTTGGGTTCCAGAAATCAAGGGCTCCATGGCCTGGTCAAGGCACGCTGGATACCTTGCAGTACAGAGTATTTCTGAAAAACTGTTTAGGTTCCAGAATCGAGGGGTCGGTGGCCTGGTCAAGGCAGTCTGGGTCTGTGGACCATGATCTCTCAGACATCACAGCCTGGACCATTCCTTCAAGCTCTTGGGACCACCCTTTTCCAGAACAGGTCCAAACTGGTTTTGTGGATTAAAACCTGGTCCTTTTGTTGTCCTGATTAGCTAGACCAGCAGAAAATCATATCAATCTGTCTTAACCCTGTTTACATTCAAAACATGTTTTATTTTTAATAAAAGGGACTCAACTTTGAAGTGTAACAAAAAGCTTTCTGCTCAACAGGAAAAGATTCCTTACACAAAGGTCTCCCTAGCTGAGTGCCCCAGGGCCTCAGACTACAATATGAGGCAATTTTCAATTCATCCCCATAAATCCCACAAGCTGAAATATTTTACGCAACATAACCAGTAAGATATAGAAAAATGTCCTGGTGAGGGGGTGCTGTGGACCACGATCACGACAAACGTCTGAAATCACCGCACCTCACAGACACCTGTATATTTAGTATTTAGAAATATCATTTTAAATGTTTCAGCAGCGCATACATATTTTTCTCAGCTATCGGAACTAAGACAACAATGATATGCAATCCAAAGAAGGATAAGGGTCTCAAGAAGCAGCAAAAGCCAAAGTGCTTCAGGACTACCTGCTCTGAGGGCTGTGCAAGGCTGTGCTGCTCCAGAAGATGCCACAAGTGGAGAAGAAATGCCACAATCTCTGGGCGTCAGAATAAATCATTTGATCTTCACTATGTTTGGACTCTCAGATAAATTCAACTCTAACAAACGCAGTTGCCACTTTAGAGTCAGATGTCACAGTAATGAAAATGGAGGTCTCCGAGTCCCGCAAAAGTTCAGAGGCAGCACTGGGTACTGCACTGACATTAGTTAAGGAGAACACTCACATGAGGTCCAGGCTTGAAGCCTTGGAAAAGCAGACCAGGATGGCTAATCTCTGCATTGTGGACATCCCTGAAAAGAGTGAGGGAGAATCACCTTATCCTATTTTTACTGGACTGGTTGGAGCAACAGTTGAGACCAGCATATAAAGATAAGGGCATTACTATTCAAAAGGCCTATGGGGTCACTATAAGAGGTCATCCAGACACCCATAGAGCCATAGTTGTTGGCTCTTGAGATTTCATCCTGGCATTGGCAAGGCAATGAAGAACCTTGCTACAGGATGGCTTCCAGGTTCAATTTTATCCAGATTTAGGTTATGCCACCAGGCAAAATAAGAAGAGATTTGATGGGGTTAGACACATTCTACAAGAGGTAGAGGTACCACACAATATGCTTTTTCCAGTGTGTCTGAGGATTCTCAATGTAGGCAGGGTCTACATTTTTACTGACCCAGCCGAGGCCTTTAAGTGGACACAGTAACATGCTCCACCACCAAGACACAGAGCCATTTTTGATCAATCGGATCAGGATAAATCAGAGGAAAATTATACCTGAATTAATCAGTGAAGGGATAGGTATCCAGCTGAATTTTGGCTAAAATTGATCCTCCAGAAATTGTTTTATGGACATAATGAGGGATATTTTGTTATTTAATAAATGTGTTTATTCTATGGGATTTATTAAGCCAGTAAGGCTTCCTGTACAAATGTCTTAAGATACCTGTTTTAATTTATACTCAAGTCCGGGTGCAGAAAAGTTTTCTTTCCATGCTGTTGATGGGGTTTAAGGGGTACCTGTTGCCTCTGAACAATATTTTTATAACCATTTCAGTCTGTAGCATGTCAAAGTTGCCAGAGAGTCAGATATTAATACAGAAGAGGGTGGTTTGTTTAGACATTTATGGTGGTTGTTACCTATAAGGTACCTAAATTGTTTCTACATGCTTTTTGTCTTTCTCTCAGGAGGGAGAAGATGTTTGTAAGCCATATGGACTTCTAAATCATCCCACTATATCATGCAGCTCATGGGCTTAAACAACAGTAATATCTACAAGGGACTATTTTTGATTCAGTTGTTTTTACTGATAGCTTCCTAAAGCTGTATCTAATTGAAACAGTACCAAGTATTCATTTTAAATTGTGTGTATTAAGAAGGGTGGCACCTTCCTGTGGAATTTCCTTTATGTTTTATCCTTATGTACAGTCTCCAGACACTTTTACGACTGTATGTCTATTGTAAACTAATGAAGTTTGAAAAAATGAGCATCTGTTAGTGTAGTTGTAGCATTAGCACAGCTGTAGTGTTAGCTTTGTCATAGCCTCTGCATAGCTGTGGCAAAAGTATAGCTGTAGCATTAGCTTAGCTTAGCTGTAGCACTGTCATTAGCTGTAGCATTGGCATTAGCAGTAGCATTGGCATTAGCTTAGATGTAGCACTATCATAAGTTGCAGCACTAGCATAAGCTGTAGCATTAGCGTATGCTGTAGTGTTAGTGAATGATGTAGCATTAGCTGTAACATTAGCTGTAGCATTAGTGAATGCTGTAACATTAGCTGTAGCATTAGCATAAGCTGTAGCATTAGCGTAAGTTGTAGCATAAGCTGAAGCATTAGGTTTAGCGCAAGAGTAAGCTGTAGCATTACCACGAGCTGTAGCATTAGCATGAGCTGTAGCATAAGCACGAGCTGTAGCATAAGCACAAACTGTACTGTAAACAGTTAATGTAAGCATAAGCACTAGCATTAGTGGCAGTGTTAGCTTTGTTGTAGTCTCAGCATAGCTGTGGCAAAAGTATAGCTGTAGCATTAGCTTAGTTGCAGCATTAGCTTAGCTGTAGCATTGACATTAGCTGTAGCACTGGCATTAGCTGTTGCACTGGCATTAGCTGTTGCACTGGCATTAGCTGTTGCACTGGCATTAGCATAAGCTTAGCTGTAGCACTACTGTGACTTAGCTGTAGCATTAGCATAAGCTGCAGCATTAGCGTAAGTTTTAGCATCAGCTGAAGCATTAGGTTTAGTGCAAGCCTAAGCTGTAGTGTAAACGTAAGCTGTAGCATAAGCACGAGCTGAAGCATAAGCATGAGCTGAAGCATAAGCGCAAACTGTACTATAAACATTAGTTTTAATGTAAGTGCTAGCATTAGCTTTGTTGTAGCCTCAGCATAGCTGTAGCATTAGAATAACTGTAGCATTACCTTAGCATTAGCTGTAGCATTACCTTAGCATTAGCTGTAGCATTGGCATTAGTCTTAGCTGTAGCACTAGCGTAAGCTGTAGCCTAGTGAATGCTGTAGCATTAGCTGTAACATTAGCTGTAGCATTAGCGTAAGTTGTAGCATAAGCTAAAGCATTAGGTTTAGTGCAAGAGTAAGCTGTAGCATAAGCACGACCAGTAGCATAAGCACAATCTGTAGCATAAGCACGTACCTGTAGCATAAGCAAACTGTACTATAAACAGTTTTAAAGTAAGCATAAGCACTAGCATTAGCTGTAGTGTTAGCTTTGTTGTAATCTCAGCATAGCTGTGGTGCTAGCAGTATAACTGTAGCATTAGCTTAGCTGAAGCATTAGCTTAGCTGTAGCATTGGCATTAGCTGTAGCGTTAGCATTAGCATAAGCTTAGCAGTAGCACTACTGTGACTTAGCTGTAGCATTAGCATAAGCTGTAGCATTAGCTGTAGCATTAGCTGAAGCATTAGCGTAAGATGTAGCATTAGTGAATGCTACAGCATTAGCTGTAATGTTAGCTGTAGCATTATCATAAGCTGTTGCATTAGTGTAAGTTGTAGGATCAGCTGAAACATTAGGTTTGAAAGTGCTCTAAAGCTGTAGCGTAAGCGTAAGCTGTAGCATAATAGCAAGCTGTAGCATAAGCGCAAGCTGAAGCATAAGCGCAAGCTGAAGCATAAGCACAAACTGTACTATAAACATTAGTTTGAATGTAAGCGCTAGCATTAGCTGTAGTGTTAGCATTGCTGTAGCCTCAGCATAGCTGTAGCATTAGCATAGCTGTGGCAAAGGTATAGCTGTAGCATTAGCTTAGTTGTAGCATTACCTTAGCATTAGCTCTAGCATTACCTTAGCATTAGCTGTAGCATTGGCATTAGTTGTAGCACTACTGTGACTTAGCTGTAGCACTAGCGCATGCTGTAGCATTAGTGAATGCTGTAGCGTTAGCCAGCATTAGCGTAAGTTGTGGCATAAGCTGAAACATTAGGTTTAGTGCAAGAGTAGCTTGTATCGTAAGCTGTAGCATAAGCACGAGCTGTAGCATAAGCATGAGCTGTACTATAAACAGTTTTAATGTAAGCATGAGCACCAGCATTAGCTGTAGTGTTAGCATTGTTGTAGCCTCAGCATAGCTGTGGTGCTAGCATAGCTGTGGCAAAAGTATAACTGTAGCATTAGCTTAGCTGTAGCATTAGCTTAGCTGTAGCAATGGCATTAGCTGAAGGTCTGGCATTAGCTGTAGTGCTAGCATTAGCTTAGCTGTAGTACTACTGTGACTTAGCTGTTGCATAAGCATAAGCTATAGCATTAGTGTGTAAGTTGTAGTATATGCTGGAAGCATTAGGTTTAGTGCAAGCGTAAGCTGTAGCATATGGATGAGCTTTAGCACAAGCACGAAGCTATAGCATAAGTAATGAAAGCTATAGCATAAGCGCAAACCGTACTCCATAAAATAGTTTTAATGTAAGCATAAGCACTAGCATTAGCTTATAGTGTTAGCTTTGTTGTAGTCTCAGCACAGCTGTGTGTTAGCATAGCTGTAGCATTGGCATTAGCTGTAGCATTGGGCATTAGCTGTAGCGTAAGCATTAGCATAAGCTAGCTGTAGCACTACTGTGACTTAGCTGTTGCATTTGCATAAGCTGCAGCATTAGCTGAAGCATTAGCGTAAGATGTAAGATTAGTGAATGCTGCAGCATTAGCTATAACAGTTAGCATTAGCAGCTGTAGCATTAGCATAAGTTGTAGCATCAGCTGAAGCATTAGGTTTAGTGCAAGCCTAAGCTGCAGCGTAAGCGTAAGCTGTAGCATAAGCATGAGCTGAAGCATAAGTGCAAACTGTACTATAAACATTACTTTTAATGTAAGCGCTAGCATTTGCTGTAGTGTTAGCTTTGTTGCAGCCTCAGCATAGCTGTAGCATTAGCATAGCTGTGGCAAAAGTATAGCTGTAGCAATAGCTTAGATGTAGCATTACCTTAGCATTAGCTGTAGCATTACCTTAGCATTAGCTGTAGCATTGACATTAGCTGTAGCATTAGCATAGCTGTAGCACTACTGTGACTTAGCTGTAGCATTAGCGTAAGCTGTAGCATTAGTGAATGCTGTAGCATTAGCTGTAACGTTAGCTGTAGCATTAGCATGAGCTGTAGCATTAGCATAAGTTGTAGCATAAGCTGAAGCATTAGGTTTTGTGCAAGAGTAAGCCTTAGCGTAAGCTGCAGCATAAGCACGAGCTATAGCATAAGCATGCGCTGTACTATAAAACAGTATAAGAGCCAGCATTAGCTGTAGTGTTAGCATTGTTGTAGCCCTCAGCATAGCTGTGGTGTTAGCACAGCTGTGGCAAAAGTATAGCTGTAGCATTAGCTTAGCTGTAGCATTGGTATTAACTGAAGCATTGAATTAGCTGTAGCATTAGCATTAGCTTAGCTGTAGCACTACTGTGACATAACTGTTGCATAAGCATAAGCTGTAGCATTAGCGTAATCTGTACCATTAGTGAATGCTGTAGCATTAGCTGTAACGTTAGCTGTAGCCTTAGTATGAGCTGTAGCATTAGCGTAAGTTGTAGCATAAGCTGAAGCATTAGGTTTAGTGCAAGTGTAAGCTGTAGCGTGAGCGTAAGCTATAGCATTAGCATGAGCTGTAGCATAAGCACGAGCTGCTGTGGCATGCTACCCAGCCATGTGCATAAATATGAGCTGTAGCATAAGCGCAAACTGGTACTATAAACAGTTTTAATGTAAGTACAAGCACAAGCATTAGCTGTAGTGTTAGCATAGCTGTGGCAAAAGTATAGCTGTAGCATTAGCATTAGCTGTAGCATTGGCATTAGCATAAGCTTAGCTGTAGCACTACTGTGACTTAGCTGTTGCATTAGCATATGCTGTAGCATTAGCGTAAGATATAGCATTAGTGAATGCTGCAGCATTAGCTGTAACGTTAGCTGTAGCATTAGCATAATCTGAAGCATTAGCATAAATTGTAGCATCAGCTGAAGCATTAGGTTTAGTGCAAGCCTAAGCTGTAGCGTAAGCTGTAGCATAAGCGCAAGCTGAAACATAAGCATGAGCTGAAGCATAAGCATGAGCTGAAGTATAAGCGCAAACTGTACTATAAACATTAGTTTTAATGTAAGCGCTAGCATTAGCAGTAGTGTTAGCTTTGTCGTAGCCTCAGCATAGCTGTAGCATTAGCATAGCTGTGGCAAAAGTATAGCTGTAGCATTAGCTTAGCTGTAACATTACCTTAGCATTACCTTAGCATTAGCTGTAGCAATGGCATTAGCTGTAGCATTGCCGTAAGCTGTAGAACGGGATGTACCATTGTCATTAGCTGTAGCATTGGCATAAGCTGTAGCATTGGCATTAGCTTAGCTGTAGCACTACTGTAACTTAGCTGTTGCACTAGTGTAAGTTGTAGCGTTAGTGAATGCTGTAGCATTAGCTGTAATGTTAGCTGAAGCATTAGCATAAGCTGTAGCATTAGTGTAAGTTGTAGCATAAGCTGAAGCATTTGTTTAGTGCAAGAGTAAGCTGTAGCATAAGTGTAAGCTGTAGCATAAGCACAAGCTGTAGCATAAGCACGAGCTGTACTATAAACAGTTTTTAATGTAAGCATAAGCACTAGCATTAGCTGTAGTGTTAGCTTTGTTGTAGCCTCAGCATAGCTGTGGCAAAAGTAGAGCTGTAGCATTAGCTTAGCTGTAGCACTACTGTGACTTAGGTGCAGCACTAGCGTAAGCTGTAGCGTTAGTGAATGCTGTAGCATTAGCTGTAACTTTAGCTGTAGCAGTAGTATAAGCTGCAGCTTTAGCTTTAGTTGGAGCACAAGCTGAAACATTACGTTTAGAGCAAGAGTAAGCTGTAGCATAAGCATAAGCATAAGCACGAGCTGTGCGGCATAAGCACGAGCTGTTCTATAAACAGTTTAAATGTAAGCATAAGCACTAGCTTTAGCTGTAGTGTTAGCTTTTGTTGTAGCCTCAGCATAGCTGTGGCAAAAGTATAGCTGTAGCATTAGCTTAGCTGTAGCATTGGCATTAGCTGAAGCAATGGCATTAGCATTAGCTAGCTGTAGCACTACTGTGGACTTAGCTGTAGCATTAGCATGAGCTGTAGCATTACCATAAGTGAATGCTGTAGCATTAGCTGTAACGTTAGCAGTAGCATTAGCATTAGCTGTAGCTGCTAGCGTAAGTTGTAGCATGTTGAAGCATTAGGTTTAGTTCAAGCATAAGCTGTAGCATAAGCGCAAGTTGTAGCATTAGCACGAGCTGAAGCATAAGCATGAGCTGTAGCATAAGCACGAGCTGTAGCATAAGCACGAGCTGTAGCATAAGCATGAGCTGTAGCATAAGGACAAACTGTACTATAAACAGTTTTAATGTAACCATAAGCACAAGCATTAGCTGTAGTGTTAGCTTTGTTGTAGCCTCAGCATAGCTGTGACAAAAGTAGAGCTGTAGCATTAGCTTTGCTGTAGCTCTGGCATTAGCTGTAGAATTAGCATTCGCTTAGCTGTAGCACTACTGTGACTTAGCTGTAACACTAGTGTAAGCTGTAGCGTTAGTGAATGCTCTAGCATTACTGTAATCTTAGCTGTAGAATTATTTATTTAGCTTTTGTTGACCGGGTAAGTGCACTAGACAAATCCTGCCTATTTTCAGGCAAAACCCAGGGAAGGGGGATACAGATGAATGCCAACAGACCTTTAACAGATTAAGCTGTTGGTGGTATTTTTAGTGAATGAGGAAATTTCTACTCTTTTCGATAAGTGTCATGGGATCTTTAACATCCACCTGAACTACCACCAATCCAGACAGATGGGACCTCAGTTTAACGTCTCATTTGAAAGACGGTACCTCAGAAATGCAGCACCCCTCTCATGCTGCATTACCGCGGCAGTACTGGGATATTAACCAAGTGCCAGATGTGGAACTGAACCCACACACCTCTGATCTCCTGGCCTCAGAGGCGAAAGAAGCTAGCTACTGATTCATTATAATTAGCATGAGCTGTAGCATTAGTGTAAGCTGTTGCATAAGCTGAAGCATTAAGTTTAGTGCAAGAGTAAGCTGTAGACTAAGCATGAGTTATAGCATAAGCATGAGCTGTAGCATAAGCAGTTTTAATGTAAGCATAAGCACTAGCATGAGCTCTAGTGTTAGCTTTGCTGTAGCCTCAGCATAGTTTTGGTGAAAGCATAACTGTGGCTAAAGTATAGCTGCAGCATTAGCTAGCTTGTAGCACTGGCATTTGCAGTAGCATTGGCATTAGCTGTAGTATTAGCATTAGCTTAGCTGGTAGCACTACTGTGACTTAGCTTTACCATACAAGTAGTGAATGCTGTACATTAGCTGTAACATGAGCTGTAGCATTAGCATAAGCTGTAGCATTAGAGTAAGTTGTAGCATAAGCTGAAACGTTACGTTTAGTGCAAGAGTAAGCTGTAGCATAAGCATAAGCTATAGCATAAGCACGAGCTGGAGCATAAGCACAAGCTGTACTATAAACAGTATAAATGTAAGCATAAGCACTAGCATTAGCTGTAGTGTTAGCTTTGTTGTAGCCTCAGCATAGCTGTGGAAAAAGTAGAGCTGTAGCATTAGCTCAGCTGCAGCACTGGCATTAGCTGTAGCATTTGCACTAGCTTAGCTGCAGCACTACTGTGACTTAGTTGCAGCACTAGCATTAGTGAAAGCTGTAGCATTAGCTGTAACATGAGCTGTAGCA
This sequence comes from Neoceratodus forsteri, assembly GCA_016271365.2. Classification (NCBI taxonomy): domain Eukaryota; kingdom Metazoa; phylum Chordata; order Ceratodontiformes; family Ceratodontidae; genus Neoceratodus; species Neoceratodus forsteri. Next base: position 413,774,285 of record CM028132.1, on the reverse strand, counting down.
TTAGCATAAGTTGTTGCATTAGAGTAAGTTGTAGGATAAGCTGAAACATTACGTTTAGTGCAAGAGTAAGCTGTAGCATAAGCTGTAGCATAAGTACAAACTGTACTATAAACAGCTTTTAATGTAAGCATAAATACGAACATTTGCAGTAGTGTTAGCTTTGTTGTAGCCTCAGCATAGCTGTGGTAAAAGCATAGCTGTAGCATTGGCTTAGCTGTAGCACTGGCATTAGCTGTAGCATAAGCATTAGCTTAGCTGTAGCACTACTGTGACTTAGATGCAGCACTAGCGTAAGCTGTAGCGTTAGTGAATGCTGTAGCATTAGCTGTAACTTTAGCTGCAGCATTAGCATAAGCTGTAGCATTACAGTAAGTTGTAGCATAAGCTGAAACATTATGTTTAGTGCAAGAGTAAGCTGTAGCATAAGCATAAGCTGTAGCATAAGCATGAGCTGTAGCATAAGCACGAGCTGTGGCATAAGCACGAGCTGTGGCATAAGCATGAGCAGCAGCATAAGAATGAGCTGTACTGTAAACAGTTTAAATGTAAGCATAAGCACTAGCATTAGCTGTAGTGTTAGCTTAGTTGTATCCTCAGCATAGCTGTGGCAAAAAGTATAGCTGTAGCATTAGCTTAGCTGTAGCATTGGCATTAGCTGAAGCACTGGCATTAGCCGAAGCACTGGCATTAGCTGAAGCATTGGCATTAGCTGAAGCATTGGCATTAGCATTAGCTTAGCTGTAGCACTACTGTGGACTTAGCTGTAGCATTAGCATAGGCTGTGGCATTAGCGTAAGTGAATGCTGTAGAATTAGCTGTAACATTAGCAGAAGCACTAGCATTAGCTGTAGCGTTAGCATAAGTTGTAGCATAAGCTGAAGCATTAGGATTAGTGCAAGCATAAGCTGTAGCATAAGCGTAAGCTGTAGCATTAGCACGAGCTGTAGCACAAGCATGAGCTGTAGCATAAGCATGAGCTGTACTATAAACAGTTTTAATGTAAGCATAAGCACTAGCATTAGCTGTAGTGTTAGCTTAGTTGTATCCCCAGCATAGCTGTGGCAAAAGTATAGCTGTAGCATTAACTTAGCTGTAGCATTGGCATTAGCTGAAGCACTGGCATTAGCTGAAGCATTGGCATTAGCTTAGCTGTAGCACTACTGTGGACTTAGCTGTAGCATTAGCATAAGCTGTAGCATTAGAGTAAGTGAATGCTGTAGCATTAGCTGTAACATTAGCAGAAGCACTAGCATTATCTGTAGCATTAGCGTAAGTTGTAGCATAAGCTGAAGCATTAGGATTAGTGCAAGCATAAGCTGTAGCGTAAGCGTAAGCTATAGCATTAGCACGAGCTGTAGCATATGCATGAGCTGTACCATAATTACAAACTACTATAAACAGTTTTAATGTAAGCATGAGCACTAGCATTAGCTGTAGTGTTAGCTTAGTTGTATCCTCAGCATAGCTGTGGCAAAAGTATAGCTGTAGCATTAGCTTAGCAGTAGCATTGGCATTAGCTGAAGCACTGGCATTAGCTGAAGCATTGGCATTAGCATTAGCTTAGCTGTAGCACTACTGTGGACTTAGCTGTAGCATTAGCATAAGCTGTAGCATTAGAGTAAGTGAATGCTGTAGCATTAGCTGTAACATTAACAGAAGCACTAGCATTAGCTGTAGCGTTAGCGTAAGTTGTAGCATAAGCTGAAGCATTAGGATTAGTGCAAGCATAAGCTGTAACGTAAGCGTACGCTATAGCATTAGCACGAGCTGTAGCACAAGCATGAGCTGTAGCATAAGCATAAGCTGCGCCATAATTACAAACTGTACTATAAACAGTTTTAATGTAAGCATGAGCACTAGCATTAGCTGTAGTGTTAGTTTAGTTGTAGCCTCAGAATAGCTGTGGCAAAAGTATAGCTGTAGCATTAGCTTAGCTGTAGAATTAGCTTAGCTGTAGCGTTGGCATTAGCTGAAGCATTGGCATTAGCTGTAGCACTACAGTGGACTTGGCTGTAGCATTAGCATAAGCTGTAGCATTAGCGTAAGTGAATGCTGTTGCACTAGCTGTAATGTTAGCAGTAGCATTAGCTGTAGCGTTAGCGTAAGTTGTAGCATAAGCTGAAGCATTAGGTTTATTGCAAGCATAAGCTGTAGCGTAAGCATAAGCTGTAGCATTAGCATGAGCTGAAGCATAAGCACGAGCTGTAGTATAAGCACGAGCAGCAGCATAAGCATGAGCAGCAGCATAAGCATGAGCTGTAGCATAAGTACAAACTGCACTATAAACAGTTTGAATGTAAGCATAAGCACTAGCATTAGCTGTAGTGTTAGCTTTGTTGTAGCCTCAGCATAGCTGTGGCAAAAGTAGAGCTGTAGCATTACTTAGCTGTAGCACTGGCATTAGCTGTAGCACTACTGTGACTTAGCTGCAGCACTAGAGTAAGCTGTGGCATTAGTGAATGCTGTAGCATTAGCTGTAACTTTAGCAGTAGCATTAGAATAAGCTGTAGCATTAGCGTAAATTGTAGCATAAGCTGAAACATTACGTTTAAAGCAAGAGTAAGCTGTAGCATAAGAATAAGCTGTAGCATAAGCACGAGCAGTGGCATAAGCATGAGCTGTGGCATAAGAACGAGCTGCAGCATAAGCACGAGCTGTACTATAAGCAGTTTAAATGTAAGCATAAGCACTAGCATTAGCTCTAGTGGTAGCATTGTTGCAGCCTCAGCATAGCTTTGGCAAAGGTATAGCTGTAGCATTAGCTTAGTTGTGGCATTAGCTTAGCTGTAGCATTGGCATTAGCATTAGCTTTAGCTGTAGCACTACTGTGGACTAAGCTGTAGCATTAGCGTAAGTGAATGCTGTAGCATTAGCTGTAACGTTAGCAGTAGCATTAGCATTAGCTGTAGCGTTAGCATAAGCTGTTGCATAAGCTGAAGCATTAGGTTTAGTGCAAGAGTAAGCTGCAGTGTAAGCTCGAGCTGTAGCATAACCACGAGCTGTGGCATAAGCAGTTTTAAAGTAAGCATAAGCACTAGCATGAGCTGTAGTGTTAGCTTTGCTGTAGCTTCAGTATAGTTTTGGTGAAAGCATAGCTGTGGCAAAAGTATGGCTGTAGAATTAGGTAAGCTGTAGCACTGGCATTTGCTGTAGCATTGGCATTAGCTTAGCAGTAACACTTCTGTGACTTAGCTGTAGCACTAGCGTTAAGCAGTAGCGTTAGTGAATGCTGTAGCATTAGCTGTAACATTAGCTGTAGCTTTAGCATATGCGGTAGCATTAGAGTAAGTTGTAGCATAAGCTGAAAGCTTATGTTTAGGGCAAGAGTAAGCTGTAGCATAAGATGTAGCATAAGCATGAGCTGTGGCATAAGCATGAGCTCTGGCATAAGCACGACCTGTAGCATAAGCACGAGCTGTACTATAAGCATTTTAAAAGTAAGCATAAGCACTAGCATTAGCTGTAGTGTTAGCATTGTTGTAGCCTCAGCATAGCTGTGGCAAAAGTATAGCTGTAGCATTGGCATTAGCTGAAGCATTGGCATTAGCATTAGCTTAGCTGTAGCACTACTGTGGACTTAGCTGTAGCATTAGCATAAGCTGTAGCATTAGCGTAAGTGAATGCTGTACCATTAGCTGTAACGTTAGCAGTAGCATTAGCATTAGCTGTAGCATTGGCGTAAGTTGTAGCATGAGCTGAAGCATTAGGTTTAGTGCAAGCATAGGCTGTAGCGTAAACGAAAGCTGTAGCATTAGCACGAGTGGAAGCAGAAGCATGAGCTGTAGCATAAGCCTGAGCTGTTGCATAAGCATGAGCTGTAGCATAAGCATGAGCTGTTGCATAAGTACAAACTGTACTATAAACAGTTTTAATGTAAGCATAAGAACTAGCATTAGTTGTAGTGTTAGCTTTGTTGTAGCCTCTGCATAGCAGTGGCAAAAGTAGAGCTGTAGCATTAGCTTTGCTGTAGCACTGGCATTAGCTGTAGCATTAGCTTAGCTGTAGCATTGGCATTAGCTGAAGCACTGGCATTAGCTGAAGCAGTGGCAGATAGGCATTAGCTTAGCTGTAGCACTACTGTGGACTTAGCTGTAGCATTAGCATAAGCTGTAGCATTAGCGTAAGTGAATGCTGCAGCATTAGCTGTAACGTTAGCAGTAGCATTAGCATTAGCTGTAGCGTTGGCGTAAGTTGTAGCATAAGCTGAAGCATTAGGTTTAGTGCAAGCATAGGCTGTAGCGTAAGCGAAAGCTTTAGCATTAGCACGAGCTGAAGCATAAGCATGAGCTGTAGCATAAGCACGAGCTGTAGCATAAGCACGAGCTGTAGCATAAGCATGAGCTGTAGTATAAGTACAAACTGTGCTATAAACAGTTTTAATGTAAGCATAAGCATTAGCATTAGCTGTAGTGTTAGCTTTGTTGTAGCCTCTGCATAGCAGTGGCAAAAGTACAGCTGTAGCATTAGCTTTGCTGTAGCACTGGCATTAGCTGTAGCATTAGCTTAGCTGTAGCATTAGCTTAGCTGCAGCATTGGCAGTTAGCTGTAGCATTGGCATTAGCTGAAGCAGTGGCAGCGGCATTAGCTTAGCTGTAGCACTACTGTGGACTTAGCTGTAGCATTAGCATAAGCTGTAGCATTAGCGTAAGTGAATGCTGCAGCATTAGCTGTAACGTTAGCAGTAGCATTAGCATTAGCTGTAGCGTTGGCGTAAGTTGTAGCATAAGCTGAAGCATTAGGTTTAGTGCAAGCATAGGCTGTAGCGTAAGCGAAAGCTTTAGCATTAGCACGAGCTGAAGCATAAGCACGAGCTGTAGCATAAGCATGAGCTGTAGCATTGAGCTGTAGCATAAGTACAAACTGTACTATAAACAGTTTTAATGTAAGCATAAGCACTAGCATTAGCTGTAGTGTTACCTTTGTTGTAGCCTCTGCATAGCAGTGGCAAAAGTACAGCTGTAGCATTAGCTTAGCTGTAGCATTGGCATTAGCTGAAGCATTGGCATTAGCTTAGCTGTAGCACTACTGTGGACTTAGCTGTAGCATTAGCATAAGCTGTAGCATTAGCGTAAGTGAATGCTGTAGCATTAGCTGTAACGTTAGCAGTAGCATTAGCATTAGCTGTAGCGTTAACGTAAGTTGTAGCATAAGCTGAAGCATTAGGTTTAGTGCAAGCATAGGCTGTAGCGTAATCTGTAGCATTAGCACGAGTTGAAGCATAAGCATGAGCTGTAGCATAAGCACGAGCTGTGGCATAAGCAGTTTTAATGTAAGCATAAGCACTGTTAGCTTTGCTGTAGCTTCAGTATAGTTTTGGTGAAAGCTTAACTGTGGCAAAAGAATAGCTGTAGCATTAGCAAGCTGCAGTAGCATTGCATTTGCTGTAGCATTGGCATTAGCTGTAGCATTGGCATTAGCTTAGCAGTAGCACTACTGTGACTTAGCTGTAGCACTAGCGTAAGCAGTAGCGTTAGTGAATGCTGTAGCATTAGCTGTAACAATAGCTGTAGCTTTAGCATAAGCTGTAGCATTAGAGTAAGTTGTAGCATAAGCTGAAAGCTTATGTTTAGGGCAAGAGTAAGCTGTAGCATAAGCATAAGCTGTAGCATAAGCACGAGCAGTGGCATAAGCGTGAGCTGTGGCATAAGCATGAGCTGTAGCATAAGCACGAGCTGTACTATAAGCAGTTTAAATGTAAGCATAAGCACTAGCATTAGCTGTAGTGTTAGCATTGTTGTAGCCTCAGCATAGCTGTGCCAAAAGTATAGCTGTAGCATTAACTTAGCTGTTGCATTAGCTTAGCTGTAGCATTGGCATTAGTTGACGCATTGGCATTAGCATTAGCTTAGCTGTAGCACTACTGTGGACTTAGCTGTAGCATTAGCGTAAGTGAATGCTGCAGCATTAGCTGTACCTAGTAGCAGCCCATTAGCATTAGCTGCAGCGCTTATGTAAGTTGCATAAGCATTAGGATTAAGTGCTAGCTGTGGGGTAAGCAAAAGCTGCAGCATTAGCGTGAGCTGAAGCATAAGCACGAGCTGTAGCATAAGCAAGAGCTGTACTATAAGCAGTTTAAATGTAAGCATAAGCACTAGCATTAGCTGTAGTGGTAGCATTGGTGTAGCCTCAGCATAGCTTTGGCAAAAGTATAGCTGTAGCATTAGCTTAGCTGTGGCACTACTGTGACTTAGCTGTAGCACTAGTGTAAGCTGTAACGTCAGTGAATGCTGTAGCATTAGCTGTATTCTTAGCTGTAGAATTATTTATTTATTATTTATTTAGCTTTTGTTGACCGGGTAAGTGCACTAGACAAATCCTACCTATTTTCAGGCACGACCCGGGGGAGGGGGATATGACAAATGCCAAATGACCTTGAACAAGATTAAGCTGTTGGTGGTATTTTAGTGAATGAGGAAATTTTTCAAGGACACCGTGAAATTTCAACTCTTTCTCGATAAATGCCATCGGATCTTTAACATCCACCTGAAATATCACCAATCCAGGCAGATGGGACCTCGGTTTACGTCTCATCCGAAGACGGCACCTCAGAAATGCAGCACCACTCTCACGCTGCATTACAGTGTCAGTACTGGGAATTATCCAAGTGCCAGAAGTGGGAACTGAACCCACAGCCCTCTGATCTCCCGGCCTCAGAGAGGTGAGGCAAAAGAAGCCTGATTCATTATAATTAGCATGACCTGTAGCATTAGCATAAGCTGTTGCATTAGCTCAAGCATTAGGTTTAGTGCAAGAGTAAGCTGTAGTGCAAGCACGAGCCATAGCATAGCTGCAGCTGAAGCATAAGTACTGCTGTAGCATAGCATGAGCTGTTGCATAAGCATGAGCTGTTGCATAAGATGAGCTGTTGCATCAGCATGAGCTGTTGCATATGTACAAACTGTACTAAAGTTTTAATGTAAGCATAAGCACTAGCATTAGCTGTACTGTTAGCTTTGTTGTAGCCTCTGCATAGCACTGGCAAAAGTACAGCTGTAGCATTAGCTTTGCTGTAGCACTGGCATTAGCTGTAGCATTAGCTTAGCTGTAGCCCTAGCATAAGCTGTAACGTTACTGAATGCTATATCATTAGCTGTAACGTAAGAAGTAGCATTAGCTGTAGCATTTGCGTAAGTTGTAGCATAAGCTGAAGCATTAGGTTTAGTACAAACATAAGTTGTAGCATAAGCCAAGCTTTGCAGCATTAGCACGAGCTGAAGCATAAGCATGAGCTGTAGCATAAGCACGAGCTGTGGCATAAGCAGTTTTAATGTAAGCATAAGCACTAGAACTAGCTGGTGTTAGTATTGTTATTGCCTCTGCATAGCTGCTGTGGCAATAGTATAGCTGTAGCATTAGCTTAGGGGCTGTAGCATTGGCATTAGCTGAAGCTTTGGCATTAGCTTTAGCTTAGCTGTAGCACTACTGTGGACTAAGCTGCAGCATTAGCGTAAGTGAATGCTATAGCATTAGCTGTAATGATAGCAGTAGCATTAGCATTAACTGTAGCTTAGTATAAGCTGTTGCATAAGATGAAGCATTAGGTTTAGTGCAAGAGTAAGCTGCAGCGTGCTACGAGCTGTAGCATAACCATGAGCTGTGGCATAAGCAGTTTTAAAGTAAGCATATGCACTAGCATGAGCTGTAGTGTTAGCTTTGCTGTGCTTCAGTATAGTTTTGGTGAAAGCATATCTGTGGCAAAAGTATAGCTGTAGCATTAGGTAAGCTGTAGCACTGGCATTTGCTGTAGCATTGGCATTAGCTGTAGCATTGGCATTAGATTAGCAGTAGCACTACTGTGACTTAGCTGTAGCACTAGCGTGCAGCATAGCGATAGTGAATGCTGTAACATTAGATGAAGCTTTAGACATGCGGTAGCATTAGAGTAAGTTGTAGCATAAGCTGAAAGCTTTACGCTTAGGCAAGAGAAAGCTGTAGCATAAACATAAGCTGTAGCAAAAGCACGAGCTGTGCAGTATAAGCAAGAGCTGTGGTGCATAAGCACGAGCTGTAGCATAAGCACGAGCTGTACTATAAGCATTTTAAAAGTAAGCATAAGCACTAGCATTAGCTGTAGTGTTAGCATTGTTGTAGCCTCAGCATAGCTGTGGCAAAAGTATAGCTGTAGCATTGGCGTTAGCTGAAGTATTGACATTAGCATTAGCTAGCTGTAGCACTACTGTGGACTTAGCTGTAGAATTAGAATAAGCTGTAGCATTAGCGTAAGTGAATGCTGTACCATTAGCTGCAAAGTTAGCAGTAGCATTAGCATTAGCTGTAGCATTGGCGTAAGTTGCAGCATGAGCTGAAGCATTAGGTTTAGTGCAAGCATAGGCTGTAGCGTAAATGAAAGCTGTAGCATTAAAGTACCTAGTGGAAGCAGAAGCATGAGCTATAGCATAAGCATGAGCTGTTGAATAAGAATGAGCTGTAGCATAAGCATGAGCAGTTTAATAAGTACAAACTGTACTATAAACAGTTTTAATGTAAGCATAAGAACTAGCATTAGTTGTAGTGTTAGCTTTGTTGTAGCCTCTGCATAGCAGTGGCAAAAGTACAGCTGTAGCATTAGCTTTGCTGTAGCACTAGCATCAGCTGTAGCATTGGCATTAGCTGAAGCAGTGGCAGAGGCATTAGCTTAGCTGTAGCACTACTGTGGACTTAGCTGTAGCATTAGCATAAGCTTTAGCATTAGCGTAAGTGAATGCTGCAGCATTAGCTGTAAAGTTAGCAGAAGCATTAGCATTAGCTGTAGCGTTGGCGTAAGTTGTAGCATAAGCTGAAGCATTAGGTTTAGTGCAAGCATAGGCTGTAGCGTAAGCGAAAGCTTTAGCATTAGCACGAGCTGAAGCATAAGCACGAGCTGTAGCATAAGCATGAGCTGTAGCATAAGCATGAGCTGTTGCATAAGCATGAGCTGTAGCATAAGTACAAACTGTACTATAAACAGTTTTAATGTAAGCATAAGCACTAGCATTAGCTGTAGTGTTACCTTTGTTGTAGCCTCTGCATAGCAGTGGCAAAAGTACAGCTGTAGCATTTGCTTAGCTGTAGCACTGGCATTAGCTGTAGCATTAGCTTAGCTGTAGCCCTAGCATAAGCTGTAACATTACTGAATGCTATATCATTAGCTGTAACGTAAGCAGTAGCATTAGCTGTAGCATTTGCGTAAGTTGTAGCATAAGCTGAAGCATTAGGTTTAGTACAAACATAAGTTGTAGCATAAGCTAAGCTGTAGCATTAGCACGAGCTGAAGCATAAGCATGAGCTGTAGCATAAGCACGAGCTGTGGCATAAGCAGTTTTAATGTAAGCATAAGCACTAGAACTAGCTGTAGTGTTAGCATTGTTATTGCCTCAGCATAGCTGTGGCAATAGTATAGCTGTAGCATTAGCTTAGCTGTAGCATTGGCATTAGCTGAAGCTTTGGCATTAGCATTAGCTTAGCTGTAGCACTACTGTGGACTAAGCTGCAGCATTAGCGTAAGTGAATGCTATAGCATTAGCTGTAACGATAGCAGTAGCATTAGCATTAACTGTAGCTTTAGCATAAGCTGTTGCATAAGATGAAGCATTAGGTTTAGTGCAAGAGTAAGCTGCAGCGTAAGCACGAGCTGTAGCATAACCATGAGCTGTGGCATAAGCAGTTTTAAAGTAAGCATATGCACTAGCATGAGCTGTAGTGTTAGCTTTGCTGTAGCTTCAGTATAGTTTTGGTGAAAGCATATCTGTGGCAAAAAGTATAGCTGTAGCATTAGGTAAGCTGTAGCACTGGCATTTGCTGTAGCATTGGCATTAGCTGTAGCATTGGCATTAGATTAGCAGTAGCACTACTGTGACTTAGCTGTAGCACTAGCGTAAGCAGTAGCGATAGTGAATGCTGTAACATTAGCTGTAGCTTTAGCATATGCGGTAGCATTAGAGTAAGTTGTAGCATAAGCTGAAAGCTTACGTTTAGGGGCAAGAGTAAGCTGTAGCATAAACATAAGCTGTAGCAAAAGCACGAGCTGTGGCATAAGCAAGAGCTGTGGCATAAGCACGAGCTGTAGCATAAGCACGAGCTGTACTATAAGCATTTTAAAAGTAAGCATAAGCACTAGCATTAGCTGTAGTGTTAGCATTGTTGTAGCCTCAGCATAGCTGTGGCAAAAGTATAGCTGTAGCATTGGCGTTAGCTGAAGTATTGACATTAGCATTAGCTTAGCTGTAGCACTACTGTGGACTTAGCTGTAGAATTAGAATAAGCTGTAGCATTAGCATAAGTGAATGCTGTACCATTAGCTGTAAAGTTAGCAGTAGCATTAGCATTAGCTGTAGCATTGGCGTAAGTTGTAGCATGAGCTGAAGCATTAGGTTTAGTGCAAGCATAGGCTGTAGCGTAAATGAAAGCTGTAGCATTAGCACGAGTGGAAACAGAAGCATGAGCTATAGCATAAGCATGAGCTGTTGAATAAGAATGAGCTGTAGCATAAGCATGAGCTGTTGCATAGGTACAAACTGTACTATAAACAGTTTTAATGTAAGCATAAGAACTAGCATTAGTTGTAGTGTTAGCTTTATTGTAGCCTCTGCATAGCAGTGGCAAAAGTACAGCTGTAGCATTAGCTTTGCTGTAGCACTGGCATTAGCTATAGCATTAGCTTAGCTGTAGCATTGGCATTAGCTGTAGCATTGGCATTAGCTGAAGCAGTGGCAGAGGCATTATCTTAGCTGTAGCACTACTGTGGACTTAGCTGTAGCATTAGCATAAGATTTAGCATTAGCGTAAGTGAATGCTGCAGCATTAGCTGTAACGTTAGCAGTAGCAGTAGAATTAGCTGTGTCGTTGGCGTAAGTTGTAGCATAAGCTGAAGCATTAGGTTTAGTGCAAGCATAGGCTGTAGCGTAAGCGAAAGCTTTAGCATTAGCATGAGCGGAAGCATAAGCACGAGCTGTAGCATTAGCATGAGCTGAAGCATAAGCACGAGCTGTAGCATAAGCACGAGCTATAGAATAAGCATGAGCTGTAGCATAAGTACAAACTGTACCAGAAACAGTTTTAATGTAAGCATAAGCACTAGCATTAGCTGTAATGTTAGCTTTGTTGTAGCCTCTGCATATCTGTGGCAAAAGTACAGCTGTAGCATTAGCTTTGCTGTAGCACTGGCGTTAGCTGTAGCATTAGCATTAGTTTAGCTGTAGCACTACTGTGACTTAGCTCTAGCACTAGTGTAAGCTATAACGTCTGTGAATGCTGTAGCATTAGCTGTAATCTTAGCTGTAGAATTATTTATTTAGCTTTTGTTGACCGCGTAAGTGCACTAGACAAATCCTGCCTATTTTCAGGCACGACCCGTGGGAGGGGATACAGATGAATGCCAACTGACCTTGAACCAGATTAAGCTGTTGGTGGTATTTTTAGTGAATGAGGAAATTTGGCCAGGACACCGGGAAATTCCAACTCTTTCGATAGTGCTATGGATCTTTAACATCCACCTGAACTATCACCAATCCAGGCAGATGGGACCTCGGTTTAACGTCTCATCCGAAAGACGGCACCTCAGAAATGCAGCACCCCTCTCACGCTGCATTACAGTGTCAGTACTGGGGTATTATCCTAAGTGCCAGAAGTGGGAACTGAACCCACAGCCTTCTGATCTCCTGGCCTCAGAGGTGAGTGTGCTAGCTACTGATTCATTATAATTAGCATGAGCTGTAGCATTAGCGTAAGCTGTTACATATGCTGAAGCATTAGGTTTAGTGCAAGAGTAAGCTGTAGTGCAAGCATGAGCTGCAGCATAAGCATGAGCTGTAGCATAAGCACAAGCTCTGGCATAAGCAGTTTTAATGTAAGCATAAGCACTAGCATTAGCTGTAGTGTTAGCATTGTTATAGCCTCAGCATAGCTGTGGCAATAGTATAGCTGTAGCATTAGCTTAGCTGTAGCATTGGCAATAGCTGAAGCTTTTGGCATTAGCATTAGCTTAGCTGTAGCACTACTGTGGACTAAGCTGTAGCATTAGCGTAAGTAAATGCTAAAGCATTAGCTGTAACGTTAGCAGTAGCATTAGCATTAGCTGTAGCATTAGCATAAGCTGTTGCATAAGCTGAAGCATTAGGTTTAGTGCAAGAGTAAACTGCAGCGTAAGCACGAGCTGTAGCATAACCACGAGCTGTGGCATAAGCAGTTTTAAAGTAAGCATAAGCACTAGCATCAGCTGTATGTTAGCTTTGCTGTAGCTTCAGTATAGTTTTAGTGAAAGCATAACTGTGGCAAAAGTATAGCTGTAGCATTAGGTAAGCTGTAGCATTGGCATTTGCTGTAGCATTGGCATTAGCTTAGCAGTAGCACTACTGTGACTTAGCTGTAGCACTAGCGTAAGCAGTAGCGTTAGTGAATGCTGTAGCATTAGCTGTAGCTTTAGCATATGCGGTAGCATTAGAGTAAGTTGTAGCATAAGCTGAAAGCTTACGTTTAGAGCAAGAGTAAGCTGTAGCATAAGCATAAACTGTAGCATAAGCACGAGCTGTGGCATAAGCACGAGCTGTGGCATACGCTCGAGCTGTAGCATAAGCACGAGCAGTACTATAAGCATTTTAAAAGTAAGCATAAGCACTAGCATTAGCTGTAGTGTTAGCATTGTTGTAGCCTCAGCATAGCTGTGGCAAAAGTATAGCTGTAGCATTGGCATTAGCTGAAGCATTGGCATTAGCATTAGCTTAGCTGTAGCACTACTATGGACTTAGCTGTAGCATTAGCATAAGCTGTAGCATTAGCGTAAGTGAATGCTGCACCATTAGCTGTAACGTTAGCAGTAGCATTAGCATTAGCTGTAGCATTGGCGTAAGTTGTAGCATGAGCTGAAGCATTAGGTTTAGTGCAAGCATAGGCTGTAGCGTAAGCGAAAGCTGTAGCATTAGCACGAGTGGAAGCAGGAAGCACGAGCTGTAGCATAAGCACGAGCTGTTGCATAAGCATGAGCTGTAGCATAAGCATGAGCTGTTGCATAAGTTATAAACTGTACTATAAACAGTTTTAATGTAAGCATAAGAACTAGCATTAGTTGTAGTGTTAGCTTTGTTGTAGCCTCTGCATAGCAGTGGCTAAAGTACAGCTGTAGCATTAGCTTTGCTGTAGCACTGGCATTAGCTGTAGCATTAGCTTAGCTGTAGCATTAGCTTAGCTGCAGCATTGGCATTAGCTGTAGCATTGGCATTAGCTGAAGCAGTGGCAGCGGCATGAGCTTAGCTGTAGCACTACTGTGGACTTAGCTGTAGCATTAGCATTAGCTGTAGCATTAGCGTAAGTGAATGCTGCAGCATTAGCTGTAACGTTAGCATTAGCATTAGCTGCAGTGTTGACGTAAGTTGTAGCATAACCTGAAGCATTAGGTTTAGTGCAAGCATAGGCTGTAGCGTAAGCGAAAGCTTTAGCATTAGCACGAGCTGTAGCATAAGCAAGAGCTGCTGCATAAGCATGAGCTGTAGCATAAGTACAAACTGTACTATAAACAGTTTTAATGTAAGCATAAGCACTAGCATTAGCAGTAGTGTTACCTTTGTTGTAGCCTCTGCATAGCAGTGGCAAAAGTACAGCTGTAGCATTAGCTTAGCTGTAGCATTGGCATTAGCTGAAGCATTGGCATTAGCTTAGCTGTAGCACTACTGTGGACTTAGCTGTAGCATTAGCATAAGCTGTAGCATTAGCGTAAGTGAATGCTGTAGCATTAGCTGTAACGTTAGCAGTAGCATTAGCATTAGCTGTAGCGTTAACGTAAGTTGTAGCCTAAGCTGAAGCATTAGGTTTAGTGCAAGCATAGGCTGTAGCGTAATCTGTAGCATTAGCACGAGTTGAAGCATAAGCACGAGCTGTAGCATAAGCACGAGCTGTGGCATAAGCAGTTTTAATGTAAGCATAAGCACTGTTAGCTTTGCTGTAGCTTCAGTATAGTTTTGGTGAAAGCTTAACTGTGGCAAAAGAATAGCTGTAGCATTAGCTATGCTGTAGCACTGGCATTTGCTGTAGCATTGGCATTAGCTGTAGCATTGGCATTAGCTTAGCAGTAGCACTACTGTGACTTAGCTGTAGCACTAGCGTAAGCAGTAGCATTAGTGAATGCTGTAGCATTAGCTGTAACAATAGCTGTAGCTTTAGCATAAGCGGTAGCATTAGAGTAAGTTGTAGCATAAGCTGAAAGCTTATGTTTAGGGCAAGAGTAAGCTGTAGCATAAGCATAAGCTGTAGCATAAGCACGAGCAGTGGCATAAGCGTGAGCTGTGGCATAAGCATGAGCTGTAGCATAAGCACGAGCTGTACTATAAGCAGTTTAAATGTAAGCATAAGCACTAGCATTAGCTGTAGTGTTAGCATTGTTGTAGCCTCAGCATAGCTGTGCCAAAAGTATAGCTGTAGCATTAACTTAGCTGTTGCATTAGCTTAGCTGTAGCATTGGCATTAGTTGACGCATTGGCATTAGCATTAGCTTAGCTGTAGCACTACTGTGGACTTAGCTGTAGCATTAGCGTAAGTGAATGCTGCAGCATTAGCTGTAACGGTAGCAGTACCATTAGCATTAGCTGCAGGGCTATGGTAAGTTGCATAAGCATTAGGATTAAGTGCTAGCTGTGGGGTAAGCAAAAGCTGCAGCATTAGCGTGAGCTGAAGCATAAGCACCAGCTGTGGCATAAGCAAGAGCTGTACTATAAGCAGTTTAAATGTAAGCATAAGCACCAGCATTAGCTGTAGTGGTATTGGTGTAGCCTCAGCATAGCTTTGGCAAAAGTATAGCTGTAGCATTAGCTTAGCTGTGGCACTACTGTGACTTAGCTGTAGCACTAGTGTAAGCTGTAACGTCAGTGAATGCTGTAGCATTAGCTGTATTCTTAGCTGTAGAATTATTTATTTATTATTTATTTAGCTTTTGTTGACCGGGTAAGTGCACTAGACAAATCCTACCTATTTTCAGGCACGACCCGGGGGAGGGGGATACAGACAAATGCCAAATGACCTTGAACAAGATTAAGCTGTTGGTGGTATTTTTAGTGAATGAGGGAAATTTTTCAAGGACACCGGTGAAATTCCCCAACTCTTTTCGATAAATGCCATCGGATCTTTAACATCCACCTGAAATATCACCAATCCAGGCAGATGGGACCTCGGTTTAACGTCTCATCCGAAAGACGGCACCTCAGAAATGCAGCACCACTCTCACGCTGCATTACAGTGTCAGTACTGGGGAATTATCCCAAGTGCCAGAAGTGGGAACTGAACCCACAGCCCTCTGATCTCCCGGCCTCAGAGGTGAGTGTGCTAGCTACTGATTCATTATAATTAGCATGAGCTGTAGCATTAGCATAAGCTGTTGCATAAGCTCAAGCATTAGGTTTAGTGCAAGAGTAAGCTGTAGTGCAAGCACGAGCTATAGCATAAGCGCGAGCTGAAGCATAAGCACGAGCTGTAGCATAAGCATGAGCTGTTGCATAAGCATGAGCTGTTGCATAAGCATGAGCTGTTGCATCAGCATGAGCTGTTGCATATGTACAAACTGTACTAAAAGTTTTAATGTAAGCATAAGCACTAGCATTAGCTGTACTGTTAGCTTTGTTGTAGCCTCTGCATAGCACTGGCAAAAGTACAGCTGTAGCATTAGCTTTGCTGTAGCACTGGCATTAGCTGTAGCATTAGCTTAGCTGTAGCCCTAGCATAAGCTGTAACGTTACTGAATGCTATATCATTAGCTGTAACGTAAGAAGTAGCATTAGCTGTAGCATTTGCGTAAGTTGTAGCATAAGCTGAAGCATTAGGTTTAGTACAAACATAAGTTGTAGCATAAGCTAAGCTGTAGCATTAGCACGAGCTGAAGCATAAGCATGAGCTGTAGCATAAGCACGAGCTGTGGCATAAGCAGTTTTAATGTAAGCATAAGCACTAGAACTAGCTGGTGTTAGTATTGTTATTGCCTCTGCATAGCTGCTGTGGCAATAGTATAGCTGTAGCATTAGCTTAGCTGTAGCATTGGCATTAGCTGAAGCTTTGGCATTAGCTTTAGCTAGCTGTAGCACTACTGTGGACTAAGCTGCAGCATTAGCGTAAGTGAATGCTATAGCATTAGCTGTAATGATAGCAGTAGCATTAGCATTAACTGTAGCTTCAGTATAAGCTGTTGCATAAGATGAAGCATTAGGTTTAGTGCAAGAGTAAGCTGCAGCGTGCCACGAGCTGTAGCATAACCATGAGCTGTGGCATAAGCAGTTTTAAAGTAAGCATATGCACTAGCATGAGCTGTAGTGTTAGCTTTGCTGTAGCTTCAGTATAGTTTTGGTGAAAGCATATCTGTGGCAAAAGTATAGCTGTAGCATTAGGTAAGCTGTAGCACTGGCATTTGCTGTAGCATTGGCATTAGCTGTAGCATTGGCATTAGATTAGCAGTAGCACTACTGTGACTTAGCTGTAGCACTAGCGTAAGCAGTAGCGATAGTGAATGCTGTAACATTAGATGTAGCTTTAGCATATGCGGTAGCATTAGAGTAAGTTGTAGCATAAGCTGAAAGCTTACGTTTAGGGCAAGAGTAAGCTGTAGCATAAACATAAGCTGTAGCAAAAGCACGAGCTGTGGCATAAGCAAGAGCTGTGGGCATAAGCACGAGCTGTAGCTAAGCACGAGCTGTACTATAAGCATTTTAAAAGTAAGCATAAGCACTAGCATTAGCTGTAGTGTTAGCATTGTTGTAGCCTCAGCATAGCTGTGGCAAAAGTATAGCTGTAGCATTGGCGTTAGCTGAAGTATTGACATTAGCATTAGCTTAGCTGTAGCACTACTGTGGACTTAGCTGTAGAATTAGAATAAGCTGTAGCATTAGCGTAAGTGAATGCTGTACCATTAGCTGTAAAGTTAGCAGTAGCATTAGCATTAGCTGTAGCATTGGCGTAAGTTGTAGCATGAGCTGAAGCATTAGGTTTAGTGCAAGCATAGGCTGTAGCGTAAATGAAAGCTGTAGCATTAAAGTACCTAGTGGAAGCAGAAGCATGAGCTATAGCATAAGCATGAGCTGTTGAATAAGAATGAGCTGTAGCATAAGCATGAGCAGTTTAATAAGTACAAACTGTACTATAAACAGTTTTAATGTAAGCATAAGAACTAGCATTAGTTGTAGTGTTAGCTTTGTTGTAGCCTCTGCATAGCAGTGGCAAAAGTACAGCTGTAGCATTAGCTTTGCTGTAGCACTAGCATCAGCTGTAGCATTGGCATTAGCTGAAGCAGTGGCAGAGGCATTAGCTTAGCTGTAGCACTACTGTGGACTTAGCTGTAGCATTAGCATAAGCTTTAGCATTAGCGTAAGTGAATGCTGCAGCATTAGCTGTAACGTTAGCAGAGCTTTTAGCATTAGCTGTAGCGTTAGGCGTAAGTTGTAGCATAATCTGAAGCAATAGGGTTTAGTGCAAGCATAGGCTGTAGAAGCGTAAGCGAAGCTTTTAGCATTAGCAGCACGAGCCAGCCATGCTACCTAGCCAGCATAAGCATGAGCTGCAGTGCTAAGCATGAGCTAAGTTGCATAAGCATGAGCTGTAGCATAAGTACAAACTGTACTATAAACAGTTTTAATGTAAGCATAAGCACTAGCATTAGCTGTAGTGTTACCTTTGTTGTAGCCTCTGCATAGCAGTGGCAAAAGTACAGCTGTAGCATTTGCTTAGCTGTAGCACTGGCATTAGCTGTAGCATTAGCTTAGCTGTAGCCCTAGCATAAGCTGTAACATTACTGAATGCTATATCATTAGCTGTAACATAAGCAGTAGCATTAGCTGTAGCATTTGCGTAAGTTGTAGCATAAGCTGAAGCATTAGGTTTAGTACAAACATAAGTTGTAGCATAAGCTAAGCTGTAGCATTAGCACGAGCTGAAGCATAAGCATGAGCTGTAGCATAAGCACGAGCTGTGGCATAAGCAGTTTTAATGTAAGCATAAGCACTAGAACTAGCTGTAGTGTTAGCATTGTTATTGCCTCAGCATAGCTGTGGCAATAGTATAGCTGTAGCATTAGCTTAGCTGTAGCATTGGCATTAGCTGAAGCTTTGGCATTAGCATTAGCTTAGCTGTAGCACTACTGTGGACTAAGCTGCAGCATTAGCGTAAGTGAATGCTATAGCATTAGCTGTAACGATAGCAGTAGCATTAGCATTAACTGTAGCTTTAGCATAAGCTGTTGCATAAGATGAAGCATTAGGTTTAGTGCAAGAGTAAGCTGCAGCGTGCAACGAGCTGTAGCATAACCATGAGCTGTGGCATAAGCAGTTTTAAAGTAAGCATATGCACTAGCATGAGCTGTAGTGTTAGCTTTGCTGTAGCTTCAGTATAGTTTTGGTGAAAGCATATCTGTGGCAAAGTATAGCTGTAGCATTAGGTAAGCTGTAGCACTGGCATTTGCTGTAGCATTGGCATTAGCTGTACCATTGGCATTAGATTAGCAGTAGCACTACTGTGACTTAGCTGTAGCACTAGCGTAAGCAGTAGCTATAGTGAATGCTGTAACATTAGCTGTGAAGCGAAAGACATGCGGTAGCATTAGAGTAAGTTGTAGCATAAGCTGAAAGCTTCTATGCTTAGGCAAGAGAAAGCTGTAGCATAAACATAAGCTGTAGCAAAAGCACGAGCTGTGCAGTATAAGCAAGAGCTGTGGTGCATAAGCACGAGCTGTAGCATAAGCACGAGCTGTACTATAAGCATTTTAAAAGTAAGCATAAGCACTAGCATTAGCTGTAGTGTTAGCATTGTTGTAGCCTCAGCATAGCTGTGGCAAAAGTATAGCTGTAGCATTGGCGTTAGCTGAAGTATTGACATTAGCATTAGCTTAGCTGTAGCACTACTGTGACTTAGCTGTAGAATTAGAATAAGCTGTAGCATTAGCGTAAGTGAATGCTGTACCATTAGCTGTAAAGTTAGCAGTAGCATTAGCATTAGCTGTAGCATTGGCGTAAGTTGTAGCATGAGCTGAAGCATTAGGTTTAGTGCAAGCATAGGCTGTAGCGTAAATGAAAGCTGTAGCATTAGCACGAGTGGAAGCAGAAGCATGAGCTATAGCATAAGCATGAGCTGTTGAATAAGAATGAGCTGTAGCATAAGCATGAGCAGTTTAATAAGTACAAACTGTACTATAAACAGTTTTAATGTAAGCATAAGAACTAGCATTAGTTGTAGTGTTAGCTTTGTTGTAGCCTCTGCATAGCAGTGGCAAAAGTACAGCTGTAGCATTAGCTTTGCTGTAGCACTAGCATCAGCTGTAGCATTGGCATTAGCTGAAGCAGTGGCAGAGGCATTAGCTTAGCTGTAGCACTACTGTGGACTTAGCTGTAGCATTAGCATAAGCTTTAGCATTAGCGTAAGTGAATGCTGCAGCATTAGCTATATAAGTTAGCAGAGCTTTTAGCATTGGCTGTGGCGTTAGGCGTAAGTTGTAGCATAATCTGAAGCAATAGGTTTAGTGCAAGCATAGGTGTGCAGCGCAAGCGAAAGCTTTAGCATTGTGCACGAGCTGGAAGTACAAGCACGAGCTGTAGCATAAGCATGAGCTGTAGTATAAGCATGAGCTGTTGCATAAGCATGAGCTGTAGCATAAGTACAAACTGTACTATAAACAGTTTTAATGTAAGCATAAGCACTAGCATTAGCTGTAGTGTTAGCTTTGTTGTAGCCTCTGCATAGCAGTGGCAAAAGTACAGCTGTAGCATTAGCTTTGCTGTAGCACTGGCATTAGCTGTAGCATTAGCTTAGCTGTAGGACTACTGTGACTTAACTGTAGCACTAGCATAAGCGGTAACGTTAGTGAATGCTATATCATTAGCTGTAACGTAAGCAGTAGCATTAGCATTAGCTGTAGCGTTGTCGTAAGTTGTAGCATAAGCTGAAGCATTAGGTTTAGTACAAGCATAAGCTGTAGCATTAGCACGAGCTGAAGCATAAGCATGAGCTGTAGCATAGGCACAAGCTATAGAATAAGCTTGAGCTGTAGCATAAGTACAAACTGTACCATAAACAGTTTTAATGTAAGCATAAGCACTAGTATTAGCTGTAATGTTAGCTTTGCTGTAGCCTCTGCATATCTGTGGCAAAAGTACAGCTGTAGCATTAGCTTTGCTGTAGCACTGGCATTAGCTGTAGCATTAGCATTAGGTTAGCTGTAGCACTACTGTGACTTAGCTGTAGCACTAGTGTAAGCTGTAACGTCAGTGAATGCTGTAGCATTAGCTGTATTCTTAGCTGTAGAATTATTTATTTCTTATTTATTTAGCTTTTGTTGACCGGGTAAGTGCACTAGACAAATCCTACCTATTTTCAGGCACGACCCGGGGGAGGGGGATACAGACAAATGCCAACTGACCTTGAACCAGATTAAGCTGTTGGTGGTATTTTTAGTGAATGAGGGAAATTTGGCAAGGACACCGGTGAAATTCCCTAACTCTTTTCGATAAGTGCCATGGGATCTTTAACATCCAGCTGAACTATCACCAATCCAGGCAGATGGGACCTCGGTTTAACATCTCATCTGAAAGACGGCACCTCAGAAATGCAGCACCCGTCTCACGGTGCATTACAGTGTCAGTACTGCGGTATTATCCCAAGTGCCAGAAGTGGGAACTGAACCCACAGCCCTCTGATCTCCCAGCCTCAGAGGTGAGTGTGCTAGCTACTGATTCATTATAATTAGCATGAGCTTTAGCATTAGCGTAAGCTGTTGCATAAGCTGAAGCATTAGGTTTAGTGCAAAAGTAAGCTGTAGTGCAAGCACGAGCTATAGCATAAGCACGAGCTGCAGCATAAGCACGAGCTGTGGCATAAGCAGTTTTAATGTAAGCATAAGCACTAGCACTAGCTGTAGTGTTAGCATTGTTATTTCCTCAGCATAGCTGTGGCAATAGTATAGCTGTAGCATTAGCTTAGCTGTAGCATTGGCATTAGCTGAGACATTGGCATTAGCATTAGCTTAGCTGTAGCACTACTGTGGACTTAGCTGTAGCATTAGCGTAAGTGAATGCTATAGCATTAGCTGTAACGTTAGCAGTAGCATTAGCATTAGCTGTAGCATTAGCGTAAGCTGTTGCATAAGCTGAAGCATTAGGTTTAGTGCAAGAGTAAGCTGTATCGTAAGCACGAGCTGTGGCATAAGCAGTTTTAATGTAAGCATAAGCACTAGCATGAGCTGTAGTGCTAGCTTTGCTGTAGCTTCAGTATAGTTTTGGTGAAAGCATAACTGTGGCAAAAGTATAGCTGTAGCAATAGCTAAGCTATAGCACTGGCATTTGCTGTAGCATTAGCAGTAGCATAAGCAGTAGCATTACTGAATGCAGTAGCATTCGCTGTAACATTAGCTGTAGCATTAGCATAAGCGTTAGCATTAGAGTAAGTTGTAGCATAAGCTGAAACCTTATGTTTAGTGCAAGAGTAAGCTGTAGCATAAGCATAAGCACGAGCTGTGTTATAAGCACGAGCTGTGGCATAAGCACAGGCTGTAGCATAAGCATGAGCTGTACTATAAACAGTTTAAATGTAAGCATAAGCACTAGCTTTAGCTGTAGTGTTAGCATTGTTGTAGCCTCAGCATAGCTGTGGCAAAAGTATAGCTGTAGCATTAGCTTTGCTGTAGCATTGGCATTAGCTGTAACATTGGCATTAGCTGAAGCATTAGCACTACTGTGGACTTAGCTGTAGCATTAGCATAAGCTGTAGCATTAGCGTAAGTGAATGTTGTACCGTTAGCTGTAACGTCGCTGGTAGCATTAGCATTAGCTGTGGGATTGGCGTAAGTTGTAGCATGAGCTGGAAGCGTGGGTTTAGTGCAAGCATAGGCTGTAGTATAAATGAATGCTCGTGGATTATGCACGAGTGGAAGCAGAAGTACGAGCTGCAGTATAATCACGAGCTGTTGCATAAGCATGAGCTGTAGCATAAGCATGAGCTGTTGCATAAGTACAAACTGTACTATAAACAGTTTTAATGTAAGCATAAGAACTAGCATTAGTTGTAGTGTTAGCTTTGTTGTAGCCTCTGCATAGCAGTGGCAAAAGTACAGCTGTAGCATTAGCTTTGCTGTAGCACTGGCATTAGCTGTAGCATTAGCTTAGCTGTAGCATTGGCATTAGCTGTAGCATTGGCATTAGCTGAAGCAGTGGCAGAGGCATTATCTTAGCTGTAGCACTACTGTGGACTTAGCTGTGGCATTAGCATAAGATTTAGTATTAGCGTAAGTGAATGCTGCAGTATTAGCTGTAATGCTAGCAGTAGCATAGAATTGGCTGTGGTGCTGGCGTGGCCTGTGGCATAGTTGAGCATTAGGTTTAGTGCAATACAGGTTGTAGCGTAAGCTTAAAGTTTTAGCATTAGCATGAGCTGAAGCATAAGCACGTAGCTAGCATTAGCATGAGCTGAAGCATGCACGCGCTGCAGCATAAGCACCAGCTATAGAATAAGCATGAGCTGTAGCATAAGCACAAACTGTACCAGAACAGTTTAATGTGTTATAAGCACCAGCATTAGCTGTAATGTTAGCTTTGTTGCAGCCTCTGCATGTCTGTAGGCAAAAGCACAGCTGTAGCATTAGCTTTGCTGTAGCACTGGCGTTAGCTGTAGCATTAGCATTAGTTTAGCTGTAGCACTACTGTGACTTAGCTGTAGCACTAGTGTGTTATAACCAGTGAATGCTGCAGCATTAGCTGTAATCTTAGCTGTAGAATTATTTATTTAGCTTTTGTTGACCGCAAGTGCACTAGACAAATCCTTCTCATTTTCAGGCACGCACTCGTGGAGGGATACAGATGAATGCCAACTGACCTTGAACCAGATTAAGCTGTTGGTGGTATTTTAGTGAATGAGGGAAATTGTCAGACACCGGGAAATTCCCCAACTCTTCGATAAGTGCCAAGGGATCTTTAACATCCACCTGAACTATCACCAATCCAGGCAGATGGGACCTCGGTTTAACGCTCTCATCCGAAAGATTGCACCTTCAGAAATGCAGCACCTCTCACGCTTGCATTACAGTGTCAGTACTTGGGTATTATCCCAGTTGCCAGAAGTGGAACTGAACCCACAGCCTTCTGATCTCCTGGCCTCAGAGGTGAGTGTGCTAGCTACTGATTCATTATAATTAGCATGAGCTGTAGCATTAGCGTAAGCTGTTACATAAGCTGGAAGCATTAGGTTTAGTGCAAGAGTAAGCTGTAGCTAAGCATGAGTTGCAGCATAAGCATGAGCTGTAGCATAAGCACAAGCCTGCATAAGCAGTTTTAATGTAAGCATGCTACCAGTATTAGCTGTGGTGTTAGCATTGTTATAGCCCAGCATAGCTGCAGGCTGTGCAACAGCAATTAGCTTAGCCGTAGCATTGGCAATAGCTGAAGTTTGGCATTACATTAGCTTAGCTGTAGCACTACTGTGACCAAGCTGCAGCATTAGCGCAAGTGAACGCCAGCATTAGCTGTAACGCCAGCAGTACGCATTAGCCGTAGCATTAGCATAAGCTGCCGTGCTGTTGCCATTAGGTTTTAGTGCAAGAGCAAACTGCAGCGAAGCACGAGCTGCAGCATAACCACGTAGCTGTGGCATAAGCAGTTTTAAAGTACATAAGCACTAGCATCAGCTGTAGTGTTAGCTTTGCTGTAGCTTCAGCATAGTTTTAGTGAAAGCATAACTGTGGCAAAGTATAGCTGTAGCATTAGGTAAGCTGTAGCATTGGCATTTGCTGTAGCATTGGCATTAGCTTCAGCAGCAGCACCACTCGTGACTTAGCTGTAGCACCAGCGCAAGCAGTAAAAGCAGTGAACGCTGCAGCACAGCCGTAGCCTTAGCACAGCGGCAGCATTAGAGTAAGTTGTAGCATAAGCCGAAAGCCACGCTTAGAGCAAGAGTAAGCTGTAGCATACATAAACTGTAGCATGCTACTGAGCTGTGGCATGTTAGATGAGCGTGTCATACGTTCGAGCTGCAGCATAAGCACGAGCAGTACTATAAGCATTTTAAAAGTAAGCATAAGCACTAGCATTAGCTGTAGTGTTAGCATTGTTGTAGCCTCAGCATAGCTGTGGCAAAAGTATAGCTGTAGCATTGGCATTAGCTGAAGCATTGGCATTAGCATTAGCTTAGCTGTAGCACTACTATGGACTTAGCTGTAGCATTAGCATAAGCTGTAGCATTAGCGTAAGTGAATGCTGTACCATTAGCTGTAACGTTAGCAGTAGCATTAGCATTAGTTGTAGCATTGGCGTAAGTTGTAGTACGAGCTGAAGCATTAGGGTTTAGTGCAAAGCATAGGCTGTATGCTAACGCAAAGCCGTAGCATTACTAGCAACGCAGTGGAAGCTACAGCTACGAGCTGCAGCATAAGGATGAGCTGCCGCATGCTATTGAGCTGTAGCATACATGAGCTGTTGCACAATTATAAACCGTACTATAAACAGTTTTAATGTAAGCATAAGAACCAGCATTAGTTGTAGTGTTAGTTGCTGTCCTGTGCATATAGTGGCTAAAGCACAGCTGTAGCATTAGCTTTGCTGTAGCACTGGCATTAGCTGTGCATTTGCTTAGCTGTAGCATTAGCTTAGCTGTAGCATTGGCATTAGCTGTAGCATTGGCATTAGCTGAAGCAGTGGCAGAGGCATGAGCTTAGCTGTAGCACTACTGTGGACTTAGCTGCAGCATTAGCATGCTTTAGCATTAGTGCGTGAATGCTGCCGCAGCATTGCCGTAACGCTAGCAGCAGCATTAGCATTAGCCGTAATGCTGGCGTGAAGCTAGCATAAGCTGGAAGCATTAGGTTTAGTGCAAAGCATAGGTTGTAGCCGTTAAGCGAAGCTTTAGCAACAGCACGAGCTGGAAGCATAAGCATGAGATGCGCGACAAGCATGAGCCAGAAAGCGTGAAGTACGAGCGTTGCATAATTATAAACCATACTATAAACAGTTTTAATGTAAGCATAAGCACTAGCATTAGCTGTAGTGTTAGCTTTATTGTAGCCTCTGCATAGCATTGGCAAAAGTACAGCTGTAGCATTAACTTTGCTGTAGCACTGGCATTAGCTGTAGCATTAACTTAGCTGTAGCACTAGCATAAGCTGTAACGTTACTGAATGCTATATCATTAGCTGTAATGTAAGCATTAGCATTAGCTGTAGCGTTTGCGTAAGTTGTAGCATAAGTTGAAGCATTAGGTTTAGTACAAGCATAAGCTGTAGCATAAGCTAAGCTGTAGCATTAGCACGAGCTGAAGCATAAGCACGAGCTGTAGCATAAGCACGAGCTATAGAATAAGCATGAGCTGTAGCATAAGTACAAACTGTACCATAAACAGTTTTAATGTAAGCATAAGCACCAGCATTAGCTGTAATGTTAGCTTTGTTGTAGCCTCTGCATATCTGTGGCAAAAGTACAGCTGTAGCATTAGCTTTGCTGTAGCACTGGCATTAGCTGCAGCATTAGCATTAGGTTAGCTGTAGCACTACTGTGACTTAGTTGTAGCACTAGTGTAAGCTGTAACGTCAGTGAATGCTGTAGCATTAGCTGTAATCTTAGCTGTAGAATTATTTATTTATTATTTATTTAGCTTTTGTTGACCGCGTAAGTGCACTAGACAAATCCTTCCTGTTTTCAGGCACGACCCGGGGGAGGGGTATACAGACGAATGCCAACTGACCTTGAACCAGATTAAGCTGTTGGTGGTATTTTTAGTGAATGAGGGAAATTTGGCCAGGACACCCTGGAAATTCCCCAACTCTTTTCGATAACTGCCATGGGATCTTTAACATCCACCTGAACTATCACCAATCCAGGCAGATGGGACCTCGGTTTAACGTCTCATCCGAAAGACGGCACCTCAGAAATGCAGCACCCCTCTCACACTGCATTACAGTGTCAGTACTGGGGTATTATCCCAAGTGCCAGAAGTGGGAACTGAACCCACAGCCTTCTGATCTCCCGGCCTCAGAGGTGAGTGTGCTAGCTACTGATTCATTATAATTAGCATGAGCTGTAGCATTAGCTTAAGCTGTTGCATAAGCTGAAGCATTAGGTTTAGTGCAAGAGTAAGCTGTAGCGCAAGCATGAGCTGCAGCATAAGCACGAGCTGTAGCATAAGCACGAGCTGTAGCATGAGCACGAGCTGCACTATAAGCATTTTAAAAGTAAGCATAAGCACTAGCATTAGCTGTAGTGTTAGCATTGTTGTAGCCTCAGTATAGCTGTGGCAAAAGTATAGCTGTAGCATTGGCATTAGCTGAAGCATTGGCATTAGCATTAGGTTAGCTGTAGCACTACTGTGGACTTAGCTGAAGCATTAGCATAAGCTGTAGCATTAGCGTAAGTGAATGCTGTACCATTAGCTGTAACATTAGCAGTAGCATTAGCTGTAGCATTGGCGTAAGTTGTAGCATGAGCTGAAGCATTAGGTTTAGTGCAAGCATAGGCTGTAGCATAAATGAAAGCTGTAGCATTAGCACGAGTGGAAGCAGAAGCACGGAGCTGTACCATAAGCATGAGCTGTTGCATAAGCATGAGCTGTAGCATAAGCATGAGCTGTTGCATAAGTACAAACTGTACTATAAACAGTTTTAATGTAAGCATAAAAAACTAGCATTAGTTGTAGTGTTAGCTTTGTTGTAACCTCTGCATAGTAGTGGCAAAAGTACAGCTGTAGCATTAGCTTTGCTGTAGCACTGGCATTAGCTGTACCATTAGCTTAGCTGTAGCATTAGCTTAGCTGTAGCATTGGCATTAGCTGTAGCTGTGGCATTAGCTGTAGCAGTGGCAGAGGCATTATCTTAGCTGTAGCACTACTGTGGACTTAGCTGTAGCATTAGCTTAAGCTTTATCATTAGCGTAAGTGAATGCTGCAGCATTAGCTGTAACGTTAGCGGTAGCATTAGCATTAGCTGTAGCGTTGGCGTAAGTTGTAGCATAAGCTGAAGCATTAGGTTTAGTGCAAGCATAGGCTGTAGTGTAAGCGAAAGCTTTAGCATTAGCACGAGCTGAAGCATAAGCACGAGCTGTAACATAAGCATGGGCTGTAGCATAAGCATGAGCTTTTGCATAAGCATGAGCTGTAGCATAAGTACAAACTGTACTATAAACAGTTTTAATGTAAGCATAAGCACTAGCATTAGCTGTAGTGTTACCTTTGTTGTAGCCTCTGCATAGCAGTGGCAAAAGTACAGCTGTAGCATTAGCTTTGCTGTAGCATTGGCATTAGCCGAAGCATTGGCATTAGCATTAGCTTAGCTGTAGCACTACTGTGGACTTAGCTGTAGCATTAGCTTAAGCTGAAGCATTACCGTAAGTGAATGCTATAGCATTAGCTGTAACGTTAGCAGTAGCATTAGCTGTACCGTTAACGTAAGTTGTAGCATAAGCTGAAGCATTAGGTTTAGTGCAAGCATAGGCTGTAGCGTAATCTGTAGCATTAGCACGAGTTGAAGCATAAGCATGAGCTGTAGCATAAGCACGAGCTGTGGCATAAGCAGTTTTAATGTAAGCATAAGCACTAGCATGAGCTGTAGTGTTAGCTTTGCTGTAGCTTCAGTATAGTTTTGGTGAAAGCATAACTGTGGCAAAAGAATAGCTGTAGCATTAGCTAAGCTGTAGCACTGGCATTTGCTGTAGCATTGGCATTAGCTGTAGCATTGGCATTAGCTTAGCAGTAGCACTACTGTGACTTAGCTGTAGCACTAGCGTAAGCAGTAGCGTTAGTGAATGCTGTAGCATTAGCTGTAACATTACCTGTAGCTTTAGCATGCTGCAGCATTTGAGGTAAGTTGTGAGCATCAGCTGAAAGTTTCACGTTAGGGCAAAGTTTAAGCTGTAGCATAAGCATAAGCTGTGCAACAAGCACGAGCAGTGGCATAAGCATGAGCTGTGGCATAAGCACGAGCTGTGGCATAAGCACGAGCTGTAGCATAAGCACGAGCTGTACTATAAGCAGTTTAAATGTAAGCATCAGCACTAGCATTAGCTGTAGTGTTAGCATTGTTGTAGCCTTAGCATAGCTGTGCCAAAGTATAGCTGTAGCATTAACTTAGCTGTTGCATTAGCTTAGCTGTAGCATTGGCATTAGTTGAAGCATTGGCATTAGCTGAAGCATTGGCATTAGCATTAGCTTAACTGTAGCACTACTGTGGACTTAGCTGTAGCATTAGCGTAAGTGAAAGCTGCAGCATTAGCTCTAAGGTTAGCAGTAGCATTGCGTTGCTGTAGCGTTGGCGTGATGAGTTGTGCATAAGCTGAAGCGTTAGGATTAGTAATAAGCATAGGCTGTAGGGTAAACAAAAACTGTCGCATTAGCGCAAGCTGAAGCATAAGCACGAGCTGTAGAATAAGCATGAGCAGTAGCATAAGCATGAGCTGTACTATAAAGTTTTAATGTAAGTATAAGCAGTAGCATTAGCTGTAGTGTTAGCTTTGTTGTAGCCTCTGCATAGCATTGGCAAATGTACAGCTGTAGCATTAGCTTTGCTGAAGCACTGGCATTAGCTGTAGCATTAACTTAGCTGTAGCACTAGCATAAGCTGTAACATTACTGAATGCTATATCATTAGCTGTAACATAAGCATTAGCATTAGCTGTAGCGTTTGCGTAAGTTGTAGCATAAGCTGAAGCATTAGGTTTAGTACAAGCATAAGCTGTAGCATAAGCTAAGCTGTAGCATTAGAACGAGCTGAAGCATAAGCACGAGCTGTAGCATAAGCACGAGCTATAGAATAAGCATGAGCTGTAGCATAAGTACAAACTGTACCATAAACAGTTTTAATGTAAGCATAAGCACCAGCATTAGCTGTAATGTTAGCTTTGTTGTAGCCTCTGCATATCTGTGGCAAAAGTACAGCTGTAGCATTAGCTTTGCTGTAGCACTGGCATTAGCTGTAGCATTAGCATTAGGTTAGCTGTAGCACTACTGTGACTTAGCTGTAGCACTAGTGTAAGCTGTAACGTCAGTGAATGCTGTAGCATTAGCTGTAATCTTAGCTGTAGAATTATTTATTTATTATTTATTTAGCTTTTGTTGACCGCGTAAGTGCACTAGCCAAATCCTGCCTATTTTCAGGCACGACCCGGGGGAGGGGGATACAGACGAATGCCAACTGACCTTGAACCAGATTAAGCTGTTGGTGGTATTTTTAGTCAATGAGGGAAATTCCCAACTCTTTCGATAAGTGCCATGGGATCTTTAACATCCACCTGAACTATCACCAATCCAGGCAGATGGGACCTCGGTTTAACGTCTCATCCGAAAGACGGCACTCAGAAATGCAGCAACCTCTCACGCTGCATTACAGTGTCAGTACTGGGTATATCCAAGTGCCAGAAGTGGGAACTGAACCCACAGCCTTCTGATCTCCGCCTCAGAGGTGAGGTGTGCTAGCTACTGATTCATTATAATTAGCATGAGCCGTAGCATTGGCGTAAGCTGTTGCATAAGCTGAAGCATTAGGTTTAGTGCAAGAGTAAGCTGTGGCACAAGCATGAGCTGCAGCATAAGCACGAGCTGTAACATAAGCACGAGCTGTAGCACAAGCAGTTTTAATGTAAGCATAAGCACTAGCATTAGCTGTAGTGTTAGCATTGTTATAGCCTCAGCATAGCTGTGGCAATAGTATAGCTGTAGCATTAGCTTAGCTGTAGCATTGGCATTAGCTGAAGCATTGGCATTAGCATTAGCTTAGCTGTAGCACTACTGTGGCCTAAGCTGTAGCATTAGCGTAAGTGAATGCTATAGCATTAGCTGTAACGTTAGCAGTAGCATTAGCATTAGCTGTACCGTTAGCATATGCTGTTGCATAAGCTGAAGCATTAGGTTTAGTGCAAGAGTAAGCTGCAGCGTAAGCACAAGCTGTAGCATAACCACGAGCTGTGGCATAAGCAGTTTTAAAGTAAGCATAAGCACTAGCATGAGCTGTAGTGTTAGCTTTGCTGTAGCTTCAGTATAGTTTTAATGAAAGCATAACTGTGGCAAAAGTATAGCTGAAGCATTAGGTAAGCTGTAGCACTGGCATTTGCTGTAGCATTGGCATTAGCTTAGCAGTAGCACTACTGTCACTTAGCTGTAGCAGTAGTGTAAACAGTAGTGTTAGTGAATGCTGTAGCATTAGCTGTAACATTAGCTGTAACTTTAGCATATGCGGTATCATTAGAGTGAGTTGTAGCATAAGCTGAGAGACTTCGTTTAGGGCAAAATGCTGTAGCATAAGCATAAGCTGTAGCATAAGCACGAGCTGTGGCATAAGCATGAGCTGTGTCATAAGCACGAGCTGTAGCATAAGCACGAGCTGTAGCATAAGTACAAACTGTACCATAAACAGTTTTAATGTAAGCATAAGCACCAGCATTAGCTGTAATGTTAGCTTTGTTGTAGCCTCTGCATAGCATTGGCAAAAGTACAGCTGTAGCATTAGCTTTGCTGTAGCACTGGCATTAGCTGTAGCATTAACTTAGCTGTAGCACTAGCATAAGCTGTAACGTTACTGAATGCTATATCATTAGCTGTAACGTAAGCATTAGCATTAGCTGTAGCGTTTGCGTAAGTTCTAGCATAAGCTGAAGCATTAGGTTTAGTACAAGACATGCTGTAGCATAAGCTAGCTGCAGCATTAGCACGAGCTGAAGCAAAAGCACGAGCTGCAGCATAAGCACGAGCTATAGAATAAGCATGAGCTGTAGCATAAGTACAAACTGTACCATAAACAGTTTTAATGTAAGCATTAGCTGTAGCATTGGCATTAGCTTAGCAGTAGCACTACCGTGACTTAGCTGTAGCACTAGCATAAGCAGTAGCGTTAGTGAATGCTGTAGCACAGCTGTAACAATAGCTGTAGCTTTAGCATAAGCGTAGCATTAGAGTAAGTGTAGCATCAGCTGAAAGCTTAGCTTAGGGCAAGAGTAAGCGTGGTGCATAAGCATAAGCTGTAGCATAAGCACGAGCTGTGGTAAGCATGAGCTGTGGCATAAGCATGAGTTGTGGCATAAGCACGAGCTGTACTATAAGCATTTTAAAAGTAAGCATAAGCTTAGCATTGGCTGTAGTGTTAGCATTGTTGTAGCCTCAGCATAGCTGTGGCAAAAGCATAGCTGTAGCATTGGCATTAGCTGAAGCATTGGCATTGGCATTAGCATTAGCTTAGCTGTAGCACTACTGTGGACTTAGCTGTAGCATTAGCGTAAGTGAATGCTGTACCATTAGCTGTAACGTTAGCAGTAGCATTAGCATTAGCTGTAGCATTGGCGTAAGTTGTAGCATGAGCTGAAGCATTAGGTTTAGTGCAAGCATAGGCTGTAGCGTAAACGAAAGCTGTAGCATTAGCACGAGTGGAAGCAGAAGCATGAGCTGTAGCATAAGCACGAGCTGTTGCATAAGCATGAGGTGTAGCATAAGCATGAGCTGTTGCATAAGTACAAACTGTACTATAAACAGTTTTAATGTAAGCATAAGAACTAGCATTAGTTGTAGTGTTAGCTTTGTTGTAGCCTCTGCCTAGCAGTGGCAAAAGTACAGCTGTAGTGTTAGCTTTGCTGTAGCACTGGCATTAGCTGTAGCATTAGCTTAGCTGTAGCATTGGCCTTAGCTGTATCATTGGCATTAGCTGAAGCAGTGGCAGAGGCATTAGCTTAGCTGTAGCACTACTGTGGACTTAGCTGTAGCATTAGCATAAGCTTTAGCATTAGCGTAAGTGAATGCTGCAGCATTAGCTGTAACGTTAGCAGTAGCATTAGCATTAGCTGTAGCGTTGGCGTAAGTTGTAGCATAAGCTGAAGCATTAGGTTTAGTGCAAGCATAGGCTGTAGCGTAAGCGAAAGCATTAGCATTAGCACGAGCTGAAGCATAAGCATGAGCTGTAGCATAAGCATGAGCTGTAGCATAAGAATGAGCTGTTGCATAAGCATGAGCTGTAGCATAAGTACAAACTGTACTATAAACAGTTTTAATGTAAGCATAAGCACTAGCATTAGCTGTAGTGTTACCTTTGTTGTAGCCTCTGCATAGCAGTGGCAAAAGTACAGCTGTAGCATTAGCTTAGCTGTAGCATTGGCATTAGCTGAAGCATTGGCATTAGCATTAGCTTCACTGTAGCACTACTGTGGACTTAGCTGTAGCATTAGCATAAGCTGTAGCATTACCGTAAGTGAAAGTTGTAGCATTAGCTGTAACGTTAGCAGTAGCATTAGCATTAGCTGTACCGTTAACATAAGTTGTAGCATAAGCTGAAGCATTAGGTTTAGTGCAAGCATAGGCTGTAGCGTAATCTGTACCATTAGCACAAGTTGAAGCATAAGCATGAGCTGTAGCATAAGCACGAGCTGTGGCATAAGCAGTTTTAATGTAAGCATAAGCACTAGCATGAGCTGTAGTGCTAGCTTTGCTGTAGCTTCAGTATAGTTTTGGTGAAAGCGTAACTGTGGCAAAAGAATAGCTGTAGCATTAGCTAAGCTGTAGCACTGGCATTTGCTGTAGCATTGGCATTAGCTGTAGCATTGGCATTAGCTTAGCAGTAGCACTACTGAGACTTAGCTGTAGCACTAGCGTAAGCAGTAGCGTTAGTGAATGCTGTAGCATTAGCTGTAACATTAGCTGTAGCTTTAGCATAAGCGGTAGCATTAGAGTAAGTTGTAGCATCAGCTGAAAGTTTACGTTTAGGGATAGAGTAAGCTGTAGCATAAGCATAAGCTGTAGCATAAGCACGAGCAGTGGCATAAGCATGAGCTGTGGCATAAGAACGAGCTGTAGCATAAGCACGAGCTGTACTATAAGCAGTTTAAATGTAAGCATAAGCACTAGCATTAGCTGTAGTGTTAGCATTGTTGTAGCCTCAGCATAGCTGTGCAAAATATAGCTGTAGCATTAACTTAGCAGTTGCATTAGCTTAGCTGTAGCATTGGCATTAGTTGGAAGCATTGGCATTAGCCGAAGCATTGGCATAAGCTTAACTGTAGCACCACGGTGACCAGCTGCAGCATTAGCGTAAGTGAATGCTGCAGCATTAGCTGTAACGTTAGCAGTACCATTAGCATTTGCTGTAGCGCTGCGTAAGTTGTAGCATAAGCTGAAGCATTAGGATTAGTGCAAGCATAGGCTGTAGGGTAAGCAAAAGCTGTCGCATTAGCGCGAGCTGAAGCATAAGCACGAGCTGTAGCATAAGCACGAGCTGTAGCATAAGCACGAGCTGTAGCATAAGTACAAACTGTACTATAAAGTTTTAATGTAAGCATAAGCACTAGCATTAGCTGTAGTGTTAGCTTTGTTGTAGCCTCTGCATAGCATTGGCAAAAGTACAGCTGTAGCATTAGCTTTGCTGTAGCACTGTCATTAGCTGTAGCATTAACTTAGCTGTAGCACTAGCATAAGCTGTAACGTTACTGAATGCTATATCATTAGCTGTAACGTAAGCATTAGCATTAGCTGTAGCGTTAGCGTAAGTTGTAGCATAAGCTGAAGCATTAGGTTTAGTACAAGCATAAGCTGTAGCATAAGCTAAGCTGTAGCATTAGCATGAGCTGAAGCATAAGCACGAGCTGTAGCATAAGCACGAGCTATAGAATAAGCATGAGCTGTAGCATAAGTACAAACTGTACCATAAACAGTTTTAATGTAAGCATAAGCACCAGCATTAGCTGTAATCTTAGCTTTGTTGTAGCCTCTGCATATCTCTGGCAAAAGTACAGCGGTAGCATTAGCTTTGCTGTAGCACTGGCATTAGCTGTAGCATTAGCATTAGGTTAGCTGTAGCACTACTGTGACTTAGCTGTAGCACTAGTGTAAGCTGTAACATCAGTGAGTGCTGTTGCATTAGCTGTAATCTTAGCTGTAGAATTATTTATTTATTATTTATTTAGCTTTTGGTGACCGCGTAAGTGCACTAGACAAATCCTGCCTATTTTCAGGCACGACCCGGGGGAGGGGGATACAGACGAATGCCAACTGACCTTGAACCAGATTAAGCTGTTGGTGGTATTTTTAGTGAATGAGGGAAATTTGGCCAGGACACCGGGGAAATTCCCCAACTCTTTTCGATAAGTGCCATGGGATCTTCAACATCCACCTGAACTATCACCAATCCAGGCAGATGGGACCTCGGTTTAACGTCTCATCCGAAAGACGGCACCTCAGAAATGCAGCAACCCTCTCACGCTGCATTACAGTGTCAGTACTGGGGTATTATCCCAAGTGCCAGAAGTGGGAACTGAACCCACAGCCTTCTGATCTCCCGGCCTCAGAGGTGAGTGTGCTAGCTACTGATTCATTATAATTAGCATGAGCTGTAGCATTAGCGTAAGCTGTTGCATCAGCTGAAGCATTAGGTTTAGTGCAAGAGTAAGCTGTAGTGCAAGCACGAGCTGCAGCATAAGCATGAGCTGTAGCATAAGCACGAGCTGTGGCATAAGCAGTTTTAATGTAAGCATAAGCACTAGCATTAGCTGTAGTGTTAGCATTGTTATAGCCTCAGCATAGCTGTGGCAATAGTATAGCTGTAGCATTAGCTTAGCTGTAGCATTGGCATTAGCTGAGACATTGGCATTAGCATTAGCTTAGCTGTAGCACTACTGTGGACCAAGCTATAGCATTAGCGTAATGAATGCTATAGCATTAGCTGTAACGCTTGCAGTAGCATTAGCATTAGCTATGCGCTAGCATAAGCTGCCGCATAAGCTGAAGCATTAGGTTTAGTGCAAGAGTAAGCTGCAGCGTAAGCATCTAGCTGAAGCATAACCACTGAGCTGTGGCATAAGCAGTTTTAAAGTAAGCATAAGCACTCAGCATGAGCTGTAGTGTTAGCTTTGCTGTAGCTTCAGTATAGTTTTAGTGAAAGAATAACTGTGGCAAAAGTCTAGCTGTAGCATTAGGTAAGCTGAAGCACTGGCATTTGCTGTTGCATTGCTGTAGCATTGGCATTAGCATAAGCTGTAGCATTAGCGTAAGTGAATGCTGTAGCACTAGCTGTAACAATAGCTGTAGCTTTAGCATAAGCGGTAGCATTAGAGTAAGTTGTAGCATCAGCTGAAAGCTTACGTTTAGGGCAAGAGTAAGCTGTAGCATAAGCATAAGCTGTAGCATAAGCACGAGCAGTGGCATAAGCATGAGCTGTGGCATAAGCACGAGCTGTAGCATAAGCACGAGCTGTACTATAAGCAGTTTAAATGTAAGCATAAGCACTAGCATTAGCTGTAGTGTTAGCATTGTTGTAGCCTCAGCATAGCTGTGGCAAAAGTATAGCTGTAGCATTAACTTAGCTGTTGCATTAGCTTAGCTGTAGCATTGGCATTAGTTGAAGCATTGGCATTAGCTGAAGCATTGGCATTAGCATTAGCTTAGCTGTAGCACTACTGTGGACTTAGCTGTAGCATTAGCGTAAGTGAATGCTGCAGCATTAGCTGTAACTTTAGCAGTACCATTAGCATTAGCTGTAGCGTTGGCGTAGCCCATGTTTGAAGCATTAGGATTGGTGTGCATAGGCTGTAGGGTAAGAAAAGCTGTAGCATTAGCGGGCTGAAGCATATGCCGCAGCTGTAGCATAAGTATGAGCTGCTGCACAAGTACAAACTGTACTATAAAGTTTTAAATGCTAAGCATGCCAGCATGAGCTGTAGTGTTAGCTTTGCTGTAGCTTCAGTATAGTTTTAGTGAAAGCATAACTGTGGCAAAAGCATAGCTGTAGCATTAGGTAAGCTGTAGCACTGGCATTTGCTGTAGCATTGGCATTAGCTTAGCAGTAGCACTACTGTCACTTAGCTGTAGCACTAGCATAAGCAGTAAGCGTTAGTGAGATGCTGTAGCATTAGCTGTAACATTAGCTGTAACTTTAGCATAGCGGTGGCATTAGAGTAAGTTGTAGCATAAAGCTTACGTTTAGGGCAAGAGTAAGCTGTAGCATAAGCATAAGCTGTAGCATAAGCACAGCTGTGGCATGCTACGAGCTGTGGCATAAGCACGAAGCGTGGCATAAGCACCCAGCCAGGCATACAACAAGCCGTGGCATAAGCATTTTAAAAAGTAAGCACAAGCACTGAAGCATTAGCTGTAGTGTTAAGATTGTTGTAGCCTCAGCATAGCTGTGGCAAAAGTATAGCTGTAGCATTGGCATTAGCTGAAGCATTGGCATTGGCATTAGCATTAGCTTAGCTGCAGCACTACTGTGGACTTAGCTGTAGCATTAGCATAAGCTGTAGCATTAGCGTAAGTGAATGCTGTACCATTAGCTGTAACGTTAGCAGTAGCATTAGCATTAGCTGTAGCGTTGGCGTAAGTTGTAGCATGAGCTGAAGCATTAGGTTTAGTGCAAGCATTGGCTGTAGCGTAAACGAAAGCTGTAGCATTAGCACGAGTGGAAGCATAAGCATGAGCTGTAGCATAAGCACGAGCTGTAGCATAACGAGCTGTAGCATAAGCATGAGCTGTTGCATAAGCACAAACTGTACTATAAACAGTTTTAATGTAAGCATAAGAACTAGCATTAGTTGTAGTGTTAGCTTTGTTGTAGCCTCTGCATAGCAGTGGCAAAAGTACAGCTGTAGCATTAGCTTTGCTGTAGCACTGGCATTAGCTGTAGCATTAGCTTAGCTGTAGCATTAGCTTAGCTGTAGCATTGGCATTAGCTGTAGCATTGGCATTAGCTGAAGCAGTGGCAGAGGCATTAGCTTAGCTGTAGCACTACTGTGGACTTAGCTGTAGCATTAGCATAAGCTTTAGCATTAGCGTAAGTGAATGCTGCAGCATTAGCTGTAACGTTAGCAGTAGCATTAGCATTAGCTGTAGCGATGGCGTAAGTTGTAGCATAAGCTGAAGCATTAGGTTTAGTGCAAGCATAGGCTGTAGCGTAGCGATAAAGTTTTAGCATTAGATGGAAGGAAGCAAGCACGAGCTGTAGCATAAGCATGAGCTGTAGCATAAGCATGAGCTGTAGCATAAGTACAAACTGTACTATAAACAGTTTTAATGTAAGCATAAGCACTAGCATTAGCTGTAGTGTTACCTTTGTTGTAGCCTCTGCATAGCAGTGGCAAAAGTACAGCTGTAGCATTAGCTTAGCTGTAGCATTGGCATTAGCTGAAGCATTGGCATTAGCATTAGCTTAGCTGTAGCACTACTGTGGACTTAGCTGTAGCATTAGCATAAGCTGTAGCATTAGCGTAAGTGAATGCTGTAGCATTAGCTGTAACGTTAGCAGTAGCATTAGCATTAGCTGTACCATTAACGTAAGTTGTAGCATAAGCTGAATCATTAGGTTTAGTGCAAGCATAGGCTGTAGGGTAAGCAAAAGCTGTAGCATTAGCGCGAGCTGAAGCATAAGCACGAGCTGTAGCATAAGCATGAGCTGTTGCACAAGTACAAAGTGTACTATAAAGTTTTAATGTAAGCATAAGCACTAGCATTAGCTGTAGTGTTAGCTTTGTTGTAGCCTCTGCATAGCATTGGCAAAAGTACAGCTGTAGCATTAGCTGTAGCATTAACTTAGCTCTAGCACTAGCATAAGCTGTAACGTTACTGAATGCTATATCATTAGCTGTAACGTAAGCATTAACATTAGCTGTAGCGTTGGCGTAAGTTGTAGCATAAGCTGAAGCATTAGGTTTAGTACAAGCATAAGCTGTAAGCATAAGCTGCTTGCAGCATTGGCACCCAGCCGGAAGCATATGGCTGAGCTGTGTAATTACAAGCACGCAGCTATAGAATAAGCATGAGCTGTAGCATAAGTACAAACTGTACCATAAACAGTTTTAATGTAAGCATAAGCACCAGGATTAGCTGTAATGTTAGCTTTGTTGTAGCCTCTGCATATCTGTGGCAAAAGTACAGCTGTAGCATTAGCTTTGCTGTAGCACTGGCATTAGCTGAAGCATTGGCATTAGCTGTAGCATTAGCATTAGCATTAGCTTAGCTGTAGCCCTACTGTGGACTTAGCTGTAGCATTTGCATAAGCTGTAGCATTAGCGTAAGTGAATGCTGTGGCATTAGCTGTAGCGTTGTAGTAGCATTAGCATAAGCTGTAGCATTAGCGTGGGGTTGTAGCATAAGCTGAAGCATTGGGTTTAGTGCAAGCATAAGCTGTAAGCGTCAAAAGCGTAAGCTGTAGCGTTAGCACGAGCTATAGCATAAGCATGAGCTGCAGCATGTTAACGCGAGCTATGGCATAAGCACGAGCTATAGCATAAGCTACGAGCCGTAGCATGCTACGAGCTGTAGCACAAGTACAAACTGTACTATAAACAGTTTTAATGTAAGCATAAGCACTAGCATTAGCTGTAGTGTTAGCTTTGTTGTATCCTCAGCATAGCTGTGGTGTTAGCACAGCTGTGGCAAAAGAATAGCTGTTGCATTAGCTTAGCTGTAGCATTAGGTTAGCAGTAGCACTGGCATTAGCTGCAGCTGTAGCATTGGCATTAGCTGCAGCGTTAGCATTAGCATAGCTGTAGCACAATTGTGACTTAGCTGTAGCACTAGCGTAAGATGTAGCATTATTGAATGCTGTAGCGTTAGCTGTAACGTTAGTTGTAGCATTGGCATAAGCTCTAGTATTAGCGTAAGTTGCAGCATAAGCTGAAACATTACGTTTAGTGCAAGAGTAAGCTGTTGCTTAAGCATAAGCTGTAGCATAAGCCTGAGCTTTGGCATAAGCACGAGCTGTGACATAAGCATGAGCTGTATTATAAACAGTTTTAATGTAAGCATAAGCACTAGCATGAGCTGCAGTGTTAGCTTTGATGTAGCCTCAGCATAGCTGTGGCAAAATTATAGCCGTAGCATTAGCTTAGCTGTAGCATTGGCATTAGCTGAAGCATTGGCATTAGCTGTAGCGTTAGCATTAGCATTAGCTTAGCTGTAGCACTACTGTGGAATTAGCTGTAGCATTAGCATAAGCTGTAGCATTAGCGTAAGTGATTGCTGTAGCATTAGATGTAACGTTAGTAGTAGCATTAGCATAAGCTGTAGCATTAGCGTAAGTTGTAGCAAAAGCTGAAGCATTAGGTTTAGTGCAAACATAAGCTGTAGCATAAGCGTAAGCTGTAGCATAAGCACAAGCTGTAGCATAAGCATGAGCCATAGCATAAGCACGAGCTATAGCATAAGCATGAGCTGTGGCAAAACCCTGAGCTGAGGCATAAGTACGAGCTGTATTATAAACAGCTTTAATGTAAGCATAAGCACTAGCATTAGCTGTAGTGCTAGCTTTGTTGTTGCCTCAGCATTGCTGTGGCAAAATTATAGCTGAAGCATTTGCCTAGCTGTAGCATTGCATTTGCTGAAGCATTGGCATGAGCTGTAGCACTGGCATTAGCTGAAGCATTGGTATTAGCTGTAGCGTTACCATTAGCATAACCTTACCTGTAGCACTATTGTGGACTTAGCTGTAGCATTAGCGTAAGTTGTAGCTTAAGCCGAAGCATTAGGTTTAGTGCAAGCATAAGCTGTAAGCATAAGCTAACTAGCTATAGCATAAGCACGAGCTGTGGCATAAGTACGAGCTGTGAAATAAGCACGAGCTGTGGCATAAGCATGAGCTGTAGCATAAGCACGAGCTGTGGCATAAGCACGAGCTGTGGCATAAGCACGAGCTGTAACATAAGCATGAAATGTAGCACAAGTACAAACTGTAGTATAAATAGTTTTAATGTAAGCATAAGCACTAGAATTAGCTGTAGTGTTAGCTTTGTTGTAGCCTCAGCATAGCAGTGGCAAAAATATATCTGTAGCATTAGCTTAGCTGTCGCACTGGCATTAGCTGTAGCATTAGCATTAGCTTAGCTGTAGCACTAGCGTAAGCTGTAGTGTTAGTGAATGCTGTAGCGTTAGCAGTAATCCTAGCTGTAGATTTATTTATTTATTATTTATTAAGCTTTTGTTGACCGGGTAAGTGCACTAGACAAATATTGCCTATTTTCAGGCACAACCCGGGGGAGAGGGATACAGATGATTGCCAACTGACCCTGAACCAGATTAAGCTGTTGGTCGATTTTTATTGAATGAGGGAAATTTGGCCAGGACACCGGAAATTCCTACTGCTCGCCAGTAGGGGGACAGGTTGTTGCTGGATAGCAGGTCAGTTGGTGACCTGCATGCAAGAGGATGGAAGTGGAGGAGGCGGAGCAGCCGAGGGCTGCAAATGA
Source organism: Neoceratodus forsteri (assembly GCA_016271365.2). NCBI lineage: Eukaryota > Metazoa > Chordata > Ceratodontiformes > Ceratodontidae > Neoceratodus > Neoceratodus forsteri. The sequence goes on along the minus strand of CM028132.1, from coordinate 413,734,185 downwards.
ACCAATGCTTCTACTAGGAACAACAGAGACTACAGAGGAATATAGGAAGGAGAAGAAAAGACCAATTTGTTTCAACGGAGGATTTAACATTTATAACAAATATGCCAATATTAGAGTCAACGGAGTTTACACCTAAGGTGAGACAACTAAAAATAAACTGGAAACATTACAACATGAGCAGAGAAAAGCAGCAGAAGAATTAAAAGCACTGGCATGCAACAAAACGGAGCAACTTACAAAACCAAACAACGGGCAAATCGGTACAAGTCCTGGTAACACGAGTCCCAAACAATCCTTGAGTGGTGTTTGCAGTAGAAGAAGAAGGATGAAGTTCAGACAGATAAGGTGACCAAATGAGCGATAATTTGAATGATGTGCCTTCACAGAGTTGAACTGGAGACCGAGAGGGAAACAGGAACAACGACAACAAATATTGCAGGTGCACAAGGACGTTGTAATGAGAAAGGAAGAGAGACAGGGGACAGTTGGACGGACAAGGAAGTCCTGTATTGAATTCAAGGGTTTTGTATTTCAGCCTGGAAACAATATGGAGAATCGGACTACAGAACAGGAGAAAAACTGCATCTATCAAACGGTGCCAGGAATACAGACTGGGGTAATAGACTTTTCATTCAACAAACGACTGGTGGATAAGGTAGGAGAAGAAGGAAAGGAAAAAGAATGGCATTGACTTTGCAAATGTAACTTGATACTGCCTATAGTGGGAACAGATGGACAGTTAATTACTGATCAGCAAGGGAAAAAGAAACAGTGGTAGGCAATATCTGTACTGCACCTATTTCTACTGATAACTGGTCCCCACAGAAAGCGTTAAGTGAAGGGGTTGGACATTGATAATGGATCGGAAACCCACTGACTGGGACCAAAATTAAATTTCTCCCAAAATGAACCTACTTGGAAACCAAAGATACAAGAAGCTGGTAACTCACAAGAGTGTGAAAAGAGGATAAATGGAATGAGGAGGTACCCTATGGAGAGTTCAACTGGGGAAAAGAAACCTTCAATGCCTAGGGTACAAGCACAAGGGGAGGCACAGGACCGTGAGTAACTCAGTGGGGATAAACCATTGATGTCAGAGTTATTTTCTAAAATTAAACAGGACGCTGCACTCGTAGAAATGCGGTACGATTAGGTATAAAGGAGGTTTAGAGGTTCGACCTGACAGGTAGTATGTGGGAAAAAGTTTATTAAAGGAGTCTTTGCATTTTCACCTAGAGAGGTGTTTGCACTTATTAATATTTCTGGAGAGGATAATTTGATGTGAGTTTTGCTCTACCTATGCTCTTGATATGTTTTGGGAAAGATATGCAAGTTAAATTTTCCCCTTGTGGACTCCATTTATGGTAATACCTTTAACAAAGCCTTTAATTAAATATGTCACTGTTATGTTTAGAAATGAGGGGTGCATATTGATGATATTATTTACTGGCTAGGCCAAAATGTGAAATTCAAAGTGACCCTGAAGCAATACTAGATTCAGAGCACCCTGGACAGGGGTTAGCGTTTTAAAGTAAAATTAAGGCAGACAGAGGCAGGTATTGAACACATTCCTAATTCTTTTTATTAGGGAGGGATAGAGGGGTGTGTTTCTATGCGGACAACCACGCGCATGTTATAAATGTGGGGCTAGGACGATTTATCAAGTTCATGTGACAAACCTAGATGTGAAAACTGTGGAGAAGTGGGCCATAGTAATATTACAGTGTGTTAGCTTCACAAAGTGTGATTTGTGTGAAGAGGCAGGACATGTATTTGCTGATTGTACATAGGCGCAAAAAATAAAGGTTGTTGTGCGAGTCCAGATCTATTAATTCAGAAAGCACAGGATTCGGATAATAGGAAAACCTTGGTTGGTTCCACACAGCCCACGGTAGACATAACCACAGGGATACATCAAATGGACAAGGACAGATGTACCGAAAGTAGCCAGTCAAAATGGCACTTCAAACCCTAGATACAGGGGAAACTTCAGAAGAGAAAGGTAACAACAACAGAGACCTTCGACTCCAGTGGTTGCTGCTGTTAGATGTTCCTCACGAAATGTTAAAAACCTTTCTCAACAGCCGATTTTGGAAGTGGAAACCAGTAATTCTTTTGCCTTACTGACCAGTCAATGGGGAGAATCAGATATGGATGGACCGGAGGATGATTCCCAGTTGATAACGGACAGTCCACCTTCCTCAATAGGCTTACAAGAGGATTATAAAGGAAAGAAAAAGAAAAGGAGGAAAAAAGATAGGTGAAGGTAGACTTTGAATAGAATGCTGCAATTTAGGTTAGGTTCAGTGAATGTACACAGTATATTGAATTATAAGAGACGGCAGATAATTTATGATTCCGCTCATGCTGCTAGTTAGATGTCTGTTTAATACAAGAAACCTGGATATATAATATGTCACAGTTAGGTGTTTTCAACAAGAATGGTGCTGGGGCCCATCCTATTGGTCCTTTGGCCGCAGTCAGCAGATGGCATAGGTTTTTTTTCATTCCTATGAGTTTTCTTTAATTAGGTTGATAGATTTGATACTAGGACGGTTGATGATCTTAGATGGGATGTGGAAAGGCAGGTCTTGTAGATTTATTAATGTATATGGTTCACAGCTTAAAGCAGAAAGGGTTGCACTTTGTAATATGTTACAGCCTTATTTATTGACTTCACTGGAGGTGTTTTTGTGTGATTTTAATTGTACTTTATTAGATGTTGAGAATCCAATTAAAAGAAAAAATAAAAGATTTATTGTGATACTAGGGCACTTTATAAAATGATCCATTCTGCAGGTTTAATTAATGGTAGTAGTAAACAGAGTTCAGGCCCACGTTTACATTCAAAAGGAATCAATTTACTTCTACTATAGATTATATTTTTCTATCCAGACAAATTTTTTTACATATCAAACATGCCCAGTGTCCTTTTCTGATCATTTGCTTGTTACTTTGTAATGTTTCTCCTTCCGTAATCTGAGAAGGCAGAAAGCAAGATGGAAATTGAATCCTTTATTATTGACCTCAAAGAAATATTGGAAAAAATTCAGTTGTTGTTAACAGCACGATTATCAGTAGAATTTTATACAGCTCAAAGAGTAAATGGTGGAAGGATTCTAAGGATGACATTTGTCATCTATTACAACAGCAAGGAAAAGCAAAGGCAATAATGATTTTTACACTATTTAAAATTAAGACAGCAATTATATAATTTATTTTCAATAGCCATATATTTCCTCAATGGAATATGATTCACAGATTAGGTTAGTAAAAGCTCAGCTTTTGAAAGTTCAGTATAATAGGCCAGAACTCTAACTGGGCAGTTTATGTTATGGGATCAAGAAGCAGCCGGAGGGGATCCATATGCTGCTTTTAAAATTTATACACAAGCCACACATTTGACTACACTCGAATAAGGTGGGTCTGTTAGTACAAGATCAGAAGTCGCTTTCTTCAATTATTAAACAATTATTTTGGAATATAAGCCAGCTAGGCCTCCAACTGTTCAGAACATTAAGGACTTTCTAGAACAGATTCAGGTACCAGACCATGGGATAGAGTCCTCAGAGGTGCTTAGGCCAGTTACGACACAGGAAATAATTGAAGCCATTAAAATACAAAATACAGGAACTTCCCGGGATTGATGGATTAACAGCAGAACTATATAAAGCTTTTCCAATGGAATTTGCAAATGTTTGGTTATTGTATTTAATGCATTTCTGATAACCTGACTTTCCAAGCTGGTTTGCAGAGGGGTTGCTGATTTTTATATAAGTCAGGTGATAAATTTGACTTAAAAATTGGAGACCAATTACGCTCTGAATGTAGATTATAAATTATTTATGAGAATCTTGAATGAGAGATTAAAACAATTAGCAGTAAGAGTACTTTCCCATATCAGTTTTGTGGAGTGCCTGGGAAAAATATACACCAAGACCATATGGTCTTAAGAGATATAGTGGAGTTGGCAAAAGGCAAAGATATCAGGATGTATTGTCTCTGTTGACCAAATGAAGGCCTTTGATAGAGTATACCAACCTTTATTTGAATTCCACGAAGTATGGAGTTCCGAAGGTTTTATACACATTATAAAAGAACTTTATGATTCAGCAATAACACATCCAGTAATACAACTTGAGATACGGAAGGATTTCATATTCCCACTGAGTACAAAGGTTGTCCATTAAGCCCTTGTTATATGTATTTACGATTGATTCACTGATTAGATCTATTAATACAAACACTGTGTGACAGGAATTGGTTGGACTGTTGATGTGATAAGTGGTATATACAAGCTTATGCTGATGATTTGTGTGTTTTTTCTGATAGTTCACAAGTAAAGTTATTTTTAGATTACATGGAAGAATATGCAGTATTGGCAAATTCAGCTATTAACAAAACAAAAAGTAAAGGAGTATTTATTGGAACCAATGACATAGCTGAGGTAATAGTACAAGGTCTTCAGATTTCTGTGATCCAATCAAAATATTGGGTTTATTTTATGGACCAAATAATATACCAGAATTTAATTGGATGACAGTATTAAAGTCTATTGATCTTAAAATTAGTATTTGGAAACATTGGAAACTGGATAAAATTAAAAGGGTTAGATTATTAAAAATTTATTGTTCCAAAGTTACTATACACAGCATTAATTTTCCCTTTGCCCTCATTCTTGGAAACCAGATTATATAGTTTATTTTTTCAGATGTTGTGGGTAGTAGGCTTAACTCGATTAGAGACAATTTACATACTTGAAAAACAGAAAGGTGGACTAGGAATGATAGATCCGGTTGTTTTTTTGCCACTCTATTTATTTCAACCAATAGCAAATTAGGATGGAAGTGACCTTTGGGAAACATTGGATTGTTACATAGACAAGTCATGGGGAGATATTATACTCTTTGGAACAATAGACCACCAAACGATACCGACACTGTTACTTCCAGTATATTACATTCCAATTGCAAAAAAATTGTTTAAATGGGGTTAGAAGCACAGGTGGTCAAAGTTAGTTCAGGTTCGCAGCTGTATAAATCTGTCTTACTTCAATTATATCCAGTGAACCAGAGTTTAAGAACTGTCATAAGGACTATAGGAAGGAGGTTTTAAGTAAATTAAATAACACAAGATTACCTACTTATATGTGGGACACCTTATGGCTTATGGTATATGGTCGAATTGAGTTAGAGGGAATGCCAACATAAACCTTTACAGGAACGAAACTGTCCATTTTAGAGTGTATAGCACAAGAAGAAACAGTTCAACATTTTCTTTTTGAATGTTCCTATGCTACTAACCTATGGAAGTTTTTAGAGACGATGGGATATGAAATGGCTAGTATGTATGGATTATGAGATATTAGTATTGGGTCATGTTCCTCAATTTCTGGTTATTATACCATAAAGATACTTTACAAATTTTTGCAGCACATTGGTATACTATTTGTGGCAAGCTAGATGCCAATGGTACTCTATCAAAGATTAATGCCTTATGACACGGTTCAGAGACTAATACAAGGGCTATGTACAGGATTTATAGTTATGATATTACATTTTTTCTTCCAAAAAGTGAGAGAATGGTGGAAAGGTTTTCAAAATTCATTAAATACAAATGAGAATTTTGAAACATTATGGATATAGAAATGTTCATTGAGAGTTTAGTATTTTTACAGATGCTTTATATTGAGTTTATAATTTCGATTTAGCCTTTTGTTAAAGTATATTATGTCTCTATTAAAAAAAGAGAGAAACTGGGAAGGGACTGTTATTAATATTATTAAGGGATATAGATTAATATTAATTGCAGATTTAATTTGTAGTAATATGAGGTAATACTATGGATACTGTGGTGTTTTTCCTTTGTCTGTATGTATATATATATGATTTGTGTTGTAAATTTCTCATATTATGTAACTGTGGCTTTGATATTGTTTGATGTTACTTTAATAAAATATTCCCCTACTCTGTGGCGGGGGAATCTTTGGTGGACGGACGCAAGATGGCCACTCAGCCCAAACCTACAGAGTCGATGGATGTGTCAGAGCTGCGGGAGTGGGCTTCCTCTCCTGCACCAGAGGAGATCTGTACTGAGAATATGCTGCAAGATGGATCTATGCCTGAAGAGTTTTTCTCCCTTGAGAATGCATCTCCTGAGGTGCCTGCACAGTCTGACCAACACGGTTTATCGGAAGACTATGCTGAGGTTTTGTCACATAAGGAGCGTTTGTTACAGGAGGCACTCGCTGATGTGGAAAGCTGCACCGAACGTAAAGCAAAGCTCTTACGAGAAATTGGAAGCGCTATGTCTGGATGCTCTAAGTTTGTCCGCCAGCTCCCCGTATCCGGGTCGCGAGTGGTTTGCGCGACGTCTAGTGAGGCGATGGAGTTGTCTATTACAACCCTTGCTCCGACTGCCGTGGACACTGTTCAGGATATGTCTGCAGTAAGTGCTTCTCCTTCAGTTCTTTCTGCCTCTCAATCATTGCTCCACACGGCTTTCACTGAATCTGATAAAAGTACTGCTTTGCCAGATGCCTTGCATCAGGTTAAGCGTTTTGGTATGTCAGCGACTATAATTAAACACGCTTCTGAGACTGTTTCTGCTCCTACTGGCACTATTCCTACCGGAGACGTTAGTAAGGGAGAGGACAGTGCTTCTCTAGTAATTGAGACATCTGGTGAACAGTCTGTTCCTCTTATATCCCTTGCTAAAGGCACAGTCTCTCCTGTACAATTTAAGGGTCCTTCTGTAGACTCCTCAGTTTCTCACCCTTGGTCTCCTGAAAGAGCTATTTCTGAGGCAGGATGGTTACAATCTCCTACTGGGGTGTGGGTGCCGGATCCCAACGATGTTACAGTACAGAAGTATAATAGCCTGAGCACCTCTTTGGATTTTGGTGCTTTACAACCTAACACTTCCAGACCTGTTATTCCTGTTATGACTAGTGTTACAGCTCCAGCTTGTGTTACTGCTTGCTCTGTTAATCAAACTTTTCCCAAGTCCAGATTGCCCACCACTACTAACTTGAATTCTGAAGTACCTGGTGATGTTCCCTGTACTAACTTTAAACTTTCTGATTTATTTACTAACAAAGGAGAACCTGCACCTCGTTGAAATGCTGTGAGATTATTGTATAAAGGTGGTTTAGAGGACCTTCCGGACAGGCTTTATATTTCTAAAGTGTTATTGAAAGGTTCAATGAAATTTCTGTCTTCAGATATTTATGAATTAATACATTTAGGAAATGCTAATTATGATATTAGCTTTAAAACCTCTGGGGTTTGGAACGCTTTTGGTCTGTATTTCAGATGGTTAAGAACTCCCTCTTGGACCCCTTTTATGGTCCTCTTACCAAACCTTTAGTAAAATTAATTACTATTTTATTTCGAATGAAGGAGTTCATATAGAAGATATCCTTTTGGTTGAGTAGGAGGTGTGAAATTTTAGACAAACCGGTTCCTATCCTGGATAGTGAACAAATTTGGAATGGGGGTTGGAAAATGCGAGTGAAATTATTTTCATCTAATAATGGGCTACAGCACCTTCCGAATAGTTTTTTTTTGGGAAGAGATAGAGGCAGTTTGTTTTATGTTGGTCAGCCTAAGGCCTGTTTTAAATGCGGTTCTAGAACCCATTTGAATACTGCTTGCGACACTCCACGTTGCTCCCACTGTTTTGAATTTGGCAATTTAGCTGCTAACTGTTTGAATTTATTTAAATGCAATTTGTGTGAGCAGACCGGACATGGCTATGCCAAGTGCCCGTGGGCTTCCCACAATAGAGATGATTGTCCCTCCCATGAAGGATTGATTACAGGTGCTCAGAATAATAATTCCATTTCAGCTAAGCCCTCTGGCGCTCTTCCTATACCTTCCCATACTCCCCCACCACAAGCTGACTCTAGCCCAGTTGGAGCAACTGTTCCAGATAGTCCAGCTTTGACGGTTGTACAAAACAGTGCACCATCTCTCCCTTTGGAAGTAGGTACCTCGGCAGCTTCCCAGTCCCCTATTCATGTTCTTGCTCCTTTGGATCAGGGTGAGACTTCTGATATGCCCCCCCCTTTATCCCAAGACATCCCTTTTAAAAAAGTGACGGCTAAAAAGCGTCATAGATCAGGAAAACTGGTTCCCTCTCAACAAGAGCCTAAGGCCCCTACGAGTAGTGATACTTCTGAGTCTTGGAAAGTGGGTAATAGCTATGCAGTTTTGGGATCAAAGGAAGAGTCAGAAGGTGATGAGTCTGATCATTCTTCTAAGGCCTCATTGATTACTGATCCTTTTCGAAGGGAGGATGGTGATATAGGAAAGACTGAAAACTCCTAGTAGTGCTCACGAGAGAAGGCGCAGTGTCTAAAGTTTCTTGATGGTCCAGCGTAAATGGGGTTTACAGGTGTATCTCTTTTTTTCCTTCATATAATGACCTAGTTGACAGTTACTACACTTAATGTTAATAGTATAAAAAGCCATAAAAAAATGGTAACAGCTTTGTCTTGTTTACAACATTTGCATACCGATATTATCTGTCTCCAGGATACAAGGTTAAAGACCAGTTATGAAGTTCAGCGAGCACGTAATCTTTGGTCATTAGGGATGTCCTTTTGGTCTAATGGTGAAAATCTCTGTGAAGGGTGGGGTTTTGTTTACAAATTCGGCCTTAAAGGTATCTAAGATGGTAGATATTTACCCAGGGCGATGCTTTTATTGGATATCAATTTTGGAAGTGAAAGATTCCGCTTGATTAATATAGATGCCCCACAGACCAAAGCTTTGAGAGTTGCGCCCTGAATGATATACACCTTATTTGTATACTTCCGCTTGATTGTTTGGGCTGGTGATTTCAATTGTGTTCTTAATATCAAAGATAGAGGGATGAAGACGACTAAATTGTTTTGTGATTCTCAGAAATTGAATCAGATTCTGGACACGGCCCAGCTTAAGGATGCTTATCGGAGCATTAACTGTGATGGGGGTAGGACATTTTTTAAGAATCAGTTATCAACACGTATAGATTTTATTTTTCTTTCTCTTTCTGTACAAATAATTAAGACTACCTTGAGGGTCTGGGAATTTTCTGATCATAAATCTTTAACAGTACAAGTGTCCTGGGAAGGTGCTCCATGTTGTAAAAAGAATATTTGGAGAATGAATGACTCCTTATTGTCTGATGAATCTGTGCAGAAAGCCTGGCGGTTAGAATTTAATGCTAGATTGTCAGTCCTGGATGTCTATGATGATGTTGCCTCCTGGTGGAAGATTCTAAACATAATTGGAAAGTTTTTTTCAATCATTTTCCCAAAAAAAATTAATTCACAATATTTGGAATATCTAAGATTGCGATCGCAATTACAAAAGCTAATATCTTTAACTGAAACCGAAGGTTTCGATTATAGTACTCAAATTGGACGTGTGAAACAACTCATGTTTCAATACAGATATGATAGGGCTAAATCTCTTGATTTTGAGCATAAGTTTGGTTTAAAATTGCATAAAAGTGCCTTAGATCCATTTAATGACTGTAAAAATAGAGTGGCGAATCGTGTCATTACGGAATTAACATCTGATTCTGGAGACCTAGTACGGACTCCAGCTGCTTTATTGGCGGTTGTGGCTAATTACTAAGCTAACTTGTATGGTGTAGATGACCACATTCGACCGGAATTGTTAGACCTAGACGGCCTTCACTTGCCTCACTTAAATTCTGCAGACAGTACCCATCTGTTGAACAAGATTTCTGAAACGGAAGTGAAAGACTCTATTTTTTCTTTGAACACGGACTCTGCTCCTGGTACAGATGGTTTTGGTGTAGCTTTTTATAAGACCTTCCATACTACTTTAGTCCCAATTTTGACATCTTTGTTTAACGAAATGTTGTCATCTGCTAGGTTGGCTCCTTCCATGAATCAAGCATTAGTTATTTTACTTTATAAAAAGGGCTTGAAAACTGATTTACGAAATTGGAGGACAATAAGTTTATTGAACACTGATTTGAAAATTTTAAGTAAAATCTTATTACGTAGACTTACACCGATAGTGGATTCATTGTTAAGTCCCTATCAAACCTGTTCTTTACCAGGCCGCTCCCAGAATGATAATTTATTACTTATTCGTGAACTTTTTTTCAGCATCTCAAACAGGTTCAGTGCAAGGTTATTTACTTAGCCTGGATCAGGAAAAGGCATTTGATTGTGTTTCACACAAATTTCTGTTTTCGGTTTTACAAGCTTATGGTCTCCCCAAAATATTCATTGCTTGGATACGGTTATTGTATCACTCTGCTTCCTTGATACCTAATATTAACGGTTGGTGTGGCCCTCCAATAGCAGTTCGGAGAGGCGTTAGGCAAGGATGCCCGTTAAGCCCTTTACTTTATGTTTTCTATATTGATATTTTTATTCGAATGGTGTGTGCTCATAGTGGTTTAGAAGGTGTGCGGCTGGCAGATAATGTTGCACCAATTAAAATTTTGGCATACGCAGATGATTTGGTGGTATGCTTAAACTCGCTACGAGAGGAACCTCAGTTTGCTACGGTTTTGGAGTTATTCTCTAAAGTTTCGGGGTTCAAAAATTAATTATGGCAAGAGCAAAGGATTTCCTTTTGGTCTCTCTCCTATTCCTGAATCTGGCACCCTTGCAGGAATTCATATTTCAAAAGCTCCAATAACCATTTTAGGAATTGTGTTTGGTGAAATAGATATGATGCATAGCAACTGGTCCCAGAAAATTAATATTGCTCAATCTGTCGTGGCTCATTGGAAAGGGAAACAAGTAGCAAAGCGTAAAAGAGTTTTGCTAATTAAAACTCTACTATTGCCAATTTTTTTGTATTTAAGTTATGTGTTTCCTCCCCCATCATCTGTATTTACAACTTTATATAGTGTTTTTTTTCAGGCCTTCTGGGGGAGTAGATTGAACCCCATTAAAAGAGGGTTTACATATAGACCTATTAGTCAGGATGGGGTAGGTATGATACATCCAATAGCCTTTTTTCTTGGTATATTTTTGTCGGTAATTTTGTCCTCTGTTACAGCCTGGTTTAAAGCCTTGGTCCCTTATGTAAATTTATGGTTTTGAAAGGCTTACCATTCTGGAAAAATGCTAATTGGACTTCTTTGTTTAGAATCCCTAAAATTCCTATGTATGGTAAAGGAGTTTTTTGTTTGATAAAAAAGTGGAACTTAACTATACCTGATTTGGAGACATTGACCCGAAAGCAATTATACAATGCTATTGTTTCCTCTGATTTTTCAGAACCCTTAATCTTTCCAGATTGTACTCCCTGGTCTCAAGAAAGAATTTTAAATTTACTCTCCCAAGGACGGATACCGGCCTTTATTTGGGATAGCGTTTGGTTGAGCTCTCATGGTAGATTGCCAGTGGGTAGTACCCATTAAGCACAAACAATTATGTGAATGATGGTATTTCGTGAACTCTGTATTTCAGAATTGGAAACACAGAAACACCTTTTTTTGGATTGCTCATATATTAAACCTTTCTGGGTCTGGTTAGCAAATAAATGGAAGGAACCTTTGTTTTCTTCCATTTCTTATACAACTTTAATGTACGGTTCAAATAAGGGTGCCTGGTCTAGGTATCCTTCTGATACGTTACTTTTGGGTTTTTTCGTTATTCGATTTTACATTTGGCAGTCGAGAACTTTTTGGTCAACTCAACAACGCACTGTTTTGTTTGATGAACTTTTTTACAATATATTGCATACTATTCATACAGTTTATAACTATGATAAGAAAAAGTATGGTCAACCTACATGCTCTGCTTTATGGGTGAATTGTTATGATTGGTTGACTTGAAGTTTGTTTCTGTTTTTTGCTTTATGAATTGATTTGTATCTTGTCTGGAGACCTCCATTTAATAAAAAATTCCCCTACTCTTCTCAATAAGTGCCATAGGATCTTTAACATCCACCTGAACTGCCACCAATCCAGGCAGATGGGACGTTGGTTTTACATCTCATCCGAAAGACGGCACCTCAGAAAATCAGCACCCCTCTCATGCTGCATTACAGTGTCAGTACTGGGATATTAACCCAAGTGCTAGATGTGGGAACTGAACCCACAGCCCTCTGATCTTCTGGCATCAGTGGCGAGTGTGCTACCTACAAATTAATTATAATTAACATGAGCTGTAGCATTAGCGTAAGTTGTAGCATAAGCTGAAGCATTAGGTTTAGTGGAAGCATAAGCTGTAGCATAAGCATAAGCTGTAGCTTAAGCACTAGCTATAGAATAAGCACGAGCTGTACTATAAACAGTTTTTTTGTAAGCATAAGCACCGGCATTAGCTGCAGTGTTAGCTTTGCTGTAGCCTCAGTATAGCTGTGGTGTTAGCATAGCTGTTACAAAAGTATTGCTGTAGCATTAGCTTAGCTGTAGCACTAGCATAAGCTGTAGCATTGACGTAAGTTGTAGGATAAGCTGAAGCATTAGGTTTAGTGCAAGCATAGGCTGTAGCATAAGCGTAAGCTGTAGCATAAGCGTAAGCTGTAGCATAAGCACTAGTTATAGCATAAGCATGAGCAAAAGAATAAGCACGAGCTATAGCATAAGCACAAGCTATAGCATAACCACGAGCTATAACATAAGCACGAGCTGTAGCATAAGCAAGAGCTATAGCATAAGCATGAGCTATAGCATAAGTTCAAACTCTACTATAAACACTTTTAATGTTAGCAGAAGCACTAGCATTAGCTGTACTGTAAGCTTTGTTGTACCCTCAGCATAGCTGTGCTGTTAGCTCAGCTGTGTCAAAAGAATAGCTGTTGCATTAGCTTAGCTGTAGCATTAGCTTAGCAGTAGCACTGGCATTAGCTGCAGCTGTAGCATTGGCATTAGCTGCAGTGTTAACATAAGCGTAGCTGTAGCACAACTGTGACTTAGCTGTGGCACTAGCGTAAGCTGTAGCATTAGTGAATGCTGTTGCATTAGCTGTAACGTTAGATGTAGCATTGGCATAAGCTCTAGCATTAGCGTAAGTTGTACCATAAGCTGAAACATTACGTTTAGTGCAAGAGTAAGCTGTAGCATAAGCATAAGCCGTAGCATAAGCCTGAGCTTTGGCATAAGCACGAGCTGTGGCATAAGCATGAGCTGTATTATAAACAGTTTTAACGTAAGCATAAGCACTAGCATGAGCTGTAGTGTTAGCTTTGTTGTAGCCTCAGCATAGCTGTATGAAAATTATAGCTGTAGCATTAGCTTAGCTGTAGCATTGGCATTTGCTGAAGCATTGGCATTAGCTGTAGCATTAGCATTAGCATTAGCTTAGCTATAGCACTACTGTGGACTTAGCTGTAGCATTAGCATTAGCGTAAGTGAATGCTGTAGCATTAGCTATAACTTTAGAAGTAGCATTAGCATAAGCTGCAGCATTAGCGTAAGTTGTAGCATAAGCTGAAGCATTAGGTTTAGTGCGAGCAAAAGCTGTAGCGTAAGCACGAGCTGTAGCATAAGCACAAGCTATAGCATAAGCACGAGCTATAGCATAAGAACAAGCTGTGGTATAAGCATGAGCTGAGGCATAAGCATGAGCTGAGGCATAAGCACGAGCTGTAGCATAAGCACGAGCTGTATTATAAACAGCTTTAATGTAAGCATAAGCACTAGCTTTAGCTGTAGTGTTAGTTTTGTTGCAGCCTCAGCATAGCTGTGGCAAAATTATAGCTGTAGCATCAGCCTAGCTGTAGCATTGGCATTTGCTGAAGCATTGGCATTAGCTGAAGCATTGATATTAGCTGTAGCATTAGCATTAGCTTTAGCTTACCTGTAGCACAACTGTGGACTTAGCTGTAACATTAGCATAAGCTGTAGCATTAGCATAAGTGAATGATGTAGCTTTAGCTGTAACGTTACCAGTAGCATTAGCAGAAGCTGTAGCTTTAGCGTAAGTTGTAGCAAAAGCTGAAGCATTAGGTTTAGTGCAAGCATAAGCTGTAGCATAAGCATAAGCTGTAGCATAAGCACTAACTATAGCATAAGCACGAGCTATAGCATAAGCACGAGCTGTAGCATAAGCATGGGCTATAGCTTAAGCATGAGCTATAGCATAAGCATGAGCTATAGCATAAGCTCAAACTCTACTATAAACAGTTTTAATGTTAGCAGACGCACTAGCATTAGCTGTAGTGTAAGCTTTGTTGTAGCCTCAGCATAGCTGTGCTGTTAACACAGCTGTGTCAAAAGAATAGCTGTTGCATTAGCTTAGCTGTAGCATTAGCTTAGCAGTAGCACGACTGTGACTTAGCTGTAGCACTAGTGTAAGCTGTAGCGTTAGTGAATGCTGTAGCATTAGCTGTAACGTTAGATGTAGCATTGGCATAAGCTCTAGCATTAGCGTAAGTTGTAGCATGAGCTGAAACATTACGTTTAGTGCAAGAGTAAGCTGTAGCATAAGCATAAGCTGTAGCATAAGCCTGAGCTTTGGCATAAGCACGAGCTGTGGCATAAGCATGAGCTGTATTATAAACAGTTTTAATGTAAGCACTAGCATGAGCTGTAGTGTTAGCTTTGTTGTAGCCTCAGCATAGCTGTGGCAAAATTATACCTGTAGCATTAGCTTAGCTGTAGCATTGGCATTTGCTGAAGCATTGGCATTAGCTGAAGCATTGGCATTAGCTGTAGCGTTAGCATTAGCATTAACTTAGCTGTAGCACTACTGTGGACTTAGCTGTAGCATTAGCATAAGCTGTAGCATTAGCCTAAGTGAATCCTGTAGCATTAGCTGTAACGTTAGTAGTAGCATTAGCATAAGCTGTAGCATTAGCGTAAGTTGTAGCATAAGCTGAAGCATTAGGTTTAGTGCAAGCATAAGCTGTAGCGTAAGCTGTAGCATAAGCACGAGCTGTAGCATAAGCATGAGCCATAGCATAAGCACGAGCTATAGCATAAGCATGAGCTGTGGCAAAAGCATGAGCTGAGGCATAAGCATGAGCTGTAGCATAAGCACGAGCTGCATTATAAACAGCTTTAATGTAAGCATAAGCACTAGCATTAGCTGTAGTGTTAACTTTGTTGTCGCCTCAGCATAGCTGTGGCAAAATTATAGCTGAAGCACTTGCCTAGCTGTAGCATTGGCATTTGCTGAAGCATTGGCATTAACTGAAGCACTGGCATTAGCTGAAGCATTGGTATTAGCTGTAGCGTTAGCATTAGCATAAGCTTACCTGTAGCACTACTGTGGACTTAGCTGTAGCATTAGCATAAGCTGTAGCATTAGCGTAAGTTGTAGCTTAAGCTGAAGCATTAGGTTTAGTGCAAGCATAAGCCAGCAAGAAGTGAGCTGTAGCATAAGCACTAGCTATAAAGACAAGCACGTAGCTATAGCATAAGCATGAGCCATAGCATAAGCATGAGCTGTAGCACAAGTACAAACTGTACTATAGTTTTAATGTAAGCATAAGCACTAGCATTAGCTGTAGTGTTAGCTTTGTTGTAGCCTCAGCATAGCTGTGACAAAAGTATAGCTGTAGCATTAGCTTAGCTGTAGTACTGGCATTAGCTGAAGCATTAGCTGTAGCATTGGCATTAGCTGTCGGGTTAGCAATAGCATTAGCTTAGCTGTAGCCCTACCTTGACTAAGCTGTAGCACTAGCATTAGCTGTAGAGTTAGTGAATGCTGTAGCATTAGCGGAAAAGTTAGCTGTAGCAATACAGGGTTTTATTTAACTCTAAAAATTGATTAGCGTTTTGCTCATAAAAGTGCTAAATCTTTGTGAAAATGCATAGCTCTTGCCTCACTGTGTTTAACAAATACAGCACTTCTAGAAAATCTATATAAATACTTTCTGTACATTTAGTATCATCCCAAGAAAAAAACTGCTAATCAATTATTTAAAACCCTGCAATAGCATAAGCTGTAACATTAGCGTAAGTTGTAGCATAAGCTGAATATTTAGATTTAGTGCAAGAGTAAGCTGTAGCATGAGCACGAGCTGTAGCATAAGCATGAGCTGTATTATTAACAGTTTTAATGTAAGCATAAGCGCTAACATTAGCTGTAGTGTTAGCTTTGTTGTATCCTCAGCATAGCTGTGGTGTTAGCACAGCTGTGGCAAAAGAATAGCTGTTGCATTAGCTTAGCTGTAGCATTAGCTTAGGAGTAGCACTGGCATTAGCTGCAGCTGTAGCATTGGCATTAGCTGAAGCGTTAGCATTAGCGTAGCTGTAGCACAACTGTGACTTAGCTGTAGCACTAGCGTAAGATGTAGCATTAGTGAATGCTGTAGCATTAGCTGTAACATTAGTTGTAGCATTGGCATAAGCTCTAGCATTAGCGTAAGTTGTAGCTTAAGCTGAAACATTACGTTTAGTGCAAGAGTAAGCTGTTGCTTAAGCATAAGCTGTAGCATAAGTCTGAGCTTTGGCATAAGCACGAGCTGTGGCATAAGCATGAGCTGTATTATAAACAGTTTTAATGTAAGCATAAGCACTACCATGGGCTGCAGTGCTAGCTTTGTTATAGCCTCAGCATAGCTGTGGCAAAATTATAGCTGTAGCATTAGCTTAGCTGTAGCATTGGCATTAGCTGAAGCATTGGCATTAGCTGTAGCGTTAGCATTAGCATTAGCTTAGCTGTAGCACTACTGTGGAATTAGCAGTAGCATTAGCATAAGCTGTAGCATTGGCGTAAGTGAATCCTGTAGCATTAGCTGTAACATTAGTAGTAGCATTGGCATAAGCTGTAGCGTTAGGCGTAAGTTGTAGAATAAGCTGGAAGCGGTAGGTTTGAGTGCAGGCATAGGCTGTAGCATAGCGTGGGCTTCTTGTCACATACGCACGAGCTGTAGCACAAGCATGAGCCATATCATAAGCACGAGCCATAGCATAAGCATGAGCTGTGGCAAAAGCATGAGCTGTGGCAAAAGCATGAGCTGTGGCAAAAACATGAGCTGTGGCAAAAGCACGAGCTGTAGCATAAGCACGAGCTGTATTATAAACAGCTTTAAAGTAAGCATAAGCACTAGCATTAGCTGTAGTGTTAGCTTTGTTGTCGCCTCAGCATTGCTGTGGCAAAATTATAGCTGAAGCATTTGCCTAGCTGTAGCATTGGCATTTGCTGAAGCATTGGCATTAGCTGAAGCACTGGCATTAGCTGAAGCATTGGTATTAGCTGTAGCATTAGCATTAGCATAAGCTTACCTGTAGCAGTACTGTGGACTTAGCTGTAGCATTAGCATAAGCTGTAACATTAGCGTAAGTTGTAGCTTAAGCTGAAGCATTAGGTTTAGTGCAAGCATAAGCTGTAGCATAAGCGTAAGCTGTGGCATAAGCGTAAGCTGTAGCAAAAGCATGAGCTATAGCCTAAGCACAAGCTGTAGCATCAGCACAAGCTGTGGCATAAGTACGAGCTGTGGCTTAAGCACGAGCTGTAGCATAAGCACGAGCTGTAGCATAAGCATGAAATGTAGCACAAGTACAAACTGTAGTATAAACAGTTTTAATGTAAGCATAAGCACTAGAATTAGCTGTAGTGTTAGCTTTGTTGTAGCCTCAGCATAGCTGTGGCAAAAGTATATCTGTAGCATGGCTTAGCTATCGCTGGCATTAGCTGTAGCATTAGCATTAGCTTAGCTGTAGCACTAGCGTAAGCTGTAGTGTTAGTGAATGCTGTAGCGTTAGCTGTAATCCTAGCTGTAGATTTATTTATTTATTATTTATTAAGCTTTTGTTGACCGGGGAAGTGCACTAGACAAATATTGCCTATTTTCAGGCACAACCCGGGGGAGAGGGATACAGATGATTGCCAACTGACCCTGAACCAGATTAAGCTGTTGGTCGTATTTTTATTGAATGAGGGAAATTTGGCCAGGACACCGGGGAAATTCCCCTACTCTTCTCGATAAGTGCCATGGGATCTTTAACATCCACCTGAACTACCACCAATCCAGGCAGATGGGACGTTGGTTTTACTTCTCATCCGAAAGACGGCACCTCAGAAATGCAGCACCCCTCTCATGCTGCATTACAGTGTCAGTACTGGGATATTAACTCAAGTGCTAGATGTGGGAACCAAACCCACAGCCCTCTGATCTTCCAGCCTCAGTGGCAAGTGTGCTACCTACAAATTAATTATAATTAGCATGAGCTGTAGCTTTAGCGTAAGTTATAGCATAAGCTGAAGCATTAGGTTTAGTGCAAGCATAAGCTGTAGCATAAGCGTAAGCCGTAGCTTAAGCACTAGCTATAGCATAAGCACGAGCTGTACTATAAACAACTTTAATGTAAGCATAAGCACTGGCATTAGCTGCAGTGTTAGCTTTGCTGTAGCCTCAGTATAGCTGTGGTGTTAGCATAGTTGTTACAAAAGTATTGCTGTAGCATTAGCTGTAGCATTGGCATTAGCTGAAGCATTGGCATTAGCTGAAGCATTAGCTTAGCTGTAGCACTACTGTGACTTAGCTGTAGCACTAGCATAAGCTATAGCGTTAGTGAATGCTGTAGCATTAGCTGTAATCATAGCTGTAGAATTATCATAAGCTGTAGCATTAGCGTAAGTTGTAGAATAAGCTGAAGCATTAGGTTTAGTGCAAGAGTCAGCTGTAGCGTCAGCGTAAGCTGTAGCATAAGCACGAGCTGTAGCATAAGCAGTTCTTAATGTAAGCATAAGCACTAGCATCAGCTGTAGTGTTAGCTTTGTTGTAGCCTCAGCATAGTTGCAGTGTTAGCATAGCTGTGGCAAAAGTATAACTGTAGCATTAGCTGAGCTGTAGGATCAGCTTAGCTGTAGCATTAGATTAGCTGAAGCATTGGCATTAGCTGTAGCATTAGCATTAGCTTAGCTGTAGCACTACTGTGGACTTAGCTGTAGCATTAGCATAAGCTGTAGCATTAGCATAAGTGAATGATGTAGCATTAGCTGTAACATTACCAGTAGCATTAGCATAAGCTGTAGCATTAACGTAAGTTGTAGGATAAGCTGAAGCATTAGGTTTACTGCAAGCATAAGCTGTAACATAAGCATAAGCTGTAGCATAAGCACTAGCTATAGCATAAGCATGAGCTAAAGCATAAGCACGAGCTACAGCATAAGCACGAGCTATAGCTTAAGCATGAGCTATAGCATAAGTTCAAACTCTACTATAAATAGTTTTAATGTTAGCAGAAGCACTAGCATTAGCTGTAGTGTAAGCTTTGTTGTACCCTCAGCATAGCTGTGCTGTTAGCACAGCTGTGTCAAAAAGAATAGCTGTTGCATTAGCTCAGCTGTAGCACTAGCTTAGCAGTAGCACTGGCATTAGCTGCAGCTGTAGCATTGGCATTAGCTGCAGCATTAACATTAGCATAGCTGTAGCACAACTGTGACTTAGCTGTAGCACTAGCATAAGCTGTAGCGTTAGTGAATGCTGTAGCATTAGCTGTAACGTTAGTTGTAGCATTGGCATAAGCTCTAGCATTAGCGTAAGTTGTAGCTTAAGCTGAAACATTACGTTTAGTGCAAGAGTAAGCTGTTGCTTAAGCATAAGCTGTAGCATAAGCCTGAGCTTTGGCATAAGCACGAGCTGTGGCATAAGCATGAGCTGTATTATAAACAGTTTTTAATGTAAGCATAAGCACTGCCATGGGCTGCAGTGTTAGCTTTGTTGTGGCCTCAGCATAGCTGTGGCAAAATTATAGCTGTAGCATTAGCTTAGCTGTAGCATTGGCATTAGCTGAAGCATTGGCATTAGCTGTAGCATTAGCATTAGCATTAGCTTAGCTGTAGCACTACTGTGGAATTAGCAGTAGCATTAGCATAAGCTGTAGCATTAGCGTAAGTGAATGCTGTAGCATTAGCTGTAACGTTAGTAGTAGCATTAGCATAAGCTGTAGCATTAGCGTAAGATTGTAGAATAAGCTGAAGCGTGGGTTTAGCGCAAGCATAAAGTTAACTGGCGCTGGCGTAAGCTGTAGCATAAGCACGAACTGTAGCACAAGCACGAGCCATAGCATAAGCACGAGCCATAGCATAAGCATGAGCTGTGGCAAAAGCATGAGCTGAGGCATAAGCATGAGCTGTGGCAAAAGTATGAGCTGTGGCAAAAGCATGAGCTGAGGCATAAGCATGAGCTGTAGCATAAGCACGAGCAGTATTATAAACAGCTTTAATGTAAGCATAAGCACTAGCATTAGCTGTAGTGTTAGCTTTGTTGTCGCCTCAGCATAGCTGTGGCAAAATTATAGCTGAAGCATTTGCCTAGCTGTAGCATTGGCAATTGCTGAAGCATTGGCATTAGCTGAAGCATTGGTATTAGCTGTAGCGTTAGCATTAGCATAAGCTTACCTGTAGCACTACTGTGGACTTAGCTGTAGCATTAGCATAAGCTGTAGCATTAGCGTAAGTGAATGATGTAGCATTATCTGTGACGTTACCCGTAGCATTCGCATAAGCTGTAGCATTAACGTAAGTTGTAGCTTAAGCTGAAGCATTTGGTTGAGTGCAAGCATAAGCTGTAGCATAAGCGTAAGCTGTCGCATAAGCACTAGCTATAGCATAAGCACGAGCTATAGCATAAGCATGAGCTATAGCATAAGTACGAGCTGTAGCATAAGCACGAGCTATAGCATAAGCATGAGCCATAGCATAAGCATGAGCTGTAGCACAAATACAAACTGTAATATAAACAGTTTTAATGTAAGCATAAGCACTAGCATTAGCTGTAGTGTTACCTTTGTTGTAGCCTCAGCATAGCTGTGGTAAAAGTATAGCTTTAGCATTAACTTAGCTGTAGGACTGGCATTAGCTGTAGCATTAGCTGTAGCATTGGCATTAGCTGTCGAGTTAGCAATAGCATTAGCTGAGCTGTAGCCCTACTGTGACTAAGCTGTATCACTAGCATAAGCTGTAGAGTTAGTTAATGCTGTAGCATTAGTGGAAAAGTTAGCTGTAGAAATTGCATAAGCTGTAACATTAGTGAAAGTTGTAGCATAAGCTGAATATTTAGATTTAGTGCAAGAGTAAGCTGTAGCATGAGGACAAGCTGTATTATTAACAGTTTTAATGTAAGCATAAGCACTAGCATTGGCTGTAGTGTTAGCTTTGTTGTATACTCAGCATAGCTGTGGTGTTAGCACAGCTGTGGCAAAAGAATAGCTGTTGCATTAGCTTAGCTGTAGCAATAGCTTAGCAGTAGTACTGGCATTATCTGCAGCTGTAGCACTGGCATTAGCTGCAGCGTTAGCATTAGCGTAGCTATAGCACAACTGTGACTTAGCTGTAGCACTAGCGTAAGATGTAACGTTAGTGAATGCTGTAGCATTAGCTGTAACGTTAGGTGTAGCATTGGCATAAGCTCTAGCATTAGCGTAAGGTGTAGCATTAGCTGAAACATTACGTTTACTGCAAGAGTAAGCTGTTGCTTAAGCATAAGCTGTAGCATAAGCCTGAGCTTTGGCATAAGCACGAGCTGTGGCATAAGCATGAGCTGTATTATAAACAGTTTTAATGTAAGCATAAGCACTAGCATGAGCTGCAGTGTTAGCTTTGTTGTAGCCTCAGCATAGCTGTGGCAAAATTATAGCTGTAGCATTAGCTTAGCTGTAGCATTGGCATTAGCTGTAGCATTGGCATTAGCTGAAGCATTGACATTAGCTGTAGCATTAGCATTAGCATTAGCATAGCTGTAGCACTACTGTGTAATTAGCTGTAGCATTAGCATAAGCTGTAGCATTAGCATAAGTGAATGCTGTAGCATTAGCTGTAACATTAGTAGTAGCATTAGCATAAACTGTAGCATTAGCATAAGTTGTAGCATAAGCTGAAGCATTAGGTTTAGTGCAAACATAAGCTGTAGCGTAAGCGTAAGCTGAAGCATAAGCATGAGCTGTAGCATAAGCATGAGCCATAGAATAAGCACGAGTTATAGCATAAGCATGAGCTGTGGCAAAAGCATGAGCTGAGGCATAAGCACGAGCTGTATTATAAACAGCTTTAAAGTAAGCATAAGCACTAGCATTAGCTGTAGTGTTAGCTTTGTTGTCGCCTCAGCATTGCTGTGGCAAAATTATAACTGAAGCATTTGCCTAGCTGTAGCATTGGCATTTGCTGAAGCATTGGCATTAGCTGAAGCACTGGCATTAGCTGAAGCATTGGTATTAGCTGTAGCGTTAGCATTAGCATAAGCTTACCTGTAGCAGTACTGTGGACTTAGCTGTAGCATTAGCATAAGCTGTAACATTAGCGTAAGTTGTAGCTTAAGCTGAAGCATGAGGTTTAGTGCAAGCATAAGCTGTAGCATAAGAGTAAGCTGTAGCATAAGTGTAAGCTGTAGCATAAGCACGAGCTATAGCCTAAGCACGAGCTGTAGCATCAGCACAAGCTGTGGCATAAGTACGAGCTGTGGCATAAGCACAAGCTGTAGCATAAGCACGAGCTGTAGCATAAGCATGAAATGTAGCACAAGTACAAACTGTAGTATAAACAGTTTTAATGTAAGCATAAGCACTAGAATTAGCTGTAGTGTTAGCTTTGTTGTAGCCTCAGCATAGCTGTGGCAAAAGTATATCTGTAGCATTAGCTTAGCTGTCGCACTGGCATTAGCTGTAGCATTAGCATTAGCTTAGCTGTAGCACTAGCGTAAGCTGTAGTGTTAGTGAATGCTGTAGCGTTAGCTGTAATCCTAGCTGTAGATTTATTTATTTATTATTTATTAAGCTTTTGTTGACCGGGGGAAGTGCACTAGACAAATATTTCCTATTTTCAGGCACAACCCGGGGGAGAGGGATACAGATGATTGCCAACTGACCCTGAACCAGATTAAGCTGTTGGTCGTTTTTTTATTGAATGAGGGAAATTTGGCCAGGACACCGGGGAAATTCCCCTACTCTTCTCGATAAGTGCCATGGGATCTTTAACATCCACCTGAACTACCACCAATCCAGGCAGATAGGACGTTGGTTTTACGTCTCATCCGAAAGACGGCACCTCAGAAATGCAGCACCCCTCTCATGCTGCATTACAGTGTCAGTACTGGGATATTAACCCAAGTGCTAGATGTGGGAACTGAACCCACAGCCCTCTGATCTTCCGGCCTCAGTGGTGAGTGTGCTACCTACAAATTAATTATAATTAGCATGAGCTGTAGCTTTAGCGTAAGTTATAGCATAAGCTGAAGCATTAGGTTTAGTGCAAGCATAAGCTGTAGCATAAGCGTGAGCCGTAGCTTAAGCACTAGCTATAGCATAAGCACGAGCTGCACTATAAACAACTTTAATGTAAGCATAAGCACTGGCATTAGCTGCAGTGTTAGCTTTGCTGTAGCCTCAGTATAGCTGTGGTGTTAGCATAGTTGTTACAAAAGTATTGCTGTAGCATTAGCTGTAGCATTGGCATTAGCTGAAGCATTGGCATTAGCTGAAGCATTAGCATTAGCTTAGCTGTAGCACTACTGTGACTTAGCTGTAGCACTAGCATAAGCTATAGCGTTAGTGAATGCTGTAGCATTAGCTGTAATCATAGCTGTAGAATTATCATAAGCTGTAGCATTAGCGTAAGTTGTAGAATAAGCTGAAGCGTGGGTTTTAGTGCAAGGAAGTAGCTGTGGCACGTCAGGCGTAGCTGGCACTCGCGAGCTGTAGCATAGCAGTTCTTAATGTAAGCATAAGCACTAGCATCAGCTGTAGTGTTAGCTTTGTTGTAGCCTCAGCATAGTTGCAGTGTTAGCATAGCTGTGGCAAAAGTATAACTGTAGCATTAGCTGGGCTGTAGAGATCAGCTTAGCTGTAGCATTAGATTAGCTGAAGCATTGGCATTAGCTGTAGCATTAGCATTAGCTAGCTGTAGCACTACTGTGGACTTAGCTGTAGCATTAGCATAAGCTGTAGCATTAGCGTAAGTGAATGATGTAGCATTAGCTGTAACATTACCAGTAGCATTAGCATAAGCTGTAGCATTAACGTAAGTTGTAGGATAAGCTGAAGCATTAGGTTTACTGCAAGCATAAGCTGTAACATAAGCATAAGCTGTAGCATAAGCACTAGCTATAGCATAAGCATGAGCTAAAGCATAAGCATGAGCTACAGCATAAGCACGAGCTATAGCTTAAGCATGAGCTATAGCATAAGTTCAAACTCTACTATAAATAGTTTTAATGTTAGCAGAAGCACTAGCATTAGCTGTAGTGTAAGCTTTGTTGTACCCTCAGCATAGCTGTGCTGTTAGCACAGCTGTGTCAAAGAATAGCTGTTGCATTAGCTCAGCTGTAGCACTAATAGCAGTAGCACTGGCATTAGCTGCAGCTGTAGCATTGGCATTAGCTGCAGCATTAACAATGGCATAGCTGTAGCACAACTGTGACTTAGCTGTAGCACTAGCATAAGCTGTGGCGTTAAGTGAATGCTGTAGCATTAGCTGTAACGTTAGTTGTAGCATTGGCATAAGCTCTAGCATTAGCGTAAGTTGTAGTCAAGCTGAAACATTATGTTTAGTGCAAAAGTAAGCTGTTGCTAAGCATAAGCTGTAGCATAAGCCTGAGCTTTGGCATAAGCACGAGGCTGTGGCATAAGCATGAGCTGTATTATAAACAGTTTAATGTAAGCATAAGCACTACCATGGGCTGCAGTGTTAGTTTTGTTGTGGCCTCTGCATAGCTGTGGCAAAATTATAGCTGTAGCATTAGCTTAGCTGTAGCATTGGCATTAGCTGAAGCATTGGCATTAGCTGTAGCGTTAGCATTAGCATTAGCTTAGCTGTAGCACTACTGTGGAATTAGCAGTAGCATTAGCATAAGCTGTAGCATTAGTGTAAGTGAATGCTGTAGCATTAGCTGTAATGTTAGTAGTAGCATTAGCATAAGCTGTAGCATTAGCGTAAATTGTAGAATAAGCTGAAGCATTAGGTTTAGCGCAAACATAAGCTGTAGCATAAGCATAAGCTGTAGCATAAGCACGAGCTGTAGCACAAACACGAGCCATAGCATAAGCACGACCCATAGCATAAGCATGAGCTGTGGCAAAAGCATGAGCTGAGGCATAAGCATGAACTGTAGCATACGCACGAGCTGTATTATAAACAGCTTTAATGTAAGCATATGCACTAGCATTAGCTGTAGTGTTAGCTTTGTTGTCGCCTCAGCATAGCTGTGGCAAAATTATAGCTGAAGCATTTGCCTAGCTGTAGCATTGGCATTTGCTGAAGCATTGGCATTAGCTGAACCACTGGCATTAGCTGAAGCATTGGTATTAGCTGTAGCGTTAGCATTAGCATAAGCTTACCTGTAGCACTACTGTGGACTTAGCTGTAGCATTAGCATAAGCTGTAGCATTAGCGTCAGTGAATGATGTAGGATTAGCTGTAACATTACCAGTAGCATTAGCATAAGCTGTAGCATTAACGTAAGTTGTAGCTTAAGCTGAAGCATTAGGTTGAGTGCAAGCATAAGCTGTAGGATAAGCGTAAGCTGCAGCATAAGCACGAGCCATAGCATAAGCATGAGCTATAGCATAAGCATGAGCCGTAGCATAAGCATGAGCTGTAGCAGAAGTACAAACTGTACTATAAACAGTTTTAATGTAAGCATAAGCACTAGGATTAGCTGTAGTGTTAGCTTTGTTGTAGCCTCAGCATAGCTGTGGCAAAAGTATAGCTGTAGCATTAACTTAGCTGTAGGACTGGCATTAGCTGTAGCATTAGCTGTAGCATTGGCATTAGCTGTCGAGTTAGCATTAGCATTAGCTTAGCTGTAGCACTACTGTGACTTAGCTGTAGCACTAGCATAAGCTATAGCGTTAGTGAATGCTGTAGCATTAGCTATAGTCATAGCTGTAGAATTATCATAAGCTGTAGCATTAGCGTATATTGTAGAATAAGCTGAAGCATTAGGTTTAGTGCAAGAGTAAGCTGTAGCGTCAGCGTAAGCTGTAGCATAAGCACGAGCTGTAGCATAAGCAGTTTTAATGTAAGCATAAGCACTAGCATTAGCTGTAGTGTTAGCTTTGTTGTAGCCTCAGCATAGTTGCAGTGTTAGCATAGCTGTGGCAAAAGTATAACTGTAGCATTAGCTGAGCTGTAGGATCAGCTTAGCTGTAGCATTAGATTAGCTGAAGCATTGGCATTAGCTGTAGCATTAGCATTAGCTTAGCTGTAGCACTACTGTGGACTTGGCTGTAGCATTAGCATAAGCTGTAGCATTAGCATAAGTGAATGATGTAGCATTAGCTGTAACATTACCAGTAGCATTAGCATAGGCTGTAGCATTAACGTAAGTTGTAGGATAAGCTGAAGCATTAGGTTTACTGCAAGCATAAGCTGTAACATAAGCGTAAGCTGTAGCATAAGCACTAGCTATAGCATAAGCACGAGCTAAAGCATAAGCACAAGCTACAGCATAAGCACAAGCTACAGCATAAGCACGAGCTACAGCATAAGCATGAGCTGTAGCATAAGCACAAGATGTAGCATAAGCATGAGCTGTAGCATAAGCAGGAGCTATAGCTTAAGCATGAGCTATAGCATAAGCATGAGCTATAGCATAAGTTCAAACTCTACTATAAACAGTTTTAATGTTAGCAGAAGCACTAGCATTAGCTGTAGTGTAAGCTTTGTTGTACCCTCAGCATAGCTGTGCTCTTAGCACAGCTGTGTCAAAAAGAATAGCTGTTGCATTAGCTTAGCTGTAGCATTAGCTTAGCAGTAGCACTGGCATTAGCTGCAGCTGTAGCATTGGCATTAGCTGCAGCATTAACATTAGCGTAGCTGTAGCACAACTGTGACTTAGCGGTATCACTAGCATAAGCTGTAGCGTTAGTGAATGCTGTAGCATTAGCTGTAACGTTAGTTGTAGCATTGGCATAAGCTCTAGCATTAGCGTAAATTGTAGCTTAAGCTGAAACATTACGTTTAGTGCAAGAGTAAGCTGTTGCTTAAGCATAACCTGTAGCATAAG
The DNA here is from genome assembly GCA_016271365.2 of Neoceratodus forsteri. Taxonomy (NCBI): domain Eukaryota; kingdom Metazoa; phylum Chordata; order Ceratodontiformes; family Ceratodontidae; genus Neoceratodus; species Neoceratodus forsteri. The sequence continues at coordinate 413,707,306 of CM028132.1, read as the reverse complement.
CCTGAGCTTTGGCATAAGCACGAGCTGTGGCATAAGCATGAGCTGTATTATAAACAGTTTTAATGTAAGCATAAGCACTACCATGGGTTGCAGTGTTAGCTTTGTTATCGCCTCAGCATAGTTCTGGCAAAATTATAGCTGAAGCATCTCCCTAGCTGTAGCATTGGCATTTGCTGACGCATTGGGATTAGCTGAAGCACTGGCATCAGCTGAAGCATTGGTATTAGCTGTAGCGTTAGCATTAGCATAAGCTTACCTGTAGCACTACTGTGGACTTAGCTGTAGCATTAGCATAAGCTGTAGCATTAGCGTAAGTGAATGATGTAGCATTATCTGTAACGTTACCCGTAGCATTCGCATAAGCTGTAGCATTAACGTAAGTTGTAGCTTAAGCTGAAGCATTTGGTTGAGTGCAAGCATAAGCTGTAGCATAAACGTAAGCTGTCGCATAAGCACTAGCTATAGCATAAGCACGAGCTATAGCATAAGCATGAGCTATAGCATAAGCACGAGCTATGGCATAAGCACGAGCTATAGCATAAGCATGAGCCGTAGCATAAGCATGAGCTGTAGCACAAGTACAAACTGTAGTATAAACAGTTTTAATGTAAGCATAAGCACTAGCATTAGCTGTAGTGTTAGCTTTATTGAAGCCTCAGCATAGCTGTGGCAAAAGTATAGCTGTAGCATTAACTTAGCTGTAGGACTGGTATTAGCTGTAGCATTGGCATTAGCTGTCGAGTTAGCAATAGCATTAACTTAGCTGTAGCCCTACTGTGACTAAGCTGTATCACTAGCATAAGCTGTAGAGTTAGAGAATGCTGTAGCATTAGCGGAAAAGTTAGCTGTAGCAATAGCATAAGCTGTAACATTAGTGCAAGTTGTAGCATAAGCTGAATATTTAGATTTAGTGCAAGAGTAAGCTGTAGCATGAGCACGAGCTGTAGCATAAGCACAAGCTGTATTATTAACAGTTTTAATGTAAGCATAAGCACTAGCATTAGCTGTAGTGTTAGCTTTGTTGTATCCTCAGCATAGCTGTGGTGTTAGCACAGCTGTGGCAAAAGAATAGCTGTTGCATTAGCTTAGCTGAAGCATTAGCTTAGCAGTAGCACTGGCATTATCTGCAGCTGTAGCATTGGCATTAGCTGCAGCGTTAGCATTAGCGTAGCTGTAGCACAACTGTGACTTAGCTGTAGCACTAGCGTAAGATGTAACGTTAGTGAATGCTGTAGCATTAGCTGTAACGTTAGTTGTAGCATTGGCATATGCTCTAGCATTAGCGTAAGTTGTAGCATAAGCTGAAACATTACGTTTAGTGCAAGAGTTAGCTGTTGCTTAAGCATAAGCTGTAGCATAAGCCTGAGCTTTGGCATAAGCACGAGCTGTGGCATAAGCATGAGCTGTATTATAAACAGTTTTAATGTAAGCATAAGCACTAGCATGAGCTGCAGTGTTAGCTTTGTTGTAGCCTCAGCATAGCTGTGGCAAAATTATAGCTGTAGCATTAGCTTAGCTGTAGCATTGGCATTAGCTGTAGCATTGGCATTAGCTGAAGCATTGACATTAGCTGTAGCATTAGCATTAGCATTAGCATAGCTGTAGCACTACTGTGTAATTAGCTGTAGCATTAGCATAAGCTGTAGCATTAGCATAAGTGAATGCTGTAGCATTAGCTGTAACATTAGTAGTAGCATTAGCATAAGCTGTAGCATTAGCGTAAGTTGTAGCATAAGCTAAAGCATTAGGTTTAGTGCAAACATAAGCTGTAGCGTAAGCATAAGCTGTAGCATAACCACGAGCTGTAGCATAAGCATGAGCCATAGAATAAGCACGAGCTATAGCATAAGCACGAGCTATAGCATAAGCATGAGCTGAGGCATAAGCACGAGCTGTATTATAAACAGCTTTAATGTAAGCATAAGCACTAGCATGAGCTGCAGTGTTAGTTTTGTTGTAGCCTCAGCATAGCTGTGGCAAAATTATAGCTGTAGCATTAGCCTAGCAGTAGCATTGGAATTTGCTGAAGAATTGGCATTAGCTGAAGCATTGGCATTAGCTGAAGCATTGGAATTAGCTGTAGCGTTAGTATTAGCTTTAGCTTAACTGTAGCACTACTGTGGACTTAGCTGTAGCATTAGCATAAGCTGTAGCATTAGCGTAAGTGAATGATGTAGCATTAGCTGTAACATTACCAGTAGCATTAGCATAAGCTGCAGCATTAACGTAAGTTGTAGGATATGCTGAAGCATTAGGTTTAGTGCAAGCATAAGCTGTAGCATAAGCGTGAGCTGTAGCATAAGCGCTGCATAAGCACCAGCTAGCATGCTACCACGAGCTACAGCATAAGCACTAGCTACAGCATAAGCACGAGCTGTAGCATAAGCACGAGCTGTAGCATAAGCATGAACTGTAGCATAAGCACGAGCTGTAGCATAAGCACGAGCTATAGCTTAAACATGAGCTACAGCATAAGCACGAGCTACAGCATAAGCCCGAGCTACAGCATAAGCATGAGCTGTAGCGTGAGCGTAAACTGTAGCATAAGCATGAGCTATAGCATAAGCATGAGCAGTGGCATAAGCATGAGCTGAGGCATTAGCACGAGCTGTAGCATAAGCACGAGCTGAATTATACACAGCTTTAATGTAAGCATAAGCACTAGCATTAGCTGTAGTGTTAGCTTTGTTGTAGCCTCAGCATAGCTGTGGCAAAATTATAGCTGTAGCATTAGCCTAGCTGTAGCATTGGCATTTGCTGAAGCATTGGCATTAGCTGAAGCATTGGCATTAGCTGTAGGGTTAGCATTAGCGTTAGCTTAGCTTTAGCACTACTGTGGACTTAGCTGTAGCATTAGCTTAAGCTGTAGCATTAGCGTAAGTGAATCCTGTAGCATTAGCTGTAACGTTAGTAGTAGCATTAGCATAAGCTGTAGCATTAGCATAAGCTGTAGCATAAGCTGAAGCATTAGGTTTAGTGCAAGCATAAGCTGTAGCATAAGCGTAAGCTGTAGCATTAGCACGAGCTATAGCATAAGCACGAGCTGTAGCATAAGCTCGAGCTGTAGCATAAGCACGAGCTGTAGCATAAGCATGAGCCATGGCATAAGCATGAGCTGTAGCACAAGTACAAACTGTACTATAAACAGTTTTAATGAAAGCATAAGCACTAGCATTAGCTGTAGTGTTAGCTTTGTTGTAGCCTCAGCATAGCTGTGGCAAAAGTATAGCTGTAGGACTGGCATAAGCTGTACCATTGGCATTAGCTGTCGAGTTAGCAATAGCATTAGCTTAGCTGTAGTCCTACCGTGACTAAGCTGTAGCACTAGCATAAGCTGTAGAGTTAGTGAATGCTGTAGCATTAGCGGAATATTTAGATTTAGTGCAAGAGTAAGCTGTAGCATGAGCACAAGCTCTAGCATAAGCATGAGCTGTAGCATAAGCACGAGCTGTATTATTAACAGTTTTAATGTAAGCATAAGCACTAGCATTAGCTGTAGTGTTAGCTTTGTTTTATCCTCAACATAGCTGTGGTGTTAGCACAGCTGTGGCAAAAGAATCGCGGTTGCATTAGCTTAGCTGTAGCATTACCTTAGCAGTAGCACTGGCATTAGCTGCAGCTGTAGCATTGGCATTAGCTGCAGCGTTAGCGTTAGTGTAGCTGTAGCACAACTGTGACTTAGCTGTAGCACTAGCATAAGATGTAACGTTAGTGAATGCTGTAGCATTAGCTGTAACGTTAGTTGTAGCATTGGCATAAGCTCTAGCATTAGTGTAAGTTGTAGCATAAGCTGAAACATTATGTTTAGTGCAAGAGTAAGCTGTTGCTTAAGCATAAGCTGTAGCATAAGCCTGAGCTTTGGCATAAGCATGAGCTGTGGCATAAGCATGAGCTGTATTATAAAGAGTTTTAATGTAAGCATAAGCACTAGCATGAGCTGCAGTGATAGCTTTGTTGTAGCCTCAGCATAGCTGTGGCAAAAGTATATCTGTAGCATTAGCTTAGCTGTCGCACTGGCATTAGCTGTAGCATTAGCATTAGCTTAGCTGTAGCACTAGTGTAAGCTGTAGCGTTAGTGAATGCTGTAGCGTTAGCTGTAATCCTAGCTGTACATCTATTTATTTATTATTTATTAAGCTTTTGTTGACCGGGTAAGTGCACTAGACAAATATTGCCTATTTTCAGGCACAACCCGGGGGAGAGGGATACAGATGATTGCCAACTGACCCTGAACCAGATTAAGCTGTTGGTCGTATTTTTATTGAATGAGGGAAATTTGGCCAGGACACCGGGGATATTCCCCTACTCTTCTCGATAAGTGCCATGGGATCTTTAACATCCGCCTGAACTACCACCAATCCAGGCAGATGGGACGTTGGTTTTACGTCTCATCCGAAAGACGGCACCTCAAAAATGCAGCACCCCTCTCATGCTGCATTACAGTGTCAGTATTAACCCAAGTGCTATATGTGGGAATTGAACCCACAGCCCTCTGATCTTCTGGCCTCAGTGGCGAGTGTGCTACCTACAAATTAATTATAATTAGCATGAGCTGTAGCATTAGCGTAAGTTGTAGCATAAACTGAAGCATTAGGTTTAGTGCAAGCATAAGCTGTAGCATAAGCGTAAGCTGTAGCTTAAGCACTAGCTATAGCATAAGCACGAGCTGTACTATAAACAGTTTTAATGTAAGCATAAGCACTGGCATTAGCTGCAGTGTTAGCTTTTCTGTAGCCTCAGTATAGCTGTGGTGTTAGCATAGCTGTTACAAAAGTATTGCTGTAGCATTAGCTTAGCTGTAGCATTGGCATTAGCTGAAGCATTGCCATTAGCTGAAGCATTAGCATTAGCTTAGCTGTAGCACTACTGTCGACTTAGCTGTAGCATTAGCGTAAGTGAATGCTGTAGCATTAGCTGTAATGTCAGTAGTAGCATTAGCATAAGCTGTAGCATTAGCGTAAGTTGTAGCATAAGCTGAAGCATTAGGTTTAGTGAGAGCATAAGCTGTAGCGTAAGCGTAAGCTGTAGCATAAGCACGAGCTGTAGCATAAGCATGAGCTATAGCATAAGCATGAGCTGTGGCATAAGCATGAGCTGAGGCATAAGCACGAGCTGTAGCATAAGCACGAGCTGTATTATAAACAGCTTATGTAAGCATAAGCACTAGCATTAGCTGTAGTGTTAGCTTTGTTGTAGCCTCAGCATAGCTGTGGCAAAATTATAGCTGTAGCATTAGCCTAGCTGTAGCATTGGCATTTGCTGAAGCATTGGCATTAGCTGAAGCATTGGCATTAGCTGAAGCATTAGTATTAGCTGAAGCATTGGTATTAACTGTAGCGTTAGCATTGGCATTAGCTTACCTGTAGCACTACTGTCGACTTAGCTGTAGCATTAGCATAAGCTGTAGCATTAGCGTAAGTGAATGCTGTAGCATTAGCTGTAACATCAGTAGTAGCATTAGCATAAGCTGTAGCATTAGCGTAAGTTGTAGCATAAGCTGAAATATTAGGTTTAGTGCAAGCATAAGCTGTAGCGTAAGCGTAAGCTGTAGCATAAGCACGAGCAGTAGCATAAACACGAGCTATAGCATAAACACGAGCTATGACATAAGCATGAGCTGTGGCATAAGCATGAGCTGTGGCATAAGCACGAGCTGTAGCATAAGCACGAGCTGTAGCACAAGCATGAGCTGTAGCACAAGTACAAACTGTACTATAAACAATTTTAATGAAAGCATAAGCACTAGCATTAGCTGTAGTGTTAGCTTTGTTGTAGCCTCAGCATAGCTGTGGCAAAAGTATAGCTGTAGCATTAGCTTAGCTGTAGGACTGGCATTAGCTGTAGAATTGGCATTAGCTGTAGAGTTAGCAATAGCATTAGCTTAGCTGTAGCCCTACCATGACTAAGCTGTAGCACTAGCATAGGCTGTAGAGTTAGTGAATGCTGTAGCATTAGCGGAAAAGTTAGCTGTAGCAATAGCATAAGCTGTAACATTAGCGCAAGTTGTAGCATAAGCTGAATTTTTAGATTTAGTGCAAGAGTAAGCTGTAGCATGAGCACAAGCTGTAGCATAAGCACGAGCTGTAGCATAAGTACGAGCTGTATTATAACCAGTTTTAATGTAAGCATAAGCACTAGCATTAGCTGTAGTGTTAGCTTTGTTGTAGCCTCAGCATAGCTGTGGCAAAATTATAGCTGTAGCATTAGCTTAGCTGTAGCATTGGCATTAGCTGTTGCGTTAGCATTAGCATTAGCTTAGCTGTAGCTGTACTGTGGACTTAGCTGTAGCATTAGCATAAGCTATTGCATTAGCGTAAGTGAATGCTGTAGCATTAGCTGTAACATTAGCTGTAGCATTAGCATAAGCTGAAGCATTAGCGTAAGTTGTAGCATAAGCTGAAGCATTAAGTTTAGTGCAAGCATAAGCTGTAGCGTAAGCGTAAGCTGTAGCATTAGCACGAGCTGTAGCATAAGCACGAGCTGTAGCATAAGCTATAGCATAAGCATGAGCTATAGCATATGCATGAGCTGTAGCATAAGCATGAGCTGTAGCATAAGTACAAACTGTACTATAAAGAGTTTTAATGTAAGCATAAGCACTAGCATTAGTGGTAGTGTTAGCTTTGTTGTAGCCTCAGCATAGCTGTGGCAAAAGTAAAGCTGTAGCATTAGCTTAGCTGTAGCACTGGCATTAACTGTAGCATTGGCATTAGCTGCTGAGTTAGCAATAGCATTAGCTTAGCTGTAGCCCTTCTGTGACTTAGTTGTAGCACTGGCATAAGCTGTAGAGTTAGTGAACGCTGTAGCACTAGCTGTAACGTTAGCTGTAGCATTAGCATAAGCTGTAACATTAGCGCATGTTGTAGCATAAGCTGAAGCAATTGATTTAGTGCAAGAGTAAGCTGTAGCATAAGCACGAGCTGTAGCATAAGAACGAGCTGTAGCATAAGCACAAGCTGTATTATTAACAGTTTTAATGTAAGCATAAGCACTAGCATTAGCTGTAGAGTTAGCTTTGTTGTAGCCTCAGCATAGCTGTGGCAAAATTATAGCTGTAGCATTAGCTTAGCTTTAGCACTGGCATTAGCTGTAGCTGTAGCATTGACATTAGCTGCAGCGTTAGCATTAGCTTAGCTGTAGCACAACTTTGACTTAGCTGTAGCACTAGTGTAAGCTGTAGCGTTATTGAACGCTGTAGCATTAGCTGTAACAGATGTAGCATTGGCATAAGCTGAAGCTTTAGCGTAAGTTGTAGCATAAGCTGAAACATTACATTTAGTGCAAGAGTAAACTGTAGCATAAGCACGATCTGTGGCATAAGCATGAGCTGTAGCATAAGCACGAGCTGTACTATAAACAGTTTTAATGTAAGCATTAGCACTAGCATTAGCTGTAGTGTTAGCTTTGTTGTAGCCTCAGCATAGCTGTGGCAAAAGTATAACAGTAGCATTAGGTTAGCTGTAGCATTAACTTAGCTGTAGCATTAGCTTATCTGTAGCATTAGCTTAGCTGAAGCATTGGCATTAGCTGTAGCATTAGCATTAGCTTAGCTGTAGCACTACTGTGGACTTAGCTGTAGCAGAAGCATAAGCTGTAGCATTAGCGCAAGTGAATGCTGTTGCATTAGCTGTAACGTTAGCAGTAGCATAAGCATAAGCTGTAGCATTAGCGTAAGTTGTATCATAAGCTGAATCATTAGGTTTAGTACAAGCGTAAACTGTAGCGTAATCGTAAGCTGTAGCATTAGCACGAGCTGTAGCTTAAGCACGAGCTGTAGCATAAGCATGAGCTATAGCATTAGCATGAGCTGTACCATAAGCATGAGCTGTAGCATTAGTACTAACTGTACTATAAACAGTTTTAATGTAAGCATAAGCACTAGCATTAGCTGTCGTGTTAGCTTTGTTGTAGCCTCAGCATAGCTGTAGCATTAGCATAGCTGTGGCAAAAGTATAGCTGTAGCATTTGCTTAGCTGTAGCTGTAGCATTAGCTTAGCTGTAGCACTACTGTGACTTAGCTGTAGCATTAGTGAATGCTGTAGCATTAGCTGTAACGTTAGCTGTAGCATTAGCATAAGTTGTAGCATAAGCTGAAGCATTAGGTTTAGTGCAAGCATAAACTGCAGCATAAGCGCAAGCTGCAGCATAAGCATGAGCTGTAGCATAAGCACAAACTGTACTATAAACATTAGTTACAATGTAAACATAACCTCTAGCATTAGCTGTAGTGTTAGTGTAACAGATGTAACACCCAGAAAATGTTTTTATTATCTTTCTAATTATTGAGATAGAGTGTGGAGCTGGAGGATTGCATGCTGATTGTCATCAATGCCCACATTCTACTGCAGAGGACCTCAGAGGAGCAAGTGGTACAGGGCCACTGAAACACTTTCCTCTACCCAATAAAATGTATGTCATTGTTGCCATACTAGGAGAGAGGGGTCAGCATCCTTTTGTCTTATTTCTTCCTCTTTCGCTGACAACCTGCACTCCTTCATGTGGTTTTATGCTATTTTTTCTTTTCTTTATTTTTTGTTGACCGGGTAAGTGCACTAGACAAATCCTGCCTATTTTCAGGTACGACCCGGGAGAGGGGGATACAGATGAATGCCAACTGACCTTGAACCAGATTAAGCTGTTGGTGGTATTTTTAGTGAATGAGAGAAATTTGGCCAGGACACCGGGGAAATTCCCCTACTCTTTTCGATAAGTGCCATGGGATCTTTAACATCCACCTGAACTTCCACCAATTCAGGCAGATGGGACCTTGGTTTAACGTCTCATCCGAAAGACGAACAAACATTGTTAAATTTTACCTGGTCTAGGAAGTGAGGTGGTGAGACCCTACACCGGACAATTTTAAGTCATGAAGCCCAGCAGCTATGAAGCTTGAAGCCTTGTGCAGCAAGCCAAGGCAATCTTGTTCCAATGTAACCTCCGCTATGAGCCTGGTGACTGTTGAGCCTTGGCAGCTAATTTAAGTTTTTTTTTTTGTTTGTTTGTTTTTTTAAAAAGCCAGTCTTTTAATCTACAGATTTTCTTATGGTCTAAGCCCAGACAGAATTTTACCAAACTTTACTGAACTCTACTGTGAATGTGAATATGCCATAACAGGAGAGACTAAAATGACCGCATGTTTATATTGTTTATTTTGTTTACATTTAACATTTTATAAACATTAGCTCTTAGTATTCATTTTTTTTATCTCTTGTCCTTTTCTCCCTGATACTTTATAAATATTCTTACAAGTTTTGTCAATGTCTCAATATCTTGATGCATTAAAGATGTTTTTTAAGGATTAATCACAGTAGTTTGTTTTAATATCCTTATTTTTCTGAGGTATTTATGAAGTATTTTAAGGTGCTTAAACAGTTTTAGATGTGCTGCTGTTTTGTGCTTATGTAATTTTGCACCACTGCTAGGTGGTACTAGATTATCAAGACATCTCTGACACCTACATACATAACATCGGCATTTAAATGTATTCTTTATAAAGCAAAACAATTGATACAAGGTACAAAGGTGTAATTAAGTGAAGTGGGTGAAATTAATCTAATTTCCCACACATTTGGCCTATACATTTATTTAAACTTGATTCATAAAACTAGCTTAGACTCAACTCACTGTTTTTATTACATTTCTGAAAGCCTGAATTCAATTAAGTCTTGTTTTGTTTTTTTTGAGTCTTGGCTTCCTATTAAAGGAAAAGACTTCTGTATATTTATTATTTGAATTTATCTGATGTGTTTATTATATATTACATCAAGTACTGCACATATGTCAATAAGTGATAAGTTATTTCTTCTGTTGCAACACATATCTAGAGTTTGAGGCTCTGACACAAGGTAGTAAAATGTCAAGCAAGCCTCCACGTACATGCAAATAAGTCACTTGTAATACAGTCCCTCCCATTCAAACAACATGAAGTCTTGCTATATTATGACAATTGCAGTATGACTGCAGGTTAGAACTGCTCCGGAGGTGAAATAGTTAACTTCCATGCAAGGCATGGAATCTTGAGCGCGAGCTCGGTTAAGGAAGCTCTGTCTGCTTACTTTCAAACTGAAACTGTCAGATTCTTTACTCCGCCTCACTGAACAGTCACTCCGGAGATTTCTCCTTTTGCTCAGTTCATTTTCGCGGTTTAAAACAGTTTTTAAGTATTAAAATTGTCTAATTTTAACTGCAACCATTTGGTTCAAGCTCTGTCTGTGGTAACGTAAGTAAAATATAGTTTTTACATTCGATTTCTGTGTAGAACTTGTAAAACCTTTATCGGTTTGGTTTGAACCGATTAGGTGCATTTTTCAGTTGCTAGTCCTTTTTTAGAGTGCGGTTCCCTGTTCCTATCAGTTCTAAAAAAAAACAGATTTCATTACGTTTTTTCCACAGCCCGTGACACGGTTGGGAACTGATTGGAGAGTCTTGCTTGGCGGATTGCCATAAACGGTCAAGTTTTGGTTAGGCTGGCATAATGTCTGAGAAACCCAAAAGAAAAACCGGGCCCACTGGGTTTCAGCACTGTGATGTCTGTGGGGAAGCCTTTGCCAAGGCTGACCCTCACACCTCCTGTGTTTATTGCCTGGGGTTTGACCACCTTGATTCAGACTGCCAGATTTGCAAGAATTTTCCTGCTGCCACAGTTGAAAAGAGAGAGTTGGTAGGCTCAGGGAAAGAGAGGCCAAAACGTCCGCTGACCCGGATGGCCGGCCCAGTTTGGTGCCAACTGAACCTGAGGGAGTGCCCTCTGACCAGGGCGAAACTTCCTCAGGCAAACGAAGAGCTGGCTCCAAGGAGCCAGTTCCTGCAAAAAGGACTAGAAAGTCTGCTGCTGTGGAAAAAGTCCTTTCCCCAATAGCTGAAGAGATAGCCAAAGCAATCCAAATTGTCCAAACTCTTTCCCCGGTTCCTGAACCGACTCCATCTGGGAGAATCTCGGTTCACCAGGTCCCATCAGTTCAGGATTATGATTTTGAAGAATTTTATGAACCTTTGGGGGGGGGGAAGAGTATGAAGACAGTGATTATGGCCTGGAAGATCTGGATGCTCCAATTGAGCCAGATACCTCCCCAGACAGACCTTTAGGGTTTTCCCCCCTAGGCTTTCTGAGTCCCCTGCTCATTTCATCTTTTACAAGAAGGTTGCTGAAACTCTTCAGCTTCCTGTTGAGGAAGCTGTGGATGATCAGGAAGAGCCTGATTATGTAGAAATGATGGATATTCCAAAATCTAAGAGACTGTCTATTCTCCTTCATAAATCTTTCAGAAAACAGACAGAAAAAATTTTAAAAACTCCTCATTCTATACCTCCTGTGGATAAAAGGATGGACAGGAGATATGCTTTATCAGGTTCAGACATAGAATTTCTCACACAGCAATGCAGCCATGTGGGTGTAGTGCAGGCTGCACTTGTGACAAAGCAAATATCCCCCTAGCTTCACATCCTCCTGAAAAGGACTCCAGGAAGAGTGGTGCTATGGCAAAGAAACAGTACATGGCAGCATCCTTGGGGCTCAGACAAGGAAATTACATGGCTTATGCTGCCAGATACCAGAAATCCAGATGGGATACTGTGCTGGCTCTAGTCAAACAACTCCCTGACAAGCTTGCCAGGGATCTGGAACAGGTGGCCTTAGATGGTATCGAGGCATCAAAATGCAATTTCATGCTGCAGTGGAAGCTAATGATGTTTTTTCTAGAGTTATGGCTACTTCTGTGGCACTTCGCAGAATGGCCTGGCTCAGATGCACCACATTGTCACAGGATACCCAGTCAAAAGCCATTGATTATCCTGTGATTGGCAATTCTTTGGGGACCAAACAGAGAATTATATGAAGAAAATGGACGAATACAGGATCGCCTATCGGAGTGCACAAGCCAAGGAAAGGCAGGCCACCCCTCAGAAGCATCCCCCCAGGGGTAGAGGCAGGCTTTTTTATCAGGCTCAAGCCTCTTCTTCCTCCTATTCCCAGAGGGGATTCTTTAGAGGAAGGGGCAGGAGGGGTTCAAGCAGGCCCACTTCCACTCCTCAGCCCAAGGCCCCTGCCAAGCAGGCACCCTGATGGGGTGGCCAGGGCCACTTCTCCTCTACTGGTAGGGGGCAGGCTGGCTTACTTTGTCCAGGACTGGAAGTCTCTCACATCAGACAAGTGGGTCCTGGAAGTGGTAAGCCAGGGACTGGTCCTCCGCTTCAAAAAATTCCCGAAGCTGAGGACTAGATCTTTTCCTCCTGCATCTCCATCACAGCCACTCACCTTGGAGTCAGATGTCTCAACCCTCCTCACTCTCAGAGCCGTAGAAAGGGTTCCACCCCTACTCCAGGGCAAAGGGTTGTACATTAGGTACTTTCTTACCCCAAAAAAGACAGGAGAATGGTGGCCCATTCTGGATCTCAGATACCTAAACAAGCACCTTTTAAAACCAATGTTCAAAATGGTAACTCTGGGAATCATTTTACCTTCCCTAAGGCCAGGGGACTGGCTAGCATCCCTGGACCTCAAGGATGCCTACTTCCATATTCTCATCAAAAGCTCTCACCGAAAGTACCTCAGGTTCAGGCTGCCTTGAGGCCATTACCAGTTCAGAGTAATGCCCTTTGGACTCACCTCGGCTCCAAGGGTATTTACCAAGTGTCTGGCAGTAGCAGTAGCTTGCCTAAGAAGGCAAAAGATTGCCATTTTTCCTTACCTGGACGATTGGCTCATAGTAGGACAATCCCCAGATCAGGTCAACCTACATCTTCAGATAACCCAGCAACTGCTTACATCACTAGGTTTCCTTCTGAATCTCTCAAAGTCAGTACTGGAGCCTGTCCAGCTCCTAACCTTCATAGGCTCAGAGCTGAACACCCAGGAAGCCAGGGCCTTCCTCCCTTTAGACAGGGCAAACACCCTAGTCTCCCTGGCCTCTTTATTCACCCTGCAGGTTTCTCGACCAGCAAGGCATTTTCTGCAGCTCCTAGGGCACATGGCTGCTTCCACAGCAGTAGTGCAAGGAGCAAGGTTTCAGATGAGGGACATTCAGTTCCATCTGAGGGCCTTTTGGTCACAAAGGAAGGATCCTCTTATTAAACTGATCCCAGTAACTCGAACCCTGATCCAAGTCTTTTAGTGGTGGCGGATCAGAGCAACCTGAGACAAGGAGTGCCCTTTGTTACTCAGCCTCACTCATTAATCCCTTACTATAGATGCATCCCTCTTGGGGTGGGGGGCCCACATGGGTGACCTCACTACCCAGGGACTGTGGTCCCCACAGGAATCTCTGCTCCACATCAACCTGTTGGAGCTCAGAGCAGTTTTCCTAGCACTTCAAGCTTTCTCAAAATCTGTTCAGAACAAGACTGTGCAGGTCAGAACAGATAACGCCACTACAATGTGGTACATCAACAAGCAGGGGGCACTCAGTCTACGGCCTTGTGCACTGAAGCCATGAAGTTGTGGTCTCTGGCATACTCCCTGAACACTCCCCTTACAGCAGTTCACCTCCCAGGCAAAGACAATGTCCTGGCAGATGCTCTCAGCAGGATCTCTCAGGGCCATCACGAGTGGTCCCTGGATCCCCTAGTTCTGGGAGTGGTATTTGCCAAATGGGGCACCCCGCAAATAGATCTCTTTGCAGCCCCAGACAATCATCAACTTCCTCTCTTTTGCTGCAGGCCCCCAGTCTTGGGCTCAGTCCCTCTGGATGCCTTAGCCCTCAGCTGGGAAGGGAAGTTTTTCTATGCCTTCCTTCCCTTCCCTCTCCTGTTCAACGTGCTAGTCAAAATCAGAGCCCAATCCTGCAGGGTCATTCTGATTGCCCCAGATTGGGCCAGGCAACCCTGGTATCCTCTCCTCCTGTCCTTAGTAGTCCATCCTCCCCAGTGCCTTCCCAAGAATCGCAATCTGTTAACATGTACCCAGGGAAGGGTTTGGTACCCAAATCTCAAGTCTCTCAATCTCAAGGCCTGGTCCTTGAAGAGCTAGAGTTTGCTAGCCTACACCTCTCTCAAGATGTAATGGATATACTCAAGGCTTCTAGGAAGCCTTCTACCAGGACTACTTATAACTCCAAATGGAAAAGATTTTCCATATGGTGATCAGAAAAGAATATTTCCCTAGACACTGCTGATTTACCCACAGTTCTAGATTATATGGTCCATCTAAACACTTTAGGGCTGAGACCAGCTACCCTGAAGGTGCATTTGGCAGCTGTCTCTGCATTTCCTTCAGCAGGTAAACTCTCTCCTCTTTCATCTCACCCTGTATTTGCCAAGGTTTTTAAGGGTTTGCTTCACACTAACCCTCTATTCAGGGCCCCTGCCCCTGCCTGGGATCTCAATGTTTGCATTGCTCAGCTCAAGCAACCTCCTTTTGAGCCCTTGTCTTCAGCTGAGCTTAAGTTCCTAACTTGGAAAACTGTGTTTTTGGTAGCCATCACCTCTTCCAGATGCATAAGTGAATTGAAGCATTGTCAGTGGAACCAGCCTTCATCTCCTTTCACAGAGATAAGGTAGTCCTTTGGACTAATAGAAAGTTCCTGCCTAAGGTGGTTTCGGACTTCCACCTTAATCAATCTATTTCTCTCCTTGTTTACTGCACTGACCATTCTTCCTCTGGTGAGAGAAGGCTGCACAGCCTAGATGTGAAGAGGGCCCCTTAGCTACATAGAGCGTACCAAGGGTCACAGGTTTGACTCCTTCCAACTATTCCTCACTTCTGGTGAGGTTGGGAAAGGGAAACCTGCCACTAAAAGATCCATTGCCAGGTGGATTGTCTCTTGTATCCAATTCTGTTATGAAAAATTGGGTAAGATTCCCCCCTCAGGCCTGAGGGCTCACTCTACCAGAGGTACAGCTGCTTCTATGGCTGCTGCCAGAGACATCCCCATTATAGAGATATGTCAAGCAGCTACCTGGGAAATGGTTCACACTTTTACCAAGCATTATTCCCCGGACATTCAAGCTAGGAGTGATGCTCGGTTTGGCACAGCTGTCCTTCAGAGCCTATTTTCTAAGTAGGTTCTGTCCCTCCTCCATGGGGGTACTGCTGTGTAGTCTGCAATTGTCATAATATAGCAAGACTTCATGTTGTTTGAAGAAAAAATTACTCATCTTAGTAATGTTGTTTCTTCTAATGGAGTCTTGCTATATTATGACCTCCCTCCCTGCCTGCCCTTCTCAGAACCTCGTTTTTGCACTGTGGGTGGGCATCACAGTGTTGGCACTCTGTTTTCTTGCCACTTTATTGTTTTGTTTCACCCTCCCTAGGGTGAGTGTGTTTTGTTTCATTATTGGGTCTCTTGACTTGAGTCTTTTTTCGAGACCAACATGTATGTTTGTTAGGGTAGTAGCCAGTTGGCTAGTGTAGGTTTACAGCTTCCACATAGAACATTAGTGAGGTTTAGCTCGTAAAGATCTGATGGTTTCGGTTTGAAAGTAAGCAGATAGAGCTTCCTTAACCAAGCTCGCGCTCTAGATTCCATGCCTTGCATGGAAGTTAACTATTTCACCTCTGGAGCAGTTCTAACCTGCAGTCATACTATAGCAAGACTCCATTAGAAGAAACATCATTACTAAGGTGAGTAATTTTTTCTTCCTTGATGTCACTGCAGCAACAGTGCAGAACAAAACATAAGGGTATCAATGCTGTCTATCCTGAATTTAGTTTAAGTTTGCAATGGCTTAAGACAGTTCTGATATGCAACTCACACAGTGAGTGGTACTTGTAGCCTTAATACTGCATGTGTAGAGCAAATAATACATCTAATTACTATTTCATTCACAGGAAACAAAAAGCTATTCCTGTGTACTGCTCATTCCTCTCTGTGAGACAGTTGTAACATGTTGTGGAAAGCAGTAGACTGAATCAGTTAATCAACCAACCAATTGAGTAGTCAATCAGTCACTCTGTAGTGAACCAGGTGAACACCCTTGAATGGATTCATTTAGAAGGTAGACTTGCGCAGTTTTCCAAAGGATCACACAAGACTGAATTACTCTTTTGCACAAATTATACACTCCCTTTCAGCAGCCTGAAAATGGAGAGCTAGATCATTTACTTTACAAAGTGTATTTTTTATATTTCCAATGCTCCTTACATCTGGGTTCTGTCTGGAAATACCAGGGTACAGAATGCATATGACATGGGAGGAATGAGCTAAGCAAATACAGAGTACTACAAACACAGAGACTGATTAGTTTCTTTACCTATAACAGCTGAAGTGTAGCATCTGATTTGTGAGGGACATCCTACTTCAAATGCTGGCATTACAAAGGGGGGGGGTGGGGGCTGCCACAGCTTGTTTTCAGTACCTTCAAAGTGAAGTGCTGTAGCTCTCACATCACTGCTAATGATTTATAATGGGAATGGAGGCACTGTTAAAGTTATGGACCTGAAGGGCCATCACAGTTCCCAAGGAGGTCATGGAAACTTGCTAAGGGTTAGAGAGTAATGGACTTTAGTAGGATTTGAACCAGAGTTTCCTAGTTCTTGTGCCTGTGCTTTAACCAGTAGATTACTCTTCTTCCATATGCTGCAGCTGATGTTGTCCTGGTAACCTATTCCTTATTATAGCTGAACTCTTTATTGCCTTCCATCAGCCATCCAATCACTGCCTGCCTAGTTACAAAGGAAAAATGGCATTAGTGCAAGATCATGTCTCACTGTTGGTGTCAATCAAAACAGAGAATGCTAATACACACAGAACATAATACAACAGCTATATAATACCATGTAAGACGCTTGTTGTACCCAGAGTCATTTATTGGGTAAACTGTTTTTGCTAACAGAAACATTAACACAATACATAAAGGCATTTACTTATAGGCATACTGTATATACATGTCAAATCAGTGCTGAATCACACTCATATGGTCCTAGTCCCTGTTAGACCCGCACTTCAGGATATGCACACTTTAAGAGTTCCTCCATTACTCAGGTGGGGGGACCAAACATTGTGGATTCCGTTTACTGGTGGAACAGCATTTAGTGCAGCACCATTATCTGATGACATCATCCTCCAGCAGCATTGATGGTAACATGGAGGATAAAAACATTGATAACTTCTGGGGGCTGTACTTTTTTTTTATAATCTAGATTTGGACAGCAATAGGACTGTTGACAACTAGAGAAGGAACACAATAGTTACACATAAAGAGTTGGGACAATATGGGTGTGTGCTATGGGAGACTTAGTAGTAGTAAAACCTTTATTTTTTATACAGGAATTGTTGACATTATTTACATCATTAGGATAGAGTACTATTTACAAGATGCTCCTGTTACTGCATATTCCATATAACATTAATTAAAAAAAAAACTAATATAACAACACAATCACAGAGATATTAATAAAAATAATAAGCACCTCTACATAGATCATTTCATTCTATACAAATTACTCATAAAAACATTAAATTAACCATAACATTCACACCTTGTGCTTAATTCCAATTTCAAATTTAATAAAAATGCCTTCGCATTTTTAAATTTGCAACTTGCTCCTATTTTTATCTCATTCCATATTCTATCCGCTATTACCGGAAAACGCATATAACTAAATTTATTTTTAATTTTGGAAGTGAGTAGTGACCCAAGTTTTTTAATACATAAGTTATAAACAAGTGTTTTTCTTTCTAATCTATCACTCAGACTTTTAGGCTGCTTTAGATAAATAACTTTATAAATTTGCATTGCCCAAGAGATCTGTCTTTTTGCCTCCTGGTAAGCTAACCCAGGTCTTGTAATAACAAGCAGTGATGAGTTCTGAAGTCCTTTTTAATATAAATCTAGCCATCTTATTATAAATTTTATCAATTTTTTGCAAGAGACCTTTCGATGCCAGGCCGTACACATGGTTTCCATATTCCAGAACGGGTAGAAGAAGTTGTTTTATTACCATTTCTCTTATTGTTCTATTCATACAAAATCTTGTTCTTCTGAAGGTTCCCAATCTTTTATTTACGTTTGAAATGGTGTCAAGAATATGTGTATCAAATTTTAGGGCATAATCAATCCAAACCCCTAAGTATTTATATACTAATACTTGCTCTATTACTTCATTTTGTAATGTCTTTATAGATATGTTTTCTCTACTATCAGTCATACTATGCCTAGTCCTAGAGAAAACCATCAGTTTTGTTTTTTTTACTATTAACTATCAATCCCGAGCTAGTCAGCCATGTGCAAAGTCTGGTAAAGTCTGCTTGCAACTTTTGTTCTAGTTCAACTAAAGTTCGGCCATCTGAGATCATTAAGGTATCATCTGCATAAAGGTTGACACTTGAATTTTGTATAACTTCTACCAAGTTATTAATGTAAATCAAAAATAATAATGGCCCTAAAATTGAGCCCTGTGGGACACCTCTCTTTACCTCAAGTCTCTTAGATAGGACCCCATTTATACTTACTTGCTGTTTTCTATTTCCTAAATAAGAATTAAACCAACTGTAAGTTTCATTTATTAGGCCCATATCTACTAGGCGTTCTCCCAATAGTTTATGGGATACCGTATCAAAAGCCTTTGATAAATCCACGAACACCGCGCCCACCACCAGGTCATCCTCCAGCCTAGTGGCCAGATCATCGACCATGATGGTGAGTTCGGTGGACGTGGAGTGACCCCTATGGAACCCTGATTGAGATTTAGTTAATAGAGTGTATTTTTCCATAAAATCAACCAACTGTTCTTGAACCAGTCTCTCCAGTAACTTTGAAATACTTGATAGTAAAGCAATTGGCCTATAATTTGTAGGCTTATATGGATCTCCTGTGCCTTTATAAATTGGTATTATTTTTGCACTTTTCCAAACTTCTGGGAAAGTTCCCTCCACCAAGCTCCAATTAAACAGTTTAGTCAAAACCGGTGCTATCACTTGTATGGCATCATTAAGAAATCTATTTTCTATCAGGTCTGGACCATATGCTTTTTTTGAGCTTAATTTCCTAATCTCATTTTTAACTTGTCTACAGGTGATACCCTTAAATCTAAAAACATGTTTATTTGAATTTACAATTCGTTTACCGGAATCCCTAAATGTCAAATCAGCGAAATTCAGATCAGGCAAGTTTACAAAATAATCATTTAATATATTAGCTGACTGTTTGGTTGACTGTATTACTCCTCTATTTATCATTGAAATGGGGGCCAGAGTTTAGGATTCAAAAGATTTTATTATTGACCAAAATTTCCTGCTATCGATAGTATTTTTGACTTATCTTCGTAGTATTTTTGTTTTGTTTTCTTATTAATAATTTAAGATTGTTTCTAGCCTTTTGTATTTATCCCAATCCTCAGTTTTAAGGATTTCCTGAGATTTTCCACAGGCGATCTTCTACCGTATCATTTTCTTAAGTTTTCGAGTTATCCATGGCACATGTGATTTTCTCTGTATGCATTTTTAAAGGGGCCAATTGTACATATATCCAGAAACAGATTTGTAAATTCCTGGACTGCTAAATCAATTGATGGAATTAAGAATAATCTATCCCAGTTAACTTGAAGTAATCTTGCAACAAAAGCTTCTTTATTATAATTTTTGAAATTTCTACGCATTATTTTTTTGAAAAATTCAATGTTTGATTGGAATTTATGTCCTCAATTACAAAAAGACAACTTAATGTATTGTGATCACCCATAATTGGTTGATGTACCTCTATTGATTCAACCTGAATTTTTGCTGATACAAATATTAAATCCAATATGTTTCCATTACTTTGTTGAGATGTTTTCCTAGTAGTGGAAAATACTTTTTGTTTTACATCCAGGGAGTCAAAACTGTTTCCCAATGATAAACCCCGTGGTTTGCCCCATGATGCATTAAAATCCCCGATAATTAACAATTCACAGCCCATTGTTCTCTTTTGTATGACTGAGGCTAGGTTATCAAATTCTCCCAAAGCTGTTTTCGGAGGGGCATAAACTACTCCCAGAACTAAGTCCATATTGTTTAATTTTACCAGTAAGCAATCTATTAAACCAACTTGGTTTGCAAATAGCACTGTGGTCTGACCAAGTTCCCATTTGGAAAATAGAATGACCCCCCCTCCCCTACGACCCTTCCTATCTAATCGATGGCTGAAAAATCCTGCTAGTTTTACTTCCTCAGTTTCAATTTTATCATTTAGCCATGTTTCTGTCAAAGCAACTATATCTGGAGCTTCTGAATAAATCCAAGTTTTAAATAAATCAATCTTGTTCTTTAAGCTTCTAGCATTATCATGGATTATCTTCATTGGCTCAAGATTCCCTGGGCCTGGATTAATTTTGATATCTCCACTCAGGAGTACCGAAATTAACAAACAGTTTCTAGATAATTTTGGTTCTTGTCCCACTAGCCCCAAAGTGTATTTTGTGTTTATTAACTGAATCCTTATTTTTGAGAAGGAGTTTCTACCCCCTCCCTTATTTATCGGATCCTCTTTCATTAGAGTTAGTCCTCCCTTATTAGGAGTCCTCAGTACCAATGCTAATGTACTAACCGTCTCCAATTGACACTCAGAGGTTAACTTTACATAAATAAATATCATGATGTAAATATACAACAGTATCCTATAAATAAACAGCATTTTGTAAATTAACAGTCTAAAACTTACAAAGCCCCCAATTCCTTTCCTATTTTACTATTATTAAAGTTAAAATAGCATGTATTTAAACTTACCTAAACTTCTTTTTACTTCTATAAGGTAAGTTAATACAGCACAATAGCTTAACAATAAATATAACTTAAAATAACTTTCCCCAACAAACTAATTCTTAGGCCGGTAAAACCTCCTCGGTATATTTATTTTTAGTACCGAGTGGCGCTTGTGCCACTTGCGCTGGCGCGGTAGCAGCGCGAGTTGTTTTAAACTGTCCTGCCCCTCCTTTTCGTGACGTGGCTCAGATGAATACCACCCCCTCACAGCTGATGAAATTAGTTGCCACTTGCTTCAAAGCACCCCAGGAGGATAAGCACAGAGAGAGAAACAGTCTCAAGCACAGTAACCCCGGAGCTGTAAAACAATCAAACTGTTCACCTTAGCTGCGGTAGCAGCGCGAGTTGTTTTAAACTGTCCTGCCCCTCCTTTTCATGGTGTGGCTCAGATGAATACCGCCCCCTCACAGCTGATGAAATTAGTTGCCGCTTGCTTCAAAGCACCCCAGAAGGATAGGCACACCCCTTTAAGGAGAGCACAGACTGAATAGATCTTCTAATTGAGTGATGAAATTGACTGATTGGTTGACTGACTGATTGTGTAGCTGGCTAATCTTTTGAGTCTGCATGTTCTGCCCGTGCCACTACCTACTTTATTATTAACTCAACTAAAGTACAGTTACGTAAGAACTTACCGTAACAGTAGATCTTCAAAACAGCTCTTGCAGCAGGTTACACCATTAGGACTGAAGCCTGCAGGCATCAGGACCCCAGGAAAATTCTAGCTAGCTATCTTCAGCGGGGACCGCCCCCGACATCGGTCCCGCCGCCGACATCAGGCGTGGTACATAAGGGGGCGGTTCCACCAGATTCCCAGTTCTCCCGCCGGAGACTCCCGGCCACAGGATGACATCAGAGTGGGAGACTGAGGATCCACCGTCAGAAGATAAAAAGGGAGAAAAATCCCAACATGAAAAGGCAAAGCCATGCCTCCTCCAAGGGGAAGGTGGGCGGAAGGTACCTGCTGCAAGAGCTGTTCTCGAAGATTTACTGTTACGGTAAGTTCTTACGTAACTGTACTATCTTACTTCGAGATACAGCTCTTGCAGCAGGTTACACCATTAGGACTGATTCCCAAGCAGTAACGCTGCCAGAAATTCTGGGAGAGGAAAATAGGAAATACATTCCAGGTCCTGAACCTAGGACAGGAGACCCTGTAGCACCGCAAGGCCGAAACCAGCCCTTCACCGAGAGGCGATGTCCAGGCTATAATGCCTGATAAAGGTATGCACAGAGCTCCAAGTGGCTGCAGCACAAATAGCAGAGGTGGAGACATTTCTGAGTGCTGCAAAGGATGTGGTCACACCCGTAGTAGAATGACCCCGGACCGAGCCGGGGAGGGCCTTTTGTTTTATATCATAACAGTAGGAAATACACTGGACAAGCCAGCGAGAAAGAGACTGTTTGGATATTGATTGGCCCATAATTCTCTCAGAGAAGGAAACGAAAAGCTGTTCAGAACTACGAGAGGGTTTAGTTCTGTTGAGGTAATACCTCAGGCTGCGGTGAACATCCAGGGTATGGAGCAAAGCCTCTCCTCTATTTGAATAACTCAGGAAATAGACTGGAAGGTCAATATCTTGGTTTAGGGAGAGTGAAGAGACCACCTTAGGTAAAAACTTAGGATTCGTCCTCAGGGATACTCTGTCCCGGTGAAAAACTAAATAAGGCTCTTTGCACATGAGAACGTGAAGCTCAGAAATTCTTCTCGCTGAAGTAACAGCAACTAAAAATAATGTTTTCCATGACAGAAAACGTAGCTCGCAATCCGTGGCAGGTTCAAAAGGAGGGAGCGTGAGCTGTTCCAGGACAAAGAGCAGATCCCTTGGAGGCACAGGGTCCCTAATGGGAGGCCTAAGGTGTAACACTCCCCTAAGAAATTCCCGAGAGGCATCCAATTGAGCTATAGTACGCTGTCCCACCGGGAGGTGATAGGCAGAAATGGCACAGAGGTGCACCTTAATAGAGGAGTAGGCTAGGCCTGAATGAAAAAGGGAGAGGAGGTAATCCAACACTACTCCCACAGGACAACCTAAAGGGGAAAGATCACGAGCTCAAGACCATAAACAAAAATGGTGCCATTTCATGGCGTACATCGCATGCGTTGCCGGCTTTCTGGCTGCAGAAAGAACCTCTGCAACCTCTTGCGAGACCCCGTGATGCAAGATGGCTATGTCTCTAGGAGCCAAGCATGCAGGTTCAGAGAGCGTAGGTCCGGATGGACTTCCTGAGACAGGAGGTGGGAGCTGAGCGGCAACAGGAGCGGGGGTTCCCAAGATAGTTGCACCAACAAAGGGAACCAGATCTGTCTGGGCCAGAACGGGGCAACCAGGATCATGAGTGCGTGCTCTCTGCGCAGTTTGAGAAGAACTCTCTGGATCAATGGGAAGGAAGGGAAAGCATAGAGGAATCTGTTCACCCAGGAAAGGGATAATGCGTCTCATCAGAAAACACCAGGCCTTGGATCTAGGGAGCAAAAATTGGGCAGTTTTGCTTTGGATGGGGATGCGAACAAGTCTAGCTCTGAAATCCCCATCGAAGAAACAGATCCTCTGCTACCTCTTGAAGAAGTTCCCACTCATGGACTCTGGCCTGGGACTGACTCAGACCATCTGCAATCGTGTTGTCCACCCCGGGAACATGCACAGTGATCAGATTTGCACCGTGTCCGATTACCCAATCCCACAGCCTCATGGCCTCCCTGCAAAGGGGGTAAGAGTGTGTGCCTCTTTGTTTGATGAGGTAATACATACCGCCATGTTGTCTGTCTGAAGCAGGAGAGTACACGGTGGGATTACTGACTGAAAGGCCTGCAGGGCATAGAGAACCGCCCTCATCTCTAGGACATTGATATGGAGATGAGCTTCCAAAGGGGTCCACGTACCCTGGGACTTTACCCCATCCAGGTGCGCCCCCCACCCAAGACCCGAGACGTCTGTGGTGAGGGTTACCTCTGGGGACAGCGCTACAAATGGGACGCCCATGGAGAGCAACTCTGGGACTAGCCACCACTGCCAGTCTCGGATCACAGAGTTCGTGATCCTGACCGGATGCTGCAAGTGGTTTTGCCTTTGGTCCCATTGCACTTTGAGCATCCACTGGGTTACCCGCATGTGGAGCCTTGTGAAAGGGACAGTAGGAATGGCCGCAGCCATGTGTCCGAGCAAGCGAAGGACCGACCTGACAGGTACGATCTTGTTAGACGACAAATCCCTTATGAGGGATCTGATGCTCTCCGCTCTGTCATCCGGAAGAAAAGCTTTTCCCTGAACAGTGTCCAGTACTGCGCCTATAAACTGCAGTTTCTGTGACAGTACCAGGAAAGACTTCTCGTAATTTATGAGAATGCCCAGAGATTGGAACAGATCCTGGGTGCTCTGGACTGTGAGAGACAGCGCCTCTTTGGAGGCTGCCATGAGAAGCCAGTCATCCAGGTACGGGAACACATAGTGGCCCTGTCTCCTCAGAGATGCTGCCACAACTGCCATGCACTTGGTAAAGACCCTTGGTGCGGATGACAGTCCGAACGGAAGAGCTCGGAACTGAAAGTGGTGGTCGAGAAACTCGAACCGCAGGAACCTCTGGTGTGCCTGAGCTATAGGGATATGCAGGTATGTGTCCTGCATGTCTAGAGATGCTAAAAAGGTGTCCTGTTTCAGCATGGGAATAAGACCCGGAAGAGTCACCATGCGGAATCTCTTGTAGGCGACTGACACGTTGAGGTCACTGAGGTCCAGAATCGGAAGGAGGTCCCTTGTTTTCTTGGGAACCAGGAAGAAGTGAGAATAATATCCTTGTCCTCTCTGGTTCTCTGGGATGTACTCTATCGCTCCCTTTTGCAGGAGTGCGAGTACTTCTTGCCAGATCAAATTTTTGTGCTGACCCGGATACCGGGAGAGCAAAGGAGGCCTCAAGGGTGGCTTTTCTGTGAATTCTATAAAGTGGCCTAGACTGACCAACTGAAGAACCCACCTGTCTGTGGTTACAGCCTGCCATCCCGGCAGGAAGTTACAATGCAACCCCCGACCATGATTTCCCATTGATCCTGAGGGGCGGGGGCTGGAAAGGAGTCAGGCTGTGGCGGCAGATGGGCCCGCTGGCTGGGCCAGCCTAGGAGAACGCTGACCTCAGCTGGCGGGCTGTTTTCCCTGGGCTCTGCGGAAGTCAGAGCCCCTCTGATGTGTAGCAGAGTGGGGCTGCTGCCTCTGTGTCCCCCCACGAAGACGGCTTTGGTTCCACTGAAGGAACCAAGCTTGGGTCGGTACATGGCTTGAACCGACCTTTTCGCCTTCCCGGTTCTTGAAGTTTGGTAATGATCTTCTCAGAAGGATTACCAAACAAGACTTTCCTCGAATGGAGCATCCATAAGTTCTTCTGGATGTCCGGGTAAAACCAGAATGCGTAACCAGGGTGTCTCTGGAGAATCGCCAGAAGCTGCTTCTCGGGCGATGAGTCCTGCGAGTTGCACGCGGCTCAAGCACTTGGGTCCTCACGTCTGAACCCATACGGAGGAGCTGAAGCATCTCCTCCTTCTGCTCACCTTCCGGCAGCTTTTGAGCCACCTCCAGCCCCTGTTCCCACAAAGCGTTCTGGAATTGAACCATGTGGGTCAGATAATTTAAGGATCTGATGGCGCATGTAGCAGAAGCATACGTGCGCCTGCCCAGTGCGTCCAGCTGCTTGGACTCTGGATCCAGTGGCAGGGTGCTCAAATGTTGCAGCCTTTGTGACCGGTCATGTGAGGCTGTGATGACCAGAGAATCGGCCTGAGGCTGCTGCGTCAAGTACTGGTCATCCTTAGGAGCCTTGTACAAGCGATCAGCTTTTTTTGGCATCACCGGGAGCAAATGTGGATGCTTCCACGCTGCCTTGGTGACGTCCACGAAAGTGTCCACCAAGGGTGGTACCACCACAGGCTTGGGGTCCTTCTGCCAAAGATATTTGGTGAGGCGTAGCCTTTCGGGGTCTAGCTCTTCAGCATCCCATCCCATGTTCTCTTGGATATGTCTTATAATATCCATGAATGAAGGGCCATCCGGAGGAGATCTCGGCATCTCACGTGGGTCCGGAGAAGGGATGGAGAGAGGAGATGGGGATCTAGAGGAAGAGTAGACTGATCCCGTGTCCTCCGTCGATGGCGAACATCAGTGTCTCCTGGATCTCTTGGGGCTGGGTGACCCAGAAGAGGATTTCGACGGAGGTCTCCGCTTTTCTGATCTTCCCCTGGGAGAGGATCTAGGCTCCCGGGGGGGAGGTAAATGGCCTGTCGACCCCGATGGTGAAGGGGGTGCAGGAACCAGAGGAGGAGGAGAAAGAGAGGTGGGGACCATGTCCCTCTTAATGGTGTCCCACCAATAAGTGAAGAGATCCTTCACTTCTGCTAAAGAAAGACCCGACGACGGCCCGGGCATCGGTGGGTGGTCATCAGGTTCCGGCGTCTGCTCCACAGGGGCCTCAGGTAAGGGTGAGGGTGCCCTGGGAGTTTCCGTGAAGCCAGGGTCACCTGTCTGGTCTTCGGGCTGTGTTAAGTCCTCCTCCATTAAGGACTCCTGACTGACGTCAGTCGAAGGCATCAGGACCCTCTTCTCAGGAGGAGCAGACATGGGTCCCCTGGCGTCGCTGGGATGGTTTTTGCCGGCAGCGCGGCTCCAGGATGAATGGCGCACTGGTCGATGATGGTGATGCGGTGTCAGGTCCACCGGTCTTTTCAAGGGTGTGAGCTCCAAGGTTTTCCTGAGGAGGGTCAGACGAAGACCA
The DNA here is from genome assembly GCA_016271365.2 of Neoceratodus forsteri. Classification (NCBI taxonomy): domain Eukaryota; kingdom Metazoa; phylum Chordata; order Ceratodontiformes; family Ceratodontidae; genus Neoceratodus; species Neoceratodus forsteri. The sequence continues at coordinate 413,680,877 of CM028132.1, read as the reverse complement.
GATGTCAGGAACCAAAGGGCGGGAACCCGACTTGTGATGGTGGTGATGGTGCTCCCCGGACTTCGCCAAGGCCTTGGATGAAGAAGAGGACAACAGCCTGGCAGACTTGGCCTGAGAAGAAGGCTTTTTTACCGCAGCCGGGGGAGGCTGAGAGCTGGCCCTGGAAAGAGAACAGTTGGACCGAGAACCAGAGCTGCGGGGCTCCGAAGCCCTGGAAGGGGACCTGGAAGGGGCCTTCTCCCTTCTTTTCTCCACGTGCTTGTGGGATTTGGAAGAGGATTCCCCCTTGGAGGACATGGTCTTCAGCTTTTCCTCCAACAAAAAAGCCTGAACGGCCTTCTGACGTCGGATCCTAGTTCGACCGACTGTTGAACCCTTGGCAGAACGAACAGGCCCGGGTATCGTGGTCTGGATCCAGGCACCGAACGCAGGCCATGTGGGGGTCCTTGAAGGGGATCTGCTTCCCGCAAGCACACTTGGAGGAGTGACCGGAGGTCGGAGAAGACATCAGCAGGAATCTTGCTTGAAGAAAAGTAAATTTCCCGAAGGAAAGCTCTGAACCACGCATCACACGCTAGACTATAACTGAAGGGTCGAGACATGCAAGTCAACGGCGGGAAAGAACTGGGGAATCTGTCGGGACCGCCCACTTATGTACCATGCCTGACGTCGGAGGCGGGACCGACGTCGGGGGTGGTCCCCGCTGAAGATAGCTAGCTAGAATTTTTCCGTGGGGTCCTGAAGCCTGCTGGCTTCAGTCCTAATGGTGTAACCTGCTGCAAGAGCTGTATCTCGAAGTAAGATCGTAATTACTCTAGTAGCTCTTCACCAGTCAGTCATGGTAGATCCATTAAGGGAACAGTGCTCACAGTGCTGTGGTTCTTGATGTTTCATAACAGGAAGCCATTAGAAATTTGGGTTTTGCATCCAGTAAAATCAAAAGAAGTTACAGAAAGAACTACATAAAAAGTGCATAGATACATAGACAGTGTCGGCAGATAAGGGCCTATGGCCCACCTAGTCTGCCCATTTGAGCTTGTAAGTTCAGTTTGTTTTCCTAGAAGTCTATTTCCCCTTACCCCTGACCTCTAGAATTCCTTTATGTCTATCCCATGCATTCTTAAATCCCGTGATTGTTTCAGCCCTCACCACTTCCTCTGGCAGGGGTGTTCCACTTGTCCACCACCCGCTCTGTGAAGAAATTTTCTCATGTTTCCTCTGAATCGCCCTCCCTCCAACTTCATCCCATGTCCTCTCTAGTCCCAGAAACATCTTTTCGCTTAAAATAAAGTGTTTTTCTCAGCACCCTGTTCCTCCCTGCAAGATACTTGTATGTCTCTATCATATCCCTCTCTCCTCCTCTCCTCCAGGGAGTACATGTTCAGTTCCTTCAACCTGTCTTCATAGGACTTGTGATGCAACCCATGCACCATCTTTGTTGCCCTCCTCTGAACCTTCTCTACCCTGTCTATGTCCTTACGTAGGTATGTCTCCAGAACTGTACACCGTATTCCAGGTGGGCCTCACTAGTGTCTTGTATAGCGGAATTGGTGACTTCCATTTTCCTGCTGGTGATGCCCTGCCTATACATCCCAGCATCCTATTTGCTTTACCTGATGCCTTGTCACACTGTTTCCTCATTTGAGGTCATCAGAGATGACAACCCCAAGATCCCTTTCCTGCTTGGTGCATGCTATATCCTCACCTCTAACTGATATATTGTGCCAGGGTTTTTTGTGCCCATATGCATTATCTTGCACTTTTGCATTGAATTTCAACTGCCAAACCCTTGACCATTCTTCAAGTTTCGTAGGTCCTTCTCATCTGTCTACACCCTCTGGTGTGTCACTCTGTTACAGAGCTTTGTGTCATCAGCTGAACAGTGAAATTCTGCCTTCTAGATCCTGTGCAATGTCACTGATGAAGATGTTGAATAGGACGGTCCCAGCACTGATCCCTGTGGTACCCCACTGGTCACTCTCCCTCTGTGGAGTGACAGCCATTTACCACCACCCTCTGTGTCCTGCCACCCAGCCAGTTACCTACCCACCACACTACTGTCCTGCCCACACCCATATTCCCCAGTTGTGTAATAGTCTCTATGTGGCACAGTGTCAAAGGCCTGCTGGAGTTCAGGAATATGTACCATTCCTGTGTGGGAATATCTATCATTCTCTGTGCTGGAATATCTATCAGACTCTGATCTGGAATGTCTATTATTCTCGAAACAGGAATATCTGTCATTCTCTGAGCTGGAATATCTATTATTCTCTGAGTTGGAATAGCTATCATATTCTGCGTTGAAATATTTATTATTGTCTGAGCTGGAATATCTGTCATACACTGAGCTGGAATATATATTATTTTCTGAGTTGGAGTATCAATTATTCTCTAAGTTGGAAAATCAAGCATTCTCTGAGCTGGAATATCTATCACTCTCTGAGCTGGAATATTTATCATTCTCTGAGCAGAAATATCTATCATTCTCTGCACTGGAATATTAATTATTCTCTGAGCTGAGAAATCTGTCATTCTCTGAGCTGGAAAATGTATTATTCTCTGAGCTGGAATATCAATCATTCTCTGAGCTCAGATAACTATTATTCTCCGAGCTGGAATATATGTCATTCCCTGAGCAGTAATATCTATCATTCTTTGTGCTGGAATATCTATTATCCTCTTAGCTGGAATACTGATCATTCTCTGAGCTGGAATATCTATTATTCTCTGAGCTGAAATATCTGTCATTCTCTGAGCTGGAATATCAATCATTCACTGAGCTGGAATATCTATCATTCTCTGAGCTGGAATATCTATTATTCCCTGAAATGGAATATCTACCATTCTCTTAGCTGTAATGTTTATCATACTCTGAGCTGGAATATTTTTCATTCTCTCAGCTGGAATATATATCATACACTGAGTTGGAATATCTATTATTCTCTGAGCTGAAATATCTATCTTTCTCTCAGATGGAATATGTATTTTTCTCTGAGCTGGAATATCTATAATTCTGTGAGCAGAAATGTCTCTCATTCCTTGAGATGGAATATCTATCATTCTCTGAGCTGGAATATGAATTATTCTCTGAGCTGGAATATCCATCATACACTGACTGGAAATATGTATTATTTTCTGAGCTGGAGTATATATTATTCTCTGAACTGGAAAATCTATTATTCTCTGAGCTGGAATATCTATCATTCTCTGAGCTGAAATGTCTATCATTCTCTTAGCTGGAATATCTATCAATCTCTGAGCTGGAATAACTATTATTCTCTGAGCTGGAATATCTGTCATTCCCTGAGCTGTAATATCAATCATTCTCTGAGCAGGAATATCTCATATTCCCTGAGCTGGAACATCTAAATTCTCTGAGCTGGAATACCTAAAATAATTTGACCTGGAATAGCTATTATTCTCTGAGCTGGAAAATCCATCATAAACTGAGCTGAAATATGTATTATTGTCTGAGCTAGAATATCAATCATTCTCTGAGCTGGAATAAATATCATTCTCTGAGCTGGGACATTTGTCATTCCCTGACCTGGAATATCTATAATTTTCTGAACTGCAATACCTATTCTTCTCTGAGCTGTAATATTTATCACTCCCTGAACTTGAATATCTATAGTACTCTGAGCTGGAATACTATTATTCTCTGAACTGGGATATCTATCTTTCTCTGAGCTGGAATGTTTATTATTCTCTGAGCTGGAATATCTATAATTCTCTGACCTCAAATATCTATCATCCTTGAGTTGGAATATCTATCATTCTCTGAGCTGGAATATGTATTATTCTCTGACCTGGAATATCTGTTCTTCTCTGAGCTGGAATACCTATTATTCTCTGATCTGGAATATCTATCATTCTCTGAGCAAAATATCTATTATTCTCTGAATTGGAATATCTATTATTCACTGAGCTGAAATTTCTATCATGCCCTGAGCTGCAATATTTATTATGTCTCAGCAGAATGTCTATCATACACTGTTGAAACATATATTATTCTCTGAGCTAAATGTATCATACACTGAGCTGGAATAGCTATCATTCTCTGAGCTGAAATATCTATTATTCTCTGAGTTAGAATATCTATCATTATCAGAGCTGGAATATTTATTATTCAGTGAGCTGGAATACCTATCATACTCTGAGCTGGAATATCTATTATGCTCTGAGCAGGAATATCTATCATTCTCTGACCTGGAATATCTGTCATTCTCTGAGCTGGAATATCAATAATTATTTGAGTTGGAATATTTATTATTCATTTAGCTGGAATATCTATCATTCCTTGAGCTGGAATAGCTATCATACTCTGAGCTGGAATATCTATTATTCTCTGAGCAGGAATAGCTATCATTTTCTGAGCAGGAAAATCTATTATTCTCTGAGCTGGACAGCTTTCAAACTCTGAGTTGGAATATTTATTATTGTCTGAACTGGAATTTCTATCATACTCTCAGCTGGAATTTCTATTATTCTCTGAGCTGAAATATGTATCATACACTGAGGTGGAATTGCTCTCATTTCCTGCGCTGAAATATCTGTCATTCGTTCAGATGGAATACAGGTATCTATCATTCTCTGAGCTGAAATATCTATCATTCTTGGAGCTAGAATATCTATTTTCTCTGAGCTGGAATATCTATTTTTACTGAGCTGGAAAATCTATCATACTCTCAGCTTGAATATTTATTATTATCCCAGGAGAATGTCTATCATACATTGATCTGGAATATATACAATTCTTTGAGCTGCAATATGTATCATACACTGAGCTGGAATATATATCATTCCCTGAGCTTAAATATCTATCATACCCTGAACTGGAAAATCTGTCATTCTCTGATGATGAATATCTATTATTCTCTGAGCTGGAATATCTATCATTCTCTGAGCTGGAATATTTATTATTCAATGAGCTGGAGTATCTATCATTCCCTGATCTGGAATATCTGTCATTCTCTCAGCTGAAATATCTATCATTCTCTCCCTGCTGGAACATTTATTATTCATAGAGCTGGAATATCTATCATACTCTGAGCTGGAATATCTATTCTTCTCTGAGATAGGAATATCTGTTATTCCCCCAGCTGCAATATCTGTCATTCTCTGAGCTGGAATATCTATCATTCTCTCAGCTGAAATATTTTTTATTAATTGAGCTGCAATATCTACCATTCACTGATTAGGAATATCTATCATTCTCTGAGCTGGAATATCTTTCATACTCACAGCTGGGATGTCTATTTTCTGGGAGCAGGAATATCTATCAATCTCTGAACTGGAATATCTATTATTCTCTGAGTTGAAATAACTATCATATTCTGCAATTAAATATTTATTATTGTCTAAGTTGGAATATCTATCATACACTGAGCGGAATATATATTATTCTCTGAGCTGGAAAATCAATCATTGTCTGAGCAGGAATATCTATCACTCTCTAAGCTGGAACATTTATTAGACTCTGAGCTGAAATATCTGTCATTCTCTGAGCTGGAATATCTATTATTCTCTGAGCTGAAATATCTGTCATTCTCTGAGCTGGAATATCTGTCATTCTCTGAGCTGGAATATCAATCATTCTTTGAGTTGGGATATTTATTATTCATCAAGCTGGAATATGTATCATTCCCTGAGCTGGAATAGCTATCATACTCTGAGCTGGAATACCTATTATTCTCTGAGCAGGAATAGCTATTATTTTCTGAGCAGGAATATATATTTTTCTCTGAGCGGGACAGCTATCAAACACTGAGATGGAATATTTATTATTGTCTGAACTGGATTTTCTATCATACTCTGAGCAGGAATTTCTATTGTTTTCTAAGCTGAAATATGAATCATACACGGACCTGAATTGCTCACATTTTCTGGGATGAAATATCTGTCATTTGTTCAGATGGAATACAGGTATCTATCATTCTCTGAGCTGAAATTTCTATCATTCTCTGGGCTAAAATATCTATTTTCTCTGAGATGGAATATTTAATTATTCAATGAGCTAGAATATCTATAATACTCTGAGCTTGAAAATTCATTATTATCCCAGCAGAATGTCTATGATACATTGAACAGCAATTTATACAATTCTCTGAGCTGCAATATGTATCATACACTGGGCTGGAATAGCTATCATTCCCTGATCTTAAATATCTATCCTACTATGAACTGGAATTTCTGTCATTCTCTGACCTGGAATATCTGGCATTCTCTGATGAGGAATATCTATTATTCTCTGAGCTGGAATATCTATCATTCTTTGAGATGGAATATATATCATACTCTGAGCTCTAATACCTATTATTCACTGAGATAGGAACATCTATCATTCCCTCAGCTGGAATATCTTTCATTCTCTGACCTGGAATATCTATCTTTCTCTCAGCTGAAATATTTATTATTCATTGAGCTGGAATATGTACCATTCCCTGTGTGGGAATATCTATCATTCTCTGCACTGGAATATCTATCAGACTCTGAGCTGGATTGTCTATTATTCTCGGAACAGGAATATCTATCATTCTCTGAGCTGGAATATCTATTATTCTCTGAGTTGGAATAGCTATCATATTCTGTTTTGAAATATTTATTATTCTCTGAGCTGGAATATCTATCATACACTGAGCTGGAATATATATTATTTTCTGAGTTGGAGTATCAATTATTCTCTGAGCTGGAAAATCCAGCATTGTCTGAGCTGGAATATCTATCCCTCTCTGAGCTGGAATATTTATCATTCTCTGAGCAGAAATATCTATCATTCTCTGCACTGGAATATTAATTATTCTCTGAGCTGAAATATCTGTCATTCTCTGAGCTGGAATATGTATTATTCTCTGAGCTGGAATATCAATCATTCTCTGAGCTCAGATAACTATTATTCTCTGAGCTGGAATATATGTTATTCCCTGAGCTGTAATACCTATCATTCTTTGTGCTGGAATATCTATTATCCTCTGAGCTGGAATATCGATCATTCTCTGAGCTGAAATATCTATTATTCTCTGAGCTGAAATATCTGTCATTCTCTGAGCTGGAATATCAATCATTCACTGAGCAGGAATATCTATCATTCTCTGACCTGGAATATCTATCATACACTGAGTTGGAATATCTATTATTCTCTGAGCTGGAATATCTATCTTAATCTGAGCTGGAGTATTTATTATTCTCTGTGCTGGAATATCTATAATTCTCTGACCTCAAATATCTATCATTCCTTCAGTTGGAATATCTATCGTTCTCTAAGCTGGAATATGTATTATTCTCTGACCTGGAATATCTGTTCTTCTCTGAGCTGGAATACCCATTATTCTCTGATCTGGAATATCTATCATTCTCTGAGCAAAAATATCTATTATTCTCTGAATTGGAATATCTATTATTCACTGAGCTGAAATTTATATCATACCTGAGCTGCAATAATTATTATTGTCTCAGCAGAATGTGTATCATACACTGTTCTGAAATATATATTATTCTCTGAGCTGCAATGTGTCACACACTGAGCTGGAATAGCTATCATTCCTAAGCTTAAATATCTATCATACTCTGAACTGGAATATCTATCATTCTCTCAGCTGAAATATCTATTATTCTCTCAGCTAGAATATCTATCATTCTCAGAACTGGAATATTTATTATTCAGTGAGCTGGAATACCTATCATACTCTGAGCTGGAATATCTATTATGCTCTCAGCAGAATATCTATCATTCCCTGACCTGGAATATCTGTCATTCTCTGAGCTGGAATGTCAATCTTTCTTTGAGTTGGAATATTTATTATTCATTGAGCTGGAATATATATCATTCAATGAGCTGGAATAGCTATCATACTTTGAGCTGGATTATCTATTATTCTCTGAGCTGGACAGCTTTCAAACTCTGAGTTGGAATATTTATTATTGTCTGAACTGGAATTTCTATCATACTCTCAGCTGGAATTTCTATTATTCTCTGAGCTGAACTATGTATCATACACTGAGTTGGAATTGCTCTCATTTCCTGGGCTGAAATGTCTGTCATTCGTTCAGATGAAATACAGGTATCTATTATTCTCTGAGCTGAAATGTCTATCATTCTCTGAGCTAGAATATCTACTTTCTCTGAGCTGGAATATCTATCATTCACTGAGCAGGAAAATCAATCATACTCTCAGCTTGAATATTTATTATTATCCCAGCAGAATGTCTATCATTCATTGAGCTGGAATATATACAATTCTTTGAGCTGCAATATGTATCATACACTGAGCCGGAATAGATATCATTTCCTGAGCTTAAATATCTATCATACTTTGAACTGGAATATCTGTCATTCTCTGACCTGGAATATCTGTCATTCTCTGATGATGAATATCTATTATTCTCTGAGCTGGAATATTTATCATTCTCTCAGCTGGGATATTTATTATTCAATGAGCTGGAGTATCTTTCATTCCCTGAGCTGGAATATCTGTCATTCTCTCTCTGCTGGAACATTTATTATTCTCTGAGCTGAAATATCTATTATTCTCTGAGCTAGAATATTTATTATTGTCTGACCTGGATTATTAATTGTTGTCTGATCTCGAATATCTAATGTTCTCTGAGCTGGAATATCTATCACACACTGAGCTGGAATATCTATTATTCTCTGATCTGGAATATCTATCATACACTGAGCTGGAATAAATATTATTCACTGAGCTGGAATATCTGTCATTCCCTGAGCTGGAATATCTGTCATTCCCTGAGCTGTAATATCTATCATTCTCTGACCTGTAATATCTATTTTTCTCTGAGCTGGAATATCAGTCATTCTCTGATCTGGAATATCTATAATTCTCTGAACTGGAATATCTATTATTCTCTCAGCTGGGAAATCTCTCATACTCTGGCTGGAAAATCCATCATACACTAAGCTGCAATATCAATTATTCTGTGAGCTGGAATATCTAACATACCCTGACCAGGAATATCTATTATTCCAAGAGCTGGAATATCTATCATTCTGTGAGCTGGAATATTTATTATTCCCTGAGCTGGGACATGTATCATACACTGAGCAGGAATATCTATTGAGCTCTGAGCTGGAATATCTATCATTCTCTGAGCTCCAATATCTATCATTCTTTGAGCTGTAATATCTATCATTCTCTGAGCTGGAATATCTTTTATTCTCTGAGCAGGAATATTTTCATTTCTGAGCAGGAATAACTATTATTCTCTGAGATGGAAAAGCTATCATACTCACGATGGAATATTTATTATTGTCTGAGCTGGAATTTCTTTCATACTCTGAGCTGGAATATCTATTATTCTCTGAGCTGGAATATGTACTATTAACTGAGCTGGAATTGCTCTAATTTTCTGGGGCTGGAATATCTATCATTCGTAGCGGTGGAATAGAGGTATCTATCATTCTCTCAGTTGCAATATCCATAATTGCTGAGCTGAAAATCTATTATTCTCTGAGCTGAAAATTTGTTATTGTCTGAGCTGGATTATTATTATTGCTCAACTGGAATATCTAATGTTCTCTGAGCTGGAATATCGATCACTCACTGAGCTGGAATATCTATTATCTCTGATCTGGAATATCTATCATACACTGAGCTGGAATAAGTATTATTCACTGAGCTGCAATATCTGTCATTCCCTGAGCTGTAATATCTATCATTCTCTGAGCTGGAATATCTATTATTCTCTGAGCTGGAATATCTATCATTCTCTGAGCTGGAATATCTATTATTCCCCAAACTGGAATATCTATACCTCTCTGAGCTGAAATATCTATTGTTCTCTGAGCTCAAATATCTCCCATACTCTGGCTGGAATAGCTATGATTCTCTGAGCTGGAAAATCCATCATACACTGAGCTGCAATATCAATTATTCTGGTAGCTGGAATAATTATCATACCCTGTCCTGGAATATCTATTATTCTGAGAGCTGGAATATCTATCATTCTCTGAGATGGAATATTTATTATTCTCTGAGCTGGAACATGCATCATACACTGAGCTGGAATATCTACTGTGCTCTGAGCACTAATATCTATCATACACTGACCAGGAATATCTATTATTCTCTGAACTGTAATATCTATCTTTCTCTGAGCTGGAATATTTATTATTCTCTGACCTGAAATACCTATTATTCTCTGAGCAGGAATATCTTTCTTTCTGAGCAGGAATATCTATTATTCTCTCAGCTGGAATAGCTATCATACTCTGATGTAATATTTATTATTGCCTGAGCTGGAATTTCTATCATACTCTGAGCTGGAATATTTATTATTCTCTGAGCCAGCATATGTATTATTAACTGAGCTGGAATTGCTCTCATTAGCTGGGCTAGAATATCTATCATTCGTTGAGGTGGAATACAGGTATCTATCATTCTCTCAGCTGCAATATCAATCATTCTCTGAGCTGAAATATCTATTATTCTCTGAAATGGAATATCTATCATTCTCTGAGCTGCAATATCTATCATTCTATGAGCTGAAATATCTATTATTCTCTGAGCTGGAATATTTATTATTGTCTGACCTGGATTATTTATTATTGTCTGATCTCGAATATCTAATGTTCTCTGAGCTGGAATATCTATCACACACTGAGCTGGAATATCTATTATTCTCAGAGCTGGAATATCTATCATACACTGAGGTGGAATAAGCATTATTCACTGAGCTGGAATATTTGTCATTCCTTGAGCTGGAATATCTATCATTCTCTGAGCTGGAATATCTATTATTCCCTGAGCTGGAATATTTATAATTCTTGGAGCTGGAATATCTATTATTCTCTCAGCTGGAAAATCTCTCATACTCTGGCTGGAATAGCTATTATTCTCTGAGCTGCAAAATCCAACATACACTGAGCTGCAAAATCAATTATTCTGTGAGCTGGAATATCTAACATACCGTGACCTGGAATATCTATTATTCCGAAAGCTGGAATATCTATCATTCTCTGAGCTGGAATATTTATTATTTCCTGAGCTGGAACATGTATCATACACTGAGCAGGAATTCTATTGTGCTCTGAGCTGGAATATCTATCATACACTGACCAGGAATATCTTTTATTCTCTGAACTGAAATATCTAGCTTTCTCTGAGCTGGAATATTTATTATTCTCTGAGCTGGAATATCTTTCCTTCTCTTAGCTGGAATATCTATTACTCTCTGATCTGGAATATCTATCATTCTCTGGAGCTAGAATATCTATTATTCTCTGAGCTGGAATATTTATTATTCTCTGAGCTGAAATATCAGTCATCCTCTGAGCTGGAATATCTATCATTCTCTGAGCTGGAATATTTATCATTCTCTGAGCAGGAAAATCTATCCTTCTCTGATCTGGAATTTTATTATTCCTCAGCTGAAATATCTGTCATTCTCTGAGCTGGAATATCTACTGTATTATTCTCTGAGCTGAAATATCTATTATTCTCTGAGTTGGAATATCTATCATTCTCTGAGCTGGAATTTGTATTATTCTCTGAGCTGGAATATCTGTCCTTCTCTGAGCTGGAATATGTATTATTCTCTGATCTGGAATATTTACTTTCAGTGAGCTGGAATATCTATCATACTCCTTGCTGGAATATTTATTATTGTCTCAGCAGAATTTTATCATACACTGAGCTGGAAGATATATTATTCTCTGAGCTGCAATATCTATCATACACTGACCTTTAGAAGCTATCATTCCATGAGCTTGAATATCTATAATAATCTAAACTGGAATATCTATCATTCTCTGAGCTGGAATATCTGTCCTTCTCTGAGCTAGAATATCTATTATTCTATGAGTTGGAATATCTATCATTATCAGAGCTGGAATACTTATCATTCAGTGAGCTGGAACATCTATCATACTTTCAGCTGGAATATTTATTATTCTCTGACCAGGAATATCTATCATTCCCTGAGCTCCAATATCTATCATTCTTTGAGCTGTAATATCTATCATACTCTGAGCTGGAATATCTTTTATTCTTTGAGCAGGAATATTTTTTTATTTTCTGAGCAGGAATATCTATTATTCTCTGAGCTGGAATAGTTACCATACTCTGCAATGGAATATTTATTATTGTCTGAGCTGGAATTCCTTTCATACTCTGAGCTGGAATATCTATTATTCTCTGAGCTGGAATATGTACTATTAACTGAGCTGGAATTGCTATAATTTCCTGGGGCTGGAATATCTATCATTCGTAGAGGTGGAATAGAGGTATCTATCATTCTCTCTGCCACAATATCTGTCATTCCCTGAGCTGTAATATCTATCATTCTCTGAGCTGGAATATCTATTTTTCCCTGAGCTGGAATATCGATCATTCTCTGAGCTGGAATATCTATTATTCTCTGAGCTGGAATATCTATCATTCTCTGAGCTGGAATATCTATTATTCCCAAACTGGAATATCTATACCTCTCTGAGCTGGAATATCTATTATTCTCTGAGCTGAAATATCTCCCATACTCTGGCTGGAATAGCTATGATTCTCTGAGCTGGAAAATCCATCATACACTGAGCTGCAATATCAATTATTCTGGTAGATGGAATAATTATCATACCCTGTCCTGGAATATCTATTATTCTGAGAGCTGGAATATCTATCATTCTCTGAGATGGAATATTTATTATTCTCTGAGCTGGAACATGCATCATACACTGAGCTGGAATATTTATTGTGCTCTGAGCTGGAATATCTGTCATACACTGACCAGGAATATCTATTATTCTCTGAACTGTAATATCTATCTTTCTCTGAGCTGGAATATTTATTATTCTCTGACCTGAAATATCTATTATTCTCTGAGCAGGAATATCTTTCTTTTCTGAGCAGGAATATCTATTATTCTCTCAGCTGGAATACCTATCATACTCTGCGATGTAATATTTATTATTGACTGAGCTGGAATTTCTATCATACTCTGAGCTGGAATATCTATTATTCTCTGAGCCAGAATATGTATTATTAACTGAGCTGGAATTGCTCTCATTTGCTGGGCTAGAATATCTATCATTCGTTGAGGTGGAATACAGGTATCTATCATTCTCTCAGCTGCAATATCAATCATTCTCTGAGCTGAAATATCTATTATTCTCTGAAATGGAATATCTATCATTCTCTGAGCTGCAATATCTATCATTCTATGAGCTGAAATATCTATTATTCTCTGAGCTGGAATATTTATTATTGTCCGACCTGGATTATTTATTATTGTCTGATCCCGAATATCTAATGTTCTCTGAGCTGGAATATCTATCGCACACTGAGCTGGAATATCTATTATTCTCTGATCTGGAATATCTATCATACACTGAGGTGGAATAAGCATTATTCACTGAGCTGGAATATCTGTCATTCCTTGAGCTGGAATACCTATCATTCTCTGAGCTGGAATATCTATTTTTCTCTGAACTGGAATATCGATCATTCTCTGAGCTGGAATATCTATCATACTCTGCGCTGGAATATCTATTATTCCCTGAGCTGGAATATCTATAATTCTCTGAGCTGGAATATCTATTATTCTCTCAGCTGGAAAATCTCTCATACTCTAGCTGGAATAGCTATTATTCTCTGAGCTGAAAAATACAACATACACTGAGCTGCAAAATCAATTATTCTGTGAGCTAGAATATCTAACATACCGTGACCTGGAATATTTATTATTCCGAAAGCTGGAATATCTATCATTCTCTGAGCTGGAATATTTATTATTTCCTGAACTGGAACATGTATCATACACTAAGCAGGAATATCTATTGTGCTCTGAGCTGGAATATCTATCATACACTGACCAGGAATATCTATTATTCTCTGAACTGAAATATCTAGCTTTCTCTGAGCTGGAATATTTATTATTCTCTGAGCTGGAATATCTTTCCTTCTCTTAGCTGGAATATCTATTCTCTCTGATCTGGAATATCTATCATTCTCTGGAGCTAGAATATCTATTATTCTCTGAGTTGGAATATTTATTATTCTCTGAGCTGAAATATCAGTCATCCTCTGAGCTGGAATATCTATCATTCTCTGAGCTGGAATATTTATCATTCTCTGAGCAGGAATATCTATCCTTCTCTGATCTGGAATTTTATTATTCCCTCAGCTGAAATATCTGTCATTCTCTGAGCTGGAATATCTACTGTATTATTCTCTGAGCTGACATATCTATTATTCTCTGAGTTGGAATATCTATCATTCTCTGAGCTGGAATTTGTATTATTCTCTGTGCTGGAATATCTGTCCTTCTCTGAGCTGGAATATCTATTATTCTCTGATCTGGAATATATACTTTTCTCTGAGCTGGAATATCTATCATTCTCTGAGCTGGAATATCTATCGTATGCTGAGATGGAAGATCTATTATTCCCCGAGCTGGAATATCTATAACTCTCTGAGCTGGAATATCTATTATTCTCTGAGCTGAAATATCTCTCATACTCTGAGCTGGAATAGCTATGATTCTCTGAGCTGGAAAATCAATCATACACTGAGCTGCAATATCAATTATTCTGGTAGCTGGAATATCTATCATACCCTGTCCTGGAATATCTATTATTTGAGAGTTGGAATATCTATCATTCTCTGAGCTGGAATATTTATTATTTTCTGAGCTGGAACATGTATCATACACTGAGCTGGAATATCTATTGTGCTCTGAGCTGGAATATCTATCATACACTGACCAGGAATATCTATTATTCTCTGAACTTTAATATCTATCTTTCTCTGAGCTGGAATATTTATTATTCTCTGAGCTGGAATATCTGTCCTTCTCAGAGCAGAAATATCTATTACTCTCTGATCTGGAATATCTATTATTCTCTGAGTTGGAATATCTATCATTCTCTGAGCAGGAATATCTATCATTCCCTGAGCAGGAATATCTATCCTTCTCTGAGCTGGAATTTTTATTATTCCCTGAGCTGAAATATCTGTCATTCTCTGAGCTGGAATATCTATTATTCTGTGAACTGGTATATCTATTATTTTCTGAGCTGGAATATCTATCATTCTCTGAGCTGGAATATATATTATTCCCATTTCTGGAAAATCTATAATTCTCTAAGATGCAATATCTGTTATTCTCTGAGCTGGCATATCTACCATACTCTGGCTGGAATAGTTATCATTCCCTCAGCTGGAATATCTATTATTCCCTGAGCTGGAATATTTATTATTCTCTGATCTGGAATATATATCATACACTAAGCAGGAATATCTATTATGGTCTGAGCGGGAATACCTACCTTACACTGACCATGAATATTTATTGTTCTCTGATCTGGAATATCTATCATTCTCTGAGCTAGAATATTTATTATTGAGTGAGCTGGTACATCTATCATTCCCTAAGGTGGAATATCTGTCATTCACAGAGCTGGAATATCAATCATTCTCACAGCAGGAATGTTTATTATTCATTGAGCTGGAATATCTATCATTCCCTGAGCAGGAATGTATGTCATTCCCTGAGCTGGAATATCTATCATACTCTGAGCTGGAATATCTATCACTCTCTGAATTAGAATATCTATCATTTTCTGAGCTGGAATATCTATCATACTCTGAGCTGCAATATCTTTTATTCTCTGAGCAGGAATATATACCATTCTCTGAGCTGGAATATTTATTATTCTCTGAGTTAAATTATCTGTCATTCTCTGAGCTGCAATATCAATCATTGTCTGAGATGGAATATCTTTTATTCTCTGAGCTGGAATATCTATCATACACTGAGTTGGAATATTTATTATTCTCTGAGCTGTAATATCTATCTTTCTCCAAAATGGAATTTTTATTATTCTCTGAATAGAATATATATAATTCTCTGACCTGAAATATCTATCATTCTTTGAGATGGAATATCAATCGTTCTCAGAGCTGGAACATGTATTATTCTCTGACCTGGAATATCTGTTCTTCTCTGAGTTGGAATATCTATTATTCTCTGATCAGGAATATCTATCATTCTCTGAGCTAGAATATCTATTATTCTCTGAACTGGCATATCTGTTATTCACTAAGCTGAAATATTTATCAGGCAGCTGAGCTCCAATATTTATTATTTTTTCAGCAGAATGTCTATCATACACTGTACTGGAATATATATTCTTCTCTTAGCTTCAATATGTATCACACAATGAGCTGGGATACCTATCATTCCCTAAGCTTAAATATCTATCATATTCTGAACTGGAATATCTGTCATTATCTGAGCAGGAATATCTGTCATTCTCTGAGCTGAAATATTTATTATTCTCTGAGCTGAAATATCTGTCATTCTCTGAGCCGGCATATGTATTATTATCTGAGCTGGAATATCTAGCATTCTCTGAGCTCAAATAACTATTATTCACTGAGCTGGAATGTCTGTCATTCCTTCAGCTGTAATATCTAACATTCTCTATGCTGGAATATCTGTTATTCTCTCTGCTGAAATATCTATCATACTCTGAGCAGGAATATCTATTGTTCCCTGAGCTGGAATTTCTATAATTCTCTGAACTGAAACATCTATTACTCTCTGAACTGGAATATCTATCATACTCTGGCAGTAGCTATTAATATCTGAGCTGAAATCCATCACAAACTGAGCTGGAATATCAATTATTCTGAGCTGGAATATGTATCATACACTGAGCAGGAATATCTTTATGGTCTGAGATGGAATCTTTATCATACACTGACCAGGAATATCTATTATTCTCTGATCTGGAAAATCTATCTTTCTCTGAGATGGAATATTTATTATTCTCTGAGCTGGAAGATCTATCATTCCCTGAGCTGCAATATCTATCATTCCTTGAGCTGGAATACCTATTGTTCTCTGAGCTAGAATATTTATCATTCTCTGAGCTGGAATACCTGTCCTTCTCTGAGCTGGAATATCTGTTACTCTCTGATCTGGAATATCTATCATTCTCTAGCTACAATATCTATCATTCTCTGACATGTAATATCTATTATTCACTGAGCTGGAATATCTATCATACTCTGAGATGGAATATTTATTGTTGTGTTAGCAGAATATTCTATCATACAAGCTGAAATATATTATTCTCTGAGCTATAATATTTCATACACTGAGCTAGAATACAGTTGGTGTCATTCCCTGAGCTTAAATATTTCTCATATTCTGAGCAGGAATATCTATCATTCTCTGAACTGGAATATCTGTCATTCCCTGGCCTGCAATATCTATCATTCTCTGAGCTGGTATATTTTTTATTCTGTGAGCTGGAATGTCTATTATTCTCTGAATTTGAATATCTTGTATACTCTGAGCTGGAAGAGCTATTATTCTTTCACCTGGTATACCCATTTTACACTGAGCTGGAATCTGTATTATTCTCTGAGCTGGAATATGTGTCATTCTCTGAACTGGGATATCTATCATTATCTGAGCTGGAATATCTATTATTCCTTGAGCTCGAATATCTACCATTCTCAGGTGGAATAGCAGTCATACTCTGAGCTGGAATATCTATTATTCTCTGAGCTGGAATATCTATCATACACTGAGTTGGAATATCTAATATTCTCTTAGCTGGAATATCTTTCTTTCTCTGAGATGGAATATTTATTATTCCCTGAGCTGGAATATCTATAATTCTCTGACCTGAAATATCTATTATTCCTTGAGTTGGAATATCTATCGTTCTTTGAGCTGGAATATCTATCATTCTCTGAACTGGAATATTTATTATGCAGTGAGCTGGGATATCTATTATTCCATGAGCAGGAATATCTGTCATTCTCTCAGCTGGAATATCTATCATTCTCTCAGCTGGAATTTTTATTATTCATTGAGTTGGAATGTCTACCATTCCCTGAGCTGAAATAGCTATCATTCTCTGAACTAGAATATCTATCATTTTCTGAGCTGGAATATCTATCATACTCTGAGCTGGAATATCTATTATTCCCTGAGCAGGAATATCTATCATTCCCTGAGCTGGAATATTTATTATTCTCTTAGCTGAAATATCTGTCATTCTCTGAGCTGAATTATTCATTATTCTCTAATCTGAAATATCTGTCATTCTCTGAGCTGGAATATCTATCCTTCTCTGAGCTGGAATATTTATCATTCTCTGAGCAGGAATATCTATCATACCCTGAGCTGGAATATAGGAATTCTCTGTTCTAGAGTATCTATTATTCCCAGATCTGCAAAATCTATCATTCTCTGAGCTGGAATATATATCTTTCTCTGAGATGGAATATTTTTCATTCTCTGAGCAGGAATATCTACAATTCTCTGAGCTGCAATATTTATTATTCTCTGAGTTGAAATATCTGTCATTCTCTGAGCTGGAATATCTATTATTCTCCTCTGAGCAGGAATATCTATAATTCTCTGAACTGGAATAACTATTAGCTGGAATGACTATAATTCTCTGAACTGGAATAACTGTTATTCACTGAGCAGGAATATCTATCATTCTCTGAGCTGGAATATCTATCATACACTGAACAGAATATCTATTATTCTCTCAGCTGGAATAACTATCTTTCTCTGAGCTTGAATATTTATTATTTTGTTAGCTGGAAGATTTATCATTCCTGAGCTGGAATATCTATCATTCCTTGAGGTGAATATCTATCGATCTCTGAGCTGGACTATTTATTATTCTCTGAGAAGGAATATCTGTCCTTCTCTGAGCTTTAATATCTATTATTCTCTGATCTGGAATATCTATCATTCTCTCAGCTAGAATATCTATCATTCTCTGAGCTAGAATGTCTATTATTCTCTGAAGTGCAATATCTATTATTCACTGAGCTGAAATATCTATCATACACTGAGCTGGAATAGTTGATATACTCTGAGCTAGAATATTTATTATTCTCAGAGCCTGAATATCTATCACACACTGAGCAGGAATATCTATTATTCTCTGAGCTTTAATGTTTATCATACACTGAGCAGGAATATCTATTATTCTCTGAGCTGAAATATCTGTCATTCCCTGAGCTGGAATATCTGTCATTCCCTGAGCTGGAATATATATTATGTTCTGAGCTTTAATATGTATCATTCACTGAGCTGGAACACCTCTCATTTTCTCAGCTGGAATATCTATCATTCGTTGAGATGGAATGCAAGTATCTATCATTCTCTGAGCTGAAGCATCTATCATTCTCTGAGCTGGAATATCTATCATTCTCTGAGCTGGAATATCTATTATTCTCTGTGCTGGAATATTTATCATTGTCTGAGCAGGAATACCTAATGTTCCCTGAGCTGGAATATCTATCATACACTGAGCTGGAATAGCTAATGTGCTCTGAGCTGGAATACTTATTATTCTATGACCTTGAATATCTATCATACTCTGAGCAGGAATATCTATTATTCTCTGACCTGGAATGTCTGTCATACACTGAGCATGAATATCTCTTATTCTCTGAGCTGGAATATCTATCGTTCTCTAAGCAGGAATTTTTATTATTCTCTGATCTGGAATCCATATAATTCTCTAAGCTAGAATATCTATCATTCTTTGAGCTGGAATATCTATTATTCACTGAGCTGTAATATCTATTATTCTCTGAGCTGGAAAATGTATTTTTCTCTGAGCTGGAATATTTATTATTCTCTGAGCAGGAATATCTGTAAATCTCTGAACTGAAATATCTATCCTTCCTTGAGCTGGAATATCTATCATTCTCTGAGCAGGAATATTTATTATTAATAAACTGGAATATCAGTCCTTCTCTGAGCTGGAATATCAATCATTCCCTGAGCTGGAATATTTAATATTCTCTGAGATGGGATATCTGTCCTTCTCTGAGCTGGAACATCTATTATTCTCTGATCTGGAATATCTATCATTCTCTGAGCTAGAATATCTATCATTCTCTGGCGAGGAATATCTATTGTTCACTGAGCTGGAATAACTGTCATACTCTGGTCTGGGAAATCTATTATTGTCTCAGCAGAATGTCTACCATACACTGAACTGGAATATCTATTATTCTCTGAGCTGCAATATTAATCATGCACTGAGCTGGAATAGCTACCATTCCCTGAACTTAAGAATATATCGTACTCTGAACTGGAATATCTATCATTCCCTGAGCTGGAATATCTGTCATTCTCTGAGCTGGAGTATCTATTTTTCTCTGAGCTGGAATATCTATCATTCTCTGAGCTGGAATATTTATTATTCAGTGAGCTGGAAAATCTGTCATGCTCTGAGCTGGAATATCTATTATTCTCTCAGCTGGAATATCTATCATTCGCTGAGCTGAATATCTGTCACTCTCAGAGCTGGACTATCTATCATTCTCTAAACTGCAATATTTATTATTCACTGAGCTGCACATCTCGATTCCCTGAGCTGGAATATCTATCATTCTCTGAACTGGAATATCTATCATATTCTGAACTGGGATAGCTATCATACTCAGCATCTGAATATTTATTATTGTCTGAGCAGGAATGTCTATCAAACTCTGAGCTAGAATATCTATCATTCTCTGAGCTGGAATATCTATTATTCACTGAGCTGGAATATCTATCATATTCGGAATGGTATTTATTATTGTCTCAGAAGAATATCCATTATACACTGATCTGGAATATATATCTTTCTCTGAGCTGGAATATCTATTATTCCCTGAACTGGAATATCTACCATTTTATGAGCTGGAATATCTATCATACTCTGCGCTGGGATATGTATTATTCTCTGAGCTGAAATATATGTCCTTCCTTGAGCTGGAATATTTATCATTCTCTTAGCAGAAATATTTATTCTTGTCTCAGCAGAATGTCTATCATACACTGAATTTGCAATATATGTTTTCTCTGAGCTGCAATATGCATCATACACTGAGCTGGAATAACTATCATTCCTTAAGCTTAAATGTCTATCATACTCTGAACTGGAATATCTATCATTCCTGAGCTTGGATATATATCATTCTCTGAGCTGCAATATCTATCATTCTCAGAGATGGAATATGTATTATTCAGTGAGCTGGAATATCTATCATTCCCTGAGCTGGAATGTCTATCATCCTCTGAGCTGGAATATCTATCATACTCTTAGCTAGAATTTCTATTATTCTCTGAGTGGAATATCTATTATTCTCTGTGCTGGAATAGCTATCATACTCTGCCTTGAATATTTATTAATGTCTGAGCTGGAATTTTATCATACTCTGTGCTGGAATATTTATTATTCTCTATGCTGGAATATTTATTATTGTCAGAGCTGGAATATCTATTATTCCCTGAGCTGGAATGTATATTCTTTTCTGAGCTTTAATATGCATCACACACTGAGCTGGAATAACTCTCATTTTCTCAGCTGGAATATCTATTATTTGTTGAGATGGAATACAAGTATCTATCATTCTCTGAGCTGAAATATCTATCATTTTCTGAGCTGGAATATCTATCATTCTCTAAGCTATAATATATATTATTCTCTGAGCTGGAATATTTATTATTGTCTGAGCAGGAACATCTAATGTTCTCTGAGCTGGAATATCTATCATACACTGAGCTAAAACAGCTGACATACTCTGAGCTAGAATATTTATTATTCTCTGAGCTGGAATATCTGTCTTTCTGTGAGATGGAATATCTATCATTCTCTGAGCTGGAATATTTATTATTCATTGATCTGCAATATCTATCATTCCCTGAGCTGGAATATATCATTCTCTTAGCTGGAATATCTATCATATTCTGATCTGGAATGTCTATTATTCTCCTTGCTGGAACAGCTATCATACTCCGCATTCGAATAATTATTATTGTTGGAGCTGGAATTTCTATCATACTCTGTGTTGGAACATTTATTATTCACTAAGCTGGAATGTTTATTATTGTCTGAGCTGAAAAATCTATCTTTCCCTGAGCTGGAATATATATTATTTTCTGAGCATTAATGATTTTCATACACTTAGCTGGAATAGCTCTCATGTTCTCGGCTGGAATATCTATAATTCGTTGAGATAGAATACAAGTATCTATCATTCTCTGACCTGAAATATCTATCATTCTCAGAGATGGAATATCCGTCATTCTCTGAGCTGAAATATGTGTCATTCTCTGAGCTGGAATACACGTCATTCTCTGAGCTGGAATGTCTATTATTCACTGTTCTGGAATATTTATTATTGTCTGACCAGGAATATTTAATGTTCTCTGAGCTGGAATATCTATCATACACTGAGCTGGAAAACATAACATACTCTGACCTTGAATATTTATAATTCTCTGAGCTGAATAACTATCATACACTGAGCTGGAATATCTATTATTCCTCTGAGCAGAATGTCAATCTTACACTGTGCAGGAATATGTAATATTCTCTGAGATGGAATATCTATCATTCTCTGAGCTGGAATATTAATTATTCTCTGTTCTGGAATATCTATCTTTCACTGAGCTAGAATATTATTCTTTCTCTGAGCTGGAATATCTGTTATTCACTGAGCTGGAATATCTATCATACTCTGAACTGGAGTATTTATTATTGTCTAAGCAGAATATCTATCATACACTGAGATGGAATATATATCATTTTCAGAGCAGGAATATCTATTATTACCTAAGCTGGAATATCTACCATTCTCTGAGCTGGAATATCTTCATACTCTTAGATGGAATATGTATTATTCTCTGAGCTGGAATATGTATATATCTTTCTGAGCTACAATATTTATTATTCTCCCAGCAGGAATATCAATAATTCTCTAGGCTCAAATATCCATCCTTCCTAGAGCTGCAATATCTATTATTCTCTGAGCTGTAATATTTATTATTCTCTATACTGGAATATCTGTCCTTCTTTGAGATGGAATAGCTATTATTCTCTGATCTGGAATATCTATCATTCTCTGAGCTAGAATATCTATCATTCTCTGAGCTGGAATATCAATTATTACCTGAGCTGAAATATCTATCATACTCTGAGCTGGAATATTTATTATTGTCTCAGCAGAATGTCTGTCATACACTGAACTGGAATATATATTATTCTCTAGCTGCAATATGGATCATACACTGAGCTCGACTTGCTGTCATTCCCTGAGCTTAAATATATATCATACTCTGAACTGGAATATCTATCATTCCTGACCTGGAATATCTGTCATTCTCTGAGTTGGAATATCTATTATTCTATGAACTGGAATATCTATCATTACCTGAGTTGGAATATATGTCATTCTCTGAGCTGGAGTATCTATCATTCTCAGAGCTGGAATATTTATTATTCAGTGAGCGGGAATATCTATCATTCCCTGACCTGGAATGTCTATCATTCTCTGAGCTGGAATATCTATCATACTCTTAGCTGGAATTTCTATTATTCTCTGAAGTGGAATATCTATTATTCTCTGTGCTGGAATAACTATCATACTCTGCACTCGAATATTTATTGTTGTCTGAGCTGGAATTTTTATCATACTCTGTGCAGCAATATTTATTATTCTCTGAGCTGGATGATTTATTGTTGTCTGACCTGGAATATCTATCATTCCCTGAGCTGGAATATAAATAATTTTCTGAGCTTTAATATGTATCACACACTGATCTGGAATAGCTCTTATTTTCTCACTGGAATATCTGTTATTTGTTGAGATGGAATTCAAGTATCTATCATTCTCTGAGCTGAAATATCTACCTTTCTCTGAGCTGGAATATCTATTATTCTCTGAGCTGGAATGTCAATCTTACACTGAGCAGGAATATGTATTATTCTCTGAGATGGAATATCTATCGTTCTCTGAGCTGGAATATTATTCTCTGATCTGTAATACCTACCATTCTCTGAGCTAGAATATCAATTTTTCTCTGAGCTGAAATATCTATTATTCACTGAGCTGGAATATCTACCATACTCTGAACTGGAGTATTTATTATTGTCTAAGCAGAACATCTATCATACACTGAGATGGAATATATATCATTCTCGGAGCTGGAATATCAATTATTCCCCTAAGCTGGAAAATCTACCATTCTCTGAGCTGGAATATCTATCATGCTCTTAGCTGGAAAATGTATTATTCTTTGAGCTGGAATATCTATATATCTTTCTCTGAGCTACAATATTTATTATTCTTTCAGCAGGAATATCTATAATTCTCTAGGCTCAAATATCTATCCTTCCTGGAGCTGGAATATCTATCATTCTCTGAGCTGTAATATTTATTATTCTCTATACTGGAATATCTGTCCTTCTCTGAGATGGAATATCTATTATTCTCTGATATGGAATATCCATCATTCTCTGAGCTAGAATATCTATCATTCTCTGAGCTGGAATATCAATTATTAACTGAGCTGGAATATCTATCACACTCTGAGCTGGAATATTTGTTATTGTCTCAGCAGAATGTCTATCATACACTAAACTGGAATATATATTATTCCCCTAAGCTGCAATATGGATCATACACTGAGCTCGAATTGCTGTCAAACCTGAGCTTAAATATCTATCATACTCTGAACTGGAATATCAATCATTCCCTGAGCTGGAATACCTGTCATTCTCTGAGCTGGAATAGCTATTATTCTCTGAACTGGAATATCTATCATTCTCTGAGCTGGAATATTTATTATTCAGTGAGCTGGAATATCTATCATGCTCTGAGCTGGAATATGTATTATTCACTGAGCTGGAATATCAATCATTCTCTGAGATGGAATATCTATCATTCTCTGAGTTGGAATATTTATTATTCATTGATCTGCAATATATATCATTCCCTGAGCTGGAATATCTATCATTCTCTTAGCTGGATATCTATCATACTCTGATCTGGAATATCTATTATTCTCTGTGCTGGAACAGCTATTATACTCCGCATTCGAAGAATTATTATTGTTGGAGCTGGAATTTCTATCATACTCTGTGCTGGAACATTTATTATTCTCTAAGTTGGAATATTTATTATTGTCTGAGCTGAATATTCATCATTCCATGAGCTGGAATATGTATTATTTTCTGAGCAATAATGAGTATCATACACTTAGCTGGAATAGTTCTCATGTTCTCGGCTGCAATGTCTATAATTCGTTGAGATGGAATACAAATATCTATCATTCTCTGAAATAAAATATCTATCATTCTCTAAAATATCAATCATTCTCTGAGCTGAAATATCTATCATTCTCTGAGCTGGAATACATATCATTCTCTGAACTGGAATATCTATTATTCACTGATCTGGAATATTTCTTATTGTATGAGCAGGAATATCTAATGTCCTCTGAGCTGGAATATCTATCATACACTGAGCTGGAAAAGATAACATATTCTGAGCTTGAATATTTATAATTCTCTGAGCTTGAATATTTATCATACACTCAGCTGGAATATCTATTATACTCTGAGCTGGAATGTCAATCTTACACTGGTAAGAATATGTATTATTATCTGAGTTGGAATATCTATCGATTCTCTGAGCTGGAATATTAATCATTCTCTGATCTGGAATATCTATCATTCTCTGAGCTAGAATATCAATTTTTCTGTGAGCTGGAATATATTTATTCACTGAGCTGGAATATCTATCATACTCTGAACTGGAGTATTTATTATTGTCTAAGCAGAATATCTATCATACACTGAGATGGAAATATATCATTCTCAGAGCTAGAATATCTGTTAATCCCTAAAATGGAATATCTACCATTCTCTGAGCTGGAATATCTGTCATACTCTTAGCTGGAATATGTATTGTTCTCTGAGCTGGAATATCTATCTATCTTTCTCTCAGCTTTATTATTATTCTCTCAGCGGAATATCTATAATTCACTAAGATCAAATATCTATCCTTCCTAGAGCTGGAATATCTATCATTCTCTGAGCTGGAATATTTATTATTCTCTATACTGGAATATATGTCCTTCTCTGAGAAGGAATATCTATTATTCTCTGATCTGGAATCTATCATTCTCTGAGCTAGAAAATCTATCATTCTCTGAACTGAATTTCAATTATTCACTGAGCTGGAATATCTATTATACTCTGAGCTGGAAAATGTATTACTGTCTCAGCATAATGTCTATCATACAGAACTGTAATATATATTATTCTCTGAGCTGCAATATGTATCATACACTGAGCTGGAATAGCTATCATTCCCCGAGCTTAAATATCTAACATACTCTGAAGAGGAATAGCTATCATTCCCTGAGCTGGAATATCTGTCATTCTCTGAGTTGGAATATCTGTTATTCTCTGAGCTGGAACATCTATCATTCTCTGAGCTCAATTATCTATTATTCTCCGAGCTGAATATCTATCATTCCCTGAGTGGAATATCTATCATGCCCTTAGCTGGAATATTTATTATTCTCTGAGCTGGAATATCTATCATTCCCGGAGGTAGAATATCTATCTTTCTCTGAGCTGGAATATCTATTATTCACTGAGCTGTAATATCTATCATAATCTGAATCAGAGTATTTATTATTGTCTCAGCAGAATATCTATAATACACTGAGCTGGAATAAATATCATTCTCTGAGCTGGAATATCTGTTTTTCCCTGAGCTGGAATATCTACCATTCTCTGAGCTGGCATATCTATCATACCCTGCACTGGGGTATGTATTATTCTCTGAGATGTAATATCTATCTTCCCTGAGCTGGAATATTTATTATTCTCTGAGCTGGAATATCTATAATTCTCTGAGCTAAAATATCTATCCTTCCTTGAGCTGGAATATCTACCGTTCTCTGAGCTGGAATATTTATTATTCTCTGAACTGGAATATCTATCATTCACTGAGCAGAACTATTTATTGTTGTCTCAGCAGAATGTCTATCATATACTGAATTACAATATATATTATTCTCTGAACTGTAATATGCATCATACACTGAGCTGGAATAGCTATCATTCCTTTAGCTTAAATATGTATTATACTCTGAACTGCAATATCTATCATTACCTGAGCTGGAATATATGTCATTCTCTGAGCTGGAGTATCTATCATTCTCTGAGCTGGAATATTTATTATTCAGTGAGCGGGAATATCTATCATTCCCTGACCTGGAATGTCTATCATCCTCTGAGCTGGAATATCTATCATACTCTTAGCTGGAATTTCTATTATTCTCTGAAGTGGAATATCTATTATTCTCTGTGCTGGAATAGCTATCATACTCTGCACTCGAATATTTATTGTTGTCTGAGCTGGAATTTTTATCGTACTCTGTGCAGCAATATTTATTATTCTCTGAGCTGGATGATTTATTGTTGTCTGACCTGGAATATCTATCATTCCCTGAGCTGGAATATAAATAATTTTCTGAGCTTTAATATGTATCACACACTGAGCTGGAATAGCTCTTATTTTCTCACTGGAATATCTATTAGTTGTTGAGATGGAATACAAGTATCTATCATTCTCTGAGCTGAAATATCTATCTTTCTCTGAACTGAAATATCTATTATTCTCTGAGCTGGAATGTCAATCTTACACTGAATATTAATATGTGTTATTTTCTGAGATGGAATATCTATCGTTCTCTGAGCTGGAATATTAATTATTCTCTGATCTGTAATACCTACCATTCTCTGAGCTAGAATATCAAATTTTCTCTGAGCTGAAATATCTATTATTCACTGAGCTGGAATATCTACCATACTCTGAACTGGAGTATTTATTATTGTCTAAGCAGAACATCTATCATACACTGAGATGGAATATATATCATTCTCAGAGCGGGAATATAAATTATTCCCTAAGCTGGAAAATCTACCATTCTCTGAGCTGGAATATCTATCATACTCTTAGCTGGAATTTATATTATTCTCTGCACTGGAATATCTATCTATCTTTCTCTGAGTTGCAATATTTATTATTCTCTGAGCAGGAATATCTATAATTCTCTAAGCACAAACATCTATCCTTCCTAGAGCTGGAATATCTTTCATTCTCTGAGCTGGAATATTTATTATTCTCTATACTGGAATATCTGTCCTTCTCTGAGATGGAATATCTATTATTCTCTGATCTGGAATATCTATCATTCTCTGAGCTAGAATGTCTATCATTCTCAGAGCTAGAATATCAATTATTCACTGAGCTGGAATATCTATCATACTCTGAGCTGGAAAATGTATTATTGTCTCAGCAGAATGTCTATCATACACAGAACTGGAATATATATTATTCTCTGAGCTGCAATATGTATCATACACCGAGCTGGAATAGCTATCACTCCCTCAGCTCAAATATCTATCATAATCTGAACAGGAATATCTATCATTCCCAGAGCTGGAATATCTGTCATTTTCTGAGTTGAATTATCTGTCATTCTCTGAGCTGGAATATCAATCATTGTCTGAGATGGAATATCTATTATTCTCTGAGCTGGAATATCTGTCATACACTGAGTTGGAATATCTATTATTCTCTGAGTTGGAATATCTATCTTTCTCTAAAATGGATTTTTTATTATTCTCTGAATAGGAAGATCTATAATTCTCTGACCTGAAATATATATCATTCTTTGAGATGGAATATCAATCGTTCTCTGAGCTGGAATATGTATTATTCTCTGAGCAGGAAAATCTATCATTCTCTGAGCAGGAATATCTATCCTTCTCTGAGCTGGAATATTTATTATCTGAGCTGAAATATCAGTCATCCTCTGAGCTGGAATATCTATCATTCTCTGAGCTGGAATATTTATCATTCTCTAAGCAGGAATATCTTTTCTTCTCTGAGCTGGAATTTTTATTATTCCCTGACCTGAAATATCTGTCATTCTCTGAGCTGGAATATCTATCATACACTGAGTTGGTATATCTATTATTCTCTGAGTTGGAATATCTATCTTTCTCTAAAATGGAATTTTTATTATTCTCTGAATAGGAAGATCTATAATTCTCTGACCTGAAATATCTATCATTCTTTGAGATGGAATATCAATCGTTCTCTGAGCTGAAATATGTATCATTCTCTGAGCAGGAATATCTATCCTTCTCTGAGCTGGAATATTTATCATTCTCTAAGCAGGAATATCTTTCGTTCTCTGAGCTGGAACTTTTATTATTCCCTGACCTGAAATATCTGTCATTCTCTCAGCTGGAATATTTATTATCTGAGCTGAAATATCAGTCATCCTCTGAGCTGGAATATCTATCATTCTCTGAGCTGGAATATTTATCATTCTCAAGCAGGAATATCTATCCTTCTCTGAGCTGGAATTTTATTATTCCTGACCTGAAATATCTGTAATTCTCTGAGCTGGAATATCTATTATTTTCTGAACTGGTATGTCTATTATTTTCTGAGCTGGAATATCTATCATTCTCTGAGCTGGAATATATATTATTCCTATTTCTGGAACATCTATAATTCTCTAAGATGCAATATCTGTTATTCTCTGAGCTGGCATATCTACCATACTCTGGCTGGAATAGTTATTATTCTCTGAGCTGTAAAATCCATCATACACTGAGCTGGAATATCAATTATTCTCAGAGCTGGAATATCTATCATTCCCTCAGCTGGATTATATATTATTCCCTGAGCTGGAATATCTATCATTCTCTGAGCTGGAATATTTATTATTCTCTGATCTGGAATATATATCATACACTAAGCAGGAATATCTATTATGGTCTTAGCGGGAATACCTACCATACACTGACCAGGAATTTTTTATTGTTCTCTGATCTGGAATATCTATCATTCTCTGAGCTGGAATATTTATTATTGAGTGAGCTGGTACATCTATCATTCCCTAAGATGGAATATCTGTTATTCTCAGAGCTGAAATATCAATCATTCTCACAGCAGGAATATTTATTATACATTGAGCTGGAATATCTATCATTCCCTGAGCAGGAATGTCTGTTATTCCCTGAGCTGAATATCTATTATACTCTGAGCTGCAATATCTATTATTCTCTGAGCTGGAATATTTATTATTCTCTGAGTTGAATTATCTGTCATTCTCTGAGCTGGAATATCAATCATTGTCTGAGATGGAATATCTATTATTCTCTGAGTTGGAATATCTATCTTTCTCTAAAATGGAATTTTTATTATTCTCTGAATAGGAAGATCTATAATTCTCTGACCTGAAATATCTATCATTCTTTGAGATGGAATATCAATCATTCTCTGAGCTGGAATATGTATTATTCTCTGAGCAGGAATATCTATCATTCTCTGAGAAGAATATCTATCCTTCTCTGAGCTGGAATATTATTATCTGAGCTGAAAAATCAGTCATCCTCTGAGCTGGAATATCTATCATTCTCTGAGCTGGAATATTTATCATTCTCTAAGCAGGAATATCTATCCTTCTCTGAGCTGGAATTTTTATTATTCCCTGACCTGAAATATCTGTCATTCTCTGAGCTGGAATATCTACTATTTTCTGAACTGGTATGTCTATTATTTTCTGAGCTGGAATATCTATCATTCTCTGAGCTGGAATATATATTATTCCTATTTCTGGAACATCTATAATTCTCTAAGATGCAATATATATTTATTCTCTGAGCTGGCATATCTACCATACTCTGGCTGGAATAGTTATTATTCTCTGAGCTGTAAAATCCATCATACACTGAGCTGGAATATCAATTATTCTCAGAGCTGGAATATCTATCATTCCCTCAGCTGGATTATATATTATTCCCTGAGCTGGAATATCTATCATTCTCTGAGCTGGAATATTTATTATTCTCTGATCTGGAATATATATCATACACTAAGCAGGAATATCTATTATGGTCTTAGGAATACCTACCATACACTGACCAGGAATTTTTATTGTTCTCTGATCTGGAATATCTATCATACTCTGAGCTGGAATATTTATTATTGGGTGAGCTGGTACATCTATCATTCCCTAAGATGGAATATCTGTTATTCTCAGAGCTGAAATATCAATCATTCTCACAGCAGGAATATTTATTATACATTGAGCTGGAATATCTATCATTCCTCGAGCAGGAATGTCTGTTATTCCCTGAGCTGGAATATCTATCATACTCTGAGCTGCAATATCTATTATTCTCTGAGCTGGAATATTTATTATTCTCTGAGTTGAATTATCTGTCATTCTCTGAGCTGGAATATCAATCATTGTCTGAGATGGAATATCTATTATTCTCTGAGTTGGAATATCTATCTTTCTAAAATGGAATTTTATTATTCTCTGAATAGGAAGATCTATAATTCTCTGACCTGAAATATCTATCATTCTTTGAGATGGAATATCAATCATTCTCTGAGCTGGAATATGTATTATTCTCTGAGCAGGAATATCTATCATTCTCTGAGAAGGAATATCTATCCTTCTCTGAGCTGGAATATTTATTATCTGAGCTGAAAAATCAGTCATCCTCTGAGCTGGAATATCTATCATTCTCTGAGCTGGAATATTTATCATTCTCTAAGCAGGAATATCTATCCTTCTCTGAGCTGGAATTTTTATTATTCCCTGACCTGAAATATCTGTCATTCTCTGAGCTGGAATATCTACTATTTTCTGAACTGGTATGTCTATTATTTTCTGAGCTGGAATATCTATCATTCTCTGAGCTGGAATATATTATTCCTATTTCTGGAACATCTATAATTCTAAGATGCAATATATATTTATTCTCTGGGCTGGCATATCTACCATACTCTGGCTGGAATAGTTATTATTCTCTGAGCTGTAAAATCCATCATACACTGAGCTGGAATATCAATTATTCTCAGAGCTGGAATATCTATCATTCCCTCAGCTGGATTATATATTATTCCTGAGCTGGAATATCTATCATTCTCTGAGCTGGAATATTTATTATTCTCTGATCTGGAATATATATCATACACTAAGCAGGAATATCTATTATGGTCTTGCGGAATACCTACCATACACTGACCAGGAATTTTTATTGTTCTCTGATCTGGAATATCTATCATACTCTGAGCTGGAATATTTATTATTGAGTGAGCTGGTACATCTATCTTGCCCTCAGCTGGGAATATCTGTTATTCTCAGAGCTGGAATATCAATCATTCTCACAGCAGGAATATTTATTATACATTGAGCTGGAATATCTATCATTCCCTGAGCAGGAATGTCTGTCATTCCCTGAGCTGGAATATCTATCATACTCTGAGCTGCAATATCTATTATTCTCTGAGCAGGAATATATATCATTCTCTGAGCTGGAATATTTCTTATTCTCTGAGTTGAATTATCTGTCATTCTCTGAGCTGGAATATCAATCATTGTCTGAGATGGAATGTCTATTATTCTCTGAGCTGGAATATCTATCATACACTGAGTTGGAATATTTATTATTCTCTGAGTTGGAATATCTATCTTTCTCTAAAATGGAATTTTTATTATTCCCTAAGCTTAAATATCTATCATATTCTGAACTGGAATATCTGTCATTCTCTGAGTTGAAATATCTGTCATTCTCTGAGCTGGCATATGTATTATTATCTGAGCTGGATAATCTAGTGTTCTCTGAGCTCAAATAACTATTATTCACTTAGCTGGAATATCTGTCATTCCCTGAGCTGTAATATCTAACATTCTCTAAGCTGGAATATCTGTTATTCTCTCTGCTGGAATATCTATCATACTCTGAGCAGGAATATCTATTGTTCCCTGAGCTGGAATATCTATAATTCTCCGAACTGAAACATCTATTACTCTCTGAACTGGAATATCTATCATACTGTGGCAGCAATAGCTATTATTCTCTGAGCTGGAAAATCCATCACAAACTGATCGGGAATATCAACTATTCTCGGAGCTGGAATATGTATCATACACTGAGCAGGAATATCTTTTATGGTCTGAGATGGAATCTTTATCATACACTGACCAGGAATATCTATTATTCTCTGATCTGGAAAATCTATCTTTCTCTGAGATGGAATATTTATTATTCTCTGAGCTGGAAGATCTATCATTCCCTGAGCTGCAATATCTATCATTCCTTGAGCTAGAAACCTATTGTTCTCTGAGCTAGAATATTTATCATTCTCTGAGCTGGAATACCTGTCCTACTCTGAGCTGGAATATCTATTACTCTCTGATCTGGAATATCTATCATTCTCTGAGCTACAATATCTATCATTCTCTGAGCTGGAATATCTATTATTCACTGAGCTGGAATATCTACCATACTCTGAGATGGAATATTTATTGTTGTTAGCAGAATATCTATCATACACAGAGCTGGAATATATATTATTCTCTGAGCTGCAATATTTCTCATACACTGAGCTAGAATACAGTTGGTGTCATTCCCTGAGCTTAAATATCTCTCATACTCTGAGCAGGAATATCTGTCATTCTCTAAACTGGAATATATGTAATTCCCTGGCCTGCAATATCTATCATTCTCTGAGCTAGTATATTTTTTATTCTGTGAGCTGGAATGTCTATTATTCTCTGAATTTGAATATCTTGTATACTCTGAGCTGGAAGAGCTATTATTCTTTCACCTGGTATACCCATTTACACTGAGCTGGAATCTGTATTATTCTCTGAGCTGGAATATGTCATTCTCTGAACTGGGATATCTATCATTATCTGAGCTCGAATGAATATCTATTATTCCTTGAGCTCGAATATCTACACCTCTCAGGTGGAATAGCAGTCATACTCTGAGCTGGAATATCTATTATTCTCTGAGCTGGAATATCTATCATACACTGAGTTGGAATATCTAATATTCTCTTAGCTGGAATATCTTTCTCTCTGAGATGGAATATTTATTATTCCCTGAGCTGGAATATCTATAATTCTCTGACCTGAAATACCTATCATTCCTTGAGTTGGAATATCTATCGTTCTCTGAGCTGGAATATCTACCATTCTCTGAACTGGAATATTTATTATTCAGTGAGCTGGGATATGTATTATTCCATGAGCAGGAATATCTGTCATTCTCTCAGCTGGAATATCTATAATTCTCTCAGCTGGAATTTTTATTATTCATTGAGCTGGAATGTCTACCATTCCCTGAGCTGAAATATCTATCATTCTCTGAACTAGAATATCTATCATTTTCTGAGCTGGAATATCTATCATACTCTGAGCTGGAATATCTATTATTCCCTGAGCAGGAATATCTATCATTCCCTGAGCTGGAATATTTATTATTCTCTTAGCTGAAATATCTGTCATTCTCTGAGCTGAATTATTTATTATTCTCTAATCTGAAATATCTGTCATTCTCTGAGCTGGAATATCTATCCTTCTCTGAGCTGGAATATTTATCATTCTCTGAGCAGGAATATCTATCATACCCTGAGCTGGAATATATGGAATTCTCTGATCTGGAGTATCTATTATTCCCAGATCTGCAAAATCTATCATTCTCTGAGCTGGAATTTATGTCTTTCTCTGAGATGGAATATTTTCATTCGCTGAGCAGGAGTATCTACCATTCTCTGAGCTACAATATTTATTATTCTCTGAGCGTGAAATATCTGTCATTCTCTGAGCTGGAATATCTATTAATCTCTGAGCAGGAATATCTATAATTCTCTGAACTGGAATAACTATTATTCACTGAGTTGGAAAATCTGTCATTTCCTCAGCTGGAATATGTGCATCCTCTGAGCTGGAATATCTGTGTACACTGAGCAGGAATATCTATTATTCCCTTAGCTGGAATGTATATCATACTCTGACCTGAAATATCTATCATTCCTTGATTTGGAATATCTATCATTCTCTGAGCTGGCATATGTATTATTCTCTGACCTGGAATATCAGTTCTTCTCTGACCTGGAATATCTATGATTCTCTGATCTGGAATATCTATCATTCTCTGAGCTTGAATATTTATAATTGTCTCAGCAGAATGTCTATCATGCACTGGCCTGAAATATATACTATTCTCTGAGCTGCAATTTGTATCATATAATTAGCTGGAAAAGCTATCATTCAGTGAGCTTAAATATCTATCATACTGTAGAGCGGAAAATCTGTCATTCTCTGGGCTGGAATATTTGCGTTCTCTGATGAGGAATATCTATTATTCTCTGAGTTGGAATAACTATCATTCTCTCAGCTTGAATATTTATTATTCATAAAGCTGGAACATCTATCATTCCCTGAGCTAGACTATCAATCATTCTCTGAGCTAGAATATCTATCATACATTGAGCTGGAATATCTATCATTCTCTGAACTAGAATATCTATCATTTTCTCAGCTGGATTATCTATCATACTCTGAGCTGGAATATCTATTAACCTCTGAGCAGAAATATCTATCTTTCTCTGAGATGGAATGTCAATTATTCTCTGAGATGGAATAGCTTCCATATTCTGCATTGAAATATTTCTTATTCTCTGATTGGGAATATCTATCATGCCCTGAGCTGGAATATGTATTATTCTCGGAGCTGGAATATCTGTTATTCTCCAATCTGCAAAATCTATCATTCTCTGTGCTGGAATACCTATCGTTCTCTGAGCTAGAATATTTGTCATTCTCAGAGCAGGAATATCTACCATTCTCTGAGCAGGAATATTTTATTATATTCTGACCTGAAATATCTGTCATTCTTGAAGATGGAATATCTATTATTGTCTGAGCTGGAATGACTATAATTCTCTGAACTGGAATAACTATTATTCACTGAGCAGGAATATCTATCATTCTCTGAGCTGGAATATCTATCATACCCTGAGCTGGAATATATGGAATTCTCTGATCCGGAGTATCTATTATTCCCAGATCTGCAAAATCTATCATTCTCTGAGCTGGAATTTATGTCTTTCTCTGAGATGGAATATTTTTCATTCTCTGAGCAGGAGTATCTACCATTCTCTGAGCTACAATATTTATTATTCTCTGAGCTGAAATATCTGTCATTCTCTGAGCTGGAATATCTATTAATCTCTGAGCAGGAATATCTATAATTCTCTGAACTGGAATAACTATTATTCACTGAGTTGGAAAATCTGTCATTTCCTCAGCTGGAATATGTGTCATCCTCTGAGCTGGAATATCTGTCGTACACTGAGCAGGAATATCTATTATTCCCTTAGCTGGAATGTATATCATACTCCGACCTGAAATGTCTATCATTCCTTGATTTGGAATATCTGTCTTTCTCTGAGCTGGAATATGTATTATTCTCTGACCTGGAATATCAGTTCTTCTCTGACCTGGAATATCTATGATTCTCTGATCTGGAATATCTATCATTCTCTGAGCTTGAATATTTATAATTGTCTCAGCAGAATGTCTATCATGCACTGGCCCGAAATATATACTATTCTCTGAGCTGCAATTTGTATCATATAATTAGCTGGAAAAGCTATCATTCAGTGAGTTTAAATATCTATCATACTGTGAAGCGGAAAATCTGTCATTCTCTGGGCTGGAATATTTGCCGTTCTCTGATGAGGAATATCTATTATTCTCTGAGTTGGAATAACTATCATTCTCTCAGCTTGAATATTTATTATTCATAAAGCTGGAACATCTATCATTCCCTGAGCTAGACTATCAATCATTCTCTGAGCTGGAATATCTATCATACCTTGAGCTGGAATATCTATCATTCTCTGAACTAGAATATCTATCATTTTCTCAGCTGGATTATCTATCATACTCTGAGCTGGAATATCTATTAACCTCTGAGCAGAAATATCTATCTTTCTCTGAGATGGAATGTCAATTATTCTCTGAGATGGAATAGCTTCCATATTCTGCATTGAAATATTTCTTATTCTCTGATTGGGAATATCTATCATGCCCTGAGCTGGAATATGTATTATTCTCGAGCTGGAGTATCTGTTATTCTCAATCTGCAAAATCTATCATTCTCTCTGCTGGAATACTATCATTCTCTGAGCTAGAATATTTGTCATTCTCAGAGCAGGAATATCTACCGTTCTCTGAGCAGGAATATTTTATTATTCTCTGACCTGAAATATCTGTCATTCTTGAAGATGGAATATCTATTATTGTCTGAGCTGGAATGACTATAATTCTCTGAACTGGAATAACTATTATTCACTGAGCAGGAATATCTATCATTCTGAGCTGGAATATCTATCATACACTGAACAAGAATATCTATTATTCTGTCGCTGGAATATCTATCTTTCTGGAGCTTGAATATTTATTATTCTGTTAGCTGGAAGATTTATCATTCCCTGAGCAGGAATATCTATCACTCCTTGAGCTCAAATATCTATCGATCTCTGAGATGGAATTTTTATTATTCTCTGAGATGGAATATCTGTCCTTCTCTGAGCTTTAATATCTATTATTCTCTGATCTGAAATATCTATCATTCTCTCAGCTAGAATATCTATCATTCTCTGAGCTAGAATGTCTATTATTCTCTGAACTGGAATATCTTTTATTCACTGAGCAGAAATATCTATCATACTCTGAGCTGCAATATTTATTATCGTTGCAGCAGAATGTCTATCATACACTGTGCTGGAATATATATTATTCTGTGAGCTGCAATATATATCATACAATGAGCTGAAATAGCTATCATTCCCTGAGCTAAAATATCTATCACACTCTGAACTGGAATATCTGTCATTGTCTGAGTGGGAATATCTGTCATTCTCTGATGAGGAATATCTATTATTCTCTGAGCTGGAATATCTACCATTCTCTGAACTGGAATATTTATTATTCATTGAGCTGGGATCTCTATAATTCCCTGAGCTGGAATATCTGTCATTCTCTCAGCTGGAATATCTATCATTCTCTCAGCTGGAATACTTATTATTCATTGAGCTGGATTGTCTACCATT
This sequence comes from Neoceratodus forsteri, assembly GCA_016271365.2. NCBI lineage: Eukaryota > Metazoa > Chordata > Ceratodontiformes > Ceratodontidae > Neoceratodus > Neoceratodus forsteri. The sequence goes on along the minus strand of CM028132.1, from coordinate 413,643,087 downwards.
CCCTGAGCTGGAATAGCTATCATTATGTGAGCTGGAATACCTATCACATTCTAAACTGGAATACCTCTCATTCTCTGAACTGGAATATCTATCATTTTCTGAGCTGGAATATCTATCATACTCTGAGCTGGAATATATTATTCTCTGAGCAGGAATATCTATCATTATCAGAGATAGAATACTGTCATTCTCTGAGCTGGAATATCTATTCTTCTCTGAGCTGGAATATCTATCATTCCCTGAGCTGGAATATTTATTATTCTCTGAGCTGAAAATCTGTCATTCTCTGAGCTGGAATATCAATCATTCTCTGAGCTGGAATATTTATCATTCCCTGAACAGAATTATCTGTCATTCTCTGAGCTGAATTATTTATTATTCTCTGATCTGAAATATCTGTCATTCTCTGTACTGCAATATCTATCCTTCTCTGAGCTGGAATATGTATCATTCTCTGAGCAGGTATATCTAACATACCTTGAGCAGAAATATATAGTATTCTCTGAGTTGCAGTATCCATAATTCTCCGATCTGCAAAATCTATCATTCTCTGAGCTGGAATATCTACTATTCTCTGAGCTGGAAAATTTATCATTCTCTAAGCAGGAATATCTACCATTCTTTGAGCTGGAATATTTATTATTCTCTGTGTTGAAATACCTGTCATTCTCTGAGCTGGAATATATATTATTCTTTGAGCTGGAATATCTAATATTCTCTGAACTGAAATAACTATTATTCACTGAGCTTGAAAATATGTAATTTCCTGAGCTAGAATATGTGTCATTCTCTGGGCTGGAATATCAATCATACACTGAGAAGAATATCTATTATTCCTCAGCTGGAATATCTAACATACTCTGACCTGAAATATGTGTCATTCCTTGAGTTGGAATATCTATGATCTCTGTCCTGGAATATGTAATATTCTCTGACCGAATATCTGTTATTCTCTGATCTGGAGTATCTATCATTCTCTGAGCTTGAATATGTATTATTCTCTTAGCAGAATGTCTATCATACACTGGGCTGGAATGTATTCTATTCTCTCCAGCTGCAGTATGTATCACATACTGAGCTGGAATAGCTATCATTCTCTGAGCTTAAATATCTATCATACTCTGAAGTGGAATATCTGTCATTCTCTGAGCTGGAATATCTGTCATTCTCTGATGAGGAATGTCTATTATTCTCTGAGCTGAAATATCTATCATTCTCTCAGCTGGAATATTTATTATTCAGTGAGCTGGAATGTCTATCATTCCCTGAGCTGGAATATCAATCATTCTCCGAGCTGGAATATCTATCATACTATGAGCTTGAATATCTATTATCCTCTGAATTAGAATATCTATCATTTTCTGAGCTGGAATATCTATTATTCTGTGAGCTGGAATATTTATTATTCTCTCACCTGGAATATATCTAATTCTCTGAACTGAGATATGTGTCCTTCCTTGAGCTGGAATATCTATCGTTCTCTGAGCTGGAATATTTATTATTCTCTAAACTGGAATATCACTCCTTAGCTGAGCTAGAATATTTATTATTCTCTGATGTGGAATATCTATCATTCTCTGAGCTAGAATGTCTATCATTCTCTCAGCTGAATATCTATTATTCTCTGTGCTGGAGTATCTATCATACTCTGATCTGGAATATTTATTATTGTCTCAGCAGAATGTCTATCAAACACTGACCTGGAGTATATATTATTATCTGAGCTGCAATATGTATCATACACTGAGCTGGAATAGCTATCATTCCCTGAGCTTAAATTTCTATCATACTCTGAACTGGAATATCTATCATTCTCTGAGCTGGAATATCTGTCATTCTCTGAACTGAAATATCTATCATTCTCTGAGCTGGAATATCTATTATTGTCTGAGCTGGAATATTTATTATTGTCTGAGCAGGAATATCTAATATTCGCTGAGCTGGAATATCTATCATACACTGAGCTGGAATAGCTGGCATACTCTGAGCTAGAATAATTATTATTCTCTGAGCTGAATATCTATCACACACTGAGCTGGAATATCTATTATTCTCTGAGCTTTAATGTTTATCATACACTGAGCAGGAATATCTATTATTCTCTGAGCTGAAATATCTATCATTCCCTGAGCTGGAATATCTGTCATTCCCTGAGCTGAAATATATATTATGTTCTGAGCTTTAATACTTATCATTCACAGAGCTGGAACATCTCTCATTTTCTCAGCTGGAATATCTATCATTCGTTTAGATGGAATACAAGTATCTATCATTCTCTGAGCTGAAGCATCTATCATTCTCTGAGCTGGAATATCTATCATTCTCTGAGCTGGAATATCTATTATTCTCTGTGCTGGAATATTTATCATTGTCTGAGCAGGAATACCTAATGTTCTCTGAAATGGAATATCTATCATACACTGAGCTGGAATAGCTAACGTGTTCTGAGCAAGAATACTTATTATTCTATGACCTTGAATATCTATCATACTCTGAGCTGGAATATCTATTATTCTCTGACCTGGAATGTCTATCATACACTGAGCATGAATATCTCTTATTCTCTGATCTGGAATATCTATCATTCTCTGAGCAGGAATTTTTATTATTCTCTGATCTGCAATCCGTATCATTCTCCAAGCTAGAATATCTATCATTCTCTGAGCTGGAATATCTATTATTCACTGAGCTGTAATATCTATTATTCTCTGAGCTGGAATATCTATTTTCTCTGAGCTGGAATATTTATTATTCTCTGAGCTGGAATATCTGTAATTCTCTGAACTGAAATATTTATCCTTCCTTGAGCTGGAATATCTATTGTTCTCTGAGCAGGAATATTTATTATTCACTAAAACTGGAATATCAGTCCTTCTCTGAGCTGGAATATCAATCATTCCCTGAGCTGGAATACTTATTATTATCTAAGGTGGATTAACTGTCCTTCTCTGAGCTGGACATCTATTATTCTCTGATCTGGAATATCTATCATTCTCTGAGCTAGAATATCTATCATTCTCTGAGCGGAATATCTATTGTTCACTGAGCTGGAATAACTGTCATACTCTGGTCTGGAAAATCTATTATTGTCTCAGCAGAATGTCTATCATACACTGAACTGGAATATCTATTATTCTCTGAGCTGCAATATGAATCATACTGAGTTGGAATAGCTACCATTCCTGAACTTAAGTATATATCGTACTCTGAACTGAATATCTATCATTCCCTGATCTGCAATATCAGTCATTCTCTGAGCTGGAATATCTATTATTCTCTGAGCTGGAATATCTATCATTCTCTGAGCTGGAATATTTATTATTCAGTGAGCTAGAAAATCTATCATGCTCTGAGCTGGAATATCTATTATTCTCTCAGCTGGAATATCTATAATTCGCTAAACTGGAATATCTGTCAATCTCAGGGCTGGACTATCTATCATTCTCTAAACTGGAATATTTATTATTCACTGAGCTGCAATATCTATCATTCCCTGAGCTGGAATATCTATCATTCTCTGAGCAGTAGTATCTATCATTCTCTGAGCTGGAATATCTATTATTCTCTGAACTGGAATATCTATCATATTTTGAGCTGGAATAGCTATCATACTCTGCATCGTAATATTTATTATTGTCTGAGCAGTAATGTCTATCAAACTCTGAGCTAGAATATCTATCATTCTCTGAGCTGGAATATCTATTATTCACTGAGACGGAATATCTATCATAATCGGAATCAGAGTATTTAATATTGTCTCAGAAGAATATCCATCATACACTGAGCTGGAATATATATCATTCTCTAAGGTGGATTAACTGTCCTTCTCTGACCTGGAACATCTATTATTCTCTGATCTGGAATATCTATCATTCTCTGAGCTAGAATATCTATCATTCTCTGAGCGGGAATATCTATTGTTCACTGAGCTGGAATAACTGTCATACTCTGGTCTGGAAAATCTATTATTGTCTCAGCAGAATGTCTATCATACACTGAACTGGAATATCTATTATTCTCTGAGCTGCAATATGAATCATGCACTGAGTTGGAATAGCTACCATTCCCTGAACTTAAGTATATATCGTACTCTGAACTGGAATATCTATCATTCCCTGAGCTGCAATATCAGTCATTCACTGAGCTGGAATATCTATTATTCTTTGAGCTGGAATATCTATCATTCTCTGAGCTGGAATATTTATTATACAGTGAGCTAGAAAATCTATCATGCTCTGAGCTGGAATATCTATTATTCTCTCAGCTGGAATATCTATAATTCGCTAAACTGGAATATCTGTCAATCTCAGGGCTGGACTATCTATCATTCTCTAAACTGGAATATTTATTATTCACTGAGTTGCAATATCTATCATTCCTTGAGCTGGAATATCTATCATTCTCTGAGCAGTAGTATCTATCATTCTCTGAGCTGGAATATCTATTATTCTCTGAACTGGAATATCTATCATATTCTGAGCTGGAATAGCTATCATACTCTGCATCGTAATATTTATTATTGTCTGAGCAGTAATGTCTATCAAACTCTGAGCTAGAATATCTATCATTCTCTGAGCTGGAATATCTATTATTCACTGAGATGGAATATCTATCATAATCGGAATCAGAGTATTTAATATTGTCTCAGAAGAATATCCATCATACACTGAGCTGGAATATATATCATTCTCTGAGCTGGAATATCTAATATTTCCTGAGCTGGAATATCTACCATTCTATGAGCTGGAAGATCTATCATACTCTGCACTGGGATATGTATTATTCTCTGAGCTGGAATATCTATCTTTCCCTGAGCCGGAATATTTCTTATTCTCTGAGCTGAAATATCTATCCTTCCTTGAGCTGGAATATCTATCATTCTCTGAGCAGAAATATTTATTATTGTCTCAGCAGAATGTCTATCATACACTGAATTGCAATATATGTTTTTCTCTGAACTGCAATATGCATCATACACTGAGCTGGAATACCAATCATTCCCTTAGCTTAAATGTTTATCATACTCTGAACTGGAATATCTATCATTCCCTGAGCTGTAATATATGTCATTCGCTGAGCTGGAATATCTATCATTCTCAGAGCTGTAATATTTATTATTCAGTGAGCTGGAATTTCTATCATTCCCTGAGCTGGAATGTCTATCATCCTCTGAGCTGGAATATCTATCATACTCTTAGCTGGAATTTCTATTATTCTCTGAAGTGGAATATCTATTATCTCTGTGCTGGAATAGCTATCATACTCTACTCGAATATTTATTAATGTCTGAACTAGAATTTTTATCATACTCTGTGCTGGAATACTTATTATTCTCTGAGCTGGAATATTCATTATTGTCGGAGCTGTAATATCTATTATTCCCTGAGCTGGAATGTATATTATTTTCTGAGCTTTAATATGCATCACACACTGAGCTGGAATACCTCTCATTTTCTCAGCTGGAATATCTATTATTTGTTGAGATGGAATACAAGTATCTATCATTCTCTGAGCTGAAATATCTCTCATTTTCTGAGCTGGAATGTCTTTCATTCTCTGAGCTGGAATATATATTATTCTCTGAGCTGGAATATTTATTATTCTCTGAGCAGGAATATCTAATGTTCTATGAGCTGGAATATGTATTGTACACTGAGCTAAAATAGCTGACATACTCTGAGCAAGAATATTTATTATTCTCTGAGTTTTAATGTCTATCATTCACTGAGCAGGAATATCTATTATTCTCTGAGCTGGAATATCTGTCTTTCCCTCAGCTGGAATATCTGTCATTCTCTGAGCTGGAATATCTGTCATTCTCTGAGCTGGAATATTTGTTATTCCTTGAGCTGCACTATCTATCATTCCCTGAGCTGGAATGTCTATCATCCTCTGAGCTGGAATATCTATCAGACTCTTAGCAGGAATATCTATTATTCTCTGAAGTGGAATATCTATTATTCTCTGTGCTGGAATAGCTATCATGCTCTGCATTCGAATATTTATTATTGTCTGAGCTGGAATTTCTATCATACTGTGATGGAATATTTACTATGCACTGAGCTGGAATTTTATTATTGTCTGAGCTGGAATACTATCATTCCCACAGGCTGGAATATATATCATTTTCTCAGCTTTAATATATGTCACACACACTGAGCTGGAATACCTCTCTTTTTCACGGCTGGAATATCTATTATTGATTGAGAAGGAATACAAGTATCTATCATTCGCTGAGCAGAAATATCTTTCATTCACTGAGCTGGAACATCTACCATTCTCTGAGATGGAATATCTATTATTGACTGAGGTGGGATATTTATTATTGCCTGAACAGGAATATGTAATGTTCTCTGAGCTGGAATATCTATCATACAATGACCGGGAATAGCTGACATATGCTGAACTAGAATATTTATTATTCTCTGAGCCTGAATATCTGTCATACATTGAGGTGTAACATCTATTATTCTCTGAGCTTTAATGTCTATCATAAACTGAGCAGGAATATCTATTATTCTCTAAGATGGAATATCTATCGTTCTCTGAGCTGGAATTTTTATTATTCTCTGATCTGGAATACCTATCATTCTCTGAGCTAGAAAATCTATCATTGTCTCAGCTGGAATATCTATTATTCACTGAGCTGGAATATCTACCATTCTCTGACCTGGAATATCATACTCTGAGCTGGAATAGCTACCATTCAGCATGCTGGAATATCTATCATATTCTGAGCTGGAATATCTATTATTCTCTGAGCTGCAATATCTATCTTTCTCTGAGTTGGAATATTTATTATTCTCAGAGCTGGAATATCTATAATTCTTTGAGCTGAAATATCTATCCTTCTTTGAGCTGGAATATCTATTGTTCTCAGAGCTGGAACATTTATTATTCTCAAAACTGGAATAACTCTCCTTCTCTGATCTGGAATATCTATTATTCTACGATCTGGAATATCTATTATTCTCTCAGCTGGAATATCTATTATTCACTGAGCTGGAATATCTACCATTCTCTGACCTGGAATATCATACTCTGAGCTGGAATATCTACCATTCAGCATGCTGGAATATCTATCATATTCTGAGCTGGAATATCTATTATTCTCTGAGCAGCAATATCTATCTTTCTTTGAGTTGGAATATTTATTATTCTCAGAGCTGGAATATATATAATTCTCTGAGCTGAAATATCTATCCTTCTTTGAGCTGGAATATCTATTGTTCTCAGAGCTGGAACATTTATTATTCTCAAAACTGGAATAACTCTCCTTCTCTGATCTGGAATATCTATTATTCTATGATCTGGAATATCTATTATTCTCTCAGCTGGAATATCTATTATTCTCTGTGCTGAATATCTATCATTCTGTGAGATGGAATATCTATCATTCTCTGAGCTGGAATATTTATTATTCATTGATCAGCAATATCTATCATTCCCTGAGCTGGAATATATCATTCTCTTAGTTGGAATATCTATCATATTCTGATCTGGAATGTCTATTATTCTCTATGCTGGAACAGCTATCATACTCCATTCGAATAATTATTATTGTTGGAGCTGGAATTTCTATCATACTCTGTGTTGGAACGTTTATTATTCTCTAAATTGGAATATTTATTATTGTCTGACTGGAAAATCTATCATTCCCTGAGCTGGAATATATATTATTTCTGAGCATTAATGAGTATCCTTCACTTAGCTGGAATAGCTCTCATGTTCTCGGCTGGAATATCTATAATTCGTTGAGACAGAATACAACTATCTATCATTCTTTGACCTGAAATATCTATCATTCTCAGAGATGGAATATCCGTCATTCTCTGAGCTGAAATATGTGTAATTCTCAGAGCTGGAATACACGTCATTCTCTGAGCTGGAATATCTATTATTCACTGATCTGAAATATTTATTATTGTCTGAGCAGGAATATCTAATGTTCTCTGAGCTGGAATATCTATCATACACTGAGCTGGAATACATAACATACTCAGAGCTTGAATATTTATAATTCTCTGAGCTTGAATAACTATCATACACTGAGCAGGATAATCTATTATTCTCTGAGCAGGAATGTCAATCTTACACTTAGCTGGAATATGTATTATTCTCTGAGATGGAATATCTATCGTTCTCTGAGCTGGAATATTAATTATTCTCTGTTCTGGAATACCTATCTTTCTCTGAGCTAGAATATTATTCTTTCTCTGAGCTGGAATATCTGTTATTCACTGAGCTGGAATATCTATCATAATCTGAAATGGAGAATTTATTAGTGTCTAAGCAGAATATCTATCATACACTGAGATGGAATATATATCATTTTCAGAGCAGGAATATCTATTATTCCCTAAGCTGGAATATCTGCCATTCTCTGAGCTGGAATATCTAGCATACTCTTAAATGGAATATGTATTATTCTCTGACCTGGAATATCTATATATCTTTCTCTGAGCTACAATGTTTATTATTCTCTCAGCAGGAATATCTATAATTCTCTAAGCTCAAATATCTATCCTTCCTAGAGCTGGAATATCTATCATACTCTGAGCTGGAATATTTATTATTGTCTCAGCAGAATGTCTATCATACACTGAACTGGAATATATATTATTCTCTAAGCAGCAATATGGATCATACACTGAGCTCGAATTGCTGTCATTCCCTGAGCTTAAATATCTATCATACTCTGAACTGGAATATCTTTCATTCCCTGAGCTGCAATATCTGTCATTCTCTGAGCTGGAATATCTATTATTCTCTGAACTGGAATATCTATCATTCTCTGAGCTGTAATATTTATTATACAGTGAGCTGGAATATCTTTCATGCTCTGAGCTGGAATATGTATTATTAAAAGAGCTGGAATATGTATTATTCACTGAGCTGGAATATCTATCATTCTCTGAGATGGAATATCTATCATTCTCTGAGTTGGAATATTTATTATTCATTGATCTGCAATATATATCATTCCTGAGCTGGAATATCTATCATTCTCTTAGCTGGAATATCTATCATACTCTGATCTGGAATATCTATTATTCTCCTGTGCTGGAACAGCTATTATACTCCGCATTCAAGAATTATTATTGTTGAGCTGGAATTTCTATCATACTCTGTGCTGGAACATTTATTATTCTCTAAGTTGGAATATTTATTATTGTCTGAGCTGGAATATCTATCATTCCCTGAGCTGGAATGTATATTATTTTCTGAGCAATAATGAGTATCATACACTTAGCTGGAATAGTTCTCATGTTCTCGGCTGCAATGTCTATAATTCGTTGAGATGGAATACAAATATCTATCATTCTCTGAAATAAAATATCTATCATTCTCTGAGATGGAATATCCATCATTCTCTGAGCTGAAATATCTATCATTCTCTGAGCTGGAATACATATCATTCTCTGAACTGAAATATCTATTATTCACTGATCTGGAATATTTCTTATTGTCTGAGCAGGAATATCTAATGTTCTCTGAGCTGGAATATCTATCATACACTGAGCTGGAAAAGATAACATACTCTGAGCTTGAATATTTATAATTCTCTGAGCTTGAATATTTATCATACACTCAGCTGGAATATCTATTATACTCTGAGCTGGAATGTCAATCTTACACTGAGTAAGAATATGTATTATTATCTGAGCTGGAATATCTATCATTCTCTGAGATGGAATATTAATTATTCTCTGATCTGGAATATCTATCATTCTCTGAGATAGAATATCAATTTTTCTGTGAGCTGGAATATCTATTTATTCACTGAGCTGGAATATCTATCATACTCTGAACTGGAGTATTTATTATTGTCTAAGCAGAATATCTATCATACACTGAGATGAAATATATATCATTCTCAGAGCTGGAATATCTGTTATTCCCTAAACTGGAATATCTACCATTCTTTGAGATGAAATATCTATCATACTCTTAGCTGGAATATGTATTATTCTCTCAGCTGGAATATCTATCTATCTTTCTCTGAGATTCAATATTTATTATTCTCTCAGCAGGAATATCTATACTTCTCTAAGCTCAAATATCTATCCTTCCTAGAGCTGGAATATCTATCATTCTCTGAGCTGGAATATTTATTATTCTCTATACTGGAATATCTGTCCTTCTCTGAGATGGAATATCTATTATTCTGTGATCTGGAATATCTATCATTCTCTGAGCTAGAAAATCTATCATTCCCTGAGCTGGAATATCAATTATTCACTGAGCTGGAATATCTATCATCTCTGAGTTAGAACATTTATTATTGTCTCAGCATAATGTCTATCACATACGGAGAACTGTAATATATTTCATTCTCTGAGCTGCAATATGTATCATACACTGAGCTGGAATAGCTATCATTCCCCGAGCTTAAATATCTAACATACTCTGAACAGGAATATCTATCATTCCCAGAGTTGGAATATCTGTCATTCTCTGAGCTGGAATATCTGTTATTCTCTGAGCTGGAACATCTATCATTCTCTGAGCTCAATTATCTATTATTCTCTGAGCTGAATATCTATCATTCCCTGAGCTGGAATATCTATCATGCTCTGAGCTGGAATATTTATTATTCTCTGAGCTGGAATATCTATCATTCCCTGAGCTGGAATATCTATCATTCTCTGAGTTGGAATATCTATCACTCCCTGAGCAGAATATTTATTATTCATTGATCTGCAATATCTATCATTCCCAGAGGTAGAATATCTATCTTTCTCTGAGCTGGAATATCTATTATCCACTGAGCTGTAATATCTATCATAATCTGAATCAGAGAATTTATTATTGTCTCAGCAGAATATCTATCATACACTGAGCTGGAATATATATCATTCTCTGAGGTGGAATATCTATTATTCCCTGAGCTGGAATATCTACCATTCTCTGAGCTGGCACATCTATCATACTCTGCGCTGCGGTATGTATTATTCTCTAAGCTGGAATATCTATCTTTCCCTGAGCTTGAATATTTATAATTCTCTGAGCTTGAATATTTATCATACACTCAGCTGGAATATCTATTATACTCTGAGCTGGAATGTCAATCTTACACTGAGTAAGAATATGTATTATTATCTGAGCTGGAATATCTATCATTCTCTGAGATGGAATATTAATTATTCTCTGATCTGGAATATCTATCATTCTCTGAGCTAGAATATCAATTTTTCTGTGAGCTGGAATATCTATTATTCACAGAGCTGGAATATCTATCATACTCTGAACTGGAGTATTTATTATTGTCTAAGCAGAATATCTATCATACACTGAGATGAAATATATATCATTCTCAGAGCTGGAATATCTGTTATTCCCTAAACTGGAATATCTACCATTCTCTGAGATGGAATATCTATAATACTCTTAGCTGGAATATGTATTAGTCTCTCAGCTGGAATATCTATCTATCTTTCTCTGAGATTCAATATTTATTATTCTCTCAGCAGGAATATCTATACTTCTCTAAGCTCAAATATCTATCCTTCCTAGAGCTGGAATATCTATCATTCTCTGAGCTGGAATATTTATTATTCTCTATACTGGAATATCTGTCCTTCTCTGAGATGGAATATCTATTATTCTCTGATCTGGAATATCTATCATTCTTTGAGCTAGAAAATCTATCATTCCCTGAGCTGGAATATCAATTATTCACTGAGCTGGAATATCTATCATGCTCTGAGTTAGAACATTTATTATTGTCTCAGCATAATGTCTATCATACACAGAACTGTAATATATTTCATTCTCTGAGCTGCAATATGTATCATACACTGAGCTGGAATAGCTATCATTCCCTGAGCTTAAATATCTAACATACTCTGAACAGGAATATCTATCATTCCCAGAGTTGGAATATCTGTCATTCTCTGAGCTGGAATATCTGTTATTCTCTGAGCTGGAACATATATCATTCTCTGAGCTCAATTATCTATTATTCCCTGAGCTGAATATCTATCATTCCATGAGCTGGAATATCTATCATGCTCTGAGCTGGAATATTTATTATTCTCTGAGCTGGAATATCTATCATTCCCTCAGCTGGAATATCTATCATTCTCTGAGTTGGAATATCTATCACTCCGGGTAGGAATATTTATTATTCATTGATCTGCAATATCTGTCATTCCCAGAGACAGAATATCTATCTTTCTCTGAGCTGGAATATCTATTATCCACTGAGCTGTAATATCTATCATAATCTGAATCAGAGAATGTATTATTGTCTCAGCAGAATATCTATCATACACTGAGCTGGAATATATATCATTCTCTGAGCTGGAATATCTTTTATTCCTGAGCTGGAATATCTACCATTCTCTGAGCTGGCATATCTATCCACCTCTGTACTGCGGTATGTATTATTCTCTGAGCTGGAATATCTATCTTTCCCTGAGCTGGAATATTTATCATTCTCTGAGCTGGAATATCTATAATTCTCTGAGTTGAATTATCTAACCTTCCTTGAGCTGTAATATCTACCGTTCTCTGAGCTGGAATATATATTATTCTTTTAACTAGAATATCTGTCCTTCTCTCAGAGCTTGAATATTTATTATTCTCTGATCTGAAATATCTATCATTCTCTGAGCTAGAATATCTATCATTCACTGAGCAGAAATATTTATTATTGTCTCAGCAGAATGTATATCATACACTGAATTGCAATATATATTATTCTCTGAGCTGTAATATGCATCATACACTGGAGCTGGACTAGCTATCATTCCTTAGCTTAAATCTGTATCATACTCTGAACTGGAATATCTATCATTACCTGAGCTGGAATATATGTCATTCTCTGAGCTGGAGTATCTATCATTCTCAGAGCTGGAATATTTATTATTCAGTGAGTGGGAATATCTATCATTCCTTGACCTGGAATGTCTATCATCCTCTGAGCTGGAATATCTATCATACTCTTGGCTGGAATTTCTATTATTCTCTGAAGTGGAATATCTATTATTCCCTGTGCTGGAATAGCTATCATACTCTGCACTTGAATATTTATTATTGTCTGAGCTGGAATTTTTATCATACTCTGTTCAGCTATTTATTATTCTCTGAGCTGGAAGATTTATTGTTGTCTGACCTGGATTATCTATCATTCCCTGAACTGGAATATAAATAATTTTCTGAGCTTTTAATATGTATCACACACTGAGCTGGAAAACCTCCTATTTTCCTAGCTAGAATATCTATTAATTTGTTGAGATGGAATACAAGTATCTATCATTCTCTGAGCTGAAATATCTATCATTCTCTGAGCTGAAATATCTATCATTCTCTGAGCTGGAATGTCAATCTTACACTGAGCAGGAATATGTATTATTCTCTGAGATGGAATATATATCGTTCTCTGAGCTGGAATATTAATTATTCTCTGATCTGTAATACCTACCATTCTCTGAGCTAGAATATCAATTTTTCTCTGAGCTGGAATATCTATTATTCACTGAGCTGGAATATCTACCATACTCTGAACTGGAGTATTTATTATTGTCTAAGCAGAACATCTATCATACACTGAGATGGAATATATATCATTCTCAGAGCTGGAATATCAATTATTCCCTAAGCTGGAAAATACCATTCTCCAAGCTGGAATATCTATCATACTCTTAGCTGGAATATGTATTATTCTCTGAGCTGGAATATCTATCTATCTTTCTCTGAGTTGCGATATTTAATATTCTCTCTGCAGGAATATCTATAATTCTCTAAGCTCAAATATCTATCCTTCCTAGAGTTGGAATATCTATCATTCTCTGGCTGGAATATTTTTATCTTCTATACTGAACATATGTCCTTCTCTGAGATGGAATATCTATTATTCTCTGATCTGGAATATCTATCATTCTCTGAGCTAGAATATCTATCATTCTCTGAGCTGGAATATCAATTATTCACTGAGCTGGAATATCTATCATACTCTGAGCTGGAAAATGTTTTATTGTCTCAGCAGAATGTCTATCATACAGAACTGGAATATATATTATTCTCTGAGCTGCAATGTATCATACACCAGGCTGAATAGCTATATTCCTGAGCTCAAATATCTATCATACTCTGAACAGGAATATCTATCATTCCCAGAGCTGGAATATCTGTCATACTCTGAACTGGAATATCTATCATTACCTGAGCTGGAATATATATCATTCTCTGAGGTGGAATATCTATTATTCCCTGAGCTGGAATATCTACCATTCTCTGAGCTGGAATATCTATCATATACTGCGGCTGGGATATGTATTATTCTCCGAGCTGGAATATCTATCTTTCCTGAGCAGGAATATTTATTATTCTCTGAGCTGGGATGCCTATAATTCTCTGAGCTGAAATATCTATCCTTCATTGAGCTGTAATATCTACCATTCTCTGAGCTGGAATATTTATTATTCTTTAAATTGGAATATCTGTTCTCTGAGCTCGAATATCTATTATTCTCTGATCTGGAATATCTATCATTCTCTGTGCTAGAATATCTATCATTCACTGAGCAGAAATATTTATTATTGTCTCAGCAGAATGTCTATCATACACTCGAACTGCAATATATATTGTTCTCGAGCTGTAATATGCATCATACACTGAGCTGGAATAGCTATCATTCCCTTGCTAAATATCTATCATACTCTGAACTGGAATATCTATCATTCCCTGAGCTGGAATACATGTCATTCTCTGAGCTGGAGTATCTATCATTCTCAGAGCTCGAATATTTATTATTCAGTGAGTGGGACTATGTATCATTCCCTAGGCTGGAATGTCTATCATCCTCTGAGCTGGAATCTATCATTTCTCTTAGCTGGAATTTCTATTCTTCTCTGGTTGGAATATCTATTATTTTCTGTGCTGGAATAGCTATACTGCAATTTCAGAATGTTTGTCTGAGCTGGATTTTTATTATACTCTGTGCTGGAATATTTATTATTCTCTGAGCTGGAATATTTATTATTGTCTGACCTGGAATATCTATCATTCCCTGAGCTGGAATATAAATTATTTTCAGAGCTTTATATATATCCACACACTGGGCTGGAATACCTCTTATTTTCTCAGCTGGAATATCTGATTATTTGTTGAGATGGAAAACAGAGTATATATCATTCTCTGAGCTGGAATATGATATTATTCTCTGAGCTGGAATATTTATTATGGTCTGGATAAGGAATATCTAATGTTCTCTGTGCTGAATATTTATTATTGACTGAGCAGGAATATCTAATGTTCTCTGAGCTGGAATATCTATCATACACTGACCTAGAATAGCTGACATACTCTGAGCTAGAATATTTATAATTCTCTAAGCCTGAACTATCTCTCATACACTGAGCTGGAATACTTATTATTCTCAATCTTAAATGTCTATCATTCATTGAGCAGGAATGTCTATTATTATTCTCTGAGGTGGAATATCTGTCATTCCTGAGCTGGAATATCTGTCATTCTTTCAGCTGGAATATCTATCATTCTCAGAGCTGGAATATTTATTATTTATTGAGCTGCAATATCTATCATTCCTGAGCTGGAATGTCTATCGTCCTCTCAGCTGGAATATCTATCATTCTCTTAGCTGGAATATCTTATTCTTCTGTGCTGGAACAGCTCATCATACTAAATGCATTTGATTACTTATTATTGTCTGAGCTGGAAAATCTATCATACTCTGTGATTGAATATTTATTATTCACTGAGCTGGAATATTTATTATTGTCAAGAGCTGGAATATCTATCATTCCTGAGCTGCAATATGTATTATTTTCTCAGCTTTAATATATATCACACACTGAGCTGGAATACCTCTCATTTTCTCAGCTGCAATATCTATTATTTGTTGAGATAGGAATACAAGTATTTATCATTTTCTGAGCTGCAATATCTTTCATTCTCTAGAGCTGGAAAATCAGTCATTCTCTGGACCTGGAATATCTATTATTCTCTGAGCTGGAATATTTATTATTGTCTGAGCAGGAATATATAATGTTCTCTGAGCTGGAATATCTATCATACACTGAGCTGGAATAGCTGACATACTCTAAGCTGGAATATTTATTCTCTGAGACTGAATATCTATCATACTCTGAGCTGTAATATCTATTATTCTCTGAGATGGAGATATTTATCATTCTCTGAGCTGGAATATTAATTATTCTCTGATCTGTAATACCCACATTCTCTGAAGCTAGAATATCAATTTTCTCTGAGCTGGAATATCTATTATTCACTGAGCTGGAATATCTACCATACTCTGAACTGGAGTATTTATTATTGTCTAAGCAAAACATCTATCATACACTGAAGATGGAATATATATCATTCTCACAGCTGGAATATCAATTATTCCCTAAGCTGGAAAATCTACCATTCTCTGAGCTGGAATATCTATCATACTCTAAGCTGGAATATGGTATTATTCTCTGAGCAAGGAATATCTATCTATCTTTCTCTGAGTTTCAATATTTTTTATTCTCTCAGCAGGAACATCTATAATTCACTATCAACATCAACCGCATCAGGGGCCGACAGGCTGTGGACCTGCACCACAGTGCCTGTGGTTGTCTTTGGCCTAGGGTCCGAAGAGCCCTACATGTGATCCTGCAGGATGCCAGCCTTGGTGTCCTGTGTGCAGGACACAGACCGGAGGTGGGGTCCGACTCCAATGATGACTCACACCTCCTGGACAGCATGGGCAACATTGTGGTGTGTTGTCTCGCTGGCGCCCAGCACACAACTGCCAGTGGCAGAACAGCTGCCTGCCACCACTGCGAGTGCGGCTGTGCAGTGCCCAGATGTGCCCTGTGCTGGTGGTGGTGCAGCTGCAGGTGCAGGGTGGTGAACAGTGGCCCGGAGGGGCAATGGCAGCAGGCTGCAGGTGCCACCAGGCAGCCGGACACAGGGTCTGCCGCTGGTGCACCTGCCATACCCATTCCCCTGCAGACCCCACTGTGCAGCATCCACCAGAATGGCAGGTCACCCCCAGATGATCGGCATCCCACCCAGGAGCCCAAGGATGTGGACCATCTGGCTTACACACCTGGCTGCTGTGGGCATCCATTCCATAACAGGTGCTGCTTGTCACTGGGGTACATGCACTGCATGCGGAGGTGCCAGTTAGCTGAGCAGCAGGACAGGGCACTGCATGCAGATCCTAGAGGAGATGCAACACATGCAGGAGGCCATGACTGCATCCTGGATCACATTGCTGGTGCAATTGCAGACAGTTTTGCATTGCTGGCTGCCACGGGGCATGGCCATGCACAGGAGACCCCGCAGTGTGCTGTCTACCCCACAGACATAGCATTGGGTGACCCCATCACAGTCGAGGGCTGGCTCAGATGTAGGCATCCCAGGCATGCCTGCACCCCCTGCAGGACATGGTCATGGTCACCGCTTCCACCCCTGGGTGGCTGTTGGACACCTGGCTGATGCGCAGCCTGAGGCCTGCCGATTGGCCCTGCTGCAGCTGCCCCCATGGCTGTGCTTGCCATGGTACTGTGTGACTTCCCTGATCTGCGTGCTGCCCTGACTGCAGTCTGCGGCTGATGCCCTATGCGCCCATGGTGTGTGTGAGCCATACCGATGGTAGGGTGCCTGTGTGATTTACCGCATGCTGCCTGTGTGTGTGCATGCCTGGCCACTGGACCATGTGGCATGGGTGTGAGGTGGGCAGTCTAGCACCGGTTGTGCCTGTGCACCAGTGCCATGTGTCTGATCCATGCCACAGTCCAATGCCTGGGTGTGTGTGTGTGTGTGTGTGTGTGTTATGCGTTGGTGTGTGCCACTGACTCCCATCCCCCTGATTGCACCTTTTCTGTGTGTGCATGCCCCCGCCATGCACGTCCCTGTTCGCGTGTTGTACTTTGTCTGTGTGGCCCACACTGTACCACACCACCTACCTGCATTCCCCAAAGTGTCTCGTGTGACAGTGTCATAGTGGCGCCAGACTGCTGTTGCAGTCGGGGGTCCTCCACCCAGGAGGTGGCTGTCCACCACCCTCCAGCCCATTGTCTCCATTGTCCCCACTACTGTTGCCTTCATCTACCTCTCAACAGCTATCCCACGGTCAATGAGCTATGTTGTGCAGTATGCAGCAGGCCAGGAATAGGCCACAGGCTTTTGAGGGGCTGTAGGGCACCGCCCTGACCTGTCTAAGGCAATGGAATTGTGCCTTCAGCATGTCAAAGACGTGCTTGATGATGTTGTGTGTGCTAGCATGTGCCTTATTGTACCGTTCCTCTGCTGGGGACCTATGGGCACCGGGTAGGGGTGAGCAGCCAGGGCCTCAGCGGGTATGTGCTGTCACCTGTGTGGAGAATGACATGGTTAGCCCCACGCTGCTGTGCTGTGCACCTTGCCTGTCTCTGGCACCCACACCACCACATGCACACCCCTGCCCATCCCACCCCAGGTATGCTCTGCCCATCACCCCTGCCCTGCCATACTCACCCACTAGGTGGCCTGTGGGGATTTCCCATGTTCAAACCTGTGCACGAGGAGCACTGTGCCAGATGAATGCATCATGTGCACCCTCAGGGTGTGTGGTGCAGACATTGATGATGCGCCAGTGGCATCGCACACCACCTGGCAGTTGATGCTGGGCTCCCTTCCTGTTAATGTACGCCCAGTCCTCAGGGCAGGTGGCATGCGGATGCCCACGTGTGCAGTCATGGCCTCAATCATGCCGGGCATGCATGCCACCCTGTGGAAGTCTCATTGTCCATTTGACCAATGCATCCCAAGCTTTCCCGGTAAGTAGAGGGATAGATGGAAGATCCAGGACTTCTAGGAATTTTAGCTGAATACAACTTTCAAAAGAATTTAAAAGGCATCCATATCCTCTTTAAATTCAACAATCAATTTGAATTCAATTTGTAACCCAGTCCTGCAGTCCCAGTTAAACCCAAACCATTTACCTGCTCTTGGTGCTGGTGGTTGGAGTCATAGCTTCTCCAGTTCATGTTGCCTCTGGTGCTCACACCCTCATAGTCAGTGTCTCGCTGTTCTCACTCTGCCTCTCACCATTCTTGCTCCCTCTTCTCCTCTGCAGCTCGCTGTTCTTGCTCTGCCTCTCAGCGTCTCTCTGTGCCTCCTCTGGAACTACAGCTCCATTCTGCATAACTCAATTTGCAGCCTGAGTACTTCTGGATCTAGGATACTGGTAAACTTCCCCTGCTGCTGTGGCCCTTTGCTGACAGTTGCCCTGCTGCCCTCCCTCATCAGACCTGGACACCGTGACTGGCTGCTAGCTCTTCCACATTCATGTGTTCGGTCCCTTACAGTCACTGTCTGTGACTCAATGCTCTGGGTATCTGCTACTATCATGGAATCCACATGGTTCTGTTTTGTGGCTGTCACCTTGAACGGGGACTCCTCTGTCCCTGCAAAACTGCTTTAAGTAGTCTACAGTGTGCCTGCTGTAGTTAGAAGCCATCTTCTTCCATAACTATGGCTATTCTGACTTGCACTTAGAAAAAACACAGGTAGGAACTTGACTGTAAGTCAAGTGATATAGTTCTGTTTCTTTTAAATAAATCACTGCCTTTTTCTTTTTTTGCAAGTGAGCTGACAGTATCAAGCTGACACACTGAACAACAAAGCTTGTAATATCAAACTTATGCACTGCTGAACCAATCTGTCACAACCCCACTCAGCAGGTCAGGCCCTTCTGCTCCCACAGTACCAACCTCTGAGTGCAGTATTGTGAACAGGAACAGAACAGGGTAACCCTCCTGTCTGTTTTGTGGGTTCAATCAACCTTGGTCTCAAACTCTGGAGGATTCAAACTGTGAACCTCTTGCTAGTGTACCCAATGTACAGGCTCAGATAATCCTGCTCTTCGGGAGGCAGATATCTTTCACCTATGGGCACCAACCAGGTGTACAAAATGAACCATTAAGAACTCTATGAAAGACCTCAGAATAAACTCTACTCTTGTCCAGTTTGGTAAACCAGTAAGTTTTTATGCACAGTGTCAGCTTTTACCATAAATGCCTCACTTGTCAAAGAAAAAATTTCAAGGCACACCAAGTAGTCTCTTAAAATAAGAGGTTTCACTTAAAATAGATAAAAAATATGTAAAATGTAAATACAAAACAATATCACAGAAAACGTCACACTCACTTAAAAGAATAAGGTTTAAAAGTGCGATTTCCTACCAACCACACACTGGAGACTTGCCTTATCTAATGTATTCTTCTAATAGTGCTAAAAAGTAGATGTTGTAGCTCAGAGTCCATACATGTGTGTCTCAAGGACAGACACTGCAATTAAAACACAGTCTTGAACCTGCCTTCTCCATGATGTCATCATCTCATTCCTCCTTTTCAGGATATATGAAAATATACATATACAAAACAGGAAGTCCCATCAAGAGGTATTAAATTCTTATTTCAGCAAACTCGCTTTCCCAAATGATGACACTGTTAATTAAGACTGTGATTTTCCAGTGTCCTCTTTCATCCAGGAGCAGTTTTCTGCTTTCACAAAGACATCAAAGAGTTTTTACAACTCGGTAGTTTCTACCTAGCTGTAGCATAGTTTTTCCAGCTCCAGTTGAAATTAACTGCCTTACTGAGGATCGCCATAAAATGGATATTTTAGTTCTTAGCTTCAAACAACCCAGATCCTAATAATGCTATAAATGAAGTTTTCTAGTGTTAATCACCCACGGAGATCTGCTGTTTAACATATATCCTGCCTTTGAAGTGAAACTTGGGGATCATCCAGATTACATCATTCTCTCATGACAGACAATCACACCATATTTTTATTTTACAAAGTCATAGAGTAATCAGGACCAGCTGTCCAAGTGTCACAATCCTTTCACCTAGACTGAATTTTAGACCTCTATCCTGTATGGGATAAGCTTCCCAAATCAGTTCACTCCTCATAGACGTGAGAAAACCCATCTGAGTTCTGATTTTTGTTTCAGCCCCTAGAATTGTCATGTCATACCCTTGCAAAGCAAGACTCCATCTTTAACAATCCCAATTATTTTTACCCATTTAGCGCTAGCCAAACCAGGGGTTGTGGTCAGTCTTGTACCACACAAAATGCTTCCCATATAAGCATGGCTTTAACGCCTTAGGGGCCCACACTGTGGCAAGACACTCTTTCCACAATGGAGTATGCCTGCCCTGGGAAGCAACTTTTACTCAGATATGCTACAGGTGATCTTTCCTTGGCTGGATGTCTGACTCAGTACCGCCCCAATACCACATCTGAGGTGTCAGTCTGAACTATAAGGGTTTGCTATAGTCAGGACTTTTGTCAAACAGGAGCACTGCACAGTCCTCCTTCAGTCTGGTGGAAGGCGCCTCACAGGCTGGGTCCCAAGTACTTTCTTTACATCCTTTTCTACCAGGTCAGATGGGGAGCAGACAGGGCACTGTAATTGGGCACATTTTCATAGTACCCTGCTGTCCAAAGAAAACTCCTGACCTGCTTCTGCACTCTTGTGGGCCATGCCTGGATTACCTCTATTTTTAGCTGGTTAGGACAGAGCTGTCCTCGGCCCTACCATATGCCTGAGGTATGCCACTCTCCAATGGCCACCTGGCACTTCCTGGATTTAACAGTGAGCTGGCCTCTGAATCATGCCCAGCACTTCCCTAAGGTGGCACAGGTGTTCCTCCCAGCCTGCACTAAAGATGTAATGTCATCCAGAATACGCTACGCATACTACTCAGCACCATTTAACACCTGGTCCACCAACCTTTGAAAGTGTGCAGGGCATTATTCATTCCGAAAGGCATTACCTTATATTCAGATAAGCCTATTGGAGTGATGAAGGCCAACCTCTCTATCTCTGTCCGTCATCTCTACCTGCCAGCTCCCTGGTCAGGTCACTGGTTGTGGTAGTCGCCTCCTCCCAACTTGTCCAGGAGTTTATCCATCCGGGGACATCTGGTGGGCGCTGCCTTTTGACTGCATTCAGTCCATGACAGTCCACAGAAATGAGTAGAGCCATCTGGCTTGGTCACAAGGACTACAGGGTGAGGCCCAGGGGCTGTGGAATCTCTGGATTACCCCTAAATCCAGCATTTCCTCCACTTCCCTCCTAATGTCCTTTTGGACAGCCTCTGACACCTGATATGCTGTCCACAGTATGGGTGTCTGTGTCTCTGTCTCCACATCGTGTGTCACTAGGGGGGTTAGTCCAGGCTTGGCGCTAAACAATGGGGCAGAGTCTGCTAAAACTTCCCTTACTTCCTGACTCTTGTCCAGGGTCAGCTGGAGAGACAATTTAACTGCCTCCAGAGGACTCCTAGCTATTTTCTCCAGCAAGTCCAGAAGGTCTCCTTTGTCCATCCCTCCCAGGACTACACACCGCAATACCATGTCAGCCCCATTGGCATATGGCTTCATCATGTTCACATGGTACATCCTTTCTGTCTGTCTTCTGTCAGATAACCTGTCAACATATCTCAATCATTTACCTTCCTAACCACTTTAGTATGGCCCTGCCCACTCAGACTGTGGCTTTGTTTTTTTTGACCAGAATATGACCATGGCTTCCTGACTCACTATAACAGCTGTAGCTCTGCCTCATGGGTCTTGCCACATTTTTGTTTGTTGCGGAAGCTGCCAGGTTGCTCTGGCTGTCCCTATAAGCTCCTTCAGCCTTTCCCTAAACTTAAGGACGTAATCCACTATGAGAGTTCCTGGGTGGTGTGCTTGCCTTCCCAGTCCTCCCGGATCAAGTCTAGGCCCATGTACCAACGTCATATAAGAGTTCGGTGGTGAAAACCTGTTGACTCTGGGGCACCTCCTCTTACCGCAACAATAAGTGGAGAAGGTATTTTCTCCCGAGTCCCTATGCTGTTCAGCAGATGCTCGGAGCTGACTCTAGAGTACTATTAGTCTTTCCACGCTTCCATTGACTTGTGGTGATGCAGTTCGGCATCTCTGCACCACCCCACACTTCTGCAACAAACATTTCATCAGAACCAACTTGAAGGAACCCCATTGATCGGCGACAACCTCCTGCAGAAACTCAACACGGGAGAAAATCCCACGTAAGGCATCTTCCACTTATCTGTCCTCAGTGAGGATAGGGCTGACTGCCTCTGGGTACTGGGTGGTATAATCCACCACAGTCAGGATGAATCTCTTCCTGAGGAGTTGGGGTATTTAAAGGTTCTGACAATATCCATTCCACCCTCTGGAATGGCTTCTCCATGGGCAATGGAATCAGGGCTGCTTGGGTTTCTTGCCTGCCTTCCCTCTTTCTTGGCACCAGTGACAAGACCTGCAATCTCCTTCACCTGCTGGGTGAAGTTTGGCTAATAGAACTTCGGCCAACCGCTGCATAGTGTGGTGGCCCCAAATGACCAGATAAGGAATATCATGTGCAATCTTGAGCAACTGCTCAATACCCCCTCATGGAATGACAAGCTGCCTGCCTAGCACCCCTCCATCTGTCTGCACAGCCTGAGTATACATCAGTCCATTTTACCAATAAACCTTATGTTTACCGTCACCTCCTTGTGCTCTGTCAGAGTCTGCCCAAGACCTCAGCTTCTCTAGACTAGGGTCACTTTCTGAGCAGCTGCAAACTCCTCACACATTCCTAAGGCATGGGACGGGTCCACTTCAGTCACTAAACTAGGATCCCTAGCACCAGCATCAGGGCACTCAGGATCACCGGCAGTCCCAACCTCTGACAATGGGTCACCCTCCTTGGAGCAACCTCTGTGGCTGTGTGATTAACTGCTACTGGGAAAATATCTGCCCTTTTCGTTAGTCTCATATCAGGAGACACAGGCTGGGGAACCAGCCTCCCAGTGGTTTCACAATGGCTTCTGTGGGGTCCAGGAACTATAGTGTTCCCTTGCCGCTGCTATGGGCAACTGCACACTGCACACACCATCCCCTGATTGAGACTGTTGCCCAGGATCACATCCACTGCTAAGGTTTTGGCAGCCACCTGTTGTACAGTTCCTGTTTCACCCCAGTCTAGGAGAACACTAGCAAGAGGAAATGTTTCTTCCTCACCAGTAAAGTCCTGTACAGTGATGTATTTATTGGTATAAGCTGACCAGACTTACTAGATCCCTTTACCAAAGTCAGGATGCTCCTGTGTCCCTAACCCTCTGCTGCCTGTACACCATTTACCATGTCTGAGTGCATGTGTTCCCTCATGTTCACAGGCAAGCTTCCAGGGACACACAAACAACCCACTTCTGTCCTAGCACTGCCTTGTGTATTATTGTTCATCCGCTTGGGACACTGTCTGACAATATGCCCAGTTCTTTTACACAGACAACATTCATTTATTTTCTCAGAGAAATCTTTTCTGAAACCTGGGGTTAACTGGTTTTGTGAGGTGTGAGGGTTTTAGCTGCCTTGAAGGTGCACTTTTCCTTTCTGCACTGCCAGGCCTGCCCCATTCGCCTCAGGGCAGGTCTGCTCTTGCAACTCGGGTCCGAGGGTTCAGCAGCCTTGCACTGTTTTGGGATCTCGGTCCTCCAGCCAGAGCCAGCTCTGTGGGATGCCCAGAAAACTGTTCTAACAAAATCACATTTTCAATTTTATTAACACAGTTTGCTTCAATTCCTTCCCCACCAATGTTTTAAAACTGATGTTGTTCATGGCTAGCTCTCATAGCTCATGCGTCAGGGCTTCCTGAGCTTACAGAATTTAGTCTGTATGATTCAGCAGTTAATTCAAATTTCTTTAACACTGCAGCTTAAGTTTGCTGTAATCATCACTGTCCTCATTGTCCATTTGACCCAATGCATCCCGAGCTCTCCCAGTCAGTAGGATAGCTGAAGCTCCAGGCCCTAGGAATTTTAGCCTGAATACAAACTTTTTCAAAGGAATTAAAAGGCATCCATATCCTGTCCCTCTTTAAATTCAGCTATCAATTTGAATTCAATTTGTAACTCAGTCCTGCAGTCCCAGTTAAACCAAGCCACTTACCTGCTCTGGTGCTGGTGGTTGAGTCATAGCTTCTCCAGTTCATGTTGCCTCTGGTGCTCACGCCCTCACAGTCAGCCGCCTCACTGTTCTTGCTCTGCCTCTTGACATTCTTGCTTCCTCTTCTCTCTGCAGCTCGCTGTTCTTGCTCTGCCTCTTAGCGCTCTCATTCTGCCTCCCTCTGGAACGCCAGCTCCATTCCCTGCGAACTGAATTTGCAGTCTGATCCAGGACACTGGTGACCTTCCCTGCTGCTGTAGCTCTTCACTGACAGTGGACCTGCTGTTTTCCTCATCAGATCTGGACACTGCACTGGCCGCTAGTCCTTCCACATTCAAGGTTTGGTCCCTTACAGTCATTGTCTGTGACTAGATGCTCTGGATATCTGCTACCATCAGGGCATCCACAAGGTTCTGCTTGGTGGTTTTCACTCGAACGGGACTCTCTGTCCCTGCACAACTGCTTTAAGTAGTATATAGTGCACGCTGTAGTTGGAAGCCATCTTCTTCCCTAACTATGGCTACTCGACTTGCACTTTAGAGAAAAAAAAAAACAGGTAGGAACTTGACTGTAAGCCAAGTGATATAGTTCTGTTTCTTTAAAATAAATCACTGCCTTTTTTTTTGCAAGGAGCTGACAGTATCAAGCTGACACACTGAACAATGAAAGCTTGTAATACCAAACTTATGCACACCATTGCCAACCAATCTGTCATAATCTCACTCAGCAGGTCAGGCCCTCTGCTCCCACAGTGCCAACCTCTGAGTGCAGTATTGTGAACAGAAATAGAACAGGGTAACCCTCCTGTCTGTTTTGTGGTTCAAATCAACCTTGGTCTCAATTCTGAGGGATTCAAACTGTGAACCTCTTTGCTAGTGTACTCAATGTACAGGCTCAGATAATTCTGCCTTTGGGGCCAGATATCTTTCACCTATGGGCACCTAACCAGGTGTACAAAATGAACCATTAAGAACTCTATGAAAGACCTCAAAATAAACTCTTACCCTTGTCCAGTTTGGTAAACCAGTAAGCTTACGCAGTGACAGCTTTTATCGAATGCCTCACTTGTCAAATAAAAGAATTTCAAAGGCACACCAAGTAGTCTCTTAAAATAAGAGGTTTCACTTGAAAAGATTTAAAAATTTGTAAATGTAACTACAGAACAATATATCACAAATGTACACTGCTTAAAAGAATAAGGTTTAAAAGTGTAATTTCCTACCAACCATAGATTGAGATTTGCCTATCTAATGTATTCTTCAATAGTGTAAAAAAGTAGATGCTGTAGCTTCAGAGTCCAAACATGTGTGTGTCTCTCAAGGTCAGTCACAGCATAATTAAAACACAGTCTTGAACCTGCCTTCTCCATGATGTCATCATCTCGCCTCCTTTTAGTATATATAAAATATATATATATATATATATATATATTATGGTAGCATAGTAGTGCTACCATAGTTAGGGTTGAGGAGCTATTTTATGTTAAACCCTGCAATTTTTTGCACCTTAATAACTTTGCAAACGCTCCACGGATTTGGCTGAAATTTGAATACGCAATCAAAAACCATAGGCCTTGGGATCTGCCAAGTTTTGTACTGGTCGGATATATATTGTGAGTTATTAAGCGTGATCTGTTCGTGCATTTACGCTTTTTCTGAATTTTCTCGGTCGCATTCTACAGGTCGTACGGTTTATGCCTGACCAGCCTGAAATCTTCAGGGAATGTGTGGCTCGGGTCCCCAATGTGCCTTTTGAAGATTTCGTGAAAAAATATTAAATGGTTCAAAAGTTATTCAAAAAACAGTTTCCCATTATAAGTCAATGGGAAAAGTTAACAAAAAGTTTGACAGTGTCGCAAATGCATTTTTACTTTCGCAAATGGGCCTGTTACTTTCGCAAATCGGCCATTTTGTTTTCAGTTGGTGATCAGAAAATGGTTGGCATTTGAATTTGGGACCTCTAGCAACCTAATTATTTTTGTATTCACCTAGTCGGACCCTGAGGATGCTTGCTATGTCTTTATTTTGTAGAAACACCCCAGAAATATGTTTTTCAAATTTCTGAAAAGTATTTGCAAATTACTTTCAGACTCATGAAAGTGTCGAACTTTCTTGTGAAAGCTTCTGAATTAGCGACAGTAATTTTCTAGTCTGTGGAAAGTGACAGCGATTCTTTGGCACTCAGCTGCAAAAGTACGTTGGGAGTTTCGTGGCTGAAATTTGAGGAATGGAGCCGACTATCTCACACATGTGCCTTCTAGTGTTTTATTGAAAAATATTGCATGAAGGCAAAGTTACAGCACTCCAAAGTTGACAGTTTTCCCATAGGATAACATTATGGCGCCTGACAATTACAGAAATCCTTTGATTCCTGCTGCAAAATAACGGTTTGGTCTTTTTCCTAAAATTTGAGGGAAGACAGCCAACAGCCCATAGATGTGCCTTTCAGTGGTTTGGTGAAAAGATATTATAGGGAGGCAAGTTATGGCACTCCAAACTTCTCTTTTTCCCATAGGATAACATTATGCTCATTGCAGCCAGGGCCCGGTATCTCGAAACGGTGCGAGATACGGACTTTTTCGTTGGAAACTTTCAGCCCCCAGAGAGCTAAGTATAAAGTTAGCCAGACAGTTGTAAATAATATGACTTTAAAATTTTTTTTCTACGTCGTACGGTTCCTGAGATATAACCTATTTAGTATTCCAAGTTCTCATTTTCTGCTCCAATACTCATTATTATGCATACATTATTTGTACTCACTGTCTTTCTCGATGTAGGTTTTGGGTAAAACCAGCCTGTGCGCTTACATTACTGTTACTGTTGCCCTTTCTGCTTGCGGTTCCGCGCCCGTTTCACTTAATGTTGACGTTTGCACCATCGTGTGCGTTATCCTTGGCGTTTTCATTTTCTTTTGCGTTTCTGTTATTTTTTGCCATTTGTGTCTCACAGTACTGTTTCTCTTTCTGTTTTAGTTTGCATCACCATGCCCATTGACATTTCCGCTTGCAGGCACCATGTTATTATGTAACAACACATCACGCAGACCATTCCTGCCTATGCCACCGCAGGCATTACCCTTTCTGTTCTCATTCATGCTTGCATTACCATGCATGCCACTGTTAGCGCTCTGTTTGCATTGCTGTTCCTGTTACTTTCACTCAAGGGCCCGCGCCTCCGCCGCTGCATTACATTCACTATTTCTCATTATCATTCTCAAAAGAAGGGAATTAGAGGCAAAATCATTTACAGTATTAGTATCACATTGAGGGTGAGGAAGGTTGTTGAAACCCTCAGTCCCCTGCTCACTTTTCTCGTATTGGTATTGCATACTGTCCCAACTCTCACCCCATTCTTCTATACTCTGCTGCTTTACACGTGATGGGGTGAGAGTTAGGGCTGATGACACTCAATGCACACCCCAATGCCGGTTGGGGGTGGGCAGGGTCCAAGGGGTTTTCAACCCAACAGCTAATTCTCACTTTTATCGCTGTGGAACAACCCTAACTAATGCAT
Organism: Neoceratodus forsteri; assembly: GCA_016271365.2. Taxonomy (NCBI): domain Eukaryota; kingdom Metazoa; phylum Chordata; order Ceratodontiformes; family Ceratodontidae; genus Neoceratodus; species Neoceratodus forsteri. Next base: position 413,614,621 of record CM028132.1, on the reverse strand, counting down.
TAAATGGAGGTTTTTTGCTCTAATATATATATATATATATATATATATTTATATGTATACAAAACAGGAAGTCCCATCAAGAGGTATTAAATTCTGTGATTTCAGCAAACTCATTTTCCAAATGATGACACTGTTAATTAAGACTGTGATTTTCCAGTGTCCTCTTTCATCCAGGAACAGTTTCCTGCTTTCACAAATACATCAAAGAGCTTTTTACAACTCGGCAGTTTTCTCACCTAGCTGTAACATAGTTTTTCCAGCTCCAGTTGAAATTAACTGCCCTTCCTGAGGATGTCATTAAATGGATGTTTTAGTTCTTAGCTTCAAACAACCCAGATCCTAAATAAGGCTATAAATGTGAGTTTTGCAAGTTAATCACCTTACAGAGATCTGCTGTTTAACATATATCCTGCCCTTTGAAGTGAAACCTGGGGTCATCCAGAGCATGGCATTTCTCATGACAGACAGTCACACTCTATTTTATTTTACAAAAATCATAGAGTAATCAGAACCATCTGTCCAGGCATCACACTGACACCTTTTATAAAACATTTCAGATAAAACTTCAGACTAGTGAAGTTAACCTGCAATATAGTCTTCATAGCATTTTGCAATAATATCCTATATATTTGAAATGCTATCTGCAATTAAAAGGTGATCAGCATACCTTCTCAACCTCTTGCCTCCTGAATCAGGGACAAGGCTTAAAAAAATCAGGGACAAAGACCCCAAATCAGGGACACATCTTAAAAATTGGTACTATTCACTCAGAATGCTAATAGAATAGGGAGACTTGTGTTAAGATGCATTTTCTGAAGAACAAGAAGTCTGTAACTTTAATGTCTAACACAATTTTGTGATTTTAATCCTTACTGTTCTGTCACAAAAACACAAAATTTACGAGGGACAGAGGAAAATTTTGAGTCAAAATCAGGGACGTCCCTGAAAATCAGGGACAGTTGAGAGGTATGGTGATCAGTAATGCTTCATGCTGAGACTCCCACTGTAACATACTTTTGAAGGTTGATACAGGAGCCCAGCTTGGTGTCAGGCATAATTTTTAGATGTCTTCTTTATTTAGTAGCTGCTGAAATAATTTTTCAGTGAAGAAGGAACTAGAAACAGAGTGCCACATTGACCAACTGCATGGCAGCAAAGGCTGCTAGGAAAATATAGGAAAATGAAGGAAAACAGTGACATAGATCCGCTACTGCCCTGAATGAAACAGCTGTAGTGGATATTAAACTACTACATTGTGTTTTAGTTTAATCTTTTATTGAATTTTAAACAACAATCAGCAGAATGCTGCTTGAACTTCTGGGTTGTTTAATGGTGTCAACTGAGGTATTTGTATTAAAAATAGTGCTTACAGCAACATTTGGCTCCAAATGAACTTGATGAGTGCTTATATTGCCCAATGAATGCAGCAACCTGAAGTGTTTTTTTACTGTTATACAATGGCTTGGTATTAAAAGTTTATTTAGAAAATGTAGTGTTGTGCTCTCATAGTACATATAGGCATGGTATGTAACCTGCTTTGTTCCGACAGAGAGCAGTATTTGTGGTGGTCATCTTGCCCATTTTATAGTTCAGTTTATAAAATGGTAAGAAAAAAATCATAGAAACTTCACTGGACAGGAGACGGCACCAACCTGACCATGCTTAAATTCTTATCACAGTACTGTCAGGTTCTGAATCTCATTACCATGGCAAAAAATACCATTACCTACAAAATCCAGGACTATTTCTTTTATATATTTTGTTATTAAAACATATTTAAACAAATGATTTATTAAAAAAATATTAAAATGTTTCACTTTACATATAATACAAAGGAACAGTAAGCTATTTAATAAGTGTAACGGAGCCACTCCAAAGTGTACTGAAGATTTGAATTCACTTCTCAAGGATGTAAGGGCACTCAGTTTTTGACCTCATGCCTCACCTTAATGCACATCCTATCATGGCTGATTGCTTTACTTATACGCCAATGGTGATACATTTGCCCTGAAAAATTTCTTTATTGTACCACCAAATCGTTGATAAAGGCTTATTTAGAGGTAAGATATGTCACTATAACTATCCTTGACTGAAAATGAAAACAATACCAGACAGCAGCTTTCACAATGTTGATGATATCACAATAGCACTGTGCTTCCTTAAGTCAGCTGCAGAATGCAGAGAAAGTTAAATCTTCACACAAAAGCTGATTTAAAAGTCACAACTTTAAAAACTGATATTGTAGTTTTATATTTATTAATTTTCACAATTTGTTAGTTATGGTTTTGCCTCCACACACTTGAAAATAAATTGCACATTTTGAATTATGTCATTGTGTATTACCAATATGTGTCAACCATTAAGGAAACTGAATTTCTGCCTGGGGACATAGCAAGGTGTACTGCAGCAGGGAAGCCAGGCACACTCTACCAGCATAAGTTTATGCATGTTGTGTGTCTGCTCAAGCGTATAGTAAAGTGGACTGGAGCTGGGGAAGCTGAACAGTCTCCTCAGCATAACGTTAAGCAAGCTGTATGTCTGTCTGAAGGTATAGTAAAGTGTGGAGGACCTAGAGGAAACCTAATAGTCACCCCAGCGTAATGGTAAGCAAGTTGTGTGACTGCCTAAAGGTATAATAGGTTGTGCTGAACAGGAGGGAAGTCTGGCAACCACCTAGATCTAAAGGTATGAAGAGAGTATAAACAGGTTGCATGTCTGCTGATCCAGATATGTGTACCAGACTGAGGCCTGAAACAAACTGAGTTATGAATTTTACAGAAGTATGTTGTATATTTCATTGTGTTACTTTATGCTAAGAAGAGTTTGATTTATTTACCATTTTTGACCAGGAAAGGCACACTGTGCTGTGTCAGCTCCTTTCCAGGTGTGTCCTGGGTGGTGGGTTACATGGTCCTGTTTTATTGACATGGGGAATTTGGCTATGATACCAGGAAATTTCTATTCTTTCAAAACTCTAAACAACAGCTTCTGTTTCTCCCAATATCTCAGTTATACCAAGAAATGTTATCTCAGACATGACCCTAATGACCAATTTTAAAATTCTGTTCACCTGGGAAGTCAGAATTGGTTTTGCACAATTATTAGATTCTAGGTTCCAGGACATGGGGTGTGTCATACTTGTCATCTAATGGCAGGTTAGGAGTTAAGGTAACAATAAATACAAAATTCCCACAGAACGTTTTACCCCAGGCCTGACTGTATTGAGCAGACAGAGACCCTAGAACATTTTTTTGCTTGACTACATCTCTATGAAACCTTTGGTCTTTCTTGGTTTACAAATGGACTCTCCCGGATGGGAAGACTCACTTATGGAAATGTAGTCTTGGGCAAGTATCCCCGCATTGTAAGAACTACCATCCCAGCACAATGACTGCCATTTTTGCCTGTATTAAATTCTACTTGTGGCTGGCAAGATGCCAGCTGGTGCTAAACAAATCCAGTGTATTTCTGTATCTATTCTGTTACAGGTGGAAAAAGAGCTTTGTGCTCTCAACATACTGAAAGAACTGTTTTTCCTTCAAATATATTTCAGGCTCTCCAGACAGGTATTTCATGGATTCAGTTAACCATTTTCTGTTATTGTTATTAAACATTTGTGCTTGGACTTCTTAGCTTTATAAATTTATTCTCATGTATATTCCTTTGTATTATTCTGCTGCCCTGGAATTAAGCAGCATTTAAGAGTAGGTACAGTAGAACGCTGGATATGTCTTTATGCTTTCCTTAGGTGTTTTCTCATTTTTCTCTTAAATTATTTCACTATTTTCTTTAGTGCCTGGTAATACTGCTATATATTTTTTCCTTTTTCCAGTTTTGTTATTTGTATTTAATGTTGTACTTCTTTGCATGTTTTGTTTAATGTTTGTTTTAATAAGACCCCTACTCTTATGATGGGGTGTTGATGGTTGTCTTGTGTCAGCAAGACGGCCAGCCCAGCTGGTGGAGGCAGTGTTGTGGGAGATGCTGGCTCTAAGCTAAACTGTTTGAAATGGACTCTGATATGCAGTGTACCTGTAGGGTGCAATATGTCCCTTTGCTCAAGAATCTGACCATATGGAAGTTGATATCCAAGTCTCAGCAGAGCAGATGGCTTCACATGGTGATGCTGTGATGCCTTAACAGGAAGAGCGCTGATAGATGGCTGCCAATCAAGAAGAAGAAGAGCATCTTGATTTAGTTATGCCTAAAAGGAAAAAGAACCTCTTGAAGTTACTGGCTGAAGTGAAAGAAACACAGCCAGAGTAAATCTGTGTAAAACATTGGGGCAACAAACAAATGCTGAGACTGTGTGCCAGTTACGCTGTCTGCTCTACAACTGACAGCATCAACATCAAAGGTGGCAGCTTGTCAGCAGCAGCCTGAAAGGAGAATACAGCTTGTACCCAGAGTGGATAGCCTGCTCTAATCCCTCAAAAGAAGCAGTATGAGGAGAGATTCAGACTGAGAACCTGCGGGTTGCAGCTGCTATCAAACCAGTGGTATGGAAGAGAACACAGGATGATGCAAACTCTCTGCCTGGGGAGCCACCAACTGCTGTACAGATCATAGGAGTTGCAGCTGCTATGCAGGTAAGCCAGCAACACCTTACAGACCCATAACACAGTACATGGAAAACTCAAACTGTGCCTGTCTCAAGTCTGCAAAGCATGGAGTCATGTACTAACAAGGTAGAGAGTTCGATGAATGCGATCTCCAACTGAACCTGTGAAGACGGTAACTAAGAATACCACAACTGATGTAAAGAGAATTTAGTGTCTGTAACTCAGAATGAGTTACCAAATGCAGAGAAATACAGTCTGCAGCTAACCCCAATAGTGATATGCCCCAGAATGTGGTTACTGACAAAATATAAATGCAGCACATGATGCCATCATTAATAAAAGTGCTCCCATGAAAAGGCTGTAGACAGTGCTTGCACAAATTGTATCATTTGCAAACAGTAAAGTAGTCATAGACACTTTGAAGAGCAGCTAGAGTGCTTTATTTTGTGTTTCATATGGTCTGAATTTATGATAACACTCAATTTAACTGAGGATGCCTCAACCCTCTGTTTGGGGGGTGAGTCAGTAGCTAAGTTGTAGAACCTACAATATGAGCAGACTAGATAGACCAAATGGTCTTATTCTGCTGGCTTTTGGAATGTTCATACGTACTACTGTCCTCAACTGGCAGATGCTGGTGAGGGCCTTTAGGTGCAAGACTCTGTGGAACGCAAGTACAGTACAAAGAAATAATGAGCAAGAGAAACCTTAAGGAGAAGGGAAAGACAACTCACAGGAGAGAGGTCAGCCACAGGGACGTTTCTGCATAGCGGATTTGTTCGTAGCTGATGGGGAGCCAGCACAGAGAAGGAATGGTATCTGATTAAAGAACCAGTGAGGCCTGCAAACTCTGCAAGGGCATATGTAATAAGGACTTTATTAAAAGCAGCAATGGTATTTGTTGCTGCTGACTTTTATGCCCTGATTTATGTCTCAGGTGAGACAATCTTTGACCTAAACTTCAAGACTGTGAAGGCATTAGAAAGTGTTTTGACTAATATGACTCCCTAAAAAGCGTACCTTTATGGCTGCCATTTGTGGTGATACCTCTAACAAAACTGACCATAGAAACCATTTGATCTTGTTTGGAAATGAAGGTGTAAACATATTATCTGATGTTAAATGTTGTCTCTGGTAGAGATGTGAGATATTGGACAGACCTGTTCAACTACTGGCCAGTGATCTTGTCTGGACCTGGGGGTGGAAGATAAAAGTGAAACTGTGCCATGCTAACAATAGTATTTGCTACCTGCTTGACAATTGTTACATCAGAATGGATAGGTGCATATGTTTCTACTCGGGCTAGCTTCATACATGCCGCACACGTGGTGCAAAATGATACCCAAGTTCAGTACGTGAGAGAGCATGGTGTAATTTCTGTTTGGAATATAGGAATGTTAGTTTACAATGACACAATCCCGTCTGATGTAATTTATGTGAGGAGGCAGGACACTACTATAACCAGCGTCTATATGCAGCACACAACAGACTGGATAGGGCTTATCAGGATCAAGAGGAACTTATCTCTAGTCAGGCAACGGTGGATGATGCTGCAAGGACCTCATCTGTGGTGACATCTCCAGGGAACAGTGGGAACTGGGTGATATTTGAACCCACTAAAGAGACTTACCCCAACCAGGAAGCCCAACTTGTAGAGGTCCCTACCTCCCATTGGTTGTCAGAGAAGGAATGCCCCTCTACCTGACCTCAGAAATACTGAATCTAACAACACTATAGTTTCTAGTGCAAACGATTCCTCTGCTGGAGAGCATAGATCCTACACCCACAGTATTATCCTCTAGTACTGCTTCTCAGAAATCTACTACAGTTCCCAGCATAGGAGACCAGGTAGACAGATAAGGCACGTATCCGAAACCCGAGTGGACCAAGAAATGACACTGGTAATCAGGAAAAAAAAAAGTAGAATGCAGAGACAAAAATTGGCCAACCCAGTGGCATGGAGGGCTGAGCTGCTGGGCATCTTACTCACCAACATGCTGGTGGCCTGGTTTCAAAACAGACCAGGGCTGCTGGGAGACCAGGTGGGGATAGAGGACTGAGCATCCTTTGACAGCTCTCTTCCTTTGGGGAGTGGGTACAGTGCTTGTCGATGCTTGGCCACCACCTAGAAGTACAAGGCTGGGTGGGGTGGTAGCAATGGCCATTCTGGCTGGTTGGGGCCAAGTGCAGTGTGTATACAGCCTCTTCATGAACATGCTGTGTCACAGCATGTTCACTAGCTTGAGAACAAGGGAAATGGGAACAAACAGAAATGTGCCCCAGTTATTGTAAAGGATGTGATCCAGAGACCTTCATCTCCTCCCTCCTCTTGTAGATCCCAGCTGGTGCATTAGTTGGGGATGGTTGGGGCACTGGATGCCCAAAGTTGAGCAGGTGGTGACCAGAGGCCAGAAAATCTTAATGAAAAAAAATTGATAAAGAGCATACTTCAATGAGTCCAGAAATACATGTCAAACACTCATGAAAAATAGACAATGGAGTGATACGGAGGAAGAAGAGGGGAAGAAGATTCAGAAGCATCCTCTACTACATCCTCATAAAAGATTCATCCTCTGACCTTGACAATTTAGAGTCCGAAACTTTGGCTGCAAAAACATAAAGTTAAAACCCATATTTAAAGAATCATTCTCTATATTCCACTTACCTTTCTTTGCCATGTGTTTAAGACATACTTTGCATCCTGAACCTGAAACGTAGTCATATATAAAGCCATAGGAAAGAGAATACACATGTGCTATGTTACAATCACTGCCTGGCAGTTTTTTCCTACAGGACACTAGAATAATAACCACATTTGAATTATCACGAGTAAAACAAAAATCATGGATACATGGGTGTTCCTACTGGTCCCAAAGGAATGAAATGTGTGATTGGGTAGCGATTTTGTTCAAGGGAACAGAATTCCAGGTACACAAATTGGTGGATATGCAACCAAGAACGACAATTATGCTGGCTGTGTCATATCTTAACCATAAATACTGGCTGATTAATATATATTGCACTGAAGACCATTGCTGCATGGTTGGTACTGTTTTAAGCATTATGACCTTACTTAAATGCTAATAGACTAATAATATCGGAGGTGCTTTAATTGTGGGCTATTTAGTTCTGACAAAGAGGGTAGCACTACAAAACTTTATATTGATTCATTTTTTTTACGGAATATGGTACAAACAGCAGATTTACCGGATGGATGTAAGGTGATACGTGTGGAATAAGGTAAAATGTGTAACTGAGGCATGTTGTCTATGAGAATGTTTTTTTTTCTCACAAGAAATGAAAGCAATAAAGGCAAATACTATAGGTGTTGAAAAATCTGATCGTCTAGCTGTAGCTTCTTTGTGTTTAACTAACACAACTGCACAACATACGAAAGCTGAATATTGGAGAGTGAACATAACTTTGCTGCAGGATACTAATATCATCTGAAGGTGGCAGCACTTGTATAAGGCAAGACAGTCCATACAGTGTGCCTATGAATTGGTGCAGGAATAGTGGGAGACATCCAAAACAGATTTTAAAAATGTCTTTATTCATCAAGGTGAACAACAAAGGTTGAATGATTATTTTAAATGTAATTAGTTGCAGGTCAGTCCTGATAAATAGACTTTTAGTCTCAAGAAGCCTAATCAGTTAACAAAATCCAAATAAATAAAGAAATACATATCTGGGACTTCATTCCACTTACAAAAATTAGTTTATCTTCAGCATTTGGGACATTGTAATTAAAGGATTCAATTAAAATACCAAACACAAATGGAACAGTTTCAGTACAACGAGCACTGTCATGGAAACAGGAATTACAATTTATAATCCAAGGCAAATCACAATGTTTCAAGACACGTTCAAGGGTTGTGCAGAAAGGGTGTCTAAAAATGAGGTATGGGCTTGTAGCACCAGGTACAGACAATGTTCATACTAAACCAGAAGACATTTTGGATATAGTACATGACCATATAGAAAAAACGTTTGGTACTACTGTAGAAACAATGTGGGATAAGACTTTGTAGATAATTTGTACATAATGTCTAGACTTAGTTAATAAAACCAACAACTCTCTAGACTTAGTTAATAAAACCAACAATAGAAACATAGAAACATAGACTTTCTGGCAGATAGGACCACTTGGCCCACCCAGTCTGCCCATTTCCCTACTACTGGTTAAGCTGCAGATTCTAGTTAACCAACAGCCTACTTCCTGCAACCTCAACTATAATTGCCTTGTGTCTGTCCCATGCATGTTTGAATTCCCCACTGTTTTAGACCCAACGACCTCCTCAGGAAGGCTTTTCCATGTATCCGCCATTTTCCATGAAAAAATTTCCTCACATTGCCCCTGAGCCGTCCCTCTATCTTTAAATTGTGCCCCTTGTTCTTACACATCTCTTTTTCTGAAAGATGCTACCCTCCTGGACTTTGTTGATTCCCTTGAGGTACTTGAACATTTCTATCATGTCCCCTGTCCCTCCTTTCATCAAGAGTATACATATTAAGCTCTCTCAGTCTCTCTTCATATGGCTTCTGCTGCAGACCCTGCACCATTTTAGTTGCCCTCCTCTGGACTGCTTCCATCCTGTCTATGTCCTTGCGTAGATGAGGTTTCCAAAACTGCACGCAGTACTCCAGATGGGGTCTCACCAACTGTCTGTACAGAGGGATAACAACTTCCCTTTTTTCTACTTGTGATGCCCCTTCCTATGCATCCCAGTATCCCCCTGGCTCTCCTTACCAACTTTTCACATTGTTTACCCACCTTTAGGTCATCTGATATGACTACCCCCAGGTCCCTTTCCATTTTTGTTGTTGTTAGTACCTCCCCTGCTATTGTGTACTCTTCTCCTGGGTTTTTGTTTCCCAGGTGCATTACTTTGCACTTCTTTGTATTGAATCTAAGTTGCCACATGTCTGACCATTCCTCCAACCTTGCCAAGTCCCTTCTCATCTTTTCTACCCCTCCTTGTGTATCAACTCTGTTACAGATCTTTGTGTCATCTGCAAAGAGGCATACCTTTCCCTCCAATGGGAAGGCTATGCCTGCAATTCAGTGGGCTGAGCAACAACGTCACTTCCCCATCAGGCCTTAAAAGGCCACTCCTCCTGGACTGTTCCAGGATTTGTTTCTTCATTGTGGTCGGAGGTGCTGCCTCCCCTGCTTTGGGCCATTATTTTCATTTCTGCTGCACCTCTGGCCACAGGTTCCCTTCTCTAGTCTTGTATTTCTCCCTGTCTGCCACGCTGCGTTCCATGGCCACTTCCATCATCCCTGCATCTTCTTTTTCTCCCACCCCTTTGCTATTTACTTTCTGGTTTGCAGTGGCTCCTCCAAAGCTCCTGGTTCACCCACTCGCTTTACTGGCTGAACTCTCCAAGCCTCACTGTCTCGGGGACTCTTCCTCTTGCAGTACTGATTCTGTGCTGCATACTGGCCCTCCTCTCTGAGCTCCGTTTGCCCCTTTTGGGATTTCCTGCTCCCCTATTGCTTTCCCTACCTTCCTCATCTGCTCTCTGACCGGCAGCAGCTGCACCATTGCTATGATGGCCTTCTGGGTGTGCCGTCGCCCAGCGTCCATCCCCGCATTGGCGCACCTGTTCCTCTGCCTCTCCATACAGTTGCATATGCTGTACTTTCCTCCACCTCCTGTTGCTGGTGTCATTCCTCATTCTGTCCTTCTTCCCTTCCAGTTCTCTGTTTATGACCGGGTTTTTCAACTGGGGTCCAAGACCCACAGGGGTCCATGGGCAACTCCTGGAGTCCGCTGAGTGGGTCCAAAAACATCAACTGGGGTAAAACAAAAGGCTCAACCATGGTTAGCAGTTAACATCTTCATTGTTCATTTCCATATAGTTGTGCCCTTTGTCAGCCTTCAGTGACAAGTAATTCATTGATTCAGTGGTAGTTCATCTGTGAAATAATGTAGGCAGTTATGCCATGTATAGGGGTTTAAATGCAAAGTGATTATGAGCTGTTACACATTAAAGTGACTCAGAGCTCAGTTTCATTATTTGTGGCTGCATCACCAAGTAATTCATTGTCATTTTCACTTATTGTTTGTGCTGTCTCCACCCTAATCATTTGATAATATACTTCAATCAGCTATGCCCCCACAACCAACACCTATTAGGTACATTCTGTGTTTTATGATTTCAAATAACCTCTGCTTCTGATGTTAGTTGGTACTCCAGTGTACTGCTCCAATGTTCATTGGCGGCATTTACTTTTTGCCCTTGCTTCTCTTTACCCTTCCTTGAGGTGTCTCCCTTACATCGATCTGGTGTGCCATCCACATTGCTTCACCATGCTTACTGCTGTTAGCCAGGTCTCCTAGGCTCCTTTCTAGTTTTTTGCTTTTTGTTCTCGACTTCATGCCTGTCACTTGCCTGTCTCTGGCAGTTTTAGTCTGACCTGCAAGCCAACTTATGTGGCTTGTTCATGCCTCATGCCCTCGTCCTGGACTTGTATTTCTATAGTGATGTTTTCATTCATTCAGTATCTTCTTTACTGCATTCCTGTCTACACCTGCTTTGTCCCATGGTCTGTCAGCCCACTCCCCGACCCCCGCTCTTCTCCTTCCTCATCCAGTGCTTTCTTTTGGGGTTTTCCCTATCCTGCTTTCACCATACCCTTCTCTCCATCATCGTACATCATCCCTTTCATATTTCACATTGCCGTACTATACCATTTAGGCCTCATTTCATAATTGTACATCGTCCATTTCATTCCTTGGCTTAAACCATTCAGGCCTTCAAGGCTTATGTCCATCATTGTACATTGTCCATTTCATACTTCATTTAACCATTCCAGCCTTCAAGGCTTCTCTCCATCATTGTACATCCCATGAAGTCTGCATCTAGAGCATGCGATGCTCGGAGGGGGGTCCTTCTCCTGGCTCATAGTGAGAATGTCTTCACTCTGGGTGGACCTTCAGTTGTCCCTCATTTGGTGACACCTCTGGATGTAGAATTTATTACTTCAGGCTGCGAGGGGTGGGGCTTTCATTATCAGGGCCCTTTGACTGCCAGAGCAGGTTCGGAGGCACCCTCTATGCCATTCTCCATTTGACCACCTCTTATTCACCTGGTCTGTTTTGTAGGCCAGCTGAGTGCCTCTGCGGTCTTTTCTCTCCTCCTTTGCTTTTGGGCGTCTAGTTGCAGAGACATCACTCACAACCCTCAGCAGCATTCCTGTTAAAAGGACAGAGTGAGAGCTTCATCTAAATTGGAATCGTTTCCTCTTCCCTCAATATCAACTCTAAATTGCAGTAGCTGAGCCATCACTAACCAAAACATCCTTCAGCCTGGAGGGAAGGCAGCCTAGGCCTTGGATCCCCAGTGGTTTCCTCCTCATAGGGGGGTTTTCCTCTCCTCCGTGCCAATGTTCATAATCTTAGACAGAGTTAGTGCTTTTCACAGGTTCCGTAGATAGGTTCTGCTGTTGGATGGAATCAGATGGTGACCCCGTCTGTTCCCCCTCTCATTAGGAAGTACACCCTTCTGCATCTTATCAGAATTCCTTCGTTCATCATCCTCATCATATCTTTTTCTTCTCCAGTCCTTCCCTTCTAAGTCTATCACCTTAATTTCCAGTCTCTATATATTCTGATTTCTCACCTCTTTGATGCTTGACACTCTTTTGGGTATTTCTTTTTTGGGTTTCTTCCTAAGCTACCTTTAACCAAGGGAATCATACTCGCGGCACCTATAGGGGTGGAACCATCTTCTAGGGTTCCTTGCCATCATACCTCTGTAGGGTGATATACCCCATTGATAGAGAGGGGAACAGCCACAATGTATCTAAGTCACACAAGCATACATCATATCAAGTCGTGTAAGCACATTGAATGGGAAGGCTATGCCTGTGGTTCAATGGGTGGAGCAACAGCATCACTCCTCCATCAGGTCTTAAAAGGCCACTCCTCCTGGACTGTTCCAGGATTTGTTTCTTCATTGCCCCACCATCCTCCCCTCCTCCAGTGGCACATCTCTCTTTTTTGTGGGCTTCTTCCTAAGCTACCTTTAGCCAAGAGACTCATTCCCGTGGCACCTATAGGGGTGGAACCCTCCTCTAGTGTTCCTTGCCATTGTACCCCTGTAGGGTGGTATATCCCACAGATAGAGAGGTGAACAGCCACAATGTATCTAAGTCACACAAGCATACATCATATCAAGTTGTGTAAGCACATGGGCTTGCACCAGAATTTTATAAGACCCCTCTTGAGCCACCTAGGTCCAGATCTAGTTACCTTGTTTAATGAAGTTTTGTCCGGTTAGAATTTACCTGAATCCATGACTCAAGCTCTACTGATTTTCTTGTATATAAAAGATTGTCTTAAACTTGAAAATTGGAGACCCTTAAATCTCCTAAATAATGACTTGAAAATTCTAGCATGCACTTTTGCCAGTAGACTAACAAAAATAGATCTGTTGTCATTTCACCTTGTCAAACATGCTATTCCAGGGAGGTCCATGTTTGATGATCTTATCATAATTTGTGAAATAATGGAAAGAGGTAGCTCGGGGGTGGTAAGTGGTTTTCTCCTGTCATTAGATGAGGAGAAAGCATATGATAAAGTTCTCCATACTTATCTGTTTTGGATATAGAGGATAATGTATGGTCTTTGGTTAATAAATCTTTGGTTAATAACCACATTGTAAACACTTTGAGGTTGCCATGACATTATTGTAAACCTCGAGAGCGCAGCTCGAGAGGTTTTCAGATGTCATGGCAACCTCAAGAAGTGTTTTCAGTGCAGCTGTTAACCAAAGACCATACATTATATTTTGTAGTGTATGGGCTACCAAGATTGTGTAATTGTGGATTACATACTAACATACAAATTGCCAGCAGATTAGGCCTTACAGTCTATTGAGTCTGCTCGAACCTCAGACCCCTAGTTAGGTGCCGAGGCCTTCCCCCCTTGTGTTCCAGAAACCCCTATCATCCATCCCCACCCCCCCTGGGCCAGGACATCATCTGATAAATCCACTGTTTGTGTCTGTCCCACCCTCTCTTGAAGCCCTCCATTGTGGATCTCTGAATCAGCTCGCCAGGCAGGGCATTCCAAGGGTCCACCACCTTCTCAGTGAAAAGCCTCCTCCTCTTTTCCCCCTCACCCTTCCACCTTCCAACTTCAAACCATGCCCTCTGGTGATACCTCCCTGCTTTAGTCTAAAGATCCCGTCCATGTTTACCTTGTTTATTCCCTTGAGGTCCTAGAGACCTCAATCATGTCCCCCGCCCTCTCCTCTCCTCCAATGAAAGCAGGCAGAGCCCTCAAGTCTGTCCTCATATGTCAAATCCCCAGTCCTCGTATCATCTTAGTTGCCCTCCTCTGCACCCTCTCCAGGAGCTGTATGTCCTCTTCAAGGTGGTCTCCAGTACTGTACACAGTACTCAAGGTGTGGTTTAACCAGTCCATTGTACAGCAGCAGAACCACTTCCTGCTCCTAGAGGTGATCCCCACGATGCATCCCAGCATCCTGTTTGCCTTGCTAGCTGCCTCCTGCACTGCTTAGAGTTATTCATACATGCATCCACCATGACCCCTAGGTCTTTTTGCCCCTATTGAGGCCTCCAGTGCCTCCCTCCCAGGATGTACCTGTGTTTAGGGTTTCCCACCCAAGATGTAACACCTTGCATTGGTGATATTGAAATTCCCACCACCAAGTGTGTGAGCCCAGCTTTCCAGGGTGTCCAGGTCCCTGCAGGCCAACCTCCCCTTTTCCCCCTCAACTACTGCTCCTATCTTGGAGCCATCAGAGAAGAGACTCATTTCACACCCTATACCCTCCCTGATGTCCGATATGTATTCATTAAACAGGATCGGACCCAGGACTGAGCCCTGCGGTACCCCACTACTGATCTCTCTAGGGTTTGAGAGCTCTCCACCGACCACTACTCTCTGGGTGCATCCAGTTAGCCAGTTTTCAATCCATCTGACCATCAAAGGGCCTACTTCCAACCCCATCAGTTTCTGCACCAGACCACTGTGGGGGACAGAGTCAAATGCCTTGCTGAAGTCCAAGAGTAATACATCCACAGGCTTTCCCCTGTCCAGTTCTGATGTTACCCATTCATAGAACTCCACAAGATTGGTTTGACATGATCTACCTGGCACAAACCCATGTTGCCGACTATCCAGACCTCCCACCTCCTCCAAGTACACCCCCAATCGTTCCTTTAGCACTCTCTCCATTCATTTTCCACCACTGAGGTCAAACTGATGGGTCTATATTTACCTGGTACTTCCCTCGACCCCTCTTTATGGATTGGCACCACATGTGCCTCTCACCAATTCCTAGGTACCTTCCCTGTCTCAAGCGACCTGTTGAATAGCTCCACCAGGGGTGCAGCCAGTATGTCCACCAATCCCCATAGTACTCTCAGATGAATGTCATCCGGCCCAGGAGATTTGTCTTTCTTTAGGGCCTTGAGGGCTAACCACACCCTTTTGGTGGAGATAGCATCATCCGTCCCCTCCACCTTACTGGCCTTTTTATCCTTATCCTGATGTGACACACCTGGGGTACCTCTCCCTCCCTCTTGCTCCATTTCTATTGATCCCCTGATCACACTCACTGCTGCTTCTATCCCCATCATGCCTTGCTTTGTAGATGTCCCATCCCCCTCCCTAGTGAACACAGAGACAAAATACTTGTTTAACACCTCTGCCTGGTCCCTCGCCTCCACCCACCCTCCTTCTGATCTCAATCTGCTGAGATGGCCCTTAGTTTTTCTCCACTCCCCAATGTACTGGAAGAACCCCTTTTCCCCTCCATGTATTCCCTGTGCCAGCCGCTGCTCTTTACTGGGCTTTGCCCCCTCACCATCTGGGTGACTTTTCTAGATGCAAGATGGTACATTTCCTTATCCCCATCCTCTCTTGTTGTTTTATATTTTTTGTAGGCTGCCTTCTTTTCTCTGACTGCTACCTGAACCTCACTGGACCACCAACATGGTTTATGTGACCTTGCTCCCTTACGTTTCACCTTAGCACAGGTCCTGACTGCCTCATGAAGTCCCCAATTTATGACCTCCCATCTCTTTTCCACATTTGTCATTGATGTAATCCCCTTCAAGTGATCCTTGAGAATATTTCCCATGCCCACAAAGTCTGCCCTCCTGAAGTCCACTGCCAGTGTCCTAGATCTCATCACCCCTCCCCCCCATGCTTATTTGACACCAGACAGTATTGTGGTCACTCCCAGTCAGGGGATCCTTTACAACCAGGTCCCTTACCAGATCCCCATCTGCCAGAACCATGTCTAGGACATACCCTCCCTTGTGGCTCCATCACATGCTGTGTTAGAACACATCCTGGAAGCCGGCCCAGCAGTCTCTGCTCCTTGGCCACCTTAGAGGACATGGTTCCTCAGTTTGTATCTGGCATATTAAGGTCCACCATCAACACCACTGCTTCCTTTTGTTCTTCACTGAGCAATGATGTTGTCCAGCAAACCATCCTCCAGAACATCACCCATCCTGGAGGGCCTATTAATACACCCATCTTGACCTTACCTCCTGCTGGGGTTCGTAAGGTGACCCATAAGACCTCCACGTTTCCCTCTGCCTCTTCTACCCTAGCAATTTCTATGTCATCTCTAATGATCATAGCCACTCCACCCCCTCTGCCCTCCTTTCTATCCTTCCTAAGCATAGTGTACCCCTGCATGTTTAGGTCCCAGTCATGGTTTTTGTTGGCCCATGTTTCCGTGACTGCCACCACATCCACCCCCCTCGAACAGCATGACTTGGAACTCTGGCAACTTGTTTCCCAAGCTCCTGGCATTCACTAACACCACCCCCACCCCTTATCCCTGATCCCCTTTGTCGAACCCCACCCAGGTTCCTTATACTTCCATCCTCCCTCTGCTCCTCCTGAAACCTCCACCCCCAGTCTGTTTCCCCCCTCCCCTTGGGAATTACTTTACTTTACTGAATTACTTTATGGAACATTGATTGTTGTGAGCATTCCATTTTGTTATACCATTGATATGACATACTCAAGAAGGGTTAACAACAGAGTGATGGCATAACAATTGCATTACAAGGTTGTAATCTGCTTGATTTCAGTAATATTAAGGGCTCCCCGTGCATTATAAATGAAAAATATGGCATACCTAAAATATTTGTACATGGATTGGCACATTTTTTTAGTTGTTAATTTGTTTATACACTGGTACAGCCTAACCCTCCAACAACCCCCCAGCCCCAGTCAGTACTTTTGCCTTTAATAAATGAATGTTTGGAAACACAAGTTACAGCCTGAAGGGGAGTTAGAAAGGATGTCCATTAAGTCCTTTATTATACATTTTTTCTTTGGACCCTGTGTTATCACAGATACAAAATAACCCTGTTGTGAGAGGAATTGAACCCATATAAGGACTCTGATTAAAATGTCTGCCTCTGCAGATGATATCTGCCTATTTTTAGATAATGTGGAATATGGGATTGCACTTGAAGCAGCCATCACAAATATGAAGTTGTAGCAAGTATTCACTTAAACTGTATGAAAAGTCAGGGCTATTGTTTGGTATGGATCAAGCATCTATAAATGTTAGTGAAATAGCAAATGTTCCTATAGCCACTGAACCTTTTAACATTAGGTATATTTTTGATGGTCCAGAACCAGAAAAATAATTAATGTAGGCCTAGCTTTTAAAGTTTTGATTCAGCAGAATAGAATGTTATCTAAAAAGAAAATGGTCCTGCTAATTAAAACTTTGATACAGCCTGTATTTTTACATCTTTGTTATGTTTTCACCCTTCAGTTTGTATGGACACCAAATGATATAGTATCTTTCCTGCAGTGGTTTTGGGATTGTCACCTCAACCCTATTAAGAGAGATTTTACTTATCATGACTATACTAAAAGAGGAGCTGAAATGGTTAATCATGTGGTTCTAAATCATACTATATTTTTAATATAGTAATGTAAGACCTATTTAAGCAGCAAACCAAGTATTATGGACACCACTGGTACATGCATGAATCTCCCTGCTATTGGACAAGTGGTTTAAGGATGTTTAAAGTCACTAAATAAGTAGAAAGAGTTCAGTACCCCCAAATTTACTTTAATTACAATTGGACAATGGGGCATACAACTTGAGCAGGTTATTGCTTTAAATCAGTAAAAAACTATACTCAGTGTCATCCAGTTAGATTTTCTCTGAAGACTCAAATTCTATCATGTCCACCTGGGAGTGAAAAAATAGTTTTTGACCAAGTAATAGATCCCAGACTCCTGACACAGCTCTGGGATGTGACACGCTTATGATGCCATGGCAAACTAGGGGCTGAAAGCAACCTGAGCATAAGTTCAAATTTTGGGTGAATAGAGTCTGGATTAGTAGTGCTTATGTAACTGTAGTTAATTTTTGACTTTTCTCTTTTTCCATCCTTGGTAGGTAAGCTGTGTAGTAAGTAGGGAATAGAAAGCCCAGCACCAAGGGTGAGTAGAGTGCCTGAGAAGGAGGAGGCAGGGGGTGGATGGTGGGTGTTTCACAACATGCTAAGCAGAGAACTGCCATAGGAAGCTGGCCTTTGTAGGGGATGCATTTATTTATTTTGTTTTTGGTAACCGGGTAGGTGCACTAGGCATAGCAATGCCTATTTCCAGGCATGACCCGGGAGGGTAAACGTGGGAGTACATAACAACAAACAGTTTGAAACAGTACTACAACAACAGGTGAAAACAGAGGGTACAGGTCCAATACAATTTTTTGGTGAGATAGAAATACAGTTGAGACAAAATCAAAAGAAATTACAAGTGCAAGTTCACCACTATTTGAGATACAAAATAGGAGAAAAGGCATTACAAAAATATAATAAAAAATGCAGTTAAAATTTAAAAACAAGAAGGAACCCAATAGATCAATCTGTGAGCAACCAAAGGACTAGAGGTCCAAAGAAGTACATGAGTGACAGTTAACAGAAAATCCATGGTTGGGACCAGGGGTGTATGTGCTATTCTGTCAGCCAGAGCATGGACTGGTAGGGGAGGGAGAAGTAAGCAGGAGCATGAGTGGTAGCGGGCAGTGTTTCAAGGCATAGGTCAGGATATAACCATCAGACACCCAGGAGCTGACATCGGAGGCCCAATCTCCATGTCATTATTTAGTGCCCCTAGCAGTGTGGGACACTGGGGAGCCCACCCCCAGTGTCCTGAAATAGTTATTTAAATCCTGTGAAGAAGAAAACAGGAGGTATTCCCCCACATTGAACCTCAGGCTATAGCCCTCCCATTCAATATTTGGGTAAATAGAGTATGGGGTTAGTAGTGCTTATGTAACTGTAGTTTACTTTTTGGCTTTTCTCTATTCCCGCCCTTGTTAGGTAAGCTGGGTAGTGAATAGTGAATACAAAGCACGAAAGAATTACCAATGAATGTTCAAAATAGTATGATTACCTCCTCCAACTCACAGAGAGTATGACCAGTAGCATGCAGGAGAGGAAAACCCCCCAGGTGGAGGAAACCTCTGAGGACCCATGGCTACTGACCAGCCTGTCCTCCGAGCAAACTAAGAGGAGATTAATCTAGGTTCTAGCAACCATAAGCTAATTTTCTGAGGAAGATGAACTGCTTGGAGAGATGATGATCCATCTTCAAATCCATGGATGATGCATTTTGGAAGGATGAGTCTGAGGTTGAAGAGGTAAATCTATTCCGAAGGATCATCCGAATTCTGAGAGTGGACAGTCGAAAAAGGCGAATGTAGTCCAGGTGTCCAAGGTGATGATGGATGATGTCCAATGCAATTGCAGAGACTAATGAGCAGGAAGAGCATGATGTGATAGATATGCTACCAGACTTTGAATGGTGGGAAATATGATGGGTTATGAAGTCATAAGGTAAACAATCTAACTTCATAGAAGGTTTGACATTCAAGTTAGAGTCTGAAGGTGAGGAGTTAAGTGGTGAGCGATACGTTACAATGTAGGCATCCATGAAGCAGATGAAGGAGTTGGACAGAATCTTTATGTGCCTGGTAGGAGTAGTGGTGTGGAAGAGTTAGACCAGTGAAGGAAGAATGGTGTATGCAGTAGAGAGACTGGAAGTTCAGTATGAGGAATTCAGGAGTTGAGTTGGGTATTGATGTTGTAATGATACTTGTATATGGTGTTGCTGGTCTGCCAGGAGAAAAAGTAGATATGGGTATTTCTGTGGCATAATTATCCATGACATGCGCTGAGGTGATCCAATGTCTAAATACTGTGGGAAGCCTGGAAATGGGTATATGAAAGAGTCTATAGACTGATGTGGCAATGGGAAGTCGAGAGTGGTGCAGAATGCCAGGGGTGCCTAGCATTTTAGTCAAATATAGATCTGTCAAGAGGCAAGACTAGGATAGTGAGACAGACAGATTGGTTGTGGACATGCAGATTGAGAATCAATGGAAGTCTGCTCACAGAGGAAGTCTTCGCTGGAGGGAGTATGGGAGGGGAATCATGAGGGATGAGCTAGAAGGAACCTGGATGGCCAGCTGGCCTGATTGATGGTAATATGATGAAGGAGTGTAGATGATTGTATGAAGCATAGTGACATCCAGTGGCTAGAAAACAGTGGTTTGGATAAAATACCTTTAGTAAGGCAGCTGGGTACCTGAGATCCAACAGTGGGAGTTCTGGGAAGGTAGCTGTGAAGGTCTTAGGACATCCGATGGCAATTGAGGAAGTAGGAGTCAAGTAACATAATCAACAGTCAGTGCTCATAGAAGAAGCTACAGAAAGATAAAACGGATGATGTCAGTACTGCTATGAGGTATCTTGCAGTTCCGATTATCTGTAACAGCAATGATGATTACAGAGTCATTGCATGATGTAAGGAATTAGGTCACTTTTCCATGAAAAAAATATATTTATTTATTTATTGAAATGTTTCACCAGGAGGGCACACTGAACAACAAGTTGCTTATCTCATGGTGGAACCTGGGGGAGGGGGTTACATGAGGATGAGACAGATACAGTGTACATATACATTTAATGGATGGAAGAACAGTTACAAATTGTGTAGGAGGTAATCTAATAATGCATCAGTAGAACACAGTGCAGGCAATACAGTTTGTAATAATGCAATAAAAGTATTCCACAGAATAGGATACAATATAGCAGGCTACACAATATATACTAGTAGAACAATCATAGTGATATGATATACCAAGAGTGGGCTCTTAAATAGGACACAAGTGCTGTAATAGGAGTAAAAGGAGAGGTGAAAGTGGAAGGGGAGGAGGGGAGGCGGAAGCAGCAAACTTCAGTTGCCCCTTCAAGATGCTAGAACCCTGCCATGGGGTAGGGAGCTGGCAGGCAGGAAGCTATCATATATGACTGTGTGGGGAAACCCCAAACACAGGTATACCCTGGGGGGGTGCTAGAGGCCTCATCTGGGGAAAAGGACCTAGGGGTCATGATGGATGCATGTATGAATAACTCAGAGCAGTGCAGGATAGCAGCTAGCAAAGCAAACAGGATGTTGAGATGCATTGTAAGGGTGATCACCTCTAGGAGCAGGGAAGTCATTCTGCCGCTGTACAATGGGCTGGTGAGGCCACATCTTGAGTACTGTGTACAGTACTGGAGACTGCACTTAAAGAGGGACATACTGCTCCTGGAAAGGGTACAGAGGAGGGCTACCAGGATGATTCGGTGACTGAGGGAGTTAACGCACGAGACAGACTTGAGGAGTTTGGCCTTGTATACTTTGGAGAGAGAGAGATGGCGGTACATGATTGAGGTCTTCAAGTACCTCAAGGGAATAAATAGGGGTAAACACTGAGGGATCTTTAGACTAAAGGGAGGGAGGTATCACCAGAGGCATGGTTTGAAGTTGGAAGGAGGAAAGGAAGGATGAGGGGGGAAAGAGGAGGAGGTTTTTCACTGAGAGGGTGGTGGATCCTTGAATGCACTGCCTGGTGAGCTGATCCAGATTTCCAATGTGGAGAGCTTCAGAGAGGGTGGGACAGATACAGAAAGGGGTACTCGAACACAAGGGGGTGGCCTCAGTTCTCAACAGGGATCTGAGGTTCGAGCAGACTCGATAGACCATAAGGCCTAATCTGCTGGCAATTAGTATGTTAGTATGGTAGATAGGAAGTCATAGTACTTGAATTGAAAGGATGCATAGGGAGTATCCAGAGATCGGATGAGCATGAGATCTTTCATAGTTCAGTCGAATGGGATTCTGGAACTGATCCTGGGGAGGTGATTGGGAAGCATAGATAACTCTATGGTGACGCAAGAGTCTATGAGGCATGTTGCTCAAGGATGTTTGCTAGAAGATGTTTTCCTCAGGTGAAATGTGAACAAGTGCTCCATCGAGTAGTGGAAATGAGCTGCTAGAATGGCCAGGGTAGGGAGTACAAGATAGATGAACGGGAGGTGTAGTCGACTGGGTAGGAATACTGACCTGAGATATATGTTAACTGTTCAAAAAGCCACAGCAAACAGGAAGGAGCCCCTGAGCTGCCAGAGCGGCAAGGAGAAGGCAGCTGTCCAAGAATGAAGGTGAAAGTCCAGAGCGATGTCCATGGACTGGAGAAAGGAGTCTGAGAAGAAACAGCATAGGCCAAGCATACTGACTTCAATAGGTGCAGCTAGGAACAGAACCGGGCTGCACTACAGCAAACTGCATCAGAATGAAGGAAAAATCTGCTGGCCATGAGAAGGATCCATGGAAGATAAATAAGTGACTCCAGGTACCAAGTGCTACAAAGTTGAGATACGAGAGTCCCACATCATCTGAAGATTATGGCAAACAACAAGTGCAAAGAACAGAAGGCGCTGCAGCGATGAAGCACAAGGATCCCACTTCCAAAGGAGAAAGAGAACTTGCATTATTGTCAGGTAGGGGCGACCAGCAGCAAGGAAGTCCTGGAGGCAGTTGAACTGAATGTAGGCAGAGACGTAACAAGCTAGTGGAGTCCAAATCCAGAGCGTGAGGAGGTCAAGGCAGGGATGAGTACGAAGAATCAATGGAAGTGCAGGATGCAGACTGGTGAGGAAGGATGTGGAAGACAAATAGAGTACGTGGTCCCATTCCCAAAGGTAAGTGGCAACCGGGTATCAGGTAGGAAATGCATGAGGTGGAAACAGTCAATTGCAGAAACAGCCTCCCATCCTTCATATCCGAGGTGAGATGACCTTCACTTGATGCTGCCAGGCAAGGTAGGATGGAGAAGGCAGATGGGGTAAAGTGGTCCCATTCCCAAGGGAAGCAGCAACTGGGTATTCAGGTAAAGAATGCATAAAGTTGAAACAGTGGAGACACAGACTCTCATCCCAGGTAGCTGAGGCAAAATTACCTTCACTCGAGGTCATCAGGCAGAGGATGTTGACTGCAATTGGGGAAAAGTGGTCTTGTTCCTGAAGGGAAGCGGCAACCGGTTATCAGGTAGAGAATGCGTAAGGTTGAAGCAGGCAATTACAGACGAGGGGTTCTATCTCTGGTAGTCGAGATGAGATGATCTTCACTCGATGCCGCCAGGCAGAGATAGGATGGTGAAATCAAATGGGGTAAAATGGTTCCATTCCTGAAGGGAAACGGCAACTGGTTATCAGGTAGAGAATGCATGAAGTTCAGCTTTTGCAAATGGATGATTTTACTGTTTGGATGGATTACCATCAAATTGAGGTGGTTGGAGTGTCAGAGACCTGGCTTACTGACAGGTCTCGGACAGATCAATGTTATTGAGGGTTATAGGTTTTTAGACATGATAGAGACTCAAGAAGAGGAGGAGGGTCTTTTTACGTAAAACATCTAAAAGTATTGCCTCGGTGTAGTTCTTGTAGGTCTCCCACCTGTAGAATACTTATCTTTAACAACTGTTTTAGGTAAACAAAAATGCTGACCGTGGTGGTTATTTATGTTCCACCTGGTTCCAGGGGATGGACTTTGGTTATTAGAGAATATAAGAGGGTCTTTTCCTAAAAATAGAGAGCTTGTTATCATGGGTGAGATGAATATTAATTGGCTGGGGAAGGACAATATAAAATTTAGAGATACGGTTATTAATCAAGGTTTAGTACAGATAATAGATGTCTCAACTAGGATTAATTACAAATCTGGAACTTCCTCATTGATAAACTGGGTGTTGGTCTCTAACCACGAATAAAATTGTGCAATATGGGGTTCTCCTGATAGTGTTGTGACCATAGCCCAGTCTATTGCTGTTGGTCTGCAAGAGAAAGGAGACGGGAGGCACAGCAGAGGAAAGGAGGCCTAGGAAGAGATAGCAGGGGCAGATGAGGAGCCAGGGGAGAAATGAAGGGCAGGGCTGGGAAAGGGGAAGGTCTACATGAGTTGAGGAATCTGACAGAATGTCAGGTCACTGGAATGACTCCAGTAAATGCGGTAGCAAAGGAGGGGGTAGAAGCATGTACAGTCATGCAAGAGGAAGGCAATGGGAATGGAGGCGGCTGAAATCCAGTGGGGTTGAGCCACAAGAGGGTATTAGGAAGCTATAGTGCACAGCAGCAGTAAGGCTGTCATGGTAGGAAACATCGGACCAGTCAAGAGACTGTCCATAGAACAGAGAAACCATAGAGCACTGAAATAATGGAAACGGCAACAAAAAAAGCACTGGGAAAATTGCAAAGCATTAGGGCAGCGCCAGCATGTTAATAAGGCTGGGGAGCATAGGCGGTCCACGTAGATGAACACTTACCAAGCCAGCAAGGAATGATGCAGGTAGGGAAGAAAAGGAGAGCAAGCAGAACCCAGGGACAAAAGTTTTTTTTGTTGTTGGAAACTGCATGACACAGTAGGTTGTGCAGAAAACAAACGTTTCCAGTAAGTCATACAAAATGCAGAGCGCAAGTCCATGTGGACATATTACCAATGGTGATGTTCAGGAGGGGACCCTCGGGCTACAAGAACATCAGAAAGACCTTCCGTGACTGCTGGTATGGAGGGGATGAAGATGGATGCCGAACTGAGCGGCTCTGCCAAACTTCAGCTACATTTCTGCCATCTGTGCCACAGTGTCCAGCATACCACAGCTTTGGACTGATGCCCCAGTTTCGGGAGAGAGTCTCGGCACTCTGCTGGCGATATTGTGGCTTGAGAAACACTAGTTATTTTAACTTACCTGCTGCATTAAAGAAGTGCATCGGGTAATGTCAGAGAACATAGATACATAGATACATAGACAGTGTCGGCAGATAAGGGCTATGGCCCACCTAGTCTGCCCATTTGGAGCTTGTAAGTTCAGTTTGTTTTCCTAGAAGTCTATTTCCCTTACCCCTGACCTCTAGAATTCCTTTATGTCTATCCCATGCATTCTTAAATCCGTGATTGTTTCAGCTCCCACCACTTCCTCTGGCAGGGTGTTCCACTTGTCCACCACTTGCTCTGTGAAGAAATTCTTTCTCATGTTTCCTCTGAATCGTCCTCCTCCAACTTCATCCCATGCCCTCTAGTCCTGAAACATCTTTTTCGCTTAAAATAGTGTTTTCCTGCACCCTGTTCCTCCCTGTAAGATACTTGTATGTCTCTATCATATCCTCTCTCCCTCCTCTCCTCCAGGGAGTACATGTTCAGTTCCTTCAACCTGTCTTCATAGGACTTGTGATGCAACCCTATGCACATCTTGTTGCCTCCTCTGAACTTCTCTACCCTGTCTATGTCCCACGAGGTATGATCTCCAGAACTGTACACTGTACTCCAGGTGGGGCCAGGAACAATGACGGAATCTCCAGAACTGTCGATGGTGGTCCAGTGAGTTGGTGGAAAAATAGAGCAGACATGGTATGGACATGGACCTCCAAGGGGAGGGACAGGGAGGTCTCCAGCACTAGCCAATGACTGAGAGGGCAGGATGTGAGAGAGAGCCAGAGGAAGCTCCAGGCAGCTCTCAAGAAAGTGGTCAGAGGAGCGGTCCTGAGCAGGGAAGCCAGCAGGTGCAGGGGGATGACGTTGCACCCAAAGGAGCAGGAACAGGGAGCAGTTGCCTGAACAGAGAAAGAGCAGTGCAGAGGCATGGGGAAGGGAGGAGGGAAACGGAGGCAAATGAGAGAGAGCAGCTATCATACAGGAGGAGGGTGAGAATGGGGAGGGACAATCAAGAGGAAATGAAGGATGAAACAGGAGGCTAAGGGTCATAATATCGCAAGACATTATGCGATGGCATAACGTGCTGCCAATACATAGTGTGATATTGCCATGCGGCAAAACTCTTTTTTCTGTGGGGAGCTCTGCCCCCACACCCTCCATTATGGGGGGGCTATGCCCCCCAATCCCCCATTAAAGAGTCTCAACTCCGGGGGGGGGGGTTCAACTTAGGGAGCGCACAAATAGTGTAAAAAAATAAAATGTCTGTGACCAGGAATCAAATCTGGTCCCAGACACAGTGCCTGGGTTCTGCTGCTGTGGCTCAGTCCAGATAGCCATGGCAGCTGCTTGACAGAATCCACTCCCAGCAGAGGTCTTATCCTCTGCCTGGGAGTGTGTGCATGGTGCAATACCACGTACAGCACTATACGCGGTATTGCACCATTCACTGTCATGGACAGTGCTGTTTCGGGTTAGCTATAATGTCATATGCTATTAAGTGTACTACATTATGACCCAGTAGAAAATAGGGTGGTGGGGCAAGCGAGAAGGGGAAGAGGAGGAAAGAAGAGTGGGAGGGAGCAGGGAGAAATTAGCACGAGCAGGGAGCAAAAGGGAAGGAGGCTCAGCCCATGAGCCACACAGGAGACCAGGCACCATCGTTTGCACAACACGCTAAGTGGAGAACTGCCATGGGAGGCTGGCCTTTGTAGGGGATGTGGGAGGAGCTATTCCCCCACATTGAACCTCGGGCTATAACCCTCCCAAAAGTTGAGGAAAGGATTTATCTAAGACCATCTTCCCCTCTAGAACCTGAGACACAGGAGTACTTCCTTATGCACTGCCCTGTTAGTACAATTTGGGGTGGATTTGGCACTAGCATGGAAGGATCCAATATTTAAGATTCCTCCCTATGAAGTAATAGTCTTGGATCTCAATAAATCTCTTTGGGATAAATTTTGTAAAAGCATGTTAAATCTAATATGTGCTACATGTAAATATTACATGAGGCTGGCTCGGTGTGCATACATGATGCAAGAAAATGTAACATCCTCACAGGAAATTATACATCATGTTACTCAGTACCTAAGGGAGATTTGCTTTCCTGAATGTACTAAATTAGCCGATAAATCCTTTTGGAAACTATGGAGCAATTGCTCCTGGTTAACCTCAAGTCCCTAGGATACATAATAAGTAGGGTGAACACGCATAACTATGTTGAGCTAGACATGCTCTAGGGGGTACTGGGTCAAAACAGCGCACAGGAGGAGCACTGTAAGAACCGTGTTGAACGTGAGAAAGGATTTAGAGCAACAGGAGTACAATAGCAGTAGGAAATTACTGCTACCTCTGTTGCTCTGCAGATTTTCTCTGTAGAGGGACTAGTTGCTCTGTGCTGGATGCTTGGTTGAGTTGTTCCCATGGTAGAGTGGCTAGGCACCAACACATGGTGAAAAAAACCTGGGCCTGTGGTTTGGTTCCTGCCAGGTCTCCTCCTGCTGCAATTTATTTATGTTATTTTTAAACAAAAGTAATTTTTCCCATCCTGATTTTCTCCCAGTCCGTAAGAATGCATGGCCTCCCCAAAGCTGATTATTTTAAGTCCCTGGGTTGCGGGGCAAAACCCTCGCATCAGGGGTGGTTGGTGAGCCCTGCAAAAAAAGTTCTGTTCTTTGAATGGGGCTGCACCTTGTTGTCGGCTTGCTCTTGTACCCAATGTTGTTTACTGGCCGTGTTTTCCTTTGTGGTATTTATTGCTGTGCGGTTTTTGTTTGCAGCAACATGACCCCATGACCTGTATTTGTGTGGGCCCATTTAACTGCATTAAATCAGCTCCGCCATGGATGCTGAAAGCATACCCCATGAATTTTTGGTTTTAACCCTGAAGGAGGTGGGAAAACTAATGCAATGTACAGGAATAATAAAAGTTTTAATTAAAAAAACAACTTGTCTTTTCTTAGACCCAGCCATCATGGCACTTTCCCTTTTGGTACCTCTAGAGTAAGGAAAACAATGTACAATGAAACAATAGTGACACATCCAGTAAACTAAATCATGGAAATCAATAGAAATAAAAAATAGAGAAAAATCTATACACCCACCAAAAAATACGTATCAAAAAACAAAATCACTCTTTATCCAATCATTTAATATGAATTATTCCTTTATATGGGCACAGGTTCATGTCGCCACAAACAAAAAACGTGCAGTAATAAATGCCGCAAGGAAAACAGTGGTTCTAAACAATGTCAGGTACAAGAGTAACCCGACAACAAGAGCGCAGCCCCATTGAAAACAATGGAACTTTTTTTGGTTTTTTCCACACCCCAGACATAAAATAATCAAGTCCGGGGGTTAGACTTGGGGAATGAGAAGAAAATTGGGAGGGGGGAATTACTTTTTGTTTAAAAAAAAAATGTTGCAGCAGGAGGAGAGCTGGCAGGAACTGAACCACGGTTCCAGGTCAACTGCTTCACCTTGTGTTGGTGGCCTAGCCACTCCACCATGGGAGCAGCTCAATCAAGCACTCCAGCACACAGCAACTTGATCCCTCTACAGAAAATCCGCAGAGCGACAGTGGTAGCGGTAATTTCCTACCGCTATTATATCCCTGTCACTCTAAATCCTTTGTGTTTTACACAGCATGGTCCTTAGGTGTCAGCATGACTCAGCTGGTAGCACATCCACCTCTGGACCAGATGGTCATGGATTCTCATCTCACACTGGGATTGGACTTGCACCTAAAATGCTGGCATCTGAGTGCAGTATTGGGAGGTACTGTACTGCTGGGGTGTGCCATTCTTCGGATGAGATGTTAAACCGAGGCCCCTCTACCCATCCTGGTGCTGTTCTGGTGGGTGTCCAGGTGGAAATAAAAGAACCCAGGGCACTCTTTGCAAAGAGTAGGGGACATTCCCGGTGTCCTGGCCAACATTTCCCTTCCCATAAACTGGTTCATGCAATTGTCCAGGCTGTGTGTGGGTGCTGATGTGTGTTATGGCTGCCACTACACATTCCATCACTTCACTACCAGTCTAGCATTGCTTGTAAAGCACTTTGGGATACATTGTATATGACAAGCGCTATATAAATACTGATTCTTCTTCTTGCAGTGCTCTTCGTGCTGCACTGTTTTGAGCCAGTACCCATATACGGGGAGTTCCACTTCAGGGTGGGGTTGTGGGATGTTAAACCTTAGTGTTTCTCTATAGTAGTTTCCTAAATTGTAACTCCTAGAGGTACATAAAAAGGTTACAAAATACTGGGCCAAAATTATATGAAAGTGATATTAAAATCTAGGTACTCGCCACGGTTCTCAAAAATTGTACCAGCAAATTTCAGCTGCAATACTATATGGATGTACTTTTAGATGAGACTCTAAGAAATACTTTTGTTAGGTATAAATTTTAAACTTTCCTAGCAATATTCTCCTTGAAAGATATAATAAACACAACATTTGTCAGGTAATTGTGATTGCAGTATAGGTGATCCAGAAAACCTACACACATATTGTGGATATGTAACTGATACACCAAACCAAGAATAAAGTGTATTGATACTTTTAATTTATTTAGTTTTTGGGTTGGACAAACTTTGGGTCCCTCCTCCAGACAGATGGTTCCAGAAGAATGTAGGATCTAGGCAATTTTAACAATGGCCATGACTCTGATGGGAAATTTGGCAAACTCCTGATTATGTAGGACAATGTTTTCTAATGATCAGGCAGTGGAAATTACCTCTGGTCTTTTCCCTATGGTCCTCTAGAAACAATTTATATATGCATGTGATTATTTCCTTCTTTTACCCCCATATTCCCTTGTAATCCTAGGATGCCAGTTAATACGTTAACAGCTACACTAATAAATTACAGGATTCCAGCCAAAATGTGGGATACCTTGTGGACTTGCTGTCAAGTCTTAAATGAAAAAGGAAATAATAAGCATAAAAGTCTGCAGGATCACCGTTGGCCAAGGCCTGCTTGCAAGAATCAAGTGGAGAGACCATAATTCATGTATTTTTCACTTGATCCTATACGAACCAGTTCTGGGATTCAGCAGCTGTGACATGGCAAGAGATCCTCTTTCATTCAATGACATATGATATCTTGATGTTTAGTTGTGGTGGAAAGGAGTGGATGTCTGGGACCAAGGAATGCTGCAGATATTCCTGACATGTTTCAGATGGTATATTTATATATCAGTGTCAGTTTTCTTGCAACAAAAACTGACACCTCAGGTTTATAGAAAGATCTGGCTAGAAATGTGCCTGTTTATTTTCAGAAGCAGCTCATCTTTCACAAAAATATGAAATCTTTATGGAAAGGTGTAGGTTGGGTGACATGAGGTTTTGGGTACATCGGATGGGTTTTCTTTTTCATTATGCTCTATTTTTGTTTATTTGGTTCTTCTAACTGAGTGCATGTAATGACATTTGATGACTTGTTACGTTTATCCTTTTGATATTGCCAATAAATAATTTCCCTACTTTTCTGCGATAGGTGTCATGGGATCTTTTACTTCCACCTGGACACTGACCATGGATGGGTAGAAAGGATCTTGGCTTAATATCTCATCCAAAGGATGAAAAAAAGTTATCCTGGCATGTTCCTCATGGACAATATGTTTAGGAGCAACCAAGTACATCACCGAAAGACAACCAGTAACCAAATGAGTAAGGCGAAAGGTGTTGATCTTACCCAACTTTATTTCTAATAACGTGCATCAACTGAATGCAAAAATGCAACCATAGATGAGCACTGCAAACACGCCAGCAACAACTTATCGTGGTGTCACCAGTAACTGCCTACTCAGTCACAGGTACAGCCCCCTGAGGAAGTTCTCTGGAACGAAGTGCTGAGGCATTTGTTTGGGCCCTCTGTGTGCTTGTATTAACATCTGGCATTCTGCTGCATTGTTTAGCATTGGCTGGAATTAACAAGCATATAAAGGTTTTCCTGAAACATCCTGAGTTCGAGTGTGGTTTTCTGAATAATAGAAGGGGTTGTTGGCCCAGGAACTTGCACCCCCTATCTCATATGGAAGTGTGCATAACATCCTGGTTCATATTGGTTTACCTCACCCAGTTCACTACATTGGATTCTACCTCTAGGCTGCTCAATTCCTTTATCACTTTCCTGTGTGGCACAGTGTTGAAACCCTTGCTAAAGTCCAGATAGGCCATGTCCACTTCCCTCTCCTGATCTATTTCCCTGGTCACCCAATTGAAGAAATCAGTCAAATTTGTCTGGCATGACCTCCCTGGATGAATCCATACTGCCTTTGGTCTTGTAGCCCATTGGATTAAAGGTACTCTACAAATCTTTCCTTTAACAGGGTTTCCATTATTTCCCCACCGCTGATGGGAGACTGATCAGCCAATGGTTGCTAGCCTCCTCCCTGCTGCTGCTGTTATGGAGAGGCACCACGTCTGCTCTCCTCCAGTCTTCCAGAACCACACCTTTTCCCAGTGAGCTGTTGAATAAGGCCATCAATGGAGCAGCTAGCAGCAACGCCCTGAGTTCCTTTAGTTCCCTTGGGTGTATACAGTCCAGTCCCAAAGCCTTGTCCACTTTCAGTGCTGAAAGTCCCTTCAGGACTTTTTCCTCTGAAAATAGACTTTTTTCAACACCCCCTCCCCCTTTGTTACTGCTGCTCTCGGGAGATCAGTCCCGCCTCCCTCCACTGTGAAGACTGAGAAAAAGTACATGTTAAGGATAACTGCTTTTGCTTGGTCCCTTTTTGTGCAGTCTCCCCCTTCCACTTTCTTTATACTCAATATCCCTCTCCTTGATTTCCTCTTCTCACTTATGTACCTGAAGAGAGTCTTACCCTATTCAGCTACCCCTTCAGCAATCCTTTCCTCTGTCTGTGCCGTTGCTTCCCTCACTGCCTTTCATACTTCCCTCTTCGCTTTTTCCATCACCACCTTGGTCACCACCCTAGAGAACCATAATAGTCTGTTTTTCCTTCTGCTTTTACTCACTTCCTTCATGCAGAGGTCAGTTGCCTTAATTCCCCACCCATTATTTTCTCCCACTGTTCCTCTGTCCCTCCCTGGCAACCCCCAATACGGCAGTTTCTGAGGCACTTCCATTTCTTTAAAATCCATCCTCCTAAAGTCCAGGATCCTCGTCCACGGTGGCTTGCCTGTGTTCTCATCTTAATGTTAAGCCACACTGAATAGTGATAACTGGTACCTAGTGGACTGCCCACTGTGATCTCTGCAATGCTGTCCCTGTTTGTGTGCACCAGGTCCAGCATTGCTCAGTCTCTAGTGGGTTCCTTGAGTACCTGCCTGAGAAAAACCCCTGTAGGGAGTCAAGGATGGCCCTTATCCTCGCGAAGCTGCAGTTGGAAGGCTCCAATCCACATCTGGCAGATTGTTTTTGTTGTTGGGGTTCCTGAATGGTGAGCAATACTCAAGGTGCAGCTGCATCATAGGTCTGTACAGAGGGAGCATGACTTGCTTTCTTCTGCTTGTGAACCCTCTTCTTATGCATCCCAACATCCTGTTTGCCCTCGATGCTACTTTACTGCATTGTGTAGAGGGCTTCAGGGTGCCAGTAATTACAATCGCCCAGTCTTTCTTCTCTCTGGACACCATGACAAGTACCTGACAGGTACTCCCCCCCAGCTTGTACTCCACCTCTAAGTTCTTTCACCACACCTGCATGACTTTGCACATCTTGGCGCTGAACCCCAATTACCAGATTCTTGAACATCTATTCTCCTGTCCAACATCCCTTCCCCCTACTTATGCAGTTGCAGCCAGCAATCCTGGGCAAACAAGTGTATCTTGCCCCCACAAAATAAATATGCTTCATTCATATATTGGGTTAATAAGAACTTTAATCAGACCACCAGCATTTGTAGTGAAGGCATACGAAACGTTTGTTACCTCATTTTAACAAAATCCTTCAGAATAACTTTTCTATTTGAAATTTCCACTGAACAAAAAAAAATTATAAATGAAAAAAATAAAACATTTGAAACACTTTTCTGCTTACATTGCCTATATTATTTTGATCATATCCTTGTTTAATGAACTGAAATGTTTTATTTTTTTTTTATTTACAGTGCTTTCTCCCTGTCTTATGACTGGTCCACACATTGATCTGTTGCTCCACCCAGTCCTGCCACCCACCATCCCTGGGTCTTACCTTTTGCTCCCTTTTCCCCTATGGATAGCCCCAATGGAAAGGGCTGCCATAGAAACATAGAAACATAGAATTTGACGGCAGATAAGGACCGCTTGGCCCACCCAGTCTGCCCATTTCCCTACCTACTGGATAAGCTGCAGATCCTAGTTAGCCAGCAGCCTACTTCTTCCTACCCTCACCCCACAGAATTGCCTTATGACTATCCCATGCATGCTTGAATTCCCACTGATTTTGACTCACAACCTCCTCCGGAAGGCCGCTCCATGCATCCACATGAAGGTTCACTGTGGGAACTAGGCCTGCCAGTGGTGCAGGACCTGTGGCAGGGAGTGGACAGCATTTCTCATGGTCGGGTTTTTTCATGCTTTCTCCCAGCCCTAACATCATGGAGTTGGTGCATCTGATGCAGGATGTGTCAGACTGATGATATGCCCTTCCTTACCAGTGGCTCCAACCTGCACCACCACCCACGGTCACCCAGGTGGTAGTACTGCGATGGAGGCCAACAATCCTCCTTCCCCTGAGGAGGCACTTATTCGCTGGGACACTCAACCATCCTCCAGCTGGTCCTCCAGCAACCTAGGCTCATTCCTGAACCCAGGCCACTGGTGTCACAAGCGCTACTACTACTACTACCATTGTGCCAGCGGGCCAGCTCTGAAATGAAGTGTTGAAGAAAGGCTGAGCCTTACGTAGTGCTCCAGATATGCTGAGTACAGGCCTATTTTACTTACCAATTTTTAAGAAATACTATAAATATTTTTTTCATGAGTACCAGTGCTCATCCCAACCCTTGGAAATCTTCCGTAGATACTTCAAAACGAGCTGTTTTTTCCAAGTTAAAAGTACTTTCACTCTCATCAAAACTATAATTTACTCACCTAATGTCAAAATTGGTGAGTACATTGCTCTTGAATGCCATTGTAATCTGGAACACTGGCCCTTACTCAAAGTTATCTGTGATCTTTTGTGTTGAAAGTCACTCCTTGTTTCATGAGCACACCGAAGTCTGGACAGAAACAAGCTGTTTTGGTTACAGGCATTTGGTACTAAAGGTTTAGTTTCAGAATCCTTTGTTTTTGTAAAAAGCTTATTGTGTCTATTAGAGATGAGGGCAGAATGTTACACCTGCCGACTTTTCTCTAGTACTAATTCCTTGTTATTTATTATGTTGTCCTTGCTAGTAGCCTACTAATAATTTATTCTCGGTTAATCACAGCCAGTCTCCTTAGTAAATTTTGTTAGTGAAAAAACAGGATCAACACTAGTGATAACTTTCATTGCACTGCCAGTCTTTCCACATCAGCTGTAATATCTGCAGGAATGTCTTTCTTTAGGCTGCGCAAGTGTTAGCCATCTTAAATGCGTTTTGTTTTAGTTTGCAATGGGTCCGCAATCAAAGCAGCGGTGCAAATCAGCAACCTTCTTACTGTAAAGCATATCAAATATCTTTCAGTATCATTTGCTTGTGCTGTTTAAATGCGGCCCTATTTTAAAGGTCTTAAATTATGTTTTTACTCCAGAACAAAAATACTGTTTCCTTTCTTGTATTTTCTTTTTCTGTCCAGCTGCCCTCTGAGCAGGTTGTCATTAGTTCTGCAGAGTTCACACATTTTCCACCTCAGATCAGTGTTACTCAGACATCCAAGTAGTTTTATGGTATTCTGGCTAGCTGTAAGAAGTACTAGAGGTCCAAGTCCAAGGGAGGGATGCAGATGAGAAGGTGGAGATTGTGGAGCCAGTTAGACAAGGCAACCTTGCAGCAATGACATAGCCAACAGATAGAAGACACAAACTCAACTTTACTGACCATGAAAAACAAGCAAATGGGTTAGCACCAGGATTATGCTGTGGTGCTACTACAAATGCATGAATACAGATCGCAGCAATCAAATAGAGCACCCACAGACAACCAGTAACTAAATGAGTAAGGCAAAAGATATTTATCTTACTCAACTTTATTTCTGGTGCTTCTGAGACCTCCCACTCTGATCACATTTTATTTAGATGCCACCCCCAGCACCGCATGCTGTGCCAAAGAGGGGCCATGGTGTGGGGCTGCAATTTGCTCAGTGGTGGTGCCTGGTGGGTGCATCAGAGTGAAGCGGTACAGCCTGTGCACACAGCTGCTTATATCACTCACTCCTGAATGCATCCCAGCTTTGCAGTGACTCCTGGAGAGGGGCTAGGACTGATTTACCATGGCCAGTTAAGTGTCCACATGGCCAAGTGCTCAGGTTGCTGCAGTGCAACTGTGTAAGCAGGCCTATATTGACCACTAAACAGCATTCAGGTAATAATAAAGCAATATAGCTCGACAGGGTGTAGAGTATTGGAGGATTTAATGGCTGGCCGGTGTGTCTGTCCTGAGGCGCAGCCGAGGGACTTAACCACACCAGTAGTGGTAAATCCTCCTTTATACCCACTCCCTGGAGGGGTATATTGCAATTATACAAAGGCCCTGTTTGTTTGTGTACAAAAAAAAATGTTTAAAACGTCCATTCGTTTTTGAAGTTGCTGCTCGTTTGTTTTTTACTGGGGACGCAATGCTTGGGTTTTTCTCAAGTTCTGCACATGTGCCAGAGGATCGCTGATTGCCACCGCTACTGTTACGATTTTTTTCAGCTTATTTGCTGTCGAGAGAATGAACTGCATTTTCTTTTGTTTTTTTTCTTTCGGGTGTGTCTCTTTTATGGAATGGTGCAGCACTTTTTGTGAAGTTTTGAGGGTAGTGACGGAGTATCGGATGTCGGGTTAACAACTAGGTAACCGTCATCCGTCTGCAGTGCTTGGCAGTGGTGTGTTTATGATGAAGTGAGGATTTGCCAGGTAGTTACTGATATGGCTGAGTGGTGGCTGGCACCTTTTCCAGGGTACTCTAGAGGATTTACAACGCTGAAAAGGTGCCAGCCAATCAAAATGCAGGATTCTGTCCATTTTTTGTGCCCGCTATTAATGCCATTTTGCCACCAATCTGACTGGATTTAAACCAGTGACCTAGAGGTTATGCTTGTGTTTAAACTTGTTTAACTGTAAAGCATCCCAGGCCTTTTGGACTAGGCACTCTAACAGAGCATGCTGCAGCATGCCGCCTTGGTCACAAGGGGATCGGGTGGTGGTGGTCTCACCAAGGCCCCTCTGATCCCCTCCTTTTTTTCCCCTCCTTGCCCCCACAGCTGACCGCCTACATCAGCCTGGTCACAGTGCCCCCGTGCTTTCACCTCCTGGCCACTTGTGCTCTTGCCCCAGTACCCCGACCCCTGGCTTGCCCTCCAATGCAGCACTCTTGGTGCCACATGACTAGTGACTGCCTGGGGAGCTGGACCAGGAGGCTAATTGAAGCTGGGGGCAGGCTTCATTAGCATGGCCAGCTGCAAGGAGATGTTTCCTTGCTTTGGCAGGGGTGGGGACATACAATGACGTCCAGCGTCTGCCCCTCAGATGCCAGCACTGGTCACTGCGAGCCCCTAGCCACCAGTCTGTCGCGCCACACAACCTCGCGACCTCCTCCTGAGTAGGAGAGCAGTCTGTGGGATGCTCAATCCTACCTCCCCAGTCGCGCCTTCCAGTGACCCGGGTCCATTCCCGAACCGGTCGCCGCATCACAAGTGAAGATCCAACCGCTGCACCAGCGGGCCGGCTTACTGATCTCCTCCTGTTGTTTAGCCATACTGGGTACTATAGAGTCATGCTTTCTAGACTCCCACCCCACAGAGCAAGGGCATCCCTCCTATGACATCTATGTTTCTCTCTGCCAGTCTAGTAAGGGGAAATCTGAGGTCACTTTCGTGACCCTGGTCTCCCTTGTGGCAGCACAGTATGTTATCAGCCAGCACTGGGTGTGCCTGGTGGCTATGGTTTATAAGGGTCATTTTGACTGCAAAATGACATGAACAGCAAACTTATGTGTTTACCAGCTGGAGATGTTGCGAAGTTTAAATCTGCCAGTGAAGTTCCTACGAAGTCACCAAATTCGCCTTGCGAAAAACGTTGTTAATTGGCTTCTCTGGTGCTGAAACTTTGCTGGGTAACTTTGTCGGTTAACTGCGACTTTTTTTTAGTAACTTTGAAGTTAATGAAAAACATGGTTTGTCACATGATTCACTTACTGCAGGTCACATGGGAGACTCCAGGCAGGCAGGAAGTGAATGTTTCACTTTCATTCGGCAGTTGTAGCTGAAGGAGACAGTCAGGGAGCATTTTAGCTGCAATATATCTTTAGAGTTGAATATTTTACACCTTTTTGAGTTGTAATCCTTATTTTTCTTTACTGTAGTTTCTGATTTTATTAATGTTATTAGTGTATACTTCTTTTTTTCTGACTTCTTACTGTCTTTTTCTTTCATTTTCATTACATTTCTTTTTGTGATGGAGGGGCAGTGTCAGAACTCGGCAGAGTCCAGACTGGTGGGGCTGGAGCACCAATAAAGTGCCCATGCCTTAGCAGGAACGTTTTTTCCAAAGCGACTGCAGCCCCACCCCAAGCTCAGGAAGGAGTTCTGCTGCTGCAGAGCAACAGCAACAAGAAAAATCTCAGCAGCCTGAACAACAGCAGCAAGAGCAGGAACAACAGCAGCAGCAGCCATAAGTCCCCCCAGCAGGAGCCTGCCACCTCCTCTTGTGGTGCTCCCTACTCCCGCAGTGCTCTGTGGTGTAGGACTTTTGATATGCACCCCTCAGATGAGACAGTGGCCATCTGCAAGGTGTGTGGGTGGTGTGTGAGGTGGGTAAAAAGGAGCTGTCTTCAGACCGCAGCCAGAGGACGCTCTGCATCTACCACCTCACTGAGTGGAAGGCCAAGGAGCATGACGTGACTGCATCATGTGATGGTGGTGGTGGTGGTGGTGGTGGTGATGTCCCTGGGGAAAGTTTGAGCAGCATGAGGTCAGCGGTGCTGCTGCAGCAAGTCAGCATGGCAGGCATGGGATGGACCACAGCAGTACTCCTCCTGTACCTCACAGACAGCACCGCCACTATGGCAGTAATGATGACCCCATGGCACCTGCCACAAATGGCCATTTGGTAGTTCTGTAGGCCGAGATGAATGATCTGTGGCAAGAATTTAGCACTTTCCAGCACGAAGTCATGGATCGGCCGGACAGTGTCATGTCCAGCCAAGGGGGATCTTCACTGTCCTATCTGAGCTACGTGGTGGTGGTGGGCATGGCTCATCTTCTGGCAGTGCTGGTGGTGATCGGAGTTGTTTTGTTTCATGAAACATTTTATTTTATATGCAGTTATTCTGTCGTCTGTGTTCTTAATTTCTCCACTCTCTAGTCCCCCTATTAAAAATAAAAAACACCAAAAAAATATAAAAAGTTATAAAAAGTAAAAAACTAAAAAGCTCTGTTGTTTTAAGGTCTTTCTTCTTTGTCCTCTTTTTTAGTATTGTTTTGTTCGTGTGGCTGTCCCTTGCTTATCCAGTACTGTTATTTCTTTAATCCTTTTTACACATGATGAACCACTTTCCCTCCTTTCATTTTTGTTACTGGTTCATCATGTGTGCTCCCTCCTTCTATCCACAAATGTCAAGTATCTGCCACATTAAATAAATTGTTTCCCCATGGTATGTGATGGTGCGTAGCTGGTAGATGTGTTGTGTGCAACCGCCAACCACCCAAAGAAGTGCAAACCATAACACAAACATGAGCTATTCTACTGAGAAGTTAAACATAAATCTGTTTTAAGCACTTAACATATTTACTGCATCTGCAAGAAATGTGAAGTTCTGTCCCCAGAAATAAATTGCTTCCCTTCACTGAAATACTGTTGCTGCACACATCTGGTAAGGCGGTGCAAAGGACATGTGAAACTTGCAAGAGAACTTAAACATATTTGTTGTACTAAGCAGTTTTGGGCCACCCCACTTTGTTTCAGTCAAATACTGTTGCCACACACACCAGAGAAGGTGGTGC
Organism: Neoceratodus forsteri; assembly: GCA_016271365.2. Taxonomy (NCBI): domain Eukaryota; kingdom Metazoa; phylum Chordata; order Ceratodontiformes; family Ceratodontidae; genus Neoceratodus; species Neoceratodus forsteri. Next base: position 413,575,920 of record CM028132.1, on the reverse strand, counting down.
AAAGTATATGTGAAGCTTGCAAGAGAACTTAAACGTATTTATCATACTAAGCATTTTTGGGCCTACCACCCCCCCACCACCAGCACTTTGCCAGAAATGTGAAGTTGTGTGCCCAGAGAGAAAACGCTTCCTTTCGGTCAACTACTGTTGCTGCACACACCTGAGAAGGCGGTGCAAAGCATATGTGAAGCTTGCAAGAGAACCTATACATATTTATTGTAGTATGCATTTTTGGGCCTGCCACCTCACCACCACCAGCACTTTGCCAGAAATGTGAAGTTGTGTGCCCAGAGAAAACGTCTCCTTGGTCAACACTGTTGCTGCACACACTGAGAAGGCGTGCAGCATATGTGAAGCTTGCAAGAGAACCTATACATATTTATTGTACTATGCATGTTTGGGCCTCCCACCCCACCACCACCACCACCAGCACTTTGCCAGAAATGTGAAGTTGTGTGCCCAGAGAGAAAATGCTTCCTCTTGGTCAAATACTGTTGCCATGCACACCTGAGAAGGCAATGCAAAGCATATGTGAAGCTTGCAAGACAGCCTAGACATATTTATCGAACTAAGCATTTTTGGTCCTGCCACCCCATTTCCTTTCAGTCAAATACTGTTGCCGCACACACCTGAGAAGGCAGCGCAAAGCATATGTGAAACTTGAAAGAGAACCTAAACATATTTATCGTACTATGCATTTTTGGGCTGCTACCCCACCACCACCACCACCAGCACTTTGCCGAAATGTGAAGTTGTGTCCCCAGAGAGAAAATACTTCCTTTCAGTCAAATACTGTTGCCGCATGGAGAGGGTGCTTTGATGCTGCTGCTGTTGTTCCAAAGTCAGAGAAACGGCCTCTAGCTTGTTGTGATCTGGATTCATGATGGCACACAAACATACTGCACAGGTGAGTACCTTTGTTTTCTTTTCCTTGTAAGGGAGGGGGGTTATTGCTACTGTTCGAAGCCTAATATATTCGTACTTCTCTTTCATTAATTTTCAGTTATTTGTGCATATGACATTATACTGCTGGACAGCTACAACATAGATGCTGTTGTCTGACTCATGCCCAACATTGGCCAACCATGAAGGTAAGTATTTTTTTGTTTGGAGGGGGGACTTGCTCACTGGGGATTCATGACAGCACATAGACATAGTGCACAGGTAAGTACCTTTGTTTTCATTGTAAGGGAGTGGGGTTATTGCTACTGTTCAAAGTCTAATATATTCGTACTTCTCTTTCATTGATTTTCAGTTATTTATACATAATGCAGATAGATGACATTATACTGCTAGACAACTACAATATAGATGATGTTGTCTGACTCATACACAACACTGGCCAACCATGAAGGTAAGTATTTTTTGTTTTTTTTTGGGGGGGGGTGGGGACTCATTTCTGTACCACAATAGATAAATTCATTGTATTTCTTAATCACTGCCTCTACTGTTCTTCATTTTCCTTACAGGTATTCCTTGTGCCTGAATTTGTTTCAACAATGTGCTTGATTCACCAAGTAAATGATGTCGGTTCACAGAGAGCACCTGGAAAACAAGAAAGGATTTTTGTGAATGAAAGTCGTGGAAAGAAAAGGAAAGGAAAGAAAAAGGAAAAGAAAGGAGAGAAAATTAAAGCAAAGTAAAGGAAAACATTAAATCACAATGATACTTACCGTCAGAGTACTACTGCTGGCTGTACAATTCTGTTTTGGTGTCCGTGTTCTGTAGTAGAACCAGCAAACCTACATAAAGAAGATATTACACGGAAACGTTTTAATGCTGCAATGAGTTTCATTAATCATGGACTGATTTTCTGCCTCTAGTAGGCTTACAGAAGGGCTGCAGTGTCTGAAAAACAGTGCAGGTGTCTTACCAACAGCAGATAAAGAAAGTCCTTGATGCTGTGTGGTTCCACATGACTATGCCTTGGAGACTTCGGTCAGTGGCTTGATGGAGGACCAAGATGAATCTGTCAAGAGGAGAGTTTCGAGGAGGTATGGAGGTGATTCTGTTTCACATTGGTGGCAATGAACCATCACTCACTACGGTGGTGGAAGTGGTAGCCAAGCCAATGCTGTTTCTTGCTTGATGTGATTGTGAGGAGGAGGACATAGCTGAAGCAGCCCAGGGAGTACAAAGGAGGTAGAGGAGGTGGTTCTCTTTATCAAAATACACTGTCTATACCACTGAGGTGGTGGAAGTGCTGTGCCATGCTGTTTCTGCCTGTGTTGGAGAAGGATCCAAGGTGTCTACACACAAGAGATAATAGGAGGAGGAGAAGGTTGAGGTGTTGAAGTCACTGCTGCACAGCTGTGGTGTGTCTTGCTGGCTGGAGTGGGTGTTCATTAATTCGTGAGTGGCATAGTACATTGTTTACTGCTGTTCAATTTGACGCAATTAAAAAGCAGCACTAACTAATAGGTGTGGATGTACAGTATACTGCAGCACTGAATGTGATACATTATTGTTGTTATTAAGTTGACATCCAGGATTACATGGTTGTGGATGGGTGGGGACATGGAGGAAGAAGGAGAAAATAAATAGTAAACTTTATTATTCTTCCTCATCCTCTGTGAAGCATCCCTAACAGTCTTCAATACTGGAAGTGTCACCATACAGGAACTCCCTCTTCATCACTGCTTTATCCACATCAATGTTGGGAATAATGATGAGGCACGTCCCGGTCTGCTCAAAGCACTTTCCTCATCATCATCACTGTCAATTGTGCTGTTACCATAGACATTACTCTTTTTGATGGTATGTGAGCCTCATTCATTTTTGGTAAATGTCAGCATGCCAACATTTTTTGGAGACAGATTTGTGCACTTGTTATACACAATGGCACCCGCTGAACTGAACATCCACTCAGCGCTGACACTGGAGGATGGGCAGCTAAGATATTTCAGGGCAACCACTGCCAGCACTGGCCAGTCATTGACCTTAGTGCCCCAGTATAGTAGTGGCTCATCTCCAATGGTGAAGTTTTTTGTATCTGTGAAATATGCATCTACCATGAGTTTTACCAGTCGAAGACATGCAGCGTGATCATCCTCTTCCTCCTCTTCCTCCTACATAGAAGTTGACGGCAGATAAGGACCTCAAGGCCCATCCAGTCTGCCCATTTCTTTCTACCTTATAAATGTGCCATCGGCCTTGCTCTGTCAGTGACCTATCTATTCATAGTCATTTCGTATTGCCCCTTATGCCTATCCCATGCCTGTTTTGAAGCCCTCAATGTACTGTATTCATAGCCACTCACTTCTTTGTGGTAAGCCATTCCATGCATCTACCACCCTTTCTGTGAAAAAGAATTTCACATATCCCCTTAATCGGCCTCCTCTAATCTCATGTTGTGTCCTCTTGTCCTGCTATTTTTCTTATATTTAAACATGTTAGACTCTTTCACCTTGTTTATGCTCCTTAAGGTGTTTAAATGTCTCGATCATATCACCTCTCTCCCTCTTTGCTCAAGGGTATACATATTGAGTCTGCGCATCTGTTGTCCTTATATACCCTCTGATGCAGTCCCTGCACCATTTTGGTTGCCCTTCTCTGGACTGCCTCAATTTGGTTAATGTCTCAGGAAGGTGGGTTCCAGTACTGCATAGCACCAGATGGGGCCTAACTAATGTCTTGTACAGAGGATTATTACCTCCCTCTTACTGACTTGTGATACCCCTACTAATACACCCTAACACCCCCTAGCTCACTCTACTGCTTTAGAGGTCTGCTTGGATGATTTTAGGTCATCAGTGATGATGATGCCCAAGTCTCTTTCTTCCTTTGTGACTGCTAGCAACTCCTCCCAGCCTATAAGTGGCTTCAGGGTTTCTCTTCCCTATGTGCATGATTTTGCACTTCTTGCATTAAATCCCTAGTTGCTACTTTTGACCATTCTGCTAGTTTATCCAGATCTTCTTCATTCTGCCCACCCCATCTGGATCATCTACTCTGTTGCAGATCTTGGTGTCATCTGCAAACAGACAAGCTCTACCCCTAGTCCATCTCAGTGGTCACTAATGAAGATGTTGAATAGGACTGGCCCTAGGACTGATCCCTGAGGTACCCTACTTGTGACTTGCATCTCTTCTGACTGTATACCATTTACCACCACTCTCTGTTTTCTGCCAGTCAACCAGTTTGCCACCCAGTTGACCAACTTCTGACCCACCCCGAGCCTACCTAGCTTATTTATCAATCTTCTATGTGGAATAGTGTCAAAGCTTTGCTGAAGTCAAGGTAGGCAGTACATCAACTGTCTCCCTTGGTCCACCACTCTGGTTACCCAGTCAAAGAAATCTATGAGATTAGTTTGACAGGACCTTCCTTTGTAAACCCATGCTGTCTTGGATCCTGTGCCCTATGGATTCCAGGTGTTGCACTATCCTTTCCTTAAGGAGTGCCTCCATAATCTTGCCCACTACTGAGGTAAGACTGACCGGTCTGTAGTTCCCCGCCTCCTCCCTGCTACCACTCTTGTGGAGTGGGATCACATGAGCCTTTCTCCAGTCTTCTGGGACCCTCTCCTGTGCTCAGAGACTCACTCAAACAATTCTGCTAATGGCTTCTGCTAGTTCCTCCTTTAGCTCCTTAAGTACCCTGGGATGTATGCCATCAGGTCCCATTGCCTTATCCACCCTGAGCTTAGCAAGCTCTTGTAGGACCCTTTCTTTTGTGAAGGGAGTAGTGCTCACCTCCCTCCCCCTGTGTCCATGATGTTGAGCTGTGGTGGCCCTGCCCTACCTTCTCTTCAGTAAATACTGAGCAAAAGTATCTATTTAGGATAGATGCCTTTACAGGGTCCTCCTCCCTCACATGCTCCCTTTTCTCCATTAAGCTTAAGTAATACCCCTCTGGACTTTCTCCTTTCACTAATGTATCTATAGAAAGTCTTGTCACCTTCTTTACTGTTCGTGCTAGTGTTTCTCAGTTTGGGACTTTGCCTGCCTTTGCCTTACCTGCTTCCCTTAGGGCAGTTTGGATGCCTCCCTATCTTCATCCCGCTGTGTTCCTTTATATTTTCTGAAGGCCAGCCTTTGGCTCTGACCTTTTGCATACTATATTTGAGAACCAAAGTGGTTTCTTCTTCTTTGCACTTCCTTTTCTGTCTAACACAATGGGATGTTGCTTCAAGTATTGTATCCTTAATGCTTGCCCACTTTGCCTGTACCTCCTCACCTGTGTTTCTTTTTGCCAGGGCTAGCTTAACTCTGTTGGCCATCTTATCAAAGTCAGCTCTCTGAAGTCCCATATTTTGCCTTGGAATGGGATGATTTAGATGTAGTAGCCAAATTGAACCATACCATGTGATGGTCACTGGCCCCAGGTGACCTTCTACCTGGAGATCTGTGATCCCTTCTTGTTAGTCAGTACCAGATCTAGGATAGCCCTGTCTCTTGTGGGTTGCTGTACCAGTTGTTGAGTGAGGCCCCTCCTGCAGGGAATCCACCATGAGTCTAGTTCTGGCAGATGTTCCTGCTGGTATTGACCAATCTGTATCTGGTATGTTGAAGTCTCCCATTATCAGAACCTCCCCTTTAGCTGTCATGTTTTGTATATCTTCTAACAGTAATGTGTCTATGTCCTCCTCTGGTCTGGGGCCTGTAGACAACCCCAGTTCTTATGGCTGTCCCATTACCTGTTTCAGGGTACCCACAGTTCTTCTGGCTCCTTATGTGTATTCTGAATTTCTGTAGCTTTGATATTTTCATTAACATACAGGGCCACCCTCCCCCTTTTGCACCTCGGTCTCTTCTGAACAATACACATATCCAGGTACTGAAGTCTCCCAGTGTGGTTACTGGTAAACCACGCCTCACTAATTGCTACTATGTCCAGTTTAGCCTCTGACATTATTGCCTGCAGTGGTCTGGGATCTTATTTCCCAGGCTGTGAGCATTTTGTGTACATGATTTTCCATTGGCCAGATTTGTGTGTTAGTTGTTAAGTGAAGTTTGGCATTACCCCTGTGCATCGTATGGGGAGACAAACCTTTTTTTTACCTGGTGATGCAAATGAATGGCAAACACGCTGGAATTCTGTTTGACCACTAGCTGAGGGGAGGGGTGTTCTTCCCATTCGACGTATGGGGTGCTGCACCCTCCCCATTTCGCTAGTTTAAATATTCTGCAAAGACGCCAAACTTCTGCCCCAATGCACTGACTCTCTTTAGTCAGATGCAGTCCATCAAATTTAAAGAACTTTCGGCTCCCGTGAACTGTTGCCAGTTCCTACAAATCTGTGTCCTTTTTCCTGGCACCAGTCCTGAGCCAATGGTTTAGCTCCCCCATCTCCTCTCTGACCTTCCGTCCATCTGCTCCTTCTCCAGACTGGCAGGATCTCAGAGAAGGAGATGCCGGACAGGAATAGATGATAGTTTGTCACCCAGCCTAGTCAGGTGTTCCTTGGTCTCCTCAACTGACCGGGCTGGTGTAGGAATATAGTCCCTATGTGTACTAGGGACATCAGTGTTTTCTCCTGCTTTGTGAACAATTTTAGTACGCGGTCAGTGTCTCTCCATGCTGATGTACCTGGAGACATCTGACCATCACCCCTGGCTGGAGATGGGTATCAACTCCGAATCATGGAGTCTCCTATGATCAGAAGTTTTTGATTTCTTTGTGCTTGTTTAGTTTTGGTTCCTGATTTGGGTGAGTATTGTTATGCTAGCTCCTGTGCCGCAGTGTCCTGCTCTGCAGTGTCTTCTGCCTCTTTATTTGATTTCAGAGATAGAGGCAGATACCTGTTTCCTCCTCAGTTTCCTCCATGTCTGTGACTCCCACCTGACTGAGGGTGACCCAAATGGGATTCAGCATAGGTTCCTTTACCTTGCATTGCTTTTCTGAAGTTTGACACCCTGGCTGGGATAAAGAGAAGTGGGTGGCAGTAACACCGGATCACTGTGCAGTACCATCATCTTTCTTTGACCCCTGTGCCCATGGTAGCAACTGTGCACCACTCACCCTCTCAGTGAGTAGTTCTGTCAGTCTCTGCAACTCATGATGTCCACCTTGTAACATGGCTGCCAACCCACATTTATAACGTGGGTCGAGCACTATGGCAATTCCGAACTCCTCAGACTGCAGAATATACTTTATGTGGGTGTTGGAGTCTATGTGGACATCATGTGTTCCATTATTGAGCACATTGCTCTGTCACTACCTGCCCTCAGCTGTTGCTGTACATTCAGCAGTGTCTGCCTCAGCACACGTAGCAGGGGAATGGACTCACTGATGCAGGCAGTGTCCCCACTCACTGACTTTGTTGCATGCTCGAAGGGTCTCACAATTGAGATGAGCCCATCCATTAGGCGCCACTGCTCTGTTGTGAGACACATGGATGCCCCACTGTTGTCACAACTCACATGAATTAGCAGATACTCAGATATAGCCTTGTACTGCTGTTATAGCCTCTTCACTATGTACAAGGTGGAGTTCCACCGGGTGACAACATCAAACTTTAAATGGTGCTGAGGCGGCTTGTTCTTTCTGCAGATCACGTAGATAGTCACGTGCTTTTGCTGAACATGCAAAGTGGGCGCAGATGCGTTGGGCAAGAGTCAAAACTTATTTTATATCTGAATGTTTAATGAAAGCCTGCACAACAAGGTTAAGGCAATGTGCCATGGCACCCTAACATATTTCCCATAAGTGATGCATTTCTGCACATTTGAGCCATTATCACTGGTGATGAATCCAGCTTTCAGTACATGGGGGTGCAGCCACTGATAAATCTCAGTTAGTATGACTTCCAACATCTTTTCTCCAGTGTATGACCTGGGGATACTCTTCATGGCCAGTGTTGCATGCTGCCTAACACCAGGCATGTTGCTTCCACCACAGTTTGTCCTAGTGTGATTCTCGCCTCTCCTCCAATCAGCGGCTACCTCAGGTACCTGTGCCCAGTGTACTGCAATGCACAGGTAAGAGCTACCAGCTGTTTTCCCACTGGTTCACATGTCCATGCTCAGATGGACATACTGTGCTGAGGAATGCTGCAGGGCATGATGCACCATGTCACATACAGTACTGAACAGTTCAGGGATGGCACACTTTGAAAAGTATGTACGTGATGGCACCTGCTATTTAGGCAAGGCACAGGCCACGAACTGCCTAAATCCCACATTCTCTACAAAGGAGTATGGAAAAAAAAAACAGAGCAATCATTTCTGCACATGCTGCATTCAGCTCCACACTGTACCATGATTAGCGGGAATCTTGCTAGTCTATCCAAATGGAAAGCAGAGTAGGCTGAACTTTTCTTGATACTGCTGCCATCAGTGATGCATCTGGTGGTGTGCCAAACAGCTTGCCCTCGTTGTTGTGCCATTAAGGGTGCTCCTTGCCTGGGATTGCTAGTGATACCCAAAGCCTGGGGCAATGCATGACACATCTCAGCGCTTTTTGTTTTTCATAACTGGGGTAACAATCACATTTTGACTTGGGATGATACTCCGGATGCTAGGACTACTACTTTGCCCACTTCAGAATCCTTCTCATCCAGTACCACAACAATGTCCTCCTCCTCACCTGCACCTCCATGTCCTCTCAGTGGTGCTGGGTGTATTTTGCTTACTTTGCCCTCTGTTTGGGATGGACCAGAACCACTGATGCTGGATGCCTTCTGGTGTTGACCACACCACATTGGGTGCCTATTTTAAGTGTGTGGGTTGCCCACCTGTGCTGAGGTGACTACCCTTCTAGGCCAACGTATTCAGATTTGACACAGTTGGCAAATTGCCACTGTCTCATCAGATGGGTCCGGTACATATAAATCCCACACTAGGGATTTATGGGGCCTTGTATTTACTTGGTGCCAAGATGACTGTGATTGTGATAGCAAAGGAAAATATTTGCTGTTTGTTATGTTGTGGGGTGACTGGAACAATGTAGAAATGGGAGAAACAATGCTTAGGATGTCCTTCTCCTTGGTGGTTTTAGTGGTTAAGACAACAGGAAAGACACATTCTGTAACACCCTGTTTTGCCCTTTTCTATTCAGACTCCCATGAGGGATCTGTGTCATTTGACACATTATCATCATCCACATCAAAGTCTGGAAAAAAGCTGGCAGTCTCATCAGCCTCAGCAGGTCTGTCCACCTCAATAGTAAGTGCCACAGGATCTGTAACAGGCACCTCCTCTTCATGACTGTTGTCCTCATGTTGCTCCACATGTACCACCACCTCACCCTAACTCACTGGACACACATTATCAGGCTCCACCTCTGACCCACCATCACCATCAGCACCACTTTCAAACTGCACTTTCAGAACCAACCTCCTCAAGCCACAGTTGTTTGTTTGGTGGTGGTGCTGCTGCTTTCTCTCACTGTGTCACTTGACATTGACACATCCATCAACATGTCTCCACAGATTCTGCAGAGAAATACTTAATGACAGGAAACCCAACACCAGGACAATATACATTGCTACTAATGCTACTGCCTGCCACAGAGTGATCTGAATGTTGTCCCTGTGCTCTCATTAGACACGCTTCTGGTTCCTGCATCACTATTAGGATTAGGAAACCACAAATTGGGAAATGTTCTTTGTGGCCACTCCACGGCCTCTCCCTTTAGTTAACCTGTTCTTCCCAGTCATTCTTCAGCACACACAGTCACACAAAAATCACTCTGGTTAAATCGTAGTCAGGAGGACAGTGATTTTTTTCCTAAATACAGTTGGGCATGCAGTCACACAAAATCACTCTGGTTAAATTGCAGTCAGAAGGACAGTGATTTTTTCCCTAAATACAGGTGCATGCAGGGACACAAGAATCATTCTGGTTATATCACAGTCAGGAGGGCAGTGATTTTTTCCCTAAATACAGTTGGACATGCAGTCACACAAAAATCACTATGGTTAAATTGCAGTCAGGAAGACAGTGATTTTTTTATTAAATACAATTGTGCATGCAGTCACACAAAAATTACTATGGTTAAATTGCAGTCAGGAGGACAGTGACTTTTTTCCTAAATACAGGTAGAAGGTCACCTGGGGGCCAGTGACCATCACATGCTATGGTTCAATTTGGCCACTAGAACTACACTGGCTATGTATTGTTCAGAAGAGACTGAGGTGCAAAAAGTGGGGGAGGAGTGGCCCTGTATGTCAATGAAAATATCAAAGCTACAGAAATTCAGAATATACATAAGGAGCCAGAAGAACTGTGGGTCACCCTGGAAACAGGAAATGGGACAGCCATAAGAACTGGGGTTGTCTCACAGGCCCCAGACCAGGGGATATAGACACATTGTTGTTAGAAGATATACAAAACATGACAGCTAAAGGGGAGGTTCTGATAATGGAGACTTCAACATGCCGGATACAGATTGGTCAATACCAGCAGGAACATCTGCCAGAACTAGACACATAGTGGATTCCCTGCAGGAGGGCCTCAAACAACTGGTACAGCAACCTACAAGAGACAGGGCTATCCTAGATCTAGTACCGACTAACAAGGAAGAGATCACAGATCTCCAGGTAGAAGGTCACCTGGGGGCCAGTGACCATGACATGGTATGGTTCAATTTGGCTACTACATCTAAATCATCCCATTCCAAGGCAAAAATATGGGACTTCAGAGGAGTTGACTTTGATAAGATGGCCAACAGAGTTAAGCTAGCCCTGGCAAAAAGAAACACAGGTGAGGGGGTACAGGCAAAGTGGGCAAGCATTAAGGATGCAATACTTGAAGCAACATCCCATTGTGTTAGACAGAAAAGGAAGTGCAAAAGAAGAAGGAAACCACTTTGGTTCTCAAATACAGTAGCAGAAAAGGTCAGAGCCAAAAGACTGACCTTCAGGGAAATATAAGGGAACACAGCGGGATGAAGATAGGGAGGCATACCAAACTGCCCTAAGGGAAGCAGGAAGGCAGTAAGGCAGGCAAAGTCCCAAACTGAGGAAACACTAGCACGAACAGTAAAAGAAGGTGACAAGACTTTCTATAGATACATTAGTGAAAGGAGAAAGTCCAGAGGGGTATTGCTAAGCTTTAATGGAGAAAAGGAGCATGTGAGGAGGAGGACCCTGTAAAGGCATCTATCTTAAATAGATACTTTTGCTCAGTATTTACTGAACAGAAGGTAGGCAGGGCCCACAGCTCAGCATCATGGACACGGGGAGGGAGAGGTGAGCACTACTCCCTTCACAAAGAAAGGGTCCTACAAGAGCTTAAGCTCAGGGTGGATAAGGCAATGGGACCTGATGGCATACATCCCAGGGTACTAAGGAGCTAAAGGTGGAACTAGCAGAGCCATTAGCAGAACTGTTTAGTGAGTCTCTGAGCACAGGAGAGGTCCCAGAAGACTGGAGAAGGGTTTATGTGATCCCGCTCCACGAGAGTGGTAGCAGGGAGGAGGAGGGAAACTACAGACCAGTCAGTCTTACCTCAGTAGTGGGCAAGATTATGAGGCACTCCTTAAGGAAAGGATAGTGCAACACCTGGAATCCATAGGAGCACAGGATCCAAGACAGCATGGGTTTACAAAAGGAAGGTCCTGTCAAACTAATCTCATAGATTTCTTTGACTGGGTACCCAGAGTGATAGACCAAGGGGGAGCAGTTGATGTTGCCTACCTTGACTTCAGCAAAGCTTTTGACACTGTTCCACATAGAAGATTGATAAATAAGCTGGGTAGGCTCGGGGTGGGTCAGAAGTTGATCAACTGGGTGGCAAACTGGTTGACGGGCAGAAAACAGAGAGTGGTGGTAAGTGGTATACAGTCAGAAGAGATGCAAGTCACAAGTGTGGTACCTCAGGGATCAGTCCTGGGGCCAGACCTCTTCAACATCTTCATTAGTGACCTTGCAGATGGACTAGAGGGTAAGGCTTGTCTGTTTGCAGATGACACCAAGATCTGCAACAGAGTAGATGATCCAGATGGGGTGGGCAGAATGAGAAGAGATCTGGATAAACTAGCAAAATGGTCAGAAGAGTGGCAACTGGGATTTAACGCAAAGAAGTGCAAAATCATGCACATAGGGAAGAGAAACCCTGAAGCCACCTATAGGCTGGGAGGGGAGTTGCTAGCAGTCACAAAGGAAGAAAGAGACTTGGGCATCATCATCACTGATGACCTGAAATCATCCAAGCAGACCTCTAAAGCAGTAGGTAAGGCTAGGGGTGTTAGGTGTATTAGTAGGAGTATCACAAGTCGTAAGAGGGAGGTAATAATCTCTTTACAAGACACTGGTTAGGCCCCATCTGGAGTACTGCGTGCAGTATTGGAGGCCACACCTTCACAAGGACATTAACCAAATTGAGGCAGTCCAGAGAAGGCAACAAATGGTGCAGGGACTGCATCAGAAGACATATGAGGACAGATTAACAGAGCTCAATATGTATACCCTTGAGCAAAGGAGGAGAGAGGTGATAAGATCGAGGCATTCAAACACCTTAAGGGCATTAACAAGGTGAAAGAGTCTAACATGTTTAAATATAAGAAAAATAGTAGGACAAGAGGACACAGCATGAGATTAGAGGGGGCCGATTAAGGGGGAATGTGAGGAAATTCTTTTTCACAGAAAGGGTGGTGGATGCATGGAATGGCTTACCACAAGAAGTGGTGGCTATGAATACAGTGCAGGGCTTCAAACAGGCATGGGATAGGCATAAGGGAGCAATAAAAATGACTATGAATAGATAGGCCACTGACAGAGCAAAGGTCGATGGCACATTTATAAGGTAGAAAAAGAAATGGGCAGACTGGATGGGCCTTGCGGTCCTTATCTGCCATCAACTTCTATGTTTCTATGTTTCTATGTTTCATTCCAAGTCAAAAATATGGGACTTCAGAGGAGCTGACTTTGATAAGATTGCCAGCAGAGTTAAGCTAGCCCTGGCAAGAAGAAATGCAGGTGAGGGGTACAGGCAAAGTGGGCAAATATTAAGGATGCAATACTTGAAGCAACATCCCATTGTGTTAGAGAGAAGGAAGTGCAAAGAAGAAGGAAACCACTTTGGTTCTCAAAAACAGTAGCAGAAAAGGTTAGAGCCAAAAGGCTGGCCTTCAGGAAATATAAGAGAATGCAGTAGGATGAAGACAGGGAGGCATATCAAACTTCCCTAAGGGAAGCAGAGAAGGCAGTAAGGCAGGCAAAGTCCCAAACCAAGGAAACACTAGCACGAACAGTAAAAGAAAGTGACAAAACTTTCTATAGATGCATTAGTGAAAGGAGAAGGTCCAGAGGGGTTATTGCAAAGATCAAAGGGGATAAGTGTGTGTGTGTGAGGAGAGGACCATGTAAAAGCATCTATCCTAAATAGATACTTCTTCTCAGTATTTACTGAGGAGAAGGTAGGGTAGGGCCCACAGCTCAACAACATGGACACAACGGGAGGGAGGTGTGCACTATTCCCTTCACAAAAGAAAGGGTCCTACAAGAGCTCGCTAAGCTCAGGGTGAACAAGGCAATGGGACCTGATGGCATACATCCCAGGGTACTAAAGGAGCTAAGGGTGGAACTAGCAGAGCCATTATCAGAACTGTTTAGTAAGTCTCTGAGCACAGGAGAGGTCCCAGAAGACTGGAGAAGGGCTCACGTGATCCCGCTCCACAAGATTGGTATCAGGGAGGAGGCAAGGAACTACAGACCAGTCAGTCTTACCTCAGTAGTGGGCAAGATTATGGAGACACTCCTTAAGGAAAGGATAGTGCAACACCTGGAATCCATAGGAGCACAGGAGCCAAGACAGCATGGGTTTACAAAAGGAAGGTCCTGTCAAACTAATCTCATAGATTTCTTTGACTGGGTACCCAGAGTGATAGACCAAGGGGGAGCAGTTGATGTTGCCTACCTTGACTTCAGCAAAGCTTTGACACTGTTCCACATAGAAGATTGATAAATAAGCTGGGTAGGCTGGTGGGTCAGAAGTTGATCAACTGGGTGGCAAACTGGTTGACGGGCAGAAAACAGAGAGTGGTGGTAAGTGGTATACAGTCAGAAGAGATGCAAGTCACAAGTGTGGTACCTCAGGGATCAGTCCTGGGGCCAGACCTCTTCAACATCTTCATTAGTGACCTTGCAGATGGACTAGAGGGTAAGGCTTGTCTGTTTGCAGATGACACCAAGATCTGCAACAGAGTAGATGATCCAGATGGGGTGGGCAGAATGAGAAGAGATCTGGATAAACTAGCAAAATGGTCAGAAGAGTGGCAACTGGGATTTAGCAAAGAAGTGCAAAATCATGCACATAGGAAGAAACCCTGAAGCCACCTATAGGCTGGGGAGTTGCTAGCAGTCACAAAGGAAGAAAGAGACTTGGGCATCATCATCACTGATGACCTGAAATCATCCAAGCAGACCTCTAAAGCAGTAGGTAAGGCTAGGGGGTGTTAGGGTGTATTAGTAGGAGTATCACAAGTTAAAGAGGAGGTAATCACCTCTTTACAAGACACTGGTTAGGCCTCATCTGGAGTACTGCGGCAGCTGGAGGCCACACCTTCACAAGGACATTAACCAAATTGAGGCAGTCCAGAGAAGGCAACAAAATGGTGCAGGGACTGCATCAGAAGACATATATGAGGACAGATTAACAGAGCTCAATATGTATACCCTTGAGCAAAGGAGGGAGAGAGGTGATATGATCGAGGCATTCAAACACCTTAAGGGCATTAACAAGGTGAAAGAGTCTAACATGTTTAAATATAAGAAAAATAGCAGGACAAGAGGACACAGCATGAGATTAGAGGGGCCGATTAGGGGAATGTGAGGAAATTCTTTTTCACAGAAAGGGTGGTGGATGCATGGAATGGCTTACCACAAGAAGTGGTGGCTATGAATACAGTGCAGGGCTTCAAACAGGCATGAGATAGGCATAAGGGAGCAATACAGATAAGTTTGAAAATGTAGGCCATTGACAGAGCAAATGCCGATGGCACATTCATAAGGTAAAAAAAGAAATGGGCAGACTGGATGGGCCTTGTGGTCCTTATCTGCTGTCAGCTTCTATGTTTCTATGCACACAGGGACACAACAATTTCTCTGGTTAATTTGCAGTCAGGAGGACAGTGATTTATTTTCCTAAATACAGTTGTGTATGCAGTCACACAACAATCACTTTGGTTCAATCGCAGTCAGTAGGACAGTGATTTCTTTATTAAATACAGGTGCACACAGTGACACAACAATCACTCTGGTTAAATCACAGTCAAGAACAGTAATTTTTTTTCTTAAGAAAAGCCAGGGCACTTGCCCACTGATTTTGTTCAGAAGACAACTGTGCTGTCTAAACTGCTCCTACCCTCCCTCACACAAGGCACCAAGCCACAACTTCTAACAGAAATCTAAATACTTCAAATAAACAATACAAGATGGATAAAATCAATACAAAATTACTGAAAGGGCACTCACAGTAACAGTTCTAAACAACTTGACCAACAAAATGCTCTTTTATATAATGTTTTTAAATTGTGACTCTATGCTGCAGCACAAGCTCTGCTCTCTATGTCTCTCAAACACATTACACTCACAGAATGACAAAACTAGCTTCTCATTGGCTGTTCAGCAACATGTGACCTCATATCCCATAGTTCATTGCAAACGTCGACTCTTATGCTGAACTTTGATGGCAAAGTTCCATCTTTGCAGATCTGGGACACTTCTGCTGTTGACTGCAACAGGAATTTAATTTTTTGGCTTTGAAATTTTGCAAATCCGCAAAAAAGGCTTCGAAGTCAGACTTCGCAGGGCAGAAAACTTCACAGAATAATTGAAATCCACGAAATTTCATGCAGAGTGAATTTTCCTAACTTCGCACACCTCTATTACCAGCTAAATGAATTTTACATAAAGTGGTTTGTAACTGCCAACAGCAGGGACTTTCACTGCAAAAATGTTTTATTCTACATTATAAAATTGATAGGGCAAATACTGCATCCTGATTGGCTAGCACTTGTACATTAAGACAGCACGATGTATGGGTAAAAAAGGTGCTGGCAATCAAAACACAGCATACTAATAATATCAATGGCTTTTTAAAAAAAATTCCTGATTGCCATTATAAACACGGCTGCCACCCATGTTCACTAAAATAAAATCACCTAGGCTTTAAAAATGAAACTCAATCAAAATAAAAAGAACAAACACATGGGTGAATTCTGTTCTTTTCTTTTATAGCCTCCTCTTTACAGACATACTTTACACACATACTTAAATTTAAAATGAAGTACAGTACTACTCACAGTTTCATTTTTGGGCCTTCTTTTCTGAGCATGCCCCTTCTCCATCTAGCGCTGCTACCTGCCTGCAAGATAAATCTTTGCTTCTTGCAGTGTCCCAGATACAATTGTATACCTGACTTTACTGAGGTCTTAGAAACATAGAAACATAGAAATTGTTGGCAGATAAGGACTGCCTGGCCCATCTAGTCTGCCCGTAAGCCCTTGTACTGGATTACTGCTTCCGACCCACCCACTGCTGTACTTCTATGGTTCCACTATGCCTGTCGCAACCACGCTTGAATCCATCAACTGTGCTCACTCCCACCATCTTCTGAGGCAGACCATTCCATGCATCCACCACCCTCTCTGTGAAGAAGACATTTTTCACATTCCCTCTTAACAACCCACCTTCCAATTTCATGTCATGCCCCCTCGTTCTTGTACTCCTCCTGTATTGGAAAATTTCTCCCATGCAGGAGGAGCACAAGAAGCCTTCTGAGGTGTATCTTTGCATGGGGAGAAGTGAGCATTCAGCCAGTGGAATTTTGCAGAAGTTTGAATTCCTGCATTCATAGTAGGGTTGCTCAGAATCAACTGATTCCAGTTCAACTTTAGGATATAGGTTTTTAGAAACATTTGAATCCTAATTCCATTCCATGTCAAATCCTAAAGGGACCTAACAATCAAATTTAGGATTCGGATTTGAAATCCTAAATGCCTATGTAAAAATAGGTTTCAGGATTCCATTTAGGATTTAGGATTTTGGGACTGCAAATCTGAAAATCAGAAATCTGAAAATAGGGTCAGAATCCAATGAATCCAGTTTTGTTCCATGGATTCTGAGAAACCCTTATTCTAAGAAAACAAAACATTCCATGTATTGAATGTGGGGATAGAAAGATGTTTGACAGCTGGGGAGGAACCACCTTTTAAGTTATTTGTAACAAAATATTTGTTGTATTTAAACAAAAAAGTTGACTTTTTGTTTTTGTTTTTAAATGTCTCTGTTTACCCATTTTATAAGCACAGTAAGACACTTCAAGGTAAGCATTGTGCTGGCACAATTCACTTCTAGGGGCCAAGGCACTCCACTCTGCCTGTGGCATCTCATCTCACTACACCCCTGGGCATACATTGCACCAGCACAATGCACACCCTGTTATGTCTTTCGCTTACATATTTCTCATGGATTATAGACAGCTGGTTTTGGGAATGTCACCTTTGTGTAACACCAAAGGTATTCAGGTGCACTGGACCTGAACCTAGGTTACATATGGCAAAAATATAAGGCACAAACAGAAACGCCAACACCACAGGTAAATGATACATTTAGTCATAAAGACATGTGTGTTTATGACATCATAGTCAGTGGAGGGGGGATGATTATGATGTCACAAGAAGAGGATTATTACTTGAAATGTCAATGAGCAGCAGGAACAGACAAAATTCAAGGGATAAAGTCCAGGGTCTAGCTGTCAGCCTTAAAAATGCTGCAAAATGAAACCAGGCCAACATTCTGCCTGAGGTTTATCTAGGGGCAGGTGTTTACCTGAATCAACTACAGTAGACCCTACAAGCTGTTATAAACTGGCTAAAACCACCATAAATACGTTTTTTTTTAAAGAACTATATGCATAGCTAAATTACAGCTGCAAAAATGCTATAATTTTTCAACCACAATGTGGCAGCATGTACGGACTTGACTGACCTAAAAGGGAAAGGAATTTTGTTTTATCTAACATCGTTCATACACACTGTAATCTAAAGTGCTTTACAATCCATGAGTAGTTGGCATCTACCGCTAGGTGAGAATAGGGAGGTTAAGTGTGATTGAGGTAGGGAGGTTACAGAAAGAGCAGGAAGGTTAAAGCAGCAGTACATGTAAGTGGTAAAACATTTTACCTGTACTTTTTTATTCCATTTGAGATTGCCCCTGTCCTGCTACAATGTGCTTCAGCAATGTTTACATTTGAAATGTGAAAAGGAGCACTCCTTTTAAAGTGGTGTGTACAAGGTTTTCATCAGTATTCTCAGAAGTTTTGTACACCTATTGTCCTTTAAGGTTGGATAACACAGAATGCTGCATGCTAGTTCATTTTATACAATGGGAGTGAGACAAAAATGTACAGATAAATGAAATATTTACATGGCAGTAGGACCTGGACTGATGATAAATCATTTATCATCACAAGAGGTGGGTCATCACCATTTATAAAATGGCAAGAAAAATGTAGAAGTTTCATTGGCTAAGATGTGTCACCTGACCGTGCATTAAATATCAATAAATGCTTGGTCAGGTACAAAATCTAATGTTCCTCCCCCAAAAAAACTACTTAGAGCCATTTTATAAGTGTAGTAAGCCCCACCAGGGTGTGCATCATAGAATTTTATGCACGTCCCATGGGTGTAAAGACACTCCACCATTGGCCTCCTGCCTTACTATACCCCTGGGGCATGCATTAAAATCCTGATAATGCACACCATGTCATGGCTTATTACCCTAGTGGGTCAATTCACCATATGTAGAATGGCGCAAGTCAAAACTGCGCAACAGAGACAGCGTGAGCGGGAATAGCGACAGGGTGTAAAACCGCTAAATGGTCTATGCTTGGTTGTGCACCCTGTCTCTGTTCTCTCACAGAGGATAAGTCCTCTGCTGGGAGTAGGGTACACTGAGCAGCTGCTGTGACTTGATAGGATGAGCCACAGGCAGCAATGGAGGTGGTGTGTCTGTGGACTGTATCGAATCCCAGTCTCAGATGCATGAAATTTTTCTTTATTTCACACTTTGTGAGATTTAAGTGTACAACCCCACCCCCAGAGTTGATTATTTTAGTTGGGAGGGGTTTGGTGGTGTAACCCCCCATAATGGGGGTGCGGGAGGTGGAGCCCCCTGCAAAGCATAGAGAAATGTCGCTGGCAATATATCTCACTGTATTGGCAGCGCGATATATTGCTGCGGCATTGTGTTGTGTGACATTATGACCCTGTGCCACTTATTATATACTTATCACTTGATGCTAATCACAAAGGAGCTCTTAACCAATGGGAGAACAGCTTGAACAATGCCTGGTGGCATCACAATGGCATCTACTGCACTCGAAAAAATAACAGTGAAATCAAACAGAAACAGTTTATTCTTCATTCAAATAAATAATCTGAAAGCTCTACGATTTAAAATACTCTGTGTAAATTGGACACACAATGGCCTCTTGTGGAATATGACATTCATCATCACTTGTGAGGGAGCCGAACTTTCATGACTCAGTTGTGGTTCTACCACTCATGAGTTATGGTCCTGCCCCCTCACTCATATAGATAAATGCATAGTTTAAGCCTGGCTGCTGTGTATCTCATATTCAATCACATGAAAAGGCATGACAAATATTGGTTATTAAAAAACAACATTAGTATTGATGAAAACCTGGACCAAGCCAGACAGCAAACTCGATTTCTCTGTCCACATAGACACCGTCCACATTAAACTCCATCCCAAACTAGGTGCCCTGTTCCACAATAAAAATTGCTTCTTCCCCCAGGTCTGCAGGAAACTAGTAACCAAAATGGTTCTCCTAGCCTTTGATTATCTGGACATAGTCTATGGCATCACCCTCTCCTCCTCAATTACCAGACTGGATATTGCGCAATGCCTTCTGCGGTTTCAACTCTGACTCTTCCCTCCATACCCAGCACTGCTCTCTACCTCGCCTCTCCATCCTTCCCCTGCCATCCTGTTTCCAGGCCCACTATACTGCCTTCCTTGCCAATACTGGTTTGGGTCCCTCCCAGCCTATCTTTTCTTCCCTGCTAGCCCCGCCCCCTATTCCTCCTACACACTGCACTTCAGGATTCCTGCACCTTCTCCATTGCCCACCCTCACTCTTCTGCTGGCCAATCAGCCTTCTCCATTGCCCACCCGCACTCTTCTGCTGGCCAGTCAGCCTCCATTGCCCACCACACTCAACTGCTGGCCAAGCAGCCTTCTCCCATTGCTTCCCCTCCTTCTGCAATCTGCTCCTCTCCCACCCCCGCACCACTCCCTCCTCTCTCCTCTCCTCCTCTCCTCTCCTCTCCTACCTTTAGACTCCCCCTAAGGCAATTTCCTGCACCTCCTGTTCCTGTCAACCCCCTCCCTAACCCCATATCCTCTCTCTCGACCTCATACTTTTCAGTCCCCTAGTTTTTACCTCTTCACCTTTTTTACCCCTACCCCAACCCAGACTGTAGACTTTGTCTCACACACGATTGTTCATTGTTTATTGTGGCATTAAAGTTATTATATTATAGTAGCACATTTACTGTTGCCTCTGTATGCACCCATTGTCTTGTATTGTAATGTAGCGTCTGTTTTTGTGTTATAAGTTGTTCTCCCTACAACGCTTTACCTGGATCACACCTGGAAACGAGCCTAGGCTCAGTGTGCCTTTCCCAGTTACCTATCTTTAAATAAATAAATAAATAAATAACAAAATCTGTGTTGCTCTTATTATTTCAAATATAAACAAGCATTTGTCAATGCAGAATGTTGATTGCGTTGGTGTGTTGAGCTCACTCACTGCCCCTCTGTCACTCGCTCAGTCTGTTTCTCCCAGTGCTGCAGGCTGCTCTTTTGTACTGGGCTCCTGCCTGCGTTGGCACCTTGTTCTGCCCACTAAGAAATCCGCAGCTGTCCCGACAGAGCTGCATTGAGGTGGCTCATTCCCCCTCTCTCACTCACTCATTCTGTTTCTCCTGGCGCTGCAGGCTGCCCTTTTGTATTGAGCTCCTGCCTCTGTTGGTGGCTTTTTCTGCCCACAAAGAAATCTGCAGCAGTCCTGACATAGGTCTGTTGAGCCTGCTGACTCCCCCTCTCTCTCTCACTCATTCCGTTTTTGCGTGCTGCAGGCTGGCCTTTTGTACTGGGCTCCTACCTGTGTTGCCACCTTTTTCTGCCAACAAAGAAATCCACAGCAGTCATGATAGAGCTCCATTGAGCTCGCTCACTTCCCTCTCTCTCCTCATTGTGTTTCTCCTGGTGCTGCAGGCAGCCCTTTGTACTGGGCTCCTGCCTGCATTGGTACCTTTTCTGCCACAAAGAAATCTACAGCTGTCCCGACAGAGCTCGTGAGGTCGCTCACCCCCTGTCTCACTCACTCATTCTGTTTCTCCTGTGTGCAGCCTGCCCTTTGTACTGGGCTTCTGCCTCTGTTGGCGCCTTTTTTCTGCCCACAAAGAAATCTGCAGCAGTCCCAAAGTCTGCTGAGCTCGCTCACCCTCTTCTCTCACTCACTCATTCAGTTTCTGCCGACGCTGCAGGCTGCCCTTTCTATTGGGCTCCTGCCTGTGTTGCTGCCTTCTTCTGCCCACAAAGAAATTTGGCAGTTACAATAGAGTCTGCTGAGCTTGCTCATCCTCCTTTCTCACCGCTTATTCTGGTTTTCCCCGCCACTGCAGGCTGCCATTTTGTACTGGACCCCTGTGTGCATTGCTGCCTTTTTCTGCCAACAAACAAATCTGCAGCAGTCCCAACAGAGCTCTGTTGAGCTCACTCACTCACTCACCCCCCCCACTCGCTCATTCTGTGTCTCCTGCTGCTGCAGGCTGCCCTTATGTACTGGGCTCCTACCTGCATTGGCGGCTTGTTCTGGCCAGAAAGAAATCTGAAGCAGTCCTGACACAGCTCCATTGAGCTCCCTCACTCCCCCTCTCTCACTCACTCATTCCGTTTCTGCCGGTGCTGCAAGCTGGCCTTTTGTACTGGGCTCCTGCCTGCATTGCCGCATTTTCTGTCCACAAAAAAATCCACAGCAGTCACAATAGAGCTCCGCTGAGCTCACTTACTACTGCTCTGTCACTCACTCATTCTGTTTCTCTTGGTGCTGCAGGCTACGCTTTTATACGGGGCTCCTGGCTCCATTGGTACCTTTGTCTGTCCACAAAGAAATCTGCAACTGTCCCGACAGAGCTTTGTTGAGGTCACTCAGTCTCCCTCTGTCACGTGCTCATTCTGTTTCTCCTGGTGCTGCAAGTGGCCCTTTGGTACAGGGCTCCTGCCTGCATTGGCGCCTTTTTCTGCCCACAAAGAAATCCGCAGCAGTCCTGATAGAGCTTCATTGAGCTCACTCAGTCCCCCTGTCTCACTCGCTCATACTGTTTCTCCCACCGCTGCAGGCTGGCCTTTTATACTGGGCCCCTGGCTGCACTGATGCCTTTTTCTGCCCACAAAGAAATCCGCAGCAGTCCTGACAGCACTCGGTGAGTTCGCTCACTCCCTCTCCCTCACTCGCTCTCTCATTCTGTTTCTCCCAGTGCTGCAGGCTGCCCTTTTGTACTGGCCTCTTGCGCTGGGGCTTTTTTATGCCCACAAACAAATCCGGACCAATCCCGACTGAGCTCAGTTGAGCTTGGTCACTCCCCCCTCTCACTCATTCGATCTTAATCTGCCCCAAACACTGATTTCCCACAGCGACCGTGCTATTCTCCGGCAGGAGTGCAAAAACATATTTTAGCCAGGATGTGAAAAATGACAGCTGTACTGCTCATAAGGAGGTGTGAAAAAATGCCACTGTTGAAAATGTGGCGTGAAAATATTACAAATTTGCGAAGTTACAAGGGTGCATGGAAACAGTTGAACATACGCTTGTAACACAGTCATGTTATGGAGTTTTGTCACCAAATTTTCAACATAGGGATTTTAGGACCTCTGCTCATGAACAGTGCCACTGTCATGTTCTTAATCTGTCCCGAACACTGATTTCCCACAGTGACCGCGTTATTCTGTGCCGCAACTGTGAAACCACATTTCAGTCAGGATGTGAAAAATGACAGCTGTACTGCTCATAAGGAGGTGTGAAAAAATGCCACTGTTGAAAATCTGGCATGACAATATTACAAATCTCATGGTTAGCAGGTGTGTGGAAAGTGTGCAATGCACACTTGTAACATACAGTCATTTGATGGGCTATCATCACCAAATTTTCAACATAGGCATTTTAGGATCTCTGCTCATGAACAGTATCACTGTCATTTTGTTAATCTTCTCGGACAGTGATTTTCCACAGCAACCACTCTATTCTGTGCTGGAAGTGCGAAAACACATTTTGGCCAGGATGGGAAAATGACAGCTCCACTGTTCATAAGTAGGTGTGGGAAAATGGCAATGTTGAAAATCTGGAGTGAAAATATTATAAACTCGCAAAGTTACGAGCATGCGTGCAAACTGCGCAACGCACGCTCGTAACACAGTCATTTTACAGAGTATCGTTACTAAATTTTCAACATAGGCATTTTAGGACCTCTACTTATGAACAGTGTCACTGTCATTTTCTTAATCTGTCCTGAACACTGATTTCCCACAGCGACCGTGCTATTCTGCACCAGAAGTGTGAAACCACATTTCCACCAGGATGTGAACAATGACAGCTGTACTTTTCACAAGGAGGTGTGAAAAAATGCCAGTGTTGAAAATCTGGAGTGAAAATATTGCAATTGACTGGTTACGAGCGTATGAGCAACTGCGCATAATATCATTAGAACAGTCATTTGATGACATCTAAATTTACAACATAGTTTTTTTGAGAACCCACCTCATGAACACTGCACTGTTGTTTGTTAATCAGCCCCAAAGGTGATTCCACGCAGTGACCGCAAAATCACCTTCGGGCTGATTAACACCATGACAGTTCAAGAATTCATGAGGAGGGGTCCCAAAACTCCCATGTTGAAAATTTGGTGCCAAAATTCAAAAATGACTGAGATATGCATTAAAGTTGGAAACCCCCATTTATTCCATTATACAGCTTACGGCATTTCCTCAGTTTGCAGTCGGCTTTGAAGAGTGCAGAGCGTGTTCCTAGTCCGAAGATCTCATCACGCCCGAGCTCCAGAGGTAAGTATGGGGTGGGGGGTGTGTGGGGAAGCAGGTGCACAGTGGGTGGGCACGGTTGCTGGACAGGGGCCAGGAGACCACCGAGGACAGTTTCCTTTTACAGAGTTAAAAAACAAAAAACAACATTGCGGACAGTTTTTATTTCACAGGGGCATGTGGCATGCTAGGGTGGCTCTCGCATGCCAATGAAGTCTTGATTTTTTTGGGGGCCTGTAGCTAATTGGGCACCCCTGTCGCATACAAGAAAGGGGTTGCTACATTATAGAAACATAGAGGTTGACAGCAGATAAGGACCGCAAGGCCCATCCAGTCTGCCCATTTCTTTTCTACCTTATAAATGTGTCATCGGCCTGTGCTCTGTCAGTGGCCTATCTATTCATACTCATCCGTATTGCTCCCTTATGCCTACTGTATCCCATGCCTGTTTTAAGCCCTGCACTGTATTCATAGCCACCACTTCCTGAGGTAGGACATTCCATGCATCCACCACGCTTCTGTGAAAAGAATTTCCCATTCCCCTTAATTGGCCTACCTCTAATCTCATGCTGTGTCCTCTTGTCCTGCT
Organism: Neoceratodus forsteri; assembly: GCA_016271365.2. Classification (NCBI taxonomy): domain Eukaryota; kingdom Metazoa; phylum Chordata; order Ceratodontiformes; family Ceratodontidae; genus Neoceratodus; species Neoceratodus forsteri. The sequence goes on along the minus strand of CM028132.1, from coordinate 413,551,322 downwards.
ATTTTTCTTATATTTAAACATGTTAGACTCCTACACCTTGTTAATGCCCTTAAGGTGTTTGAATGTTTCAATCATTTCACCTCTCTCCCTTCTTTGCTCAAGGGTATACATATTGAGCTCCATTAATCTGTCCTCATATGTCTTCTGATGCAGACCTGCACCATTTTGTTGCCCTTCTCTGACTGCCTCAATTTGGTTAATGTCCTTGTGAAGGTGTGGCCTAGTACTGCATGCAGTACTCCAGATGGGGCCTAACCAGTGTCTTGTAAAGAGGGATTATTACCTCCTCTTACGACTTGTGATACCCTACTAATACACCCTAACATTCCCTAGTCTTACCTACTGCTTTAGAGGTCTGCTTGATGATTTCAGGTCATCGGTGATGATGATGATGCCCAAGTCTCTTTCTTCCTTTGTGACTGCCAACAATTCCCCTCCCAGCCTATAGGTGGCTTCAGGGTTTCTCTTCCCAATGTGCATGATCTTGCACTTCTTTGCATTAAATCCCAGTTGCCACTCTTCTGACCATTTTGCTAGTTTATCCAGATCTCTTCTCATTCTGCCCACCCCATCTGGTCATCTACTCTGTTACAGATCTTGGTGTCATCTGCAAACAGACAAGTCTTACCCTCTAGTCCATCTGCAATGTCACTAATGAAGATATTGAAGAGGACTGGCCCCAGGACTGATCCCTGAGGTACCCCACTTGTGACTTGCATCTCTTCTGACTGTATACCATTTACCACCACTCTCTGTTTTCTGCCCTCAACCAGTTTGCCACCCAGTTGACCAACTTGATCCACCTCGAGCCTACCCAGCTTATTAATCAATCTTCTATGTGGAACAGTGTCGAAAGCTTTGCTGAAGTCAAGGTAGGCGACATCAACTGCTCCTTGGTCCACCACTTGTTACCCAGTCAAAGAAATCTTTGAGATTATTTTGACAGGACCTTCCTTTGTAAACCCATGCTGCTTTGGATGCTGTGCCCCATGGATTCCAGGTGTTGCACTATCCTTTCCTTAAGGAGTGCCTCCTTAATCTTGCCCACTACTGAGGTAAGACTGACTGGTCTATAGTTCCCTGCCTCCTCCCTGCTACCACTCTTGTGGAGCGGGATCACATGAGCCCTTCTCCAGTCTTCTGGGACCTCTCCTGTGCTCAGAGACTCACTAAACAGTTCTGCTAATGGCTCTGCTAGTTCCACCCTTAGCTCCTTAAGTACCCTGGGATGTATGCCATCAGGTTCCATTGCCTTGTCCACCCTGAGCTTATAGAGCTCTTGTAGGACCTTTCTTTGTGAAGGGAGTAGTGCTTACTTCCTCCCCACTGTGTCCATGGTGCTGAGCTGTGGGCCCTGCCTACCTTCTCTTCGATAGTAATACCGAGCAAAAGTATCTATTTAGGATAGATACTTTACAGGTCCTCCTCCTCACATGCCCCCTTTTCTCCTTTGAGCTTAGCAATACCCCCTCTGGACTTTCTTCTTTCACTAATGTATCTATAGAAAGTCTTGTCTGGCCCGCCAGCGCAGTGGTTGGATTTCCGCTTGCGACACCAGCGACCCGGGTTCGGGAATGAGCACGGGTCGCTAGAGGGCCGGTCGGGGGGAGAAGGATTGAGCATCCCATGGACAGCTCTCCTTCTACGGGGAGGAGGGTAGGGGACCGGTCCGGCACCTGCTGGCTCCTAGTGGAGGCTGGGAGTATCACAGGATGCACAGCCCAAATGCCAACTGGAGGAGGAGCGGACGTCGGCGCATGCTGTGACATCACTATGCTGCCACCAACAGGAAAAAAAAAATGGAAAAATTGCTTGCTGGCCACCAGATGACAGCTCTCCATTCTCTGAGTGCCTCCAGGCCTTCCCAGGGACTCCTGCTCCTCAGCAGCGTCCCCGGGCCCTAGTAGTGAGTGTACTGGGGTCATCCCCTCTCCCCTGGTGCCTTCCCCCTTGGAGAAGGGGGACCCACCCGGTGAAGGGATACACCGGGATATCCCGGGGTTCGGCTGCCATATGAGGACCAGAGGAGGGCTGGGTAAGGACAGTGGGGCTGAGGGAGCCTGTGGAGTCTCGAAGGAGTGGGGACCAGCGGGCAGGAGGGTGGGAAAAAAAGAAAGCCTTGTCACCTTCTTTTACTGTTCATGCTAGTGTTTCCTCAGTTTGGGACTTTACCTGCCTTACTGCCTTCCCTGCTTCCCTTAGGGCAGTTTGTATGCCTCCCTATCTTTATCTCGCTGTGTTCCTTATATTTTCTGAATGCCAGCCTTTTGGCTCTGACCTTTTCTGCTACTGTATTTGAGAACCAAAGTGGTTTCCTTCTTCTTTTGCACTTCCTTTTCTGTCTAACACAATGGGATGTTGCTTCAAGTATTGCATCCTTAATGCTTACCCACTTTGCCTGTACCTCCTCACCTGTGTTGCTTTTTGCCAGGGCTAGCTTAACTCTGTTGGTCATCTTATCAAAGTCAGCTACTCTGAAGTCCCATATTTTTGCCTTGAAATAGGATTATTTGGATGTAGTGACCAAATTGAACCATACCATGTGATGGTCACTGGCCCCCAGGTGACCTTCTACCTGGAGATCTGTGATCCCTTCCCTGTTAGTCAGTACTAGATCTAGGATAGCCCTGTCTCTTGTGGGTTGTTGTACCAGTTGTTTGAGGCCTTCCCTCTGCAAGGAATCCACCATGTGTCTAGTTCTGGCAGATGTTCCTGGTGGTATTGACCAATCTGTATCCGGCATGTTGAAGTCTCCCATTATCAGAACCTCCCCTTTAGCTGTCATGTTTTGTATGCCGATGGGGATTGGGCACCCCGTCAGCAGAGAATATCGTGGGGAGGAGGTTTATAATACCGACGGGATTGGGCTCCCAGTCAGCAACAGAAGAGCTGTCAGGGCAGGGAAGCCGACAGGCATTGGGGCCTCACGGGCAAGTAAACATGGTAGTTGTTTCAGAACACGCAAGGCAAACTGCCACCATGTTCACAAACAATATCACTCTGTAAAGATCCCACCCTGCAATGACGGGTCACTCCCTCATTGCAGCGGATGGCTTACACTGCAATGACGAGGCGGCCCCTGATTGCAGCGGCTAAATTGTCACAAGTTGGAGGCAAGGTTCCAAACTAGTGTCAGCTGCAATGTGCCTTGGCATTGGGGGAAGCGGGTCAAGTCTTTGCAGGCTGTGGGGGCACTCGCCACAACAGTGCCGCGCTTCCACAACCTGCTTCTGAGAAAGCTGTCCCAATGTTTCTTGCACTGTGCACAATCAACATAAAAATGGCACCAATGCAAACTCAAAATGGGGAAAGGGGCATCATACAAGACAAGAGAAAAGGGATACTCTAAAATAGAATAAACAGGTATAAGTCAATGTTTTCACTGCTAACATGTATTGCTGCTTTAAATAGAGAGAGAAAGAGCCAGAGAGAGACAGACAGACAGAGAGAGAGGGAGAGATGGAAGTTAAATGACCTGCTCAAAGCCACACAACAAATAGGGGATTCTGGTGAGATTTAATCCTTGACCCCAAGGTTTGGAACTCTGTGCTGTAGCCACTAAGCTGCAATTTGCAGCCTTCACTGCAGCCAAGCCCCATGTTTTGATTCAAATTCTACTATAAAATTAACAGGGAGAAGACCACAGAGAATGTCAAATGGAATTATCTAAAAATCTTTTACAAGGTTTTCCCTGTTGTGTCAGTAGGTCCTCAAAAACAAAAATAAAAATACTTCTAAATATTTATTTCAGGTCCTTGAAATTAAACATTCAAACAATTCCATAAGTTAATTTGTTAAAAGTCTTATCCCCGTAGGGTGGCAATGGGTGCAGCCTTATCAGAGCCTGAGCATATTACTGGGATTGGAAAATGTGCACCCACCCAAATTTCTGACATTTGATGAATAGGAAGCAGGTATCAGGATGTTCTCTAACGTGCTAAACAGCAATCAGGAAATGTATTGCTCAGAGGAAAGGAATGGCCGGCTCTACTAACAGCGGTTGGATAGGGGTGTCAGTGCCTGCCAAGTGAATACCAGCATGGTGAATCAGACTCCAGTGATTCACTGACATAAAGGCCAGGCTTCCCGCGCAAAACAGAAGAACCAATCCTGATCACCCAGTTCTCAAGTCTACAGAGCTCCAACACTTCAAAAAAAAAGTTTATTGAACTTTTTTTTTATATCTATATAGTGTTTCCTCATCCCCTGTGGTCATTTTCCTCATAATGTTTGTTTCCTTTTCTTTTTCATAGTTTCCTCCTGTGAGATGTATTTGAGACTGAGTAACTCCACTTTACACTCCATTAGTTATGTTTTCAGTGTTAGGGTAGTCACATCCAGCTGCATGATGCAGAACACATTTTGCTCCTTAAAATGTTGGTGATAAACTTTGATACAATAGTACCCAGTGTCAGGTTCCTTCTGGCACATCGTGGTCAATCAGGATTGTCAGTCAGTGATGAGCTGGCAAGAATAGATAGCACCATTATTTGTTAATTGCTTACTTACCTAGTGTTTCCAAAGGTTATGATTAGTCATCCCTGAGGGAATCATGAAAGTAGTGTCACAAGATCTCGTTAGGTTTGGGAAGCCTGACACTGGACACCACTGTATGGTGAAGATGGTATAATTTTCACAGAATTCTGGAAGTCCTGCATGGGGGGTGCTATTTAATTGCAAACCTAAGTTTTGTACAAGTTCGCTGGGTGGATACAATTCAGAATTATGTTTAAAAGAAGAGAGATATGATATATTCACACTTTCCCACAGAGGCAAGTTTATTTATTTATTTAATAAATTAATTAAAATTGAAATAGTCTAAACACTCAGTGCCACATCAAGGCAACTTCTGCAGCTGAGTCCTAGCTCTACCTGCCCAAGGACCTTCTGCTCAAATAAACAAAAACCTGAATTCATGGGACCAAACACTCCTGAAGTAGTTTCTTGATTTGCATTCAGAATCTGAATCTTCCGACCCTGGTGAAACTTTTGATTTCACAAGGGTTTTATTCCATGGCACATGTTTCTCTGTAGTTCTTTTTTGTGGTTTTGAAAATACACCACAGTGACAGTAGCATGCCGGGAGTTGCCAGGTCGCAGCATGAAGTCCTGCACAGTCATTTTCTGCATTTGGTAAGACTGACTACTTTGCTTTAGTTCAGCAAGCCATTAACCCAGCGTACTCCTGTCAACAATGCTGGGGCCGTTTCTTTGCAAACTTCTGTTGAATGCCAGGCCCTGTCTTTTCACAGGGACTTGCCCAAGTTATACCACACACTCATGAAATCTCCCTATTACCTATTTCAAGAGGATTTCTACCTTACTACAATTCCCTCTGGTCAAAGTAGACTAGTGCAACCTGGGTAATATTACAAATTATAAAAAGGGCAGGTGAAAGAGTTTCAACATTATTAGGCCTGTGTTAATCTTTTAGGTCTGTTTATTTGGCCAGTGTGTTGCATCTGCTGCTGTGCCACGCTGTTTTCAGACTGCCGAACAATCCTGCCATGTGTTTACACGGCCGCCTCTCTTGGCGACGATGCAAGCCACGCTGGAGTGGAGTCATCGGTCTCTGAGCAGTTGGAAATTCAGTGATGTCAGTGGTGATGGGCTGATGGTACGTTGTCTGCTGAGATCGCTTCCTCCAGCTGCCATGCCTTACTCTTAAACAAGAGCTTCTGATCCCCTTTGTGCTGCTTGGTGTGCTGGTTGGTGACCGTGCTTGTTCATCAGTTCTATGTTTTAGTGCATTGTCAAATTATGAGAAACCCTTCTGCCTAGTGGATGAGCACCTGCATGGAGAATAAAGAAGACTCTGCTTCACAGTGGTTGATTGGGCCTGTTTCAGCATTGTGTGATACTGCCCTTAATACATCAGTAAGTTGCTGCTGGCTATGGGTATACTACAGGCAAATGCTGCTGTTGGGGGAAATTTGTGGGGACGTCTGGTGATTGCCCTAATCTGCTGCCACTTTCAGCATACTGTATTGAACACATAAGCAAGTTGCTGGTGGCAGTGGTGGTGGGGTATATGACAGGCAAATGCTGCTGTTGGGGAAAGTCTGTGGGTTGCATTATGAGTTAACCTGCTGCCATGCTGGGGGTGTTCAGAGGATGCGGTTTAACCAAAAGGCACTGCTGTTTGGGGAAGTCTGTGGGTAGCCCTAATCCCCAGGCCACTGGGTAGTTGTTTAGTGAATATGCCAACCTACTGGCTGCAGGGGCAGTGGGATTCTGAGGGTGCAGGTCAACAGTAAGTAACTGCTGTTGGTGGAAGTATGGGGGTTGTCCTAACCTCAGACCACAGGGTAAAATGTTTTGCTGGGGGACCTATGAATGGGGAAAAAAAACCTGCTTCCTCAAGAGGGAGAGGTGTTCAGAGGTTGCAGTTTAACAGCATCCCCCTACCGGAGGCAACCAGGCAATGGAAGGAGTCACCTTCCCCCATCTAAGCCGGAGGCATCTAAGTGAGAGTCACCCACCCTGCCTTGGTCAGTCAGCTACCAATGTCTTGAGCTTGGGTTTGCTGCGTATTCAGTTGGCTGTGCAGCTGCTGCTGCTAAGCAGAACCACAGTAAAACACCCGTCATGGCCTAACACTGGCTCAGAGGTTGGATGGCAGCCCGCTCCCCCTCAGACTCTTCATCGGTGACTGGGAACTTTCACAATGTCCTGTGGCAGAGGATGATGGAGCAACTGCTGGGGGGTGTCTGTGGGTCAACCCAATTCCTAAAAAGCAGCTATTGGTCTCCTCGGTGGAGTGGTGGTGTCTGGTGTGTCTTGGGTTTGCAGGGGCTTCTGCGGGCAGGGAGACTCAAGGCAGGGCCTCGTGACCTCCATTGCTCCTCTCGGGAGTGAGGTTGGTCTCTGGTGTGTCTGGGTTCTGGGCTTCTGCCACAGGCAGGGAGGAGCCGGGACAGGCCTCTTGCTAATTCCAGTCTCTTGAGAGGTGGTGGTCTCTTTGTGTCTCTGGTTGGGGCATCTGCAGGCAGGGAAGGCTTGGGCAGGCCCTCATGACCTCCGGTCTCCTCGGGAGGTAGGTGGTGGTCTGGTGTGTCTCAGGTTTTGAGGCTTCTGGTCAGGGAGGGTTCAGGCATTCCCCCTGCACGTGGCCCCTTCAGGAGGCGGTGGCCTCTGGTGTGTTCTGGTTCGGGGCTTCTGTGGGCAGACAGGATCTGGCAGGCACTGCCACCTCCTGTCTCCCTCGGGTGGAGGGGGTGGTCTCTGGTGTGTCTCAGGTTTGGGGCTTTTGCAGGCAGGGAGGGCCTGGGCCAGCCCTGGTGACCTCTGGTCTCAGGCTCAGGGGCTGGACTCTGCTGTGTCTGGGTTCAGGCATCTACGGGCAGGAGGGCTTTACAGGTCCGTGAGCTCTTGGGTGTCTCCCCTGAGGAGGCGGGTGGTCTCTGGTGTGTCTCGGGTTCGGGTACTGCTGGGCAGGAGGCTTCAGGGCAGGCTCTTATGACCAGTCTCCTCGGGAGGGAGGTAGGGTCACTGGTGTGTCTCGGTTTGGGGCTTCTGCTGGCAGGGGGAGGGAGCTTTGTGGCAGCCGCCAGCGACCTTATGTCTCCACCGGGGAGGGGTGGTCTCTGGTGCATCTCGGGATCGAGGAGGCTTCTGGCAGGTAGGGTTCAGAGCAGGCCATCATTGACCTTGGTCTCCTCGGGTGGGCGGTGGTCTCTGGTGTGTCTCGGGTTCCAGGGCTTCTGCTGGCAGCAAGGGCCACAGTGGTAGGCCCTTGCCTCCTCTCTCCTGGGGAGGGTGCCCTCTGGTGTGTCTTTCGGGTTCCGACTTCTGCAGGCAGGGGAGGAGCTTCAGGGGCGAGCCCTCTCGACCTCCCGCCTCCTCGGGGAGGGGTGGTCCCTTTTGTGTCTCAGGTTCTGAGGCTTCTATGGGCAGGAGGAGCTTCAGGGCAGGCCCTCAAAAGATTTCAGTCTCCTTGGGGTGGGGGCTGGTCTCTTTTTTCTGTCTCGGGTTCTGGGCTTCTGCTTGCGGGAGAAGGCTTGGGGCAGACTCTTGCGACCTCCAATCTCCTCAGGGAGAGGTGGTTTCTGGTGTGTCTACGGTTTCATGGCTTCTGCGGGCAGGGGGCTTTGGGCAGTCCCTGCAGCGACCTCCGGTGTCCTAGGGGAGGTCTCTGGTGTGTCTCGGGTTCGGGGCCTCAGCAGGCAGGGAGGGCTTTGGGGTAGGCCCTCGCGATTCTGATCTTTCTGGGAGGGTGGTGGTCTCTTTTGTGCCCGAGTTCTGGCCTCTGCGGGCAGGGAAGGCTTGGCAGACCTCGCGACCTTTGCCTCCCCCCGGGGCTGGGGTGGCTCTGGTGTGTCACAGGTTCCGGCTTCCGCATGCAGGGAGGGCCTCGGGCAGGCCTCATGACCTATGGTCTCCTCCTCGGGGAGGGTTGTCTCTAGTGTGTCTCAGTTCGGGACTCTGAGGGCAGGGAGGGCTTTGGGGCAGGCTCTTGTGACTTCCAGTCCCTGGGGAGGGGTGCGTACCTGGTGTCTCGGGTTCAGGACTTCTGCAGGTCAGGGTGGCGTCAGGCAGGACACTGTGACCTCCGGGTCTCTCGGGAGGTGGTGGTCTCGGTGAGTTCTCTTGTCGTTGGGGCTTTTATGGCAGAAAGGTTCTTAGGGGCATGCCCTCACACGTCCGGTCTCTCCTCGGTTGAGCGAGGTGGTCTCTGGTGTGTCTCAGGTTTGGGCTTTCTCCTTGGCAGGGGAGGGGCTTGGGGCCATCGCTGACTTCTGTCTCCTCGGGAGTGGGTGGTCTCTGGTCTGTCTCGCTTGGGGCTTCTGCATGTAGGGAGGGCTTCAGGGCAGGCCCTCTCGCGACCTCTGGTCTCGTCAGGTGAGGGGGGGTGTTCTCGGGTGTGTCTCGTGTTCAAGGCCTCTACAGGCAGAGAGGGATTCAGTGCAGGCCCTCGCGACCTCCAGTCTCCTCGGGGGAGGGGGGTGGTTTCTGGTGTGTCTCGGGTTCGGGGCTTCTGCTGGCAGGAGGGGCTTAGGACAGGCCCTCACACCTCCAGGTTCTCGGGAGGGGGTGGTCTCTTGTGTCCTCGGGTCTGGGCTTCTACTTTGCAGGGAAGGCCTGGGCAGGCCCTCACGACTTCCGGTCTCCTGGGGGGAAGGTGGTGGTCACTCGTGTGTCTCGGGTTTGGGGCTTCTGAAGGCAGGTCGGGCTTTGGGGCAGGTCCTCGTGACCTGTGGTCTCCTCGGGGTGGGTGGTTGGTCTCTGGTGTGTCTTGGGTTCGGGGCTTCTGCGGGCAAGGAGGGCTTCAGATCAGGCCCTCGTGACCTCTGGTCTCCACGGGGGACGGGGCTGGTCTCTAGTGCGTGTCAGGTTCGGGTCTTCTGCTGGCAGGGAGGGTTTCAGGGCAGGCCCTTGTGACCTCTGGACTCCTCAGGAGAGGGGGTGGTCTCTGGTGTGTCTCGGGTTCGGGGCTTTTGCGGGCAAGGAGGGCTTCAGGGCAGGGCCTCGCGAACTTCCTCGGCCCCCGGGAGGGGTGGGTGTCTGGTGTGTCTCGGTTCGGCGCTTCTAAGTGGCAGGGAGGGCTTCAAGGCAGGGGCCTCATGACCTCCGGTCCCATCGGGAGGGGTGGTCTCTGGTGTGTCTCTGGGTTCTGGGTTTCTATGGCAGGGAGGGCTCTCCGGACAGGCCCTGCTAATTCCAGCCCTTTCGGGGAGGTGGTGGCCCTTTGTGTCTCTGGTTTGGGGCTTCTGCAGGCAGGAAGGCTTGGCAGGCCTCGTGACCTCCGGTCTCCTCGGGGGAAGGGGGTGGTCTCTGGTGTGTCTCAGGTTTGAGGCTTCTGCGGCAGGGAGGGGTTCAGGGCATTCCCTCGCGACCTCCGGTCTCTTCAGGAGGGGCGGTGGTCTCTGGTGTGTCTCGGGTTCGGGGCTTCTGCAGGCAGGGAGGGCTTTGGGCAGGCCCTCGTGACCTCCGGTCTCCTCAGTGGAGGGGGTGGTCTCTGGTGTGTCTGGGGTTTGGGGCTTCTACGGGCAGGGAGGGCATCAGGGCAGGGCCTCGTGACCTCTGGTCTCCTCAGGGGAGAGAGGTGGTCTCTGGTGTGTCTCAGTTTCAGGGCTTCTGTGGGCATGGAGGGCTTCAGGGCAGGCCCTTCTGACCTACGGTTACCTCGGGGGAGGGAGGTGGTCTCTGGTGTGTCTCGGGTTCGGGGCTTCTTCAGGCAGGGAGGGCTTCAGGGCAGGTCCTCGCGGACCTCCGTATCCTCGGGAGGGAGGTGGTTCTGGTGTGTGTCCTGGGTCTGGGGCTTCAGCGAGCAGGGAGGGTTTCAGGCATGCACTTTCAACCTTATGTCTCCTTGGGGGTCTCTGGTGTGTCTCTGTCTGGGCTTCTACCGAAGGGATGGCTTCAGGGCAGGGCCTCTCAACCCTCCGGGTCTCTGGGGAGGGGTGGCCCTGGTGTGTCTCGGATTCGGGGCTCTTGGCGGGCAGGAGGGCTTCCAGGGTAGCCCTGAATTTTGCCTCCTGGGGAGGGAGGTTGCTCTGGTGTGTCTCGGGTCTGGGGGCTTCAACCGAGCAGGAGAGCTTCAGGGCAGGCTCCTCGCAACCTCCGTCCCCGGGCAGGGGGTGGTCTCTGTGTGTCTCGGGTTTGGGGCTTCTATGGCAGGGAGGGCTTCTGGGAGGCCTCTCGCACTTCCAGTTCCCTTCGGGAGGGGGTGGCCCTTTTGTGTCTCGGGTTTGGGGCTTCATGCGGCAGGAAAGGCTTTAGCAGGCCCGCTGACCCTTGGTCTCCTCGGGAGGGGGTAGTCCTCTGTGTCACAGGTTCTGTACTTCTGCTGCAGGAGGGCTTGGGTGCCGCACAGCTCCACTGGTCTCCCCTCGGGGAAGGGGTGGTCTCTGGTCTGTCTCGCTTAGCTTCTGCATGTAGGGAGGGCTTTCAGGGTAGGCTCTTCCTGTACTTCTGGTCTCGCCAGGCAGTGAGGGGGTGTTCCTCGGTGTGTCTCGTGTTCCATGCTCTCTGCAGGCAGGAGGGATTCAGGCAGGCCCTCATGACCTCCAGTCTCCCTCGGGAGGGGTGGTTTGTGTGTCTCGGTCGGGGCTTCTATGGCAGGAGGGGCTTAGGGATTGGCCCTCAGCACCTCCGGTCTCCTGGGAGGGGTGGTCTCCTTTGTGTCTCGGGTTCGGGGTTTCTACTTCTTGCAGGGAAGGGCTTCGGGCAGGCCCTCAGACTTCCGGTCTCCTGGGGGAGGTGGTGGTCACTCGTGTGTCTCGGGTTTGGGGGCTCTGCAGGCAGGTCGGGCTTGGCAGGGTCCTCGTGACCCTGTGGTCTCCCTGGGTGGGTGGTTGGTCTCTGGTGTGTCTTGGGTTGGCTTCTCATGGGCAAGGGAGGGCTTCTGAGATCAGGCCTCGTGACCTCGGGTCTCCACGGGGACGGGCTGGTCTTGTGCGCGGCCAGGTTCGGTCTTCTGCTGGCAGGGAGGGTTTCCAGGGCAGGCCCCTTGTGGACCTCTGGACTCCCTAGAAGAGGGGTATCCTGGTGTGTCTCCGGGTTCGGGGCTTTTATGGGCAAGGAGGGCTTCAGGCAGGTCCTCGCAACTTCCGGTCCCTCGGGAGGTGGTGTCTGTGTGTCTGGTTCGGGGCTTCAGTGGCAGGAGTGGGCTTCAAGGCAGGGCCTCATGACCTCCGGCCCCATCGGGAGGGGTGGTCTCTGGGTGTCTCGGTTCTGGCTTTCTATGGAGGGGAGGGCTTCGGGACAGGCCCTCGCAATCTCCCAGTCTCTTCTGGGAGGTGGTGGCTCCTTTGTGTCTCTGGTCTGGGGCTTCTGCAGGCAGGGAAGGCTTGAGGCAGGCCCTCGTGACCTCCTCGGTCTCCCCGGGGAGGGGGTGGTCTCTGTGTGTCTCAGGTTTGAGGCTTCTGCGGCAGGGAGGGGTTCAGGGCATTCTCGCGACTCCGACCCCTTCCAGGAGGGGCGTGTGGTCTCGTGTGTCTCTGGTTCGGGCTTTGCAGGCAGGAGGGCTTTGGGTAGGCTCCTCGCCTCCGGGTCTCCCAGTGGGAGGGGGTGGTCTCTGTGTGTCTGGGGTTTGGGGCTTCATGGGCAGGGAGGGCATCAGGGCAGGGCCCGTGACCTCTGGTCTCCCCAGGGAGAGAGGTGGTCTCTGTGTGTCTCAGTTTCAGGGCTTCTGTGGCATGGAGGGCTTCAGGGCAGGCCCTCTGACTCCACGGGTTACCCTCGGGGAGGGAGGTGGTCTCTGTGTGTCTCGGTCTGGGGCTTCTTCAGGCAGGGAGGGCTTGGCAGGTCCTCGCGACCTCCGGTCTCCTCGGGGGAGGGAGGTGGTCTCTGGTGTGTCTCGGGTCTGGGGCTTCAGCGAGCAGGGAGGGTTTCAGGGCATGCACTTTCAACCTTATGTCTCCTTGGGGGGGGTCTCTGGTGTGTCTCGGGTTCGGGGCTTCTACCGGAAGGGATGGCTTCAGGGCAGGGCCTCTCAACCTCCGGTCTCCTCTGGGGAGGGGTGGTCCTGGTGTGTCTCGGATCTGGGCCTCTGGTCGGGCAGGGGAGGCCTGCGGCAGGGCTCCCGTGAATCTGCCTCCTGGGGAGGGAGGTTGTCTCTGGTGTGTCTCGGTCTGGGGCTTCAACCGAGCAGGAGAGCTTCAGGGCAGGCCTCCTCGGGCCTCCGGTCTCCCCGGGGGGCAGGGGGGGTGGTCTCTGGTGTGTCTGGTTTTGGGGCTTCTGGCAGGAGGGCTTCGGGAAGGCCCTCGCTAATTCCAGTCTCCTTCGGGAGGGGGTGGTCTCTTTTGTGTCTCTGGTTTGGGGCTTCGTGCAGGAAAGGCTTTGGCAGGCCCTCGTGACCTCTGGTCTCCTCGGGGAGGGGGGTGGTCTCTGGTGTGTCACGGGTTCGGTACTTCTGCATGCAGGGAGGGCTTCGGAGCAGGCCCTCGCGACTTATGGTCTCCTCGGGGGAGGGGGTGCTCTCTGGTGTGTCTCCAGTTCGGGACTTCAGTGGGTAGGGAGGGTTTCGGGGCAGGCCCTCATGACCGCTGGTCCCCTTGTGGGGGTGGTCTCTGGTGGGTTTTGGGTTCGGGGCATCTGTGGGCAAGGAGGGCTTCTGGGCAGGCCCTCACTATTTCCGGTCTCCTTGGGGGAGGGCCAGTCTCTGGTGCATCTCGGGATCGTGGCTTCTGCCGGCAGCGAAGGTTTCAGGGCAGGCCCTCGTGACCTCTGGTCTCCTCGGGGAGGTGGTGGTCTCTGGTGTGTCTCAGGTTCAGGGCTTGCTTGCTGGAAGGGCCCTGGGTAGGCCTTGCACCTTGCCTCCTCGGGAGAGGGGTGGCCTCTGGTGTGTCTCAGGTTCTGGGCTTCTGCGGCAGGTAGGGCTTCAGGGCAGGGCCTTGCGACCTCTTTCTCCTCGGGAGGGGTGGTCTCTTGGTGTCTGGTGTCTGGGCTCATGGGCAGGGAGGGCTTGGAGTCTGGCCCTCACTACCTATGGTGTCCGGGGAGGGAGTGGTCTCTGTGTGTCTTGGGTCTGGGCATCTGTGGGCAGGGAGGGCTTCCGGGCAGGCCCTCATGAATTCCAGTCTCCCTCGGGAGGGTGGTGGTCTCTTTGTGTCTTGGGTCTGGGCTTCTGCTTAGAGAAGGCTTGAGACAGGCTGCCTGACCCTCCGGCCCCTCGGGAAGGGGTGGTCTCTGGGTGTGTCTCAGGTTGGGGTACCTGTGGGCAGGGAGGGCTTCAGGGCAGGCCTCATGAATTCTGCCTCTCGGGTAGGGGGTGGCTCTTTTGTGCCTCAGGTTTCGGGCATCTGTGGGCAGGGAGGGCTTAGGCAGGCCCTCGTGACTTCTCCCTCTCCGGGAGGGGGTGGTCTCTGGTGTGTCACAGGTTCAGGGCTTCTGTGCAGGGAGGGCTTGGGGGCAAGCCCTTGTGACCTATGGTCTCCCTCGGGAGGGTGGTCTCTGCGTGGACTCCGGGTCTGGGCTTCCATGCATTGAGGGCTTTGGGGCAGGCCTTTTGACCTCCAGTCCCCCGGGGAGGTGGATTGTCTCTGTGTCTAGGGTTTCGGGGCTTCTTGCAGGCAGGGAGGGCTTCACTGCAGGCCCCTCGTGACTCCGGCCCCCGGAGGAGGGGTGGTCTCCGTGAGTCTCTGGTCTGGGCTTCTGTGGACAGGGATGGCTTTGGGTCAGGCCCTTGTGAATTCTGGCCTCCTTGGGGAGGGAGTGTTCTCTTTGTGTCTCGGGTCTCGGGCTTGTGCAGGCAGGGAAGGTCTGGAGGGAGTGCACCTACCTCCTGGTCTCCTAGGGGAGTGTGGTGGTCCTGGGTGTGTGACAGTTCTAGTGGCTTCATGCAGGGTGGCTTGGGCAGGCCCCTGCAACCCGTGGTCTACTCTGGGGATGGCGGGGGTCTCTGGTGTGTCTCGGGTTCAGGGCTTCTGCAGGGAGGGCTTCGAAGCAGGCCCTTATGACCTTGGGTCTCCTTGGGTGGGTGGTCTCTGGTGGGTCTCAAGTTCTGGGTTCTTTCAGGTAGGGGAGGGCTTCAGGGCAGGCCCTCGCGACCCTCCGCTCTCCTCGGGGGGGGGTGGTCTGAGGTGTCTCTGGTTCGGAGGCCTGCTGGGCAGAAGGCTTTTCTGGAAATGCCCTCGTGACCTCCGGTTTCCTGAGGAGGTCTGGTCTCTGGTATGGTATCTCTGGTCTGGGCTTCTGGGCAGGGAGGGCTTATGGGCAGGCCCCCGACCTCCTCGGGTCCCTGGGGAGGGGTGGTCTCTGGAGTGTCTCTGGTTCTGGGCTTCTGCAGGCAGGTAGGGCTTGTGTCAGGCCCCTGCGCCTCCCATCTCCCTCGGGAGGGGTGGTCTCTGGTGTGTCTGGGACTCGGGCTTCTGCGGGAAAGGAGGGCTTGAGGACAGGCCCTGGTGACCTCCTGTCTCTCCTCATGGAGGGGGTGGTCTCTGGTCTCTCTCTGGTCTGGGCTTCTATCGGGCAGGGAGGGCTGGCCAGGCCCTCGTGATCTACGGTGTCCACGGGGAGGGTGGTCTCTGGTGTTTCTCGGTTCGGGCTTCTGTGGGCAGGGAGGCTTCGGGCAGGCCCCTGGAATTTGGTCTCCTCGGGTGAGGGGGTGGTCTCTGGTTTGTCTCGGGTTCATGGCTTCTGTGGTCAGGGAGGGCTTTGGTCAGGCCTCGAAATCTCCGGGTGTCCTAGGGGAGGTCTCTGCGTGTCTCTGGTGTTCGGGCCGCCTGCGGCAGGGAGGCTTTGGGGCAGGACCTCGTGATTCCGGAATCTTCTGGGAGGGTGGTCTCTTTGTGCCTCAGGTTTCTGGGGCTTCTGCGGGTAGATGGGCTTGGGCAGGCTCTCTGGTGACTCCGCCTCCTCATGGGAGGGGTGGTCTCTGGTGTGTCACAGGTTTGGGGCTTCTCGGCAGGGAGGGCTTTGGGGCAGGCCCATGTGACCTATGGTCTCCCCAGGAGGGTGGTCTCTGGTGTGACTCGGGTTCAGGGCTTCTTGGCATTGAGGGCTTCAGGGCAGGCCATCACATTGCCTCCTGGGTGGAGGGTGGTGGCTGTAACCTGGATTTGGGGCTTGCAGGTGGTCAGGCTTGGTAGGTCGTCATGACCTCTGGTCCTCTGGGGAGGGTGGCTGGTCTCCGTGTGTCTTGAGTTTGGGGCTTGCTGGCAAGGAGGACTCAGGGCAGGCTCCTCATGACCTCTGGTCTCACGGGGAGGGGCTGGTCTCTGCGTGCAGGGTTCAGGTCTTCTGCTGGCAGGAGGGTTTCAGGAGCAGGCCCCTTGCGACCTCTGGACTCCTCGGGGAGGGTGGTCTCTGGTGCTCTCTGGGTTGAGGGCTTCTGCGGGCAGGGAGGGCATCGAGGCAAGCCGACGCCACTCCAGTCTCCACGGGCAGGGGACGGTCTCTGTGTGTGTCTCAGGTTCAGGGCTTCTGCGGGCAAGGAGGGCTTCAGGGCAGGCCTTCGTGACCTCCAGTCTCCTCGGGGGAGGGGGTGGTCTCTGGTGTATCTCGAGTTCGGGGCTTCTGCGGGTAGGGAGGGCTTAGGGGCAGGCCCTTGCTACCTCCGGTCTCCTCGGGGGTGGGTGTGGCCTCTGGTGTGTCTCGGGTTCGGGGCTTCTGCAGGCAGGAGGGGCTTCGGGACAGGCCCTCGCAACCTCCATTCTCCTCGGGGGGTTGGTCTCTGGTATGTATCGGGTTCGGGGCTTCTGCTGGCAGGGAGGGCTTCACGGCAGGCCCTGAACCTCCGGGTCCCCGGGAAGAGGGGTGGTCTCTGTGTGTCTCGGGTTCAGAATTTCTGGGCAGGGAGGAGCTCAGGGCAGGCCCTGTTGGACCTCTGATCTCCTCGGGGAGGGAGGTGGCTCCTGTGTGTCTCAGGCTTGAGTCTCTGCGGGCAGGGAGGGCTTCAGGACATGCCTCCGCGACCTCCGAGTCTCCTCGGGAGGGGGTGTCCTGTGTGTCTCGGTCTGTGGCTTCTGTGGGCAGGGAGGGGCTTCGGGCAGGCCTCAGCAACCTCCGGGTCTCCTCTGGAGAGAGGGGTGGTCTCTGTGTGTCTCGGTTCTGGGGCCGTGGCAGGACTGGATCGGGCAGGCACTCACCACTTCTCCCTCGGGTGGAGGGATGGTCTCTGATGTGTCTCAGGTTTGGGGCTTTTGCAGACAGCTAGGGCTTCGTGGCCAGCCCTTGTGACCTCTGGTCTTCTCAGGGAGGGGTTGGACTCTGGTGTGTCTCAGGTTTCGGGCATCTGCGGGCAGGAAGGGCTTCAGGGCAGGCCCTCACGACCTCCGGTCTCCTCGGGGGAGGGGGGTGGTCTCTGGTGTGTCTCGGATTCGGGGCTTCTGTGGGCAGGGAGGGCTTCAGGGCAGGTCCCTCGCGACCTCGGTCTCCTCGGGAGGGAGGTGGTCTCTGGTGTGTGTCCCGGTCTGGGGCTTCCATGGGCAGGGAGGGCTTCAGGCAGGCCCTCGATCTCCGGTCTGCCTGGGGAGGGGGTGGTCTCGGTGTACCCCGGGTTTGGGATTTCTGCAGGCAGGGAGTTCTCAGGCAGGCCCCTCGCATCTCCGGTCTGCTCGGGGAGGGGGTGGTCTCTGGTGTGTCTCAGGTTCGGGCTTCTACCGGAAGGGATGGCTTCAGGGCAGAGCCTCTCAACCTCCGCCTCCCTGGGAGGTGGGTGGTCTTTGGTGTGTCCTGGTTCGGGGCTTCATGGGCAAGGAGGGCTTGTGACAGGCCCCGCGATCTCCGGGCTCCCTTAGGGGAGGGGGTGGTCTCTGTGTGCCCTGGGTTCGGGATTTCATGGGCAGGAGTTCTTCAGGGCAGGGCCCTCACACCTACGATCTCCCTCTGGGGAGGGGTTGACTTGGTGTGTCTAGGGTTTGGGGGCTTCTGCAGGCAGGAGTTCTTCAGGGCAGGCCCTCGTGACCTCCGGTCTCCCGAGTGAGTGGGGTGGACCTCTGTGTATCTCGGGTCTGGGCCTCTGTGGGCAGGGAGGGCTGAGGCAGGCCTCGCGACCTCCGTGTCCCCTCGGGAGGGGTGGTCTCTGGTGTCTCATGTTCGAGGCTTCTACCGGAAGGGATGGCTTCAGGGCAGGGCCTCCTCAACCTCCCGCCTCCCCGGGAGGGTGGTCTTGGTGTCTCGGTCTGGGCTCTCATGGGCAAGGAGGCTTCCAGGACAGGCCCTCGCGATCTCCGGGTCTCCCTTGGGGGAGGGGTGGTCTGGTGTGTCTCGGTTCAGGATTTCATGTGGCACGGAGTTCTTCAGGGTAGGCCCCTCCGACTCCACGGTCTCCTAGGGAGGGGTGGACTCTGGTGTCTAGGGTCTGGGGGCTCTGTGGGCAGGAGGGCTTGAGGGCAGCCCTCGTGACTCCGGGTCTCCCGGGAAGGGGGTGCTCTCTGGTGTCTCGGGTTTGAGGCTTCTGCAAGCAGGGAGGGCTTGGCAGGCCCTTCGACCTACGGTCTCCTTTGGGGAGGGAGGTGGTCCCTTTGTGTCTCGGGTCTGGGCTTCTATGGGCAGGAAAGGCTTTGATGGCAGGCCCTCATGACCTCCGGCCCCTCGGGGAGGGGCTGTCTCTGGTGTGTCACGGGTCAGGGTGCTTCTGCATGCAGGGAGGGCTTCGGGCAGGCCCTCGCGACTTGTTCTCCCCGGGAGGAGTGCCTCTGTGTGTCCCAGGTCTGGACTCAGATGGCAGGGAGGGCTTCAGGGCAGGCCCTGGACCGCCGGGTCCCCAGGCAGGGGCGTGGTCTCTGTGTGTTCTGGGTTCGAGGCTTCTTCAGGCAGGGAGGGCTCTGGGCAGGCCCCTTCCAACCCACGATCTCCCCGAGGGAGGTAGGTGGTATCTGGGTGATCTTGGTCTGGGGCTCTGCGGGCAGGGAGGGCTTCAGGGCAGGCTCTGCAACCTCCGGCCCCTCGGGAGGGGGTGGTCCCTGTGTGTCTCGGGTTTGTGGCTTCATGGCTGGAAAGGCTTTGGGCAGGGCCCTCGTGACCTCTGGTCTCCTTGGGGGAGGGGGGTCTCTGGTGTGTCATGGGTTTGGTACTTCTGCATGCAGGGAGGGCTTGGGCAGGCCCTCTCGACTTATGGTCTCCTGGGGAGGGGTGCTCTCTGTGTCTCAGGTTCGGGACTTCAGTGGGCAGGGAGGGCTTGGCAGGCCCTCACGATCACGGCCCCTCAGGGAGGGGTGGTCTCTGTGTGTCTCGGTTCGGGCTTCTGTGGGCAAGGAGGGCTTCTGGGCAGGCCCCTCATATTTTCCGTCTCCCCAGGGAGGGCCAGTCTCTGGTGCATCTCGGGATAGTGGCTTCTGCCAGCAGCGAAGGTTTCAGGGCAGGCCTCGCGACTCGCCAGTCTCCGGGAGGCGGTGCTCTGTGTGCTCGGGTTTAGGGCTTCTGCTTGCAGGAAGGGCCTGGGGTAGGCCTTTGCAACCTCCGCCTCTCCTCGGGAGAGGGGTGGTCTCTGTGTGTCTTGGGTTCTGGGCTGTGGTAGGGCTTGCAGGGCTCCTCAGACCTCCTGTCTCCCTCAGGGGAGGGGGTGGTCTCTGGTGTGTCTGGTGTCCGGGGCTCTATGGCAGGAGGGCTTTGGGTCAGGCTCTGTGGACTCCACGGTGTCCCTCGGGAGGGGTGGTCTCTGCTGTGTCTTGGGTCTGGGGCATCTGTGGCAGGAGGGTTGGGCAGGCCCTCAGAATTCCGGGTCCCTTGGGGAGGGGATGGTCTCTGCAGTGTCTGGTTCTGGGCTTCTATGGCAGGAGGGCTTCGGGCAGGCCCCTCGCAATTCGTCTCCCTCGGGAGGGGTGGTCTCTTGTGTCTCTGGTCTGGGCTTCTGCTTGCAGAGAAGGCTTCGGGCAGGACGCTGTGGACCTCCAGTCTCCTTGGGTAGGGGTGGTCTCTGTGTGTCTCGGGTTCAGGCATCTATGGCAGGGAGGGCTTGGGCAGGCCTCATGAATTCCGGCCTCGGGGAGGGAGTGGTCTCTTTGTGCCTCGGGCTTCACGAGGCAGGAAGGCTGGGCAGGCCCTTGCGACCTATGGTCTCCTCGGGAGGGGTGGTCTCTCGGTGTGACTCAGGATCGGGGCTTCTGCGGCATTGAGTGCTTTGGGGCAGGCCCTTAGCACCTCCGGTCCCCTCGGGGGAGGGGGGTGGTCTCTGGTGTGTCTAGGATTCAGGGCTTCTGCAGGCAGGGAGGGCTTCACTGCAGTTCCTCGCGACCTCCGGTCTCCTCGGGGGAGGGGGTGGTCTCCAGTGAGTCTCTGGTTCGGGGCCTCTGCAGGCAGGAAGGACTTCAGGGCATCCCCTTGAGACCTCCGGTCTCCTCGGGGGAGCGAGCTGGTCTCTGGTGTTTCTCGGTTTTGGGCTTCTGCGGGCAGGGAGGGCTTTGGGGCAGGCCCTCGCAACCTCTGGTCTCCCTCGGGGAGGTGGTTTCTGTGTGTCTCGGGTTCGGGCTTCTGTAGGCAGGGAGGGCTTCGGTCAGCCTCGTGAGATCTCTGGCCTCCTTGGGGAGGGAGTGGCCCCTTTTGTGTCTCAGGTCTGGGCTTGTGCAGGCAGGAAGGCTTGAAGGTCTCGACCCTCTGGTCTCCCCGGGGAGGTGGTGGTCTCTGTGTGTGACAGGTTCGTGGCTTGTGCGTGCAAGGAGGGTTGGCATGCCATCACGACCTGTGGTCTCCTCTGGGGATGGCGGGTGTCTCTGGTGTGTCTCGGTTGGGCTTCAAGTGGCAGGGAGGGCTTCGAGGCAGGCCCTTGCTACCCATTCTCCCCGGGGCTGGTCTCTGGTATGTATCGGGTCTGGGGCTTCTGCGGCAGGGAGGGCTTTGGGCAGGCCCTAGCAACCTCCGGTCTACTCTGGAGAGAGGGGTGGTCTCTGGGTGTGTCCCGGGTCTGGGCTTCTGTGGGCAGGACTGGATCTGGCAGGCACCCACGACCCGGTCCCCGGTGGAGTGGGATGGTCTCTGATGTGTCTCAGGGTTTGGGGCTTTGCAGGCAGCTAGGGCTTCGGGCCAGCCCTTTGACCCTGGTCTCCCTAGTGGAGGGGGTTGGACCTGGTGTGTCTCAGGTTTCGGCATCTGCGGGCAGGAAGGGCTTCAGGGCAGGCCCCTCGACCCCGGGTCTCCCCGGGGAGGGTGGTCCTGGTGTGTCCCTGATCCGGGGCTTCCAGGGCAGGGAGGGCTTCAGGGCAGGTCCCTCGCGACCCGTCTCCCCGGGAGGGAGGTGGTCTCGATGTGTCCTGGTCTCGGGGCTTCTGGGCAGGAGGGCTTGAGCAGGCCCTGGCGATCTCCGGGTCTGCTCGGGGAGGGAGGTGGTCTCTGGTGTCCCCGGGTCTGGGATTTCTGCAGGCTGAGTTCTTCAGGGCAGGCCCTCGCGACCTCCGGGTCTCCCGAGGAGTGGGTGGACTCTGGGTGCATCCCGGTCTCGGGGCTCTGGGGCAGGGAGGGCTGAGGGCAGGCTCCTCGCGACCCCGGTCTCCCGGGGAGGGGGTGGTCTCTGGTGTGTCTCAGGTTCGGGCTTCTACCAGAAGGGATGGCTTCAGGGCAGAGCCTCTCAACCTCCCGTCTCCTCGGGGGAGGTGGGTGGTCTTTGGTGTGTCTCTGGTTCTGGGGCTTCTATGGGCAAGGAGGGTTTCAGGACAGGCCCTCGCGATCTCCGGCCCCTTGGGGAGGGGGATGGTCTCTGTGTGCTCTGGTCTGGATTTCATGGGCAGGGAGTTCTTTCAGGTAGGCTCTCGCGACTCACGGTGTCCTCTGGGTAGGGGTTGTACTGGTGTGTCTAGGGTTTGGGGCTTCTGCAGGCAGGAGTTCTACAGGGCAGGCCCCTCACACCCTCCTCGGGCTGTCTCCCTCAGTAAGTGGGTGGACTCTGTGTATCTCGGTCTCGGGGCTCTGTGGGCAGGGAGGGCTAGGCAGGTCCACCTCCTGGGTCTCCCCGGGGAGGGGGGTGGTCTCTGGTGTGTCTCATTTTCGGGGCTTTCACCGGAAGGGATGGCTTCAGGGCAGGGCTCCTCAACCTCCCGCCTCCCTCGGGAGGGTGGTCTTGGTGTCTCGGTCTGGGCTCTCTATGGGCAAGGAGGGCTTCCAGGACAGGCCCTCGCGATCTCCGGGTCTCCCTTGGGGAGGGGGTGGTCTGGTGTGTCTCGGTTCAGGATTTCATGGGCACGGAGTTCTTCAGGGTAGGCCCTCGCGACTCCACGGTCTCCTGTGGGAGGGGTGGACTCTGGTGTGTCTAGGGTTCGGGGCTTCTGTGGGCAGGAGGGCTTGGGGCCAGCCCTCATGACTCCGGGTCCCTCGGGAAGGGGGTGCTCTCTGGTGTCTCAGATTTGAGGCTTCTGCAAGCAGGAGGGCTTGGGCAGGGCCCTTCCGACCTACTGGTCTCCTTGGGGGAGGGAGGTGGCCTCTTTGTGTCTCGGGTCTGGGGCTCTGTGGCAGGAAAGGCTTTGAGGCAGGCTCCTCATGACCTCCGGCCCCTCGGGGAGGGGCTGTCTCTGGTGTGTCACGGGTCAGGGTGCTTCTGCATGCAGGGAGGGCTTCGGGCAGGCCCTCGCGACTTATGTTCTCCCTGGGAGGGAGGCCTCTGGTGTCTCAGGTCTGGACTCAGATGGCAGGAGGGCTTCAGGGCAGGCCTCGTGGACCGCCGGGTCCCCAGGCAGGGGCGTGGTCTCTGTGCCTTCGGGTTCGAGGCTTCTTCAGGCAGGGAGGGCTTCTGGGCAGGCCCTTCCAACCCACGATCTCTCCGAGGGAGGTAGGTGGTATCTGGTGTATCTTGTCTGGGGCTTCTGGCAGGGAGGGCTTCAGGGCAGGCTCTGCAACTCCGGCCCCTCGGGGAGGGGGTGGTCTCCTGTGTGTCTCGGGTTTGTGGCTTCTATGGCTGGAAAGGCTTTGGGCAGGCCCTCGTGACCTCTGGTCTCCTTGGGGAGGGGTGGTCTCTGGTGTGTCATGGGTTTGGTACTTCTGCATCAGGGAGGGCTTGAGGCAGGCCCTCTCGACTTATGGTCTCCCTCGGGAGAGGGGTGCTCTCTGGTGTGTCCTGTTCTGGACTTCAGTGGGCAGGAGGGCTGGCAGGCCCCTCACGATCACCGCCCCTCAGGGAGGGGTGGTCTCTGGTGTGTCTCGGTTCGGGCTTCTGTGGGCAAGGAGGGCTTCTGGGCAGGCCCTCACATTTTCCGGTCTCCTCAGGGGAGGGCCAGTCTCTGGTGCATCTCGGGATAGTGGCTTCTGCCGGCAGCGAAGGTTTCAGGGCAGGCCCTCGCGACCGCCAGTCTCCTCGGGGGAGGCGGTGGTCTCTGGTGTGTCTCGGGTTTAGGGCTTCTGCTTGCAGGAAGGGCCTGGGGGTAGGCCTTTGCAACCTCCGTTCTCCTCGGGAGAGGGGGGTGGTCTCTGGTGTGTCTTGGGTTCTAGGCTTCTGCGACCATGTAGGGCTTCAGGGCAGGCCCTCGTGACCTACGGTGTCCTCGGGGGAGGGGGTGGTCTCTGCTGTGTCTTGGGTTCGGGGCATCTGTGGGCAGGGAGGGCTTCGGGGCAGGCCCTCGCAAATTCCGGTTTCCTCGGGGGAGGGGGATGGTCTCTGCAGTGTCTCGGGTTCTGGGCTTCTGCGGGCAGGGAGGGCTTCGGGGCAGGCCCTCGCGAATTCCGGGCTCCCTGGGAGGGGGGGTGGTCCTTTGTGTCTCTGGTTCAGGGCTTCTGCTTGCAGAGAAGGCTTCGAGGCAGGACGTCGTGACCTCCAGTCTCCCGGGGAGGGGTGGTCTCTGTGTCTCTGTCTGGGCATCTGCGGGCAGGAGGGCTTCGGGCAGGCCCTCATGAACTCCAGTCTCCTCGGGGAGGGGTGGTCTCTTGTGCCTCGGGTTCGGGCTCAGGCAGGGAAGGCTGGGCAGGCCTCACCCATGGTCCCCGGGAGGGGTGGTCTCTGGTGTGACTCAGGATCGGGGCTTCAAGCATTGAGGGCTTTGGGCAGGCCTCAGCTGACTGCCCCTCGGGGAGGGGTGGTCCTGTGTGTCTAGGTTTCAGCTTCTGCAGGCAGGGAGGCCACTGCAGTCCCTCGCCACTCCGGGTCTCCCTCGGGAGGGGTGGCCCCAGTGAGTCTCTGGTTCGGGGCTTCTGCGGGCAGGAAGGACTTCAGGGCAT
This sequence comes from Neoceratodus forsteri, assembly GCA_016271365.2. Taxonomy (NCBI): domain Eukaryota; kingdom Metazoa; phylum Chordata; order Ceratodontiformes; family Ceratodontidae; genus Neoceratodus; species Neoceratodus forsteri. The sequence continues at coordinate 413,527,802 of CM028132.1, read as the reverse complement.
CCCCTCATGACCTCCGGTCTCCTCGGGGGAGCGAGCTGGTCTCTGGTGTTTCTCGGTTTTGGGCTTCTGCTGGCAGGGAGGGCTTTGAGGCAGGCCCTCGCAACCTCTGGTCTTCTCGGGGGAGGGGGTGGTTTCTGGTGTGTCTCGGGTTCGGGGCTTCTGCAGGCAGGGAGGGCTTCGGGTCAGGCCCTCACAAATTCTGGCCTCCTTGGGGGAAGGAGTGGTCTCTTTTGTGTCTCGGGTTCGGGGCTTGTGCAGGCAGGGAAGGCTTCGGGGAAGGTCTTCGCGACCACTGGTCTCCTCGGGGGAGGTGGTGGTCTCTGGTGTGTGACAGGTTCGTGGCTTGTGCGTGCAAGGAGGGCTTCGGGCAGGCCCTTGCGACCTGTGGTCTCCTCTGGGGATGGCGGGGGTCTCTGGTGTGTCTCGGGTTCGGGGCTTCTGAGGGCAGGGAGGGCTTTAAGGCAGGCCCTTACGACCTCCGGTCTCCTCGGGGGAGATCTCTGGTGGGTCTCAGGTTCTGGTCTCTTTCAGGCAGGGAGGGCTTCTGTGGGTGGCCCTCATGACCTCCAGTCCCCTGGGAGGGGTGGTCTGTGGTGTGTGTCTCTGGTCTGGGCCTGCGAGGCAGAAAGGGCTTTGGAATGCCCTCGTGACCTCCGGCTTCTCGCAGCGGGTCTGGTCTCTGTATATCTCTGGTCTGGGGCTTCTATGGCAGGGCCCCTGTGACCTCTGGTCTCCTTGGTGGAGGGGTGGTCTCTGTGTGTCTCTGGTTCTGGGCTTCTGCGGCAGGTAGGGCTTCAGGTCAGGCCTGCGACCTCCCATCTCCACGGGGTGGGGGTGGTCTCTGGTGTGTCGGGACTCGGGGTCTATGCGGGAAGGAGGAGGCTTGAGGACAGGGCCTCGTGACCTCCGGTCTCCTTGTATGGGAGGGGTCTCTCTCTCTCGGGTTTGGGGCTTCTGCAGGCAGGGTAGGCTTCGGGCAGGCCCTCGTGATCTCCGGGAGGTGGTCTCTGGTGTGTCTTGGTTCGGGATTTATGGCAGGGAGGGCTTTGGGGCAGGCCCTCGGTAATTCTGATCTCCTCGGGGGAGGGGGGTGGTCTCTTTTGTGTCTCGGGTTCCGGGCTTCTGCTTTCTGGGAAGGCTTCGAGGCAGGCCCTCGCGACCTCCAGTTTCCTTGGGGGAGGGGTGGTCTCTGCTGTGTCTCAGTTTCATGGCTTCTGCAGTCAGGGAGGGCTTCGAGGCAGGCCCTCGCAACCTCCGGAGTCCTAGGGAGAGGGGGTAGGTCTCTGGTGTGTCTCGGGTTCAGGGCGTCTCTGGGCAGGGAGGGCTTCAGGGCAGGCCCTCGTGAATTCCGGTCTTCTCAGGGAGGGGGTGGTCTCTTTTGTGCCTCAGGTTCAGGGCTTCTGCAGGCAGGGAAGGCTTCGGGGCAGGCCCTGTGACCTCCGCCTCCTCAGGGAGGTGGTCCCTGGTGTGTCACAGGTTTGGGGCTTCTGCGGCAGGGAATGCTTCGGGGCAGGGCCTTGCTACCTATGGTCTCCTCGGGGAGAGGGGTGGTCTCTGGTGTGACTCGGGTCTGGGGCTTCTGCTGGCATTGAGGGCTCTGGGCAGGCCATCACGACTCATGGTCTCTGGGGGAGGTGGTGGTCACTGTGGTGTCTCGGGCTCTGGGGCTTCCGCAGGCAGGTCGGGCTTCTGGGTAGGTCCTCACGACCTCTGGTCTCCTCGGAGAAGGGTGGTTGGTCTCTGGTGTGTCTTGAGTTCGGGGCTTCTGCGGGCAAGGAGGGCTTCAGGGCAGGCCCTCGTGACCTCCAGTCTCCACAGGGGAAGGGGCTGGTCTCTGGTGCATGTCAGGTTCAGGTCTTCTGCTGGCAGGGAGGGTTTCAGGGCAGGCCAGTGTGACCTCTGGACTCCTCGGGGGGGGGTGGTCTCTGGTGTGTCTCGGATTTGGGGCTTCTACGGGCAGGGAGGGCGTCAGGGCAGGCCCTCGTGACCTCCGGTCCCTCAGGGAGGAGGTGGTCTCTGGTGTGTCTTGGATCTGGGGCTTCTGTGGGCATGGAGGGCTTCAGGGCTGGCCCTTCCGACCTATGGTCACCTCGGAGGAGGGAGGTGTCTCTGGTGTGTCTCGGGTCCGGGGCTTCTGCGGGCAGGGAGGGCTTCTGGGCAGGCTCTCGCAACCTCTGGTCTCCTTGGGGGGAGGGGGGTGGTCTCTGGTGTGTCTCAGGTTCGGGGCTTCTGTGGGCAGGGAGGGCTTCAAGAAGGCCCTCGCTAATTCCAGTCTCCCTCAGGAGGAGGTGGGTCTTTGTGTCTCGGGTTCAGAGCTCTATAGGGCAGGAAAGGCTTTGGGCAGGCCCTTGTGCCCCGGGTCTCGCAGAGGGTGGTCTCTGGTGTGTCACGGGTTCGGTGCTCTCAGTGCAGGGAGGGCTTGGGGCAGGCCCTCGTGACCTATGGTGTCCTCGGGGAGGGGTGCTCTCTGGTGTGTCTCAGGTTGGACTTCAGTGGGCAGGAGGGCTTTGGGGCAGGCTCCTCGCGATCGCCGGTCCTCAGGGAGTGGTCTCTGGTGAGTCTCGGTTCTATGGCTCTCTGGGCAAGGAGGGCTTTGGGCAGGCCTCGCCATTTCCAGTCTCCTCGGGGGAGGGCTAGTCTCTGGTGCATCTCGGGATCGTGGCTTCTGCCGGCAGCGAAGGTTTCAGAGCTGGCCCTCGTGACCTCTGGTCTCCTTGGGGGAGGCGGTGGTCTCTGGTGTGTCTCCGGTTCAGGGCATCTGCTTGCAGGAAGGGCCTCGGGGTAGGCCTTTGCGACCTCCATTCTCCTCGGGAGAGGGGGGTGGTCTATGGTGTGTCTCGGGTTCTGGGCTTCTGTGGGAAGAGAGGGCTTGAGGATAGGCCCTCGTGACCTCCAGTCTCCTCGGGGGAAGGGGTGGTCTCTGGTCTGTCTCAGGTTCGGGGCTTCTGCGTGCAGGGAGGGCTTTGGGTCAGGCTCTCGTGACCTACGGTGTCCTTGGGGGAAGGGGTGGTCTCTGGTGTGTCTTGGGTTCGGGGCATCTGTGGGCAGGGAGGGCTTCGGGGCAGGCCCTCACAATCCGGTCTCCTCGGGGGAGGTGGATGGTCTCTGGAGTGTCTCGGGTTCAGGGCTTCTCCGGGCAGGGAGGGCTTTGGGGCAGGCCTCAATTCCGGTCTCCCGAGGGAGGGGTGGTCTCTGTGTGTCTCGGTTTCATGACTTCATGTCAGGAGGGCTTGGGCAGACCTTCACAATCTCCGTGTCCTAGGGGGAGGAGGAGGTCTCTGGTGTGTCTCAGGTTCGGGGCATCTGCGGGCAGGGAGGGCTTCGGGGCAGACCCTCGCGAATTGCGATCTTCTCGGGGGAGGGGGTAGTCTCTGGTGTGTCACAGGTTCAAGGCTTCTGCGTGCAGGGAGGGCTTCGGGGCATGCCCTTGCGACCCATGATCTCCTCTGGGAGGGGGTGGTCACTGGTGTGACTCGGTTCGGGCCTCTATGGACATTGGAGGGCTTTGGGGCATGACCTCAGGACCTCTGGTCCCCTGGGAGGGGTGGTCTCCGTGAGTCTCTGGTTTGGGGCTTCTGCTGGCAGGAAGGTCATTCAGGGCATGCCCTCGACCTCCGGTCCCCGAGGGAGCGAGGTGGTCTCTGGTGTTTTCTGGGTCTGGGGCATCTGCGGCAGGGGGGCTTTAGGCAGGCCCTCATGACCCTGGTCTCCTCGGGTGAGTGGGTGGTCTTGGTCTGGTCTCGCTCGGGGCTTCTGTGGGCAGGGAGGGCTTCGGCAGGCCCTCGACCTCTGGTCTCCCCTGGGGTGGGGTGGTTTCTGGTGTCTCGGTTCGGGGCTTCATGGTAGGAGGGCTTCGGGTCAGGCCCTGACTACCTCCTTGGGGAGTGGGAGTGGTCTCTTTGTGTCTTGTCTCGGCCCTCTGCAGGCAGGAAGGCTTGGGAAGGCCCCGCGACTCTGGTCTCCTCGGGGGAGGTGGTGGTCTCTGGTGTGTGACAGGTTCGTGGCTTCTGCATGCAGGGAGGACTTCAGGCAGGCCCTCGCGACCTGTGGTCTCCTCTGGGGATGGCGGGGGTCTCTGGTGTGTCTCGGGTTCGGGGCTTCTGCTGGCAGGGAGGGCTTCAAGGCAGGCCCTTACGAACTCCAGTCTCCTCGGAGGGGTGGTCTCTGGTGGGTCTCAGGTTCTGGGCTCCTGCAGGCAGGGAGGGCTTCAGGGCAGGCCATCGCGACCTCCGGTCTCCTCGGGGGAAGGGGTGGTCTGTGGTGTGTCTTTGGTTTGGGGCTTCCGCAGGCAGGAAGGGCTTCAGGAAATGCCCTCGTGACCTCCGGTTTCCTCGTGGACGGGGCTGGTCTCTGGTATATCTCTGATTCGGGGCTTCTGCGGGCAGGGAGGGCTTCAGGGCAGGCCCCCGCGACCTCCGGGCTCCTCGGGGGAGGTGCTGGTCTCTGGTGTGTCTCTGGTTCTGGGCTTCTGCGGGCAGGTAGGGCTTCAGGGCAGGCCCTCGCGACCTCCTGTTTCCTCGGGGGAGGGGGTGGTCTCTGGTGTGTCTGGGACTCGGGGCTTCTGCGGGAAGGGAGGGCTTCAGGACAGGCCCTCGTGACCTCCGGTCGCCTCGTGGGAGGGGGTGGTTTCTGGTCTGTCTCGGGTCTGGGGCTTCTGGGGAAGGAAGGCTTCGGGCAGGCCTCGAATTCTGGTCTCCTGGGAGGGATTGGACTCTGGAGGTCTCGGGTTCAGGGCTTCTGGCGACTAGGAGGGCTTCCGGGCAGGCCCTCGTGGAATTCGGGTCTCTGGGGAGGGGGTGGTCTCCTTTGTGTCTCGGGTTCGGGGCTTCTGCTTGCAGGGAAGGCTTGAGGCAGGCCTCGCGACCTCCGGTCTTCTCGGGGAGGTGTCTCTTTGTGCTCGGGTTCAGGGCTTCTATGGGCAGGAAGGCTTCAGGGCCTCGTGACTCCGCCTCCCTCAGGGGAGGGGTGGTCTCTGTGTCTCGGTTTCGGGAATCTATGGGCAGGAGGGCTTCGGGCAGGCCTCATGACCACCGGGTCCCTCAGGGGAGGGGTGGTCTCTGGTGAGTCTCGGGTTCGGGGCTTCTCTAGGCAAGGAGGGCTTCTGGGTAGGCCCTCGCCATTTCCAGTCTCCTCGGGGGAGGTCGAGTCTCTGGTGCATCTCGGGATCGTGGCTTCTGCCGGCAGCGAAGGTTTCAGAGCAGGCCCCCGTGACCTCCGGTCTCCTCGGGGGAGGCGGTGGTCTCTGGTGTGTCTCAGGTTCAGGGCGTCTGCTTGCAGGAAGGGCCTCGGGGTAGGCCTTTGCGACCTCCATTCTCCTCGGAAGAGGGGGGTGGTCTCTGGTGTGTCTCGGGTTCTGGGCTTCTGTGGGAAGGGAGGGCTTGAGGACAGGCCCTCGTGACCTCCAGTCTCCTCGGGGGAAGGGGTGGTCTCTGGTCTGTCTCAGGTTCGGGGCTTCTGCTTGCAGGGAGGGCTTTGGGTCAGGCTCTCGGACTCACGGTGTCCTTGGGGAGGGGTGGTCCTGGTGTGTCTTGGTTCGGGGCATCTGGGGCAGGAGGGCTTCGGGCAGGCCCTCTAAATTCGGTCTCCTGGGGGAGGTGGATGGTCTCTGGGTGTCTTGGGTTCAGGGCTTCTGCGGCAAGGAGGGCTTTGGGGCAGGCCCTCCAATTCCGGTCTCTCCTCGGGAGGGGGTGGTCTCTGTTGTGTCTCGGTTTCAGGACTTCATGTAAGGAGGGCTTTGGGGCAGACTTCTAGAACCTCCGGTGTCCTAGGGGAGGGGAGGTCTCTGGTGTGTCTCAGGTTCTGGGCATCTATGGCAGCAGGAGGGCTTGGGCAGGCCCCATGGACCCGTCTCGGGAGGGGGTAGTCTCTGGTGTGTCACAGGTTTGGGGCTTCTGCATGCAGGGAGGGCTTCAGGCAGGCCCTTGCGACTCCATGATCTCCTCAGGAGGGGTGGTCACTGGTGTTACTCGGGTTCGGCCTTCTGGGCATTGAGGCTTTGGGGCAGGCCCCGACATCTCGGTCTCGGGAGGGGGTGGTCTCCGGTGAGTCTCTGGTTTGGGGCTTCTGCGGGCAGGAAGGTCATCAGGGCATGCCCTCGTGACCTCCGGTCTCCTCGAGGGAGCGAGGTGGTCTCTGGTGTTTTCTGGGTTCGGGGCATCTGCGGGCAGGGAGGGCTTGGGACAGGCCCTCATGACCTCTGGTCTCCTCGGGTGAGTGGGTGGTCTCTGGTCTGTCTCGCGTTCGGGGCTTCTGTGGGCAGGGAGGGCTTAGGCAGGCCCTCGACCTCTGGTCTCCCCTGGGGTGGGGTGGTTTCTGTGTGTCTCGGTCTGGGGCTTCTGCAGGGTAGGGAGGGCTTCGGTCAGGCCCCATGAATTCTGGCCTCCTTGGGGAGGGAGTGGTCTCTTTGTGTCTTGGGTCTCGGGTCTCTGCAGGCGGAAGGCTTGGGAAGGTCCTCGCGACTCCGGTCTCCCTCGGGGAGGTGGTCTCTGGTGTGACAGGTTCGTGGCTTCATGGCAGGAGGACTTCAGGCAGGCCTCAGACCTGTGGTCTCCTCCTGGGATGTCGGGGTCTCTGTGCTGTCTCGGGTTCGGGGCTTCTAAGTGGCAGGGAGGGCTTCAAGGCAGGCCTCACGAACTCCAGTCTCCTCGGAGGGTGGTCTGTGTGGGTCTCAGGTTCTGAGCTCCTGCAGGCAGGAGGGCTTCAGGGCAGGCCATCATGGACCTCCGTCTCCTCGGGAGGGTGGTCTGTGGTGTCTCTGGTCTGGGCTTCCCGGCAGGTTGGGCTTCAGGGCAGGCCCTCGCGACCTCCTGTTTCCTCGGGGGAAGGGGTGGTCTCTGGTGTGTCTGGGACTCGGGGCTTCTGCGGAAAGGGAGGGCTTGAGGACAGGCCCTCGCGACCTCCGGTCTCCTCGTGGGAGGGGGTTCTCTCTGGTCTGTCTCGGTCTGGGCTTCTGTGGAAGGGAGGGTTCGGGCAGGCCTCGCAATTCGGGTCCTCGGGAAGGGATTGGACCTGAGTGTCGCGGGTTCAGGGCTTCGGCATCAGGAGGGCCTGGAGCAGGCCCTCGCGACCCGGTCTCCTCGGGAGGGGTGGGGTCTCTTGTGTCTCGGGTCTGGGCTTGCTTGCAGGGAAGGCTTGAGGCAGGCCTCGCAACCTCCGGGTCTCCTTGGGGGAGGTGGTCTCTGTGTGTCTCGGTTTCGTGGCTTCTATGGGGTCAGGAGGGCTTGGGCAGGCGCTCTGCAACTCCGTGTCCTAGGGGAGGGGAGGTCTCTGCTGTCCCTAGTTCGGGCATCTGCAGGCAGGAGGGCTTGGTGGCAGGCCCCCGCGACCCGGCCCTCTCGGGAGGTGTCGTCTTTGTGCTCGGGTTCAGGGCTTCATGGGCAGGAAGGCTCAGAGCTGGCCCTCGTGACCTCCGCCTCTCAGTGGAGGGGTGGTCTCCGGTGTGTCACAGGTTCGGGCTTCTGGGCAGGATGGCTTTGGGGCAGGCCCTTGTGACATCCTCGTCTCAGGGAGGGGGTGGTCTCTGTGTGACTCGGGTTTGGGGCTTCTAGTGGCATTGAGGGCTTTGGGGCAGGCCCTTCGTATATCCGGGTCCCGCCGGGGAGGGAGGGTCTCTGGTGTGTCTGTGGGCTTCTGCAGGCAGGAGGGCTTCAGGGCAGGTCCCTCGCGACCTCCGGTCTCTTCAGGGGAGGGAGTGGTCTCTGGTGTGTCTCGGATTCGGAGCTTCTGCGACCAGGGAGGGCTTCGAAGAAGGCCCTCTCTAATTCCAGTCTCCTCGGGGGAAGGGGTGGTCTCTTTTGTGTCTTGGGTCTTGGGCTTCAGCGAGCAGGGAGGGCTTCAGGGCAGGCACTCACAACTTCCGGTCTCCTCGGGGGAAGGGGTGGTCTCTGGTGTGTCTCGGGTTCCCACCTTCTACCGGAAGGGATGGCTTCAGGGCAGGGCCTCTCAACCTCCGGTCTCCTCGGGGGCAGGGGGTGGTCTCTGGTGTGTCTCGGGTTTGGGGACTCTGCGGGCAGGGAGGGCTTCGGGGTAGGCCCTCGTGACCTCCGGTCTCCTCGGGGAAGGGGGTGGTCTCTGGTGTGTCTCGGGTCTGGGGCTTCAGCGAGCAGGGAGGGCTTTAGGGCAGGCACTCGCAACCTCCGGTCTCCTCGGAGGAGGGGGTGGTCTCTGGTGTGTCTCGGGTTCCCACCTTCTACCGGAAGGGATGGCTTTAGGGCAGGGCCTCTCAACCTCCGGTCTCCTCGGGGGCCGAGGATGGTCTCTGGTGTGTCTCGGTTTCTCGGGAATCTGCGGGCAGGAGGCTTGGTCAGCCTCGTGACCTCCGGTCTCCTCGGGAAGGGGTGGTCTCTTGTGTGTCTGGGATGGGGCTTTTGCGGCTTTGGGGTGAGCCCTCATGACCTCCAGTCTCCTCTGGGAGGGGTGGTCTCCTGTGTGTATCTGGATCGGGGCTTCTGCGGCAAGGAGGGCTTTATGGCAAGCCCTCGTGACTCTCGATCTCCTCGGGGAGGGGTGTGGTCTGTGTTGTGTCTTAGATCCGGGCTTCAGGGGCAGGGAGGATTCAGGGCAGGCCGTCATGACCTCTGGTCTCCCTCAGGATAGTGTGGTCTCTGGTGAGTCTCGGGTCTGGGTTTCAGTGGCAGGGAGGGCTTCAGGGTAGGGCCTTCGACCTCCAGTCTCCTCACTGGAGCGGGTGGTCTCTGCTGTGTTCTGGTCTGGCGTCTGTGCGGGCAGGCAGGGCTTCAGGGCAGGCTCTCCCGACCTCCGGTCTCCTCGGGGGAGGGGGGTGGTCTCTGGTGTGTCTCGGGTTAGGGTCTTCTGCGGGCAGGGAGGGCTTATGGGCAGGCCCTCGTGACCTCTAGTCTCCTCGGGGGAAGGGTGTGGTCTCTGTTATGTCTCAGATTCGGGGATTCAGCGGGCAGGGAGGGCTTCAGGCCAGGACTTCGCTACCTCCGGTCTGCTCGGGGGAGGGCTGTGGTCTCTGGTGTGTGTCTCCAGGTTTGGGGCTTCTGCAGAGCAGGTTGGGCTTCGGGGCAGGCACTCGTGACCTCCGGTCTCCTCGGGGGAGGGGGATGGTCTCTGGTGTGTCTTGGGTTCGGGGCTTCTGATGGCAGGGAGGACTTCGGGGCAGGCCCTCACAACCTCTGGTCTCCTGGGGGCAGGGGGTGGTCTCTGGTGTGTCTGGGGTTCCGGATTTCTGCAGGCAGGGAGGGCTTCAGGGCAGGCCCTAGTCACCTCCAATCTCCTCGGGGGTTGGGCTGGTCTCGGGTGTGTCTCGGGTTCGGGGCTTCTGCGGGCAGGGATGGCTTCAGGGCAGGCCCTCGCAACCTCCGGTCTCCTCGAGAGGGGGTGGTCTCTGGTGTGTCTTGGGTTCAGTGCTTCTGCAGGCAGGGAGGACTTCGTGGCAGGCCCCCGCAACCTCTGGTCTCCTCGGGAGGGGGGGTGGTCTCTGGTGTGTCTCGGGTTCGGGGCTTCTGTGGGTAGGACTGGATTCGGGGAAGGCACTCGCAACCTCCAGTCTCCTTGGTGGAGAGGGGTGGTCTCTGGTGTGTCTCGGGTTCGAGGCTTCTGCAGGCAGGGAAGGCTTCTGGGCTGGCCCTCGTGACCTCCGGTCTCCTCGGGGGAGGGGGTTGGTTTCTGGTGTGTCTCGGGTTCGCGGCATCTGCGGGCAGGGAGGACTTCAGGGCAGGCCCTCGCGACCTCTGGTCTCCTCAGGGGAGGGGGTGGGCTCTGGTGTGTCTAGGGTTCATGGCTTCTGCATGCAGGGAGGGCTTCAGGGCATGCCCTCGCGACCTCCCGTCTCCTCGGGAGGGGGTGGTCTACTGTGTGTCTCAGGATCGGGGCTTCTGCGGGAGGGGGGCTTGGGGCAGGCCATCGCGACTTCTGATCTCCTCGGGGAGGCTGTCTCTGGTCTGTCTCGCTTTGGGCTTCTATGGGCAGGAGGGCTTCAGGCAGGCCCGTGACCTCTGGTCTCCTCTGGGGGGGTGTTTCTGGTGTGTCTAGAGTTCAGGGCTTCTGGTGGGCAGGGAGGATTTGGAGCAGGCCCTCACGACCTCCGGTCCCCTCAGGAGGGGTGGTTTTGGTGTGTGTGCCCGGTCTGGGGCTCATGGTAGGAGGACTTCGGGTCAGGCCCTCGCGAATTTGGCCTCCTTGGGGAGGGAGTGGTCTCATTTGTGTCACGGGTTTGGGCTTCTGCAGGCGGGAAGGCTTCAGGGCAGGCCCCTCGCGATCTCTGGTCTCTCCTGGGGTGGGGTGGACTTCTGGTGTGTCATAGGTTCGTGGCTTCTGCGTGCAGTTGGACTTCATGCAGGTCCTCGTGTCCTGTGGTCTTCTCATGGAGGGGTGGTCTCTGGTGTCTTGGGCCTGGGCTTCTGCAGTGGCAGGAAGGGCCTCTGGGCAGGGCATTGCGACACTCTGGTCTCCTCGGTGGAGGGGTGGTCTCTGCTGTGTCTCGGGTTCCTGGGCTCCTGCTGGCAAGGAGGGCTTCAGGGCAGGCTCTCGTGACCTCCGGTCTCCTCAGGGGAGGGGTGGTCTGTGGTGTGTCTCTGCTTCGGGGCTTCTGTGGGCATGAAGGGCTTCAGGAAATGCCCTTGCGACCTCTGGTCTCCTCGGGGGAGTGAGGTGGTCTCTGGTGTGTCTCGGGTCGGGCATCTGAAGTGGCAGGGTGGCTTCAGGGCAGGCCTTCGTGACTCCTCTGGTCTCTTCAGGAGGGGGTGGTCTCTGTGTGTCTCGAGTTCGTGGGCTACTGCGGGCAGGGAGGGCTTCTGGCAGGCTCTAGCAACCTCCGGTCCTCTGAGAGAGGGTGGTCTCTGGTGTGTCCCTAGTTCAGGGCTTCTGTGGGCAGGACAGGATTTGGGGCAGGCACTCGCGACCTCCGGTCTCCTCCGGGGGGGTGGTCTCTGGTGTGTCTTGGGTTCGGGGAATCTGTGGGCAGGGAGGGCTTCAGGGCAGGCCCTCGTGACCGCCGGTCCCCTCAGGGGAAGGGGTGGTCTCTGGTGAGTCTCGGGTTCGGGGCTTCTCTGGGCAAGGAGGGCTTCTGGGTAGGCCCTCGCCATTTCCAGTCTCCTCGGGGGAGGGCGAGTCTCTGGTGCATCTCGGGATCGTGGCTTCTGCCGGCAGCGAAGGTTTCAGAGCAGGCCCCCGTGACCTCCGGTCTCCTCGGGGGAGGCGGTGGTCTCTGGTGTGTCTCAGGTTCAGGGCGTCTGCTTGCAGGAAGGGCCTCGGGGTAGGCCTTTGCCACCTCCATTCTCCTCGGAAGAGGGGTGGTCTCTGTGTGTCGGGTTCGTGGGTTCTGTGGGAAGGGAGGGCTTGAGGACAGGCCCTCGTGACTCCAGTCTCCTCGGGGAAGGGGTGGTCTCTGGTCTGTCTCAGGTCTGGGCTTCTGCGTGCAGGGAGGGCTTTGGGTCAGGCTCTCGTGGACTCCACGGTGTCCTTGGGGAGGGTGGTCTCTGGTGTCTTGGGTTCAGGATCTGTGGCAGGAGGAGGGCTTTCGGTGAGCCCTGCAGAATTCCGGTGTCTCGGGAGGTGGATGGTCTCTGGGTGTCTCCGGGTTCAGGCCTGCGGGCAAGGAGGGCTTGGGGCAGGCCCTCGCAGTCCGGTCTCCTTGGGGAGGGGGGTCTCTGGTGTGCTCTGGTTCGTGACTTCTGCGGTCAGGGAGGGCTTTGGGGTAGACCTTCTGAACCTCCGTGTCCTAGGGGGGGGGAGGTCTCTGGTGTGTCTCAGGTTCGGGGCATCTGCGGGCAGGGAGGGCTTCGGGGCAGGCCCTCGCGAATTCCGGTCTTCTCGGGGAGGGGGTAGTCTCTGGTGTGTCACAGGTTTGGGGCTTCTGCATGCAGGGAGGGCTTCAGGCAGGCCCTTGCGACCTATGATCTCCTCAGGGGGGGTGGTCACTGGTGTTACTCGGGTTCGGGCCTTCTGCGGGCATTGAGGGCTTTGGGGCAGGCCCTTGCGACCTCCGGTCCCCTCGGGGGAAGGGGTGGTCTCCGGTGAGTCTCCGGTTCGGGGCTTCTGCGGGCAGGAAGGTCATCAGGGCATGCCCTCGTGACCTCCGGTCTCCTCGTGGGAGCGAGGTGGTCTCTGGTGTCTCTCGGGTTCGGGGCATCTGCGGGCAGGGAGGGCTTCGGGGCAGGCCCTCGTGATCTCTGGTCTCCTCGGGTGAGTGGGTGGTCTCTGGTCTGTCTCGCGTTCGGGGCTTCTGTGGGCAGGGAGGGCTTCAAGGCAGGCCCTCGCGACCTCTTGTCTCCTCGGGGGTGTGGGTGGTTTCTGGTGTGTCTGGTCTGGGCTTCTGCAGGCAGGGAAGGCTGGGAAGGCCTCGACCTCCGGCCCCTCGGGAGGTGGTGGTCTCTGGTGTGACAGGTTCGTGGCTTATGCATGCAGGGAGGACTTCAGGCAGGCCCTCGTGACCTGTGGTCTCCTCTGGGGATGTCGGGGGTCTCTGGTGTGTCTCGGGTTCGGGGCTTCTGCGGGCAGGGAGGGCTTCAACACAGGCCCTTACGAACTCCAGTCTCCTCGGAGGGGTGGTCTCTGGAGGGTCTCAGGTTCTGGGCTCCTGCAGGCAGGGAGGGCTTCAGGGCAGGCCATCGCGACCTCCGGTCTCCTCGGGGGAGGGGGTGGTCTGTGGTGTGTCTCTGGTTCGGGGCTTCCGCAGGCAGGAAGGGCTTCAGGAAATGCCCTCGTGACCTCCGGTTTCCTTGTGGACGGGGCTGGTCTCTGGTATATCTCTGATTCGGGGCTGCTGCAGGCAGGGAGGGCTTCAGGGCAGGCCCCCGCGACCTCCGGGCTCCTCGGGGGAGGTGCTGGTCTCTGGTGTGTCTCTGGTTCTGGGCTTCTGGCGGCAGGTAGGGCTTCAGGGCAGGCCCTCGCTGACCTCCTGTTTCCTCGGGGGAAGGGGTGGTCTCTGGTGTGTCTGGGACTCAGGGCTTCTGGGCGTGAAAGGAGGGGCTTGAGGACAGGGCCTCGTGACCTCCGGCCCCTCGTGGGGGGTTCTCTCTGGTCTGTCTCGGGTTCGGGGCTTCTGCGGAAGGAGGGATTGGGCAGGCCTCGCAATTCGGGCTCCTCGGGAAGGGATTGGACTCTGGAGTGTCTCGGGTTCAGGGCTTCTGTAGAACAGGAGGGCTTGGGCAGGCCCTCGACCTGGGTCTCCTCGGGAGGGGTGGGGTCTCTTTGTGTCTCGGTTTGGGGCTTCTGCTTGCAGGAAGGCTTGAGGCAGGCCCTCGACCTCCGGGTCTCCTGGGGGAGGGTGGTCTCTGGTGTGTCTCGGTTTCAGTGGCTTCTGCGGTCAGGAGGGCTTGGGGCAGGCGCCTGCAACCTCCGGTGTCCTAGGGGAGGGGAGGTCTCTGGTGTGTCCTAGTCTGGGGCATCTGCAGGCAGGAGGGCTTGGCAGGCCCCGCTGACCCGGCCCTCTCGGGAGGTGTATTCTTTGTGCTCGGGTTCAGGGCTTCATGGTGGGAAGGCTCGCAGCAGGCCTCGTGACCTCCGCTTCCTCAGGGAGGGGTGGTCTCCGTGTGTCACAGGTTCTGGGGCTTCTGCGGCAGGATGGCTTTGGGGCAGGCCCTTGCGACATCCGTCCCCTCAGGGAGGGGTGGTCTCTGTGTGACTCGGGTTTGGGGCTTCTGTGGCATTGAGGGCTTTGGGGCAGGCCCTTGCGAGTATCCGTCCCTGGCGGAGGGAGTGGTCTCTGGTGTGTCTAAGTTTCGGGCTTCTGCAGGCAGGAGGCTTCAGGCAGGCCCTCGCAACCTCCCGGGCTCTTCAGGGAGGGGAGGGTCTCGTGTGTGTCTCGATTCGGAGCTTGCGACCAGGAGGGCTTCGAAGAAGGCCCTCTCTAATTCCAGTCTCCTCGGGGGAAGGGGTGGTCTCTTTTGTGTCTTGGGTCTTGGGCTTCAGCGAGCAGGGAGGGCTTCAGGGCAGGCACTCACAACTTCCGGTCTCCTCGGGGGAAGGGGTGGTCTCTGGTGTGTCTCGGGTTCCCACCTTCTACCGGAAGGGATGGCTTCAGGGCAGGGCCTCTCAACCTCCGGTCTCCTCGGGGGCGGGGGTGGTCTCTGGTGTGTCTCGGGTTTGGGGACTCTGCGGGCAGGGAGGGCTTCGGGGTAGGCCCTCGTGACCTCCAGTCTCCTGGGGAAGGTGGTCTCTTTGTGTCTCGGGTCTGGGGCTTCAGCGAGCAGGGAGGGCTTCAGGGCAGGCACTGCAGAACCTCCGTCTCTCGGAGGAGGGGGTGGTCTCTGGTGTGTCTGGGTTCCCACCTTCACCGGAAGGGATGGCTTTAGGCAGGGGCTCTCAACCTCCGGCCCCTCGGGGCAGAGGTTGGTCTCTGGTGTGTCTCGTTTCGGGAATCTGGGGCAGGGAGGCTGGTCAGCCTCTGACCTCCGGGTCTCCTTGGGGAAGGGGTGGTCTGTTGTGTGTCTCGGGATCGGGGCTTTTGTGGGCACGGAGGGCTTCTGGGCAGGCCCTCATGACCTCCGGTCTCATCGGCAAAGGGGGGTGGTCTCTTGTGTGTCTCGGGATCGGGGCCTTTGCGGCTTTGGGGTAGGCCCTCATGACCTCCAGTCTCCTCGTGGGAGGAGGGTGGTCTCTGGTGTGTCTCGGGTTTGGGTCTCCAGTGGGCTGGGAGGGCTTCAGGGCAGGCTCTTGTGACCTACGGTCTCCTCGGGGGTGGTGGTCTCTTGTGTGTCTTGGGATCGGGGCTTCTGCAGGCAGGGGTGTCTTCAGGTCAGGCCCTCGTGACCTCCGGTCTCCTCGGGGGAGGGGTGTAGTTTCTGTTGTGTCTCGGATTTAAGGCTTCTGCAGGCAGGGAGGGCTTCAGGGCAGGCCATCGTGACTTCCGGTCTCCTGGGGGGAGGAGGGTGACGGTCACTGGTGTGTCGCAGGTTTGGGGCTTCTGCAGGCAGGTCAGGCTTCGGGGCAGGTCCTCGCGACCTCTGGTCTCCTCGGGGGACAGGGATGGTCTCTGGTGTGTCTCGGGTTCGGGTCTTCTGAGGGCAAGAAGAGCTTCAGGGCAGGCCCTCGCGACCTCTGGTCCCCTCAGGGGAGGGGTGTGGTCTCTGTTGTGACTCGGATTGGGGATTCAGCAGGCAGGGAAGGCTTCAGGGCAGGCCCTCGCGACCTCCGGTCTCCTCATGGGGGGGTGTGTGGTCTCTGGTGTGTCTCAGGTATGGGGCTTCTGCGGGCCAAGAGGGCTTCAGGGCAGACCCTCGTGACCTCCGGTCTCCTCGGGGGAGTGCGGTGGTCACTGGTGTGTCTCGGGTTCGGGGCTTCTGCGGGCAGGTCGGGTTTCGGGGCAGACCCATGTGACCTCCGATCTCCTCGGGGAGGGGGTGTGGTCTCTTGTGTGTCTTTGGTTCGGGGTTTCTGCTGGCAGGGAGGGCTTCGGGGCAGGCCCTCATGACCTCCAGTCTCCTCGGGGGAAGGGGTGGTCTCTGGTGTGTTATGGGTTTGGGGCTTCTGCCGGCAGAGAGGGCTTTGGGGCAGGCCCTCGCGACCACCTGTGTGCTAAGGGGAAGGGGAGGTCTTTGGTGCATCTCAGGTTTGGGGCTTCTGGGGGCAGGGATGGCTTCAGGGCAGGCCCTCGTGACTTCCGGTGTCCCCGAGGGAGGGGTGGTCTCTGGTGTGTCTCGGTCTGGAGTCATGTGGCAGGGAGGTTCAAGCAGGCCCTCGGCGACCTCCAGTCTCCTGGGGAGGGGGTCTCTGGTGTGTCTCTGTCTGGGCTTATGGCAGGAGGGCTTCAGGGCAGGCCCTCGTGATCTCCGGTCTCCTCTGGGAGGAGGGTGGTCTCTGGTGTGTCTCAGGTTTCGGTCTTCTGCGGACAGGGAGGGCTTCAGGGCAGGCCCTCATGACCTCTGGTCTCCTCGGGGGAGGGGTTGGTCTCTGGTTTGTCTCGGGTTCGGGGCTTCTGCGGGCAAGGAGGGCTTTAGGGCAGGGCCTCGCGACCTCCAGTCTCCTCGGGGATGGGAGCTGGTCTCTGGTGCATCTCGGGTTTGGGGCTTCTGCCGGCAGGGAGGGTTTCAGGGCAAGCCCTCATGACCGCCGGTCTAATCGGGGGAGGGGGTGGTCTCTGGTGTGTCTCGGGTTCGGATCTCCTGTGGGAAGGGAGGGCTTCAGGACAGGACCTCGCAACCTCCGGGCTCCTCGGGGTAGCGAGGTGGCCTCTGGTGTGTCTCGGGTTCGGGGCTTCTGCGGGCAGGGAGGGCTTCGGGGCAGGCCCTCGTGACCTCCAGTCTCCTCTGGGGGGGTGGTCTCCTGTGTGTATCGGGATCGGGGCTTCTGCGGGCAAGGAGGGCTTTGCGGCAAGCCCTCGTGACCTCCGATCTCCTCGGGGGAGGGGTGTGGTCTGTGTTGTGTCTTGGATTCGGGGCTTCAGGGGGCAGGGAGGGATTCAGGGCAGGCCGTCGCGACCTCTGGTCTCCTCAGGGGATAGGTGTGGTCTCTGGTGAGTCTCGGGTTCGGGGTTTCTGCGGGCAGGGAGGGCTTCAGGCAGGGCTCACACTCCAGTCTCTCACGGGAGCGGGGTGGTCTCTGTGTTTCTGGTTCTGGGCTTCTATGGGCAGGCAGGGCTTCAGGGCAGGCTCTCCCGACCTCCGGTCCTCCCGGGAGGGGTGGTCTCTGGTGTGTCTCGGGTTAGGGTCTTCGCGGGCAGGAGGGCTATGGGCAGGCCTCGTGACTCTAGTCTCCTCGGGAGGTGTGGTCTCTGTTATGTCTCAGATCTGGGATTCAGCGGCAGGAGGGCTTAGGCCAGGACTTCGCTACTCCGGTCTGCTCGGGAGGCTGTGGTCTCTGGTGTGTCTCAGGTTTGGGGCTTCTGCAGGCAGGTTGGGCTTCGGGGCAGGCACTCGTGACCTCCGGTCTCCTCGGGGGAGGGGGATGGTCTCTGGTGTGTCTTGGGTTCGGGGCTTCTGATGGCAGGGAGGACTTCGGGGCAGGCCCTCACAACCTCTGGTCTCCTGGGGGCAGGGGGTGGTCTCTGGTGTGTCTCGGGTTCGGGGCTTCTGCGGGCAGGGATGGCTTCAGGGCAGGCCCTGCAACCTCCGGCTCGAGGGGTGGTCTCTGTGTGTCTCGGTTCGTGCTTCTGCAGGCAGGGAGGACTAGCAGGCCCCGCAACCTCTGGTCTCCTGGGAGGGTGGTCTCTGGTGTGTCTCGGGTCTGGGGCTTCTATGGTAGGACTGGATCTGGGAAGGCACTGCAACCTCCAGTCTCCTCGTGGAGAGGTGGTCTCTGGTGTGTCTCGGGTTCGAGGCTTCTGCAGGCAGGGAGGCTTTGGGCTGGCCTCGTGACTCCGGTCTCCTCGGGGGAGGGGGTTGGTTTCTGGTGTGTCTCGGGTTCGCGGCATCTGCGGGCAGGGAGGACTTCAGGGCAGGCCCTCGCAACCTCTGGTCTCCTCAGGGGAAGGGGTGGGCTCTGGTGTGTCTAGGGTTCGTGGCTTCTGCATGCAGGGAGGGCTTCAGGACATGCCCTCGCGACCTCCCGTCTCCTCGGGGGAGGGGGTGGTCTACTGTGTGTCTCAGGATCGGGGCTTCTGCGGGAGGGGGGCTGGGCAGGCCATCGCGACCTCTGATCTCCTCGGGAGGGGTTGTCTCTGGTCTGTCTCGCTTTGGGGCTTCGTGGCAGGGAGGGCTTAGGCAGGCCCTCGTGACCTCTGGTCTCCCTCGGGGAGGGGGTGTTCTGGTGTGTCTAGAGTTCAGGGCTTCTGCGGGCAGGGAAGGATTTGGAGCAGGCCCTCACGACCTCCGGTCTCCTCAGGGGAGGGGGTGGTTTCTGGTGTGTCTCGGGTTCGGGGCTTCAGCGGGCAGGGAGGACTTCGGGTCAGGCCCTCGCGAATTCTGGCCTCCTTGGGGGAGGGAGTGGTCTCATTTGTGTCACGGGTTCGGGGCTTCTGCAGGCAGGGAAGGCTTCAGGGCAGGTCCTCGCGATCTCTGGTCTCCTCGGGGGAAGGGGTGGACTCTGGTGTGTCACAGGTTCGTGGCTTCTGCGTGCAGTTGGACTTCATGCAGGTCCTCGTGTCCTGTGGTCTTCTCATGGGAGGGGGTGGTCTCTGGTGTGTCTTGGGTTCGGGGCTTCTGCTGGCAGGAAGGGCTTCGGGGCAGGGCATTGCGACCTCTGGTCTCCTCGGTGGAGGGGGTGGTCTCTGCTGTGTCTCGGGTTCTGGGCTCCTGCTGGCAAGGAGGGCTTCAGGGCAGGCCCTCGTGACCTCCGGTCTCCTCAGGGGAGGGGTGGTCTGTGGTGTGTCTCTGTTTCGGGGCTTCTGTGGGCACGAAGGGCTTCAGGAAATGCCCTTGTGACCTCCGATCTCCTCGGGGGAGTGAGGTGGTCTCTGGTGTGTCTCGGGTTCGGGGCATCTGCGGGCAGGGATGACTTCAGGGCAGGCCTTCGTGACCTCCGGTCTCTTCAGGAGGGGGGGTGGTCTCTGGTGTGTCTCGGGTTCGTGGCTACTGCGGGCAGGGAGGGCTTCTGGGCAGGCCCTAGCAACCTCCGGTCTCCTCTGGAGAGAGGGGTGGTCTCTGGTGTGTCTCGAGTTCAGGGCTTCTGTGGGCAGGACAGGATTTGGGGCAGGCACTCGCAACCTCCAGTCTCCTCCGGGGGGGTGGTCTCTGGTGTGTCTAGGGTTCGTGGCTTCTGCATTCAGGGAGGGCTTCAGGGCAGGCCCTCGTGACCTCCGGTCTCCTCGGGGGAGGGGGAGGTCTCTGGTGTGTCTCAGGTGGGCTTCTGTGGGCAGAAAGGGCTCAGAGGCAGGCCCTCGCGACTCCGTCCCTCGGGGAGGGGGTGCTCTCTGGTGTGTCTCGGGTTTGGGCGCCCGGGCAGGGAGAGCTTGGGCAGGCCCTCATGACCCCGTCCCCGGTGGAGGGGTGGTCTCTGGTGTGTCTGGGGTTCGGGCTTCTACGGGCAGGAGGGTGTCTGAGCAGGCCCTGCGACTCCGGGTCTCCTTGGGGAGGTAGGTGGTCTCTGGTGTGTCTCGGGTTCGGGGCTTCTGCGAGCAGGGAGGGCTTCAGGGCAGGCCCTCATGACCTCCGGTCTCCTCGGGGGAGGTGTGTGGTCTCTGGTGTGTTTCGGGTTTGGGGCTTCTGTGGGCAGGGAGTTCTTTGGAGCATGCCCTCACAACCTCTGGTCTCCTTGGGGGAGGGGGGTGGTCTCTGGTGTGTCTCGGGTTTGGGGCTTCTGCGGGCAGGGAGGGCTTCAGGGCAGGCCCTCATGACCTCCGGTCTCTTCGGGAGAGGGGGTGGTCTCTGGTGTGTCTCGGGTTCGTGGCTACTGCAGGCAGGGAGGGCTTCTGGGCAGGCCCTAGCAACCTCCGGTCTCCTCTGGAGAGAGGGGTGGTCTCTGGTGTGTCTCGGGTTCGGGGCTTCTACGGGCAGGACTGGATTTGGAGCAGGCACTCGCGACCTCCGTCTCCTCGGGGGAGGGGGGTGGTCTCTGGTGTGTCTCGGTTCGGGGCTTCTGCGGGCAGGGAGGGCTTCAAGGCAGGCCCTCGTGACCTCTGGTCTCCTCGGGGGAAGGGGCTGTTCTCTGGTGTGTCTAGGGTTCAGGGCTTCTGAGGGCAGGGAGGGATTTGGAGCAGGCCCTCACGACCTCCGGTCTGCTCAGGGGAGGGGGTGGTTTCTGGTGTGTCTCGGGTTCGGGGCCTCAGCGGGCAGGGAGGACTTCTGGTCAGGCCCTCGCGAATTCTGGCCTCCTTGGGGAAGGAAGTGGTCTCATTTGTGTCACGGGTTCAGGGCTTCTGCAGGCTGGGAAGGCTTCAGGGCAGGCCCTCGTGATCTCCGGTCTCCTCGGGGGAGGGAGGGGGTGGACTCTGGTGTGTCACAGGTTCGTGGCTTCTGCGTGCAGGTAGGACTTCATGCAGGCCCTCATGTCCTGTGGTCTTCTCGGGGGAGGGGGTGGTCTCTGGTGTGTCTCAGGTTCGGGGCTTCTGCGGGCAGGGAGGGCTTCGGGGCAGGGCATTGCGACCTCCGGTCTCCTCGGGGGAGGGGGTGGTCTCTGCTGTGTCTCGGGTTCTGGGCTCCTGCTGGCAGGGAGGGCTTCAGGGCAGGCCCTCGTGACCTCCGGTCTCCTCAGGGGAGGAGGTGATCTGTGGTGTGTCTCTGCTTCGGGGCTTCTGCGGGCACGAAGGGCTTCAGGAAATGCCCTCGCAACCTCACTTCTCCTCGGGGGAGTGAGGTGGTCTCTGGTGTGTCTCGGGTTCGGGGCATCTGCGGGCAGAGATGGCTTCAGGGCAGGCCTTCGCGACCTCCAGTCTCTTTGGGAGGGGGGTTGGTCTCTGGTGTGTCTCGGGTTCGTGGCTGCTGCGGGCAGGGAGGGCTTCTGGGCAGGCCCTAGCAACCTCCGGTCTCCTCTGGAGGAGAGAGGGGTGGTCTCTGGTGTGTCTCGGGTTCAGGGCTTCTGTGGGCAGGACAGGATTTGGGGCAGGCACTCGCGACCTCCGGTCTCCTCGGGGGAGGGGGGTGGTCTCTGGTGTGTCTCGGGTTCAGGGCTTCTACGGGCAGGGAGGGCTTCAGGGCTGGCCCTCGTGACCTCTGGTCTCCTCAGGGAAGGGGTTGGTCCCTGGTGTGTCTCGGGTTCGCAGCATCTGCGGGCAGGGAGGACTTAGGGCAGGCCCTCGCGACCTCCGGCTCCTCGGGGAGGTGGGCTCCTGTGTGTCTAGGGTTGGCTTCTGCTCAGGGCGGGCTTCAGGGTAGGCCTCGTGACCTCCGGGCTTCACGGGAGGGAGGTCTCTGGTGTGTCTCGGTTCTGGGCTTCTGCGGCAGAAAGGGCTTCAGGTAGGCCCTCATGACTTCCGGTCTCCTCGGGGGAAGGGGGTGCTCTCTGGTGTGTCTCGGGTTCGGGGCTTCTCCCGGCAGGGAGAGCTTTGGGGCAGGCCCTCATGACCTCCGGTCTCCTCGGTGGAGGGGGTGGTCTCTGGTGTGTCTGGGGTTCGGGGCTTCTACGGGCAGGGAGTGTGTCTGAGCAGGCCCTCGTGACCTCCGGTCTCCTTGGGGGAGGTAGGTGGTCTCTGGTGTGTCTCGGGTTTGGGGCTTCTGCGAGCAGGGAGGGCTTTAGGCAGGCCCTCGTGACCTCCGGTCTCCCTGGGGAGGTGTGGTCTCTGGTGCGTCTCGGGTTTGTGGCTTCTGCGGGCAGGGAGTTCTTCCGAGCATGCCCTCATGACCTCTGGTCTCCTCGGGGGAGAGGGGTGGTCTCTGGTGTGTCTCGGGTTCCTGGCTACTGCGGGCAGGGAGGGCTTCTGGGCAAGCCCTAGCAACCTCCGGTCTCCTCTGGAGAGAGGGGAGGTCTCTGGTGTGTCTCGGGTTCGGGGCTTCTACGGGCAGGACAGGATTTGGGGCAGGCACTCGTGACCTCCGGTCTCCTTGGGGGAGGGGGGTGGTCTCTGGTGTGTCTCGGGTTCGAGGCATCTGCGGGCAGGGAGGACTTCAGGGCAGGCCCTCGCAACCTCCGGTCTCCTCAGGGGAAGGGGTGGGCTCTGGTGTGTCTAGGGTTCGGGGCTTCTTCATTCAGGGAGGGCTTCAGAGCTGGCCCTCGTGACCTCCGGTCTCCTCGGGGGAGTGGGTTCGTCTCTGGTGTGTCTCGGGTTCGAGGCATCTGCAGGCAGGGAGGACTTCAGGGCAGGCCCTCGTGACCTCCGGTCCTCGGGAGGTGGGCTCTGTGTGTTTAGGGTTCATGGCTTCTGCATTCAGGGAGGGCTTCAGGGCAGGCCCTCATGACCTCCGGTCTCCTCGGGGGAAGGGGAGGTCTCTGGTGTGTCTCGGGTTCGGGGCTTCTGCGGGCAGAAAGGGCTTCAGGGTAGGCCCTCGTGACTTCCGGTCTCCTCAGGGGAGGGGGGTGCTCTCTGGTGTGTCTCGGGTTCGGGGCTTCTCCAGGCAGGGAGAGCTTTGGGGCAGGCCCTCACGACCTCCAGTCTCCTCGGTGGAGAGGGTGGTCTCTGGTGTGTCTGGGGTTCAGGGCTTCTACGGGCAGGGAAGGTGTCTGAGCAGGCCCTCGCGACCTCCGGTCTCCTCGGGGGAGGTAGGTGGTCTCTGGTGTGTCTCGGGTTCGGGGCTCCTGCGAGCAGGGAGGGCTTCAGGGCAGGCCCTCATGACCTCCGGTCCCCTCCGGGGAGGGGTGTGGTCTCTGGTGTGTCTCGGGTTTGGGGCTTCTGTGGGCAGGGAGTTCTTCGGAGCATGCCCTCGCGACCTCTGGTCTCCTCGGGGGAGGGGGGTGGTCTCTGGTGTGTCTCGGATTTGGGGCTTCTGCGGGCAGGGAGGTCTTTAGTGCTGGCCCCCGTGACCTCCGGTCTCCTCGGTTGTGTGGGCTGGTCTCTGGTGTGTCTCAGGTTCAGGGCTTCTGCGGGCTGGGAGGGCTTCATGGCAGGCCCTCGCGACCTCTGGTTCCCTCGGGGGAGGGGGTGGTCTCTGTTGTGTTTCAGGTTTGGGGCATCTGAGGGCAGGGGGGGCTTCGGGGCAGGCCCTTGCAACCTCTGGTCTCCTTGGGGGTTTGGGGTGGTCTCTGGTGTGTCTCAGGTTCGGGGATTCTGCAGGCAGGAAGGGCTTCAGAGCAGGCCCTCATGACCTCCGGTCTCCTCGGGGAAGGGGGTGGTCTCTGGTGTGTCTTGGGTTCGGGGCTTCTGCGGGCAGCCCACAGTCCTCTCATCTCCCGGCCTCAGAGGCGAGTGTGCTACCTACTGATTAATTATAATTAGCATGAGCTGTAGCATTAGCGTAAGTTGTAGCATAATGGGCAGACTAGATGGGCCTAGCGGTCCTTATCTGCCGTCAAAGTCTATGTTTCTATGTTTCATAAGCTGAAGCATTAGATTTAGTGCAAGATTAAGCTGTAGCGTAAACATAAGCTGTAGCATAAGCACAAGCTTTGGCATAAGCATGAGCTGTACTGTAAACAGTTTTAATGTAAGCATAAACACTAGCATTAGCTGTAGTGTTAGCTTTGTTGTAGCCTCAGCATAGCTGTGGTGTTAGCGTAGCTGTGGCAAAAGTATAGGTGTAGCATTTGCTTAGCTGTAGAATTAGCTTAGCTGTAGCATTGGCATTTGCTGAAGCATTGGAATTAGCTGAAGCATTGGCATTAGCTTAGCTGTAGCACTACTGTGACTTAGCTGTAGCATTAGCATAAGCTGTAGCGTTGGTGAATGCTGTAGCATTAGCTGAAACGTTAGCTGTAGCATTAGCATAAGCTGTTGCATTAGCTTAAGGTGTGGCATAAGCTGAAGCATTAGGTTTAGTGCAAGCGTAAACTGTAGCATAAGCGCAAGTTGCAGCATAAGCTTGAACTGAAGCATAAGCATGAGCAGTAGCATAAGCGCAAACTCTACTATAAACAGTTTTAATGTAAGCATAAGCACTAGCATTAGCTGTAGTGTTAGCTTTGTTGTAGCCTCAGCATAGCTGTGTCAAAAGTACAGCTGTAGCATTAGCTTAGCTGTCGCATTAGCTTAGCTGTAGCACTGGCATTAGCTGTAGCATTGGCATTGGCTTTAGCATTAGCTTCGCTGCAGAACTACTGTGACTTATCTGTAACACTAGTGTAAGCTGTAGCATTAGTGAATGCTGTAGCATTAGCTGTAACATTAGCTGTAGCATTAGCATAATCTGTAGCATAGTCACAAGCTGTACTATAAACAGTTTTAATGTAAGCATGAGCACTAGCATTAGCTGTAGTGTTAGCTTTGTTGTAGCCTCAGCACAGCTGTGGTGTTAGCATAGCTGTGGCAAAAGTATAGCTGGAGCATTAGCTTAGCTGTAGCGTTAGCTTAGATGTAGCATTAGCTTAGCTGTAGCACTGGCATTAGCTGAAGCATTGGCATTAGCTGTTGTGTTGGCATTAGCATTAGCTTAGCTGTAGCACTACTGTGGACTTAGCTGTAGCATTTGCATAAGCTATAGCATTAGAGTAAGCTGTAGTGTTGGTGAATGCTGTAACGTTAGCTGTAGCATTAGCATGAGCTGTAGCATTAGCGTAAGTTGTAGCATAATGGGCAGACTAGATGGGCCTAGCGGTCCTTATCTGCCGTCATAGTCTATGTTTCTATGTCTCATAAGCTGAAGCATTAGATTTAGTGCAAGCGTAAGCTGTAGCTTAAGCGTAAGCTGTAGCTTAAGTGTAAGCTGCAGCATTAGCACGAGCTGTAGCATAAGCATGAGCTGTAGCATAAGTACAAACTGTGCTACAAACAGTTTTAATGTAAGCATAAGCACTAGCATTAGCTGTAGTGTTCGCTTTGTTGTAGTCTCAGCATAGCTGTGGCAAAAGTATAGCTGTAGCTTTAGCTTAGCTTAGCTGTAGCACTACTGAGACTTAGCTGTAGCATTAGCATTAGCTGAAGCATTAGCGTAAGATGTAGCATTAGTGAATGCTGCAGCATTAGCTGTAACGTTATCAGTAGCATTATCGTAAGTTGTAGCATAAGCTGAAGCATTAGGTTTAGTGCAAGCATAAGCTGCAGCATAAGCGCAAGCTGCAGCATAAGCATGAGCTGTAGCATAAGTGCAAACTGTACTATTAACATTAGTTACAATGTAAGCATAAGCTCTAGCATTAGCTGTAGTGTTAGTGTAACAGATGTAACACCCAGGAAATGTTTTTATTATCGTACTAATTATTGAAATGGAATGTGGAGCTGGAGGATTGCATGCTGATTGTCGTCAAAGCCCACATTCTACTGCAGAGGATCTCAGAGGAGCAAGTGGTACAGGGTCACTGAATTGCTTTCCTCTACCCAATAAAATGTATGTCATTGCTGCCATACTAGGAGAGAGGGTTCAGCATCCTTTTGTCTTATTTCTTCCTCTTTGCGCTGACAACCTGCACTCTTTCATGCTGTTTTATGCCTTTTTTCCTTCATTTTTTCTTGACCGGGTAAGTGTACTAGACAAACCCTGCTTATTTTCAGGTACGACCCGAGGGAAGGGGATACAGATGAATGCCAACTGACCTTGAGCCAGATTAAGTTGTTGGTGGTATTTTAAGTGAATGAGAGAAATTTGGCCATGACACCAGGGAAATTCCCCTACTCTTTTCGATAAGTGCCATGGGATCTTTAACAGCTACCTGAACAACCACCAATCCAGGCAGATGGGACCTCGGTTTAATGTCCCATCCGAAAGACGAACAAATATTGTCAAATTTTACCTGGTCTATGAAATGAGGTGGTGAGACTGCACACCGGACAATTTTAAGTCTTGAAGCCTTAAAGCCCAGCAGCTATGAAGCTTGAAGCCTTGTACAGCAAGCCAAGGCAATCTTGCTCCAGTGTAACCTCCGCTATGAGCCTGGAGACTGCCGAGCCTTGGCAGCTAATTTAACTTTAAAAAAAAATAAAGGCCCATCTTTTAATCCACAGGTCAAGGCATGCTGGATCTCTTGCAGTACAGCGGATTTCTGAAGAACTACTTAACTTCCTGAAATCGCGGTGTCCGTGGCGTGGTCAAGGCACGCTGGATCCCTTGCAGTACAGAGGATTTCTGAAAAACTGGTTGGGATCCAGAAATTGGGGTTCCAGAAATTGGGGAATCAGAGGCCTGGTCAAGGCAGGCTGGATCCCTTGCAGGAGGGAGGATTTCTGAAAAGCTGTTTAGGTTCCAGAAATCAAGAGGTTCATGGCCTGGTCAAAGCACGCTGGATCCCTTGCAGTACAGAGGATTTCTAAAAAACTGTTTAGGTTCCAGAAATCATGAAGTCCATGGCCTGATCAAGGCACGCTGCATCCCTTGCAATACAACAGATTTCTGAAGAACTGTTTAGGTTCCAGAAACCGCGGGGTCCATGGCCTGGTCAAGGCACACTGGATCCACTGCAGTACAGAGGATTTCTGAACTGGTTAGGTTCCAGAAACCACGGGGGCCTGTGGCCTGGTGTATGCATGCTGGATCCCTTGCAATACAGAGAATTTCAGAAGAACTCTTTAGGTTCCAGAAATCAAGGGGTCCATGTCCTGTTCAAGGCACCCTTGATCCCTTGCAGTAGAGAGGATTCCTGAAAAGCTGTTTAGGTCCAGAAATCAAGGGGTCCGTGTCCTGTTCAAGGTGCCCTGGATCCCTTGCAGTACAGAGGATTCCTGAAAAGCTGTTTAGGTTCCAGAAATCGAGGTGTCTATGGCCTGGTCAAGGCACCTTGCGGTACAGAGGATTTCTGTAAAACTGTTTAGGTTCCAGAAATCGAAGGGTCCGTAGCCTGGTCAAGGCATGCTGGATCCCTTGTGGTACAGAAGATTCCTGAAATCCTGTTTAGGTTCCAGAAGTTGAGGGATCTGTTGCCTGGTCAAGACACACTGGGTCCCTTGCAGTACAAAGGATTTCTGAAGAACTGTTTAAGTTCCAGAACATTTAATAAATATGTTTATTCTATGGGGATTTATTAAGCCAGTAAGGCTTCCTGTACAAATGTCTTAAGATACCTGTTTTAATTTATGCTCAAGTCTGGGTGCAGAAAAGTTTTCTTTCCATGCTGTTGATGGGGTTTAAGGGGTACTTGTTGCCTCTGAACAATATTTTTATAGCCATTTCAGTTTGTAGCATGTCAAAGTAACCAGAGAGTTAGATATTAGTACAGAAGAGGGTGGGTTGTTTAGACATTTATGGTGGTTGTTACCTATAAGGTACCTAAATTGTTTCTACATGTTTTTTTGTCTTTCTCTCAGGAGGGAGACGATGTTCGTAAGTCATATGGACTTCTAAATAATCCCACTGTATCATGCAGCTCATGGGCTAAAACAACAGCAATATCTACAAGGGACTATTTTTGATTAAGTTGTTTTTACTGATAGCTTCCTAAAACTGTAATTAATTGAAACAGTACCAAGTATTCATTTTAAATTGTGTGTATTAAGAGGGGTGGCACCTTTCTGTGGAATTTCCTTTATGTTTTATCCTTATGTACATCTCCGGACACTTTTAGGACTGTATGGCCCAGATATTCAAACTGCGCCAGTCTCGAGCGCAAGCCCCCGCCAAAATAGTTCAAGAGGGGTTGGTGATATTCAAAGGAGTTGCGCTGTTGAGCAACCTTGAATATCACCCCGAAATACAGCACTTGGCAAGATGACAGGGAACGGCGCCAACCACAAGCCGCGAGTTGAGCATTAAACCTATGGTGGCGCAGTACCATTGCGCCCATGCGCAAATTTTATATTCAAAAGGTGACATGCAAATGGGGCCATAATTTATGCAAGACGCAGGGGGGCTATTTGCATCTATTTATGGCCCCATTTGCATGCCATTTAGAGAGACGCATGCGCCCGATCCCGAGGACTTGCTCCTGGCCACCCTGCCAGGCAGCAGCCGCTGGGGGCGGCGACTAATGCAGCCCGATCGCGGGCATCACAGTTACATGACACCCCCATATCTCCACAGCCCGATCGCGGGCAGAACACGTACATGTCACCCTCCACATCTTCCATGCCTGATCGCTGGCAGAACGCATGAGTGTCCTCTCCCACACATCTCCCACAGCCCGATCGCTGGCAGAACCTGTATGACTTCAGTGCCCGATCACGGGCAGAACCTGTATGACCCCCAGTGCCCGACAGACAGTCAGTCAGCGGGCGGCAGGCGGTGGGATGCTGTCGCCCGCCGGCTGTGGGGAGCGGGTGGAGGGGCTTCATGGGTGGGTGGGGACACTAGACACCAGGGAGATGTTTGAGGGGTTGTAGTGACATTCTGCCCGCGATCGGGCTTTATGGTCCACTGGACCACCAGGGAGTTATTCGGGTTGGGGAGGGTTACACTCTGCCCGCGATCGGGCACTGGGGGGTCATAAGGTTCTGCCCGAGATCGGGCACTGGGGGCTATACAGGTCTCTGCCCGCGATCGGGCACTGGGGGTTACAGTTCTGCCCACGATCGGGCACTGGGGGTCATTACAGGTTCTGCCCGCGATCGGGCACTGGGGGGTCTATAGGTTCTGCCTGCGATCGGGCTGTGGGAGATGTGTGTGTGGGGGGGTTCATGTACTTGTACTGCCCGCCATCAGGCTGTGGGAGATGTGTGTGGGGGGGTTCATGACGTGTACTGCCCGCGATCGGGCTGTGGGAGATGTGGGGGGGCACTATAACTGTGATGCCCACATCGGGCTGGTGGGGGGTTATTAGGATCAGTTGGGGGCCAGCCAGGTGGCAGCTGCTGTGTGCGCCTGCAATACAGCAGCTCACCTGTGGGTGGCCCTCAACTTGATCCTTTTTTTTGGCTCAAGGTTGTGCAGGCGCAAGTTGGGAGTTGCGCATGCACAACTCTGCACAACCCGACTGAATATCAGGTTGCGCAGGTTATGCATGGTTCCTCCCCCTCCTGTTGAGCATGCATTCATTTGCATTGCTCTTTTGCACAACCTGTTGCCAGTGGAGCAACTGCCTCCTGCTGAATATCGCAGAATGGCGCAATGTAGGACTTGCGCATGCGCAACCCTGTTGTGCATGGAGCAACCCTTTTGAATATCTGGGCCCATGTCTATTGTAAACTAATAAATTTAAAAAAAATGAGCATCTGTTAGTGTAGTTGTAGTGATAGCACAGCTGTAGTGTTAGCTTTGTTGTAGCCTCAGCATAAGTGTGGCAAAAGTATAGCAGTTTGTCATTAGCTATAGCATTGGCATTAGCTGCAGCGTTAGCATTAGCGTAGCTGTAGCACAACTGTGACTTAGCTGTAGCACTAGCGTAAGATGTAGCATTAGTGAATGCTGTAGCATTAGCTGTAACATTAGTTGTAGCATTGGCATAAGCTCTAGCATTAGCGTAAGTTTAGCATAAGCTGAAACATTACGTTTAGTGCAAGAGTAAGCTGTTGCTTAAGCATAAGCTGTAGCATAAGCCTGAGCTTTGGCATAAGCACGAGCTGTGGCATAAGCATGAGCTGGATTATAAGCAGTTTTAATGTAAGCATAAGCACTAGCATGAGCTGCAGTGTTAGCTTTGTTGTAGCCTCAGCATAGCTGTGGCAAAATTATAGCTGTAGTATTAGCTTAGCTGTAGTATTGGCTTTAGCTAAAGCATTGGCATTAGCTGTAGCGTTAGCATTAGCATTAGCTTAGCTGTAGCACTACTGTGGAATTAGCTGTAGCATTAGCGTAAATGAATGCTGTAGCATTAGCTGTAACGTTAGTAGTAGCATTAGCATAAGCTGTAGCATTAGCGTCAATTGTAGCATAAGCTGAAGCATTTGGTTTAGTGCAAACATAAGCTGTAGCGTAAGTGTAAGCTGTAGCATAAGCACGAGCTGTAGCATAAGCACGAGCCATAGCATAAGCACGAGCTATAGCATAAGCATGAGCTGTGGCAAAAGCATGAGCTGAGGCATGAACACGAGCTGTAGCATAAGCACGAGCTGTATTATCAACAGCTTTAATGTAAGCATAAGCACTAGCATTAGCTGTAGTGTTAGCTTTGTTGTTGCCTCAGCATAGCTGTGGCAAAATTATAGCTGAAGCATTTGCCTAGCTGTAGCATTGGCATTTGCTGAAGCATTGGCATTAGCTGAAGCACTGGCATTAGCTGAAGCATTGGTATTAGCGGTAGCATTAGCATTAGCATAAGCTTACCTGTAGCACTACTGTGGACTTAGCTGTACCATTAGCATAAGCTGTAACATTAGCGTAAGTGAATGATGTAGCTTTAGCTGTAACGTTACCAGTAGCATTGGCATAAGCTGTAGCATTAGCGAAATTGTAGCTTAAGCTGAAGCATTAGGTGTAGTGCAAGCATAAGCTGTAGGATAAGCGTAAGCTGCAGCATAAGCACTAGCTATAGCATAAGCACGAGTTACAGCATAACCATGAGCTGTAGCATAAGCACGAGCTGTAGCATAAGTACGAGCTGTAGCATAAGCACGAGCTGTAGCATAAGCACGAGCTGTAGCATAACCACGAGCTGTAGCCCAAGTACAAACTGTAGTATAAACAGTTTTAATGTAAGCATAAGCACTAGAATTAGCTGTAGTGTTAGCTTTGTTGTAGCCTCAGCACAGCAGTGGCAAAAGTATATCTGCAGCATTAGCTTAGCTGTAGCATTGGCATTTGCTGAAGCATTGGCATTAGCTGAAGCACTGGCAATAGCTGAAGCACTGGCATTAGCTGAAGCATTGGTATTAGCTGTAACGTTAGCATTACCATTAGTTTACCTGTAGCACTACTGTGGACTTAGCTGTAGCATTAGCATAAGGTGTAGCATTAGCGTAAGTGAATGCAGTAGCATTAGCTGTAACGTTACCAGTAGCATTAGCATAAGCTGTAGCATTAGCGTAAATTGTAGCTTAAGCTGAAGCATTAGGTTTAGTGCAAGCATAAGCTGTAGCATGAGTGTAAGTTGTAGCATAAGCGTAAGCTATAGCATAAGCACGAGCTGTAGCATAAGAATGAGCTGTAGCATAAGCACGAGCTGTAGCATAAGCACGAGCTGTAGCATAAGCATAAAATGTAGCACAAGTACAGACTGTAGTATAAACAGTTTTAATATAAGAATAAGCACTAGAATTAGCTGTAATGTTAGCTTTGTTGTAGCCTCAGCATAGCAGTGGCAAAAGTATATCTGTAGCATTAGCTTTGCTGTCGCACTGGCATTAGCTGTAGCATTAGCATTAGATTAGCTGTAGCACTAGCATAAGCTGTAGCCTTAGTGAATGCTGTAGGTTTAGCTGTATGCTAGTTGTAGATTTATTTATTTATTATTTATTATTTATTAAGCTTTTGTTGACCGGATAAGTGCACTAGACAAATATTGCCTATTTCCAGGCACAACCTGAGGGAGAGGGATACAGATGATTGCCAACTGACCCTGAACCAGATTAAGCTGTTAGTCGTATTTTTATTGAATGAGGGAAATTTGGCCAGGACACCGGGGAAATTCCCCTACTCTTCTCGATAAGTGCCATGGGATCTTTAACATCCACCTGAACTACCACCAATCCAGGCAGATGGGACGTTGGTTTTACGTCTCATCCGAAAGACGGCACCTCAGAAATGCAGCACCCCTCTCATGCTGCATTACAGTGTCAGTACTGGGATATTATCCCAAGTGCTACATGTGGGAACTGAACCCACAGCCCTCTGATCTTCCGGCCTCAGTGGCGAGTGTGCTACCTCCAAATTAATTATAATTAGCATGAGCTGTAGCATTAGCGTAAGTTATAGCATAAGCTGAAGCAGTAGGTTTAGTGCAAGCATAAGCTGTTGCATAAGCGTAAACTGTTGCTTAAGCACTAGCTATGGCATAAGCACAAGCTGTACTATAAACAGTTTTAATGTAAGCATAAGCACTGGCATTAGCTGCAGTGTTAGCTTTGCTGTAGCCTCAGTATAGCTGTGGTGTTAGCATAGCTGATACAAAAGTATTGCTGTAGCATTAGCTTAGCTGTAGCATTGGCATTAGCTGAAGCATTGGCATTAGCTGAAGCATTAGCATTAGCTTAGCTGTAGCACTACTGTGACTTACCTGTAGCACGAGCATAAGCTATAGCGTTAGTGAATGCTGTAGCATTGGCTGTAATCATAGCTGTAGAATTATCATAAGCTGCAGCATTAGCGTAAGTTTATAGAATAAGCTGAAGCATTAGGTTTAGTGCAAGAGTAAGCTGTAGCGTCAGCGTAAGCTGTAGCATAAGCATGAGCTGTAGCATAAGCACGAGCTGTACCATAAGCAGTTTTAATCTAAGCATAACCACTAGCATTAGCTGTAGTGTTAGCTTTGTTGTAGCCTCAGCATAGTTGCGGTGTTAGCATAGCTGTGGCAAAAGCATAGCTGTAGCATTAGCTGAGCTGTAGCATTAGCTTAGCTGTGGCATTAGATTAGCTGAAGCATTGGCATTAGCTGTAGCATTAGCATTAGCTTAGCTGTAGCACTACTGTGGACTTAGCTGTAGCATTAGCATAAGCTGTAGCATTAACGTAAGTTGTAGGATAAGCTGAAGCATTAGGTTTAGTGCAAGCATAAGCTGTAGCATAAGCGTAAGCTGTAGCATAAGCACTAGCGATAGCATAAGCATGAGCTAAAGCATAAGCACGAACTATAGCATAAGCACGAGCTATAGCATAAGCACGAGCTATAGCTTAAGCATGAGCTATAGCATAAGCACGAGCTGTAGCATAAGCACGAGCTATAGCTTAAGCATGAGCTATAGCATAAGCATGAGCTATAGCATAAGCACGAGCTGTAGCATAAGCACGAGCTATAGCTTAAGTATGAGCTATAGCATGAGCTATAGCATAAGTTCAAACTCTACTATAAACAGTTTTAATGTTAGCATATTCACTAGCATTAGCTGTAGTGTAAGCTTTGTTGTACCCTCAGCATAGCTGTGCTGTTAGCACAGCTGTGTCAAAAGAATAGCTGTTGCATTAGCTTAGCTGTAGCATTAGCTTAGCAGTAGCACCGGCATTAGCTGCAGCTTTAGCATTGGCATTAGCTGCAGCGTTAACATTAGCGTAGATGTAGCACAACTGTGACTTAGCTGTAGCACTAGCATAAGCTGTAACATTAGTGAATGCTGTAGCATTAGCTGTAACGTTAGATGTAGCATTGGCATAAGCTCTAGCATTAGCGTAAGTTGTAGCATAAGCTGAAACATTACGTTTAGAAACATAGAAACATAGAAACATGGAAGTTGACGGCAGATAAGGACCGCAAGGCCCATCCAGTCTGCCCATTTCTTTTTCTACCTTATAAATGTGCCATTGGCCTTTGCTCTGTCAGTGACCTATCTATTCATAGTCATTTGTATTGTTCCTTATGCCTATCCCATGCCTTTTGAAGCCCTGCACTGTATTCATAGCCACCACTTCTTGTGGTAAGCCATTCCATGCATCTACCCCTTTCTGTGAAAAAGAATTTCCTCACATTCCCCTTAATCGGCCTCCCCTAATCTCATGCTGTGTCCTCTTGTCCTGCTATTTTTCTTATATTTAAACATGTTAGACTCTTTCACCTTGTTTATGCCCTTAAGGTGTTTGAATGCCTCGATCATATCACCTCTCTCCTCCTTTGCTGAGGGTATACATATTGAGCTCCGCTAATCTGTCCTCATATGTCTTCTGATGCAGTCCCTGCACCATTTTGCTGCCCTTCTCTGGACTGCCTCAATTTGGTTAATGTCCTTGTGAAGGTGTGGCCTCCAATACTGCACACAGTACTCCAGATGGGGCCTAACTAATGTCTTGTACAGAGGGATTATTACCTCCCTCTTATGACTTGTGATACCCCACTAACACACCCTACACACCCCTAGCCTTCTCTACTGCTTTGAGGTCTGCTTGATGATTTTAGGTCATCAGTGATGATGATGCCCAAGTCTCTTTCTTCCTTTGTGACTGCTAGCAACTCCTCCCAGCCTTTAAGTGGCTTCAGGGTTTCTCTTCCCATGTGCATGATTTTGCACTTCTTTGCATTAAATCCCAGTTGCCACTCTTCTGACCATTCTGCTAGTTTATCCAGATCTCTTCTCATTCTGCCCACCCCATCTGGATCATCTACTTGTTGCAGATCTTGGTGTCATCTGCAAACAGACAAGCCTTAATCTCTAGTCCATCTATGAGGTCACTAATGAAGATGTTGAATAGGACTGGCCCTGAACTGATCCCTGAGGTACCTCACTTGTGACTTGCATCTCTTCTGACTGTATACCATTTACCACCACTCTGTTTTCTGCCAGTCAACCAGTTTGCTACCCAGTTGACCAACTTCTGACCCACCCCGAGCCTACCTAGCTTATTTATCAATCTTCTATGTGGAACAGTGTCAAAAGCTTTGCTGAAGTCAAGGTAGGCACATCAACTGCTCCCCTGGTCCACCACTCTGGTTACCCAGTCAAAGAAATCTATGAGATTAGTTTGACAGGACCTTCCTTT
The DNA here is from genome assembly GCA_016271365.2 of Neoceratodus forsteri. NCBI lineage: Eukaryota > Metazoa > Chordata > Ceratodontiformes > Ceratodontidae > Neoceratodus > Neoceratodus forsteri. The sequence continues at coordinate 413,494,017 of CM028132.1, read as the reverse complement.
GTAAACCCATGCTGTCTTGGATCATGTGCCCCTATGGATTCCAGGTGTTGCACTATCCTTTCCTTAAGGAGTGCTCTCCATAATCTTGCCCACTACAGAGGTAAGTCTGACTGGTCTGTAGTTCCCTCGCCCCTCCCTGCTACCACTCTTGTGGAGCGGGATCACATGAGCCCTTCTCCAGTCTTCTGGGACCTCTCCTGTGCTCAGAGACTCACTAAACAATTCTGCTAATGGCTCTGCTAGTTCCTCCTTAGCTCCTTAAGTACCCTGGGATGTATGCCATCAGGTCCCATTGCCTTATCCACTCCTAACCTCAGCAAGCTCTTTGTAGACCCTTTTGTGAAGGAGTAGTGCTCACCTCCCTCCCCTGTGTCCATGATGCTGAGCTGTGGGCCCTGCCTCACCTTCTCTTCAGTAAATACTGAGCAAAAAGTATCTATTTAGGTAGATGCCTTACAGGGTCCTCCTCCTCCTCCTCCCACATGCCCCTTTCTCCATTAAGCTTAGCACTACTCTCTGGACTTTCTCCTTTCACTAATGTATCTATAGAAAGTCTTGTCACCTTCTTTACTGTTTGTGCTAGTGTTCTCAGTTTGGGACTTTGCCTGCCTTACTGCCTTACCTGCTTCCCTTAGGGCAGTTTGGTATAGCCTCCTATCTTCATCCCGCTGTGTTCTCTTATATTTCCTGAAGGCCAGCCTTTGGCTCTGACCTTTCTGCTACTGTATTTGAGAACCAAAGTGGTTTTCTTCTTTGCACTTCCTTTTCTGTCTAACACAATGGGATGTTGCTTCAAGTATTGCATCCTCAATGCTTGCCCACTTGCCTGTACCCCTCACCTGTGTTTCTTTTGCCAGGGCTAGCTTAACCTGTTGGCCATCTTATCAAAGTCAGCTCCTCTGAAGTCCCATTTTTTGCCTTGGAATGGGATGATTTAGATGTAGTAGCCAAATTGAACCATACCATGTGATGGTCACTGGCCCCAGGTGACCTTCTACCTGGAGATCTGTGATCCCTTCTTGTTAGTCAGTACTAGATCTAGGATAGCCCTGTCTCTTGTGGGTTGTTGTACCAGTTGTTTGAGGCCCTCCCCCTGCAGGGAATCCACTATGTGTCTAGTTCTGGCAGATGTTCCTGCTGGTAGTGACCAATCTGTATCTGGCATGTTGAAGTCTCCCATTATCAGAACCTCCCCTTTAGCTGTCATGTTTTTTATATCTTCTAACAGTAGTGTGTCTATGTCCTCCCCTGGTCTGGGGGCCTGTAGACAACCTCAGTTCTTATGGCTGTCCCATTTCCTGTTCCAGGGTGACCCACAGTTCTTCTGGCTCCTTATGTGTATTCTGAATTTCTGTAGCTTTGATATTTTCATTAACATACAGGGCCACTCCTCCCCTTTTTGCACCTCAGTCTCTTCTGAACAATACATAGCCAGGTACTGAAGTCTCCCAGGTGTGGTTACTGGAAACCACGCCTCACTAATTGCTACTATGTCCAGTTTAGCCTCTGACATTATTGCCTGCAGGTCTGGGATCTTATTTCCAGGCTGTGAGCATTTGTGTCATGATTTTCCACTGGCCAGATTTTGGTGTGTTAGTTGTTGTGAAGTTTGGCATTACCCCGTGCATCGTATGGGGAGACAAACTTTTTTCTTACCTGGTGATGCAAATGAACCGCAAACACGCTGAATTCCTGTTTGACCTACCAGCTGAGGGGGGAGGTGTTCTTCCCATTCGACGTATGGGGTGCTGCACCCTCTCCCCATTTGCTAGTTTAAATATTCTGCAAAGACATCAAACTTCGCCCCAATGCACTGACCCTCTTTAGTCAGATGCAGTCCATCAAATTTAAAGAACTTTGCCTCCCAGGAACTGTTGCCAGTTCCCTACAAATCTGTGTCGTTTCTTGGCACCAGTCCTGAGCCATGTGTTTAGCTCCTTATCTCCTTCTCTGACCTTCTGTCCATCTCGCCCTCTCTCCCAGACTGGCAGGATCTTGAGAAGGAGATGCCGGATGAAATAGATGATAGTTTGTCACCAGCCTAGTCAGGTGTTCCTTGGTCTCCACAACGACCGGTTTAGAGTCATTAGTCCCTGTGTGCACTAGGACATCAATGTTTTCTCCTGCTTTGTGAACAATTTATGCAATGCGGTCAGTGTCTCTCCATGCTGGTGTACCTTGGAGACATCTGACCATCACCCTGGCTGAGATGGGTATCAACTCCCGAATCATGGAGTTCCTATGATCAGAAGTTTTTGGATTTCTTTGTGCTTGTTTAGTTTTGGTTCTTGATTTGTTGTGAGTATTGTTGTGTTAGCTCCTGTGCTGCAGTGTCCTGTTTGCAGTGTCTTCTGCCTCTTTATTTGATTTCAGAGATAGGCAGATACCTGTTTGTAGTGTTTATATGGTTTTTGAGGTAATGTGTTGGAGAGCAGAGTGGTGACGGGCACCTGATTTGCTTTTCTAACCACCTGCCAACCTCCTGGACCAACTACCCTCTGTGGTCGAGGTTTTTCTGTTGGATGCTGGGGAAATGGCAGGTGGTTCTTATAATGTATTTCCTCTTCAATATGAATTTGGAGGCCTGCAATCTCTGCCCATGCTGCCTGGAGCTGAGACCTAAGATCTCCAAAGGCCCATGCATGGTGACAGTGTCCTAAATCTGTAAGACTGTCCTGATGAAAATTGTTCCACAGTACCCGCAGTTAATGAAATCCATTCCAAATAAGTTGTTGGTTTGTAACCTAGTCAGAGTAATTAGAAGGAAAAAAAAGGAAAATGCAAGTAATGGTTTAATTAGGCTTTGTTTGACCTTGTTATAACAAGTTAAATTACTACAGTGCCCCTGTAAATGAGATCACCTTTGTGGAGGTCCCACTGATCTGCCTCTTCCTGCTCTGCCACTGAAATGTCACAACTGTGGTACTTTGGCAAAGGAGAGGTGAAGTGGGGTGGTTGGGGATGGTGTGGGTGTTGGGCCTTCCTGCTCTAAAATGAAGAACCACGGACGAAAGAACAAGGAGGTAAGAGCAGAAACAATCAGTCAACAAAAATGCAGTAACCCTGAAAGCTTATCCTAATGTTACATAAAACTGTAAAACCTGTAAAGCACCGCCTGTAATAATTTCAGAGAAGATATACCCTGTAAGAAACACTTTACTCCAGAGAAAAATAAAGCAGTAACAGAAGATATACCTTGCAAAAGACACTTTGAATCAGAAGATTACAGCAGTAATCTGTTAGCACACACCTGTAGGCACACCTTGTAATAATGCAGAAGAGGGGGTGGTCTCTGGTGTGTCTCGGGTTCGAGGCTTCTTTGGCAGGAGGGCTTCAGAGTAGGCTCCGCGACTCCGCGGTCCCTCAGGGGAGGTGGTCTCTGTGTGTCTGGTTCGAAGCTTTTGGGAAGGAGGGCTTCAGAGCAGGCCCCTCGCATCTGGCGGTCTCCACAGGGAGGTGGTGTCAGGTGTGTCTCGGTCTGAGGTTTTGGGCAGGGAGGGCTTCAGGAGCAGGCCTCGCAACCTGCGGTCTCCTCAGGGAGGTGGTCTCTGGTGTGTCCGGGATCAAGGCTTTTGGCAGGGAGGGCTTCAGAGCAGGCCCTCACGACCTCCGTCTCCTCAGGGGAGGGGTGGTCTCTGGTGTGTCTCGGGTTCGAGGCTTCTTTAGGCAGGGAGGGCTTCAGAGCAGGCCCTCGCGACCTCCGGTCTCCTCAGGGGAGGGGTGGTCTCTGGTGTGTCTCGGGTTCGAGGCTTCTTTGGGCAGGGAGGGCTTCAGAGCAGGCCCTCAGAACCTGCGGTCTCCTCAGGGGAGGGGGTGGTCCCTGGTGTTTCTCGGGTTCGAGGCTTTGAGCAGGAGGGCTGTCAGAGCAGGGCCATATCGCGACCTCCGGGTCTCCTCAGGAAGGGGTGGTTCCGTGTAACCTCGGATTCGGCGCTTTGGGCAGTTAGGGCTAGAGCAGCCCTCGTGACCTGCGGTCTCCTCAGGGAGGGGGGGTGGTGTCTGGTGTGTGTCTCGGTTCGAGGCTTCTTTGGGCAGGAGAGGCTTCAGAGCGAGGCCCTAGCACCTCCGGTCTCCTCAGGTGAGGGGTGGTCTGGTGTGTCTCGGGTTCAAGCTTTCTTTGGGTGGAGGCAGAGCAGGCTCTCGACCTGGCGTGTCTCTCAGGGAGGGGGTATCTGTGTGTCTGGGTTCGAGGCTTTTTTGGGCAGGAGGGCTTCGAGCAGGCCCTAGCAACCTCCGTGTCTCCTCAGGAGAGGGTGGTCTCTGGTGTCACGGTTCGAGGCTTCTTTGGCAGGAGGGCTCAGAGCAGGCCCTCGTGCACCCGCGCCTCCTCCTCAGGGAGGTGGTCTCCTGTGTCTCGGTTCGAGGCTTCTTTGGGCAGGAGGGCCTCAGAGCAGGCCTCGCAGGCTCCGTCTCCTCTGGGAGGGGTGGTCTCTGCGTGGTCTCTGGTTCGAGGCTTTGGGCAGGAGGGCTTCAGAGCAGGACCGACCTGCGTGTCTCCTCACGGAGGGGTGTTCTCTGTGTGTCTCCGGCACGAGGCTTTTGGGCAGGGAGGGCTTCAGAGCAGGCCCTCACGATCTCGGGTCTCTCAGGGGAGGGGTGGTCTCTGTGTGTCTCGGGTCTGGAGGCTTCTTTGGGCAGGAGGCCTAGATAGGCCCATGCAACTCCAAGTGGTCTCCCAGGGAGGGGGTGTGGTCTCTGGTGTTTCTGGTTCAAGGCTTCTTTGGGCAGTGGGAGGCTTCAGTGCAGGGCTGGCCGCTGACCTCCGGGTCCTCAGAGAAGGGGGTGGTCTCCGTGTCTCTCGGATTCGAGGCTTCTTGGGCAGTTAGGGCTTAGAGCAGGCCCTCGTAACCAGCTGTCTCCTCAGGGAGGGGGTGTCCTGTGTGTCTCTGGATCGAGGCTTCTTTGGGCAGGAGGGTTTCAGGAGTATTCTCATGAACTCTGCGGTCTCCTCAGGGGAGGGGTGGTCTCCTGTGTGCCAGTGGTCTAGAAGGCTTCTTTTGGGCAGGGAGGGCTTCAGGGCAGGACCTCAGAACCATGCGCTCTCCTCGGGAAGGTGTTCCTGGTGTGTCTCGGTTTCGAGGCTTCTTTGGGCAGGAGGCTTAGAGTAGCCCTCGTGATCTCCGGCTTCCTCAGGGTGGGGCTGGTCTCTGTGTCTCGGTTCGAGGCTTCTTGGGCAGGGAGGGCTTCAGAGCAGGCCATCGGACCTCGGTTCTCCTCAGGGAGGGAGTGGTCTCTGGTGTTTCTCAAGGTTGGCTTCTTTGGGCAGGGAGGGCTTCAGTGCAGGCCGTCGCGACCTCCGGTCTCCTCAGGGAAGGGGGCTGGTCTCCAGTGTGTCTCGGATTCGAGGCCTCTTTGGGCAGTTAGGGCTTCAGAGCAGGCCCTCACAACCAGTGGTCTCCTCAGGGGAAGGGGTGGTCTCTGGTGTGTCTCTGGTTCGAGGCTTCGGGCATTGAGGGCTTGAGCAGGCCGCGACCCGCGGGTCTCCCTCAGGGAGGGGTGGTCTCTGGTGTGTCTCGGGTTCTAGGCTTCTTTGGGCAGGGAGGGCTTCATAGCAGGCCCTCGCAACCTGCGGTCTCCTCAGGGGAGGGGGTGGACTCTAGTGTCTCGGGTTCCAAGCTTCTTTGGGCAGGGAGGGCTTCAGAGCAGGACCTCGCGACCTCTGGTCTACTCAGGGGAGGGGGGTGGTCTCTGGTGTGTCTCCGGTTCGAGGCTTCTTTGGGCAGGGAGGGCTCCAGAGCAGGCCCTCGCAACCTACGGTCTCCTCAGGGGAGGGGTGGTCTCTGGTGTGTCTCGGGTTCGAGGCTTCTTTGGGCAGGGAGGGCTTTAGAGCAGGCGGCCCGCGACCTCTGCGTCCTCAGCGGATAGTGGTGGTCTCTTGTGTGTCTCACGTCGAGGCTTCTTTTTGGCTGGCAGTGGCATCAGAGCAGGCCTCACAACTCAAGTAGTCCTCCTCATAGGGAGGGGTGTCTCTCTGGTGTCTGGGTTCTGAGGCTTTTGGAAGTGAGGCTCAGTGTAGCCCTCACGTCCTCCGGGTCTCCTCAGGGGAGGAAGGTGGTCTCTGGTGTGTCTCTAGTTTGAGGCTTCTTTGGGCATTGAGGGCTCAAGCAGGCCCTCGTGACTCCGCGGTCTCCTGAGGGAGGGGTTGGTCTCGTGTGTCTCGGCTCGAGGCTTCTTTGGGCAGGGAGAGCTTCAGAGCAGGCCTCGTGATCTCGGTCTCCCCCAGGGAGGGGTGGTCTCTGCTGTCTTGGGTCTGAGGCTTTTGGGCAGGGGGCTTTTTGAGCAGGCCCTCAAAGAACTCCGGTGGCTCCTCAGGGAGCGGGAGGTCTCTGTGTGTCTCTGGTCTCGAGGCTTCTTTGGGCAGGAGGGCTTTAGAGCAGGCCCCTCGCAACCCGCGTGTCTCTTCAGGGAGGGGTGGTCTCGGTGTCTCTGGTTCGAGGCTCTTGGGCAGGAGTGGCTTGAGCAGGCCTTCATGACCTCCGATCTTCTCAGTGAGGGTCGGGTCTCTAGTGTTGTCTCGGTTCAATGCTTTTTTGGGCAGGGAGGGCTTCAGAGCAGGCCCTCGCAACCTGCAGTCTCCTCAGCCGCGGGGTGGTCTCTGGTGTGTCTCGGGTTCGAGGCTTGTTTGGGCAGGGAGGGCTTCAGAGCAGGCCCTCGCGACCTCCGTTCTCCTCAGGGGAGGGGGGTGGTCTCTGGTTTGTCTCAGGTTCGAGTCTTCTTTGGGCAAGGAGGGCTTCAGAGCAGGCCCTCGCAACCTGCGGTCTCCCTCAGGGAGGTGGTCTTTGTGTCTCTGGGTTCGAGGCTTCGTGCAGGGAGGGCTTGAGCAGGCCCTCGCAACCTCCGTCTCCCTGGGAGGTGGTCTCTTGCTGTGTCTCGGTTCAAGGCTTTTGGCAGGAGGGCTCAGAGCAGGCCTCAGAACCTTCGGTCTCCTCAGGGAGGTGGTGGTTTCTTGTGTCTGGGTTCGAGGCTTTTTGGGCAGGGAGGGCTTCAGAGCAGGCCTCATGACCTCCGGTGTCCTCTCTGGGAGTGGGGTGGTTGGTGTATGTGTCTCGTGGTTCGAGGATTTTTGGGCAGGGAGGGCTTCAGAGCAGGCCCTCGCAACCTGCGGTCTCCTCAGGGGAGGCGGTGTTTTCTGTGTCTCGGTCTGCTATTTTTGGGCAGGGGAGTGTTTAGAGCAGGTTCGCGACATCCGCCGTCTCCCTCAGGGGAGGGGGTGGTCTCGGTGTCTCGGTTCGAGGCTTTTGGATAGGGAGGCTTCAGAAAGCAGGCCCCTCGTGAACTCCGCGTGTCTCCTCAGGGGAGGGGTGGTCTATGGTGTTTTGAGTTCGAGGCTTCTTTGGGCAGGAGGGCTTCAGTGCAGGCCGCTACACTCCAGTCTCCACAGGAAGGGGGTTGGTTCTGCGGGCCCCGGATTCGAGGCCAGTTTTTGGGCAGTTAGGCTTGTGAGCAGGCCTCACTCGCCACCAGCGGTCTCCCCAGGGAGGGGTGGTCTCCTGGTGTGTCTCTAGTTCGAGGCTCTTTGGGTATTGAGGCTTGAGCAGGCTCGTGACTCCGGTCTCCGCAGGGAGGGGGGTGGTCTCGGTGTGTCTCAGGTTCGAGGCTTCTTTGGGCAGGGAGAGCTTCAGAGCAGGCCCTCGCAACCTGCGGTATCCTCAGGGGAGGGGGTGGTCTCTGGTGTGTCTCAGGTTCGAGGCTTCTTTCGGTAGGGAGGGCTTCAGAGCAGGACCTTGCGACCTCCGGTCTCCTCAGGGGAGGGGGGTAGTCTCTGGTGTGTCTTGGGTTCTAGGCTTCATTGGGCAGGGAGGGCTTCAGGAGCAGGCCATCGCAACTCACGTGCCTCCTGTGGGGAGGGGTGGTCTCTGGTGTCTCGGGCTCGAGGCTTCTTTGGTCAGGGAGGGTTCTGGAGCAGGCCCTCGCGACCTCCGCCTCCTGGGGAGGGGTGGCTCTCTGTGTCTGGGTTCGAGGCTTTTGGGCAGTGGGAGGGCTTCAGAGCAGGCTTCGCAACCTGGGGTCTCCCCTCAGGGTAGGGGTGGTCTCGTGTGTCTTGGTCTGAGGCTTTTTTGGGCAGGAGGGCTTCAGAGCAGGCCCTTCTCGACCTTTTTTCTCCTCAGGGAGGGGGTGGTCTCTGGTGTGTCTCCAGTTCGAGGCTTTTGGGCAGGAGGGCTTAGAGCAGGCCCCCAACCTGCCTCTCCTCAGGGAGGGGTGATCTCTAGGTTCCCCGGGTTCGAGGCTTTGCGTGGGAGGGGCTTCAGAGCAGGGCCCTCACGACCTCCGCCTCCCTTGCTAGGGAGTGTGGGTGGTCTCTCTGTGTGTCTCGGTTTGGCAGGCTCTTTGGGCAGGAGTCTTAGATAGGGCGCTCGCAACCAGCGGGTCACCCAGGAGGGGGTGATCTCTGGTGTGTCTCAGGTTCGAGGTTTTGGGCAGGAGGGCTTCAGAGCAGGCCCTCGTGACCATGTGGGTCTCCAATGGAGGGTGGTGGTCTCTGGTGTGTCTCGGGTTCGAGGCTTCTTTGGGCAGGGAGGGCTTCAGAGCAGGCCCTCGAAACCTGCGGTCTCCTCAGGGGAGAGGGTGCTCTCTGGTGTGTCTCGGGTTCGAGGCTCTTTGGGCAGGGAGGGCTTCAGAGCAGGCCCTCGCGATCTGCGGTCTCCTCAGGGGAGGGGGGTGGTCTCTGGTGTGTCTCTGATTCGAGGCCTCTTTGGGCAGGAAGGCTTCAGAGCAGGCCCTCGACCTGCAGTCTCCTCAGAGGAGGGTTGATCTGCTGTGTCTCGGGATCCAGGCTTCTTGGCAGGAGGGCTTCAGAGCAGGCCATCACGACCTCCCGGGTCTCTCAGGAGGGGTGGTCTCTGTGTGTCTCGGGATCCAGGCTTTTTGGGCATGGAGGGCTTCAGAGCAGGCTCTCACGACTCAAGGTCTCTCAGGGGAGTTGTTCTCTGCTGTGTCTCGGGTTCAAGGTTTCTTTGGGCAGGAGGGCTTGGTGAGCCTGTGACCTCCACATGTTCTCCTCAGGGAGGGGTGGTCTCTGGTGTGTCTCGGGTTCGAGGCTTCTTTGGACAGGGAGGGCTTCAGAGCAGGCCCTCGCAACCTGTGGTCTCCTCAGGGAGGGGTGGTCTCTGGTGTGTCTCGGGTTCGAGGCTTCTTTGGGCAGGAGGGCTTCAGAGCAGGTCTGCAGAACCTCCGGTCTCCCTCAGGAGAGGGGTGGCTGGGTTTGTTCCTGCCTGAGTCTTTGGGCATGGAGGGTTACAGAGCAGGTCAGAACCTGGGCGGTCTCTCAGGGAGGGGTGGTCTCTGGTGTGTCTCGGATTCGAGGCTTCTTTTGGCAGGGAGGGCTTCAGAGCAGGCCCTCTCGACCTCTGGTCTCCTCAGGGAGGGGGTGGTCTCTGGTGTGTCTCGGGTTCGAATCTTCTTTGGGCAGGGAGGGCTTCAGAGCAGGCCCTCTCAACCTGCGGTCTCCTCAGGGGGGGGGGTGGTCTCTGGTGTGTCTCGGGTTCGAGGCTTCTTTCGGTAGGGAGGGCTTCAGAGCAGGACCTCGCAACCTCCGGTCTCCTCAGGGGAGGGGGGTAGTCTCTGGTGTGACTTGGGTTCTAGGCTTCATTGGGCAGGGAGGGATTCAGAGCAGGCCCGCGCAACCTGCGTTCTCCTCAGGGGAGGAGGTGGTCTCTGGTGTGTCTCGGGTTTGAGGCTTCTTTGGTCAGGGAGGGTTTCAGAGCAGGCCCTAGCGACCTCCGCCTCCTGAGGGAGGGTTGCATCTGGTGTAGTCTCGGGTTCGAGGCTTCTTTGGGCAGCTTAGGGCTTCAGAGCAGGCTCTCAACCCGCGAGTCTCCCCAGGGTAGGGGTGGTCTCTGGTGTGTCTTGGGCTGGAGGCTTCTTTGGCAGGGAGGGTCAGAGCAGGCTCGTGACCTTCGGTCTCCACAGGGGAGGGGTAGTCTCTGCTGTGTCTCGGTTCTAGGCTCATTGGCAGGAGGCTTCAGAGCATGCCTCGCAGCCTGGCGGTCTCCTCAGGGAGGGGGTAGTCTCTGGTGTGTCTGGTTCGAGGCTTTGGTCAGGAGGGCTTTAGAGCAGGCCCTCCCGACCTCCGCTCTCCTGAGGGGAGGGGTGGTCTCGGTGTCTCAGGTCTCGAGGCTTCTTTGGGCAGGGAGGGCTTCAGAGCAGGCCTTCGCAACCTGCGGTCTCCTCAGGGGAGGGGGTGGTCTCTGGTGTGTCTCGGGTTCGAGGCTTCTTTGGGCAGGGAGGGCTACAGAGCAGGCCGTCGCGACCTCTGGTCTGCTCTTGGGAGGTGGGTGGTCTATGGTTTGTCTCGGATTCGAGACTTCTTTGGACAGGGAGGGCTTCAGAGCAGGCCCTCGCAACCTGCGGTTTCCTAGGGGAGTGGGTGGATCTCTGTGTCTCGGTTCGAGGCTTCATTGGGCAGGGAGGGCTGAAGAGCAGGCCCTAGCGACCTCCCATCTCCCCTTGGGAGGGTGCTGGTCTCTGGTGTGTCACGGGTTCGAAGCTTCTTTGGGCAGGAAGTGCTTCAGAGCAGGACCTCGCAACCTGCGGTCTCCTCAGGGGAGGGGGTGGTCTCTGGTGTGTCTCGGGTTCGAGGCGTCTTTGGGCAGGGAGGGCTTCAGAGCAGGCACTCACGGCCTCCGGTCTCCTGAGGGGTGGGGGGTGGTCTTGGTGTGTCTCGGGTTCGAGGCTTCTTTGGGCAGGTAGGGCTTCTGAGCAGGCCGTCGCAACCTGCGGTCTCCTCAGGGGATGTCGTGGTCTCTGTTGTGTCTCTGCGTCTCGAGGCTTCTTTTGGGTGTGGGAGGGCTTATAGCATGGCTGTCGCGACCTCCGGTCTGCTCAGGGAGGGCTTCTCTGGTGTGTCTCTTGCTCGAGGCTTCTTTGTGCCAAGGAGGGTTCAGAGCAGGCCTCACAACCCTGCGGTCTCTTTAGGGAGGTGGTCTCTGTGTCTCGGGTTCGAGGCTTCTGTGGGCAGGGAGGATTCAGGAGCTGTCTCGCGACCTCCATTCTCCTGAGGGAGGGGTTCGTCTCTGGTGTGTCTGGGTTGGGAGGCTTCTTTGGGCAGGGGAGGCTTTGGTGAGGCTCTTGCGACCTCCGGTCTCCCTCAGGGAGGGTGGTCTCTGGTGTGTCTTGGGTTCGAGTCTTTTGGGCAGGAGGGCTGTCGAGCAGGCCCTCGCAACCTGTGGTCTCCTCATGGGAGGGCTGGTCTCGGTGTTTCTCGGTTTGAGGCTTCTTTGGGCAGGGAGGGCTTAGCAGCCCTCATGACCTCCTGTCTCCACAGGGGAAGGGGTGGTCTCTGGTCCTGGTCTCGAGGCTTTGGGCAGGGAGGGTTTCAGAGCAGGCCCTGCAACTCTGCGGTCTCCTCAGGGAAGGGGTGGTCCTGGTGTCTCAGGTTCCCATGTCTTGGGCAGGAGGGTCAGAGCAGGCCCCTCGTGGACCTGCAGTCTCTTCAAGGGAGGCGGGTGATCTCGTGTGTCTCAGGTTCGAGACTCTTTGGGCAGGGAGGGCTTCGAGCAGGCTCGCACTCACGTGCGGCTCCTCAGGGGAGGGGTGGTCTGTGTCTCGGGTTCGAGGCTCTCTTTGGGCAGGGAGGGCTTCAGAGCAGGCACTCACGGCCTCTGGTCTCCTGAGGTGGGGGGTGGTCTCGGTGTGTCTCGGGTCAGAGGCTTCTTTGGGCAGTAGGGCTTGAGCAGGTCGTCAGAACTCACGGTGTCCTCAGGGGATGTGGTGGTCTCGTTGTGCATCGGTTCGAGGCTTCTTTCTCGGCAGGGAGGGCTTCATACAGGCTGCCGACCTCTGGTCTCCCAGGGGAGGGTGGTCTCAGTGTGTCGCTTGTTCAGGGCTTTTTGTGCCAAAGAGGGCTTCTGAGCAGGCCCTCAAACTCAGCGGTCTCCTCAGGGAGAGGGTGGTCTCTGGTGTGTCTCGGGTTCGAGGCTCTTGGGCAGGGAGGGTTTGAGCAGGCCTCGCGACCGCGGTCTCTCATGAGGGGTGGTCTGTGTGTCTCTGATTCGAGGCCTCTTTCAGTAGGTTCAGAGCAGGCCTCGGCCCTGCAGCCTCAGAGGAGGGGGTTCTCTGCTGTGTCTCGGCCTGGTTTTTTGGGCAGGAGGGTTTCAGAGCGTCTCTCATGACCTTCGCTGGTCTGGGAGGGGGGTGTTCTCTGGTGTCTCGTTCGAGGTTTTTTGACAGGAGGGCTCGGCAGGCCGCAACCTGTGGTCTCAGGAGGGGTGGTCTCTGTGTGTTTCGGTCGAGGCTTCTTGGCAGGAGGTTTCAGAGCAGGCTCTGAACCTCCGGGTTCCTCACGGGAAGGAGGTGGTCTCTGGTGTGTCTCCAGTCTGGAGGCTTTCTAAGCAGGGAGGGCTATGAGCAGGTCCTCAGAACTCATGGCCCCCAGGTAGGGGCTGGTCTTGGTGTGTCTCGATCGAGGCTTTGGGCAGGAGGCTTAGAGCAGGCCTCGGACCTGCGGTGTCTTCAAGGAGGCGGGTGATCTCTGATGTGTCCTGGTTCAGTCTTTGGGCAGGAGGCTTCGAGCAGGCTCGCAATCCGCGGTCTCCTGTGAGGGGTGCCTAGTGTGTCTCGGTTCAGGCTTTTGGCAGGGAGGCTTCTGAGTAGGCCCTCAGACCCGTCTCTCAGGAGAGGGGGTGGTCTCTGTTTGTCTCGGGTTCAGTCTTTGGGCAGGAGGCCAGAGCAGGTCCCCAACCTGGGCGGTCCCCAGGTAGGGCTGGCCTGTGTGTCCTGATCTGAGGCTTTTTGCTGTGAGGGCTTCAGAGGCCCTCGAACCTCTGGTCTCCCAGAGGGGGTGTCTTCTGTGTGCTTGGTTCGAGGTTTTGGGAAGGGAGGGTTTCAGAAGAGGGCCTCGAACCTGCGGTATCCCCAGGGAGGTGGCTCCTGGCATGTCCTGGTCTTCGCGGCTTTTTGGGCAGGGAGGGCTTCAGAGCAGGCCTCGAACCTCCAGTCTCCCAGGGAGGGGTGGTCTCTCTCAGGTGTCTCTGTCTGAGGCTTTTGGCAGAGAGGGTCAGAGCAGGCTCGCACCCGCGGTCCCCGGGATTGGGTGGCTCTGGTATGTCTCTCTGAGGCTTCTTTTCAGGGAGGCTAGAGCAGGCTCGCACCTCTGGTCTCTTCAGGAGGGTTGTCTCTGTCTGCCCCGAGTTCAGACTTCTTTTGGGAGGGAGGGTGGCTTCCAAGCAGGCCCTCAGAACCCGCGGGTCTCCTAGGGAGGCGGTCTGTGTGTCTCGGGTTCGAGGCTTTGGGCAGGAGGGCTGAGCAGGTCTCCACTCTGGTCTCTGCATGGGACGGTGTGGTCTCTGTGTCTCGGTTCAAGGCTTTTGGCAGGAAGTGCTTCAGTGCAGGCCTCGTAACCTGCGGCCTCAGGTGGTGGTCTGTGTTTCTGGTCTTATATCTTTGGCAGGAGGCTTCAGAGCAGGCTCTCGTGACCTCTTCTCCCGCGGGGGTGGACCTGGTGTGTCTTGGTTCGAGGCTTTTGGGCAGGGAGGGCTTCAGAGCAGGCTCACACCTCAGGTCTCCTAGGGGGGTTGGTCTCTGTGTCTCGGTTCGAGGCTTTGCAGGAGAGTTAGAGCAGGCCTCGGAACTCGCGGTCTCCTCAGGGAGGTACTTGGTGTGTTGTGGTTCGAGGCTTCTTGGTCAGAGGTATTCAGGCAGGACCACGATTGCAGTCTCCTCACGAGGGGGTGGTCTCTGTGTGTCTCGGGTCGGCTTCTTTGTGCAGGAGGGCTCAGAGTAGCCATCGCGACCTCCGGGTCTCCTCACAGAGGAGGGGTGGTCTGGTGTGTCTCGAAACATCCAGGCCAGCAGGGAGGGCTTAGTAGGCTCACGACCTCCGTCTCCCAGGGAGGGGGTCGCTCTGTCTCTCGGGTTCGAGGCCGGCAGGAGGCCACAGTCGGCTGACTTCGCCTCATAGGGAGGGGTTGGTCTCTGGTGTGTCTCGTTCAGGCTTTGGGCAGGAGGGTTCAGCAGGCCTCGCAGCTCCGCAGTCTCTCAGGGAGGTGTCTCAGGTGTTTCTCGAAAGTTCGAGGCTTTTTGGAGGGTCAGTGCAGCTGCCGACCTCCGGCTTCTGCGGGAAGGGTGGTCTGTGTGTCTCAGATTCGAGGTTTCTTGGCAGTTAGGGCTTCAGAGCAGGTCTCATAACCGCTGTCTCGTGGGAGGGGGTGGTCTCTGGTGTGTCTCAAGTTCGAGGCTTCTTTTTGGGGTCATGGAGCAGGCCTCGAACTCGCGGTCTCCTAGGGAGGTGGTCTCTGGTTTGTCTCGGGTTCGAGTCTTTCTTTGGGCAGGAGGGCTACAGAGCAGGCCTCGCAATTGGGCGGCTCCTCAGGGAGGTGTTTCTGGTGTGTCTCGATTCGAGGTCTTTGGGCAGGAGGGTTAGAGGGCCCGACCTCTGGTCTCCTCAGGGTAGGGGGGGGGTGGTCCTTGTGTCTCTGGTTCGAGTTTTTGGGCAGGAGGGTTTTAGAGGGCTCCCAAGTGGGTCTCTAGGGGAGGGGTGGTCTCTGATGTGTCTCGGGTTCAGACTCTTGGGCAGGAGGGCTATGAGGCTGTCGTGACCTCTGGTCTACTCTGGGAGGTGGTGGTCTGGCTGTCTCGATCAGTCTTTGGACAGGAGGGCTTGAGCAGGCCTCGCAACTCCGGTTTCTTAGAGGTGTTGGTCTCTGTGTCTCGGGTTCGAGGCTTCTTTGGGCAGGAGGCTTAAGAGCAGGCCTCTCGACTCCGCCTCAGGAGGGTGCTGCCTGGTGTATCTCGGCAAGCTTTTGGGCAGGAAGTGCTTCAGAGCAGGGCCTCGTCGCAACCTGCAGTCTCCTCAGGGGAGAGGGTGGTCTCTGTGTCTCGGATTCAGGCTTTGGGCAGGAGGGCTTAGAGCAGGCCATCGCGACTGCCCCTCAGAGGAGGGGGTGGTCTCTGTGTGTCTCGGCATCCAGGCTTTTTGGCAGGAGGGTTTAGGCAGGCCCTCACGCATCCGATCTCCTCAGGGGGGGGGTCGCTCGGTCTGTCTCGAGTTCGAGGCTTTGGGCAGGAGGCTACAGCAGCCCTCATATCGGTCCTCAGGAGGGGTTGGTCTCGGTGTCTCGTCTGAGGCTTGGGCAGGGAGGGCTTCAGAGTAGACCGACGACTTTGTCTCCCAGGGAGGAGTGGTCTCTGCTGTGTCTTGGGTCGAGGCTTTTTTGGAGGGAGGCTAGAGCAGGCCTCGAACTCGCGTATCCTCGGGGTGGTCCTGGTGTCTTGGTTTGAGGCTTTGCAGGAGGCTTGAGAGCGTTCCCCGACTCCGGGTCCTCAGGAGGGGTGTCTTGTGTGTCTCGGTTCGAGGCTTTGGGCAGAGAGCTTAGAGCAGGCTCCGCATCCATGGTCTCCTCAGGTATTGGTGGTCTGGTCTGTCTCGGTTCGAGTTTTTGTGCAGGAGGCTAAGAGCAGGGCCTCACGACCTCTGGTCTCTTCAGGGAGGTTGGTTCTGCTTGTCTCAGTTCGAGACTTTGGGCAGGGAGGGCTTCAGAGCAGGCCCCTCGCAGTTCCGCGTCTCCTAGGGAGGCGGTGGTCACTGGTGTGTCTGGTTCGGTGTTTCTTGGGTAGGAGGGCTTGTGTAGGCTCGCTCCTGCCTCTCCGTTGCCAGGTGAGGCGGTGGTCTCTGGTGTGTCTCAAGCCAAGGCTTTGGGAAGGAAGTGTCAGCAGGCCCTAATCTGCGGTCTCCCAGGGTGGGGTGGTCTGTTGTGTTCTGGTTCGAGGCTTTGGGCAGGAGGTTCAGAGCAGGCCCCTGCATCTGGTCTCCTCAGGGGAGGCGGTGGCCCTGTGTGTCTCGTCAAGGCTTTTGGCAGGAAGTGGCCAGAGCAGGCCCTCAATCTGGGTCTCCTGGGTGGGCAGTTCCTGGTGTGTTTCGGGTTCGAGGCTTTTGGGCAGGGAGGCTTGTGAGCAGGGCCCTCGTGATCTCTTTCTCCTGCGGGGTGGACTCTGTGTGTCTCTGTTCGAGGCTTGTTGGGTGGGCTTTACGCAGGCCTGGACCTCCGGTTCCTGAGGGGTGTGGGTGTTCTGTGTGTGTCTCGGTTCAGGCTCTTTGGGAGGAGGGTCGAGGTCTTCGCAACCTGCGCAACTCTCAGGAGAGGGGGTGGTCTTGGTGTCTCGGGTCTGAGGCTTTCTTCGGCAGGTGAGGGCTTGAGCAGGCTCGCGACCTCTGTCTCCCCAGGGAGGGGGGGAGGTCTCTGGTGTCTATCGGGTTCGAGGCTTTGTGCAGGGGCCAGAGTAGGCTCTAACCTGCGGTCTCCTCAGGGAGGGGGGTGTCTGGTGTGTCTGGGGTTCCAGGCTTTTTGCAGGGGGATTCAGAGTAGGCCCTCATGATTCCGGGTTCCCCCTGGAGGGGTGGTCTCTGTGTCTCGATCCAGGCTTTTGGGCAATTAGGCTTCAGAGCAGGCTCTCACGACTCCGTCTCTCAGGGGAGGGGGTGGTTCTGGTGTGTCTCGCATCCAGGCTTTTGGGCAGGAGGGCTTAGAGTAGGCCTCACCTCCTGCCCCTCAGGTAGGTGGTCATTCTGGTCTGTCTCGGTTCGAGGCTTTTGGGCAGGGGGGGTTTGAGGCCTCCCTCCTCCAATCTCCTCAGGGAGGTGGTGTCTCTAGTGTCTCGGGTTCAAGTCTTTGGGCAGGAGGGGTTCTTGCAGGCCTCGCACTGCAGTCTCCTCATGGAGGGGTGGTCTCTGTGTCACGGGTCGAGGCTTTTTTGGCAGGGAGGCTTAGAGCAGGCTCATGACTCCGTGTCTCCTCAGAGGAGGGGGTTGGTCTGTGTGTCTCGGCCCTGCGCTTCTTTGCAGGAGGGTTTGAGTAGCCCTCGCAATCTGTGGTCTCCTCAGGAGGGGTGGTCTCTGTGTGTCTCGGTTCATGCTTCGGGGAGGGTTTAGAGCAGGCCTGCACCTACTCCGTCTCCCTCAGGAGGGGGTGGTCTCATGTGTCTCGGGTTCGAGGCTTTGCAGAGGGTTTTGAGCATTCTCGAACCTGCGGTCTCCTCAGGAGGCGGTGCTTTGGTGTCTTGTCAGGCTTTTTTGGGCAGAGTGCTCAGAGCAGGCTCGCGACTGTCTCCTCAGGGAGGGGTCCGGTGTGTCTCGGTTCAGGCTTTTGCAGAGAGGGTTTACAGGCCTCGTGAACCATGGTCTCTCAGGAGGGGTGGTTCTGTCTCGGGTTCTATTCTTGGGCAGGAGGGCACAGAGCAGGCTCGGAACTCGTGCTCCACAGGAAGGGGGTTGTCTCTCATATTTCTCTGATTCGAGGCTTTTTGGGCAGTTAGCCAGAGCAGGCCTCGAATCAGGGTCTCTCAGGGAGGAGGGCCCTTGTGTGTCTCAGTTCGAGGCTTCTTGGGCATTGAGGCTGGTTAGGCCTCGACCCGCGGTCTCTCAGGGGGGGTGGCCTGTGGTTTGGTCCGAGGGTTTTTGGCAGAGAGGTTGCTGAGCAAACCTCATGAACTCATGGTCTCCCAGGGAGGGGGTCCTGTGTCTCGGGTTCGCTTCTTTTGGCTGAGGGTTTGAGACAGCCCCCTACCTGCACCCTCCGGGAGGGGGGTGTCTGTGGGTTCTCAGTTCGAGGCTTTTGGCAGAGAGGTCAGAGCAGGTTTTGCAACCTTCGGCCCTCAGGGGTGGGGGTGGTCTCTTGCAGGTCTCAGTTCGAGGTTTTTCGGAGGGAGGGTTTGATAGCTACTGCGACCTCTCCTCAGGAGGGGGGTCTCTGGTGTGTCCGGGTTCAGGGCTTCATTGGCAGGAGGGCTTGTGAGCAGGCCTCACAACCCGCGGCCCCTCAGGGTGGTGTCCTGTGTGTCTCGGTTCCATGCTTCTTGGGCAGGAGGGCTTCAGAGCAGGCCTCAACCTCCGTCTCCTCTGGGGAGGGGTGGCTCTGTGTGTCTCCGTCGAGGTTTAGGGCAGGAAGTGCCTAGAGCAGGCTCTAACCTGCGGTCTCCTTCGTAGATATTTTCAACTCAGTATTCACCAACCTTCGCATCATGCCTCCTGACTTTTTGACAACTCCCCATGCCCCACCACCATTCTGACCCTCTCTCTAAACACCCCACCCTCTACTTTAAGAAGGTCACAATTGTGTGAAACTAAGTGCTACCTCCTAAAGGTACTATGGAAAACCCATTTCAGTATGTGACCGATTGACCTGAAACTTTTCACCTAACCCTTGATGTTGTGCTTCTCCACTCTCAAAATCATTAACCTATCATTCGACTACAATTTCCTCCACTTCCAGAAGTCTGTGTTTCAGGACTCTATTCATAAATATGGTGATTGTTTCCTGCAAACCATTTACCACCCTATTTCCATCTCCCCAAAACATTGGAGTACATTGTTTTAACCATCTCACTGAATATTTGTCCGGGTACAGCATCCAGTGCCTAGAGCAGCATATTTCAGAATGACAGTATGACAACTGCTCTCTCGTTGTCTTCATGGACTATATCCAAAAGCCGCAGTATGACAACTGCTCTTTTGTTGTCTTCACGACTACATCCATAAAGCGCTCGACCATGGCCACCTGGTGGGATTAGTGCACATGATTCACCAGTTGCCTTTGGATATGGTCAGTCACAGCCTCCCACTGGCATCTCTCCATGACGTAGGTATCTTCCTTGCGGCTAACTGGTTTAAGGATACCTGACTGACAGATCTCAAAGGGTAAAAATTGGGGACGTGATTATCCACCTACCAACCTGTTTGCTCTGTGTCTGACAGGGCTCAATTTCAGTCCACTCCTATTCAGCATCTTCCTCAACTCCCTCCCTCAAGTCTGTAACACCAACCTCCTCCTCTGTGTGGATGATGTATCTTTTATTAGTGATGCCAACCACACTGCCTCGGGTAAGGCTTCAGTCCCACTTTGATGCTGTAGAAAGCTGGTTCTCTAGAAAAAATGATTATGAATTACAAAAATCAGGTCTATAGGATGCTTCGCCAGTCCCCAAAACAAGCAATAATCAATTACCTTCCATCACAAATGCTGCCAATATCCCATTGACCAGGTTCACACCTTCAAATACCTGGGCATTACTCTTGATTAGTGCCATTTTTACAGGTAGCATGTCAGCATCATATCCAAGGTTGTCAACACAAGAATTGGTCTGCTGTACTGGGACAGGCTTTTGTATGATGCAGGATGTCCTT
The DNA here is from genome assembly GCA_016271365.2 of Neoceratodus forsteri. NCBI lineage: Eukaryota > Metazoa > Chordata > Ceratodontiformes > Ceratodontidae > Neoceratodus > Neoceratodus forsteri. Next base: position 413,474,903 of record CM028132.1, on the reverse strand, counting down.
GTCACAGACATCACCAGTTCCACACTGTCCTCATTTATAGCCTTGATAATTTATGGTTCCATCAGACACCACCCTTAATCGAATCCATACTACTTTAAGCAAGTCATGCTGTTTGATTACTGTAATATAGACATTTACACCTTGTGACCTCTGCTCTAGTACTAACTGGCTTCAACCTTCAAGGATAGACTCTCATTACCACACCAGTTTAGTCACTAAAAATCAGCATGGGACTCATCGCACCTCCTGCCAGCCTCTTTCTCAACCCAGTCACTAAAGCCCATGGTACCAGGAGTGGCACCTAGAGTCTCCCTACCAGACTCCTTTTGACCAACCCCCAGGCCCAATGGTCTTTCAAATACCAGGCTCCCAGTCTGGCTAATGCCATCCCCTTGATGTCCCTTGATACTTTACTCTGGGCATCTTTAAGCAGATGCTCAAGGAACACCTTGTGATGCTTCAGTAGGTGTGACTGTCTCACTTATCCGCCTCTCCACTCTGGATTACCTGACAAGTTCTACATCAGTTGAATGCTCTTTAATGGTTATGTTTCATCCGTAACAAATAAAAGCACCATTAACATGACTGTAACTGCCTCTCAGTTCGATGTTTCTGACAAGATCAGCATCAATTGATTGCTTAAATGGTTCTGCCTCAGTCTGCACAAATGTGTTTAAAAAAAATTACAAATGAAATTACCAGCATGTAATGGTTCTGTTGTACTGTTAGAAGATACTGTTTCTACCTTAGGTATGTTATTATGTTTTTCTTCCCATACTCTGTACTGCTGTGTATTATCTTGTCTTTGCTCTTTTTTTTTACCTTGACTTGGAACCTCTGTAAAAGAGTTTCTCGACTCAAAGGTTGCAATCTGAGACAATAAATAAATATCTACAACAAAGGAACTGTGTTATTTTGTACTTCCTAAAATCTGTTTGATGGTAATATGAAATTGGCTGACTGCATAATGAGGCCTATGAAAGGTCTCTGATAATTTTGAGGACTGAAATGTTTGTAACCATGTTGGTCCTTGTACAAACTGTTAGATGATTTGAGATATTTTATTGGACTCATTAATCATTTTTGCACACAAGCTTTCAGGGTCTACACAGACTGTTTTGTCAGGGTGATGGTAGTTTTACAAAAGCAATTGTTTGTTTTCCTTTTGTAAAGGCAGTAAACTGATGTGATTAGAGAACTGAGTTATGAAGTTGGAAACCCTGTCAGACCAGGTTTGAATCCCTTAACCATCCCATTCATACTCTATGACCTAGGCAAGTCTCTTAACCTTCCTGTGGTCCCCAGTCACACCTGGAATTAGCTTTGGCTCAGGGTGTTTTAATAAAAAAAAATCTGCATTAGTAAATAAAAAAAATGCTGTTATCTAAAGAAGGCCCTGTGTATGCTAAGTTTGAATATTAACAAGCGTTTGTCAATGCCCACTGTTTGAATGCTTAAAGAGACCACATTTGGGACACACGCTAAATGCATGTGTAGTACATATTGTATAATGCATATTTAAAATTACCAAAGCTATGAGTGAAGAAAATTTTCTATGTATCTTCTTAATTTGACATTTAAATTTTGACTCCAGATGTTTAACATGGTCTTTTTATGAAACTCCTTTAGGATTTGGTATTTTTCAAATCCGGGCCTGAAACGTGGTCACAGAGTGACTGCAAAGTCACTTTTCAGGCCAGATTTGCACCACCACCAAGATGGGAACCCCACAAAACAATAGACAAAATTTATGTTTTTCTGCTTTTCAGGTTAGTTACTAATTAAAAAGTCTAATGAGGGAACTCTTTTTTTTTTGTTACTGGTAAGAGCGATATTGAGATTGTGCACCCACTGCTGTAAATGTGTGGAGCACTGGGGAGGGGTACCCTTAGGGTCCACACACATGAAGTGAGTAGGGGGTTGATTACATTACAGATGTGGGATTGGGGATGGGGTAACACGTTACAACAGTGACGGAAATACAGTGAAGACCATCACGGCAATATTTTTGGCAGTTCATTGTGATGGTCCGCTGGGTTCCCAGCACTGTTGCCTCTGGGGTGTTTGTCCCTCCCTGGAACAGCTTTGACTTGGAGCTGGTTAATTTAAGTATGTGAGTGGTGGAAAGCCTCCGACAGAACACAAGTTTCTGAATGACAGCACAGCACCATTTGGTGGTGATGCAGCCGTCGCTGTGCTGATGGTCTGCAAATTCCATGTCACGGCAGCATGGTGGAACTGGGGGATGGGCACACCAGTGTCTGCATACATGAAGTGGTGGGGAAATACTGCACAGGAGTGTGTGATTACATTGCAGATGCCAACTCATGATGGGTCTGGAGGCCGATCAGCTGCTTGCCAGGTGGTGTCATGCAGGTGGCTTGTCGAGCTGCTCTATCATGGAGCGGCTTGGTCCTTTCAACTACAGGCATTCTGCACTGCAAGCACTGAACAGTGTCACGATCATCTGTGCGTGATCATTGGCCTGTGACTGTTTGCTCACTGCAGCTTGAGCTGCATTGGACCAACCGTGACTCATCTCTGAAATGCCATTCTGGTAACAAAATGTTTGCTGTGCATGTGTAGCATGTGAAATATAAAAACTAATTTTTGGTCCAATTCAAGGTAGCAAATGACCTGTTTAGTCATTTTGAGGCTTATTTCATTGTTTTCAAAACCACTCTTGTTTTTTTTCATTTTTGTCATTAGAATTCCTCAGCTCCTATGGAACGTTTTGGCTTTTCTCAGTTTCTGTACCCTGAGTGTCATCTTTACTTGTGTTTGTGTTCCTGAATGAAAAGGAAAGACCCTAGAACAAATTGAAGCTTGTTTCAGTATTGCACTCAGGCCTTATGCAGTCATGCTGGTCTGTATCACAGAGGTGGTCTTTGTGGAAGGAAATGACAGGTTTCACTGTTCTCACCTTGACTGATTCAAAATGAATTCAGGATCTGTGTGTTGATTATAGGTGCTTTCTTTTTTTCTGAGGCAGGGTTCTGAATATAAATTTAATAATAAAATTAGTTTGCATAGTAATTATTAAATTCAAAACTATAAAGTCTTTAGGTTCTTGGATTGTATTACCCCCAGCCACAAAGTGAAGAGTTCTGTCAGTGAAGTTTTGTTTCAGTCTGTCATCATCTTATTTATGGTTGCTTATATGTACCATTGTTATCATTTCTTTCAGACTTTGTTCATAGATTAACATCGATATTCTATGTGACATCTGCAATAAACATCAAAAATTACATTTCTTAATGTTTCAATTTCTTTTGAAATGTATAGTGTTTTTAGAGAACTGGTTTGGTTCTCTTAAACAAGATACTGTATGTGCATCCTCTAGTTGAAATATATGCAGTGTATAATAATGAATGACTGTAGTTTTCTTCTGTATAGCAGACACTAACAATAAAAGTAAAACCTGACCCTGAGTAAGTCACTTGGCCTCCCTTTGCTTCAAGCTACCAATAAGACCCTACTGTAAAGACAGATATTGTGTCTCTGATGGACTATCCTGGGTTGACTGAAAAAGGAAAAACAACTTTGTTTATAATTTCACAAACCTTGCTTCTCAGATCTAAAATTCTGGTTACCCTCATGGAAGTGACAGGCTAACTGTGGACACTGAATGTCAGTGGAGTGATCACTTTTGAAAGTTCCTGGATTGGGCCAGTTGGTGTTCCATGGTCTAATTCAGTCCGATCAAGCTTCATTTTTATGCTGTCTCATCCAACAAGCTCTGAGGACTGTGTTTGGCTAAATGATCATACCTGACATATTGTATTAAATGCAAAATATTAGGCCAGCCGGTTTCAGAGAGTTGAGTACCGAATTAACATTTCTCGTACCACATATTGGCAATCCAAGTTCGGGGAACAGACTCTGGTTGTTTGGTGTCAGGGCAGGAAAGATTGATCATCTGTAGACGGTATTCCTTCCTCACGGGAGGGGATTGCACAGCATGCTGTACGCTGACACCTCTGAGGAGGCGCTTTCAATGCTAAACCCGGTCAGACTGTTTGTGTGTTCTGGGAACTTTGTCACCTTGCATGTGTGCCACTGTATTTTACTCTTTCTACGCCTCATGTGAGTAAAATGTTGATTTGTTAGAAGTGTTAGTATATGCTCTTGTTGCTTTTGTCAGCAGGCAGACCCACATCTGTGGGGCTTTCCTAGACTGCCTCAGTGGAGCTGGAAATACCCACCCATTACACGACCATGGGCTCAGGCAAACAGTAAAATTGGGAGCTGACAGGATCTATGATGACCCGATTATATCAGGTCAGCGGACAAGTACCTCTGAGAGAAGGACTAGAGCTCCCTGCTGGCATCCCACAAAAAAATTAAAAAATATTCAATAAAGAACATACACAGATAGACTTAAGCACACAAGCAAAATGTACAGAACATGTAAATTATTTTATAAACATTTTGAAATAGTACACTACACAATTAGATAAGCATTGTAGTAAACAGCTTGGCTACATTAGGTTCATGAAATGTTAAATGCGTGTGCAAATTTATCAGTGTCTTCAAAGACATAAACCTGTCTAGGGGGCACTTGCTTAAGGACTGGATAGAGGTATTCTATAACAATGGAGCCCTAATGGCAACTGCCCTACAACCAGCAGTTTTAGATGGTATTTAGGAACAGCTAAAAGTTTTAAATTTGCAGACATAAGAGGTCAGTCAGCAAATCTGAGAGATATTTGGGATCATGCTCATGGCGGCCTTTGTTTCCTTCCTTCCTGTATGAGCACATTGCACAGTTTCAGCCTAGCTAGAAAGTAGGCCAAGTGCAATTCAAACATCATGAAGTCTTGCTATATTAGGATTTCTTGCAGTATGCCACTGCACTTGAACTGCCCCAGAGAGGAAACAGTTAACTCCAGAGAAACCTGGAGTTCCACAGCACGAAGGCGCTGTTCAAAGCTCTATCTGGCCAGTTTCAAATGAAACTGCCAGATTCTTTACTCCGCTTCACTGAACAGTCGCTCCGGAGATCAGCTCCTTCAGCTCGGTTCATTTCTCGGTTCAAGCGTTTTTTTTCAGTTCATTTGAACCGGCAAAAAGTATTTATTTTACCGCATTTCGGTCAAAAGCTCTATCTGGTAAACCGTAAGTACAAATCTTTTAAGTCTGTGTGGAAATTCATTATCGGTTCAGTTTTGAACCGATTGGTTTGCTTGTGTAATGTTTTAAACTATTGAATGGGCTTTTAGAGGCGGTTCCGGTTCTTATCGGTTCTAAAAACCTTGTGTTAAATCTTGGTTTTTCAAATACCCGTGACAACGGTTAGGAACCACGATAAGGGTGTCTTGCCTGGCACTGCCGCTTAAAGGAAGCAAGTTTTTGGTCAGGTTGGCATTATGTCTGAGAAAACCCAAAAGAAAAACCGCCCACTGGTTTCAACACTGTGATGTCTGTGGGGAAGCTTTGCCAAGGCTGACCCACACACCACTTGTGCCTATTGTCTGGGTTGACCACCTCCTGTCAGACTGCCAGGTGTAAAAATTTCCTGCAGCCACCCTGGAAAAGAGATTGGGCCGCTCAGGGAATGAGAGGCCAAAAGTCCGCTGACCCGGATGGCCAGCCTGGTCCAGCACCCACTGGACCAGAGGGAGTGCCTCTGACCAGAGCTGTAGACTTCTCGGCAAAAGAAAGGCTGGCCCAGAGGAACCAGTCCCTGTAAAAAGACAAAGAAATCAGCAGGTCTGGAGTCCAAAATTGCCTCTCCAACTGCTGCAGAGATAGCAAAAGCCATACAGATTGTTCAGTCTTTTGTCTCAGGGACCTGTCGAACCCCTTCAACTGGGAAAAGGTGGCTTGTTCAGGTCCAGTGGTTCAGGATTATGATGTTGAGGATTTTATGAACCACAGGAGGGGAGGAGGAATTTGATCAGTATATTTGTGACTGGGAAGGTCTGGACGTGCCCATTGAACCGGACATTTCTCCAGACAGACCTTTTAGAATCCTCCCTTGCTGTCTGAGTCCCTTCTCATTTTATATTTTATAAAAGGTGGTAGAAACCCTCCAGCTTCCTTTAGAGGAGGCTGTGGATGAGCAAGAGGAGCCTGATTATGTAGAAATTATGGATATTCCAGAGTCTAGAAGGTTGTCTATTCCTTTGCATAAGTCATTTAGGAAGCAAACAACAAAGATTTTAAAAAATCCTCATTCTGTTCCTCCTGTAGATAAAAAAATGGACAGAAGGTATACCTTATCAGGCCCTGATACAGATTTCCTCACTGAGCAGTGTAGTCATGTAGGTGTTGTTCAAGCTGCAGCCTGTGTATGCTACATATTCCCTGGCCTCACATCCTCCTGATAAGGATTCCAGGAAGATTGATGCCATGGCAAAAAACAATATATGGCAGCTTCTTTGGGACTCAGGCAGGTTAATTATATGGCTTATGTGCTAGATATCAGAAATCTAGATGGGACATCAGAGTTGTGTTAGCCAAGCAGGCCCAGGGCCAGCTGGCTAGTGAGTTGGAACAAGTGGCTGCTGATGGCATTGAAGCCTCAAAGTTCAATTTCATGCTGCTGCTGATGTTAATGATGTTTCTTCTAGGGTCATGGCCACTTCTGTAGCTCTCCGGAGGGTTGGCATGGCTCAGATGCACTAATCTGTCCCAAGATACTCAGTCAAAGGCTATGGATTTTCCTGTAGTAGGAAATTCTCTGTTTGGGATCAAACAGAAAATTATATGAAAAGATGGATGAATGCAGAACTACTTACAAAAGTCCTAAGCTAAGGAGAGGCATGCCACTCCACAAAGACATGCCCCAGGGTAGGGGCAGGCCTTTCACAGGCCTTTTATCAAGTTCAGGCCTCTTCAGCCTTTGCACAGAGGGTTTTTTTCGAGGCAGAGGTAGACAGGGCACAGGCAGACCGCTCCCTCCCTCAGCCTAAAACTGTGCTGCCAAGCAGGCACCCTGATGGGTGCCCAGGGCCGATTCTCCTGCACCGTGGGGGCAGGTTGGATTATTTCAGCCAGAACTGGTTGTCCCTAACTTTGGACAAATGGGTTCTGGAGGTGGTAAGCCAAGGTCTGGTTCTCAGCTTCAAACAGTTCCCAAAGATGAGAGCCAGACATTTTCCACCTGCAAATCCTTCAGAAGCCCTTGCTTTGGAAGCAGAGGTTTCTTCTCTTCTAGACTGCAAAGCAGTGGAAAGGGTTCCTCCTTGCCATCAGAGCAAGGGGCTGTACTCAAGATACTTCCTTACCCCAAAGAAGACAGGAGAATGGTGGCCCATCCTAGATTTAAGGTTCCTGAACAAGCATCTTTTGAAACCAAAGTTCAAAATGTTAACTCTGGCAATGATTTTGCCTTCCCCAAGGCCAGGGGACTGGCTAGCTTCCCTGGACCTCAAGGATGCCTATTTTCATATCTTGATCAGGCCTTCTCACCAAAAGTACCTCAGGTTCGAACTGCCCTCTGGCCACTACCAGTTCAGAGCAATGCCCTTCAGCCTCACCTCTGCCCCAAGGGTTTTCACAAAATGTCTAGCTGTGGTAGTGGCTCATTTAAGAAGGCAAGGGGTTGCTGTGTTTCCCTACCTGGATTACTGGCTCATAGTGGGTCAGTCTCCAGATCAGGTAAAATCCCACTTGCAAGTCACCCAGCAGCTTCTCACTTCTCTGGGATTCCTGTTGAATTTTCCAAAGTCACTTCTGGAACCAGTTCAGGTACTAACTTTCATAGGTAGCAGAATTGAACACAAAGTCAGCCAGGGCATTCCTCCTCTCGGAAAGGGTAGACAGGCTCACTGCCCTGGCATCCTCCTTTACCTCTGGTGGGTCTTCGACCAGCAAGGCACTTTCTGCAACTCCTAGGGCCATGGCTGCTTCCACAGCTGTCGCGCAGGGAGCAAGATTTCAGATGAGAGACATCCAGTTCCACTTGAGGTCCTATTGGTCTCAAAGGAGGGACCCCCTTACCAAATTAGTCCCAGTGACCAAAACCCTGATCCTGGCCCTTCAGTGATGGCAGGATCAAAGCAATCTAACTCAGGGGGTTCCCTTCTTACCCATTCTTCTTCCCTCACCCTCACCACAGATGCCTCCCTGTTAGGGTGGGGGGCTCACTTGGGCGACCTTTCCACTCAGGGAGTGTGGTCCCCTCAGGAATCTCTGCTCCACATCAATCTTTTGGAACTCAGAGCTGTCCTCTTAGCTCTCCAGGCTTTTTCAGCTACTGTCCAGAACAAGGTAGTTCAAGTCAGGACAGACAACACCACAACAATGTGGTACATCAACAAGCAAGGGGCACCGGTTTCAGCCTTGTGCAACAAGCAATGAAGTTGTGCTCTCTGGCTTACTCCTGAACACCTCCATAGCAGTTCACCTTCCAGGAAGGACACTGACCTCATGGATGCCCTCAGCAGGATTTCCTGGGTCATCACGAATGGACTCTGAATCCCCAGGTTCTGGGGTCAGTCTTTGCCAGATGGGGCATCCCTCAGATAGATCTCTTCGCAACCCCAGACAACCACCAACTTCCTCTATTTTGTTGCAGGCCCAGTGTTGGGCTCAGTCCCCTGGACGCTCTTTCTGTTGGATTGGAGGGAAATTCCTGTATCCCTTCCCTTCTCCTCTCCTCTTCGGGTGAACAGTAAAATCAGAATTCAGCCCTGCAAAGTGATTCTGATTGCTCCAGACTGGGCCAGACAGCCCTGGTACCCCTTTCCTGTCCATGACATTCCACCCTCCTGAGCTTGCCCAGGACCCATGACCTGCTGACCTGTGCACAGGGGAGAGTGTGGTACCCGGACCTCAATTCCCTCCACCTCAAGGCTTGGTTCTTGAGGCTAGAATTTGCTGATTTACACCTTACTCAAGGTGTCCTGGACATTTTAAAGGCTTCTAGGAAGCCTTCCACTAGGCCACTTACAATTCCTAAGTGGAAGAGGTTTTCCTTCTGGTGTTCTGAGAAACAAATTGTACCAGAATCTGCTGACTTGCCATTTTATTGGACTATTTGGTCCATCTAAATTCCCTAGGCCTCAGACCAGCTACCTTGAAGGTTCATCTGGCAGCTGTTTCTGTTTTGTATCTGCAGGGAAACCTGTTTCCCTCCTCTCACCCTGTGTTTTCAAGTTTTTAAGGTTACTTCACACTAACCCTCTTTCGGGAACCAGCTCCTGCCTGGGACTCTGAATGTTTGCATTGCTCAGCTAATGCAACCCCCCTTTGAGCCTCTGTCTTCGCAGATCTCAAGTTTTTAACTTGGAAGACTGTTTTTCTAGTGGCTATCACTCTGCTAGACGATAAGTGAATTACAAGCCTTGTCAGTGGAAAAGATTTTATTTCTTTTCACAGAGATAAGGTAGTCCTCAGGACTAACAGAAAGTTTTACCTAAAGTGGTTTCAGATTTTCATCTAAACCAATCCATCTCTCTTCCAGTATTTTTCACTGAGCATTCCTCCTCAGGGGAGAGGAGATTGCACAGTCTGGATGTCAAAAGAGCCCTAAGCTACTATTTGGAATGCACCAAGGGTCACAGGTTCAAATTCCTCCAACTCTTCCTTACCTATGGAGAGGTTGACAAAGGGAGACCTGCCACTAAGAGGACAATTGCAAGGTGAATTGTCTCTGTATCCAGTTCTTGTTACCAAAACTAGGTAGAGAACCTCCTCAGGACTGAGGGCCCATTCCACCAGGGTACAGCTGCATCTCTCAGCGCTGCTAGGAGATATTCCCATTTTGGAAATTTGTCAAGCTGCTACCTGGAAAACAGTCCACACCTTTACCAAGCATTATTCCCTGGATGTCCAGTCCAGGAGAGATGCTCGTTTTGGCACAGCTGTGCTTCAGAGCCTATTCTCTAAGTAGGTTCTGGCCCTCCTCCATGGAGGTACTGCTGTGTAATCTGCAAGAAGTCCTAATATAGCAAGACTTCATGGTGTTTGAAGAAAAAATTACTCACCTTAGTAATTGCTTTTCTTCTCATGGAGTCTTGCTATATTAGGACAACCCTCCCTCCCTCCTACCCCTCTCAGAACTCCTACTTGGATATGGGGTTGGCAAATTAGTGCAAGCACTGTGTCATGCCATTTTGGTTCCTCCCTAGTCCCCCCCCCTTTCTCATTTGGGTTAGGGAACTAGGTGATTCTGTTTTTGTTAAGTGGTATATGGCCCCCTCCCTGGACTTGAGTCTTTTGGGGAGAGGAGGTCTACTAGTGCTTGTCATGGTGATACTAATAATAATATGTAATATTGTTATTATTCTTTGATTGTTGTTGTGTTTTTGTTGTTTTTCTACTGGTAGGTAGCCAATGGCTAGTGTAGAGCTTTTCCACACAGACTTGCTATATTAGTTTAGCTTCGAAAAGAACCTGGCAGTTTCATTTGAAACTGGCCAGATAGAGCTTTGAACAGTGCCCTCACGCTGTGGAACTCCAGGTTTCTCTGGAGTTAACTGTTTCCTCTCCGGGGCAGTTCAAGTGCAGTGGCATACTGCAAGAAGTCCTAATATAGGAAGACTCCATGAGAAGAAAAGCAATTACTAAGGTGAGTAATTTTTTCTTTGTTCCTCTTGGAGAGGGTTAGTGATACTCCTGGTATCCCAGGAGGATAGGACAGACATGTTCACTGAAGTGCTTCTCACTCCTCTAATATCTATGTGTCATTACACAAATTTGTCAGTGGATTGCCCAGCGCTGGGTGTCACCTCCCATATTTGGGTCAGTTTATGCTCCTGGCCTGAATAGGGGACAAAGCATAACAGGCTACCTGATTATGAAGGTTTAACAAGCCTGTGGTGGCACACAAAGGACCACAAGTCCAATTGACCCCTCATTTTAATGATCCCTAGGGTAAAGACCATGAGAAGGAGGATGGCATCCACAGGTAGTTCACAGTTCAGCAAGGGACTCTGGCCAGAGTAGATGAAGAACACAGGTAAGACACAGAGGGAGCATTTCTCTACATGCATGGTGAACCTGTGGGGAATTTAGGGATTGATAAACGGTAGTTTCTGTGTGTTGTTGCCAACAAATTGGAGGGGCAAAATGGAATTAAGAAAGGGTCAGGCTGTAGAAGTGCAGGGCCCTTTCCATTTCTGCCAAAACAACAATTTATTTCCATCGTTGTATGGCTAATTAGAGTTCCAATGTTATCATATTGAATTTGCATCTTTTATTTATTTATTTTTTTATAGTACCCATACATGTTAATGGGGGATATGTATTATTCGTACTACTCATTAATCCATTTGCTTTGATATATGGATTGTTCCTTAAGTGCAAGTACTGAGAGAGTTATGGCTTTGTTGAAGTTCCAATGTTATCCTAGGAGAATTTTCATTGTTTTATTTTTATAGTATTTAATGTGGGTCCTAACTTTTTAATGGAGATTGTGTATTCTTCTTGTTCTACTCAGTAAGATCTTTGTTTTGATGTACAGATTGTTCCTCAAGTCCAAATATTGGGGGAGTTATGGCTTGCTGGAGTTCAAATGTGGGGGGGGGAGTCCAAAATATTTTTTCGTATGAGGGCATTCTTTTTCATATGAATGAAAAGATATGAAAAAGGATGCCTCCATATGGAAAAATAATTAGGACTTTTAGTTTTTTTTCCCATTCTTTTTTCATATGAAGGCATCCTTTTTCATATGCTTTTTTTTCTGTTCATATGAAAAAAAGAATGCCTTCATATAAAAAAAAAAGAATCTGGGGAAAATTCATATGAAGTCATCCTTTTTTCATATGCTTATACAAAAAAGGAAATCTGACAAAAAAGGATTTTTAAATGTTGAAAAATACATTTCTGGGTCATTTATCCACAAACAGTATAGAATCCATCTAACAGGATCCCGATAAGCAAGACACATGTGTTGGTGTGTGTGCAGGATGTCATTTTTTGGGGTTTTGACATTTTTCTTTTTTAAAAATTGGAAACAAAATGGTGGCCAAATGAAAAAAGATTTTTCCTCACAAAAATTATTTACACCCATACAAAAACGGATAATTTTTCATATGTACTAAATTCTTTTGTAACCAAGGTGTGGGTTGGGGTTTGTTGTTATTTAGTGCCCAGTGCCTCCATTTTTGTAACCCACTACCTGGCTAGCCTGGGTTCAGGGAGAAAACATTCACTTGGCATCAGGGTTAGATTTGTACTTCTGGTCAGGGGCACCCAAGTAATTCTAGACACAGGAAGCAAGAAATGAGAATGTCCAAACCAGGAGTGGGATTCTAAAGTGGGACTTTTATTCACTTCAACACATGAATACAAAGCAAGATGGACCCCCACAGGGCTACACTCACTGGTTATGCAGTTCTATAGAGGTCAGAACACATCTTCTTCATCATCACAACAACCCTCAGGTTCAGAACACACTGGGCTCTCAGCCTGAACTGGTACTCTATCTCGGATTCCCTGGCATGGCCCACGGCCAGCTCTGGTACATGCTTTCCATATGGCATGGACATTTCTGTTGGTGTCTCCCTCAACCACCCATGAGCACTTCATAGCTCCAAGGGGAAAACACACATCCTTAATCCCACTTCTGGGTACTTCTGCAGACACTGGCCAAGTGCCTGGGAGAAAGCTATAAGTGCCCAAAGTGAATCCGTAGAGGTAGTCTGGTTACTTCAGATGGTGGGGTCTCTCCCATCTCTTGTCCCCAAATCCATACCCAACCATTAATTTGGAGTCAACACCTTTCCTATTTGAACTCTCTGTTTGTAGAATGCTATCTCGAAATGTATATCACATTTAACATTCTGCTTTCTAGGTAACTGGTGTCCTGACTTGCAGTGTTCTCTACGTGGCTATGTCCATCCCTGTAGACCCCCACTGTTCCAATGTATTTCAAGTCATACACATAACTTGCAAATATACTGTCATTGCTGAAAATTTTGTGTAAGTGTACTATGTCTGACTTCTACTTGTTCTGATGTTTTCTTGTATCTACTTTTGTCTACATACCCTTTGTTGTAATCTCCCAGGTCGTACCTGAAAATAGGCAGCTATGCTGTCCAGTGTACCTACCCGGTTAACAAAAATTAAATAAATAAAGTATTGTACTTGGCTGTCCTTTCCTGACCCACAGTAGCATATACTTTACACAACATCTTGGTGAAAACATAGGCTCTCTGACAGAGCACACTCACTATGGTTTGCAGGTGCCCCAGGGCTTCTCTAACAGGGAAAACTTATTTCTGGTGCCTCAGCACAAATTTTCTTCAGGCAGCTTTTCTTCCTCCAGCAGGGCCAGGGGATTGCCCCTGAAAAGCTGGTCTTGTTTTCCCCATCCATCTTAGGGATGTGGCACTGGAACAAACTGGGGTATGGTCTCAACCACTTCTATTTGCTGTTCTTCTTTGTCCTTCTCTAAGGTGAGAACACACACTCTCTTTCCTGTGGTAGCTCTGTTACAGAGCTGGGCTGTGAGGGCCGACCAACTGCAGCGCACCTCCTCCCTCCACTGAGTCTCCCACTAGACTACTACAGACTTCACTACAGATTATGAAAACCCCAACATTCTAACCTAACTCCCAGCTGCAACATTCCACTGTGGCTTATGCTGCTACAAGAATTCTATATGATGTCATCCCTCCTGCTCAGCTGAGACTGAGGACAGAGTGCGACAGTGTGAAACCCATTTAACTGGTGTCTCACAAGCTGCTGTTCCCTGCCTGCCACTAGATCTAAGTGGGATTCTAGTAATCCCAGGTAACAGTGAGGTTACACCCACCCTAGTCCAGGAAAATGACTGTCCGCAGTCATTACTCACCTGGCCCAGGCCATCTAACCTTATGTGTTGACTACGGAGAGGTAGCACTACCTTCTCCCCTACCATGTGCCAGACACAGGCAGGCAACACTAAGGGCCCAGAAGGCATCGGCTGATGCATCAGCCTCTACTCTATGGTCTTGCCATGGTTACCTAGTGGCCCTGGTAGAATTGCCCAGATCATAGCCCTCATAGACCAGGACTGCAGCCTCTATTGCAGGTCAGGACCACAGCCTGTCTACCCCCCCAGCTTTCTAAGGAAAACCTAGCTGACAAAAATCCCAAATACAGGGGAACCTCCCCCCAACCCAGGACACCTGCAACCAAAACATAAAGAGCTAATACTATACCATAGGTATCACTCCAACACGACCATACCTGTGGAAGGAAAAGTTAATGACAGTAAACAACACTGCACTTTAAACACTTTTACTTTAAAGCACATGGAAGACTGCACTGAGTCCCTCCTCTTCTTGCCTTCTCTTCTTGTCTTCTTCGGGATCACCTGCAAGAAAAAAGACAAAACAACCCCTAATCTGCAAATGCAGTACTAACCCCTACCATCAAAACACTGAAGAATCCCCAAAAATATTTTTTAGAAAAGTAGAAAAACAGTAGAAACAGTAGAAAAACAATGACCTTATTTACAATACACATTATTGGGGATGGAGTGCCCAAAATGTCCCATCTAGTGACAACAGTGCCTGAGAGCAAGTCCAAGAAAGAGTTTCTCCTGCGCCAAAGCGCAGAGAAGCACAGTTCTGGTAGGACTGTAATCCTGAAGGGGAGAGTCTTTGAGGACAGTTCAAACAGTCTGAAGTCTGCTAGGTGTAGGATGTGTACTGCAGTGTCATTAAAATAGAAAAGTCTAGACTTACCAGTCCCTTGAAGAATGAAATCAATATGATACCTGGATTTCCAGCTGAAGAATCTCTCTAGCAGCATTCTTTTGATACAGCTGGGTGGGCATCTTCCAGAAAATGACAGGATGGCACATCCGGAATCTGCTAGGCTGATGTCATCTAGGAGATGGAACCTTGGAACAGGACAGGAAACAGCTGGTCTGACATCATCTGAAATCCCAGGTGATGAATCAGGATACAGGTGGGCTGGTGTCCTCTCCGGATCTGAAGTCATCTGGAAGGCCAGACAATGGAATCTGGAAAGCCAGTACGCTGCAAGGCTGATGAATCTGGGCACCTGGTTCCTGGAATGCCAGACAGGTGGAACAACATAGGTATGGCAATGGCTGGAAGGCAGCACAGGCTACCACTGCTCTGCTTTCCACTTGGTAGGCATGGGCACATTCTCATGAAGTTGCCTGCATTGCGGGAAGTAACACAATGGGTCTTGTGTAAGTATTACCCCATCTTGGTGCTCATAATTCACATTGAAGAAGGTTTAATATCCCCCCCCATCCATGATCCGAACAGTGTCTAGGAATAGTGTTCTGCCCACTTTCCATTGTTGGAATTTCTCCTGCACTACTCTGTCTTGGACATACCGACTGGCACTGGGATGGACAAATCTTGTGGCCTCTTCCATTATCCAGGATTTTCTGTTTCTTTCAATCTCCTCCCAGACTCTCCTGAGGAAAGGTAGGAAAGGATATTCCATAGATCTCATTCGCCTTCCTATAGAACCAGATCTTCTCTTTACTACACTTGGTCAACTTGAGACCTCTGGCCTGGCATGGAGGAGTCCAGTCCTGGTTCTGCCAGTTACGCATATGTAATGCTACATAAAATGGATCTTGACTCCTCCTTGTGGGACAGGGCTGTGGAGTCACCAATCTCTCCTTCCATTCACTCCTCTGATGCAAGAGCCCGAGGCTGTGGATCTGCACCTTCTTCATAAGGCCACATCGTCCCCCTCGTCTCTTTTCCTCACTGAGGATCTGAACCCAGGAGTGAGCAGTCATCCTCACTCCTGAGACTATCCACTCCTCGCCGGGCATGGAGGGAAACACCTCCCATTCAAGGGTCTCTCTCATCTCATCTTCTCCTATGAGACTTGGGCTGGGCCCCTTTCTCCAAGGATCTGCTGATGCTCCCTCTGCAATGTCTCTCTGTGACCTGGACTTGGATACATCAGTACTTTGCTCTGCCTGCAGATCTGCACCCTCTTGCTTCATGCCACACTCTGAGCCTCATCCAACAGGCTCTACCTGGTGCTGTGTGCTGCCAACTGCAGGTTCTTGAAGCTTTGTCCATGTGGGAGTCAAATGACTCTTGGGTGCTTTGGTTAGGCCATGTGTCTCTAGGAACCAGAACAGTGAGGAACCATGAAGATGTCCCTTCCAGCCTTTATGCACACTCTTACTGGATGTCCAGGAATCACCACATGAGGAGGGAAACGTCCCCCGTAGTAACATCTCTCAATATCTTTCAATCTGTTAACTTCTTCTACTATCATAGCCTGGGCATGATCCGGGTAGCGGGCTGATCCCGAAGCCATGACTGCAGAGAAAAATGAAAGCTCACTGTTGTCTCAAGTCCTACTCTGTTGGAAAAACTTTTACAAAATGGCTCCCCTGCTGCTGTGTTTACTTTACTACACCACCCTGCAATGACGGCAGCAGCACTCCTGTGCATCAGTGTTGTTTCTGACTCAAGCCACTGTGCATCCGATTTACACACTCTACTGATGAAGTTCACTCAAACTGTTTAAACTGCACTGTTTGTTCACTTAGCACACTTATATGATTTTTACTGGACTTTCAACTTGATGTAACTCACTGTTCTTGCTTAAAAGTCCCTAGAAGCCATATTTCACTGCACAGGATTGCCTGTATTTTGTTGCATCTTTCATACAACCCACAGTCTCTCACATGGCTTTGAAAATTATACTGTAGCTGAACACACAATTATGACAGTCCTTCTTTGCAAAATGATCACACTGCTACACACAGATTCAGCTGGCTTTAAAATCACACACAGTTTGAGTTGTTTTTAGGTCGGTACTCACTTAATCATAGCTGGTTATTGCAATGGAAAATTCAGCCTACAGCCAGTCTTAGAGGCCTCTGGACTCAAGCAGGCTGGACAGTCCTGCCGATTGTCCCACTGAACACCTCACTCTCTTCCCAGAGGAATCAAAATGTGGTTCGAGCCTGATTTTAAATGGAAAAGTCTGATTTACAACTTTATAATGTTTTCAGTCTCTGACACTCTTCCTGGCAAGCCAGTTCGCACACTACTCTCTCTCTCTCTCTCTCTCCCCCTCTCGAACACTGTGCAGTCACTCTAGAGCTGGCTTGGGGGTGGGACTGATTGCAGTCTCACCAATCAGTCGACGTCATGCAAATGAGCCTCTTTCTTCTCGTGCTCTTCTCCTCCACGGCGATCGTCAAGCAGGCAAAATTTAAACTGCAAGCCACACTTTTATTCCCAACTGTAGCTAGGGGTGCCATGATAATGAAATTGTGTTGGTATGATAACCTTAAATAAATTATCGTGATAACCTTGTTATTGCGATAATTTACCAACATTTGCAACAAAAGTTAGAAACAGTATTTAAATTCACTTTTGTGCACATAATTTACATATTTTACTTATTCCATTCTATGTTATGTATCTACATTATACAGAAGCCTCAAGAGGTGAAATAATACAAGGAGAGTGTGTGTTTTTATAGTTAAATATTTTGTTTATTTAGTTAAAATTCTGCTATTTATAAAATTGCTTTTCCCTTTATATAAAAACGTTCCAGTGCTGTGCACAATTGCATTACAAACACATACATGTGTTATACACTTTTACAAACTAAAAAAGTCATTGTAACATTCATTTTTAAAATGTGAAAGATCACATTATAATTAGTGGTGACCCTATTTATCAACCTGAGTAGGAGTGTCTTCAAACACCATAATAACCCGAAATCTGGCTATTGCAGCATTCCAAACTACTTTCACTTTCCTGCACTTTTCCCACTGACTGTAGCATGAGGTGACCAAGTGGTGTTTGGTCTTTTAAACAATATCGTACAAATTGTAGAGAAAGAGCACTGTTCAGTATAAAAAACACATCGGCTTTGTTCTTTCAGCTTACCTTTTTAGTTTCCTGGGAAAGAAGCTACCAAGTGTAGCGTAGCATGATGAGGAGAGAGAGTGGCTTGGGGGCTTCAGAACACTTGACGCACACATTAGCGAGTGTTGCTATAGCACTCCTCATTCTGCATTGTGCAGCTTTTTTCCCCAGGAAGCAAAAAAATGTAAGCTGAAAGAACAAAGCTGATGTTTTTTATACTGAACTGTGCTGTTTTTCTACAACTTGTACAATATTGTTTAAAAGACTGAACACTGCTCAGTCACATTACTCAGCAGGGAAACTGCAGAAAACTGAAACTTAAGGAAAGCTACGCACTAGCAATTATAAAAGATAAAGAATAGGCAAGTGTATATTGATGGATTTTTTAATTTTTTTTCCACACACCTTTGGCATGTGATGACCACATAAATCTCTCGAGCTTCATGAGTCATCATCATTTCACCCACCTGGGCCCACACACCTCCACACCACTCTCAACTTTACTGGTTTTCCACAGACTATGGTCTGGTCCCCCCGGCTAATGTGGCATTTCATGATGGCCACCTGTATTAAGTTTATGGCTGGCCTTCATCATCACACCTCAGGTGTGCAAAAAAAAAACATAATTCACACTTGCCTATCCATTATTTTCTATTTAATGGCTTGTTTACAACAAGCTCACAGTAACCTCAAATACTGCTTGGTTGTCCTGTCCTCCTGCAGTAAGTTTTAATACAGGCACAGCCCTAGAATGTAACTGTTCAGTGATAACACCATTTAAGAAGGAAATGGATTGCAATGTACCATTTAGGAACTACCTGGCTGTGTATGATCCCTTTCAACTTCTTGAAAGGCTGTTCTGCTACCACCACACTGAGGCATTTTGTGACATCTGTACTGTTGTATTAGGAAAGTGTAGTGTGGGGCCAGGGCCACCATGTATTCTGTTGCATGGGAGAGCATCATCTGAATATGTATTTTCCCAGTATCAAACTGTGTATTTTGAACAGACAGACCACTGATGCCATGACTAATTTATGATGGGCTGTTGACTGTGGAGGGAGGCAAGGGTGAACAGTGGACTTGGACAGTGCATTTGAGAGGCAGAAAAACAAATATTGGATGAAGGATGAGTGTAAACATAAGACAGGTGGCCATCATAAAAAGCAAAATTCACTAGGCAGACTATTGTCTGAGGAGAGAGAACCATGACATATCTTATGATGTGTCGTTGGCATGATCAGGGTCAGGGAGGGAGTACAATGGACATGACTCAAGTGCATTTTGGAGCTGGAAAACAGTACGGGATGAAGGGAGGCCAGCCATAAGCTTAAGACAGGTGGCCATCATAAAAAGCCAAATAAGCCTTGTAGAAGGTTTTCTGTGGAGAACCATGGCAACTATATGATGGGGTGTGTGTGGGCAGAGAGAGAGGACAAGTGACTTGATAGTGGAATTGAGAGAGCTGAAAATGCAATATTATTGAAGACAGGTGACCAATGGCCATCATGAAATGCTAAATCACAGTGTAGACTTGTCTGTGGGTGAATCATGACAGATCAAATGATAGGGCATTGGTGGTCAGGGCGGAGAGACAGGGAATTTTGTAGGTGAAAATCACACCATACGGGATGGCCAGCCATAAGCTTAATACAGGTGGTCATCATAGAAAGCCAAATTAGCAGGGTAGAAAGTTGTCTATGAGAAATCATGACAAATATAGGATGTGGTGTGGCCTGGGTGGGCTGTGGGCAGGGAGGACAATCAAACTGACATGCAATTGAGAGTGGAAAAATACAATATTGGATGAAGGACATCATACATGTAAGATAGGTGGCCATGAAAAGCCAATTTTGCCTTTCAAACCACTGTTTCTGGGGATTTCTGAACCATCAGATGTGTGGACGATGATGTGGATGTGCCTAAAATGTCAGCACGCAGTTTAAGGAATAAAGATCTTTTCCATGTGTATCACTTCATCAGTGGTGAAGCTCACACAGTATGACCTGCCAACTAATAGATACCCCAAAATGATGCTGATCCTCTAATATACAACTGAATGAACCAGTCTTCCCCCCCCACCCAGAGTCCCCAACAGATTTCACAAAACATCCATGTGTGAGAGTGGGAGTGGTAGATTGCTGGGCTATGATGACCAAGAAGTGAAATAGTAAGTTATGGCTAGGGCATCAGTGGCTAATTATAATCTATTCCTTCTAAAAGCTGCAAAGGTTGAATATATATGACTACAGATAAACTTACATTTAGGTCATCTTATATTGTACCATTTATTTATGGAACTGGTAATGGTATCATTAAAGTGAAACTGGCTACTAAGTAACTAGTCTGTGTGCCTTTCTTGCTGATAGTCCTCCTGATGCCCCCTACTACCGGAATCTTTAGCTGGTAGTAAGTGTTAAACAGTAAAGTCACAGACTTCCTAAGTACATTGAGTTAAGCACTACTTGATCATCACTGACATCACAGGTTCTAAGGAATTAAATGGCTCCCAATGTAGTATTTATGTTGCAGACTCCGTCATCTATATCTGAACTTCGTGTAGCACAGGTTGAGTATACACACAATACCGCAATTAAATAAGCTTTTCATGGGCTTTCTAACTGTGTCTGCCAGTGCCACTGTACACAAATGTGTCCCTTTAAACTGGATCAGGGATAATGACAGGTGTAACAGCATATAATGAAAGACAGTGTTTCTTCTCTAGTTTCCTTACAGCAGCACACATTTACTTTGGAGCCTAATATCAACTGAATTTATTGCTGTATTCTTTCCAGAATTAACACTGATATGATGCCACTTACTGAAGGGACTTGAATTAAGCTTATCAGATGAGTTTTGAATAGATTCAAGACAACAGGAAGAATAAAGAGTTAAATAAAGAGTTCAAAGAAGTCATGGCTGGGGTAGAGAGGACTACACACAAAACACGAATGAAAGGAATCTTCAGTGTCAGACTATCTTGGAGCTACATCTATTCATCTGATCTGAGTGGCTGACACTCTATAATCAGTTCAAAATAGAGACATTAAGAAATAGTTTTATGTTCCTTCCAGCAAAGAGTTGGATGTACCAGCTCGCTGTGAACAAGTAGTCTTCTTTGTGTTTTGTGACTGTAGTTAATGAACATATACTGCTGCTAGCATCTCAATAGTAAAAATAATGAGAAGATTCTAGCATCAGTACCTACCAGTCATGTTGAATGTGAAATGGATTTTAGTGTTACAACTTGTAGTCAATGCAGAATTATTTCAAAATGCAATAAAGGTGTTATATCTATCAAGTTCACCTTGTGAATAGGTCATCATATATAACATATAGTTTACTGGTGAATCACCTTTAAGGTCGGTTTGCTGACCTATAAGGCCCTACATGATCAGGGACCGGTTTACCTGAAAGATCTCCATCATCCCTATTGTCCCCCCCCGCTCTCTCCGATCCACTGACGAGGGATTGCTAGAGATTCCCAGGGTTCGTTTAAAAACCTCAGGAGCTAGATCTTTTAGTTTTATGGCTCCAACCCTGTTGAATTCTCTACCTTGTCAGGTGCGGGAAAGCCCTACTGTCCATAGTTTTAAAGAATCTTTGAAGACTCACCTTTTTAAGAAAGCATACAATGATTTTTAAATTGGTGTTTGTTGTACTTGTAATTGTTTGTTTAATATTGTATTTTATTGAAATTGTTTTATCTAGTATTGTACAGGCACCTTGGTTTTAGAAAGGCACCTTAAACAAATAAATAAAGATTGAGATTGATTGAGATTGAAGTGTTGTGTGATGTGTTTGTTATTAACTTACGACTGCGATGGTCTGTGTGCAGTTAATATAAAGTATGAGTGAAGCCCTCCTTCTCCTCCTCAAGTTATTCTTCTTGATAGTAGTCTTGTATCATGTAATCTGAAAGTGAGTGAACAAGATGACTCCATCTATACCCTTTGTCCCCCTCCACTGGTGGTATTCTCTTTGAAGGTGGTGTATGAAGTGCCATGGCATCTTTTAAAAAAAAAGTCACTGTAAATTTTTGTTCAGAAACACAAGCATGTTTACATGCTCTGGTGCTAGTCTAGACCTCACTGGCGTTAGGAACAGACCACTAGCACTAAATACCTTTTCTGATAGCACACTTGCTGCTGGAATGCATAACATTTTGCGAGCAACATTTGCTAAAAATGGTAGTTCTGCTTCATGGCCTTTTTACCACAGAATAGGATCCAAATCTGTATTCAGATATGGCAGGGCCATATAATGAGTCATCTCATTTCTCACTTTGCTCTCTAGTGGAATTTCTTCTTCTCTTGGTCCTTCAACCTGAATTCTTCGTATGTCAGTGATGTGTTTTAATAACATGGAAATCCCAGGGCATGAAGAACTTTCTGACAATCTGTGCTGTGCTGATGAATGATACACACTGTTTGTGATACCACCAGAGAAGGGAGACAGTCTTCAGTCACACGTTCATTGTCATTTGACATATGGTCATCGTCATCATCCATGGAAGCAGATGTTGCAGGCAATGTAACAGCAGTAGTATTTGGTAGTGTGGTACCTCTACACTCAGGCAGCAGCAGACTGTGTGTTTGTGTTGGTTCTGGTGCAATACCAAGGCTGACAGCTTTTTGTACTACCATGGATATAACCGAATTGGCATCTTCTGTAAAATTAGCTTTGAATCGTGGATCAGTAAAACATGCCGTTTTGAGCGTGCATTCAATTTAATCAAATTCCTCATACCTTGTGAATAGGTCATCATATATAGCTTCTCTCATTTGCTTTCCCAGTGGTCCATCTGTTGCCTTTGGGCTTAGGACTTCTGATTTTAGGTAATACAGAAATGGTTTCAGTGCTGACATTGTTACATATTGCTCTCAAGGGTGTAGCTACTGATACTGCAAGTAAGCCATGGTGGCATACCAAGTTTAGTAGCAGGGGGGGTAGCAAACAAGCTTGCCAGCATTGCTCTGCCCTCTCTAGTCCATTGCATTTGAATTCCTTTGTTTGGCTTCACAGGCCTTTTCTTTTCTCTTTCAGTTTTATTTTGGGAGTGGTGGCAGAGTAGACTGCAGACTTTGAAGCTGAAGGTCTCAATTAGGTCTGCATGGTCCGTCTGCATAGTGATTAGCTGTGGCATCTGGTAGGGGGTGTGGCAAGTCTGAGGCAGTGAGTTTAAATACCCCAGCAATGTTAAAACCATACTATTAGTTCAGTTGTACTGGGAGACAGAGAAGCAGTAGAAGAACTGTGCAGCAACAGATGGAAGAACAGAGTCAGAGCCAGCTAAAAGAATGAAGACTTCATGTGGAGTGGCAAATGGAGCAAATCTGCCTTTTTGTGGGGGAGAGAGAAGAAATTTCTGCCATGGTCTTGTACTCGTGGTGCAGTCAGTGGCATTTACCAGTAGGCAGCGAGTACCATACTAGTAGCGCAGACAGACAGCAGGTCTAAAGTGGGAATCATCTGATTGCAGCCAGCAACCTTGGACTCGAGTTGTGTGTGGGAGGAGGAGGAGGGTAGGCATGAGCAACAGTTGGGGGGTAGCAGTGTGGCAGGTTGGTGTACAAATCTGAAATGCCTGGCTATACCCATGATTGCTCTGCTGCTAAAGAGTCAGTGAACATATTCAAAGGGCTAAATATTTGATTGATGTCCTCAAGCACACCTACATCTGAGTCCTTTGGCATCAAATGCCATGTATTTCAGTCTGAAGCCAACACTGCACACACACTCTGCTGCTGCTCTATAAACCTGGCCACCATGGCATATGTGGAACCCCATCTTGTAACTACAACATGAACAAGAAAATGTTGTGGAACATTTAGTTCTGCTTGTTTTTCTTTAACTCTCTTTTTCTTCCAGCTGTGGTGAACCCTTGCACCAGATGCTGACATGCTTGAAGTGCAGTCAACTTTATTGATCTTTAATGCTTTTCCAGTTGCCAAATTGAGATTGTGGCCAAAGCAATGCAACCAGCTGACTTTCATCATATCTCTGAATGCCTTAACATTGCTTCCATTGTCTGTAGTAATCGCAGACAAATTTTCAATTTTTAGTGCCCATTCCTCAAGAAGCTCCAGAAAGGATTCCGCAATATTCTTTGCTGTATGGTCATCTGGAAGAAATACAGTCTCTAGGCAGTTTGTCTTTAGCTCCCATTCATTTGTTACATAATGTACTGTTAGACTCATGTAAGACTCACCACTTCCTCCACTGCCCACTAATCAGTTGTAGCAGCAAACCACCATGCCCCTGTCACTGAAGCCTCCACCTGTTTTCTCACCAGATTGTACATTCTGGGGATTTCTTCAGTGGAGAAATATGACCAATCAGGCATTCAATATCTGGAATTTAGTTTCTCTACTAGATTATGGAAGCTGGGCCTATCTACTATTTGGAATGGTTGCATGTCCTTCGCAATAAATTATGTTACAGCTGAGTTTAAGTCCTGTGCCTGCTGTGAAGCTGGTTCAAATTTCCTTCCACTTTCTAATGAGATCAAAATTGAAGGCTGCACACTACATTTTTTCTTTCTTGATCTGATGAGCTCATGCAATAAGGATGATGTCTTTCCTTTACTGCCTTTCTGACACTGACTCTGAAATTAAGTAATTACAATTACATTTCACATTTGCCTATAACATCATGAATATAAAATTAATAAATTACAATACCCACATTGCAAAAAATGAACACATGTCCATTTTATTCTTCATACTTTTTTCTTTTTAACTAAGGGATCATTCTTGTATACTTTCATGTTTCATCATGTGCTTTTTTGTGCCCCAGTCCTTACGTGGTGAGTGAGTGACTTACGTTATGTTGAGTCAGATAGTACACCACACCACACACTTCTACTGTTTGACTGAAAGAGCAGGTGCTTAGTTATTTAATCTCTCTCCCTGTTAACAGGCTGGATAGCTTAACCCTTGATTTAAAGGTCCTTCAGGGAGCCATGATTTTTACATCAGTAAATTTTACAACAAAACGCTTGTAAAATCCAAAATCTGAACCTGCAGCCAAAATGCTGATACTTCCTAAGTTGGAGGCATGCCCCCACGCTGGCACGTTTTATGATGTCAGTCCCAGAATAGCGTGGAGGGGTGTTCCATAGGCTCTAATGGGGCCAATATTTATGTGTTGTTTTTAACTACTTTTAAATGCCGGGCTTGAGAAAAGAAGGCCACCGCACAACTAAGGAGCTCCTTCTTAGTTGAGCGGTGGCCTTCCTTTCTCAAACCAGCATTTAAAAGTCATAAAAAAATATTTACGTAAATACTGGCCCCATTATAGTCTATGGAGCACCCCCCCTGCGCTATTCTAAGACTGACATCATAAAACGTGCCAACGTGAGGGCATGCCTTCAACTTAGGAAGTATCAACATTTTGAATGCAGGTCCAGATTTTGGATTTTACAAGCGGTTTTTTTGGAAAATTTACTGATGTAAAAATCATGGCTCCCTGAAGGATCTGCAAACTGAGAGGTAAGCTATCCAGCCTGTTAACATGGAGAAAGATTAAATAACTAAACACCTGCTCTTTAACATGTGGGAGGGTCTAGTGCACAAATGCAAACCAAGTAGCACTGCTCACCCAGTCATTTTTATATGGATCCAGGCCAGGAGGAGTAACACCCCAAAGGCAGCCATTTGTGGACTCACACACTATTAGAATGATGACACAGTGGCATGGAAATGATAGGCCCACCAATGCAGCAAGAATGCTGTTAGGAGCTGAAAGATAAATGCAGTATTGGGTGAAGGCCAACCATAAACTTAAGACAGGTGGCCATCATGAAATGGCAGATTAGCCTGGTGGATTGAACCATAGTCTGTGGAGAACCACTACACGTTGAGGCTGGTGTGGGTGTGTGCCTGGGTTGGCGGATCAGGCAGAGACCATGTTGGGACTTGGGAGTGGGACTGGAGCTGAAGCACAGTACTGTATGAAGGCCAGCCATAAATTTAAGACAGGTGGCCATCATGAAATGCCAGATTAGCCTGGGAGACTGAACCGTAGCCCATGGAGAATCAGTACAAGTTGAGGGTGGTGTGGAGGTATGTGGGTGTGGGCCCGGGAGAGCGGGTCAGGCAGAGAGCCAGAGACCATGTTGGGACTGGAACTGAAGCACAGTATTGGGTGAAGGCCAGCCATAAATTTAAGACAGGTGGCCATCATGAAATGTCAGATTAGCCTGGGGGACCAAACTGTTATTTTTGTTATTTATTTAGTTTTTGTTGACCGGGTAAGTGCACTAGACAAATCCTGCCTATTTTCAGGCACGACCCAGGGAAAGGGGATACAGATGAACACCAACTGACCTTGAACCAGATTGAGCTGTTGGTGGTATTTTGAGTGAATGAGGGAAATTTGGCCAGGACACTGGGGAAATTCCCCTACTCTTTTCGATAATTGCCATGGGATCTTTAACATCCACCTGAACTACCACGGTTTAATGTCTCATCCAAAAAGACGGCACCTCAGAAGTGCAGCTCCCCCTCTCATGCTGCACTACAGTGTCAGTACTGGGATATTAACCCAAGTGCCAGATGTGGGAACTGAACCCACAGCCCTCTGATCTCCCAACCTCAGAGGTGAGTGTGCTACCTACTGAGCCACTGACACTGTTATTTACTGCTATTTACACTACTATACCATAGTCCATGGAGAACCAGTACAAGTTGAGGGTGGTGTGGAGGTATGTGGGTGTGGACCCGGGTGGGCAGGTCAGGCAGACAGCCACAGACCATGTTGGGACTGGAGCTGAAGCACAATATTGGATGAAGGCCAGCCATAAACTGAAGACAGGTGGCTATGGCCACTGGTCAGTGGTCATCATGAAATTCCATGCCAAATTAGACTGGGTGCACCATAGTCCATGTAGAACCATGACAAATAGAAGGTGTCATGGTGGGCACACAGGACAGCCACAGTGCCATTGGGAGACAAAACATCAATTTGGTTAAAGGCCAGCCATGGCCTGACTCACATGGCATCCATCCAATTTGAAAGTAATACCTGAACAGAGAGTAACACTGCAGTCCAGAAGTGTGGAGCACAGAAGGTGAAAGGATTTTTCCAGTAACAGCTTGTATAATTCTGGAAATGGCTAGCAGCACCAAAATGGATATGATCCCGACTAACACAGATCCACAGAGGCTTCCAACAACTAAGTATGACCATTTCCTGGCACCAGCAGCATCTGCACTTAGCTCATACAAGGTTTGTCAGAGCCTCCTCCTGAGTAACCTCGTACATGCTAGCACAAATGCTGCTGGCACTGCCTGTGGTAAGTAACAGTCATAACAAGCTGTTGGAAGCCTTGAAACATGGATCTGTGTTGGTCTGGGTCACATCCATTTTGGTTCTGCATGCTAGCCAGTTCCAGAATTCTACAAACTGTGTTACTGGAAAAAAATCCTTTCACCTTCTGTGCTCCACACTTCTGTACTGGAGAAGTGCTACTCTATTCATGTGTTTTGGACATTTTAAGCTGAGCGTTGTGTGCCAATGCTCAACTTATTCACATTATGCCTGGTCCGAGGAGTGTTGACTGAGCCTAATGAGAGGTTTCTGTTTGTTTGACTGACATTATGCTATTTACTTTCTTCACTGCTATAATAGTTTTTCAGTTAATGCTGCTAACATGGTGGTTTGCTGCTACAACAGAATTGTTGACTGTATGTTTGAGGGAGTATATTTGTAAATTGTTTACCACTAAGTAGTGAACAGAACATACCAAAAAAAGGGTCCAAAAAGTACACAGTGAAACTGGACCATGGAGGAGAGGCAGGCTACTCAATTACACAGAAGAGCTTCCTGAAGAATGCAAACTAGACTGAAAATATGTATGCACTGTAGTGGTGCCAAGTCTTGTATGGACTTGGGTGCCACCGCATCCACAGCTACTACTGCTGCTGAACCTGTAAAGTCATGTGAGGATGGGCATCATCTGGCTTACTGCATAACCATTCCCTCCAGCGTCACCTCCACAGTCAACCTCTAGTGTGCAATGTGTCATCATGCCATATGTCCTAGTTTTCTTTTTCTCTATCCAAAAACCAGCATTCAATGCCCTAAGAACATCAGCCAACAGTGCGTGCAGCTGTGCACATTCTTTAAATTACTCATCATGCACGATTAATCCCCCCCCGCGCTATGATGTCCTGCAAGGGAGAGTGTGGGGGCTATTCCCATTGAAGTGAATGTGGCTAGATTTTGCGTGCTATGTTATGTACATAAAATGGGCAGCCTAAAATTAATGAAGGGGATTGCTCGAATAATAAGGGCCTAATCAGTCAAGCGGTGCCTTTCGTGAATCTCAGTTTCAGACTATCCATTACATGTTCTATGGAACATTGAGCAAGCCACATTCACTTCAATGAGAATATGCCCCCACGCTGTCCCTTGCATGATGTCATAGCGCGGGAGCATATTCAATACTTGCATGACAAAGTAAATGAATGTACTGGGCTGGTGTTTTGGGGTAGAAAATATACCATATCAGATATTCCAATTGCTAATTATTCAGGGACTGCAATATTGACCATTAGAAACACAATGTCTCACTCTGTGATCCCCCCAAAAAAACACACAGTGACACACACTGCATATTAGACATTGTGTGATACCATACCAGGAAATTTTATTTATTGATTTTGTCACATTCTTTCTATAGGAATCCACTTAGACTGATACACAAAGGTTGCGTTCTTGTGGAAGGCATCCCGAGTCCGACCCATTTGTGATGGTAATGCAATAGCTATATGCAGAAATTTCAGATTGCGTATTTGATAAAAAAGAAACACCATCCAGCATCAACAGTGAGTACATTTCTTTACTTTGTGATGCAATTTAATATGTCCTCTCGCTGTGAGATTTTACAACAAGAGAGATCACAGGGGCTATTCCAATTGAAGTGAACGTGGTTCCAGTTTGACATAAATTTAGTGGGTCGCACTTCACTCCACTAAAATGGGCCTATTTAGTACAGCCATGCAGTGTCCTTCATGAATATCAGACTGAATGACTGGTGGTATAATTGTAACAGAAAACATCACCAATCGAGCCACCTTCACCTCAATGAGAATCCCCGTGCTCTCACTTGCAGGACATCATAGCATGGGGCATATTCAATTGCATGAGAAGTAAATGAATGTGCTCACTGCTGGCTGTGGCTTTCATGGTGCAAAATGAAATGGGTTCTAAAATGAATAAATACAGGCACTGTAATTACAGTTACAAATGTTACAGGTAGGATGAGTTTAGCAACATTGTTTAGTGATCAACGGAGTAGGTAAGAAGCTGATTCTTAATAGGAAAAAGTGTGATCATGTGACAAAAGCACTTTAAAGAAAACCTTAGAATGATTGTAAGGTAAATAGAGCATTACATATAAATATTGATTATTCATCACAGTACACTATTGTATCTTTCCTTACCATCCTATTTTTCAAGCTGTCCTCAGAATGCAAAGCAGGATGATGATCCCTGAGGCGAGTAAACATATTGCATGTATTACTACCCTTTGCAGAAATGTGGACTTGGCAAGTTCTACAAATTGGTCTCCCATCTTCCTGGACTATTCCATCTTTTTTGGCATACCCAAAATACACCCACACAGATGATTTTACCTTCTTCGTTGGTGGGTACAGTAAAGTGGTCATGTCACTCTGGCTATCATTTTGATAATGTGATGCGCCACTACATGCAGCAACTGAACCCTCTTTAGAAATTGCGCATGGCAATGTATCTTTAGCTTGTTGTTGTTGGCTGTGATGTTTTCTATTTAAATTCGGAGGAGTACTACACATGGTATCTTAATGAGGAAGAGGTTGACTGTGGAGGAACTCATCAGGAGGTGTTATTTCTGTTGATTTGTCTGCTTCCGTCACTTCTTCCAAATACAATACTACTTCATTATCTTTTCCTTGTAATGTATCTTTTTCTTAAATGCCAGATGCTGCCATTTTTTGTACCTTATTCAGAGGCGCTGGCAGACAAGATCTATGAGGATCAGTGTAGAGTAAGACTGCTACCAATTAGACTGGTCTAACTAGAGATATAACTATGAAACAGACTTTAATCGCACTATGATTAAGATGTCACACAGTGCATGGATCAGGAGGGCCGAGTTGGGAATTTTAGAATGGAGGAGGAGGAGAGGAGGGCTAACTCTCAATACGTGTGTTATGTTTAAGATGAAGCACATCAGTTGTACACTACTGTGAAGAAGAGGTGCACTTAACATTAAAGTGCGATTAGTAGTTTCCTTGAATTAATTCTGCAACTACGTCAATCATCACCTAGCCTATCAAAGTAAGACGGGTAATGAGAGAAGAACAGAGAAAGCAACGACAGAGAGACAGACTGCAATGCAAATCTGTTGCTACAACTCTGAGTTGTGTTGTGTATAACAAGAATAATTTTGGTAGATGTAGATTAAGAAAGTTTAAACCTGTAGAAACTGCAGTTCTACTTGTACTTTACACAGAGTGACTTACCTTCAGCTTCAGTTATACAAACTAGTATTATCAAGCCGCAGTACACCAGTATGTACAGTCAGTATGCTGTGCTGCACCTGCTGCTATAAGCCTGAGAAATTTAAAACAAACTCACTTGCTATTACTAAATGAAAAACATCCGCTTCAAATGTGAGTAGTATCCTGTCCTAATCCTAATTTAAACCTGTCATAAAACCTCAAACGCATTCACAAACAATACTGTAAGTACAGGAATGTCAACACGTCACTGAAGTCTCAGGCAGTCACTGTATTTTAGTTTTTCGAACATGTATAACACTAATTTAAACAGTACATAGAAAGGGATGTCAAGGTTTGGCATGCATTCACTGTATTTTTCATGAGTATATCGGCAGTAAATAGAATGACTTTACAGTTCACTATTAACAATCCCTATGTACAAAACAAATGAACATGGATCTGTTTTTCTTGCAAATCATCAATCGCTTAGATGACACCTGGACTGGTTGCTGCCTTCAGCTACTCTTCAGCTTAATTGCTTGAGTCTTGATGGCCTTCACAACTTCTGTAAGTAGCTTTATGAATCTCCAGCTACCCTGAAAAAGTTAAATAGGTGTTTTTCATTTTTTAATTGCAGTTGTTACAATCTTGTTTTATTCCTAAAATACATTTAACAAAAATACTTCTCATTTGCTTGCAATTGCAAAATTATCAAACTAACCAAACACATTGGCCCATATTTCTGCCTACCTTCCCCCCATGGACCATCGTACTGGCCAGCCAGCTGGCATCACAAATTCATCCTTGGACCTCCACCAGTGGATAAGTTGTGCTAGACATGTCCATGACACCCCCCCCACACACACACATATGTAACTGTTAGCAAGGAAATTCTTCTATCCCACAAATCAACATATTTAATTGCCACTTTTATAACCATATATGTCAGTTATTTTTTTATATTGTTTGTTTATGCCCCCTTCTATCCACAGAAGCCACTCTCTTCCAGGTATCCTATACTCTCTCTGCCCGGCACTGGTAACTATCTGGGAGTCTGGGACCACCAGATCTTACCTCCATGCTGACTCAGCCTTCCCCCTAAGCAGGGAGGATGGGGATCCTAGGACTTCCCCATGCAATCCATTAGTGAGTGTCAGCTATTGGGTGTTCTCAATGGCTCCCCACAAGAACCAGCTTGTGGAGTCTGGCAGCTGGACCCCTTCTACAGCAGCATCTGCAGAGATGTTTCCCATTTTATGTCCCACCCCCAAGGACACCGGTGTGCACTGACTAAAAATAATGCTTACCAATCAGAGAGCAAGCCCAGTTTGCCTTCCTACTTCAATACATAGGGTGGAGGTACAGCATCAGGACAGTAGATTCGCTGGGAGGGAGGAGGGGAAGACACTGGCTGAGGTCAAGCAGCCGCACATCTCATGCCCTCACCTCCTAGGACCTTTTTGCACACTGGCCAGGTGGCAGAATAGCAGCAAGACCCGCTCATCCCAAATACTGCAAGGTCTTCATCATCATCTGATTAACTTTGCAAATTCTCAAGTCAAAGTAGTACACTTACCTTTGATATACTTTATTGAACACTGAGCACAAGATGACTGAGTCTGCTGCAAATTAACTGCAAATTCTGTTCTTTAGCAGGCTAACAAAATTCCCTAGAAAACAATATGTTGTGCATTAAAGTTTAGAAGTAAATTGTGTGTCTGTTGTCCAATATCCATACAGTTTTTTCACTTCAAGGAATCACAGTAAAAAACAAAATAAAAAATTACATGCCACCAGCGCGGTGGCACAGAGGGTTGAGGCGCCGGACACCACACCTCTTTTCATGTTAATGACCCAGGTTTGGGAATGAGCCTGGTCCATCGGGATTTGAGGGGGAGAGAGATGACTGAGCGTCTGAGAACAGCTCTTCTCTCCTGGGAGGGAGGGAGTACCTGCTCCATGCTTGGCTGGCCTCTGGCAGAACCATAGCAAGCACAGGAGCATACAGAGAGGGTTGGGGAGGGGTGGACATCAGTGGAGACACCTTGACATCAGGGAGCATGCCACTCCCTTAAACCAGGAGGCCTGGGGCTGGCGGGGTAGTGTGGGTCAGAAACACCAATGGATGGGAGTTGGGACTGTGTTGCAGTTATTAACACATGACCATGGTGTGGTCATGCATCAAAGTACACATGCTGCCATCTGTGTATCTGCAGTGGCAG
Source organism: Neoceratodus forsteri (assembly GCA_016271365.2). NCBI lineage: Eukaryota > Metazoa > Chordata > Ceratodontiformes > Ceratodontidae > Neoceratodus > Neoceratodus forsteri. The sequence continues at coordinate 413,442,416 of CM028132.1, read as the reverse complement.
AGGGAGGGCAGAGGCAGCATACAACAACAAAAAAAAGACAGGGATGCTGCAGGCACTATGATGCCCAGACCATGGTCTTTGCCCCTGGCCAGTGCAAGCTGAAAACACTGGATTCACATACAGGAAGGGCTGGGGGAGGAGAAGGAGAAGGATGAACATCCCTGTGGACTCACATCACCACAATGGGGTGGAAGTAATCAGTGGTTGATTCACCACCACGGTTGCACTGGGGATCAGGATGCTGAATGAAGACTGCAGTGCATAGTCCAAATTATCCAATCAGGCCCTACATCCAGTCTAATTAACCACTGCATAATTTGCCATCTCTATCCAGGTTTTGCCTCCTCCAATTCCCCCCCCCCAGCTCCTCTATGTAATGTATACATCCATTGCAATAGAATGCAGGGTCTGATGGCCTGTGGTACCATCTGGTGATGATGATGATACAATCAATCACAGTCACCGACAATGACAATGATATACTATTCTATTTCACCTACAAAAAAAGGATAAAATTACTAAAGTGCAAGATTATAGTTATTAAAATGTGAAACTCATTTTTTGCAAACTTTGTAGTACAATACTATCTGAGGAGGATTGCTGCAGATGGTGTCCACTGTCCTTCCCCACACAGTTTAATCATCACAGTCTTCAAGTGAACATTTGTGGCTTGCATTGGGCAGGGCATGCATGGAAGGGCAGTGGTGACACAATGTCTGTGCATGGGCAGTGGGCACTGCAGCCGCAAGAGCCAGCATAGCATATTCTCTCCTTGAGTCACCACACTGTCATTAATCATCACTAGCAGAGTGCAGACCAGCAGCGAGGTGATGATTACAGGCCACATTCAAAGCGACTGTCAGTGTGTGCACTGCAGTCTGCCATCGACTCGGGTACTAATCATGCATGACCAATTACCATTAATTAAAGCAATAAGGCATGAGAGTCAGGGAGTTAGTGTGTTATGGTGGGATAACAGCCCACCTCGGGAGGGGGTTAAAGCATGAGGCATATCTGAGGACTTCCATCACCAAAGTAGGGGCATTAGCCCACCATAACATACCCCTGGACTGGAGTGTCCTTATTGTGGATGCAGTTATGATGAAATGGGTCATTTTAGTAAATTGTATGCATATTTAAACATAACGGCCCAGCTGAAAGCAGCTCTTGGCCAATCAGAATTGGGCATTATTTCTACCCATTTCATAATCTATATTGTTAAACAAGTCTCATCATTTTGGAGACTCAGTGAGCACTTGACTCCTCCTCCTGTCCTTAGGAGCTGACAGAATAGCAGGAATCCTTCCGGTTGAAACTTAGCTATCGGCACTGCTCGCTACTAGCACACTGTTTTAACAGCAATCTGCTGATCTGGTTGAGTTGGTTGGTTAAGAAGAATAAGAAGCACCCACATGACACTTGATAGTAGGGAAATGATGATGCTGCAGACAACAGAGTCAGACGGCCACACATCAATTGTGGGTAACAAAAAGCAAAGTATGCTGTTTTTTCCCCTCTGCTGCTTGTCGTATACTCTGCAGTGCGCTACTCGACTGCTGTTAAAACAGTGTGCTGAGGCCATCCCAGTGGCATGGAGGGCAGAGGCATCTTGTCTTCCATCCTGCCAGGCTGCCACACCAGCGACCTGTGTTCACGGTGCAAGCGGGTTGCCAGGGGTAGGCCAGGGAGGGAGAGTGAGTGTCTTCTGGAGGACAGCTCTCCTCTCCTGGGGAAGGGTGGGACTGGAGATCAGCACTTGCCTGGCCCCTAGCAGCAGTGCTGGAGGCTAGCACACTGCCTCCACAAAGAAAGGGGAGGCAGAGACAAAACAGATACCTGGCAGAAAAACACCGTGGACTGCCAGGATGATCCCAGCTCTCCACAGGCGCCACACCTGACCAGTTGGCACCTCAAGCCAGAGTTAGTACCACCAGGTGGTTGATGGTATAGCCTAGAGGTTAGAGGAATGAGGTGTGAACAAGCTTGATACATCCAGCAGACCAGACCAGACTTTGATTCTCACAACCTCCACTTGCATACTGTGCGACTCTGAGCAAGTCACTTAACCACCCAGTGCTCCCAGGTCGCCCCTGAAAACAGACACTTGTCCTAGTGGGCCTTACCTGGTTACCAAAGACCAAAATAATAGTAAAAAGTAATTAAAAAAAAGATGCCGGGGTGACAGGGCTGGGGGGGGCAGAGGAAGGGAGCCGGTCCTGTGGAAAAGGAGATGAAGAAATCAATGGAGGGAAAAAAACAGTGTGCTGGCCTGGTGCCATGGCACAATGCCACCCACATCTTAGTTTCCAGAAAGGTTCCTGCTATTCTGCTGGCTCCGCCAATCCTCACCATCCTCTAATATGGCAGCAGATGCATGGCTTCTAGTGAGCCACTGGAGTGCGCACTCTAGCCTTTCTGTACTACTAGTGTATACTGAACTCCATGATTGCAAAGTTCAAACTGACTCTTTTCTAACTTTACCCCCCCCCATCCCAGAGCCCCCACAGGCCACAAAGAGAGGAGGTAGTGTGGTTTTAATTGTTACAAAACAGCACTTACTATTGAGATTTGAAAAACTGGGATGGAGAAGATTCTTTCTTTTTCCTTTCTCACCCACATTCTAGGTTCATTTTTGGTCTGGCTCTGGACTCTGGGGGCAAGGAAGTCTGGCAGGCAGTCAGTAAAAGTATAGTAGGTTTAGGGTTCTGAGCTGCAATCCAGGAGACCTGGGTTTGAATAATCCCACAGTCCCCACTTGCATACTGTGCCAGACTGAGTGTGACCCCAGGTCACACAGGCCACACAGCTGGCCTGGAAATTCAATCACTACTACAGCCACATAGTCAGTTTGTGCAAGTGTGCATCTAGGGAGTTGGGAGTGGGACCCTGTCTCAGGCAGCTTAGTACTTACTAACTTAACCACCAGTGCTCCAGTCAACACGAGTTAGATGAGTAGAACGGTGAACCTGGGCCACTCTGCACTGCAGTGATCTCAGCTGGGCTGGGCTATCCTGGGAAATGCACTGTAAGAAAAAAAAAAAACAACTTGCAACAGTTGCTTGACTTCCATTTTGGTGGTACCCCTCCCCCAAACAAGTTTGGTCTAGACTAAGGTTAAAGAATCACAGATGCTTCATGCATGGTGCACCACTACCTGTCCCCACCTGACAGGAAAATGCTATGCACTCTGGCATCCAGTGCATCCATGGTCAGTCACCCTAACAAAATCCTCCAACCAATTGCAAAAATGGGTGGAAGAGCAGAGCCCCATGTTGCAGGCAGCAGGGCCAGCATGCACATGAGGGGGGGCATATGCCCACAAAATTTAATTTCCACCTGTAAAAGTGATTTACTTGTTCCTTCCTGCAGGCCTACAAGTTACTTGCAACAACAAGTTACCACACCAAATCAAAACATTTAGCTACTGGGAGGGACTGGGGTATCGCTACTTACTCTCTGACTGTGCAATTCAGAGCAAGCACAGCAAACGCAGTCACTGGAAGGGGAGTGAACGAAGATCTGCATCTCACTCTGTCCAGACTCCAAGTCCCGGTCCCTCCAGTCAGAGAAGCACACACCCTTCATGACAGACAGCATCACATTCAATCAGCATTAGCAAGCAAAGCATCTGTCTCGTCAGTTGTCACATCCCACAAATGATTGCATCTACCTTGGAAACACTCAAATGAATAGGGGAAGTTTCAGCCTGCACCCCCCACACCATCAGACTGAACTAGTCAATTATTGTACACAGCTCTGCTATTGATGTTCAATATTTTAGAAGTAGTAGTACATGCACTCACCATTTAGTGGCTAGTAGCAGGCACAGCAGCAGATGAGATGATGCCTCCCGCCTCGACTAGTCTGTCTCTCATCTTGAGTCTGGGTTGGGTAGGGTGTCAGTTCAGGTGAAGTGGGTCAGATCAGGTCTCTCTTCCACACCACAGTATGAGGCTCATGATGACTTCGATTTCGGAGGACTGGACCGTGGGAACTCAGTTGGGGTTGGACTGGAAGGAGTAGTGATGACAGGCTAACCTACTCGCGTGGTTGGATCATTGGGCTTCACAGCACTGCACACAGTACTGCAGCCAGAGGCTTGGAATGTAGGGTGGCCTTCGTACTTACAGTGCACACAAAAACTAAATTGCTCCCCTCAGCTTTAAGCTGTCAGGGCAGGGCTCCATCCAGGGCGATCTATTTTTAATCGATTGGTCTCACACTGGCAGTCAAGCCCTGAATGAAAAGCTGACCGTCGCACTTCTCGTCAGTTAACTCGCAGGTTAGCACATGTATGCTTTGATTGCTCTCTGTCTCAGTTACAGAAGAAAGAGGGCATTTCTTAGATGCCTCTCCCTATTAAACAGCACGCTGACGGAGAGGCATCTAAGAAAGGGATTGGCCACAGTGTTTTTTGACAGGCAGCAAATTTGGTCTGGATAGGCTAACCTCCCCCCTAACACTAAAAACAGCGGGAAAAGTGTAGTGTCTATGTGCTGAATACAGAAGACCGCATGGAATCCTATGCAGTGGTACCAGGCTAGCAGCAGCTTTATAAGGAAATATCACGGTTTACTGGATGAAACGATTATTGCGGTTGAGAGAAAAGGGCACAATATTGATATCACAGGCTTCTCATACCGTGATAACATTTCTTACCAGTATACCGGCACCCATAACTGTAGCTCCTCAGCAGGAGCACCATTTCGACCATTTTTCATGGCATTTTACTTAGCGACTCTCTCTGTCCATACAACAAGCACTTCCAACATCTAGGGCACAAATCTCTGTTTCCCACACTTTTCTTGTCACACAATACTTTAAAAAGCTGGCAAATGTTATAACTTTGATGCAGGACAAGGCATACACTCTCGGGCTTTACTGCTCCTCAGTAAACTGGTGGCACAATTACAGCAGCACATGAACAGCAGCACACATCGAGACATTTGGGTGGCAATGCTTCCACTTTTTGGGCTACCTACTGCCCGACAGTCAAAACACTAGCCCTAATCTGAGCAAATCTTTCTTGTTCTCTCCCTAGATTCCAACCCAAATCCTCAGCGGTGCCTCCAATTTGTAACCTAAGTGTGGGTTGGAGTTTGTTGTTATTTAGCGCCTGATGCCTCCATTTTTGTAACCCCACTACCTGGCTAACCTGGGTTTGGGGAGAAAACATTCACTTGGCATCAGGGCTAGGTTTGCACTTCTGGTCAGGGACAACCAAGTAATTCCAGACACAGGAAGCAAGAACTGAAAATGTCCAAACCAGGAGTGGGATTCTAAAGTAGGGCTTTTATTCACTTCAACACATGAATAGAAAGCAAGCTGGACCCTCACAGGGCTACACTGACTGGTTATGCAATTCTATAGAGGTCAGAACACATCTTCTTCATCATCACAACAACCCTCAGGTTCGGAACACACTGGGCCCTCAGCCCAAACTGGTACTCTATCTCCGATTCCCTGGCATGGCTCTCGGCCAGCTCTGGTACACACTTTCCATATGGCATGGACATTTCTGTTGCTATGTTATCTATGCTATCTCAAAATGTATATCATATTTAACATTCTGCTTTCTAGGTAACAGAGAACACTGCAGTCAGGACACTCAAAGTGGCTATGTCCATCCCTGTAGACCCCCACTGTTCCAATGCATTTCAAGTCATACACATAACTTAAAGTATTGTACTTGGCTGTCCTTTCCTGACCCACAGTAGCAGATACTTTACACAACTATCTCGGTGAAAATATAGGCTCTGTGACAGAGCAGACTCACCATGGTTCGTAGGTGCCCCAGGGATTCTCTCACAGGAAAAACATACTTCTGGTGCCTCAGCACAAATTCTCTTCAGGCAGCTTTTCTTCCTCCAGCAGAGCCAGGGGATTACCCCTGAAAAGCTGGTCTTGTTCCCCCATCCCTCTTAGGGATGGGGCACTGGAATAAACTGAGGTAATGTCTCAAACACTTCTATTTGTTCTTCTTCTGTGTCCTTCTCTAGGGCGAGAACACACACCCTCTTCCTGTGGTAGCTCTGTCACAGAGCTGGGCTATGAGGGGCTGCCAACTGCAGCACACCTCCTCCTTCCACTGAGTCTCCCACTAGACTACTACAGACTGACTATGAAAACCCCAACATTCTAACCTAACTCCCAGCTGCAACATTCCACTGTGGCTTATACTGCTGTGAGAATTCTATATGATGTCATACCTCCAGCTCAGCTGAGACTGACAACAGAGTAAGACAGTGTGAAACCTCATTTAACTGGTGTCTCACAAGCCACCTTTCCTGCCCACTAGATCTAAATGGGATTCTAGTAACCTGGGGTAATGGGGGGTTACACCTTTTTGTTCCAAGCACTAGCCAAAGAACTGTACTCAGCATGCTCAGAACCAAACTTTCAAAATGTAGTAACACTGGAACGGATTAAAAGTTCTTCACCAAATCAGCAAAAGGCACATATGTGGGGTAAGATCTTTCTACCCTGAAAATTTCAGACCAAAATTCCAAACCGTGTGGGTGCTAGGCAATGACTATATAAAAACAGAAAAAAAAGATTTTTTAATCTTGCTATCTGCATCTCAGAACCCATACATCCGACAGTAACAAAACTTGGTACATCAAGAGATCTTCCCTGAGACCAGGCATGTAAAATTTTGTGCAAAGCCGTTGAATGGCTGCAAAGATATTAAAGTTCAAAATTTGAGGTTTAAGATAGAAATCCCTGCTTAACCCTAACAGTAGCGTTACCGGCCCACTATAATGTAATACTCCATAATATTTATGTTACCAGAGTATTCACACTATAGATTATAGGAAATACAATATTCTATCAAAATGAAAAATCATTTGAAAAGACAGAGGTCATGCAGAAAACCTGAGAACTAACTAAATTTCTACATGGCAGAAGAAGTTTAACCCCCAAAAAAACTGGGAACTTCGAGTTATGGCAGACTGAACCATGTGAAGTTACCAGTTCAATGTCCCAGCACAACTGATTTACTTAGAGAAACCTAAAACAGAAAAAGCCATGGCAGGCCAGCTCCTTGCCCAAATCAGCGGCCCTGCCTTTCTGACATCACAGCCTGGACATTTCTTTTCAACTTTGATCAACCTCCCCTAGAAAACTAGTCTGAACTAGTTATGCATATTCAAACCCAGTCCTCTTATTCCTCCAACTCACAACCTAGCAGGGTACCATCTGGCTTGACCAGATATTTGCTTGTGGTTAAAACAGCCTCTTTTAGATGAAAAGGCTCAGCCCTTTGATATTTATGTAAAACAAAGAGCCATCTAGATGACAGGAACCATTTGTCCACATCCAACCTGCTTCTCCAGCCAGCCAATTTGAAAGGCTGTAATCTCATTTCTCTCATACAGTACCTCCAACATAAACTAAAAGATTTTACAAAATAAAATATATAGTAAAATTAAAAAACAAATCTTGTCCCAGGTGTTACATATGTCACAAAATTGATGAGTTAAACAGATAGAAGGTTGATGCTTCCTTTTGATATGAAAACAAAAGCACAGTCTTCTGGTTCTACCTCCCAACCATGCGACTGCAAACTCAGTCAGTTCCCAATCCCCAGTGGTTTAATCCTTTAAAATCAGTAGCCACAACGTTGCCTCAGACCTTTCAAAAGAAGAAAACATGATTCTGCAGCATGCTGGTGAAATAAAAACTGGGCCTAATAAATTTTGTGCCCCTTGCCAGGCCTATACAGGTTTTCTCAAGGGGAGAATGAGGCACTAGGGGCTAGGGAGCCCTCTGACAGTTTTAAGCAATAAACTTCAATTAATTTTCTTTACTTGTGGTTCCTGTTTATTAATTTGCTACCAGTGTGTAGTTCCTTTGTATTCTATAGATTGTCTGAGTTAGCCACCCATACCTGCACCCTGACCTTCCTGAACCATGCTGCTTCTTTGTTCTACTGGAGCTAGTGAAGACTTTGTGAGAAATCTTCATGCACTCCAGCATAAGGGTTAGCACCAGGAGATTGAAAGCCGGCTATTGTGGTACTGTTTTACAAGAAGTGTAGCTGGAACAAAATGTCAACCTATTGGCCAGTTTGTCATCAGTAGCATGTAAAATTATGTAACACAGAAACAGTTAGAAAATGATGGCATAAAAAGACCAATGGTCCATCCAGTCTGCCCACATAACCCTATCATACCCTGGGACCTAATGTATCTGTTGGGTCTTCACTTACATTACACCTCACTCATGAGCCACAACGGCTTCTTACCACTCTTATTCTTCCCTATTACCCTAACAGAGATTTCTGGCATATGATAGCCAATTGTTTTTCACTTCCACCCCCTCTACCATTATTATCCCTTCTAATTACCTCTGCAGCAGCTCCTCATCTTAGCAAAATCAACACTCTTTGAATCCAGGACTTTTAGCTAGGCTTGACTTCTTTCTACTTCAAGCCAATTAAACCATACTGTGTGGTGGTCGCTGGCTCCCAGTGGGTCCACCACTGTAACCTGACCTATACCATATCCCAGTTTGTAAGGACTAAGTAGATGATGGCTGCCTCCCTTATAGGCTTCTCCACCCTCTCTACTAGGAATGTTTGCTGAAAAGCCTCTACCAGCAATAGATTTCTTGCACTTGCTGCTATTGAGATCCTCCAGTCCACGTTAGGCATGTTACAGTCATGCAGTAGCAGCTTCTCAGCTTGCCTTGCTTCCATTTTAATCGCATCCCCCAGCTCCCTATCTGCTTGCTCTTTTTGAGATGGTGTCCTGTACACCACCCTTATCTTGATGTTACTCCATTACATAACTACCTGTGCCCATATTTTCTCGGTGTACTCCTCTTTCCCCATATCCCTGATCTCCATAACCTTTATACTGTCCCTTATGAATAATGCCAACCCCCCTTCCCTCTCTAACCCTTGTAAATACTGCATACCCTGGCATGGTTATGTCTCAATTATGGCATTGAGTTGCACACAGCTCTTGTGATTGCCATGAGGTCCAAATGGGCTTCTGCTTCAACTGCTTCCAGATCACTGGTCTTGTTATCCAAGCTCCTGGCATTTGTGCACATCACCCACCCAGATTGCCTGCATGCCCTCCTTATTGGCCCTGACCTCTTTTCCAACCTCTGCTGTAGCCTTGCCCATGCCTTCCTCCTATGTCCTTCCTAGATACCATTCAGCCTTCTCTCCACAACTTGCCCTAGTGTTTCTTCTGTGACTTTTAAACATGGAAAAATACAGACTCGAAAAGGCCCACTGGCCAATATTGTCTGCCCATTCCTACCTAATTAATGCTTAATGAAAGAGCCCTAAAGGTTCCTCACTCCCCACCTTCTCCCTCCTTTTCTGGTGTGGTCTTTAGTTCAAGTTCAAGTTTGTTTATTGTTGATCAGTTAAAACCATTACAACATGACATTTCTAAAAATTACAATAATACAATTAACGAATTAACATCAAATTCCAAAGTTTCTATAAATAGAATACTTTCATATTAATTTAGATTTACAATTCGTTAATAAATCCATTCTAAATCTCTCCATTCAGAAACATTTATAACCAGCGTATGAATATAACATTCAATCAGTAAGTGATATAATTAAATTATGTCACTGAATAAATTTGAATACATCTTAAATTTGTGAATATTTTCATAAATGAGTGGCCTGAAGGAAACCAACAGCTTTCTCCAGTATACATGGATTTTCATTATTCATAAGATATTTCACCATGTCATTGGGGAGAGATCAAGATTCGCCATGATGTCACCAAGCCATTTCATGCATATTCCCTTATATAAAGGGCATAACAACAATATATGTTTTAGGTCATCATCTGAAGACTTGCCACATTGACAATAAGGGATAGATATATTTTCCCTTTTTTGTCTATAAAATACATAGTTAGCATTGTATATTTCAAGCCTAAATTTAACCATAGTTCTTCTCTCATTTGGGTTAATCAGTTTCTCTAGGTAAGGTTCGAAACCATGTGTTAGCTTAATCTGTTTGAACCACCTATGTAACTTCAATTGCTTCATTTTTATTAAATCTTTAGTTATTTCCTTATCCCTTAATCTATTCTTCACTTCTTCTACAATCATCTGCCAAGGATATATGTACATTCTCCACAAAATGTCTCCAAGTCTGTTTGGAAAAATAAAATGTTTAAAAATATCCAGAGTTGGGACAATTTTTCCCATCCGGGTATATTTAATTTCTTCCTCCAGACATATCCTAGGTAGTCTAATTTAGTTTAGTAAAAATGTCTTTAAAGAAGAAAGAATCAATCTTTCAATTACTAAAGTAGAAATGGAAAATTGACCCAATTCCTAATTCACTAACTCAGCTGGTACTGATTGAGGTACTTTTAAAACATACCTTTTTATTTTGTTACATAATATTTCTAAATTGTTCAAATCATCTGCTCCCCATATTTCAGCAGCATAAAGAATACTAGAGTTTATTTTAGCTTCAAATACCCTTAGGACACCCTTAACCGATGTTTGTCCCATCTTTGACTTAAATATCCTAAAAGCATTAATGTTCTCTTTATTTTCACTAACATCTGTGCAATGATCTCTCCATCTTAAAGACTGGCTAAATCTAACTCCCAAATAATCATAATATTTAACTCTTTCAATTTTTCTGATTTTATCCATAAGGTTTTGATATTTTTTTTATTATTTCCAAATGTCAAGATTTTTGTTTTAGACATTTATTTTTAATTTATGATCATCACATAGTATAGAAAAATGACTGAGTTTCCTCTGTAATCCCAAGATTGAGTTTGATATTAAAACCAAATCATCATCATATGCCAAACATTCAACCCGAATATTTCCTATTTTAGGTCCACGAAATTGTGAATTTTCTAGTTCCTTCAAGATGTCATTTATATACACATTAAACAGGAAAGATGCCAATAGGCATCCTTGCCTGACTCCTCGTGTCATCTTAAAAGGTCTAGAGATATTCCCAAGATGATCATATCTTATTGCACCCCAGGTATCTAAGTGTAATCTTATAAGGATGTTAAGGAGTTCTGGGTCTAACTCTAATTTCTTTAGCTTATTCCATAAAATGACTCTGCTTATGTTATCAAATGCGGACGTAAAGTCCACAAAACAGCAGTAAAGTGAAGCATTTTTAATTTTTATGCATTTTCAAATTAAATGTTTAAGTATGTAACAATGTTGTATTGTGGATCTGTTTCTCCGGAATCCATTTTGATTTTCATGTAAAATATTATTACCTTCTGCCCACGCTTCTAATCTTTTTAGAATAAACTTATTAGACGATACATTTTAGGATCACTTGGATCACCTTTTTTAAAGATAGGGAATATAGTACTCCCTTTCCAGCTCATGGGGTAGTCATGTCCTTGCAAAATGATGTTGAATAATTGTCCCAAAATTGGAGCCCACCAATCAGCATAGGATCTATACACATCTCCTGTTATGTTATCTGGACCAGGTGCTTTATTAAGTTTTAATTGATTAATTGCAATTTGTATTTTTTCTATATTTATTGAAATTGGAATTGGATAAATCACTTGCAAATATTTTAAGTTCTCTGTTTTTACTAATTCTGTTAGTAGAGCTTCATCTTGTTGGGAATAATAGAGTTCTGTGAAGTAAAGAACCCAAGTTTCAGGATGAATATACGCATCTACTATCTTTGCATATTTGTCAAATCCTTGACTAACCAATGTCCAGAACTTTTAGTATCTTTTTCTTTTACCGTTTTCCTCAGTTTTTCCCATATTATAGAATATTTATATTTCTCTACTTCTAATATTTGTTTATACTTCTTCCTCTCTTTGTTAATATTTATATTAACTTTATTGGTCTTAATTATTTTAGTTTTCCTATATCTCCTAATAGCTTTACTCAGTTATTTTTTAGCTTCTTTACAATTTTTATTAAACCAGGCTTTACTATATCTGGTCTCTTTTGAAACCCTTTCCTGCTAACAGTAAAGTACATACCAGACTGGTTAAAATCAGCCCAGTGTTGTAAAACCATGTAATAATTAATATTTTCTACTATCAATGTTTTTATATCATTTATTTGTCCTTTAAATAAGGTATCAAATTGTTTAATTTCCTTAGAATTCCATTTTATCCTTTTTAGATTCAATATTTCCATATCTTTAATAGTACTTAAATTATTCTTACAATTGTCTCCTCTTATAATTTGATTAGTTTCGATTATAAGTTCAATTGGGTTGTGTGATGACTCTGGTCTGTCAACATCAATCACTTCCTTAATCATTTTTATTCCCTCTAAATTACTCCAAACATGGTCAATAATAGAGGAGCCTTTGGGACCATTATAAGTCAATTCTCCATCCCTATCTCCCATTATTCTTCTTCCATTAATTAGGAACATATTATCCTCAGAAAAATAGGGGTGAATGAGTCTCCCTCTCATATAATCCCTTTTATCTTTTGAAGCTCTTATCCAGGTTATTTTGGTATTTAGTTCTGTTATTATTTCCAGAAATCCTGGCCCCTCTAGATTTTTCCCAATCTTGGCATTGAGGTTTCCAATTACATAAATAGGAATATTCAACTCTTCATCCATCAATTGATGAAATATTACTTAATTCTATTCATTATTTTAACTTTATCTTCAATCATTGGAGACAAATATATGTTTACTACTATGATTTTAATTTTTCTTCTCCTTTTTATCATTTCCTTCTTCAACTCTCACCATTAGCATATCTTCCAGAGTAGTATATTGTCTGATGATTTTATAGTTATTTTAGTTGTCAAATATATAGCTACTCCTCCTTTATGCCTCCCATATTTATTACTTTTAATTGCAGATTTAGCTATATTGGCATATCCCAAAATTTTAGGAGCATTCTTGGAACTACACCAGGTTTCTTGAAAACAAATAAGATCAAAGTTTGCAAGAAACTGATCAATTTCTGTGTCTGCAATTTTTAAGTAAGTACCTTCAATATTCCAGGATAGAATTTTAATTTTATCACTATTTTGCTTTCTTTCCTGATTATTCCTTTGTATTTTTAGTCAATCTTCTTTTTCTTTCATGTTACCTAAAACATGACTATCATTCTTTCTTTTAATCCTTTGTCTATCTTTATCTTGGAGTCTCCTATCTTTTTAGTTCTTACAGCCTTTGGCCACCCTCTACTGAAATCAAGTAAAGTCCCATTTTCCTAAACAGATGTTCTTTATTTAATAACCGTTGAACTACTTCTGCTTTTTTAAATGTAATATCTATTTGTGATGTTAATTCCTTATTTTTGTGTAATGTAATATATTCTATTGATTTTTTGGTTATAGTCTCCCTAATAACTCTTGGGAAGAAAATTGCCATTTCCGGTTTCATTTGTCCTATGGTAGCCTTTTCTGATGTTCCCCATCTAAATACAGTCAAAGTCTTATTTTCCCATTTCTCTTCCTGTTTTCATTCAAATTGTTTGATAATATCTAGTAATCTAACAAGATTTCCCTCTCGCTTCCCTAGTCTCCTCAATTCTTTCTACCGGAACTACTTTGGTTACTTCTAACCCTTTCTTAGTTTCTGGAGTATTTTGGATCTCCATAAGTGGGACAATTTATGTTGGCATAATATGAAGTCCTACTGATTTAAATTTTTCTACTTCATTTCAAATATCCTCCAGTAAATGTCCTTTTTTGGTATAAATCAATATGCAGTCTTGAAAGGACTTATTGAGTGCTTTCAATTTCATCTTTAATAGAAGGGTCAAGGTGAAGAATCTCAACAATCCAATCCTTCAATTTCCTTCCATTTTCCATAACCAATCTAGGTGCTCCATACATCTCAAGTAAATACTCCATATTTGTTCCCTCTAGATCAACAAATCTATTCTTCATTGCTATAATCCCTTTCCTAGGTAACTTCATGGCAATCTTGACCTCCCCCTCTTTATTCATCACCTTTCCCTCATTCCGTTCTTTACACCTATCAGTTGTATCCATGTTTCTTTTGTTAGTCTCAAAAATCAAATCCTGTGTTATCACAGTTATTTCTTTAGTTAAGAGTGATTTCCCCTTTTTTATATGCATTAGCTTTCTTTCTTTCTGCATTATGTTCCGATCAAGCCTATCCTTTTTCTCACCAAAGATTTCACTGGGCGGATCCTGTATTTTCTCATTAGTGCCTTTATTTGGAAGTATTTTACTTTTCCCCTTCTGGTTTATTTTTAATAAACCTTGTATATATTCTTCCAAAATCACCTTATTCCTTTGTTTAGGGTTGACTTTTCATCCTTTAGATTGTAACTGGGTGGTTATTTTATTATCCTTGCTTTCCATTAGCACTTCTTGAATAATTGATTCAAAATGACAGGTGCAAGGCTGATTCTTATCAAAAGGTGGTGGCAAATATACCTGTATGGCTTTGTTTTCCCTTTGCACAAGATTCAACGGGCTTGACCTTTCTTTAAAACAATTACCATGCTTAGGTATCCTATTTCTTTGGAGCTCTGACTTAATTTCTGTAATATCATTCTGAATTACAGTTAAATGCTTGGTTATAGCTAATAATAGTGAGTGATACAATAGCACCTGTGTTTGTTCACTACTAGGGGCTAAAGGGTCTCTCCTAATACTCAACTGCTTTATATCTTTATCTAGTGACCCTTTGCTCTTGTAATAATCTTGAAGAGACTAAGTTTTCAGAATTTGGGGATTTACTTCTAGTTTTATCTAAATGTTTTAAGCCATCAATTATAACACTAAGACTCTCTTTTATACTTTGAATTTCAGTTTCATTTCTATCATTATTCCCCTTACTGTAAGATCCCCATTTATTCAAAGTAGTCTCTTTTCCTAACATTTTGCCTGGTAGTCTTTCTGATATTTGACCATTTCTACTATGAATACTTGCAGGAGAAAAGCTTGTCTCTTCATAGTCATCTCTACTATCACTATTATAAGATACATAAGAATCATAGGACTTTCCACTATGAACATGTGGGGTCATTTGATCTAAACTTATGACTTATGAGGGAGAAACTGGTGGTGCAAAGGTATTCCATTCATACGCATCAATCGTGATGCCCTCAGTTGGTCCTAAGGGAGTTGAGATATTTATCCCTAACAAGGAGTTAAAATTCCCCATATTTACTCTTCCCCTAACATCCTGTTTCCCATTTCTTTTTGAAATGTTCTCAGTCTGTTTTAATTGGTCATCTTTAGGGTCTCCCTCTTTACTGGCCACACCCTTAATGGTAGGCCATATTTCTGTTAATTTAGTTTGCAGGGGATCTTCTCTAGAAGCTTCCCTGCATCCATTAGTAACCTTCTCTTCCCTTGGCCTTACCGGTATTAATCCAATTTGTTTATTCCTCTTCGCACCACCATGCCTCCCTCATTTCCCTCTAGTTGCTTTATCCATTACGGTACTAATTTTGCCACTTCTTGTTAGACCATACTTAATTAGGCACAATAATAATAGTAGGAAATAAAATATAATTGCACAGTGTTATCAGTTGACAAAGAATTATATTCTTAAACCCACCAAAGATGGTCAAGTAAAACAATAGGACTGTATTTGTTGCCAAATTAGTACAGTGCTCAGTCAGGAATAGTAAAGTAAATTCTATGGGTTTTGCTTCAAAGCGCATCCCAATAACCTTAAATATCCTCCCGAGCAATTTAAGACCAATTATCTCATCATAGGGGAGTATTCTTATAAATAACCAGAAGTACTAGGTACTAGATCAGACTAATCAAGCTAATCAAATTAAGTCTCAAAATAAATAAAGATCCAGCATTAAACACAGGTTAAATATTTAACCTAATAGACTATGCAATACAAATATTTAGTTTGCAAAAACTGAAATGCTGGCATATATTGAGCTAGTTAGTAAATTTTACATACACCTATATTGTCCTTAAACAAACTATAAGTTACTAGGAATGTCTCTTAAACAGCCTGAAGATTGTTTCTTGACTAACCCAAAAGTCACAAGCTCTGTTAAAGTTCCTTGATATCGCCTCCTTGGTGTCCATCACCAATGCGGAAAAATCTTCAATCTCAGGAAGGTATCCCAATCAATGTCAAAACAAGGCTGCAATACAAACTCCCATCTGAAAGCACAGTAGATTTTCCAACTTTCCAATATATGCTGAGGTTTGTATATCAATATTTCTCCTATCCTCGGAAGGGTCTCCACTATATTAGATAAAATAAAATCTTACAAGTAAAAATGTTTAAACATCTGAATATCTAATAGTCTAACAACCTACTAATCGCCTCTTATCCTAAGTTATACTAAGCAGATACATAGATACATCGACAGTAGTCAGCAGATGAGACTGTAGCATCACCTAGTCTGCCCATTTGAGCTTGTAAGTTCAGCTTATGTTTTCCTAGAAGTCTGTTGCCCCTTTGTTTGAGTTATTTTAATGTGGATAATTAATGTTGGGGTTGTGAGCACTGCCGAGGGATTTTGCCTTTTGGAGTATATAAAATCAACATATGACCCAGCATGAAATACATAAAAATAAAATAATCAATACACTGAAAATATCTTTTTTAAACTGTTTACTAGGAAGAACTCGAATTGCTGAACGTTGAGATGCTGTATGCAGAGCAGGAGAATAACACCAACAGCCAAATCGTTTTAAATAAATATGGTACTATAACAATAAAACCCAAATCCGTATCTAGAGAATAAAAAATGAAAAATAAAAACACTCACTTTCAGTCCATGAAGAGTTTTGGATCAAGTCAGAAAGTGAAGCAATTTCCTTATTTTAAGCAGACATAGTCAAGGATAAGCTCACCCGACGTTGCAAAAAGTTCAGTCTCAGAATTTTATAAAGTTCCCAGGCTTAAACCACTTGGAATTCAATATCACAATACAAGTATACTGAGAAACTGGTATAGCTGATACATCTCCTTTGTTCAATACAACCTTCCTTCCCGCGAGCGTTTCCTGCAGTTATAACATTTCTAGTTGCTCTGCCTCTATTAGGCTATGAGACTGACTACGAGTGAATAGCTCGTTGGTGGGTTTAGCTTCAAAACTGATGCTTTCCCATTGGACAATCAGCAGTCTTATCTTGGAAACAGCATGAGGAAAAGAGAGTCCCTCACTAATTAATTTGGGACCAATTGATACCGATTAATTTAAATCGACCCCAATTATTGGAAGGAATACAAAAGAGATGTTTCAGCTTACAAAACAGCCTTTGTTAGATACAAGAGCTAATCAATTTATTAATTGGTCTATTCTTAAACTAATCTTATTAGTCAGCTAATCAGCTGTTTGGCTGTTCTACTTAGTCCCAATCATAACCTAAATGCGATACAGATTGCAATTCAAATATTCCAAATAATTTAAATAAACTTTCCTTCCGCAATAAAAACAAATTTCAAAAATGTTTCTAAAGGTGCACATACAATGTCAGAATGAGCACATCTGCACTCAAAATGCTCCAAAAGGCAAAATCCCTCGGCAGTGCGCACTACCCCAGCATTAATTACCCAAGTTAAAATAACACAAACAAAAACTAAAACTCTAATTATTCACTGTGGGTATATAAAATCAACATATGACCCAGCATGAAATACATGAAAATAATATAATCAATACACTGAAAATATCTTTTTTAAACCCTAGGAAAATGGAGAGGCTAGAAATGCTTTAGGGCTTTAGGACTTTAAAACTTTAAATCAATAAATTTACTACAGTTAGATGGTTTACTAAATAAAAGACATTTGCCGATTTCCTTTGTAAATAAATATTAGGGTTGTCCGATGCAACCTCTCCCGTAGGCACCCAAGAGCACCAGCTTGGGACAAACCCCTCAACTAAACAGGACTCAATCTCCGGAGGTCACAAGCAAGCACAGTGGCCATCCTGAATTGAAGGAGAGAGCGGCAAAAACAAAAATGTGCCGGGACAAGACCCACCGAGTTCATATAGAGAACTCAGGCAACGATGGCATACCTGTTATAAACTCAAGGTAAGCCTCAGCACTCCTGTCTTCCTCTTCTTCTCTTCTCTTCTCTTCTTCTTCTTCTCTTTCTTCCTCTCAGGAAATCAGCAGTAACTTTTCATGATACATGCCTCAACGCTCAGCAACCTGAGTTCTTCCTAGTAGACAGTCCTCTCAGCACACCCAACAGCAAGGCAGAAATCTCGACCCTGTTGCTAGGCTGGGAATTTGGTTCCTAGTAGGAGTGGTGTGGTCTTTAGTTACCAGAGAAAACAAAAGACTCTGTCATCAGAAAACATAGAAAGTGTTGGCTGTAAAGCACTGGGGGAAGTCATTCAGACCTCTCTCAATTGAGGAGGGGCAATTATTCCCACCTGAGCTGTATTTTCCTCTGCAAAAGGGGTGTAGGCCATTGTACTTGAATTACCTTATATCCCTCAAGGAGTGGTTCCCAATCTCCTAGGTACCCAAGTCCCTCATCCTGCACCACTCCTTCAGTCACGCATTAAGAAAATGATCAGAAGAATCCTTCCCTAATCCGAGCAGGACCCCAAGACAGGTCAATGAGGCTGACAGCCTCCCTAGCTTCTTAAGCTATCTTTACCCTCCTCCAGGGGATTGCAAGCCAGGTTAGTCCCTAGATGGACAATGATATCAAGCTAATCAGTCCTTCCCACTCTCCTAATAATTCATTCCACCTTGTCAGCATCTCTAACTGAAGCCCCTGGAAAGCACCTAACCATGCTGTCTCCCTTTTCCATAGCCCCCACTACCCCTTCCTCCCCACTTATGATGGACTCTCCTATCACAGGCACATTACTGGTTGTCTCTTTCCCCATGGACTCTCATCACACATCAGGCGCCCTATTAGAGACAGACCTGGTCAGCTGCATGACTACACATTTTGGTCCTCTCACTGAGGTGACTGCACCACCCAAATCGAACAAGGGACAAATCTGTTTACAGTTACTATTTCATGGTCCTCACCCACATGGACTCTTGTTCCCCACCCCCAAATCTGTACCGTAGATGTCCACTGAGGAAGAGACACAGTGTCTACTTGCACCAACAATAGCTAGAACCTGCTCTGCAGTAGAGCAAGTACAGCCTTTACACCAGTCAGCTTTGCAGTGAACTCTGGAAACCTGCTGCACACTGCTGCCTCCAAAGGACTTCCTTGAAGATGACCGCACCACAGGTGTTATGAACGTATGAAAAATGCCAGCAGATACAGGCCCTTAGGTCTATCAAGTGTGCAGCTATCCAAGTTTACTCCACAGCTGTTCCCCCCTCCCATTCCACCAGCTCCCCTCCCCCTGATCCTGTCCCACCCCTCTTAAAGTTATTCACCAATTTCAGTGACACTACCTCTTTGGGAAGTGCGTTCTACTCTGCTACCACTCTCTCTGTGAAGTAGTGTCTTCTCATCTCCCTCCTGAACTTGCCTCCTCCAGTCTCAGATTATACCCCCTAGTGCCCTCTCTCCCTTCAATCTAAACATCTCTTCTGTGCTGACTCTGTTTATGTCCTTCATATATTTGAAGGTCTTGATCATGGCAACATTTCCCTCATTCACTAAAAATACCACCAACAGCTTAATCTGGTTCAAGGTCAGTTGGAATTCATCTGTATCCCACTCCCCGGGTTGTGCCTGAAAATAAGCAGTATTTGTCTAGTGCACTTAGCCAGTCAACAAAAACTAACAAAATAAATAAATATCCCCTCTATCTCTCCTCTCTTCCAGGGAGTACATGTTGAGCTCTCTCAGTCTTTCCTCGTAGGGTTTCTCCTCCATTCCTGTTATCATCCTGGTTGCTCTGCACTGGACTCCCTCCAGCAGTCTAATATCCTTCTTTAGGAAGGGACGTCAGAACTGCATGCAGTACTCCAGGTTCTGTCTGACCTGTGACCTGTATAGTGGCAGGATAACCTCTCAAGGCGATTCCCCTGGCAATACACCCCAGCATCTGGTAAGCTTTAGCTGCTGCCTTCCTGCACTGTGCTGAATGATTTTCTTGCCCTCTTACAAGTACACCAAGGTCCTTCTTCTCCTCTGCAGTGCCCGTCTTATCAGGCCCCCCTCACCCCTCCTACATTGTCCTCCCGCAGCTCTCCATATTTTAAAGACTCCCTTATACCCCGCTTTACCTATATGTGATGGACCATATCCACAGTACTTCACCAGTGCTGCTGAAATGGTTTCCAGAACAGAAACCCTTTTATCAGGGTACTCCAGATAGGATTTCTCTAGGAGTCCTTTAAATGTCCAGAATCTTCACCACCTCTATCAGTCCTCCCAGATCACTCCTCTGTATATGCCCTGACCCTTTCCTAATTCCATTTTGCCCCGCCAATTTGTTGGCAACAACACACAGAAACTACCATTTGTCAGTCCCTTAAATCCCCACAGGTTCACCATGCATGTAGAGCAATGCTCCCTCTGTGTCTTACCTGTGTTCTTCATCTACTCTGGGCAGAGTCCCTTGCTGAACTGTGAACTACCTGTGGATGCCATCCTCCTTCTCATGGTCTTTACCCTAGGGATCATTAAAATGAGGGGTCAATTGGACTTGTGGTCCTTTGTGTGCCACCACAGGCTTGTTAAACCTCCATAATCAGGTGGCCTGTTATGCTTTCTCTCCTATTCAGGCCAGGAGCATAAACTGACCCAAATATGGGAGGTGACACCCAGCGCTGGGCAATCCACTGACAAATTTGTGCAATGACACATAGATATTAGAGGGTGAGAAGCACCTCAGTGAACATGTCTGTCCTATCCTCCTAGGATACCAGGAGTATCACTAACCCTCTCCAAGAGGAACAAATTGCACTTGGCCTACTTCCTAGCCAGGCTGAAAATGTGCAATGTGCTCATACAGGAAGGAAACAAATGCCGCCATGAGTATGATCCCAAATATCTCTCAGATTTGCTGACTGACCTCTTATGTCTGCAAATTTAAAACTTTTAGCTGTTCCTAAATACCATCTAAAACTGCTGGTTGTAGGGCAGTTGCCATTAGAGCTCCGTTGTTATGGAATGTCCTCTATCCAGTCCTTAAGCAAAGTGACCCCCTAGACAGGTTATGTTCTTTGAAGACATTGATAAATTTGCACACGCATTTAACATTTCATGAACCTAATGTAGCTAGCTGTTTACTACAATGCTTATCTAATTGTGTAGTATACTGTTTCAAACTGTTTATCAAATCATTTACATGTTCTGTACATTTTGCTTGTGTGCTTAAGTCTATCTGTGTATGTTCTTTATTGAATTTTTATTTTTTGTGGGACACCAACAGGGAGCTCTAGTCCTTCTCTCAGAGTGTACTCGTCCTCCGACCTGATATAGTCGGGTCATCATAGATCCTGTCAGCTCCCAATTTTACTTTTTTGCCCTGGGCCCATGGTCGTGTAATGGGTGGAGTGGCTGGCTCCACTGAGGCAGTCTAAAGCCCTGGATGTGGGTCTGCCTGCTGACAAAGCAACAAAAAGGACATAGCACTAACACTTCTGTAAGAAATCAACCTTTACTCACATGAGCATAGAAAGAGTAAAATACAGTGGCACCATGCAAGATGACAAAAGCTCCCAGAACACACAAACAGTCTGACCGGTTTCACATTGAACGCGCCTCCTCAGGGTGTCAGCGTACAGCATGCTGTGCAATCCCCCTCCCGTGAGGAAGGAATGCCGTCTACAGATGATCAATCTTTCCTCGCCCCTGACACCAGAGCAACCAGAGTCTGTTCCCGAACTTGGATTGCCAATGTGGTACGAAATGTGGCATTCAGTGCCTCAACTCTCTGAAACCGGGCTGGCCTAATATTTTGCATTTTAATACAATTAGTCAGGTATGATCATTTTAGCCATACAGTCCTCAGAGTTTGTTGGATGAGACCTTTATAAATGAAGCTTGATCGGACTGAATTTGACCATAGGAACACCAAACTGGCCCAATCCAGGAACTTTTAAAGTGATCACCCACTGTTATTCAGTGTCCCACAGTTAGCCTGTCACACTTCCATGAGGGTAACCAGAATTTAAGATCTGAGAAGCAAGGTTTGTGAAATTATAAACAAAGTTTATTTTTCCTTTTTCAGTCAACCCAGGATAGTCCGTCAGAGACACAATATCTTCTTTACAGTGGGGTCTTATTTGGTAGCTTGAAGCAAAGGGAGGCCAAGTGACTTACTCAAGGTCAGGTTTTACTTTTATTGTTAGTGTCTGCTATACAGAAGAAAACTCACAGTCATTCATTATTATACACTGCATATATTTCAACTAGAGGATGCACATACAGTATCTTGTTTTAAGAGAACCAAACCAGTTCTCTAAAAAAGCACTATACATTTCAAAGAGTGGAAACACTAAGAAATGTAATTTTTTGATGTTTAATGCAGATATCACATAGAATATTGATGTTAATCTATGAACAAAGTCTGAAAGAAAATGTAACAATGGTACATATAAGTAACCATAAATAAGATGATGACAGACTGAAATGTCACTTCACTGACAGAACTCTTCACTTTGTGGCTGGGAGTAATACAATCCAAGAACCTTACAGACTTTATAGTTTTTGAATTTAATAATTACTATGCAACTAATTTTATAATTAAATTTATATTCAGAGCCCTGCCTCAGAAAAAAGAAAGCACCTATATCAGCACACATATCCTGAATTAATTTTGAATCAGTCAGGTGAGAACAATGAACCTGTCATTCCTTCCACAAAGACCACCTCTGTGATACAGACCAGCATGACAGCATAAGGCCAAGTGCAATCCTCTGAAGCGAGCTTCAATTTGTTCTAGGGTCTTTCCTTTTGTTTCGGGAACACAAACACAAGTAAAGATGACACTCAGGGGACAGAAACTGGAGAAAAGCCAAAACGTTCCATAGGAGCTGAGGAGATTCTAATGACAAAAGATGAAAAAAAAAAAGAATGGTTTTGAAAAGCAATGAAATAAGCCTCAAAATGACAAAGTAGGTCATTTGCTACCTTTTATTGGACCAATAATTATTTTTTATATTTGTATGTACACATGCACAGCAAACATTTGTTACCAGAAGTGCTTCGCCATACACTGTTAGTGTCTTCTGGGTATCGCAGTGGTCATGTTTCCACCACACAGCTGGGTGGGGCCGTCCAGTGGGTGGTGGTGGCGGGTTGTGGCATGTCTGGGCCATGATTGCACTCACCAGGGGCCTTTGCTACTGTTTGTACTGATGTTTCCCCTCTCATGTTTGCACCCTAGACCATGAGGAGGCACAGAGCCTGAGGCACAAGGCACACACTGTGAAGAGGAAGCTGCCCGACGGCAGGGACGAGCGGTGGGGTCATAGGCATCAGCCTGGATGTTGGCGGATGCAGGTGAGTGCTTCTTCAGGAAATTCTGTGCATGCTGTGTTGAGGGTAGGCAGCAGGCATGGCCACCAGCCGTGACACTACTGATGTGCACCACGGTACCTTCAGCACTGTTCTGTTTCATGTGTGTGGTGCATGGCTGGTGGTCCATGCACCAGGTACATGGCTGTGCCACTGCCTTCACCACACAGCCATGTCCTGTGCAGCCACTGGGTGGTGTGTGGGACTTGGGTGGGTGAGTGTAGAGATCCGCATGGCTGTGTGCCCTGGGTAGATCTTGTGGACACGATCACTGTGGTGGTCGACACCATCATAGGGCATGGGTCCACGGCTGTATGCCATGCCAATGGGTGGGTGCAGAGGAATGGACATTCACACTGACTCTGCTCCTTATGCCAGGTGGACGATTGATGGCCGTTGAAGGGGCGTGCAGGGCTGTTGCAGCTGGGCAAGGGTGTCCTGGAGATCCTGTTAATGATAGCACAAGATCGGAGGCGGAGGACACGTAGGTGCCACAGAAGTGGAGAGCAGGAAGACAATAGGCCTCCATGCCCTGAAACACCTTGCCCCAGGACCACCCCTCACACCCCTTCTTCCTTCTCCCATTTGTTCACCTCTGCCCCTTACTTACCCCCACCTGGTATGTGGCCCTTCCCCCCCATTGTAAATATTTGAAAATAGTTTTGTTTCTGGCCTCTTTTTAATACATTTGTTTTGTTATGGCAACTGTGGTGGTCTATAACATACAGTGGGCTACAGGTGCTCGGCTGCAGTGGTGTGCATAGCGTCAGGGGTGGTGCAGGCATAGGCATGTGTATGTGTCTGACAGGGAACCACCTGTGGTGTGGGCGGAGGAATCAGTCACTGTCTGTGGTTTGTGTGTTGTTCTCTGTGCACTGGATGCTGTGGTGTAGTGGTACACAGTGCATGCACTGTGTCGATGGCGCCTGTCACACCATCCATGGCTCTGCAGCTGACACCCTTGCATGTCTGTGCTATGCATAGTCTGCTGGCATGTCAGTGATGGCTGTCCATGTGGGACAACCCCTGTACCCGGCACAATGCCAGGTTGCCTCCTGTCATCGGTATGGTGCGTGTCTGCCTTGGGTGGCACTGTGGCCTCCGCTGTTGTTGTCCCCCCTCCATGCTGTCAGTTGTGTCTGTTGCAAGGGATGTGCTCCACTGTCTGTCACTTGTTCTCCGGCTGCATGCTGGTGGCATACAGCTTCATGGTGCATGTGTAGTGTGGCTGGCACACCTGTGCCATGGAGGGGTGCTAGCTGTGGGTACACGGCTGCTGTGGCCACATGCCAGCGGGTTTGTTGACCTGCTACTGTGTCCCTATGTTGGTGTGCCCTTGGGTATGGGTAGGTGTTTGTCCATGCACTGTGTTTTATCCTGTGTGTAGGCATGCTTCCATGCACCACTGTGGGTATCTGTGCTGGCTGTTGTGGCTACAGTGCTGGGACAGGTGTGTCCTTGGGAGGTGTGCAGGCGCTGTGTCACTGGTGGTGAGGCCAGGGCAGGCCCTGTTGCATGGGTACCTTGTGTGCTGATGCATGGTCGGTCTCTCAGCTGTACCTGTAGGCCGTGGGTAGGTGGCACTATGTCTGCAGTTGTTGCATCGTGTTCATGCTCCCTGCTGCAGGGTGCTCACAGTAGGGCTGCCTTGCATGGCTCCATGGTGCACAGGGTTGCATTGTCACAGTGGGGGTGGTGGCATGCATGGGGTGTCCTACACAGTTTGGTGCTGCTCCTGGGCAGGGTGTCTGGGGATCGCTGTGCAGGGTGTGCTCTGCATTGGTGGGATGGTGTAGCATGGGGTGGCCAGACCTCCTTGTGTGCCGGTCACAGCTTACCAGAAGGTGTGCTGGGGCACCATGCCCCGACTGTGGGATTGTTGTTGGTGTCCATGGGCCAGTGGTTCTTACAGCTATCATCAGGTTGTGTGGTTCATGGGACGTGGGGGGCGATGTCTGTTCTGCTGTGTGCTCCTCTGCCAATATCTTCCATGGGTGGTGGACCCCGGCATCCTGTCCCTGCACATCCCTGGTTGTGCTGATGCGCTGCTACCCTGCTCCACTGCACATCCCTGGTTGCACCATGGTGCAGTTGGCATGATATTCAGTTGTGTGGCACAAGAGCATCTTGGCTCATGTAGCTTTTATATCATGTTGTTGTGCATAAATGCACTGAACTTGTACCTGCCTCCTGCTATTAGACTACTTTGTAGGCACAGTTTGAATATTCAGTACTTACTAAATACATAATACACATGAAATACATACATTCCTACTTTGATTATTCCAATACTATCAATATATAAATTAATAACATAGTAATGAGAAACACAAATACATAATAATTACCCAATTACCATGAAACATAAAAACTTGTTACACATAAATTCCTATATCACATGCTAAAAGATGTCCTATAAAGACATTTAACTTCAACAGTCCAGCTACCTAGAGGGTACAGCACTCTCTTAATGTGCCAGTTTGGTTCCTAAACCATTTATCTATCTGGGCCTGTGTCACCTTAGCTTCTCGCAGTCTAAGATGTGAGGGTAATTTATTCCAATTTTGGAGTCCCAGGCAAGCAATTGTATTACTCCCCTTTTTTATTCTCTTTCTAGGGACTATAAATTGTAAATAACGAACTGATCTTAGTTGTTGAGCCAAAACATTCAGTTTAAATTCGTTAAGCTGATATCTTGGGACGCTTTTGTAATGACTGTAAACATTAACTTAATCATATGTTTATCCATTCTATTATCTAGATGTTCCCATGGAAGTTCTTCCTATAACGGACACAATGATGCGTCACTTTTGGGGCCTTCAGAATATACCTAGCCATCTTATTATACATAATATCAACCTTTTTTAAATCTTGCTTTGAGGCCCCCATATAAATAATATCTGCATAATCTATAATTGGTATCAACATAGTTTGAACAATATGTAACTTTGATTGTCTAGAGAAATTATCTTTAAGTCTATAGAGCATTCCTAACTGCTGCCCTAACCTTTTCACAATCATATTGCTATGCACTGTCCATGTACAATGTGCATCAAGCCATAGGCCAAGATACTTATATTCCTCTACCTGTTGTAATGTGGACCCATCCACTGCACTAATATCCAGAACACTATTGCTACACATGGTTTTATTCTTATGCCTAAACAACATCACTTTGCTTTTTCCACTATTTAAAACTAATTTATTGAGTAGATAATAGTGTTGTAGGTCATTAAAGGCTTCCTGTAGACTACTTTGTATGTTAAGGTGGTCCTTAGGACCAATAGGAAGTTCCTCCCTAAGGTGGTCGCAGACTGTCACCTTAATCAGTCCATGACTTTACCAGTCTTCTTCACTGATAATTCCAGTTCAGGTGAATGAAGATTGCAAAGTCTTAATATCACGAGAGCTGTAAGCTACTACTTGTATCACATGATGGAACACAGTCAGGTTAGAACCCAGCTCTTCCTGACCAATGGAGAGGTGGGGAAGGGAAAACCCTCCTCAAAGAGTACCATTGTCCATTGGATCATGGCCTGTATCCAATTTTGCTACAGCAAAGTGGGTAAGGAGCCTCCTGTATGCCTCAGGGCTCACTCTACAAGGGGTACAGCTGCTTCTATAGCAGCTGCAAGAGATATCCGTTTGTTAGAAATCTACAAAGCAGCTACCTGGAAAACAGTTCACACTTTTACCAAGCATTATAGCCTGGATACCCAGGCCAGCAGTGATGCCAGGTTTGGCACAGCAGTACTGCAGAGCCTATTTCCAAATAGGTTCTTCACCTCCTCAAAGGTACTGCTTGGGTAGTTCGCTGAAAGTCAGACTACAGTAAGATTTTCTGGAGTTTGAAGAAAGAAATTACTCATAGTAATCTTGTTTCTTCCAAGGAATCTTACTGTATTCTGAGCTCCCACCCTACCTCCCCTGCTAGAACCTATGGGCACTACAGTACAGCTCTTCATGCTGTTCGAAACCTGTGGGTGTTTCTTTATTGGGCTTAGTGGCTTGAGTCTTAGTGTTGCCCACATTTTTTAAATAAACGGAAATACTTGGTATTGGGTGTTGTTAATTGGTTATTTAGTATAGTGGATAGCTTGTTATTAGGTTTGCTCCATAAGAATCTGACAGTTGCAGAATGTTTACCAGGGACAGTGGTTTGAAAATCGAGCTCGAGCCTAACATTCCATGATTAGCATAGGTTCTATTCAGACTCCAGAAGCTTTGTCGCTCAGTTTGACTGCCATTTTTACTTATCTTTTTCTTTCATTTACCATCAAGTCACTTGTTTTATCCTTTGTATGTCAAGAACGTCTCCTTTGTCGGCTCTTTTCCATTTCTGTCACTGTGGAAAGAGATCTCTTCCATCGACTAACATCAGCTATGTGTCTGCTGTCTTAATCCCAGCCATAATGTCCTCACCTGTGAGTCCTGCTCAAAGTTTAGCCTTACCACCTGATGCCGGTGCAAGGAAGCCATGTAAAAGTTCCTCATGGAGCAACAGGCAGCCAGTGGAGAGTCGGGGTCTTTTGCAGCCCCGCCCAGTTGCCAACATCTTCCACAAGCTACCAAGGCCTGGGACAAATCCTCAGGGAAGCGTTCTCAGCAGGACCAAGAAACGGCCTAAAGACACACACCCACCCACCCATCGGTGACCCCATTCCCTGCTGGATTCCTCTTCTTCTGGGATCATCCTGTTGACTGCTTCAGTGTCAGTGGCCTGCTCCCATTTAGGCCCTCGCAGTGGATTCATTACCCAGTCATCATAGGGCAGTGGAGGAGCCATCGGCCCCCACCCTGCCATTGACATCTCTCGAGCATCAAGGTTCGTCAGTGCAGAGCCCTCCTGCTACCTCTTCGGTTAGTGGACCATTGTTGGACCAGGGCCTCGCACCCCCTCCTGTGTTGACCATTCCCTTTCCTGCCATCGACCTCAATACCATACTTGGCTCTATTACCACGTCTCTCTTCCAGCAACTGGTTTCATGGCCTGGGCCATTGTTGCCCGTGCCATCGTCTGCTGTTTCGGCGTCAACACCTGTTTTACTTCTTCTGCCTATCTGCAAATTCTTTAAGAAGGATGTTTTAGAAATCTTAAAGGCTCCCAATACAGTCACACCCACACACAAAAAGTGTGACAAGAAGCATCAGTTAGAAACAGCTGGTGCCGAGTTTCTTTTTAGTCACCCAGACCACCAGGGTGTTGTACAGCAGGCTGCCTATGAGAAAGCCAAAACTCCCTTATCCTCTCACCCCCCTGAGAAGGATTCGAGAAAGGTGGACAGCATGACAAAAAAGGGGTACCTTTCAGCATCCCTGACAAGTCGTCAAGCCAGCTACCAGGCCAATGCAGCCCTTTATCAAAAGGCTCTCTGGCAGGCAGTCGTGGACAATGCTGAGGCTAACCCCTCTTTAACAGTGTCAGAGCTGCTAGACACAGCAAAATTGGGCTTGGAGGCTTCCAAATACCAATTTCAGATGGCAAGTGCAAAGTGGATGGCTGGTACTGTTGCTCTAGGAAGATTTGCCTGGCTGAGGGCTACCAACCCCACCCAGGACACCCAAACTAAGGCAATGGACTTTCCTGTCAAAGGCCACTCTCTTTTTGGTGCCCAGACTGAGGCATATATAAAAAAGTAGACAAATATAAAGCTACTTTTAGGAGCAACTTGACCAGAGACAGGCCCTCTATTCAACTTTGTCTTATTCTGTGGGAGGCAGGGGTAGGTCCTCTTTTAGGAGGCCTTTCTTTCAGGTACAGGCTGTTTCCCAGTGGCAGTACCAACCACAGCAGATGGGATTTTACAGAGCTAGAGGTAGAAGAGTTCTCAGAGAGGATCCCAATCTGCTCAGCCTCAGCAGCAAGCAAAACAGAACCTCAGACTTTACCTTCAAGATGCCTCTCCACATCCTGTAAGGGGCAGACTCGCCCACTATTTCCAGGAATGGTTAAAAATAACCACAGACAAGTTGGTCCTGGAAATAGTGAGTCAGGGTCTCTCCCTTTGCTTCAAGTACCTTCCTCCAAGGTTAAAACATTTTGCACCAGCTCCCTTCTCAGAAAGAAAACTACTGGAGCAGGAGGTACAGGCCCTACTGTTGGCAAAAGTAGTGGAGTCTGTCCCCACAACCAGAGAGGGCAAGGGTTCTATTCCAGATATTTTCCAAGAACAAAAAAGAATGGAAAGTGGCAGCCTATACTAGACCTTAGACTGCTAAACAGGTACCTGGTAAAGCCCAGGTTCAAAATGGTCACAGTGGCCATGATTTTGTCAACTCTGCAAAAAGGGGATTGGCTAGCCTCCTTGGATCTAAAGGATGCATATTCCCATAAGGGAGTCACACAGAAAGTATCTCAGACTCCCCTCAGGCCACTACCAGTTCTCAACACTTCCCTTTGGCCTTACCTATGCACCAAGGGTCTTTACCAAGTGTATAGCAATAGTATTGGCACACTTCAGAAGACTGGGTGTCACAATTTTTCCTGATCTGGATGATTGGCTAATCGTAGGGAAATCCCACCAACTGGTGTCAGACCATCTTCAGGTAACCCAGGATATGCTGCTCTGCCTGGGATTCCTTCTCAGTACCAAAAGGTCAGTTCTGACCCCATGTGCAGGTTTTGCAGTCCATTGGTGCAGAACTGAATAAAGTAGTGGAAAGAGCTTTTCTCCCTCAGGAGAGGGCAGAAAGCATTCAGCTTCTGACAGGCTCATTTGTCCTGGGCAGGCCAAAGCCAGAAAAACAGTTTCTTCAACTGTTAAGGCACATGGCTGCAGCAACAAGCATAGTCATAGGTGCCAGGTTTCAGATGAGAGATATTCAGTTCCACCTCAGAGCACACTGGTGCCAAAGGCGGTACCCCCTCTCAAAGCCAGTACCAGTCACACATACGTTACTATAGGCCCTCCAATGGTGGAGGGAACTAGACAATTTAAAGGAAGGGGTTCCATTTCTGCAGGAGCCTCCCTCCCTGGTCCTCACAGCCAAAGCTTTCCTGCTTGGTTGGGGTGCTCGCTTAGGGGATCACACTATCCACGGTACTTGGGAGAGTGCAGACTCACTCCTGCACTTAAACCTGTTGGAGTTAAAAGCTGTTTATCTGGCCCTTCAGGGTTTTTTTCATCTCATACAGGGAAAGGTGGTACAAGTCGGAGCAAACAATACCACAACAATGTCTTACATCAACAAACAAGGAGGGACAAGGTCCAGTCCTCTGTGTACAGAGGGAATGAAGACATGGAGCCTCGCTTACTCTCTAAATGTCTCTCTACAGTCAATTCATCTGCCAGACAAGGACAACACCTTGGCAGATGCCTTGAGTAGGATAAACCAGACCCATCATGAATGAGCATTGAACAGGCAAGTGGTGAATGCTCTATTCAGGAGGTGGGGGACCCCAGAGATAGACATTTTGGCTTCTCACCAAAATCACCACTTTCCTCTTTATTGCTGCAGGGCCCCAGTGAAGGGGACAGTTCCAATGGATGCCATGATTCTGGATTGGACAGGCAGGTACCTCTATGCTTTCCCTCCTTTTCCTATGATACTCCACGTGCTCATCAAGCTCAGGTCACAACCAACTTCGATGATTCTGGTAGCCCCGGATTGGGCAAGACAGCCTTGGTAATCCCTGCTGCTCTCAATGTCTGTGAGAAAACCAGTTCACCTCCCTCAGAGGTACAATCTACTGACTTCCTTTCAGGGAAGGGTAGTGTACCCCAATCTCAGGTCTCTCAAGCTCAAGGCCTGGCTCTTGAGGACTTAGAATATGCAGATTGCCAATTATCTGAAGCAGTTTTAGAATTCTTTAAGGGTTACAGGAAGCCTTCCACTAAAAAAAGTATGCCTCAAAATGGAAAAGATTTTCCATTTGGTGCAGTGACAAGAGTATAGTCCCAGCCCAGGCTGGGATCCCAATCCTTCTTGATTATTTGTCCCACCTGCACTCCATGGGGTTGCAGCACTCTACTCTGAAGGTGCACCTGGCTTCAGTTTCAGCATGCCTTTCAGCTAGAAAGGATACCTCCCTGGCATCAAACCCTATATTCAAAAGATTCTTTAAAGGGCTCTCTCATTTGTTTCCCCCTCACAGGGAACCAGTGCCAGCATTGGACCTTAATATTTGCATTGCCCAACTTATGCTTCCAACCTTTGAGCTTGTGGCATCTGCAGAGCATAACTTTCTTACCTGGAAGGTCATTTTTCTGGTAGCAATCACTTCTGCCAGAAGGATAATTGAGCTATAGGCCCTCTGTGTGAAAAAGGACTATGTTTCTTTCCACAGGGACAAGGTAGTGTTGAGAACTGATAGGAAGTTCCTCCCCAAGGTGATTTCTGACTTCCATTTGAACCAGTCTATTACATTGCCAGTTTTCTTTACTGAACACTCTAGCTCAGGTGAGCATAGAATGCATAGCTTGAATGTAAAAAGAGCACTGAGTTATTACATGACTCATACCAAAGATCATGAGCAGGACAGACAACTGTTTCTCACCTATGGGGAAGTAGGTAAAGGTACTCCTGCTTCAAAGAGGACTATCTCTCGATGGATACTCCAGTGTATTCAGTTTTGCTACTCAAATGCAGGCAAGGTCCCCCCCCCTTGTATTAGGGCCCACTCTACAAGGGGCACAGCTGCCACTATTGCAGCTGCCCGAGAGGTACCTCAAATGGAAATATGTAAAGCAGCTACCTGGAAGTCAGTCCACACCTTCACTAATCATTATAACCTGGACACCTAGTCTGGGAGTGATACCAGATTTGGCACAGCAGTCTTGCAGAGTCTTTTTCCTAAATAGACTCTGGCCAATCTCCTTGAGGTACTGCTGCATAGTCTGCAAGAGTAATAATATTAGTAGATTCCTGGGGTTAGAAGAAAAAATTACTCACCTGTAGTAATCTTGTTTCTTCCAAAGGGATCCTCTAATATTATTACTCCCCACCCTTGTCTCCCCTTTCAGAGTCAGTAACAAGAAAAATAATCTCCACAGCTGATAAGATGTATAGTTGGAGTGGCATGCCACCTGCTGGCACCTTCTAGTAATGTCTTAACTTGTAGGTTTTTTTCTAAAGGCATATCTGACTTCAGAAAAAGGGACATTTGATTATACTAATCCTTTGGTTAATCTTGTTATTTGTCCCATTGGGCATTATTTTTTCTATAATTATTAAAATAGTGATTCACATGCTGTTTGCAAGCTTCTAAGAAATCTGAGGTAGAATGTAGGCAGTTGACACTGGGCAGTTTGAAAATAGATGCACAAGCTAAACATTTCATGATTAGCATAGTATTCTATTCTCTCTGGGGCAGTGCTGGCTTAAGAGAGCACTGCAAGAGTAATAATATTAGTGGATGCCTTTGGAAGAAACCAGATTACTACAGGTGAGTAATTTTTTCTTCAGGCAATACCCCAGATCAGGGAGGCAGGGAATACTATTCCCACTTCATCTTAGTACCGAAGAAGACAGGGGGACTTCAGTCCCATCCTTAATCTGAGCCAACTGAACAACTTCATTGATTGCAGAAGGTTCAGAATGGTGACACTACCTGGGCTGTTGCCCATGATCCACCATGGAGATTGTCTCTGTTCCCTGGACATGCAGGACACTTATATGCACACAAAGATTCTGCCATCCCACAGGAAGTACCTCCGCTTCATCTTCCAGGGAAAGCACTTTCAGTTCAGGGTGTTACCATTCTGCCTTTCATCAGCATCAAGAGTCTTTACAAAGTGCCTGGCTGTAGCAGCGGTAACCTTCAGGAGGGGTCACTGTGTTTACCTCTACCTGGATGACTGGCTTCTTACAGCCTCTTCGGAGGACACATCACCCTGAATCTCCCCAAGTCATGCCCCTAGCCTACCTAACTGCAGTACATTAGGGCAGTCCTGGATACTGTCCAGGGACTGGCCTTTCTTCCGGCAGACAGGTTGAGGGCAGTTGATCAAAGGGTATGGCTACCAATCTGGTTCCGGCCAGAGTGGTGCTCCGACTTCTGGGTCACATGGCCACAGCCATTGCAATGGTTCCCATTGCATGCCTGAATATGAGGTTCTTGCAGTTGAACCTCAGAGTTCAGTCTGACCAAGGCACGGACAATCTTGATCACCTGATACGAATCTCCAGTGCGGTTCTTCTGTTTCTGGAATGGTGGAGCACCCCTTTTCGGCTAGATATTGGGGTTCCATTTCAACATCCCAGTCCCCAGCAGATTCTGACCACAGACACTTCAGGGCTGGGCTGAGGAGCGCATCTGGCATTCCAGCAGACGAGGGGCTTTTGGACCTTTGATGCAATGTGCTCGCCATATCAATATACTGGAGACGAAAACCATCCTGTATGCCTTGCAGACATTCCAATGAGTGCTCTTACCGGGTCCCCTGTTGGTCCAGTCAGACAATACTCCAGTAGTTTTCTATCTCAACAAGCAAGGG
Organism: Neoceratodus forsteri; assembly: GCA_016271365.2. Taxonomy (NCBI): domain Eukaryota; kingdom Metazoa; phylum Chordata; order Ceratodontiformes; family Ceratodontidae; genus Neoceratodus; species Neoceratodus forsteri. Next base: position 413,408,653 of record CM028132.1, on the reverse strand, counting down.
GGTACTTATTCTTACCCCCTATGCAGAGAGGCCATAAGAGTTTGGCATTGGGCAGTGGATCCTAGTCTGGATATCACAGCAGTCCATGTACTAGGGATTCACAGCATCCTGGAAAACAGCCTAAGCTGCTGTTGGTCTCAGAGTCACAAATGGGAGCTACTACAGGAAGTCATAGATGACCTCTTCAAAAGATGGGGTCAGCCAGAACTGGACCTCTTTGCATCCCCACACAATGCCAAACTGCCCAAATTCTGCTCGTTAGATCCAGGGCCTGGTGTTTCCTGGTGTGATGCATTGTCCCTCTCTTGGATAGGGAGGTTTCTGTACGCCTTCCCTCCCTTCCCGCTTCTGTAGAGGGTACGGCTCAAACTGCAGGCTGAAGGTTCTTGCATGGTTCTGGTAGTGCCCTTCTGGCCTTGACAGATCTGGTTCCCACTGCTACAACAATTGGCATCGGAACCACAGGTCTCATTACCCCTGTCCACTCACTTGCTCTCTCAGGAGCAAGGGGCCCTAGTACATCCGAATCTTTGGTCTCTGCATCTGCATGCATGGCTCCTGCAGACCTAATCAGAGACAGATTTGGGGTATCCCCCAGAGTGGCAGAAGTTCTCATGGCAGCAAGAAAACCCTCTACCAGGGCAACATACGCCATGAAGTGGAAGTGTTTCTGTTTGTGGGCATCCCCCCCCGTTACTTGGATCCCTTCCACTGGAATCTGTACTAGAGTACCTTCTTTCCCTATCTGACATGGATCTCAGCTACTCATCCCTTAAGAAGCATCTGTCAGCACTTTCAGCTTATCACGCACGGCTGAATGGGAAAGCTCTGGCACAACTGGACTTGTGCAAGACCTTTAGGGGTTATATTGCACATCAACCCCCAAGGAGGGACCCTGTTCCTCCTTGGGACCTTCTTTTACGTGTTAGAAAAACTTACCTTGCCTCCCTTTGAACCAGCCGCAAGTTATGAGCTCCGCTTTCTCTCTTGGAAAGCGTTGTTTTTAGTTGCCATTACTTCCACTCGGAGGATTTCCGAGCTGCTGGCTCTGATGTGTAAAGAGCCTTATCTTGTTTTTCACATGGACAGAGCTGCCCTGTATACATATCCTAATTTCCTTTCAAAGGTGGTGTCTGAATTCACTTTAAATCAGGACATCCAACTACCCATCTACTACCCAGAGTACTTAGACAGAGGGAAGGCCTTGTTAGATACTTTGGATGTACATAGAATTCTCCGTTACTATACAGAATGGACCCCGTTTGTCAAGAAAGACAGACCAGTTTGTCTCCTTTGCCTAAAGAATGTTAGAAGCTCCAGTGACCAAGCAGACATTGGCCAGATGATTGATCAACTGCATTACCTTTTGTTACCAAAAGTGCAACAAACCCTTGCTGGGACTAGTCAAGGGTCATTCCACAAGAGGGGTCGCAACCTCCTTTGCATCCCTTAAAAATGTGTCTGCAGCAGCTCTCTGTGCAGCTGCTACTTGGAGTTCAGTCCACACTTTTATTAGGCACTACGGTCTGGACATTGCTTCCAGAAGGAGAGCAGGTTTTGGCCTTGCGGTTCTCCAGGGACTACTCTCCTAAGGAGTGCCAAGGAAACTGTTTTCTACTAGTCCACCACCCTTCTGACCTGGGTCTCTCCTTGTACTGCTGGGACTCAGTTCTGTATGTGTCATCTGCTGCAAGATATCCCTCTCAAAGTAAGATAGTACAGTTACGTAAGAACTTACTGTAACAGTAGATCTTCGAGAGTAGCTCTTGCAGCAGGAGGTTATCTCACCCACCTGCTCCCAGGGTTATTTAACTACTTCTCTTTGGGGGATGGGAGATTCTCTTCAGTTCCCCATCCTGCATATCAGCCGGGTCTCCAGCAGGTGAACTGAGTGGTGCTGGGGAACCACTCCCTTTATACCATGGGGGACATCGGGGCAGTCCCCCACCTTGGACTGCTAGGTAGAAGTTTTCCGTGGGGTCCTAGTGCCTGGTGGCATAGTCCTATATGTGTTATCTGCTGCAAGAGCCTCTTTTGGAGATCTACTGCTACAGTAAGTTCTTATGTAACTGTACTTTCCTGTTCCTGAGAAGCATTACCAGTTCAGGGTATTGCCCTTTGGCTTATCCTCTGCACCATGGGTATTTACCAAATGCTTAGCAACTGTAGCAGCAGCCCTTCAAGGCAAAGGCCTCTGTGTATTCCCATATATGGACAACTGGTTACTGAAAGCTCAGTCCAGCAAGCTCCTATTGTTGACTCTAGAATTAACCCTGCAATTACTTCAGTCCTTAAGCATCACTGTGAATTTGCCCAAGTCTTTGTTGACCCTATCTCAGTGACTGGAGTACATAGAAGCAGTCCTGGACTCTACTCAGAGCAAGGTCTTGCTTCCTCAAGACAGGACAAACCACCTTATTGCCCAAGCCCAGGAGATGGCTCAGAACCTGCATGTCCCAGCCAGGACATTCCTCGGACTGCTAGGCCTCATGGCCGTGGCCATTGTTATGGTCCCTCTGGCCAGGTTGCACGTGAGGATTCCACAGTACACTCTCAGGGTTCAATGGGATCAGCATTCAGACAATCTAGATCAGTTGGTCTTTGTCTCCTCACCAGTGTGCGAAGTGCTTCACTGGTGGATGGACCTAGCCAATCTATTAAAGGAGGGGGTCCCTTTCTTATCTCCACTCCTCACTACGGAAGCGTCGGGTCTGTGTTGGAGAGCCCATCTAGGTCCTAATCAGACCCAGGGTCTCTGTTTCCACTGGAATAGTCAACTTCCACATAAACATCCTAGAAATGAGGGTGGTTCTTTATGGCTTACACACCTTCCAGAATCATGTCTCTCTGGGCCCTCTGCTGGTGCAGTCACACAATCTCAATGTAGTCTATTACATCAGTAAGTGGGTGGGTGGAGGGGGAGAGGGCATTCCTAGACTCTGTGCTAGGAAGCAATGAGGGTCTGGTACTGGGCTCTAGATCTTGGTCTAGAACTGTCAACCATCCATGTGCTAGGAGCCCAAAATGCCTTGGCAGACAGCCTCAGCAGGTCACAGTCCAAACTGCAAGGGTGGGAGCTACTGTCCTCGGTTGCAGAATGCTTGCTTAAGAGATAGCGTCCAGAGCTGGACCTTTTTGTATCCTCACAGTGCAAAACTGCTGCATTCTTGCTTGCTAGATCCAAGGTCTGGAGTTTTCTGGCAAGATGCATTGTCCCTCTCCCTAGAAAGGGAGGTTTCTTTACATAGTATTCCCTTTCCTCTGATTCAGAGGGTTCTCATAAAACTGCAGATGGGAGGGGGCAGCCCTAATTCTCATGGCCCCATTTTGGCCTCAGCAGATATGGTTTCCATTACTGCAACAACTGGCTGTGGAATCTCCAGTTCCCCTGCCTGGACCTGCTGACTCAGGCCCAGGGACTCTGGTCAATCCAGACCTCAAGTCCCTCCATCTGCAAGCATGTCTCCTGAGGACACAGTCATTGCCAGGTTTGGGGTGTCTCAGAAGGTGGCTGATGTCCTGGTGGCTGCCAGAAAACCTTCCACCAGGGCCACTTACTCTATGGAATAGAAGGGAAGTGGTTTGCTACCTTGGCTGCTTCTCATGACTTGGACCCTTTCACCTGTCTGGTGAATCAGATTTTGGAGTATCTTCTGACCTAGTCTAATGCTGGACTCAAATACTCCTCACTTAAAGTGCACCTGTCATTCATTTCAGCCATTCTTGTGCCCATTAATGACCATACTGTGGCACAGCTGGGTGTGGCATGTACCTTTTTGAGAGGCATACTCCATTTTAAGCCTGCTATCTGTAACCTGGTTCCAGCTTGGGACCTGAATTTTATGTTGTAAAAACTGACCATGCCTACTTTTGAGCCAGCTGCATCTTGTGAGCCACGCTTTCTGTCATGGAAAGCACTTTTCAGTTACAATTACTTCTGCTTGAAGAATTTCAGAGCTACAACCTCAGATGTGAGCAGCCTTATTTGATTTTCCATGAAGACAGTGTCTCTTCCGTACTAATCCTAAATTTCTTCCTAAGGTGGTGTTTGAGTTTACTCTAAATCAATCCATCCACCTGTCTGTTTATTATCCAGAGCATACCAATCCAAGTGAAGCATTGCTGTACACTTTAGATGCATATAGAATTTTGCGTTACAGTACATACCGTACCAAGGTCTGCAAGAAATCCAAAGAGTTTGTTTCTTTTGCCCCTGTCATAGAGGGTGCTCCAGTTTTGAAACAGTGCTTGTCCAAATGGTTGGCCAACTGTATTGTTTTCTGTTACAGGAAGTACAATAAGGAACTTCCTGGGGTTGTTAAGGGCCATTCCACCAGGGGCATAGCTACTTCTTTTGCCTGTTTCAGGCACGTGTCTGCAGCAGAGATTTGCACTGCTGCCACTTGAAGTACTATCCACATTTTCACCAAGCACTACAGTCTGAACATTGTCTCCAGAAGAAGGACAGGCTTTGGCCTAGCTGCGCTTCAAGCCCTTCTTTCTTAGGCCTCTGTCCTTCCTGCCACACACTCTCCTTGCTCTCAGCGCTGCTTGGGACTTGTTCCTTAGGTGTGACCTGATGACAGAGATATCCCTGAAGAAAACAGAACAGTTATTTATTTAGAAGTTGATAACTGGGACAGGCACACAGAGCCAAGGCTCATTTCCAGGTGTGACCCAGGGGAAGGAACAATGACATAGTGTGCAATAACCAAGGCATCAGTATACAAGTATTTACAATATACGAGCATTTGCAGGTGTAACCCCCTGCAAATGGGGGTTCTCAAAAGTCTTCCAGGAGCTTGCCTGAATGCTCCAAGTCTGGATGATGTTCGGCGTCTGAGCTATTTAAATGTGGTTCCAAGTGAGTGTTATTTGAGCTTCCATGTACTATCTCTTTAAGAGCTGCCTGCAGACTTAATTAGTTTGTATGGGGGGGACTGTGTGTTCTAATGCCCAAATCCCACCCGGGCTGCTGTCAATTTGCTCAGTTTCTGCCGTTACTACATGTGCAGAGGGAGCCTTGTTTAAAGGTATACCTGTTTGCCAGAAATCATTTAGAGTGACTGACAAAATGTAGTTTGTCTAACCTGTCTTCATTTCAGCACAAACTGTTTCAGTGTAACTCTTTCATTTTAGTCCTGAATAGCTGACTTGGACCAATCAGGATGATAGGGAGACCCTAAAATTGAGGCTGTGGACGAATTGGAACTTGGATTCTCAATTTTGAGCCAGCCACAAAGGGATTGTACGGGCAGCGACTCTGGGAAATATAGTTTTAACCTTGGCATCTTTTTTCACCAACAGATGGAGTCTTATTGTGAGTGACAGCCGAACCAGCCAACAGAATGGTGTGGAGCTAAAAGAAATGCCCTGCTCTGTGACTGGAAAGATTAGATCAGTTGTGACTGTGAAAAGAGAAGGAGCTCTGTGCTTCTGTGGTGTACAGTTTCACGTGGGAAGCGCTTGTAAGGCCCTGAGGTTTGGCCTGCAGCCGTTGTAAATGCCGATTCAGACTGAATCCGATATGTGCGGAGAAAGAAGGAAGTCTGAAGAGTGGAAATCAGGCTCGCCCTGTAGAAGACTGGAGAAATTGCTGAATCGCGCTCGGTCTGTCAGGAACTGAAGCTGCTGTGTGTGCTCCCGGGTATTTTGCAGTAATTGCGATCGGGATCAAGGAGCAGCCTGCCTGGTATAGTACTTTCCTTTTACATATGAATGTGTGTAGTGCTTGTGGGAAATTGCTATTTTCAATCCCCGTGCTGTGTGTTGAAGCTGGAAGCAAACCCCAGCTTGTCTCAGACTTAATCCGGTTGCTATCAACTGCAGTGGGGTCCAGTCACAAGGACTTTGTCTCCATGCCCTGGTGTTCTGGCAATCTAGAAGAACATCCACCATCCTGTCCTCAGCTTGGGTATTGTGAGTACAAATCAGGGTATTCCCCTGCAGCCTGTTTTCAATCACAAGTGTGTCATCTAATTCTTGTTGTTTCACTGCTTCTTGGACTGAACCATCTGGCTCCTGATTACAATTGGATGTTGTGCATATATTTTCTTCTACAGGGCCCTATCCATCTGCACCTGCCAGCTAGTACCCCCCCCAACCTGGGTACCCAGAGTGTGACTTTTCAGACCCTGTATGTGTGCACAGTACTGTGATTTAATTCTGCCAATTAACCTGCTCTCCCCCCTCCCGTGTTTTATTACCCCTAAATAAACCAGATTTGATGTTGTTAAACTTTAAACTGTCTGAAGTGTCAGTACCTACCTATCAAGCATTATATTGGTTTGTGTATGTTGATTAACCTTATTTTACAGAGGGGTCCCCAGAGACGAACCTCAGAATCGGTCTTGAGGGTAAGTGGTACTTTATGAATGAACAGTGTGTACACGTGGGGTATTGGGACTATAACTCCTGTGATTGTGTGAGCCACTAGAGGGAATAAAAGGGGGTCTTAGTGTCCCAGAGGACTGTGACCAAGCTAGTCTAACCACTACAAACCCTGACCTCTGGGTGGAGGCACCCGTCATAGAACCTAGACCCCTCAAGCTGTCATTAGTCAAGCAGGCAGGGGTAGTAGCTCTTGGGATAGCGCCACCTGGGGGTTACACAAACATTAGCAACAGCATTGTAGGTACATAGTAGAGTTACAACAACAGTACCTAGATTCATGTGATGTAGGGAAATTGCGTATTTGGATTTATACATAGAGAAGCTAGCAAAGCAATTGGTAGTGTGTCCAAGGAGAGATGAATATGCATATACACCACAGCAGAATACATGGCAAGCCTAGTTCTAGCGAATAAGGTGAGTGGTCAGGGGGAGCTTGGTGGCGGGGGGAGGGGAGACAAGATATGGGGAGAAGTCTAAAATACTTAAGGGATGCTGTGGTTGGCAGACAGCGTATTGAAAGAGGTAGGTTGTTCCAGAGGGCTGGGAGCAGGTAGGCAAAGGCTAATTTCCCAGAAAGTGAGTGATGCTGGGGTAGGGCAAAGGAGCAGTGATCTCACGAGTGCAGCTGGTAACCGGTGATGGAGAGAGGGGGATAATAGCGCCGAGAGGTAGGAGGGAAGGGTGTTGAGCCAGTATTTGGTGATGAAGGAAGCACAGTGCACAAGGTGTTGAGTTGCAAGCGGTGGGAGAGATATGGCTTGGTAGAGATGGCAGTGATGAGTGCAGTAGGGGAGGTTAGTGGCGAAACAGCAGAAGGCATGAAATGGGATCTAGCATGGTGAGGGCAGACTGAGGAGCCAAACTATATACCATGTTGGCGTAGTTGAAGGATGGGAGGATGAGCTTGGAGAGGATTTCCAGCCTGTTTGGGACAGAAAGACTGTCCTTATGCCTAAACAGTACACCCAATTTAGGTTGGTGCTTATTGTGAATTGCATGACGGTCAAGGGAGAAGTCCAGTTTGGGGTCCAGACAAACACCTAGATATTTACACGAGTTGACAGTCTCAATTTTCGAACCATCCAGGGCATTGGGGGCAAGGACAATTTGACCAATTTCTGAGCAAAGCCAAAAGCCATCGTGACTATTTTTTTGGTATTACACTTGAGAGAATTGCCATCAAACCAGCACAGCACATTCGTGAAGTCGGCTTGGAGTATGGCCTCGATTTGCACATGTGAGGGACCAGACAAGATCACTGTATTATCGGTGTACATTTGGCCTTGAGATGCTGTACTAATGGATGTTAAGTTGTTTATGAATATTGAGAAGAGTATGGGTCTGATGATCGACCCTTGCAGTACGTCAGCTCTGATTGGGGGGTGTTGGTGTCACCCAGCTGCACATACTGGTATCTGTCGGAGAGGTGGGTATTGTAGGCTGCTACAGAACCAAGCCATGAAAAAGCAAACTGGCTGGCTCTGGTACAGCTTTATATGTTGTGGGTGAGCACACACCATCACAGGCATTGCTGGTCCCAAATAGAACAGTTACTCAAGAACTTACTGTAACAGTAGATCTTCGAGGGAATCGGGTCACACCTTAGTTACAGTTATGTAAGAACTTACCATAACAGTAGCTCTTTGAGAGAATCTCTGTCATCAGGTCATGCTGTCCCTCCCTCCATCCTCCTTTTTCTCTCTGGCATAGCTGTCTTCAGAGGCATTGCTAGGGCTGGGCCTCCGGGGCTGGAGCCCTGAATGTTTCGTCTTGGGCCACAAACGTTTTTTGTCCCATTTAAAAAAAAAACAAAAAAAAATTGCAGATTGTATTTTCATTGCAAAGCAATGTAACCCCCCCAGCCCGCTTGCCACACACCACACAGAATATTAAAATGCTCGCTGTCTGAGCTCGTTTCAGCCCCATCATCACCATGGCAACCATCAGCTCCTTTCAGACTGTTTTCTGATTGGTGAGGAGTCTGTGGTTGCCCTAGTGATGGCGTACACCGCATGGTGGCAATGATGGCAATCATGGGATCTGAAAGGGAGAGTGGGAGCAAGGGAGTACTGTTTGGGTCTCGGGATCAGAATTTGGAGCCTAAATGGAAATGCTCAGAGCCTCGCTCAGCTCAGCTACAGCCTGCCACAATGCAGCAAATCGCCGGCCGGTCCGGTTGGTCCGTCAGTTGTCGGGTTGGGAAGGGTTCACTGTTCATCTCCTCTCTCTGTGTTTGTGGATTTTGAAAAGAGAAAAGTTCTGATTCTAGAACTCTGAACTGAGTGGCTGTGTTTGAGAAGAGCTCCCAAAGCTAAGTGCTTTTTGATATAATTTTCAGTTTAAAAATTGTTTTGTTTTATGTAAATTTAGATGATTGTGAAAGAAAACCCTGTAGGCTCCAGGAAGATATAAAATTTGTGTGGTAGATATTCGTTGGAAGTCAGAAGGATCAACACATTTATTTAGTGTGATCTTTCTACTCTGATGTGGTTAATTTTAATACTATTTTAATACTGTAGTTTAAACCCTTTCTGTATGTGCCTTTGGTGGTCTCTGATATTGAGAACCTAAATGTCATTTGTGGGAATCCTGGCTGTTTTGGTAGATACTTTATTTTCTTTGTTAAACAGCTGAGTATACCTATTGCCTAATACTTTATAGTACATTGTATCTTTTTGCTCAGTCTCTGATTTTTCTCTTCTTTCTCCAATGTTTTAGAACTGTTTAGTTATTGCAGTAGAGGTGTGGTACTGTGTTCTTTCTTGTAGTTCAAGGTGCTTTTGGAACTGCTGATTTCTATTGGTTTAAATGATTACTTTTTTTTTCTATTTAAAAAAAGCTACATCAACTTGGTATGTTGTCACCTGTTTGTTGTTGCTAAGTAGCAGATGTTTTTGCATTGTGCTCTGATTCTGTGATAGAATCTGTATTAGTAGAAGGTAGATTATTGTGATTTTAGAAAATGGGCAAAAGACTATCAGCTCTCTGATTGGCTGATAGCTAAAACAGGGGGTTACATTAACTTTCGATAGACGCCCGCTTCGAAAGAAGCGCCAATTCGAGGTGCCACATTACCTTAGAATCTCCCTGGGCACCTCAAATTGGCATAATGAGCAGCCACCATTTTTTTGCCCTCACTAAATCACCAAGATGTGCTCAGAGCATAGCATCTCATGCGCCACCTTCCCCCACCTGCCGTCCCAGTCTACAGCAAAACAATCAGTTCAGAAGATGCTTACTTCAAACTTCTGACCCTTGCTCTCCCTTGCAGTTTTTTTTTTTGGCGCTGTAAATACCGTGGCTTCCTTGCATCTTTCGTGACACTTCCATACACTTCCGGTCGCCGCGCCGACTCCCGCAAACAAATAAAAATGAGAAAAAACATTAAATAAAAAAAAATTCAAACTCCAAATACTCTTCTCTCTGTGTGCGCCCTAGCTGCGGAGCAGGGCCGACTCACAACCACCAAATTTCACTACATAGGACGGTGAAAAGAAATTGAACCAATGAGCTGCAGTAAGAAGGTGATGCAGTAATCGGGATAGTTGAAACGCGCTCTTTAAATTTAAAAAAAAAAAAATGGAAGGCCATGCTGGGGGGTGGGGGTGCACTACTGCAAATGAATGTACACAAAACAAGCTTTTCATAGGCAGCAGCACCCTCTAATGGTACACAAAACAAGCTTTTCATAGGCAGCAGCACCCTCTAATGGCATCTCCTAAAGGGACTATTTAACAGAAACTCCTGTTTCTCATATGTTATTTACTTTTGTACCTGTTTTTTCCCTAGAAACTCATTTTTATAAATAAAAAAAAATGAAAGCCCATTTTCTAAGTGCAATAATGCCCTCCAGGGTGGGCAGTATGGGCAATACCGGACCAGACAAGGGCTATAAGGCCCTCCACCTGCAGCGTCTGGCCTCATTACGCCCCTGGCCAGTCTGGTATTGCCCAATACCGCCCACCCTGTTGGGCATTATTGCTTACGTAGTTACCTTTTGATGGTAAGGATAAAGAGGTGAGATAGAAGTGTATGTATTTTCAAATATCATAGAGGAACAGTGGCAGGATTTTTAGGACAGTTAATTAATAAAAAGGGAACTAGGAGAGCTTCAGTAGCAGACAAGTAGTGGAATAGCAGTATAATTGCAGTATAATGTGGGGAGTGGTGCAATGCAGTGGCTGTGGGGCAGCCATATTCAGGCAGATCTTCTGGACACTGAGGTGCTGCCCTCTCTGCATGCATCTCTCTGGATTGTGGGATGAGGTAGCCAGACTCAGAGCGGAAGTAAACTGGGTCAGGAGTACCATCACCCCTATCCAGAGACCACTCAGTCCAATGCAGCTGCCTCAAAGGATGCAGAGAAACAGGAGTACTTGGATGACAGTGGGCTCAGGGAGGGTTAGAGCAGTCAGGCAGAGGCACATCCCAGATCCTGTTCCACTCAAGAACTCATATGCCACACTGCCAAATGGGGACAACCAAATAGAGGTACCCAGAGAAATGGAAGAAAAGGATGTGGAGGTTAGCCAAGGAGGTGACCTCAGTGGGGAGAGCAGTGGACCCCAGAGGAGAAGGAAGTGAATCCTGGTGGGGGACTCCATCATAAGAGGGATCCAGCTAGGAACACAGGAGGGGGAAGACAGGGAGGTGAGGTGCTTACCAGGTGCCACAGCATGGAGGGATGGAAGGAAGATCCTGGGGATCACTGGGAAGGCAAGACGGGAGGGTGAGCTGGATGTCATTATCCACCTAGGTACTAATTACCTGGCAAATGGGGAGCCAAAGAAAGTTCAGGAAGAGTTTAGGAAATTGGGGAGGGGTCTCAAGCAAGTAGCTACCTCTGTCACTTTCTCAGAAGTACTACCCGTGAGAGGCAAGGGAGAGCATAGGGGTGCATACACCAGGAATTTTAACTCATGGTTGAAGAACTGGTGCTGTGAGGAAGGGTTTGGATTCATTGGTGACTGGGGACCCACCTGGAGGAATGGAGGTATGTTCAAGCCTGATGGCCTGCATCCATCCTGGAGGGGAATCCAAGCACTCAATGATAAGTTTAAATGCCATAGTGACAAGCATTTAAACTAGCAAAGGGGGGTGGCAGGCCAGCAAGGAGGGCACCTACTTGCTCACCCCCCACAGCTAGCAGTGGAACCAGTGAACCAGAGGAGTTGCTGTCTCTACAATGCAGTGTGCAAAAGATGGAGATTAGCACCCAGGAGGTGTATAGGCAGAATGGGGCAAAATTCAACAGAAGGGCAGACAGCAAGGTGAACCAGGGATAAAGGACAACCAAGGAAGGGGCTGGAGTAGAACAGCGAAACAGTCTAGGGAGGTCAAATCATGGAAAGCCATGTGTGCAAATGCCAGGAGCCTTAGCAACAAGATGGAAGATCTGGAGGCTGTCATGGTGCAGTCAGACCTGGACATTGTGCCATCACTGAAACCTGGTGTAATGATAACCACGACTGGGACTTGGCCATACCTGGCTACAACATATTCAGAAGAGACAGGGCAGGCAGGAAGGGAGGAGGAGTGGTACTGTATGTGAAAAATGACATAAGGGCCACAGAGATCCAGGAGGAACAAAATGGGGGAGAGATACTGTGGGTTAAGCTGGAAAGGAAAATGGGGCCAGCCATCCACACAGGTGTGGTCTATAGACCACCAGCCCAGGAGGAAGAAACAGATAGGGAGCTGATGCTAGCCATCCAGAGGATGGCAGACAAGGTGAGGTAGTACTGGTTGGAGACTTCAATATTCCAGACGTGGACTGGAGCATCCCAGCAGCAGCATCAACTAGGAGCAGATTTATCCTGGACTCCCTTCAGGGTGTCTTCCTCAAGCAACTGGTCATAGAACCAACTCGGCAGCAGGCAATACTGGACCTTGTGCTCACAAACAGGGACAGTGTGATGGGAGTAAGAGTGGGGGAGCACCTGGGGAACAGTGACCACCAGTCACTGTGGTTTGAAATCACAGAAAGAGCACAACCAAACCACACAGAAAGACGTATCTTGGATTTTAGGGGGGCAAACTTTGGGAAAATGTGGAGATACTTGAAAGAGGCATTAAGGGGAATGGGGCAGGAATCAGGGGTTGAGGAACAGTGGAAGTATTTAAAATGGGGATTACAAGAGCAACAGAATTATGTATTAAGCAGGTTAGCAAGAGGAAAAGGAAGAGGAGACCATTATGGTTTTCCAAAGAGGTAGCAAAGAAAGTGAAAGCCAAAAGATTGCATTCAGGAAATACAAAAGACACAGGCAGAAGGGGATAGGGAGAAGTACCAGGAGAAGCAAAGAGAGGCAGGGAGGTCAGTAAGGGAAACCAAAGCTCAGACAGAAGAACACATTGCAAAATCAGTGGGTAGAGGGGACAAAACCTTTTACAGGTACATAAGTGAAAAAAAAAAGGCAAAGGGAAGGATAGTCAGACTGAAGGGGGAGGATGGGGGCAGTGTGGAGGATGACAACAGTAAAGCTGACACATTGAACAGGTATTTCTGCTCAGTCTTTACTGAGGAAGAGGAGGGTAATGGGTCTGAACTGAGTACAAGGGGTGAGAATGGTGCAGAAATGGACACAAGTCCCTTTACACGAGAAAGGGTCCTGAAGGAACTGGAAGTAATAAGAGTTGATAAAGCAATGGGGCCAGATGGGGTGCACCCCAGGGTCCTTAAAGAACTAAGAGAGGTGGTGGCTGAACCTCTTGCTATCCTGTTTAGCCGATTACTAGAAGCAGGGGAGGTACCCAAAGACTGTAGGATAGCAGATGTAGTCCCCTTATACAAAAGTGGGAACAAAGAGGAAGCGGGGAACTACAGACCAGTCAGCCTCACCTCGGTAGTGGGGAAAATCATGGAAGCACTACTGAAGGAGAGATTGGTGGAACATCTGGTTGTCAATGGACTACAGGACCCAAGGCAGCATGGTTTCACCAGGGAAGGTCATGTCAGACCAACCTCATTGAATTTTTGACTGGGTGACTGGAGGTGGATCAGGGAGGCAGTGGACATGGTCTATCTGGACTTCAGCAAGGCCTTTGACACTGTGCCACATAGAAGACTATTGCACAAACTGGGGAATATGGGTGTGGCAGGACAGTAGTGCGGTGGGTAGGAAACTGGCTGGGCAACAGGACACAGAGGGTGGTGGTAAATGGCTGTCACTCCACAGAGGGAAGAGTGACCAGTGGGCACCACAGGGATCAGTGCTGGGACCGTATTATTCAATATCTTCATCAGTGACATTGCGCAGGACCTAGAAGGCAGAATTTCACTGTTCGCTGATGACACAAAGCTCTGTAACAGAGTAGACACACCAGAGGGTGTAGACAGAATAAGAAGGGACCTGCAGAAACTTGAAGAATGGTCAGGGTTTGGCAGTTGAAATTCAATGCAAGGAAGTGCAAGATAATGCATATGGGCACAAAAACCTGGCACAATATATCAGTTGGGGGTGAGGATAGCATGCACCAAGCAGGAAAGGAATCTTGGGGTTAACATCTCTGATGACCTCAAGGCAGGGAAACAGTGTGACAAGGCAGCAGGTAAAGCAAATAGGATGCTGGGATGCTGAGGCAGGGGCATCACAAGCAGGAAAAGGGAGGTCATAATTCCACTATACAAGACACTAGTGAGGCCGCACCTGGAGTACACTGTGCAGTTCTGGAGACCTTACCTACGTAAGGACATAGACAGGGTAGAGAAGGTTCAGAGGAGGGCAATAAAGATGGTGCATGGATTGCATAACAAGTCCTAAGAGGACAGGTTGAAGGCACTGAACATGTACTCCCTGGAGGAGAGGAGGGAGAGAGGGGATATGATAGAGACATACAAGTATCTTACAGGGAGGAACAGGGTGCAGGAATGCACTATTTTTAAGTGAAAAAGATGTTCCAGGACTAGAGGGCATGGGATGAAGTTGGAGGGAGGACAATTCAGAGGAAACATGAGGAAGAATTTCTTCACAGAACGGGTGGTGGACAAGTGGAACACCCTGCCAGAGGAAGTGGTGTGGGCTGAAACAATCATGGGATTTGAAAATGCATGGGATAGACATAAAGGAATTCTGGAGGTCAGGGGTAAGGGGCAACAGACTTCTTGGAAAACAAACTGAACTTACAGACTTAAATGGGCAGACTGGGTGGGCCATAGGCCCTTATCTGCCGACACAGTCTATGTATCTATATTTTGGTATAAAAACAGTCATTTTCTGTATTTCAGCAATTGCTGCTGCTAACTTTGTAGTTCTTGGTCTTTTTTTGCCACTTTGTAAGGCAAGGAAAAAAGGAAGGCCCGTTTTTCACTCTAGGCCTACTAGGCCAAAGGAACATAACTTTTCTAATCTAGTCGTTGTGTGAGTGTGACTGAGAACTGAGTCATCAACTCTAGTCAGCACAATCTAGGTGGTCTGGCTGGGAGGGCAAGGGGAAATTTTGTTGTAAAAAAAAAAATGTGTTGTAGTTGCAGACAGTTTAAATCTGATCCACCACCACATCAGTGACCCAGAGTACCTGAGGCCCTCGGGTTGAGGCTGGGATTTGTTTTTTGCCAGTACTGGCTACTGGGCTTGTGGTAGGGCTGAGGCGGCAGCAATGTGTGTCACTGTACTCTACTAATAAAAGAAAAAATTGTAGCTGCAGTTTAAATCACAACAGCCTCTGATCCACCACACCAATGACCCAGCATATCTGAGATATTGTTTTTCTAGTAGTACCGGGCTTATGAAAGGACTGAGGGCAGCAGTGTGTGTCACCGTACTGTGTTAAAAAATTTGTAGTTGCAGTTTAAGTCACAGCAGCCTCTGATCCACCTCACCAGTGACCCAGCGTACCTGAGATATTTTTTTGCCAGTAGTACCGGACTTGTGGGAGGGCTGAGGGCAGCAGTGTGTGTTGCTGTACTGTGTTAAAAAAAAAATTGTAGTTGCAGTTTAAATCACAGCAGCCTGAGTGACAATAAACCTTAGTGTACCTGTGCCATTGCCATTGCGTTGCTGTGAACCCTGAGGTGGCAGTGTGTAGCTCAGAGTCAGTTGTATTGCAAAGAAGTACTGTATATCAGAACTTGTTGGTTTCCACTGTTTCATAAAAATGGATATCTGACATTTCTTTAAGTCCAAAGAAAAGGATACACATGAAGAAGTGTGAGTAATTGCCAATTCAGAAGGTAAAGATGATAATGTTGCGCTCCCTGATTCTACTGCATCAGGTACCACTGTGCATGAGGGGAATGCTGAACCAAGCACAAGTGACCAGAACAGTCACAGTTATGTTGATGCTGACACTGACACAGAAGGCATAAATAAAATGAACAGTGAACTAGTAAATGCTCAAAATATCGCAGACTTGGGAACACTTGAGACAGGGCCTATTCAGAGTAAGTTGCCTTGTTACCCACAGCGCATATTTGGAGGCAAAAAAAGGTCATTCCAGTTTCACTGGTTTGAAAATTACAACTGGTTAGAATATTCTGTTACTCTGGATGCTGCTTTTTGCTATCGTTGTAGATGCTTTGGAATGAAATATGGAGCAACTCACCCTAATAAAGATTCTTTGTTAAGCACATGATTTGTTAATTGGAAAAGGGCACTTGACTCATTTAAAGAGCATGAAAAGACTTCATATCATGCAAACGCAAGCACCTTATGGGCCAGATTTAAAAGAAATAAGAGTACTGGTGATATTGTGCACAAATTACAAGCTGCAAACATCAAAGAAGTAAATGACAGGTGATGCTATCTTGAGTGCATCATTGCTGTCACATTATTTCTGGGTAGGCAAGGACTTTCTTTCAGGGGTCACGATGAAACGCATGGTAGTTTAAATAAAGGAAATTTTAGCTCCGGCCCGTTGGCGCAGTGGTGGGATTTCCACTTGCGACGCCGGCGACCCGGGTTCGGGAATGGATCCGGCTCGTCGGAGGGCCGGCAGGGGGGAGTAGGATTGAGCATCCGATAGATGGCTCTCCTACTCTGGGAGGGTGCGGTAAGCCTCGCAAGGTGGGACCCCCTGGTGGAGACCGGGGTTCCAGGCAGCCGCGCTGAGCATGGGGATGGAGGCGGGGCGGACGCTGGCTATTGCACATCCCCGCCTCTCTAGGGGAGAAAACCGGAGGAAAAGATGGAGGGCAGGACCAGCTGATGAGTGAAGCCCTCCCCGAGTGCTCTCACATAGCCGCTGCAGGACCCGGCTAGATACAGCTCCAGGGCTAATGGCCAGGCCCGCGCCTCTGGGGTAAGCCGGGGGTGACCGAGGGTCCTCAGCAGCAATTGGTGATGGCGGAGGTCTCCGGGGGCTGTGAGCAGGGTGGATGGCTTTGGTGGTCCTGTGGGGAAAAAGAAAGAAAAATAAAAATAAAGGAAATTTTCTGGAATGCTTGGATCTATTAAAATAATTTGATCCTTTTCTACAAGTGTATAAGGCACCTTCAAATGCCAGTTATATTTCTCCCAAACTCAAAATGAGGTGATTGCATGTTTCACAGACGAGGTAATTTCAAAGATAGTTGCTGAACTTAACAGCTCAGGAATGTTTGCTGTTACGGCCGATGAAGCAAGAGACGAACATAAAGAGCAGCTGGCAGTCTGCGTGAGGTATGTTGTACCTGGAACTGGAAGCATTACAGAGCGTTTTATAGGATTCACAGAACTTAAATCTTTTAATGCTGACTCCATTGTGGAATCACTGCTAAAATGTCTCCAAGACAGTGGAATTACAGGTGCAAAATGTGTGGCACAGGCATATGATGGTGCTTCTGTTATGAGTGGGGCAGTAGGAGGAGTTCAAGCTAAGTTCCGCCAGCATCATCCAGAGGCTGTGTATGTGCACAGCTATGCACACGAGCTGAATCTTGTACTTTGCCATACATGCAAATGTATTACTGAAGCAAGAGAATTTTTCTGCACTATGGAAACCGTGTATGAGTTTTTTAGCACTTCCCTTGTTCATTATCATGAGTTTGTCAATATACACTGTCAGTTAGGCTTGAGTCCATCAGAGTTGGTCCAGTTGTCAGATACTTGCTGGTCTTGCCAGATCCAATCAATCAAGGCCTTGATGAACTGCTATGTAGTTGTACTTCAGTGCCTTGCTACTATTCACACTCCTAAAGCCATTGGACTGTTAGCTTCCTTGCAAAAGTCAACCACAATTTACTGCCTGGTCATCTTTCATTCTCTTCTAAAGGTAACAGAAGGCACCTACAAAGTTTTACAAAGGGAAGATCTAGATCTAGCCACTGCAGTAGATTTTGTTGACTCAGTTCGTCACACTCTTGAAGAGATGCGGAGTAAGGACAGTAGCAATGAACTGTTTAAGGAAGCTGTGGATTTCTGTAATAAGAATAATGTGGAAATACGTGACACAAACAGTAGAAAAAACAGAAACAGATGGATGATTTTATTGTTGAGGCATCAGTGGGAGTGCAGGACCAAACTTCTTCTCAAGTAGATTTTTGAAACAAGCTTTATTATCCATGCCTTGACAGAATGTCTGTTGAACTAAAGCAAAGATTTTCTAGTGTTGCAGTCGAAATAATAAATGGCATCCGTGCATGCAACCCATCGTCTGCAATATTTCTTTGCTCTGAATCTCTGGCACCTCTAGCTCATCACTATGGGATTGAACTGCAAAAGGAGGAATTGTTTGTTGCAAAACATTACCTGAAATGAAAAATGGAAGAAAAACAAATTAAAACAAATGAAGTTTATCAGCTACTAGACCCTCTTATGTTTCCAAAACTCAAGTAGTTGGTCCAGGCAGCACTCACTATTCCAGTGACAAGCTGTAGCTGTGAGCGCTCCTTTAGTGCACTGCAAAGGGTACATACATGGCTCAGAGGCACCATGACTCAAAACAGATTACATGATCTTGCAATTCTAGCAATTGAAAAGGAAATGTGTTTTGTGTTATCATCAGATCAGGTAATTACACGATTTGCAAAGAAAAGCAACAGACGGCATCAGTTGCTATTACCAGAGAAAGAGAGAGAACAGCATGGAGGAGAACAACAGAATGCACAAAAATAAAAATGATTAGGCAGTATTATTTGATGTTCTTTGTTGTTATTGTGTATTTCACTGCTGTATTTTTGAATGTAGACTTTCCACTCTGAGTCTGAGCAGAAAAATTAAAACAAAATATTTTATTAAAGGGCCCATGTGATGTGAGTATCAAATTAATGTCATGCACCACCTTCATATGCCTGTGCTCTACATTTCCTAATTTTGGTTAGCACCGTGGTTAGGTGACATAGGTAGGATACAGTGTTTCTGCATATAAGCATTAAAGAGCAGCTGACACCTTTCATTTGGGAACACTTTGAAAAACTTTAAAAAGCATTTTAAATTTGGACACCATTCACATTGCATTTTGTTATCTATCTTCTATAGATTTCTTCTCTACATTATTTATTACTGATTGCCTCTGTAGCATGTTCCCTACTTGAATTGCATATGCTGTGTTGTGACATCACCTTCTATTGCCTTGGGAATAACAGTGATGTGACAAGCACAGTATTATGACATCAAGTTGGGAAGAAACAATAGGAGCCAATGAACACTCAGAGAGCAGTGCCAGCAGATATCCTGTTTCTGTTTCCATGCATATGACTTCAATAATAACCAATAAGGATAAGAAATACAGAATGAATAAGTAATATATAGCTGCTTTGTGTACAAAGAGTTTTTTAAAGTTATTCTCAAGGTGTCAGTGGTTCTTTACTTCTTTAAATTCCATTTTCTAGTACTTCCCTAAGTTCCGTAGTGCATCAAGTATCATATTTTACTCAGTCAGATCATGGACCTGTGCTGTGTGACTGTGTGGAACATAATTTCATAAGAGTCTCACTCAGCTCAGGGAAGGAGGCCACGGTGGCCCAGCCCTCCTCCGTGCCCAGCATACTTCTTAAATATCAGTAGATTTAGCCCAGATCTACTGATGTTTACAAAATATGTTATTGATTCTATAACTTTTAACCCACAACATGTAGTTTTTGCCTCTCAAGTGACAAGCCAGCAAAAAAAAGATACAAAATAATGGAAAAGGAATGGAGGGAAAAACAAAGCTGAAGAGGCAGAAAATGTGTTATTTTCCACGTGAGAGCACCAAAAGTTCTACAGCTTATGGGGGCCAAGGTGGCCCCCTGACCCCCAGCCTTTTGTTTGGAGCCCAGGCCCCCAATGTTTACTCATGCTGGCAATGCCTCTGGTCAAAAGAATATTGTCAGCAAATAATGAGATCTTGTAAATTATTTGTCCAAGAGGAAATTCCCTCCACCCTCAGGTCTAAATGCAAGGTAGCTACCAAGGGTTCAATGTACAAGGCAAATAAGGCCAGGGAAAGGGGGCATCCCTGTCGGGTTCCTTGTGACAATGAGAATGGGGAAGAAAAATTCCATTGATGTGGATAAAGGCCTTGGTGTGTATATGTAAATTTTGTAGCCAGGTAAGGAATGCGTCAGGAAAATAAATGGTCCTCAGAGTCTCCCAAAGAAAACCCCATGACACCCTATCGAAGGCCTTCTCCACATCAATGCTTACTAATGCTAAAGGGATCTGTCTGAAATGTACATGTTCCAAAGGTAACAGGGTGCATCTAATATTATCTGTAGTACTATGTTTTTTTTTATAAACCTGGATTGATCTGGGTGCACAAGAGTTGGCAAAAGTATTTCCAACCTCAAGGCCCATATTGCCATGAACATTTTGTAATCCATATTTAAAATAGAAATTAGGTGGTATGAAGAAGCATCTGTTGTATCTTTGTTTGGTTATGGAATTGGGGTCAGAATTGCATAGTTCCACGGTGGGGGGATCTCACCCTCTGCTATAGCTCTGTATGTGGATAAGAGAGTAGGAAGAAGGGACTCCAGTTGTTGTTTGTACCATTCAGTCATAAAGCCATCAGGACCAGGAAATTTAGCTGGTTTAAGAGCCTTAATGTGGGACAGGATCTCCTCTGGTCTGATCGGGGCCTCTAGTAGGGACCGCTGGGCCTCTGTCAACTTAGGGAGGGAGAGCTGAGAAAGGAAAGCCTTCCTTTCATCAGCTAGGGAGCAATCAGGGGGTGACGTGTAAAGTGATTTGTAGTAACAGGGAAAAGACTGAACGTATATGCTCATCAATGTGAGAAAGTTGTTTAGTAACCGGGTGTTTTATTTTAAGAACAGTCGCCACCCGCTTTAAGTCTATGAGACAGCACCTGTGTGTCTCTTGTGCCCCCCTCGTAATTTGATAGTTTTAAGAAAGTAAGGGTCTGTAGGATCTTGAGATCCATCATTTTTTGTATGTCTTGTTTTACTAGTCTGATTTTCCTCCGTAGTATCCTATCTCCCTCTCAGTAAAGAAGTTGGTAAGATTGTAACTGTTCAAGCAAATAATTATAGGAGGCTTCCAATTTCCATCTCTTCCTTATGGTAAAGGCAATAGTTTTGCCTCTAAGGACCACCTTTAAATTGTCCCATATAATGGGATCGTAAGTATCCTGGGAAACATTTTTGTTTAATATTTGGGGAATTTTTGTTTTCATTAGTTCAATATACTCTTGATCTTTAAGCAGAATGGGATTAAACTGCCATATTTTTGATAATTTAGGTTTTTCCAAATTAATTAAAAAAAATTAAGGGATGGTGATCAGATAGAACACGGGGGCCTAGGACCAAGTCTTGTACCCAAGAGAAATGTTCGCAGGAAACAAAGAAATAATCTAGTCATGAATATGTTTTGAAACAAGAGGAAAAGTATGTAAAACCAGAATTCATTGGATATAATTTACTCCAAACGTCCACTATACCCAGGTAAGACTTTAAGTATTTTAATGCGCCAGTGGACCAATGAGCTTTCGAGGAAGAGGAGTCCAACTGCGGGGATAAAGCAAGATTAAAATCCCCTCTCATTATTAGAGTGCCTTGGAGGTTATCAATAACCTTGTTAACAAAAAAAAACTAAGCACAGCTCAAGATGATGGGGGGGGAGGGTACGCATTCACCAGGGAGTACAAAATACCAGTGAGCATCACAAACCACCCCTGAGTATCCATAGTCATCTCCCTCAGTTCCCAAGGGGTTGAGGCTAGAATAAGGATAGCTACCCCTCTCTTGCGACCACTAGAATGTGAAGATGCATAGACCCTGTACCTATCCCCCCACTTTAATTTCTGGTGTTCCATGTCTGGGAAGTGGGTTTCTTGTAAATAATAAACATCAGCCACTTGCCTCCTCAGGGATTACATCATACGTGTTCTCTTTATTGGGCTATGAAGTCTATTTACAGTTATAGAATATATTTTAACTGGGTTTACCTCCATTTTTATTCATGTATATTTTCTTATCTCCCCAAATAGGAGAGAAGGAGAAGATGAAAATGGACCTCTCTTCGGGCGCCATCCACTCTCCCAGCAATTGAGCGGAGCCAGCAAACCCTCAAAGCCGTTCCGTCTCCTGCTACAATAAACCATCCCATAAAAAACTTTACGTGTGTTTTTTTCTCTTATGTCTCATTCTAGTTTTTTTAACTTTAATAAACAACCAGCTAGGCCGAACCATGGCCCATTTCAATAAAAAAAGAAAAAGTGAGAAAAACCTTACTAGCAACTACAGAACTGAACAGTAACCTTGGGTGGCCTCTGAACTCCAGAGTCTAGAACCTGAATTGTAAACTTAGTGACTCCCAAGTGTGGGGTGTCAGCAATGAAACACCCCTGTGGATTCCCAACAAGACCCCCAAGAGGGAGTGTAATGGGATCAAGGATTCCCATGGCCTCAAGGGGGATAAAATCCACCCAAGAATCCAGAGAATCCCCCAGAGGACTAGCTCTCCAATCAGGAGATGCCCAGTATGTGGTTCAATGTGGGCTTATCTTAAGGCTACCATAGCCCTAACATAAGCCCCCTCCTCTAAAGTGAGCCTGTTAAGTCTCCCCTGGTTTATCCCTTGGAAGAGGAGGAGAGGAAGATCTAGATAACCCAATAATAAATTTACTGTAGTTATAAAGTATGGGGCCCAGGTAGGGGGGAGAAAAAAGGAGAGGGGGTGGAAAGAGAGTGAAAATGTGGAGGAGGAACATAAAAGCCAATTCTGCAAGGTAAAATTAATCAAGGGGGAGGGGAAGCCCAGCTATCTGACTCTCCCCTGGGAGGAAATCGGAATGGGCTGTATTAACACAGTGTCCTCCCCAATGAAGCAGGAAAAGCCAAGGAGGGGCAAAGAGCGCAGCCAGAACTTAACATAACTTTACCATTCTTTAAAATCATGTTGCAAAACTATCAAGGCTCGAGTCCCCCTTGTGCCCCTACCCAGCAGAACTCAGTTCCCAGCCCCCCACCAAAGTTAAATGATGTAGCTTTATTTAACCATCGTGCCCTCCCTGGAGATCTTTGTCTTTCCAGGTTGTAAAAAAAAAAGGGGGAAGGAGTGAGAGGAAAGGTAACAAACTAGAGAATCCCATATGTGCAGTTATGTTCTTGGAGGGACAATAGCCGATATTTCCATCTGTGATAATGTCTGGTAAAGAAAGAGGGGGTGGAACCTCTGCATCACTCTTTGCCTCCATTTTTCTCTCCCCCTCTGGTCACCCTCTTCACTCCTAGTTCATAATCCAGAGATCATCCAAAAACAAGCCAGGTCTCCCTCAACCCTCTTCAAGACCCTATGCTCCCTGTTGCCTCCAGGCCCGGAGATGCTTCAAGTCACAGGGTCACCAACCTTACAGAAGACATTGGTGCAGCACTATGTGGGTGAGAGAAGGGGAAGGAGGGCCCATCCATCAGGCAGCGCCCCGGAGCCATACACACAATCATCCAGCCTGTGAAGGATCCCCTACCGTTGGATGACCAGGGCCCAGTATAGCAATCAATGGTAAACTGAATATATTTTAAAAATGAATTAGCCCAAAGTACCACAGTTGCCTGGGTTCAGGAGGGAATCCAGGGGCTGCCTGAGGACAATCAAGGCCTGCTTCTTCCCCAAAACCCCCAGGCCTAAGGAAGCAACACAAGAGGAGGTCAGTTAAGGGGAGGAATAAACCTGATGATTGTACTCACTGTCTGTTCAAAAGGTGAGGGTTGGTCTTTGATACTGGTGAATTTTCTCCAGTAGATCCTGGAGGGGGAGGTCAAGGGCTCTCTCATCAGCTGCAGCATGGCAGTTCTGTTGTGGAAAGCGAGGGGCAGAAATGGGTCTAGTACGATTTCCCGTCATGATGTATCCCGACTGTATTTATCCCGAATTTTATTTGCCGTCTTTACATTTCCCGATGCGATCTTTCCCCGTATATTATTTGACCGTAAAGTTGCCCATAAATAGCATTTCCCCACCTCCAGATCACCAATAAGGTGCAGAATGTCATTTTAATGCTGCTAAATAATGCTGCTTGCTTTGCTTTGCTGTCGTTGATGCAGCGCTTTACTTTCTTTTTTTTGAAATAATATAGTGCACATTTATTACGTGTAAAGTCTAGCAAAGTTGTAGGTTCATGATGTCACAGTGAGATGTAAGCCAAGGCACACATTTCCAGGATCGATCCGTGTTTTACCTGTAACATGTGCAATCAATTACAGCACAGCATTTCGCAACTAGTAATTATAATTAATTAAATAAATGTAAGCAAGTGTGTGTCACTTTCTCCTTGCTACAGCAAAAGTGTTCCTTGCATCATGGCTGAAGCAGATCCCACCGCTTTGTAAAGTTGTTGCATCTAAAAAGAGGGCATGACAAGCTCTGCATTGAGGGGTATCTGTATGTAAAAGAGCGAGTCGGAGACCTATGGTACTGGTGCTGTCAGCAAAGAAAGTCACTGTGTTGTCACGGACGAGCTTCTACAGTTCTTGTTGGGGGACAGCACCACCTTCGTAGCACAGCTCCACACTGTCACTCACCAGATGCAAATGATTTTTTTGTTGCTAATGCTGTGGCATCTCTAAAATCGCGAGCTGTTTCCACGCATGACACACCTGCACAACTCATTCAAACAGAGCTTGCAAAGGTGTCCGCTGAAGTTAGGCACAATATGCCCTGCCGTCAGGAGTTACAACAAATGGTGAAACGGGCAAGGTGTGAAAATATGCCTCCTGAGCCAAGAACATTGACTGACATAGTAATTCCAACAGAGCTTAGCATCATAAGTGGTGAACTGTTTTTACTCCGAAACTCAGATTTGGGTACTGATAAAATTCTACTGTTTAGCACTAAACAGAACATTGAAATGCTGAGCAAAGCAGATTATTGGTTAATGGATGGAACATTTAAAACTGTGCCTACACTGTTTCAGCAATTGTATTCTGTGCATGCCCCTGTGGGAAATCAAGATACATGTCGCATTCTACCACTTGTCTTTTGCCTAATGTCAAGCAAAACACAGGAATGCTATCTTCAGTTTTTTCAAGATTTAATAGATGTTGCTGATGAGTTTGATTATACCCTTCTGCCAAAATACATAATGACTGATTTTGAGCAGGCTGCTATCAATGCGACAAAAGTTGAATTTCCCACATCAGCGAACAAGGGGTGCTTATTTCATCTCGGCCAAATTTTATGGAGAAAGATACAGGGCTGTGGCTTGGCTTCTAAGTATGGTACTGAACCTGAGTTCAGCTTGTTAATGAGGCAATTGGTGGCACTGGCATTTCTACCACCAGATGAGATACCCACGGTATACGAAGAAATCAAAGCTGAAATGCCCACTATCACTAATCCAGTGTTAGAGTGGTTTGAAGAGAACTACATTTATGGGCGCATAAGAAGACGGATGAGAAACAACAGTACAGTAAGAGCCCCACCACTTTACCCACCACAGTTTTGGTCTGTCTATGAACAAACAGTCCATGCTATGCCAAGAACACAAAATAATGTGGAAGCTTGGCATCGTAGACTAGGCACTCTTGTTGGGACCACCCATGTTGGACTACTTCGTTTCATTGAAGAATTGAAAAACGTGCAGCTGATAACCCAGTCCAACATTGAAAAAATTAACCGTGGCATGCCTAAATCCCCCCTGAAAAAAAAATACTTGAAAAGGGAGGAAAAGATTACTAATATTATTGCAGACCGCCAGCAGCGTGTCGGAAAGGACTTTGTTAGAGGCATAGCTCATAACATGGTTTTGTGAAGCTGAGAAATCTTCACATTTTTAAATCGTTTTTTAATGTTACGCTAATAAAGTTTGGAACTATTTAATTTCGGATATATCAAGTAGAGATGAAGAGGGGATACAGACTAACCTAGGTAAGTGTTCTTTATATCACTTATTTATTTGCTCCAAGTGCTCCAAGTGAAATGCTTGCAGAGTTATATTTTATTTTTTTAAGTGTTCTGATTGTCATGCTGCTTGCAAAAAGAAGATGCAGATTTAATTAACATTGCTGAGTTAGATTTTATTTATCTTGCAATGTAGCGCTGATTTAATGCTGCTTGCAGAGTTGGAGCTAGAATTATTTTTTTAATTGTTCCCATTGCAGAGTTCCGATTGTAATGCTGCAAAGGATCTTGCTAAAGAGTTAGATTTACTCAAACCGGGAAAACCGATTGTCATGCTGCTTGCAAAATTATTTATTTAATTGTTCCGATTGCTGAGTTAGATTTAATGTCAGGAAACCGCTAGACAGTCTTAAATTATGTCGGGAATGTTTAAAACGGGAAATAAATGTCGGTTAATAGAGTGACGGGAAACCTAATGCCGGGCAATCGTATGGATCCCGCAGAAATACGTTCCCTCAAAATTCCCTTTGGAGTGAGGTCTTCTATCACCTCCTGGGTCAAAGTATATGTCACTGAGCCCGATGGCAGCTGCACCAATAGCCTTGCAGGATAGGGAGTGCGAAACTTGATATTTTGGGCTCTGAGAAATGGAAACAACGGGGCATATTATCGGAAGAGCTATTGCGTGTGGGGGGCACAATCATTGTCCAAGACGAGGCGATGTGAACCGTGCATTGTACGGCCCTTTTGCCAGGCCTTTTTCAGTAGCTGATCCTTTATCTGGAATGCCTGAAATTTTATAACAAAAGATCAGGGCCTGATGTTCGCTTGGGAGGGCTTGGGGCCCAATGATCTGTGGGCCCACTCTATGTCGAGCTGAAAGGAAGGATCCAGATCAAGAAGTGAGCGGAGTAAGTGATCCACAAAAGCCACTGGGTCCTCACCTTCATCTCCCTCAGGGAGACCATAAATTCTGATATTTTTCAGCCTACTTCTGTTTTCGGCATCTTCCTGGTGGAGCATCATATGTAGCTGTTCTGTGAGGATTATTTTAACTGAGCCCTCCAGGTCATCCAGTTTTGTAGAACTAAGGGAGATCTGGTGATCGGCCTCCTCCATGCATGTTTGAAGTGCAGAAATGTCTGTGCGGAGCTCCCGAATGGAGTCACGCATCTCACCACGAAATTCTGAGATGGCTCATAAAATATTGCCCTTCACTTGGTGGTCGAGACCCTTTCTTTTACCCCCTGTTCTTGCAGCTGTAGCCGGAGTTGATTTTTTTCCCTCCTGCTCCCAGTCACCTCTAGGCTGCTCGCTGTCAGAAGGCCCTAGGTCATCGGTCTCTTCACAGTCCATAGTAGTCAGAAAATGATTGTAGTAAGTTTTTGCTATTTTCTTCAGGGAGAAATTATGAAGATTGCCTCCCAATGTACTGGTAAAGTTATATTTTATGCTATGCTGTAGTAGTTTAGCAGTAGGGAGTTGATTTAAAGAAAATAGAGTAAGAAGGGTTCATGGAGCAGCTGACTATCCTAGCATGCCAGAACTGGAAATCTCCATTATCCCACGTCATCTTTGTTCAAAAAAACAAAACCCTATAACAAAAGAAAACGGATCCATGTTCACTCTCTTGCCCCCCTCACCCAACCCGCACCCACCCTCTGCATACCCCACCTCCCCACACCCCCACTCCATACTTACCTCTGGAGGCTGGCGCGACAATCTTCGCTGGACCAGGAACACGTCTGCACTCTTCAAAGCCGACTGCGAACTGAAGAAATGCCGGGTAAGCTGTATAATGACATAAATAGGGGGTTTTCAACTTTGGTGCATTTCTCAGTCATTTTTCTGAATTTTTGCACCAAATTTTCAACATGTGGTTCTTGGGGCCCCACCTCATGAATTCAGTGACTGCCATCTGGTTATTTGGTTCTGAAAGGTGATTTCACAGTCATTGCGCAGAATCATCTTTTAGGACTGATTAATGAAACAACAGTGTCACAGTTCATGAGGTAGGCCCCAAAAAACCCTATGTTGAAAATGTGGTGAAAAAATTCCCAAAAATGACTGTTTTACGAGCGGTGTGGTGCAGTTTCTATGCACGCTCGTAACGTTAAGAATTTTTAGTATTTTCACTCCAGATTTTCAACATTAGTATTTTTTTCACACCTCTTTATAAACAGTACAGCTGTCATTTTTCACATCCTGGTCAAAGTATGTTTTCACATTTCCGGCACAGAATTGCGCGGTTGCTGTGGGAAATTAATGTTTGGGAAAGATTAAGAAAATCACAGTGACACTGTTCATGAGCAGAGGTTCTAAAATGCCTATGTTGAAAATTTGGTGACAAAAGTCCATAAAGTGACTGTATTATGAGCGTGCATTGTGCAGTTTCTACTCTCCCACGTAACTTCACAAATATGTAATATTTTCTCCCTAGATTTTCAACGCTGGTATTTTTTCACACCTCCTTATGAACAGTATAGCTGTCATTTTTCCCATCCTGGCTGAAATGTGTTTTCACACTTCCGGCACAGAATAGCTCGGTCGCTGTGGGAAATCAGTGTTCAGGACAGATTAAGAAAATCTCAGTAACACTGTTCATGAGCGGAGGTCCCAAAATGCCTATATTGAAAATCTGGTGCAAAAAAATCCCCAAAAGAATTGCGTTAAGGGTTTACGTTGTGTAGTTTCTATGCACGCTCATGACTTCACCAGTTTTTTTTATATTCTCGCTCTAGATTTCCAACATTACCATTTTTTACACCTCCTCATGAACAGTACAGCTGTCATTTTTCACATTGTGTTCAAAATGTGTTTTTGCACCTGTGGCGCCAAATGGCGCAGTCACTGTGCAAAATCACCTTCCGGCTAACAAACTGATAGTGTCACTGTTCATGCAGTAGGATCACAAAAAGCCCATGTTGAAAACATGGAGTAAAAATACCAAGAAATGCCCAGGGCGTTAGGGTTTCTGACCATAATGCCCTACCCGTAGGGACTGACAGGCATCAAGGGTGTGACTTGGGATTGTCGACAGTAATGCTCATGCCATTCCACCCCCACCCTGCAGGAAGTGACAGGCATCGAGGGGCGCCTTGGACTCTTTGACCCCAGAGTTCACTCCATTCTCCTATACTGCACCCATTTCAGCGTATTTCCTTATGGAATGAGGTGAGTGTAAAGCCTGAACATCGCAAGGCACACCTCGACAATTGTCAGTGTCTGCAGGGTAGGGTGAGGTGAAATGTGACCGTTATGGGCGAAAAATCCAAAGGCACACCCCAATGCCTGTCTATCTCTGCAGGGTGGGGGTGGAGTTGGTGTTAGTTCATTACATCACTGCCATTTATATACTGCGTCTGTCTAACTTCTGCACTTCCAATGCTAATGCCAGCAAGCAAACATTCAGCATTGACAAATGCTTGTTTTCTTCAGTTTAACATCGAGTTTTCCGTGTTCTTTTTTTATGTAGGTGTTTTTCCTCCTTGGCCTGCCGACATACTTCTGACCTCCTCCAGCCCCTGGTTAACGCCTTACTTCTCGATGTCACTCAGGCTCTGTATCCCCCATGGTTTACCCACATGGCAGGGCAGAAGGGGGGGGGGAGACTGTCCTCCCTCCCAAGCACAATACAGAGTGAGTCCGGGAGTTCCTCGAGGCAGTGGTGCCAGAGTACTGGAGATGCTTCATGAAGTTGGCAGCCATTTTTCTCTCTTTTTCTTCGATTTATGTCTTCACAACATTCTTCTTCTTCTGAACACTCCACGAAGTGAGCCTGTGGCAAACAGAACCCAAAAAAGGGACAGCCATTCTGCCTGTGTCTTGTGCCTAGGGCCAGACCATGATTCCCAGACCTGTGAGGCCTGCCAAAAGTTCAATCTGGCCACCTGCAGATATCAACAGAAGATTCTGGAGAATCACCTCCTTAAGCAGAAGGTTGTCTCAATGGAACAGAAACTGCAGGCCAGGAGCTCCTTCACTTCCCCGGCCCTGTCATCTGCCTCTTCTTCATCAAAATCGTGGGACTAATGTTCCAGAAAGCATAAACATAGGGACAAAGAACGAGACCGACCCTGGTCTGCACCTTCTCACAGTCCCCAGATAAGGATTCTTGGTCCTCCTCCCTCGGGGGAGCTGACCTCCATGGCCCCACACACCCTAACTTCCACAGGGCTACTGGTGGCCCTGCTGCCCACCTGGGTCTCCCTCATGGACGTGGCTCTTTGAGATAGAGTACTCTGTATCCTTCCCCCCAGCCCCTGCTGTTCCAGCCCTCATTCTTCATGGTCTCTCAGTCAAGTGGCTTTGCCAGAGTCTCTTTGGCCAGTGCAGGTGCTGCTGCTGGTGCCAGCCTACTGGCTGCTGCTTCCCCGACACCCACGTCACCAACGCTGGTTTCCTCTGCTGCGCTGCCACTGCTTCTGCTTCTCCTTTGCAGAGGCAGATGCTGCAGGATACTGGCACCTCCTAGAGCCTGGTCTCTTAGTCATCACCCAGGGATCACCTTACACTCCAGTGTCTGTCTCCCACAGCTGGCACCCGTGGATACCCCTCCAGTGCTGCCTCGACCATCATCCACAGGGCCTGTGCCAATCCTTCCTCAGCTGTAGGCTGTGGGTCCTGAACTGCCCCAGCTCCCCCAGCTGGCACCTGTGGGCCCATCGCCTGTTCTTCCGCCACCCAGTCCAGTGGGTCCACCACCTGTCCAGCCGCAGCCCACACTCACGGGATCTATGCCTGTGTACCCAACACTGGCTCCTGCTGGTCCAGCACCTGTGTACCCCTATCCAACAGTGGTGGGAACTCTGCTGTGCTACCCATAACCAGCTCCTATGAGGATGTTACCCGGGCTGCTTAGAATTGCCACCATGTGGTAGTGGCGGTATTCAAAAAAGCGGACAGATTTCACCATGCCCTGGCTGGCAACCTGTACTTTGGCAAACAGCCCAACGCTGATTTAGTCATTATCAATGCAGCCCACGAACTGCACCAAAAGACTGAAACACCTATGTTCCTCCCCCCCACACAGGGAGCCTTTCAGCTGGACCAGATGGATAAGTGGGCCTTTGTTTCTGTCACTCTGACCATCCAGGCCATCAGTTATCTGGTCTATATGGTACAGTACCAGTACCTGCTATGGGATCAGGCTAGGGAGGCTATCCTAGCCATGTCAGAGAACTCTTCCAAGCAGCAGACCATCCAGGCCCTCAGAACGGGCTCAGAGATCAGTACCCACATCCTCAGGGCTGCCTACGATGCATTAAATGCCTCAGGCTGGACAGCGCCCATCAGCATCATATGAAGCACCACTCCTGGCTTTGGGTCTCTGGCTTCACACAGGATGTCCAGTCCAACATTATGGATGCACTCTTCAGGGGGTTCAAACCTTTTGGGGAAGATGTCCAGGATATCATCTCCGAACTCCAGACCTCAGGACAGGCTCTCAAATCCATCCATTCTATGTGCCATACCCAGTGAAAGTTGGGGCAGCGGGCTCCTCTTTGTCATTCTTCCCAGAGATAGGCCTGACCCCCCTCCCAAAGCCAAGGGCAAGTGCAAAGCAGGGAAAGCTCTTCCCACCTCCCTCTGTCGCCATCACCCATAGTGCCCAAGGTGCAGAAGCAGAAGCAGCTCCTACCTCCTGACTCCTTTCCAGAACCCCCAAGTCATTTCACAGGAGACAGTGGTCAGGGCTTGCTTCTCCCTGCACCCGAACAAGTGGAGGGAAATCACCACAGACAACTAGTTGCTGCAGCTCATCAAGCACAGCCACAATCTCGAGTTCCTAGAGCACCCTCCAGAAAACCCTCGGGGCAGTTCCTCGTATCTTCCCAGCCATGCCCCTTTCATCTGGGAGGAAATACAGGCCTTACTTTAAAAAAAGGGCACAGAGCCAGTCCCTCAGTGTCAGCAGGGAAGGGGGTTCTACTCCCATTTCTTCCTGGTCCCCAAGTGGACGGGAGACCTTTGGCCCATCCTGGACCTCAGCCAGTTGAACTTGTTTATAGAGTACAAATGGTTCAGGATGGTCACTCTTCAGTGTTTTCTACCCCTGCTTCATCAAGGGGGCTGACTTTGATCCCTGAATATGCAGGATGCCTACCTGCATATCGAGGTTTTTGCCTCCCACTGGCGCTTCCTCCACCTCCAATTCCAGGGAGCACACTACTAGTTCAGAGCTCTGCCTTTTGGCTTGTCCTCAGCTCCCAGGGTCTTCACCAAATGCCTGATGGTGGTAGCAGCTACCTTGAGACAGCAGAAGTTCTAAGTTTTTCCCTACCTGGATGGTTAGCTGTTAGTGGTGCTGTCCAGGGACCTTCTCCTTCAAATTATTTCTCACATCTGTAGCCTGTTCCAAGCTTAGGGCATTACTGTCAACCTCTCAAAGTCTTTCTTGACCCTTTGCCAGTGCCTCCTGTACATAGGGGCAGTGCTGGTCACCACCCAGGGGAAGGCCTTCTTACTCCCAGACAGAACACAGTGCTTGATGGACCAAGTCCACCTCCTTTAGTCCAGCCATCATGTTCCCAGTGAGGGTATTTTTGAGGCTTTTAGGTCTCATGGCCACAGCCATTGCCATGACTCCCCTGGCCAGGTTGCATATGTGAATCCCTCAGTGAGCACTGTGGGTCCAGTGAGACCAGCAAATGGACAGCCTAGACCAACCAGTGCTGGTGTTGGGTCCAGTCAGGAAGATACTATTGTGGTGGCTGGAGCCCAGCAACCTGTTTTGGGGAGTTCCCTTTTCTGTACCTCCCCCTTAGCAGAGCCTTATGACGGACAGCTCCAGCCTTGGTTGAGGAACCCACATGGGACCCACCAAACTGAAAAGACATGGTCAGAGATAGAGAGGGATCTCCACATAAATGTCCTGGAGATGTGAGCAGTTCTGTACCGCCTGCAGGTCTTCCAGACTCAGCTCTTCTGGGTTCGCTCTTGGTTCAGATGGACAACATGTGCCTAGTTTATTACATAAACAAGCAGGGGGGACTCATTCCTATCCCCTCTGCAGGGAAGTGAAGAGAGTCTGGTATTGGGCCATCAAGCATGGCCTGAAACTTTGATTGTCCATGGTCCCGGTGACCAAAACATCCTGGTGGACAGCCTAAGTCACTCGTAGTCAAAAGCCCATGAGTGGTAACTTCTGACCTCGGTGGTAGAAGACCTCTTTGACAGATAGAGTTGGCCCAAGCTGAACCCTTTGCATCCCCACACAATGCAAAACTGCCATTTTTCTGCATGCTAGGTCCAGGGCTTGGAGTTTTCTGGCAAGACGTATTGTCCCTCTCCTGGACAGGGAGGTTTTTGTATGCCTTCCCACTCCTTCAACGAGTTCTGATCAAACTCCAGATGGAGGGGGCTGCAATGATCCTCATCACCCCCTTCTGGCCTCGTCAAATCTGGTTCCCCCTGCTGCAACAACTGGCAGTGGAACCTATGCTGTCCCTGCCCCATGCACAGGCTTGCTCTCCCAGTAACAGGGCACTCTGGTCCATCTGAACCTCAAGTCTCTTCATCTCCATGCATGGCTCATGAGGACATAGCCATTGCCAGATATGGGGTCTCCCCCAGCGTGGCGGATGTCTTGGTGGCAGCCAGGAAACCCTGCACCAGGGCCACTTACTCTATGAAGTGGAAGCACTTCACTCTTTGGGCTGTATCATACCATTTAGACCCATTGACCTGTCCAGTGGATCAGGTTGTGGAGTACCTTCAAACACCATGAAGTCTTGCTATATTATAACAAAAGCAGTCAGCCACTGCAGCTGAACTGCCCCGGAGAGGAAGGAGTTAACTCCAGAGGATCTGGAGTTCTACAGCGCGAGGGCGCTGTGCCCAAAGCTCTATCTGGAAAGTTTCAAATGAAACTGTCAGATTCTTTACTCCGCTTCACTGAACAGTCGCTCCGGAGATCAGCTCCTTCAGCTCGGTTCATTCTCGTTCGTTTAGTATTTTTCGGTTCATTTGAACCGCAAAGTTATTATTTTTACGCATTTTGGTTAAAAGCTCTATCTGGTAAACCGTAAGTACTAATTTAAAGTCTGTGTGGAAAGTTAATTATCGGTTCGGTTTTGAACCCGATCGGTTTGTTTATTTCAACATTTTAAAGTGTCGTTGGTTTTAGAGTGCGTTCTCGTTCTTATCGGTTCTAAAAAACTGAATTTAATAGGTTTTTTCAAATACCTGTGACACGGTTAGGAACCGATAAGGGTGTCTTGCCTGGCACTGCCATCAAAAGGGCAAGTTTTGGATAGGCTGGCATTATGTCTGAGAAACCCAAAAGAAAACCGGCCCACTGGGTTTCAACATCAGGATGTGCTGTGGGGAAGCTTCTGCCAAGGCTGACCCACACACCACTGTGTCTCATTGTCTGGGGTTGACCACCTCCTGTCAGACTGCCAGGTGTAAAAATTTCCTGCAGCCACCCTGGAGAAGAGATTGGGCCGCTCAGGGAACTAGAGGCCAAAAGTCCGCTGACCCAGATGGCCAGCCCGGTCCAGCACCCACTGGACCAGGAGGGAGTGCCCTCTGACCAGGGCGAGACTTCTTCGGCCAAAAGGAAGGCTGGTTCAGAGGAACCAGTCCCAGTTAAAAAGACAAGGAAATCAGTAGGTTTGGAGTCCAAAATTGTGTCTCCAACTGCTGCAGAGATAGCTAAAGCCATTCAGATTGTCCAGTCACTGTCTCAGGGACCTGTAGAACCACCAACAGTTGGTAAAAGGTTGGTTCGTTCAGTTCCAGTGGTTCAGGATTTTGATGTTGAGGATTTTTATGAACCACAGGAGGGGGAGGAGGAATTTGATCAATATATGTGTGGCTGGGCTGGTCTGGACGTGCCCATTGAACCGGACAATTCTCCAGACAGACCTTTAGAATCTCCTCCTATTCTGTCTGAGTCCCCTTCTCTTTTTATGTTTTACAAAAAGGTTGCAGAAACCCTCCAGCTTCCTTTAAAGGAGGCTGTGATGAGCAAGAGGAGCCTGATTATGTAGAAATGATGGATATACCAGAGTCTAGGAGGTTGTCTATCTTTGCATAAGTCATTTAGGAAGCAAACAACAAAGATTTAAAAATCCTCATTCTGTCCCTCCCGTAGATAAAAAATGGACAGAAGGTATACTTTGTCAGGCTCGGATACAGACTTCCTCACTGAGCAGTGTAGTCATGTAGGTGTGGTACAAGCTGCAGCCTGTGACAAGGCTATTATTCCTCTGGCCTCACATCCTCCTGATAAGGATTCCAGGAAGATTGATGCCATGGCTAAAAACAGTATATGGCAGCTTCTTTGGGACTCAGGCAGGCAAATTATATGGCTTATGTGGCTAGATATCAGAAATCTAGGTGGGACACAGTATTGTAGTTAGGCAAGCAGGCCCATGGCCAGCTGGCTAGTGAGTTGGAACAGGTGGCTGCTGATGGCATTGAAGCTCTCTAAAGTTCAATTTCATACTGCTGTTGATGTTAATGATGTTTCCTCTAGGGTCATGGCCACTTCTCAGTAGCTTCCGTAGGTTGGCATGGCTCAGATGCACTAATCTGTCCCAAGATACTCAGTCAAAGGCTATGATTTTCCTGTAGTGGGAAATTCTCTGTTTGGGGAACAAACAGAAACTATATGAAAAAGATGGATGAATACAGAACTACCTACAAAAGTGCCCAGGCTAAGGAGAGGCATGCCATGCCACAAAGGCATGCTCCCAGAGGTAGGGCAGGCCCTTTCCAGGCCCTTTACCACTTTCAGTTTCCTCTGCTGTTGTGCAGAGGGCCTTTTCAGAGGCAGGGTAGACGAGGACAAGTAAACTGTCCCTCCCTCAGCCTAAGGCTGCTGCTCAGGTACCCTGATGGGTGCCCAGGGCCGATTCTCCTGTACCAGTTGAGGCAGGTTGGCTTATTTCAGCCAGAACTGGCTGTCCCTAACTCTGACAGATGGATTCTGGAGGCTGACAGGGTCTGGTTCTCAGCTTCAAACACTTTCCAAAGATGAAAGCCAGACATTTTCCACCTGCAAATCTCTTCAGAAGCCCTTGCTTTGAAGCAGAGGTTTTCTTCTGACTGCAAAGCAGTGAAAGGGGTCCTCTTGCCATCAGGGCAAGGGGCTTTATTCAAGGTACTTTTCTTACCCCCAAAGACAGGAGAATGGCGCTCATTCTAGATTTAAGGTACTTGAACAAGCATCTTTTGAAACCAAAGTTCAGAATGTTGACTTGGCAATGATATTGTTTTCTAAGGCCAGGAACTGGCTAGCTTCCTGGACCTCAAGGATGCCTATTTTCATGTCCTGATCAGGCCTTCTCACCAAAGTACCTCAGGTCTCGAACTGCCCTCAGGCCATTACCAGTTCAGGGCAATGCCTTCGGCCTTACCTCTGCGCCAAGGGTATTACAAAATGTCTCGCTGTGGTAGTGGCTCACTTAAGAAGGCAAGGTTGCTGTTTGTCACCTGACCACTGGCTCTGTGGGTCAGTCTCCAGATCAGGTAAAATCCCACTTGCAAGTCACCCAGCAGCTTCTCACTTCCTGGGATTCCTACCAAATTTACTCAAAGCAGTTCTGGAACCAGTTCAGGTCCTAACTTTCATAGGTGCAGAATTGAACACAAAGTTAGCCAGGCTTTTTTTCCTCGGAAAGGGTAGACAGACTCATGGCCCTGGCATCCTCCTTACTCCCGCGAGTCTCTCGACCAGCAAGGCATTTTCGTAACCTCGGGCACATGGCTGCTTCCACAGCTGTAGTGCAAGGAGCAAGATTCCAGATGAGGGACATTCAGTTCCATTTGAGGCCTATTGGTCTCAAAGGAAGGACCCCTTATCAAATTGGTCCCAGTAACTCAAACTTCTGATCCTGGCCTCCACTGGTGGCAGGTCCAAAGCAATCTAAGACAAGGAGTTCCCTCATTCTCTTTCCAACCCCTCACCCTCACCACGGATGCCTCCCTGTTAGGGTGGGAGTCACTTGCGACCTATCCACCCAGGGAGTGTGGTCTCCTCAGGAATCTCTGCTCCACATCAATCTTTGAACTCAGAGCTGTCTTTAGCTCTTCGGTGTTTTCAGTTTCTGTCCAGAACAAAGTGGTTCAAGTCAGGACAGACAACACCACCACAATGTGGTACATCAACAAGGAGGGGGCACTGGTCTTCAGCCTTGTGCAATCAAGCAATGAAGTTGTGGTCTCTGGCTTACTCCTGAACACCTCCCGGATAGCAGTTCATCTCCCAGGGAAGGACAATCATCCTAGGTGGATGCCCTCAGCAGAATTTCTCAGGGCCATCACGTAATGGGCTTTGAATCACAGGTGCTGGGTCTGTCTTTTGCCAGATGGGCCCTCAGATAGATCTTTCGCAGCCCCAGACAACCACCAACTTCCTCTATTTTGTTGCAGGCCTCCAGTGCTGGGCTCAGTCCCTCTGGACGCCTTTCTGTTGGACTGGAAGGGGAAGTTCCTGTATGCCTTTCCTCTTCTTTTCAGGGTGCTAGTGAAAATCAGATCTCAACCCTGCAGAGTGATTCTGATTGCCCCAGATTAGCCAGACAGCCCTGGTACCCTCTGCTTCTGTCCTGACAGTCCATCCTGCCCTGAGCCTGCCCAGAGTCCACGACTTGCTGGCCTGTGCACAGGGAGAGTGGTATCCGACCTCAACCTCCATCTCAAGGCCTGGCCTCTTGAGGAGTTAGAATTTGCTGATTTACACCTTTCTCAAGGTGTCATGGATATTTTAAAGGCTTCACGGAAGTTTTCCACTAGGGCCACTTATAATTCTAAGTGGAAGAGGTTTTCCATCTGGTGTTCTGAGAGGCAGATTATTCCAGAATCTGCTTGATCTTCCCATTCTACTGGACTATTTGGTCCATTTAAATTCCCTAGGCCTTAGGCCAGCTACCCTGAAGGTTCATCTGGCAGCTGTCACTGCTTTTGTGTCAGCAGGGAAGCCTGCCTCTTTCTTTCTCACCCTGTGTTCTCCAAGTTTTTAAAGGGTTACTCATACTAACCTCTTTTCAGAAACCAGCTCTGCCTGGGACCTGAATGTTTGTATTGCTCAGTTAATGGTAAACTCCCTTGAGCCTCTGTCCTCAGTGCAGAGCTCAAGTATCTAACTTGGAAAACTGCCTTAGTGGCTACTACTCTGCCAGACGCATAAGTGAATTATAGGCCCTGTCAGTGGAAGAAGATTTTATCTCTTTCCATAGAGATAAGGTAGTCCTTAGGACTAATAGAACGTTTTTTGCCTAAGGTGGTTTCAGATTTCCACCTGAATCAATCCATCTCTCTCCCCTAGTATTTTTCACTGAGCATTCTTCCTCAGTGAGAGGAGACTGCACAGCTTGGACGCTGTAAAGAGTTTTGCTACTATTTGAGCGCACTAAAGGTCAAGCAGGTTCGAATCCTCCAACTCTTTCTTACTTATGGCGCAAGTTACAAAGGGAAACCTGCCACTAAGAGGACAATTGCAAGGTGGATTGTCTCTTGTATCCAATTTTGTTACCAAAAACTAGGTAGAGAACCCCTCAGGACTGAGGGCCCACTCCACCAGGGTAGCAGCTGCCTGCTGCTGCCACAGAGACATTCCTATTCTGAGATTTGTCAAGCTGCTACCTGGAAGACAGTTCACACTTTTACTAAGCATTATTCCTGGATGTCCAGTCCAGGAGAGATGTTCGGTTTGGCACAGCTGTGCTTCTGAGCCTATTTCCTAAGTAGGTCTTGACCCTCCTCCATGGAGGTACTGCTGTATATCTGTTTTTGTTATAATATAGCAAGACTTCATGGTGTTTGGAAGAAAAAATTACTCACCTTAGTAATTGCTTTTCTTCTCATGGAGTCTTACTATATTATAACCACCCTCCTCCTGCCCCTCTCAGAACTCTACTTGGGTAGGGGTAAATTGGTGCAAGCACTGT
The DNA here is from genome assembly GCA_016271365.2 of Neoceratodus forsteri. Taxonomy (NCBI): domain Eukaryota; kingdom Metazoa; phylum Chordata; order Ceratodontiformes; family Ceratodontidae; genus Neoceratodus; species Neoceratodus forsteri. The sequence goes on along the minus strand of CM028132.1, from coordinate 413,370,165 downwards.
GTCATGCCATTGTAGTTATTTCTACATCTCTTTCCTTTAGGGTTAGGGAACCAGATTGTTTCATTTAGGTTATAGATATTGACCCTTCCTGACTTGGAGTCTTGGGGAAGGGGGGGTTCTTAATGGTGCTTGTCATAGGTGAAATGAACCATAATACCATTATTCTTTGTTATTATGGCTCTTTGTGTTTCTTTGTTGTTTATATTGTTGTTATTACTACTAGTAGGTAGCCATGGGCTAGTGTAGAGTTTTCCACACAGACTTGTTTAATGTCAGCTTTAGTAAAGATCTGACAGTTTCATTTGAAACTCTGCCAGATAGAGTTTTTGGGCACAGCGCTCACGCAGAACTCCAGATCCTCTGAGTTAACCTCTCTTCCGGCAGTTCAGCTGCAGTGGCTGACTGCTTGTTATAATATAGTTAAGACTCCATGAGAAGAAAAGCAATTACTAAGGTGAGTAATTTTTTCTTCTGTCCCCCTCAGACTCAGGTTTGCGATACTCCTCTATTAAGGTACATTTCTCTGCCATCTCTGCATATCATGTACCTGTGGATGGGTGCTCAGTGGCTCAGTTTCAATGTGTCCACACATTTTTGGGGAATTTATTTGAAGCTCCCCAATCAGGGACAGTGTCCCACCTGGGATCTTAATTTTGTGTTGGAAAAGCTACACTGCCTCCCTTGAACCAGCCACATCTTGTGAGCAATGCTTTCTGTCATGGAAAGTGTCCTTTAGTTGCCATTACTTCTGCTTGAAGGATTTCTGAGCTTAGGTCCCTCATGTAAGGAGCCTTATCTGTTTTGTACAAAAACAGGGTGTCTTTGTGAATAAATCCAAGTTTCTACCTGAGGTGGTGTCGGAGTTTACTTTGAATCAATCCATCCACCTGTTTATTTTCTGAGCATTCCAATCAGGGAGGCATTGCTCCATACTTAGATGTGAAAAGAATCTGAGGTACTATACACAGTGGACCAAGGACCTCCAGAAGTCCAGTCAGTTGTTTGTTTCATTCGCCTCTGAGAAAGAGGGATCCTGTGTCCAAACAGTGTTTGTCCAAGTGGTTAGCCAACTGCATTGTCTATTGTTACTAGAAGTATGGCATGGAACTTCTTGAGGGGTTAAAGGCCATTCCACAAGAAGTATGGGCCACATCAGTGGCTTGCTTCTGTGACCAGCTGTTGACATTTGCGCTAAGCCGCTTAACTTAGTACTCGTCCACACTTCTTACCAAGCAATACAGTCTGGACATCGTCTCTAGGCATAAGGCCAACTTTGGCCCTAGCTGTCCTCCAAAGGCCTCCTTTCTTAGTCTGTTATTTCTTTGCCCACTGCCCAGACTGTCAGTAGTGCCAGAACTTCTGGGACTCAGTCCCACCAGTGATGGCCTGCTGTAAGAAATAATTAAGTAAGATAGCATAGTTACGTAAGAACTTACTATAACAGTAGATGTTTGAGAGGATCTCTTGCAGCAGGCCCTGCTTTTCTTCCCTCCAACCCCCTTCTCCTGTGTCTCTCCCCCTCTTCATAGGGGTGAGCCTTCTGTCTTTATTTCCTCTTTGTTACTGGATTACCTCAGAATCCTACTCAGTTCCCCCCTTCTGGCATTCTGCTTATGGTTTCCAGTGGGAGAATTGAGGAGCGTGTGGAGGCTACCCACCTTTTATAGGATTGGCTGATGTCAGGCGCTAAGGTCAGAGGTGGGCAGCCCCTCTGGTAGACTACTAGCTAAAAAGGTTTCCATGTGGTCCTGGCACCTGATGGATTAGTCCTACCTGTGATGGCCTGCTGCAAGAGATCATCTCAAAGATCTATTGTCAGTAAGTTCTTACATAACTGTACTTTTGAACAGGTTGCAGGGAGGGTTTCATGGATCTTATGGGACTCTGGGCAGGAGAAACGTGTATCTCTCGAGACTCCTAGCAGGACAGATGGTGACTTGGGAGTTAGTCCTGATGTCCTAGTGTGCTTGCTGGAACTTTTTTCCCAGCTGAGTCTGAAGGCTGCTAGAAAGTCTCATGTTTTTTCCTCTTCCAATCTTTGTTCCTCTTGTAAAAATGTAAGCTCTTCCTGTATTATAGCCATCAAAAATCATTTTTTTCCTGTAAATTGCTAGTAAGCTTTTTGTCTACTTTTATCTCTATATCATCCCAGGATTTACCAAGAATTTCCATTTGGTTGGTAACCTCTGTCAAATCCAAGACAGGGGAGGAGGTTTACCCCCTCTGTCCCACACTTACTGTCACCCACTCCATCCACCATGTCCAACTTCTTCATCCTCCCCTACAGAAAACAGATGTTGCCCCCTGCAGGAAGAGTAGGGGAATTTTTATTGGGTGAAAAAGAATAAATTGAACAGAACAAACAACATTAATCAGAAACAAAATTATTTCCCACATTAAAATCAAATGATCATTTATACTGCTATCTGCTACTGAGCAAGATTGATGAGGTGATATCAGATGCTTAGCCACAATTTATGTTCCTTTATGTAATATTTTCATTTGAATTTTTAAGTCATTATTCAATAGACACAATGGTCTCCAATTATTTCTGTCTATCATAACTCCTTTTTTGTATAGAAAAAATTTGTAAAGCTATCCCAAATTAACTTTCCGGGGTACTTTCACATAATATCCAATTAAAAACTGTGTAATATTACTGATAACTCTTGGACAAAGATGTTATAAAATTTGGGCATCAAGGCAGCCCGGTGGCACAGAGGGCTGAGGCGCTGGCACCTTACTTCGCACCACGCCGGCAACCTGGGTTCGAGAATGACCTTGTGCCACCGGGGCGCCACCTTGGGGGGGGAGGGAAGGTTGTAAAGGGATTGAGCTATGGCTGTCCCTTCCATAGGGGTGGATGCATGGTCCATCGTAGTCCCGCTCCCACCAGGTGGAGGTCCGTTGGGTAGCGCAGGCGGTCAGGAGCGGTGACACAAGTCTGGGAGGCAGAAGGGGCTACTGATCCCAGTACAGGCATCTCCATGGACATATACACATGTGTATGCGTGGTCTGGGAGGGAGGGAGAAATAAAAGAATATGTATGGAAGGAAGAAAACAAATGTGGTATCAATCCATTTACCCTGTCGTAGTACTATTTGATAGACTTTTAATTACTATAATTTCTTCCCTAGAAATAGGATTTTGCAAAGTAACTGTTTCATCTTCTGTGAATTTTTTCCCAGACTTTTGGTTAAAAATGCTATAGGGTCCTATACAGTTTTATCCACTGTCCAAAACAGTGACCTTTCATATTCCTGAATTACTTTCAGAATATTTTCAATACTGGTAACCATATGACCATTCATATCTTACAACGATTTTTTTTTTGCATTATTTCTTTTTCCCCCAACATGCTACCATGTCAGCCTATCCTTCAGGCTTGCCAATGCCCCCTCTGATCCATCTTGTCCCCAAGCCTCTGTACTCATATGGCACCCATCCCAGGGTAATCTGGCAATACCCTTCACCAGATGGGTCCCTCTCCTCCGAAGGGGAAAGTGCCAGCCAAGGGGGTGGGGGCAGACGAGTGCAACACTTGTCCCTGGGGTGCTGCGGAGTTGGATATGGCTCCAGGGCACTGATGGCATCAGAGAGCCAGGCAGCCATCATCTGGCTAGCATGGAGTGAATTTTCCATTTTTCTGGTGTTGTTCCCAGTAGTGCTGCATCTGCAGCGCTCCCGGTCTCCTCCAGAGGCCGCTGCAGTGCAACGCAGTCCCACTACCCACCCCAGGAGAGGAGAGGAGAGTAGTCCTTTGGATGCTCAATCATCTCCTCTCCTTCCCCTGCCAGCCCCTAGTGTCCCGAGTCCATTCCAGAAGCCGGGTCGCCAGCATGGTTCGAGGTAAGTTGCCAGCGTCTCAGTGCCACTGGGCTAGCCTTACAAAGATTGTATCTGTGTTTTTTTTTTATCCTGTCCTCTTTCTACAACGATCAGACATATTGCAGGGCATAGATTTACCTTGTGTACCACTTCTGTGTTCCATTAGTAGTGACATGGTTCTATTATATTGTATTTTCTGCATGTCCATCTTTATATTCTGTATCTGATCACCATAATTATCTACTGTGTATATGTTAACAGATGTGACCTGAGTGACAAATACCTCATATATTCTGTTCTTTTTTTGCAACCATTTGAAGTAAATTATGTAACATTGTCTTTGTTTCCATCCACCAAATCTCTAAATCATCATATAAACAAGCCAGACTGTCTAACAATATATCTTGTACTTTAACTTTAATAAGCGGATCTTCTAATAATTTATTATTTAATCTCCATAATCCTTTTCCTACTTTATGCCCACTTCCCTCTCCTGAATCCTCCTAAAATCAAATGGACTGAGTTTTCTAAAGGTAGCAGAGTAACTTTTTCTATTCCCAAATTGTTGGATATAAACAAAAAAAACTATCTGGGTAGCTAGATTCTTTTTATAATATGCACATCCCCCTGTTTTATGACAGACTCTAGCTACATCCTTTAAACTTGCATCTGATATCATATTTCTTAAAAAGTTAAAATCACAAACTAGTTTATCAGTTTGTGCTCCCCTGTCCTTAATATCTACCACACAGTTAAAGTCCCCTCCTATGACTTTCCTAGATGTATACAGAAAAGGTTTAATTAAAACCAAAGAAATTCACTCTGTGTTTCTGTCTTTGAGGTGCATATACATTAATAATCTGTGATCTGGTATTATACATAGATACATAGATACATAGACAGTTTCGGCAGATAAGGGCCTATGGCCCACCCAGTCTGCCCATTTGAGCTTGTAAGTTCAGTTTGTTTTCCTAGAAGTCTGTTGCCCCTTACCCCTGATCTCTAGAATTCCTTTATGTCTATCCCATGCATTCTTAAATCCCGTGATTGTTTCAGCCCCCACCACTTCCTCTGGCAGGGTGTTCCACTTGTCCACCACCCGTTCTGTGAAGAAATTCTTTCTCATGTTTCCTCTGAATCGTCCCTCCTCCAACTTCATCCCATGCCCTTTAGTCCTGGAACATCTTTTTCACTTAAAATGGTGTTTTCCTGCACCCTGTTCCTCCCTGTAAGATATTTGTATGTCTCTATCATATCCCTCTCCTTCTTCTCCTCCAGGGAGTACATGTTCAGTTCCTTCAACCTGTCATCATAGGACTTGTGATGCAATCCATGCACCATCTTTGTTGCCCTCCTCTGAACCTTCTCTACCCTGTCTATGTCCTTACGTAGGTAAGGTCTCCAGAACTGTACACTGTGCCCAGGTAGGGCCTCACTAGTGTCTTGTAGCTGGAATTATGACCCTTTTCCTGCTGGTGATGCCCTGCCTATACATCCCAGCATCCTATTTGCTTTACCTGCTGCCTTGTCACACTGCTTTCCTTACCTTGAGGTCATCAGAAATAACAACCCCAAGATCCCTTTCCTGCTTGGTGCATGCTATATCCTCACCCCCAACTGATATATTGTGCCAGGGTTTTGTGCCCCATATGCATTATCTTGCACTTCTTTGCATTGAATTTCAACTGCCAAACCCCTGACCATTCTTCAAGTTTCTGCAGGTCCCTTCTCATTCTGTCTACACCCTCTGGTGTGTCTACTCTGTGTCAGAGCTTTGTGTCATCAGCGAACAGTGAAATTCTGCCTTCTAGATCCTGCACAATGTCACTGATGAAGATGTTGAATAGGACCGGTCCCAGCACTGATCTCTGTGGTACCCCACTGGTCACTCTTCCCTCTGTGGAGTGACAGCCATTTACTACCACCCTCTGTGTCCTGCCACCCAGCCAGTTACCTACCCACCACACTACTGTCCTGCCCACACCATATTCCCAGTTTGTGTAATAGTCTTCATGTGGCACAGTGTCAAAGGCCTTGCTGAAGTCCAGATAGGCCATGTCCACTGCCCTCCCCGATCCACCTCCCTAGTCACCCAGTCAAAAAATTCAACGAGGTTGGTCTGACATGACCTCCCCCTGGTGAAACCATGCTGCCTTGGGTCCTGTAGTCCATTGATAACCAGATGTTCCACCAATCTCTCCTTCAGTAGTGCCTTCATTATGACCTGAAACATCTAATAGCATAGCCCCCCCCCTTCACTATGTCTAATAGAATGGTTACTGTATTATCAGTTCCTTTCAGTAATATTCCCAGCACATCACATTCATCTTCCTCAAACCAGAAGGATGGGCCCCAATACCACAGTCTTTTTGCCTGATTAATATCTGAAATATTAGTCAATCGGATTTCCTGTAATAAAAAATATTATAGGGATAGTCTTTTAAAATGGAAAACAAAAGTAATTTTCTCTTGTTTTTTTTTTTTTATACAATTAGCATTAGCTGTTGCTATATGAATTTGAAAATGGTTAGCCATTTAGGGAGATACATTGATTTTCACATTAAATTACTGACATTTATGGTCTACCTGACAATTCTCTTCCATATATATATATATATATATAGAGAGAGAGAGAGAGAGAGAGAGAGCGGTTTTCATCACTCCATGGCAGACTGGATGACTATATCATGCCTGTCTCATATCACCCAGCCATCCCAAGTCTCCATTAGACTTCCAAGACTGGGTTGACCATTGGTGCTTTTGGGGTGGGCTTCATTAAGCCCCGACCTCCATTGTTTTGTCTCCCAATTTTCTCCCCGGGCACAGCTGAACAAGCAATGAGTGCAGCATGCGTGCTCCACCTCAACAGAGGCACCCTCAGCACTCCATATGCCGGCCCTTCCCCAAACTGCGAGACTACACATGCACTTTTCCTCCCGGTGACAGTCGAGTGGCGAGTCATGGGGATCTTCCCTCCCTGACCGAGTTCCCAAATGATCTGAGTCCACTCCTGAACTCGGTTTGCCAGCGTGGCAGCAGGGAGGCATGGATGCCTCAGCCTGCCATACCAGTGGGCCATCTGCTTATTGCTTCAATACCCACTTTTTTTTTTTGAAGAAGTAACTCTACTGAAATCTTCATCTGTGTCCAATGAGGCCATTCTTTGTGAAGGCTGCATTGATGAGGCACCTGAATCCAGTGTATTATCAGATTCCCATGGTCTGATGATAGTAACTCAAATTTGTTAGATGACTGAGAGTCAGAGTTTGAAATGTCCATTCTTATCAGTTTTGATTTAGGTGGATTTCTCTTTAGGCCCTGTTTTCTGGTAACTAAGATCATTTCAGGGGCTGGCATAATCTCTTCTTCACCTTTTTCAGTTGTTCCATTTTTTGTTAGATTGTCACCTGTTTGAATATCCATTTGTACTACTCTCTCATTACTCTCTTTGTTCTGGTAATCAGAAGTGTTCTGCATTATAGAATCCTAGTCAATATTGGGAGTTCTTATTCTTGGCCCTTCATCAAGTGTTGTTTCATTTGGAGGTTCAGGATCTCCTACCTCAGCATGTTCATCTTGATGTGAAGGGACAGGGCTAGGATGCTGCATAGTTTTCTGCGCCATCATTTTTTTCCATTGTGTGATACCATTTTTCTGAGCTGTATTCAATAAATCCTCCTGACTCAACCTATAATCTCTATTATGTATTGCCCGTTTATGGGTTCTAAAGGAATGTCCTGGTTCTACACAGAGATTACAATGTAGTTAACTTGGGTAGTATCCCGATATGACCATATTGTAGACAAAAATGACAGCGAATTTTATCACAGACGTTACTGAGGTGGTCAAAAGAATCACACTTGAAGCAGGTTTTTGGTTGTCCAGCATAGACACACCAACCTGTGTCTCTTCCAATAAAAAAGCAACTGGGAAGAAGTTTTACCCTCATTTCTGTACGTTGCAGTTTTACCCCCCCCCTCCGGACATATCTGAAATTAGCTATTAGCACAGTATGTCTTTCCTGGTGAATATTTTCAATTATACAATGGCAAAAAAGAATCCTGGCTCCTGAATGGTCAGTTGGCCATCACAGCAGAGATGTTATCCTGGCATAACATCCCTGCTGATGATATTATGGATGACCTTGAGCATTGCCTGCATTTTTTCTTAAAAAATATTTTTAAAACACTAAATAAAATTCTTTAAAATTATTTTTTTCTGTAAAACAATGAGCCATTGTATAATAGGAATAATGCCCTCCAGGGTGGGTGTTATGCTGGGATAACATTCCTTCTCGGGTGCTGGATGCCCTTGGCCAGTGGCCTCGGGTCCAACCACCTATGGTGGGATGTTATCCCAGCAAAACACCCACCCTGTCAGGCATTATTCCTTTAATGAATAAATAATACTTCACACATTTGCAACAATGAATGCATAAAATCAAATACACTGACCCCTTCGTTTTTAAAAAGAATAGTAACTGTTTTAGTGTATATTTTGTTAAAGGAAAGGCCTGGAAAGAAATCTACAATTCTGAATACTTTAATAATATTTTTCCAAAACCTTTCCAAAAATGTAATTGTTTTAAAGCTGATTTTGAAAATGACGTCTTCTGGGGTATGTATAAGAGCATGTATTTCAATGTAAAGAATATCATTGCCTCTTTTAATAAAACTCTGCCCGCATATTGTCTGTCTAGTAGGTCATCCATGCCTCCACTGTGTCTTAAATGCACTGTGGTGGTGGAGGTGGGGGGGCTGAAGAAAAAAGTATCCCAGGCTCTGAATCTTTGCCAGTTTAGTTTTGCTGAGTGTTGTTGCAGTTTATTCTTTGATATATGGTCAGTTAAACTAGTACTGGAACCACATTCTTGCTCCACTCTATCCCCCCACGAGGGACACATGAGAAGTGCTGGGTCTTTCCTCTTCATTAATACTCACAGTCTGAGAGTCAGTTTGTAGAGTGACATCTTCCCTATGTGCTGTGCATACATCTGCAGTAGTATTATTTTGTACCAATGGGTCTAAATCAGGAGCATTTTCAACAGTCTCCACAACACAACTGTCATCAGTTTTGTCTCTTGTACTACTTTTAGTAGGTTCCAGTGTGTGCTGAGTTCCTGCTTCAGTGTTAACCCCTTCTTCCGAAGTTTTATTGGCCACTGGTATGTTTGGTGTAGAACCAGTATTTAGCCCCGTATTTTTACTTTTGCTAGTCAAATCTCTTAATATTATCTGACGTTCTGGTGTATTCAGAATTACAGCGTAAGGTCAGGTATCTGATTTCCCAGCCATCCCTGGCATGGCTTCTACAGTGTCAGGACTTTTGTTTTCAGGTACTGGTTGCCACTTTCCAGTTCAGTCTTTTGTCCAACTGGCTCGCTTTAGTGCTTTTTTTTCCTTCAATTGTTTAATCAGGAGTGGCACACTAAGCTGAAAGCTTGTTTACAGGTGCCACCTGTGAGCTCAGGGAAGTTAAGTGACTTGCTTAGGGTCACACAGTATGCAAGTGGGGGCTGTGGGATTCAAATCCAGATCTCTAGGTTTGCAGCTCAGAGCCTTAAACCACTGCACTACACTGCCTCCATCAGACCATGTGCTTTCCTCCTTGGCCATCGGTATCTGGGAACCGGACTGGTGGCCATGCCATAAACCCAACTGACACCCAGCCTGCATTTAGCAACACACATTTTTTTTCTTTTCTGTAAGTTTTGTTGCCCCTAAATAAGGTCTTACATTAGGTAAAGGACCTTTTGCTTTCTCACTTGGCTCCAGTTTTTTCAGAGGCTGCTGTATTGCACTATCCTGCAGCTCCATTGATGCTTCTGCATCACTCTCACCAGCTGAGAGTGATGGCTTGTCAGACTGCCTGTCAGCGGATATGTTACATTCACTCTCTGGAGTCTCTGTAATGCCAGTCTGAACTACAGTTTCAGCAGTGGCCGGCTGCTTCACTGTCTCACTTCTTGCAGCTGCTCTGGGAGATGCCTTCCTTAGCTGTGCTGCAAACAATAAGCTCCATAGTGTTTTTGTATTTTTCTTTGGACATTAAGGCTAGCAGGTCATTTTGCCATTCTTGCATAGCTGCAGCCAGCTTCCCCTCCTCTGCCAAAATATCCTTATCTGAGGATTTTGCACCAGTAGCTGTTTCTGTGGTACTATATATCAATTTTTCCAACTTTTACAAGCATTCCACACTCAAAACCTCTTACTGTTCAGGTACAGGGAGGGAGGTAAGCTCACGTGTACCAGCACCGTCCTTACTGCCAGTACTGCTCTCTGCCATCTTGCCAAACAGCAGTTCCCCCCTCTGGAAGAGTAGGGGAATTTTATTGAGTAGCGTAAACAAACAATATAGGCGTACATACAATATGAAACACATTTTCCAGACTTTCTCAACCAAAAACAATAATGTAGTCTACATCTTACGGTCAGTATTCATCAAACCATGTCTTACACATTTCCACTAATCAAGAATTATGGTATTATGTTTTAAAAAAACCTAGTATGGCCTGTTGGCGCAGCGGTTGTGCTACCACTCCCGACACTGGTGATCTGGGTTTGGGAATGACCTCGGGTTGTCAGGGCCAGCTGGAGGGACGTGGACAGAACATCCTACAGGATGCTGTCCCCCTCTGGGGGGAGGGATACATGGGCAGCTCTCAAGCCATTTCAGCCCAGCCACCGGTGGAAGCATGGGAGATGGACCTCAGCTCACGAAGTCAGGGATGGGAGTGGGCTTTGAGGTGCTTTGCTGTAACATGCCTCCGCACGTTGCCAGCCTGGACATACGTCCTTTGCACTGACGTACTCTGGGGTTGAGCAGCATAGGGCAAGAAAGAATGGGAAGACACTCCTCAGCATCAAGTAGTGTGACATTGGCATCACGTTATGTCAGTACCCAACAATGAAGGGTTGGTGACTCCAGGATGCCAGGACCCAGCCAAATACCCAGGGAAGGGGGAGGAGTAATGGCAGTATCCCTTGGCCACCACACAAGGAATGTCAGGATAAAAAAAAAAAAAAAAAAAAAGCTCCATAATTGTCTCACCTTTGTATGTGTGTATTTTTTACTGTTTTTTGCTCATATACTTTTTGTAACTCTCTTCTCACATTCTGTAGTATTTCTCAATAAGAGACATGCTTCTGTTGCAAACCCCAAGTACATCTAGCCTGCCACATATAATACTTCAGCATGGCACAAATAACCTGTAAAGTACTAGAATCATACTGTAGTGTCTCTACTTATTTGAGAAAATCCCCAGTATTAATCCCCTGTAAATTATAATCCTAAACAAAGGTTCCCTCCACTGTGTTGCAGTATGAATCCAGAGGTGTTTCACAGAAGGACAATGAAAACACAAATGTTTCTGAGTTTCTAATATTGTTTTACATTCTTCCCTTAAGTAATGCCTTTCACCGAGCCATTTGTGTTTATGAGAGTTTCTGACCCCTAATTTCCCATGACTACTTTGCTCCCACAAAAAAGAGGGCAACCTCAGGTTTCTCAAATGCTTTAAAGCTAATTTAATATCCTATTCTTGGCATTGGGAGAATGTTACATCACAACCAAAGTTTCTTTCCATAATATCTTGATATAGTGATTTCCTGTTTATAGCTAACATTGTTCCATATGTTAAGTTCCATTTTTTTGAAAAGCTCCCATAATGATAATCTGAAATAAAGTTCACCTGGTTTATTACTCTTAAATGTGAAACTTGCCAGCCAGGAATATACGAACATACAAAATTGCCAGCAGATAAAGACCTTATGGTCTATCAAGTCTGCTAGATTGTGCAGCTAGCAGTCTTTATACTGCAGCTTCCCCTCCCACCCTCCGGTGACCTTCCCCCTTACCCTGTCCCATCCCCTTTTGAAGCAGCCCACTGTTCTACAGGATACCACATCTTCTGGCAATGTGTTCCACCCAGACGCCACCCTCTCTGTAAAAAAGTGTCTCCTCATTTCCCTCCTGAACCTTGTCCCTTCCAATCTCAGATTGTGTCCTCGAGTGTCCCTCTCCTTCCTTAATTTGAAAAGCCCCTCCATGCCTATCTTATTTATTCCCTTCGTGTACTTGAAGGTTTCAGTCATTTCCCCCTATCCCTCCTCTCTTCCAGGGAGTACATGTTCAACTCCCTCAGCCTGCTCTTGTAGGGTAAGTCCCCTAGCCACTGGATCATTTTTGCTGACCTGCGCTGCACCCTCTCCAGTAACCTAATGTCCTTCTTTAGGTACGGTCACCAGAACTTCATGCAGTACTCCAGGTGTGGTCTAACCACTGACCTGTATAGCAGCAGGATCACCTCCTCCCACCTGGAGGATATGCCTCTGGCAATACAACCCAGCATTCTGTTGACCTTTGCAGCTGCCTTTCTATACTGTGCTGAGTTGTTCATTGCTCCCATTATGATCACCCCCAGATCTTTCTCCTCTTCCATCTTGGCTAGTTGAAGTCCTCCTAGCTGGTAGCTCCTCCTTGGGTTTTTGCAATCGAAATGTAGCACCTTGCATTTCTTGGCATTGAACCCCAGCTGCCAAGTGTCCAACCAGGCCTCCAATTTTGCCAGATCATCTTGCAACCCCTGCCACCCTTCTAAGACATCCACTATTGCTTCCATCTTGGTGTTGTCTGCACACAGACTGATCTTACTCTTGATGCCTATTGAGATGTCTGCTGTGAAGATCCCAAACAACACCAGCTGGTACAGAGCCCTGTGGCACCCTGCTTGTCACTGCCCTGGGAGATGAGATGGAGACAACCATTCTCTGCGTTTCAGTCAAGTTTCTTCTATTTTTCTGACAATCACATTAATATTATTTATCAAGAAAAAACTATAATAAAAAACTAGTGGGTTGAGCAACCTCAAACACCCTCTTTATATAGATTTATATGTGACTTCCCTTTTGACAGGATTTAAGCAATTACCCCATACTGCTTCAAAGAAAATACTGTATAATTTTGTTTTTAAAATCTGGGGGGGGTAAAAATATAACTTAGATATAAGAAAACTGGAATTCATAAAGTTTTTATTAGAATAATCCATTTTAATTTTTATATTCTTTTATATTTCTAATTATTTACCTTTTTTCAGTGATTTTAAAACAAGATTCCCAGTTCTTCTCTGCCATGTTTTGCTGCCCAGAAGTAATACCTGAAAAGTGTATGTCTTTCTGCTCAGTTGCTAATGATGCAATACTATGTGGGTGATTCATTACTGTTTTTCCCAAGGGGTGTCCACTACCTTTTTATAGTTTATACTGGCTGCAGAGACTGCTGAAAATGTATCCACTATTTGCTGGATTTCCCTAGTAGATTATTCATTTTTAATCGTAAGCACCATGTCATCAGCATAAGCCATTATTTTTGTCTGTGGGGATCTGTGTGTTAAAGAAATACCTTCTATCTTAGGGTGATAATGGATATTTCACAGCAGTGGATCTAGGCCAGATGTATATAAAAGTAGACTTGGGGGCACCCTTACTGCACACTGCTTCTAAAAGTACACTGACTCCCTAGCCACTCATTTATGTTAGATATAATGACTGCCTTTTTATATAAGCACTAAATCCATTGTATGAAGATATCTGATAACTTAAAGATTTTTAACATGTGAAATAAATATTTATGTGAAATCTTATTGAAGGTTTTTTCTTGGTCTATACTAAAGATGTATCCACTCACCAAATCCATTGGCTCGCTGCTAAATAATTCTCTTTGTACTATCAAATTATCCTATATTGGCCTATTTCTAAAAGAAAATGTCTCGCAGGGACATATTAGAATTTCTCTAATTTTAGCCAGCCTGTCTGCTAAGATTTTTGCTAAGATCTTATAGTCTGTATTTAATAAACTCAAGGGTCTCCAATTCCTTAGGTCAGACTTAGCTGCTTTTTTTGTAAATGCGTATTAAGTGTGCCTTCATCATAGATTCAACAGGGGCACCTTGCTGGAGTCATGTATTATATACTTCAGCTAAGGAGGAGGCTAACTGTGTTTTAAACTTTTTATAAAATTCCTAACTTAATTTGACAACCCTAGTGCTGCATTATTTTTCAAGGATTTAGTGCCCTTTTTATAATCTTCTCTCATAATGGGTGCTACCTAAGCTTCCCTATCTGGTTGTTTCAGTTCTGGAATATTGCACTGTGAAAAAAAGAGAAGGATCAGTTTCTTTGTCAGGTTCTGTGCTAAAAGTATCTTTAATAAACTTAGAAGTTACCTGTAACATTTCATTCTTAGTGCTTCCTATCTGTCCATTTGTGTCATATAAGAATTGTACGGATCTACTCTCTACTCTTTTCTGGCAGTCTCTGTACTGGTCAGAAGTTTGTTTATTACAGTGAGTTCTGAATCTCATTTCTTGTTGTAAGGATTGGGCTCTTTTGTATTGGAATTGCCTCCTTTCTCTTTGAAGTATTGAGATCTGAGAACTAGTGTCTCTCTTCTCCAATTCAGTCCTTGAAACTACATTTTGTAACTGTCCTCTCAAGTGTAAATATTTTAAGTATTCCGTATTTGCTTTTCATCCAGTATATGTCTTAGACAGTTCACTAGGTGGTGGAAGGCTAGGTTTCATGGCAAAGGTACCTAGCTTCACCTGAACTCTTTTCTTCTAGGTTGCTTGAAAGGACAGAGCAAAGAACCTTACCAGAGCCAGGATAAGGATTAAGGCTTCTTTGGGCAAGGTGGATTTACTGTGTGTACTCACGGGGATTGTTTCTAATATTTTATTGCTTTATTTTCTCTGATTCAAATTGTTGTTGCTGGGTATACCTTCTGCTGCATTACTACAGGGTGTGCCTACAGGTATGTGCTTACAGATTACTGCTGTAATCTTCTGATTCAAACTGTCTTTTGCAAGGTATGTCTTCTATTACTGCTTTATTTTTCTCTGTAGCAAAGTGTTTCTTACAGAGTATATCTTCTGAGAAATTATTACAGGTGGTGCTTTGCAGGTTTTACAGTTTTATCTATCATAAGGATAAGCTTTCAGGGCTACTGCATTTGTTGCTGGCTGATTGTTTCTGGTCTTACCTCCTTGTTTCTTTTGTCCATGGTTCTTCTTCTTTGGTAGGGGAAGGGCCCAGCCACCCACCCCCATCCCAACTACCCCACACTACACTCCTTTTATAGGGTAGTACAGTTGTGAAATTTCCTGTAGCAAAGCAGGAAGGGGTGGACCAGAGGGGTATCCACAGAGTGACCTCATTTACAGAGGCACTAGTACTTTAACTTGTTATAACAAGCTATACAAAAACAAACAAACAAAACACAAAATCAAATGTTTGCTTTAATTTTCTATCTTCTAATTACTCTGACCAGGTTATAATCCCAGCAGCTTATCTGGAATGGATATCATTAACTGCAGGTACCGCAGAACAGTTTTCAGAAGGGCAGTTTTACAGGATTTAAGATACTGTCCTACATGCTAGGCCATTGGAGAGCTAATGGCTCAGCCCCAGGCAGCATGGGCAGAGACTGCATGCCTCAAATTGCATATTCAAGAGGAAATATATGATAAGAACCACCCACCATTTCCCCAACATCCAACAGAAGCACCTCGACCGCAGAGGGAAGTTGGTCCAGGAGGTTAGCAGGTGGTTAGGAGGGGCAAATCAGGTGCCCCATCACTCAGTGCTCTCCAACATATCACCTCCACAAACCATATAAAAACTACAAACAGGTATCTGCCTCTATCTCCAAAATCAAACAAAGAGGCAGAGGACACAGCAGAGCAGGACACTGCAGCACAGGAGCTAGCACAATAAAACTCACCCAAAACTGGAACCAAAATGAAAAAAGCAAAAAGGAAATCCAAAAAACTTCTGATCATAGGAGACTCCATGATTTGGGGAGTTGATATGTATCTCCAGCCAGAGGTAATGGTCAGATGTCTCCCAGGTACATCAGTGTGGAGAGACACTGACTGCATTGCTAAAATTGTTCAGGAAGCAGGAGAAAACATTGACATCCTAGTACACATAGGGACTAATGATCTCACCAGATGGTCAGTTGTAGAGACCAAGGAACACCTGACCAGGCTGGGTGACAAATTATCATTGATTTCATTTGGCATCTCCTTCTCTAAGATCCTGCCAGTCTGGGAGAGGGAGACAGATGGATGGAAGATCAGAGAAGGGGAGATAGGGGAGTTAAACATATGGCTCAAGGGCTGGTGCCAGGAAAAAGGACACAAATTTGTAGGGAACTGGCAACAGTTTTGGGAGTGAAAGTTCTTTAAATTTGATGGACTGCATCTGACTAAGGAGGGAGTCAGTGCATTGGGGCAGAAGTTTGATGTTTTTGCAGAATATTTAAACTAGCAAATGGGGAGAGGGGTGCAGCACCGCATACACCAGATGGGAAGAACACCCCCCCCTCAGCTAGTGGTCAAACAGGAGTTCAGCATGTCTGTAGTTCATTTGCAACATCAGGTAAATAAAAAGGTCTGGCACCTCATACAGTGCATAGGGGAAACACTGGACCTCGCCCAACAACTAACCCCCTGAAATCTGTCCAATGGAAAATCATGTACACAAATGGTCGCAGTCTGGGAAACAAGATCCCAGACCTACAGGCAATAATGATAGAGGCTAAACTGGACATAGTAGCCATTAGTGAGACATGGTTTACCAGTAACCACACTTGGGAGACTTCAGTACCTGGCTATGTACTGTTCAGAAGAGATCGAGGTGCAAAAAGGGGGGTGGTGGAGTGGCCCTTTATGTCAATGAAAATATCAAAGCTACAGAAATTCAAAATACACATAAGGAGCCAGAAGAACTATGGGTCACCCTGGAAATAGGAAATGGGACAACCATACGAACTGGGGTTGTGTACAGGCCTCCAGACCAGGGGGAGGACATAGACATGTTACTGTTAGAAGATATACAAAACATGATGACTAAAGATGAGGTTCTGATAACAAGAGACTTCAACATGCCAGATACAGATTGTTCAATACCAGCAGGGACATCTGCCAGAACTAGACACATGGTGGATTCCCTGTGGGGGAAGGGCGTCAAACAACTGGTACAACAACCCACAAGAGACAGAGCTATCCTAGATCTAGTACTGACTAACAGGGAAAGGATCACAGATCTCCAGGTAGAAGGTCACCTGGGTGCCAGTGACCATCACATGGTATGGTTCAATTTGGCCACTAGAACAAAATCATCCCATTCCAAGGCAAAATATGGGACTTCAGAGGAGCTGACTTTGATAAGATGGCCAACAGTTAAGCTACTCTGGCAAAAAGAAATACAGGTGAGGGGTACAGGCAAGTGGGCAAGCATTAAAGATGCAATACGAAGCAACATCCCATTGTGTTAGTGAGAAAGGAAGTGCAAAGAAGAGAAACCACTTTGGTTCTCAAACACAGTAGCAGAAAAGGTCAGAGTCAAAAGGCTGGCCTTCAGGAAATATAAGGGAATGCAGCAGGTTGAAGATAAGGAGGCATACCAAACTTCCCTAAGAGAAGCAGGGAAGGCAGTAAGGAAGGCAAAGGCCCAAACCAAGGAAACACTCATACAAACAGTAAAAGAAGGTGACAAGACTTTCTATAGATACATTAGTGAAAGGAGAAAGTCCAGAGGGGGTATTGCTAAGATTAAAGGGGATAAGGGATGTGTGAGGAGGAGAACCATGTGAAAGCATCTATCTTAAATAGATACTTCTGCTCAGTATTTACTGAAGAGAAGGTAGGGCAGGGCCCACAGCTCAGCACCATGGACACAGGAGGAAGGGAGGGAGGTGTGCACTAGTCCCTTCACAAAAGAAAGGGTCCTACAAGAGCTCGATAAGCTTGGGGTGGACAAGGCAATGGGACCTGATGGCATACATCCAAGGGTACTAAAGGAGCTGAGGGTGGAACTAGCAGAGCCATTATCAGAACTGTTTAGTGAGTCTCTGAGCACAAGAGAGGTCCCAGAAGACTGGAGAAGAGCTCATGTAATCCCGCTCCACAAGAGTGGTAGCAGGGAGGAGGCAGGGAACTACAGACCAGTCAGTCTTACCTCAGTAGTGGGCAAAATTATGGAGACACTCCTTAAGGAAAGGATAGTGCAACACCTGGAATCCATAGAAGCACAGGATCTAAGGCAGCATGGGTTTACAAAAGGAAGGTCCTGTCAAACTAATCTCATAGATTTCTTTGACTGGGTAACCAGAGTGGTGGACCAAGGGGGAGCAGTTGATGTCGCCTACCTTGACTTCAGCAAAGCTTTTGATACTGTTCCACACAGAAGATTGATTAATAAGCTAGGTAGGCTCAGGGTGGGTCATATGTCGGTTAACTGGGTGGCAAACTGGTGGACGGGCAGAAAACAGAGTGCTGGTAAACGGTATACAGTCAGAAGAGATACAAGTCACAAGTGGGGTACCTCAGGGATCAGTTCTGGGGCCAGTCCTCTTCAATATCTTCATCAGTGACATTGCAGATGGACTGGAGGGTAAGGTTTGTCTGTTTGCAGATGACACCAAGATCTGCAACAGAGTAGATGATCAAGATAGGGGTGGGCAGAATGAGAGAGATCTGATAAACTAGCAATATGGTCTGAAGAGTGGCAACTGAGTTTAATGCAAAGAAGTGCAAGATCATGCACTAGGAAGAAAACCTGAAGCCACCTATAGGCTGGGAGGGGAGTTGCTGGCAGTCACAAGGGAAGAAAGAGACCTGGGCGTCATCATTACTGATTACCAGAAATCATCCAAGCAGACCACTAAAGCAGTAGGTAAGGCTAGAGGGATGTTGGGGTGTATTAGTAGGGGTATCACAAGTCGGAAGAGGGGGGTAATAATCCCTTTTTACAAGACACTAGTTAGGCCCCATCTGGAGTACTGTGTGCAGTACTGGAGGCCACACCTTCACAAGGACATTAACCAAATTGAGGCAGTCCAGAGAAGGGAAACAAAAATGGTGCAGGGACTGCATCAGAAAACATATGAGGACAGATTAACTGAGCTCAATATGTATATCCTAGAGCAAAGGAGGGAGAGAGGTGATATGATTGAAACATTCAAACACCTTAAGGGGATACCTAAGCCAGGTAAAAATGCACAAGACTGTGCCTCATACAGACTGATATCAGTGCTTAACCAAGACTATAAACTTTTCATGAACATTTTGGCACACTGTCTTGATAGCATGCTACCACTAATAATACACAAAGACCAGACGGGGTTTGTCAAATCATGGACCACCTCAGACAGTATTAAACGTTCTCTGTATGTGGTGCGGCGGATGCAGGAAGCTGGGAAGGGTGGTGTCTAATCAGCTGGACGCAGAGAAGGCCTTTGATAGGGTCTCTGGCCCTACCTATATCACACACTAAGCAAATTCAGATTTCTCCTGTTTGTTCAAATCCTTCAAAATATATACTCCACCCCAGGGCATGCGTTAAGGTGGTGGACACCACTCCGAGTATTTTCAACTGAGAGGGCACCGACAGGGATGCCAATTGTCACCCTGCTATTCGCTATAGTCATCGAACCACTGGCACAACATATCAGGGAATCGCGCAGCTTCCGGGGGATCAGGATAGGAGACAGTGAACACCGAGTGGCTCTGTATGCGGATGATATACTTTTATATCTTCGAGACCCCGAAAGCACTATCCCAGCTGTAAGACAGCTACTGGATGCATATGGTGCGGTTTCTGGATATAAACTCAATTTCGCCAAGACGGAGATCCCTACCTTTAACTACGTCCCCACACAGGATACTCGAGATATTATTCCGGGTAGGTGGGACCTGCAAAACTGAAATACCGGTATATATATCCCAAAAGACCCACAAATTACTATAAATACAACTATGTGCCATTTATTTCCCAGTTAAAACAAGAACTACAAGCCTGGACCACCTTGCCCCTTGGCCTCTCTAGGAGGGTAGACCTGATTAGAATGACAGTTCTTCAGAGGGCTCTGTATCTATTTCAAAATATTCCCCTCAATGTACCATTAAAAACATTTAAGGGTATAAACCGTCTCATTCGAAATTTTGTATGGGCCTCCCAGAGACCCCGAATTCGGATGGAGATACTCTCTCTCCCGCGACAGGAAGGAGGCTTGGCTCTTCCAGACCTGAGGCTATACCAACAAGCAGCTACTCTTGCACACATAATGACCAGGCAGAGGGGAATACATGCACCACAGTGGCTTGATATAGAAAGAACTCTACTCTGCGACCCGGCGTACATCGGGATCCTATACCAACAGGATCAGGGGGGAGGAAGTACAGGGACCCCTAACCCCTGGCTTGAAGCGCAGTTTAAGCACTGGGCCATAATAAAAAAGACACAGCAGCTAGCGCCCTATCAGGCACTTATCTGCCCGATAACAAGTTTAACAGACTTTACCCCCAACAACCTGGATAGTGGCTTCTCTCGCTGGGAAAACAAGGGGTTAAGTTACTTGGTGCAGATAATGACTCAGAGGAGTACCTGGACATATGCAGAGATTCAGAGAAAGTTTCACCTCCCACATGGGGATTTTTTTCGTTACCTTCAGCTGCGACACTATATAGAGAGCTTGCCTCGAACGCTGTGGGACCCTGAGGGATACCGAACGCTAATCCACTGCCAGATGCAGTTGAATGCCAAAAGAGGCCAGGAACACCTGATCTCACGTTACTATCAGGCACTTAACACACAAGGAGGTGCCCGCACTGAGGGCATTCGCTCCGTATGGTCGCAGGAAACGGGACACCAACTCTCCCTGGAGGATTGGAAGCAAGCATGCATATTGTCTAGCCGGGCTACCAGCTCACACCAA
Source organism: Neoceratodus forsteri (assembly GCA_016271365.2). Lineage (NCBI taxonomy): Eukaryota > Metazoa > Chordata > Ceratodontiformes > Ceratodontidae > Neoceratodus > Neoceratodus forsteri. The sequence continues at coordinate 413,349,560 of CM028132.1, read as the reverse complement.
TGGCGAGAATATGCCTGGAAAGTTTTAGTTTGTTACTTTCCCCCCCCTGTGGTCACACAGCATTACTCGTCTAGCTATACAGTGGAATGCTGGAGACAATGTGGGGAAACATGTGCCACTTTGACGCGATGTCTTGTGGGCATGCCCGGTTTACGAGGTTTCCTGGCACAGCTTGAGTCCCAGCTGCAGGAACTGTTTGACACACAACTCCGCAAACCCTGGAAATGTTTTATATCTAGATCTCCCAGAGCATTTAGAGGGCCTATTACCAGATACTTGCTGGTTTTACTAATAACAGCTGACAAAGAAGCGATCACTAGGCAGTGGTTACTACAAAAGTCCCCACAGTCCAAGATTGGTGGGACATTACACTGCAGATTTATAATATGGAAAAATCACGCACAACCTGAATGAACAGGGGGAGAAGTTTAAGGATAGGTGGACACGGTGGCAGACATATTATATGCTGAAGGACCCCACTTACGTACCCTAGAGTATCTGAGAGGGATAACTAGTAGTGGCCTCTGGTTGGGGAGGGGGAGAGGCAAATTGCCAGGCCGGATGTGCCCCACCTGGCCTTCCCGGTCCCCCATGGGGCGGCAACACCCATACAGAAGAGATGCCCTGGTGGTCTAGGCCCTGAGTAGGGTGAAGCGACTGGTTATTTAATCACAACGTACTAAGAATGTAACTGTAACCCAGAAATAGAACCACGCAGGAGAAAACTCAGAATGAATGTTATAACACTAGTATTTTCTGACTGTACTATCTGCAATATCTGAAGATTACATAAATGTCTAATTAATGGTGACCTAAGTGTATATATGTTGAAAACTTAATAAAAAGAAGAATTACAAACACCTTAAGGGCATTAACAAAGTGAAAGAGTCTAACATATTTCAGTGTAAGAAAAATAGCAGGACAAGAAGACACAGCATGAGATTAGAGTGAAACCGATTAAGGGGTAATGTGAGGAAGCACTTTTTCACAGAAAGGGTAGCGGATGCATGGAACGGCCTACTTCAGGAAGTGGTAAATATGAATACAGTGCAGGGCTTCAAACAGGCATGGGATAGGTATGAGGGAGCAATACAGATGAGTATGAATAGATAGGCCATTGACAGAGCAAAGGCCAATGGCACATTCATAAGGTAGAAAAAGAAATGGGCAGACTGGATAGGCCTTGCAGTCCTTATCTGCCGTCAACTTCTATGTTTCTATGTTTCACAGAAATCCCTTCTACTATCCTCCCACCAGAGGGCAACATCATAAAAGCACTGGACTGAGAGTCTAGCTATCCACAAAGATTCTCATGGTCTCTCTCGAATTGGATCTGTCAAGGCACTATTATTTAATCTCCAGGGCTCCTTCCCATGAGTGGGAGCTCCTCCCCATTTTATATCACATTGCAACAACTTATGGCCCGATATTTTAATACTCCATGTTTTTGCATCTGTAACTGTAATTATTCTTGAAACAAACAGATAATCAATTATTGTGGAATAAGTACAGTAGAAGCCACTTAATCGGGACATGGATAATCGGGATGTGCGTTATATTAGGACGTCCTTCCAGGAACCGATTAAGAGGCTATTAATTTCTATGGGGTCCCCATACCCTTAATAGGGATGGGAGTGCTGGATTATTGGGATGCTTGAGTCCCATTCACTGGCTTTTGTGACGGTCCTGGATCAGCTGAGCAGATGAGAACAGCGCGAATAGTAGTTCACTGACCTATGCAGCCAGTATAGTGTTATGCTTGTGCAACTGTGTTAGTTTGGTTTTGGCCGTTCGCACTCTCTATTTCAGAGGAATTGCCACCCTCTTAGGGTACGAAGGCAAGGAACCCTCGGAGAGAGTTCCACCTCTAGAGGTACAACAGGACGGTTTCCGTGGCTAAAGGTACCTTAGGAATCCCCCTAAGGAGAGAGTGCTGCTGTTGGAGGAGGAGGGGAGGATGGTGGAGCAAAGAAAAAATGCTTCACAGTGAGGCTTGGAGGAACTGCTTATATAGCTCAGGAAGTGGGAGTGCCTGGCTGCTTGGCCAGCGAACTACAGGCATGCCTTTCACTTCACTGACCTAAGCAGCTAGTATAGTGTTATGCTTGTGCAACTGTGTTAGTTTGGTTTTGGCTGTTTACGCTCTCTATTCCAAAGGAATTACCACCCTGTAGGTGTACGAAGGCAAGGAATCCTCGGAGAGGGTTCCACCCCTAGAGGTGCAACGGGATGGATCCCTTGGCTAAAGGTACCTTAGGAATCCCCAAAAGAAATGTAGTATCATCCCCAAAAAGGAGGCAACATGAAGCATATGAGCAAGCAGTAACTGTGACATAGGAGCAGTAACTGTAACGTAATAGTAGAGAAGCATAGGCAGTTTAATAACGCAATGAGATATTCAGTTGGATAATGTAATGACTGCCCAGGTTGTGTAGCATGATGCTGATGTTTGCTTGAGATTAGGGGATCCCATAAGGAGAGAGGAACCGGCAGGACATCCTCCACCTCCATCCAACAGCGGAACCTACCTAAAGAAACTAGGGGAAACAACTATGCTAACTAGGTGTTAGGACCTGAGGCAACGGAGTAGAGGAAAAAAAAAACCTATGAAGAGGAAATTTCTGAGGATCCAAGGCCTAGGTCATCTTCCCTCCAGGCTTGAGATAGTTTATTTAGTGACAGCTCTGCAGCTGCAATTTGGAAAACCCAATTAAAGGGAGGTGGAAAATATTCCAATTTGGAGAAAGGAACTCACTCAAACCCTCTAGCAGGAACGCCGTGGAAGGTTGCAAGAAAACTCTGTAACAATAAGTGCATCCAAGGTGCAGGAGGGGAGCAACAACTACTGAGGCACTCACCTGGCCTACCCACCCTAAATCAAACCAGGTGAACCAGAGGCAGTCGTGGGGAGAATGTGGTGAAGGTGCCTCGCTAGGGAAATCACTAAAGTCAATGGCTAACCATTATAGCAGAACACTAGAGCCAAAGGAGATCATCGTAACCACCCTTCACCACTAGTCTTAAATTCTACACCAGGAGCTGCTGTCACATAGCAGACAGCTAAAGCCAAGCCTGGAATGAGGACATTCTCAGCTGTGGGCCAGGTGAGAAGGACTCGCTCCAAGTTGGACACACTAGAGATGCAGACCAAATGCAGAGCAAGGCCATCGGCTGCAGGAACCCTGTTCCAGAACAGAATGGCTGGTATGCCCTGAATTGATTGAGAGCTGAAAGTAGGTGAGCTAAATGAGCACAGCATGCTGAGACTGTAATGAGCATTGAGTGCTGAGACCTTGCAAGGTTGAATGCATATTGAGTGCAGTATAAACCTAGGCTGAAGTCGAGGAGATGGCAGTAGGCATGAAGCAATGGTTTGCGTAAGCAAGGATCAACAGCTGCATAAGCAAGTGTGGACCTGATAGGTCAGTAAGCAGTAGTAGTAATAGGAGAACCTGCATAACGTATGGTATCGCATTAAAACAGCATTGAAGTGGTGGCAAGCCAGCCAGACATGAATAGCCAAATCAAGGTGACAAACACTGAGGATTTTTGGCGGCGAGGCTAACAGCCTCAGCAGGAGCTTAGTTGGCTGACCTCAGAGTTATAACTGCAATGAAACATGGAGACAAATGCTTTGAAGCAGGTGTAGCCAGGCAGTGCAATGAAGCTCAGGTAGAATGAGAGCAGGAATGAGCAGCACAGCTAGGGTCAGAGTAAACTGTGTCAGGTGAAAAGAAGTAAGTATGCAACATGGAGCAGCTATGATTGTGCTGAAACACACAGATAATAATAGCAGTTGCACTGCAGTAGTTTGAGCGTGGTGAGCATAGTGTAAAACACAAGCACGGGATACAATAGTAAGTAAAGTAAACAGCAGTGGCTGCAGTTGTAGGTAACTGAAAGCAGCAGCATGAGCTCGGAGTAGGTTCGCAGTTGCAGTGCAAGTAATTTGAGAGTTGTAACTGAAAGCAAGCAGTATGAGGTCTGCAGCAGCAGTATGCTAGGAGTTTAGAAAATAAAAGCCCCCCAAAAAGAATAAACCAAAACACAGCAAAACAGAAAACAAGGAAAGGCCCAAAACAAGAAACAAAAAACACAGGGAAGCACACAGCTGGAGGAAAGATACAAACCATAAGCAGGAAAATAAACACCAAGTCCAGCAGAGACATATAAACAGCAAGCGGAGGAGGCGCCAGCATAGAGGACAAATCAACATAGCCTCCAGCTGCAAAGAAAAAATGCTTCACAGTGAGGCTTGGAGGAACTGCTTATATAGCTCAGGAAGTGGGAGTGGCTGGCTGCTTGGCCAGCGAACTACAGGCATGCTTTTCATTTGAACGGCATCATCAGTGGCACTTACGCATGCCCTGTCCTTGCTGATCTCTCCTTACCCTCTGACCCACACAACTTTACACACAGTTTAAACTGTTTGGCTGTTTGCTGATTCTTTGTAGTGTCATCTGGCTCCCTCATCTGGTGCAATGAAAGCTGCTTCCTACTGTCATTAGTGCTCCTAATTCTCTCTGGTGCTTCTAATTCTCTGCAGTGTCAGCTGATCTCCTGGTGCCAGCTCTCTCAACAATGCTCACTCTCTTAACAACGCTGCTCATCTTCTCTCTCATAACATCACCCAGCTGTCCCATCTCTTCAAGCTGAACATAACAGCTCATACTGTTGTGGCACGGTGACAAACTATGCGACTGGAACATCTCGAAAGGTATGATCATATTCACAGTGATCTAAACCATACATACTGTAACTGTTTGTTAACGTTTGCAGGCTGGCATGGTAGAGAGAGCCATTGGGAGCAATCGATAATAATAAGAGGAGTCTGAGTGAGCCTAACTTGCTGTTCTGATAGCAAAAAACAGCACTTTTGGTAATTGGGACAAAAAGCCTGCCACCTGCCCGTCCCAATTAAGTGGCTTCTACTGTATGTCCACCTGTTAAATGCTTATTGGGGTAGGCATCCTTTAAAAAAGCCTGACTTGCTATAGCATTTACATAATTGAAGTCAGTGAACATTTTTGCAGTTTTTAGGCCTCTATCAATTTTTTTTTTATGTCGCCTCCCTTATCTCCCTGCAGGGACTCAGCTCCCACCCTTACTGCCTCCCTGTGCCCAGGCTCCCACCCCGAGCAGGGCCACCGGGCAGGCGCTCCCCTCCCAAAGTCAATGGTTACTTGCCCTGGCTTACCCCCAGGGTGGGGCCATGGGAGCGGGCCCCACCCGGCGGACATGGTAGGCAGTGGAGGTGATGGAGCAGAGCATCACACTTATGGGCTAGCATTTCTTGTGTATGCTGTATCAGGGGCAGGGACGTGCAATGATGTCCAGCATCCGTCCCACCCCCCACTGATATGGCACTGGCACTGTAGTTCCTCCAGTCTCCACTAGGGGTCCGTAGCATGCTGGACACACAACCCCCTGGAGAAGGAGAGCGGTCCCTAGGATGCTCAATCATTCTGTCCCAGCCAGTCCTCCGATGTCTGGAGTCTGTTCCCGAACACAGGACGTCGGCATCGCAGGGCAGAGCAGGCCTCTATCAATCCTTGCTACTCCACAACTGAAGTCACCTCCCCAAATTGTCACTCTGTATGTGTGCAAATGAGGTTCATTTTCTTGAAACAACAAGACTCTTGAAGTCTTTTTCTGTGGAGCATATACTGCAGTTATTCACAACCTATTTTGTTTAAAGGTCACAGCCAGTACTAGGGCTCTACCCAGGTGAATATCCACCAGCTTTATTACCTTAAAGTCAGGGTCATTCAATAATATCCCAATCCCATCACACCAGTCTGTGCCAGTTGACAAGAAGACTGGACCTTTAGTTCAAAGTCTAGAGGCTTGCATTTGTTCATGCTTTGTTTTCAGTCTTGTTTAGTGTAATGAAATTATCTGCCTGTAATACTGCAAACGTAGAAATGCTCTTTCTGTAACTTTTAATGCTGTTTACATTTAAGGTGGCTACAGACAAAGAACCCATAATTATTAGTAGGAAGATAAAAGAAAACCTTTCCATATTCTTATTTTAGTTTATCCCTAGACCTTGTTTTCCATTTCATTCTCTTGGATGCCATGGTCTCTGACTGAGAGTCCTCCTAATCCGAAGAGAAATCTTGCTGGGAAGAAGGGAGTGATGAGGCCTCAGAGTCTCCATCCTCTTCTTCTGTATCCCCTCATTCTTGTCCCTGGGCTAGAGCGCTGTATTATTTTGTGTAAGTATACTAAGAAACATCTCATTTTTTTCCTCCTTCTGTCTTATTTAACTTCAGGTCTAGGTCTTTTCTTTTCCCCTTTGGATGTCACAATTTCAGATTCCTCGGGGAGGGGGCAGTTGCACTGGAGATGGCTGAGCCTTTGAAGATTCTCCTAACATCTCTTGCATTTCTAAACACACATCTCCCTCTGTCTCTGACACAGCAAGTTATAAATTGGTGTTGGAAACTTTATTAGCAGTCTTTGCTAATCAACAAAATGTTGATGAGCAACAAGCCAAATCTGAGGAGCAGTTGTGGGGGAAAAGTTTCATACTGCAGGGAAAAATTACACAATTCTGTACTGTTTACCGCAATTGCAGGAGAGAATTACTGCAGTTCAGAACTTTTTTACCATAGTGCAGCAAATCAGTACAATAGCAATGTCTTCTAATCAAGGCTACATTTGATTAGCAAATAGTATTTCTAGGAGCGTGGATATGTTGTTCATTCACACTCTCTGGCATGTCCCTTTCCCCTTTAAATTCACCAGAAAGTCTTCAAGCTGGCTCCTCCCACCCACCCAGGTGGTAAATACCTCGGCTCCACCCCATGACACCAGATCTTCCTTTCCGCTGGAAGATTCAGGTTCCCTCATGCTACTTCTGCAGTTCATAGGCCCTGGATTCTCAACAACGGTTTTCACTGCAATCGCTTTCTTTAAAACTCATCAGAGTTTACAATACCGATCCAAGCGCATTGGACGCGGAGAACAAGTTATCCCTCGGATTTCGCCAGTGTCCCTGCGGACAGAAAATGTTGCACACCGATCCCCACCTCTCATGTGTCTACTGCTTGGGTGTTGTGCATGACACCACTTCTTGCACCATCTGTCTGGCCTTCCATTCTTATGTCCTGGATGACCGCAAGGCATGCCTAAAACTGGGGAGACTGGAGCTTTGCAATCCACCAGTGAAATCGAAGCAGGCCAGGCATACTTCTCAACCTCCCTCAACACAAATCAGGGACAAGACTTAAAATGATCAGGGACAAATTACCAAAATCAGGGACACATCTGAAAAAATAGTAATATTAGTTCCAGAAGCTGTGTACAACATGCTTCTTAGAATGAATAGCATTTTCTTAATGAGAATTAGACTGTAAAACCAATGGCTGGCATTATTTTGTGTTTCAAATCCCTACTCTTCAGTGACAGAAATGCCAAATTTAGGAGGGGACAGAAGAAATTTCTGAGGTAAAATCAGGGACATCCCTGAAAATCAGGGACAGCTGAGAGGAATGAGGCCAGGTGGGCAGTTTCCACAGCTGTGGGATCTGCCGAGCAGCTCAACCAGATGGCGGCTTTCGAAGAGGAAGCTGCTCAAGCTTTGGCTAGCCGAGGTTTTTTCGTGCTGCTTAACCTGGGTTCTACTTTCACTGGGTCCTTTTGGGAGCTGTGCCAGTCTCTCCCCACCAGGGGTGAGGTGCCCTTGGGCTTGCACTCCTCCCACCCTAGGAAAAGGGACAAGGACCCTAAATCATCTTCTTCTTGAAGAAGACATTTCTGGGACCGAGAGTGGTCCAATTCTCAGGACCTTGCAGTCTCAACTTCGGTCGAGATCGCTTCCTTGGCCGCCGGCTTCTCGAGCCTTCTGTCAGGCCAAGGCACCGAGGCCGAGGACACGGCTGAACCAGCAGAGATTTCTCTCGACCCGATCGAGCTGATGTTGATGACTCCAGTCACCGACTCCTTGGAAAGGACACCCATCCTTTCCTTCCCCGATGAGGAGGCCCAGCCCTTGGGTATCCCAATCAAGGGAAAGGAGCTGGAACCTCGGTTCTCCCCGACTATGGCTTCTCCAGATTGAACCAGCCTACCCCGTTGATCTCGATCGAGGACCAGGACCCCTTTGGTAAAAAAAATAAGGAAAGGTCACGAGCACTCTAGGAAGAGGTGGCGCCACCGATCCTCATCCTCCTCAGATGAGGAGAGACTTTGATGGAAAGCTCCATCGATGTTATGAGGATCTCATGTGGCAACAGCTGATTCAGACCAGTCTGAAGCCGGCTCCTCCAGCCATTACTTGGCCTCAACCTCTTAGACCAACGCTGACCCCTCCAGAACCGAAGATCCTGGTTCCTCCACCCATAGGGCCAGCACGCATTCCAGCTCAGTCTGTTTCAGTCCCCCCACCGATTTTGGTGGAACCACCTTCTAAGTGCCTCAGTGAGCGGCTCCCTCGAAAGAGGATAGGACAGGCACTGGCCTCCCCCATCGTCTGTCCATTACGGTGGTCCCCGATTGCCCTTGGCATATCGAGGGAGACATAGGCGGGAGACCTTTATATCCTGATTCTTCGGAACCGGATGCCACTGGTCTGCACTCACATCCAGGGGATGACAAGTCATCAGTGGCATGCTTGGAGGAAGGTCCTTCCTCTTTTCAGGGAATCCTCCTCCTCATTACAGAGTCAACCAGAATGCCCTTGGAGCCTATCCAAAAGAAGGCAGAGTACCCCCTCACAGATATCCTCAAGAGGGAGGGATACCCCAACGGAGGCCTTTCCAGTGGCCTAAGCCATTGTTGGCCCAGCCCTTGAGCTATGGCAATGCCCTGCTTCCTGCCCAGCTCTGTCTGCCCATATGGCCCGCAAGTATACGGTACCCATGGGGTCCCTGGTGGGCTTCACAGAGCATCCCTTGGCCAAGAGCCTTATGACTGCTTCTGTGTTTAGAGGCACGGGTAGCTCAGCTGACACTGACCACCCTCCAGACAAGGAGTTCAAGTATATGGACCACTCTGCCCAGAAGGTTTATGCAGCCTCATCCTTGGGCCTTCATCAGGCCAGCTCGGCTGTGATCATGGCATACTTCTCTCATGCACTTTTGGGGTCACTAGATGAAGTCCTCCCTCATCTCCCAGCGGACATGCAGACCATGGTTAAGCAGGTCCATGACAGGGGCCATACTGTTGCCAAACAGCAGCTCGAGATGGCCCTGGACATTGGAGATTCCTGTGTCCGCAACTTAGCAGCCACAGTGGCCATTTGCCACAGGGCCTGGCTGAGGTTATCCTGCTTTCCGGTGGATACTCAGCACAAGTTAGCTGATGTGCCCTTCCTCAGCACCGACCTCTTCAGTCCTGGAGTGGCAGATCACTTCCAGCGTATAGAGCAGTCCAATGCCACCTTGGATGCTACCTCTGCAAAGGGTTCTTCGGGCAAGAACCAGCAGAAGCACAAGAACAAGCCCTTTCAGCACGCTTCCCCTGCAGTTAGACAGCCCTCCTATCAAGGAGGTCAGCAGCAACAGCAGGCTCAAGCTTGGTGCCCCAGGCCCAAGCAGGGTCCTCAACAGCCCCATAAAGGAAGCTGAGGTGCCGGTCCAGGAGCCTCCTCCTCCTTTAAGCCTGCTCAGTGATGGGTCAGGGGTTGCCACCCCTACACCCATCATGCCAGCTCTGGGTCCTCCCGTGGGGGGCCGGCTCCGCCACTTCCTTTCCACCTGGTCTGGTATCACTTCAGACAGGTGGGTTTTGGAAGTGGTTGGCCAGGGACTGCCTCAGAATTCGAGCAGTGCCCTCCCAGCTGAGTCCACACCCCTCGGGAGGAAAGGATCTCAGTTCGCACTCAGTCAGCCCTTTGGGATAACATTGCTCAGCTCCTCTGCAAGGAGATGGTAGCTCCACTGCTGGATCCTCCTACAGACCCAGGCTTCATGTCCATGTACTTCCTGGTGCCCAAGCGGATGGGGGGTTGGTGCCCCATCCTAGATCTCCACGGCTTGAATCAATATCTCAGGTTTCGCACCTTCTGGATGGTAACTCTGAACCAGATCATACCATCCCTGGAGCAAAACATGTGGTTCTGTTCACTGGATCTACAGGACGCGATCTTTCATGTCCCAATCCATCCATCCCACCAGCGGTTCCTCTGCTTCAGGGTCAAAGGGACCCTGTATGAGTTAGGAACAATGCCGTTCGGCCCGTCATCAGCCCCTTGGGTCTTCACCAAGTGCATTGCAGTGGTGGCAGCCCATCTTCGGCATTGAGGTGTACAAATATACCCCTATCTCGACAGTTGGCTCCTGGCGGGTTCCTCCCTTCAGGAGGTGGAGAGATCCAGGGATCTGGCCCTCTGAACCTGCTCCCATCTAGACCTCCTGATCAACGAGGCCAAATCAGAACTCATGCCCTCTTAGATGATGGGCTTTATCGGGGCAGAGCTCAACTGTCATCAAGCCAGAGCCCGGCTCCCGGCGGACAGGGCGGAGGTCCTCTCCTCCTTTACCCAATCATTTCTGTTTAGGCACTTGCACCCTGCCTGGGACTTTCTGTGCCTTCTGGGTTACTTGGTGGCATGCACCTTGGTGGTCCATTGGGCCAGGTGGGAGCTGGCCACCCAGTGGACTCAGCGTTACGGTCACTTCGACAAGCTGATCACTGTAACCCAGAAGATGTGGGACACTCTCCAATGGTGGACCATCCAGGACCGATTGCAGGAAGGAATCCTATTTGTCCACCCTGAGCCAATGGTCATCCTGACAACCAATGCCTCTCTCATGGGCTGGAGAGCCCACATGGGAGATCTCAGGGCCCATGGGTTCTGGACCCCGAGGAGTCCAGATGCCACATCAACCTGTTGGAGCTCAGAGCAGTCAGACTGGCCCTGTCAGCTTTCGCCTCTCAGCTCCAGGGTCAAGTGGTTCAAGTTCAGATAGACAATACCATGACCATGTACTACCTCAACAAACAGGGTGGCACACACTCCCGTCTGCTGTGCAAGGAGGCGCTCCAGATCTGGACCCTCGTAAGCCGGTTGGAGGTGGATCTCCTTGCCATCCATGTGGCAGGAGTCTCAAACCAACTAGCGCATGCTCTCAGCCACTTAGACCAGACATTCCATGAGTGGTCTCTCCATCCAGAGGTAGCTTACAATCTGTTCTCCCTTTTGGGGCAAACCACTGGTGGACCTGTTTGCCTCCAGGGAGAATACCAAGCTGAGATTGTACCATGCCAACCCCCCTCAGCAGGGCTCGCTGCAGGGGGATGCCTTTTCGAGGCCATGGACCTCAGGCGTCCTCTATGCCTTCCCTCCATTTCCCTTGATCCACAAGGTGCTACTCAAGGTGAGGAGGGACAAGGCGAAGGTGATTCTGGTAGCCCCAGATTGGCCCCACCAGTTCTGGTATCCAGATCTCCCCAGCCTCAGCTGCAGGGCCCTGGAGCGACTTTGTACATGCCCGGACCTGATATCATTGAACCAGGGAAAGGTATTCCATCTGTACCTTCAATCCCTTCACCTCACAGCCTGGTACCTGAGTGGCTAGAGTTCCAGGCTCTGGGTCTTTCTGAGGATGTCTACACTGTGGTGGAGGCATCTTGTAAGGAATCGACCAGGAAATGTTATGCCTTCAAATGGAAAAGGTTTTCCATTTGGTGTCAGTGTAAGAGTCTGGACCCCTTATCCTGCTGTCTGGCTAACATTTTAGACTACCTTTGGTCTCTCTCCAAAGGGGGTCTACAGTCATCGACCCTTAGGGTGCACCTGGCAGCCATTTCTGCTTACCAAGCGTGGGCCGGTCAGCCGACATTGGCACAGGAGACAATGGTCAGGTATTTTTTCAAAGGCCTGGATCACATATCCCCTCCGGTGTGTGAACCTCCACCTCTGTGGGATCTCTTGCTGGTTTTGGCAGAGCTCATGGGCAAGCCATTTGAACCCATGCACAAGTGTGAGCTCTCACACTTGTTGTGGAATACAGTTTTACTGGTGGCTATCATGTCAGCCAGAAAGACAGGGGAGCTCCAGGTGCTTTCAGTGGACTCCACATATCTGGTCTTTTACAGGGATAAAGTTGTCCTGCACTCCCATCTGAAATTCCTTCCAAAGGTGGTGTCAGAGTTTCATCTTAACCAGGTGTTGACTCTGCCAGCATACTACCCTAACTACAACTCAGACGCCAAGTATAGGCTACATACTCTAGACCTCAGATGTGCTCTCTCCTATTATAAGGAGAGGACAGCAGAAATTTGGGGAGAGGTTCGCCAGCTGTTTGTCACCTATGCTGAAGCTGCTTCTGGCAGACCTGCAGTGAAATGGACTATTGCTAGATAGATTACATCTTGCATAGATCTGTGCTATGAGTTGGCAGGCAAGGAACCTCCCAGAGGGCTAAGAACTCATTCTACCCACCATACGGCTGCATCAGTGGCTGCTTCCAGGGACATCCCTATCCAGGAAATCTGTTGGGCTGCTACCTGGAAGTCAGCAAACTCCTTCATTACCCACTACCACATCAACCTTGAGTCATGCCAGGATGCTGGTTTTGGGGCCTTGGTTCTCCAACCTCTGTTTCCTAAATAGGGGGTGTACACCTTGCCTCCCTCCTCCCAGAGAACTGCTTGGATACTGCCAGAGAGTGTGTAGGAACAACATATACCACTCCTAGAACTACTGTTACAGGTGAGTAACCTGTTCTTTTGGGTAGCAAACTGTGATGCAAGCCCACTTATTTTATGCCTTAAACAGGGTCTTCCACTTTTACCCCAGGGCTTGGAAACCCTCCTGTGGATATACATAGGGTAGGTTCCTCATTTTCCTGTGTCCTCTTAGAATTTTCCAAAATAGTTTGGGGTCCAGGGGGTATGACTGCAGGGTCAGACTTATCTTTTTCAGCATTGTGCAAGGCCTCCAGTCTCTTTTCTGAGGCCTTAGCCATGCCTTTTTGCTGAGCCTGAGTTACCAGAACCTCTCGAGACAGACCTCCCCCCCATTGTGAGAAGCCCATGGACATTTTGCATAGGAGTGGCCTCTTCTTTCACAAAGATTGCAACAAAAAACATTTTTACAATCCTTTGTCATCTGTCCATACTCTAAACAGTCACTACATCGAGAGCTATCACAAGCATTACTTACTGTAACTGTGCTATAGAGCCACATTTAAAACAGGACTTGTGTCGACCTTGGTAAAACAAAGTTCCTCTGTCGTGCCACAGAAAGAAACTACAAGGTAAATGCATAACCCCATTATCTGTTTGAAGCAACTTAACCCTTATTCTCCAGCCCCAGTCCAGTCCATATTTGTACCAAATCAATGATAGGCTCAGGTTTGTCCAAAACTTTACATCTCTGTTTCAGCCAGTAGAGAATATCTGCAATATTGCCTCCTTAATTTTTAATAAAATTGTTATAATACTAAGGGTTGGATGAATCAAAGGTACTGCTATAAATGGCAGCCACAAAGGAGTATTTTTTAATTTTTGGTATTGCTCCCAGAATCTGTACAAACCTGCTATTTGTTTGGAACTAATATCACAGCTCGAGTCTGTCTGAGCGAATAGATTTTGGATGCAAAACATCTGAAAGTCTTTTAACAATGTTCTCTCAATGTACACCCTATCAGGTGGAGTTTCCAGGCCCCCATTATAAATCAGTCTGACCACATTCTTACATGGTACGAGCTACCCTTTAGTACCATACAAGTCTGCATACTGCTTTGGCTCTATACTTTGGTCTGTATGTTGTTCCTGGGACTCTAACTCCAGATTATTTAATGCATCAAGGGAGGTTTGTTGGCTGTAGGTATATCCCTGGAAGGACCAGCCACAGGGGAAGAAACAGAAACATCTGGTTTTATTACAGTGTCTAAATCAGCATTACTTGTTGTAGCAGCATTATGCAGAGTGTGCTCTTTACTAGTTATAGCAGTTTCAGTTACCTCACCTGTACTGTGACTGGAGTCTTGGGTTTCCTCCCTGCTGAGTGTCTCTACAGTGTCGGAACACTGCCTGCCATCAGCTGTATTTGCTTCATTCCCACCTGACGGCAGCTGTGGCTTGGTGGCTTGGCATTCTTGTCAATGTCTGCCCCTTCATCTTATTTATTTATTTGAGTTTTGGTAACCGGGTAAGACCACTGAGACAATTACAGTCCCTTTTTCAGGGATGACCCGGAAGTGCAAAATGTATACAGTGGAATGCAAAAACATAATAATGACAATCACAATGGATAGATTAGTTACATAGCAGTTCAAAGTTTCACAGTAAATGAAGGTACATACAGATACAGCCAGTGGCAAATAAGATAATAGACAATAAAACTAAACAATATTGCAACAAAGACAAGGCCCAAACAAGGTAGTAGTCTGCATAATAGGTATAAATAGCTAGGGATAGCAAACACAGGAGACAGGAGCAGGCAAGAATACTATCTAAGTATAAGGCAGGACAAGGAAGGTGACTTGGGGTGAAGGCTAGGGCAAAGAGGAGAAGAGAAGAGAAATAGAGCTGTTAATGATCAATTCTAATATCAGAGAGGAAGGAAATCAAGTTGAACTGGAACTTAGTGAGGGTAGTGCAAGACAGGATGGATGGGGTGAAGGCGTTCCAGTGACACGCAGCTGTGAAGTTGAAGGATTTGAGCGCCAGGGCTAGTTATGGTTTAGGTAGTATGAGCAAGGGGAGTGAAGTAGATCTCAGGGCATGATGAGATTGTCTAAGGCAGATATACTCACTGAGGCAGGGAGGCATATACTTGTGGACCAGCTTGTACATAAAGCTCAGTTTGGATTCCTAGGATAGCTAACCCAGATCAGAGAGAACATCACAGTGGTGGTGATGGGCATTAACTCCCAGGGCTAACCTACACACTCTATGGTAAGCCTGTTTGAGTTTAGATAATGTAGAAGAGTAAGTAGTGAGCAGAAGCAGAGCCCCATAAGTTAGAAGACGGAGAAGGATGCAATCTTAAGACAAGAGGCTGCGGAGAGGAAGGGGCGGATATGGTACAGCAGCCCTAGTTTTTGGTTCAGTGTTTTGACTAGGATGGTAACATGAGCATTGAAGGAAAGTGAGGTATCCAGGGTGACTCCCAGGTATTTAAATGTATGGACAGGTTCAAGGGCATCACTATTGAGGGAATAAATCCTAGGAGGATGCAGGGTGTGAGGTCGGGGGGGTGGAATGGGAGAATAACATACACTTTGTTTTCTTGGTGTTAAGGACAAGTTGGTTCCATAGGAACCAGTCTTCAAGAGACAAAGTCAGTGACTAGCTTGTCATTGATTCAATCAACATCAGAGGAGGAACAGTAGATAAAAGTATTGTTTGTATATAAGTGCACTGATGCCCCTCCACAGTTATTAGGAAACTCATTAATGAATAAGGAGAACAGTAGAGTACCCAATATGGAGTCCTGTAGGACACCATGGGTTATGGGTCTGAGGTCGGAAAGAGAGCCAGCCCACTTAACCCTTTGAGAGTGGCAGGAGAGATAGCTTTGGACCTAGGCTAAGACAGAGGCATCAAGGCTGATAGAGTGTAGCTGTTGGAGCAGTAGACCATGGTTGACCATATCAAAGGCCTTGGTGAGGCTGACGAAGATGGCGCCAGTGAGGAAGACTTTGTCTATGGCCTGGAATATAACAGAGGTAACTTATTAAGGCAGTGAGAGTACTATGGTTCTTTCTGAACCCATGCTGGTGGGGGGGATAATAGATTATGGTGTTCTAGGTAGTTCTGTAGGTGGTCATATATGATCTGTTCCTGGATTTTAGCTAGTGGACAGAGAATGGAAATTTATTTATTTATTTATTTACGAGATTTACCAGATAGGCATACTGAGCGGGAATCCACTCGTTTCCAGATGCGACCTGGGATTTACATACATACATACAATACAAATGATGCATAGGCAATGGTGCAATTTACAGGTATCTCCTCAGTACATAAGGGTGAAGAACAGCAGGTGGGTCTAAAGTTTTCAGCAGCACTGTTAGGTCCACCCTTATGAACAGGCACAACCATGGCGACCTTCCATTTGTCAGGGACAGTATTAGATAGGAAGGACCAGTTGAACAAATCACAGATGGGTCAGGCAAGGGCGGGAGCACCTAGCTTGAGAAACCTAGGCTCAAGGGTGTCATGGCCTGTAGAACAATTGGGTTTTAGTTTATTAAGGAGCTGTCAGGCCTCTTGATACACGGCTGATTTTTGAACGTGCCGTGCTTCCATTCTGTATCTTTGTACTGTGAGATCTTGTTCATCTGGATGCCATTCTCCTTTATCATTTCTTTTCCATCCTGCCACCTGTAAAGCTTTTTCTGCAGACCAGGATGACTTTTGTGGGTCTGACACTGCTGATATTTTAGTCAGGGGTTTTCGAATCCCCAACATGTTCTTGTCAGTGGAACACTCAGCTTGAACAACTGCTGCTGTTAATTCTGTGTCTGTCAGCCCCCCAGCAGACACATCAGTGGGTCTCTTTGATCATTTGCAGCTGGCACAAACGCTTTCTCTTTCCCGAACCTCTCTTCTTCCTCTGCAATCATTGCCAAGAGTTTCTGCTTCTTTGCTTGCAAGGCTTTCATTAATTCTTGCTCTGCGTAACCTAATTCTTCATCTTCCATGGTAGTATCATCATTCATGCAGCCAGTGTTCATTTTCTCTCCACTGCTCTGTTCTGTAATTTCCATCTGCTCAGGGACCTCATTTGCTGTAGTGACTGGGATAGAGGCCAGTTTGTCAGTCACATCTCCATCTGCACTTTCCTCACCCTCTCCTCCAGAGTCAGCCATCTTAGTCAGATGGCTACAGGTACCCTCTACAGGAAGAGTACAGAAATTTTCCTGGTGTCCTCGACGAATTTCCCCCATTCGCTAAACATACCACCAACAGCTTAGTCTGTTTCAATATCAGTTAGTTCCATCTGTATCCCCCTACCCAGGGACAAGGCTGAAAATAGGCAGAATTGCCTAGTCTCCCTTTCCAGATCAACAAAGACTAAATAAAATAAGTGTCACAGGGTCACCCTGCTAGCAAACACACATTGTCAAGATGGCTAGTATCAGGGGGCACTAGACAGCCAAGCTTGAGACAGGATTTCTCCTTCAGCAGCTCCTGCTGAACCGCTCAGAAAAAGTTAGAAGATCTCAATTAAAAGTGTAAAATGTTATTTTACTCAACAGAGTCAAATCAGTTTTCTGGTCCTGAACACTTTGATACAGAAATCATTACGGTGCGCCTGAAAGGAACTGCAGCAGGAGCGGGACAGAACAGCGGCCACAGCAGCAGGCATCATGGAACCAGCCTGGCTGAAGTGAAATTAGCAGTCCTTGCAAAGTAGGATATTTCCTGGTATGGGACATGGTACTGCAAGCTGTGAGAGAGATGGGCAGAAAGATGGAATGCATCTAAGAGCGAATGGGAGCACAAGATGTGAAAATTCACTCAGCAATCTCTACATCTGAAGAGGCTAATGACTAATCCTTATCCATGCAGGCTGCAGTGCTCAAGCTGGCTGCCAAAAATTCACTCTTGAGAGCACTTTTAGAGACTATCAAAAATGGCAACAGAGCAATGAACTTGTGGGCAATGGGATTCCTAGAGAGTGCAGAAGGGGAAGATTTGGGCCCATTTGTTTGAACCTTGCCTACCTGAAGTTTCAATAAAGTCCTCCGACATCAGAAGGGCATAGAATGACTTCCGGTGATGTAGCGGGCAGGAATGGCCACTTAACTCTTCGCTCCTAGATCTCTGGCATTAAATCGTACCGAATCCTGTGCACTGTGGCAACATCCTGAACTTCTGCCTCATGCTCTGGTTATGGGAGTGGACCCACAATGGTCAGTACAAAAAAGAGGGGCTCATCGATCATTAAATCTGCTGCAGCAAACCCACAAGCTAGACCCATGGTGGGCCTTAGGCCAGCTCCCTCCCAGTCATCTGTGCTCTCAGTGTCCAGGGCTGAAGACTCCTGCTCGGATTATGGCTCCGCCAGTACTAGGTCAGAATCCAAAAATATTTTGAAGCTCTTGCACAAAATAGATGGGCAAAGTTTCAGACATCCAGCATGATTTTAAAAATCTGGAGTCCAGGATGACCTCAGTGGAACAGCACCTCGAGGGTCTACAGGCTGAGCACATGGCCTACGGTCAATCATTAGCCTTCCTGTATGGCAGAGAGAAAGCCCTAACAGCCAAGGCAGAGGATGCAGTGGCGTGCTCCAAGCTCAACGATGTAAGAGTGGTTGGTATTCTTGAAGGGGCAGAGCAGGCCGACATGGTGGCTTTCATGGAGTGCTGGCTGAAAACGGAGTTACAAATCGAAGAAGAAACCCAGCTGGCGATTGAAAGGGTGCATAGAGCCCTAGCCCCAAAACCCAGGCAGGTTGCCCCACCTAGAGCCATCATAATTACATTTCTAAGGTATCCCACAAAAGATAAAATCCTCCATCTCGTTTGGGCAAAGAGGGATTTAAACTTCGATGGGACCAAGGTCTTTATAGACCAAGACTTTCCCCCCTGCATTGGCCCAGCATTGGAGAAAGGTGCTCAATGTTGTCAAGCAGCTCAGGGAAAAGGGTATGAGGGCCCAGCTGCGTTACCCTGCTCGACTGTGGATAGATCTCACTGAAGGTCCCAACATTTTTGAGACACTATTAAGAGCAAATGATTTCTTGGTCTCTAAAGACATCCAAATTCCTGATATCAAAGAAGAAATTGCTGAGAAGGAGATAGAGCAGCTTCTCTGGGCCGTGGCTCCGGGTCCTAAGATGAACCACCGACCTCACTTTAGGGCTGATTCCGTTTTGCTCCTCCATGCTGACCTCTCTAAATGGATCTCCAAAGGAAAACACTCTCAGAAAAATACCTGAACTGCTCTAACCATATTCTTTCCCAGGGACTGTTTGTCGAGATCAAATCCACCCTAATAATGTGAACTCTAAAGCGATATTGCATCAGTTCAGTTTAGTGCCTTTCGATGCTTACCTCTCTGTTTTCTCCCTGCTGGCCAGTTTTGCCTTGGGCTTGGGGGAGTTCAGCAGTTTTTCTTTTGCAGCCTCTCGCATTTGAGATACGATGGGGCTGGAGGGCAGACCTCCTTTTAAGGAAGGTCGTGCAGGGTGGGATCACTCTTTGGTGTGGCACCTTCCTGGAGTTCGGTCCCAACTCCCCTCCCTCCCTCTGCCTTTTCCAAAGATGGGACCCAGTCTGGTGTGAGGCCTAGTGCTGTGGGGCTCAGCGCTCATGTGTCCAATTTCAGATCTGTCCATGGAGGGTGGCCTGAATATCTTGCATTAAGATAAGTGCCAAAGTTTTAACTGGGTCCTGGTTATATCGCCCATACCACCACTTTACTTATTAAATTACTGCTGTTTCCTTTCCTTTTTATTTTTACAGTGGGGGGGTAGCAATTTCCTCAGACAGTGATGAAAAGTAATATTGTCAGACGGTTAAAGACACATAGTTACCCCCCCTTGAATACTGCTTTGTTGGACTACTGTTCATTTGCTCGAGGTACAAACTGTGAATATCTATTACCCAGTTATAGCAGTGTCATGTCCTCACAGTTGAATCCCTGGTTTTACACTATAAGGGGATCATTAGGATGTGGATGGGATAATCTATGTAGTTGTAGTGCACTTGGGTGAGAGTCTATGTTGGCGTACCCCCCCCCTCGGGGTGGTCCATGTTTTCTATGCTGATTCAAAGCGTGGGTATAAGTTTTAATGTTGCACTTGATTCTTCATTAATGATGTTCAAGGTTATGCTGTTGTTGGAGAACAGAAGGTTTTTTTTTCCAGCCCTTCCTGGAAGTTTCAGAAGGAAAACAAAAAAGGGCACGGGTTTGTGGTCCCCTTGGTTTTTTGGGTGACCCCCAACCTTTTCACTCCTAGCTGAGTGTTGTTCTTTTTTGGGGGTGTAGTTCTTCTCCCCCTGCTTCGCGCCTGCTGGGGTGATTGCTATCACCGTGGATGGACACTTTGGCTTTTAAGCCACACAAGATCAGCAGCTTGAGGTCGTTGAGTTCCTTTTTTAGGAGCAAAGTCTAGTATTATGCTTGTTGCATTTAAAGTTTTATTGCACCTAATGTTTTTCTGTATTGGTGTATTGTTCTCTGCTCCACCTCCTTTCTATACCTATCTTTCCTTCTTTTTTCTTGAGAGAGGATTACTTTTTGTTGCATGGATTTATGACCATAGGAGTTAACGTAGGTTGCCCATATATCTCTGGAGTTTCCCCATATATAGACAATGGCTGACTTGACAATCTGTTCACTCAATGTAAAAGGAATCGACAATGTAATTAAGTGAGCTAAAGTTTTAGCTGAATTTAAAAGGGAGAAATGTGACATTGCTTGTTTACAGGAGACCAGGCTGACCTCAGGAGAGCACATGAAATTGCGAAGGGCTTGCGTAGGTGTAGTATGGTTGGATGAGCACCCACAAACCAAAAAGGGGAGTGTTGCCATCTTATTTCGTAGGGGGCTTCCCTTTCAAATTCAGTCCGTTATTAAGTCAGGCTCCGGACATCAACTAATAGTCTCCGGCATTTATAAGGGTTGGGTACTACATCTGATAGGAATTTATGCCCCTACCCCACCTTCTGGAGAATTTTTCTGCTCCCTTTTTATTTCCGTAGCCAAATTGACCCCTGGACAGGTAATCCTCATAGGGGATTGGAACTGTATAGAGGACATTAATAAAGACAGAAGCTTTACTAAAACTCAGTATTGCCCAAACCAGGGAAGGACCCTGCCTTGTGTGCTGGTTACCGGCCTATCTCGTTGCTCAACCAAGATGCAAAAATCTTTGCAAAGATTATTAAGTAATAGTAAATGGAGTCCACTCTGATGAAAGGGGGGTTACTAGTGGGGTACCGCAGGGTTCAGTATTAGGACCAGTCCTCTTCAATGTCTTTATAAGCGACATTGCAGAGGGACTGGAAGGAAAAGTATGTCTCTTTGCAGATGACACAAAGATCTGCAACAGAGTTGATACACAAGGTGGGGTGGAAAGGATGAAAAGGGAGTTGGCAAGGTTAGAAGAATGGTCAAATGTATGGCAGCTTAGATTCAATGTTAGAAGTGCAGGTAATGCACCTGGAAACAAAAACCCAGGGAAGAGTACAGAAAGGGGTGAGATACTAACGACAACAAAAATGGAAAGGGACCTGGGGTAGTCATATCAGATGACCTAAAGGTGGGCAAGCAATGTGAGAGGGCAGCAATGAGGGCTGGGGGATATTGGGATGCATAGGAGAGGCATCACCAGTAGAAAACAGGAAGTTATTATCCTCTGTACAGACAGCTGGTCAGACCCCATCTGGAGTACTCGTGCAGTTCTGGAGACCCAGTCTTCGCAAAGACATGAACAGGATGAAGCTGTCCAGAGAAGGGCAACTAAAATGGTGCAGGGTCTACACCGGAAGACATATGTAGAGAGACTAAAGAAGCTTAATATGTATAGCCTCGAGGAAAGAAGGAGAGGGACATGATAGAAACTTTCAAGTACCTCAAGGGAATCAACAAAGTCAAGAGGGTAGCATCTTTCAAAAAAGGTGTGCAAGAACAAGGGGCACAATTTGAAGATAGAGGGGGGGTGGCTCAGAGGTAATTTAAGGAAGTATTTTTTCACAGAGAGGGTTGTGGATGCATGGAACGGCCTTCCGGAGGAGGTTGTGGAGTCAAAAACAGTGGTGGAATTCAAGCATGCATGGGACAGTCATAAGGCAATTCTAGGTGATGGGGGTAGGAAAAAGTAGGCTGCTGGTTAACTAGGATCTGCAGCTTATCCAGTAGGCAGGGAAATGGGCAGACTGGGTGGGCCAAGCAGTCCTTATCTGCCGTCAAATTCTATGTTTCTATTAGTGAACGATTACAGAAGGTGGTCCCTGTTCTCGTTCACCCAGATCAAACTGGGTTTATACCAGGTAGACACATCCAGGACAACATTAGATTGTTGCTGAATGTCATTTCATCGACCCAGCTCCCCATGGATTCTTCACTCTCTGCAATTTTGTGTTTAGATGCTGAGAAAGCATTTGATCATTTAAATTGGCACTACTTGGACCTGGTCCTGGGGGGCTTTGGGTTCAGGGATAAATTTCAGTCCTGGATCACCAATCTATACACCAGACCTAGGGCAAAGGTCCGGGTGAACGGGTCAGTTTCCACCCAGTTTGGGATCAGGCGGGGTGCCAGGCAGGGCTGCCCTCTTTCCCCTCTCCTGTTCACCCTTAGTTTGGAACCCCTCGTAGCATACATTCGACAAACCGATATCTTTCAGGGTCTTCAGGTTCGTGGGGTAGAGGTTAAAGTTTCTTTATATGCTGACGACACCTTGTTATATATTTCAAATCCAGTAGTGGCTATTCCCAGGATTTTTGACCTTCTCTCCGAATTCGGAGCCCTTTTGGGCTACAAGGTAAATTTTGATAAGTCTGAACTATTTCCCCTAGGTGGTCCCTTAGGTCAACCCCAACCAGAGGTGCAGCGAATCAAGTGGTATAAATCTGGGTTTCAATATCTGGGGGTTTGGGTTCACAGGCCATATACTCCACAAATCATTTAAGGGTGCTCCAGAAGATTCAGGAGGACTGCAGTAGGTGGAGGGAGCTTCCCCTCTCCCTCTCTGGCAGGGGAATCTATCCACATGTTCATCCTGGGTGCTATTCTGCTTAGACCCCCAACGAAATTCTGGCAGGATTTGAATTCTACCCTCTTCAAATTCATCTGGTCTGGGAGAAGGCCTCGAATAAAATGGAGGGTCATGTTGGCCTCCAAGGAAAGAAAGGGCTTTGGGATTACAGACATCCAGAAATACTTCTGGGCCTCCCAGCTACAACCTCTGATCACCATGGTTCGGGACTCCCCTTCTGAGTGGGTTCACATTGAAATGGCTGACTCTCCCTTAGGCAACATTTCAGACTTAATATTTCTGGATACCTCCAGATTGCATTTGCTAGACTTCAGAAACCCCTTCACGAGGATAATTTCTCAGACGTGGAGGGACATGAGTCAGAAACTAGGCTTATCTTTAAAGATTAGCCAATCCACGACAATACTAAGTTGTCTTGACTTCAGCCCTCTGAAGTGGGATCTGGGTTTTCGCCGTTGGAGTAGAAATGGTTTAAACACCCTGGGTCAGTGCTTTAATGGGAACCAAATAAAATCTGTCCAACAATTAAGGGTTGAATTTAACCTCCAACATACAGATTTATTTCATTATCTCCAGCTTAGGCACTATGTCCATCAAAATGAAATAGAGCGAAAGTTTGGAGAGGAACCAGTGAACAATCCAATACAATCTATTCTGATTTCCCTGATTAAGATCCCCCACCAAAAAAAATTGATTTTGAAAATAGTGCAGGGTATGAATTCGGCAGAGAAGGATCCCCAGACACCAGTTAAGGATGCTTAACACAGAGACCTTGAGGTGGTCTTATCAGATAGTGATTGGACTTCCATTTGGAAGGGCATCCAAAGCACCTCAGCATCCCTTTTCTGGGAAGAATTTTGATGGAGATTGGCTGTTAGATACTTCAGACCTCCAGTGGTGACAGAACATTTTGGGTTATATCACTCTGACCTTTGTTGGAGAAACTGTCAGTCAATTGGATCCTACTTTCACATTTATTGGGAATGTAAGGTTATTCAGGAATACTGGAGGGAAATAAGGGACATTATGGAAAAGGTTTTTGAGACCGTGATGCCAGAGACCCCTCAATACTGGTTGTTGGGGTTGCCCCCTCCCTCTCTCAATTCTAGAGCCTCCTGCTACCTGCATGGGATCCTAGAGGCGGCAGCCCTAAGGCCATCAATTTGTTGTGGCTCATTCCTGATAAGCCTGCAACTACCTCATGGTATGATATTTGTATCAGGATCTTAGATATGGAGTACCTGACGGCTAAATTGAGATTATCCTTAGATAAATTCAAAGGGAAGTGGTTGCCATTTCTGCATTTTGTGGCTTCTCGTGAGTGGCAACCTATTCTAGAGCTGTTGGCCAGATGTGTTTAGAACGTTACTGTGGGTGCAGCTGAGATATACTAGCCGAAAATGTAATTAGGAGGTCACCTCCCCTCTGAAGCCGACATTTGTCATGTCATGTTTTATATTGTATATTCTATTTATTTTTGATATTTAATGTACGTGCACTTTCCTTGTTTTATTCCTTTTTGGGTCTCCTGTATATGCAGTTGTATTTATATTGGTGAGAGTCATCTAGTTTTAGGTAGAAACCATAATGTATGATCGATAGCCAGCAGCTGAAAAAACTTTTTGTATACTCAATTTTTATCTCTTTTTCTTTGGTAGTAAAGGTACCCACTCTTCTCTTCTTTCTTCTTTCCTTTCCTTTCTCTTTCCTTCCCTGATTCTCTTCTCCTTTGTTTTCCTTTCCCTCTCTTTTGTTATTGGTTTTATTATTGTTTAAGAGGTCAGAATTCAGTTTAATGTCTGTTTGTCTGTATATGTATTTTAATGGAAAAATTCTCCAATAAACTTTAATTTCCAAAAAAAAAAAAAAGGGCATAGAGTCAACAAGTGCTTCATCTCAAGTTAATAATTTTGCTCCACACACTGTCTTGGTGGTTAATAAAGGACCAACGATTTGTGACATTGTTCTGTAATGTGCTTGTTCAAACTTTCCAATTAAAATAGGGGACAATGAGGTGAAGCTGTTCCCAGATGGATCCTGTGCTACCAGGTCAAGGACAAAGCTGTTTGATCCACTCAGACAGCAATTGAATGGCCTTGGTATGGTCCATTCATTACTTGCAATGGCTCAACAAAAAATAATGCACGGAGGCTGAACTTACGAATATTTGGACCCGGCAGAAGACCAAAAGAAGGCCAGCATGTTGGCAGGAGAATTCAGAGGCAGATCACAAACAGAGCCAGAGGGACATGTCATGACTAAAGAGGACTGAGAGACAATCAGAGACTTTGCATGTATTGGGGCTTTACAGGACTGAAGCATTCTGGAACTGAGAGACATGGGGGACTACAGTACAAATATTGTGCTTTTCCTGTAATAAGTATGTCTTTTAATGATCCAAGCTATGTTACAATATCCAAGGTTAAGGCCTGTTTGTTTGCATTTCTTTGGTAGGGGAGCATACTACACTTTCAATAATGATGCCAACCATGCGGCTTCGGGCAGGGATGCAGAAGTGTTTGAACACTATCTTATAATGCTTAGTCCACATGAAGCATGTTGCACACCAAGCTTAGCAGGTCTTGGTTGCTGATTGCTTACGAGGACAAAGATCTATTTTCAGACACTGTTTGAACTCATAATTATACAGTAATCCTCGCATCACTAAATTCTAATCTTGTATGGGCACAGATTTGTTTTTTGAATGGTGAATTTTCTGCTTGCATGTCCCTTATTCTGTGATTAGTTTGTTAGCACAATTACAATCAGTTGTGTTAAGCACACGGTTGAGCAAACTGTTGTAGGGGTATGTAAATGCCAAACATATTAGAAATGTGGTGGGGACAATGGCTCAATAGGGCATGCCACTTTACCTATTACATAGATACATAGACAGCGTCGGCAGATAAGGGCCTATGGCCCACGCAGTCTGCCCATTTGAGCTTGTAAGTTCAGTTTGTTTTCCTAAAAGTCTGTTTCCCCTTACCCCTGACCTCTAGAATTCCTTTATGTCTATCCCATGCATTCTTAAATCCCGTGATTGGTTCAGCCCCCACCACTTACTCTGGCAGGGTGTTCCACTTGTCCACCACCCGTTCTGTGAAGAAATTCTTTCTCATGTTTCCTCTGAATCGTCCTCCCTCCACCTTCATCCCATGCCCTCTAGTCCTGGAACATCTTTTTCACTTAAAAATAGTGTTTTCCTGCACCTGTTCCTCCCTGTAAGATACTTGTATGTCTCTATCATATCCCTCTCTCCTCCCTCTCCTCCAGGAGTACATGTTCAGTTCCTTCAACCTGTCTTCATAGGACTTGTGATGCAATCCATGCACCATCTTTGTTGCCCTCCTCTGAACCTTCTCTACCCTGTCTATGTCCTTACGTGGGTATGGTCTCCAGAACTGTACACTGTACTCCAGGTGGGGGCCTCACTAGTGTCTTGTATAGCGGAATTATGACCTCCCTTTTCCTGCTGGTGATGCCCTGCCTATACATCCCAGCATCCTATTTGCTTTACCTGCTGCCTTGTCACACTGTTTCCCTACATTGGGTCATCAGAGATGACAACCCCAAGATACCTTTCCTGCTTGGTGCATGCTATATCCTCACCCCCCAACTGATATATTGTGCCAGGGTTTTTGTGCCCCATATGCATTATCTTGCACTTCTTTGCATTGAATTTCAACTGCCAAACCTCTGACCATTCTTCAAGTTTCTGCAGGTCACTTTTCATTCTGTCTACACCCTCTGGTGTGTCTACTCTGTTACAGAGCTTTGTGTCATCAGCGAACAGTGAAATTCTGCCTTCTAGAGCCTGTGCAATGTCACTGATGAAGACGTTGAATAGGACCAGTCCCAGCACTGATCCCTGTGGTACCCCACTGGTCACTCTTCCCTCTGTGGAGTGACAGCCATTTACCATCACCCTCTGTGTCCTGCCACCCAGCCAGTTACCTACCCACCACACTACTGTCCTGCCCACACCCATATTCCCCAGTTTGTGTAATAGTCTTCTATGTGGCACAGTGTCAAAGGCCTTGCTGAAGTCCAGCTAGGCCATGTCCACTGCCCTCCCCTGATCCACCTCCCTAGTCACCCAGTCAAAAAATTCAATGAGGTTGGTCTGACATGACCTCCCCCTGGTGAAACCATGCTGCCTTGGGTCCTGTAGTCCATTGACAACCGGATGTTCCACCAATCTCTCCTTCAGTAGTGCTTCCATGATCTTCCCCACTACCGAGGTGAGGCTGACTGGTCTGTAGTTCCTGCTTCCTCTTGTTCCCACTTTTGTATAAGGGGACTACATCTGCTGTCCTCCAGTCTTTGGGTACCTCCCTGTTTCCAGTGATCGGCTAAACAGGATAGCCAGAGGTTCAGCCACCACCTCTCTTAGTTCTTTAAGGACCTGGGTGCACCCCATCTGGCCCCATTGCTTTATCAACTCTTATTACTTCCAGTTCCTTCAGGACCCTTTCTCATGTAAAGGGACTTGTGTCCATTTCTGCACCATTCTCACCCCTTGTACTCCCTTCAGACCCATTATCCCCCTCTTCCACAGTAAAGACTGAGCAGAAATACCTGTTCAATATGTCAGCTTTACTGTTGTCATCCTCCATGCGGCTCCCATCCTCCCCCTTCAGTCTCACTATCCCTTCCTTTGTCTTTCTGTTTTCACTTATGTACCTGTAAAAGGTTTTGTCCCCTTTACCCACAGATTTTGCAATGTGTTCTTCTGTCTGAGCTTTGGCTTCCCTTACTGACCTCCCTGCCTCCCTTTGCTTCTCCTGGTACTTCTCCCTATCCCCTTCTGCCTGTGTCTTTTTTGTATTGCTGAATGCAATCTTTTTGGCTTTCACTTTCTTTGATACCTCTTTGAAAACCATAATGGTCTCCTCTTCCTTTTCCTCTTGCTAACCTGCTTAATGCATAATTCGTTCTTGTAATCCCCATTTTAAATACTGCCCACTGTTCCTCAACCCCTGATTCCTGTCCCATTTCCTTAATGCCTCTTTCAAGTATCTCCCCATTTTCCCAAAGTCTGCCCCCTAAAAATCCAGGATACGTGTTTTGTGTGGTTTGGTTCTGCTCTTTCTGTGATTTCAAACCACAATGACTGGTGGTCACTGTTACCCAGGTCCCCACTGTTGCCCCATCACACTGTTCCTGTTTGTGAGCACAAGGTCCAGTATTGCCTTCTGCCGAGTTGGTTCCATGACCAGTTGCTTGAGGAAGGCACCCTGAAGGAGTCCAAGATAAATCTGCTCTAGTTGATGCTGCTGCTGGGATGCTCCAGTCCACGTCTGGAATATTGAAGTCTCCAACCAGTACTACCTCACCCTTGTCTGCCATCCTTTGGATGGCTAGCATCAACTCCCTATCTGTTTCTTCCTCCTGGGCTGGTGGTCTATAGCCACACCTGTCGGATGGCTGGCCCCATTTTCCTTTCAGCAACCCACAGTATCTCTCCCCATTTTGTTCCTCCTGGATCTCTGTGGCCCTTATGTCATTTTTCACATACAGTGCCACTCCTCCTCCCTTCTGCCTGCTTTGTCTCTTCTGAATATGTTGTAGCCAGGTATGGCCATCTCCCAGTCATGGTTATTATTACACCAGGTTTCAGTGATGGCCACAATGTCCAGGTCTGACTGTATCATGACAGCCTCCAGATCTTCCATCTTGTTGCTAAGGCTCCTGGCATTTGCACACATGGCTTTCCATGATTTGACCTCCCTAGACTGCTTCACTGTTCTACTCCAGCCCCTTCCTTGGTTTGTTGGTTTTCTCCCTTAGAATATATCTTTGCCTCACACAGTTCATAACATATTAGCTATTCGGGACTAGCCTTTGGAGTTATCCATGAATAAGACTTTGGCAGTACCCCACCTGCTGTATCAAATAGTTGATAGACGTACTGTCTTATTCTGATATCAGAATGCATGCATGCGGTGTGTAATTTACTGGCACCTATGTAAATGCCCTGTTAACATGTATGCTTTGCATGTTGTTTCATTACAACATGAATAAGCATAAAGTAAAAAAAATGATGGCTAGTATCCACTACCCAATAATGTTATGTGACTGCAGGAAAAGTGCCACCTGAGGTAATTGTTTGATTCCAGAAGGGGAACTGCAGCCTTTGCTACTGCCAGAAGGAACATACCCCTGGGTGAAATCTGTAGGGCTACAATCTGGGCTTCTGCCCACACAGTCATTACTCACTACAGACAGGATGTCCAGGCCAGAGAGGATGCAAGGTTTGGCACCTCAGTGATGCAAATTCTATTTCCCAGGTAATCCGGAGACCCTCCAACCCAGGGTACTGCTTGGCGTATGCAAGAGCTGCACCATAGTATCTGCCTTTCTTCTAAATAATAAGAACAGCTTGTACAACTCACCCTTCCCTAGCCCCCTGCCTTTTTTAGGATTATTATAGATAGTTTGGAGTAGGTGTTACATGGTCACTCCAGCTTGAGCTTTACAGTGAACCTTTGCCTGTTTCTACTTGGTGTTAAAAATATGTTACTTAAAATTTGGTTTAACATTTTAATATTTTTACAATTTTATTTTATGTTAATTAGTAAATTTTTGCTATTGACATTTTATTTTAAATTAGGTGTCAGCTACAACAAGATTCTTCAACAAAATATCTTTTAGGGAAAGGCTATCAGTGCGAGACCAGCAGAGAGAGAGAGAGAGAGAGAGAGGGTTTCATTCAAAAACAAACTAAGTTCTGGGGCACCATTCCAGAAATAATTTGTAATTTATCTGTCATTTTCCTTTTTTGACCTGAAAATGCACATTAAGTCGTGACAGCTTGTTTCCAGGTGCATCCTGTGGAGAGAGTTACATGGACCAGTTTCTACTGATGTGGGAGTGTTTGGCCATGACACCGGGGAAGTTCCCCTATGCACTTGAAGGGGGAGTGCTGGTCAAGGAAATGGAGGAGCCAGAAGTTGAACTGGCACTGAACGGGATGGCTGGGGGAGCACCCTGCAGAGGGTGGCCAGCATAGTGTCCCTGAGGTGGTAGCCTCAAACGTGATGGGAAATGCAGAAAAAGAACATACAGACATACAGATTTCACAACAAGAGGTGAAATGGTAACCTGACAGAATGTCTAATGAGCTCAGTGATAAATTGACACAATTGGACAAAGAATATAACATGCAGCGGCAAAGGATTTAAAAAACTCACAACCAGCAAAACGAGTGGATTCTCTGAGTTCGTACAGCAGGCGCGCAAACCCAGTACCAGAAATCTTCATTTCTGGAGCTGGTAAATCATTGGAGTTCCACAGAATGGATACAGGACCAATCCCCCAACTGATAGCCCCAGACTCGGACAGCAACACCAGAAAGTGTTTGAAGGAGCGGGCTGGGTACAACATTCAGATGGATCATGGATCCTGGACCCAGAGATTCCGCTTTCAGGGTCTAAACAAAGATCGCAAGGCAATGATGCAGAAGGACATATGCAAACACATCTACACATGGAAAGTCCCACAACTTCACTGCATATTTCACAAACAGGCATAGACTGAGAGGATTTCCTAACCTCGGCTGGAGACAGAGAAGAAATGCAAACAACAGTGGTGGTGAATAACATAGAAAATGAGGGAATACCTTGTACACAAGAAGCAGTGCCAGGAAAAGATCCTACGACAGTTGGGCACCACACATCTCAACGAGGTATTTCTTATTCACCTATAGAGACACCTCCAGAGATATTTTTTAAAGCACTCATGGGAGTGGTACCTCCACCATTAAATCTACATAATGACAATGATAATGACAAAGATACGGGGGTGGGCAATCAGTGGATATGGGGGAGATCCCCATGGATGAGGCTCCGGAAGAGACTTTTACTGAGCGAGTTACTTATGCTAACCTACTTACAAAGACTCTAGAACAAGCAAAGAGGAGGCATGCAGTTAGGTTAAGGTATCTAGGGGGCTTTGAACTCCACCCCGATAGGTTCTAAGTAGGAAGACAGTTGCTGTAGCAAGATATGAATTTTACACCTAAAGAGGTATAAGCATTAATCCATGCTGCAGGAGAGGCAACATTTGATTTAAGCTTAAGGTCCACTTCCATGCTTGACGGATTCTGGCTTTTGTATAATGCTCATAAGAAAACACCACTATGGGCCCCCTTCCAGGCCATTCCACTAACTAAACCCACCTTCAAGATAATAACCATACTATTTCATAATGAAGGTGTTATCGTCACAGACATTTTATATTGGCTTGGCACAAAGTGTGAGGTGCAAGATACTCCTGAACCCATAGTCAACAATGAAGGCTTCTGGACGGGGGGTTGGAGAGTTAAAATAAAACTAAGGCAAGATGAGTCAGGGATTAAACATCTCCCCAACTGCTTTTACCTTGGCAAAGACAAAGGGGTATTATTTTACCAAGGACAACCCAGACAATGTTACAAATGTGGCTCCCATAGGCACCTGAGTAATACCTGTGAAGTACAGAGATGTTTACACTGTGGTAGTACAAGCCACACAAGTGCTGGGTGCAAGGTACCACCTGTATTTCAGCTTTGTGAGGAAGCAGGACACTCTATTTTCACTTGCCCTTGGGCATCGCACAACACCAGGAATGGGGATTTTGCAGAACAAGATTTCTATATCAATAGGGCTACCAGACAGGGATCACCAACTCCCCTTCCCCCCAGAGAACAAAGGGAACAGGCCCAAGCACCCAAAACCTCTGCACAAACAACACAGCAACCCCCAGCTAGAGAGCCAGACCCAGAGACATGACTGGAAGATCCAGGGCAAGACGATAAGAAGGAACAACCCGAACCTCACACACAGGAACTGCAGCTAGATACACCAAGCACAGAAATTCCCCCCCCCCCGACACACACACAAACAGGGACAGCTTACCAAACAGTAACCTCTAAAACACATAGTGGAAAATAACAACAGAGGTATGGTATACCAACACAAAACAAATTTGAGGCCTTGAGAAGGGAGACACAAAGATGGTGGAAGATTCAGAAGGACGTACACCACTCCTCCAACAAAGGAGGAGTGTTGGAACCGGTAGAAAATACTTCTCAAACAGCAGGGAAGGTAAAAGAAAAAGAGATGCATGGGGACAAGATATAGCTTAAGAAAGCAAAAAAAAACTGATTTGACATACACCCTGCAGACCTATGACCTCCGTGTGGCATTGCTTAATGCGAATTGTTTAAAATCTGATAGGAACATGAAAATCTATCTTCCAGTATTTTAACTCTAACTATTATGATCTGGAATTGATTCAAGATACACTGCTTTTTACATTAATGGATATTCAGAAGGCTAGTACCACCTGGATTGGTGGCCCATCCTACTGGTCCATAGGAGAAGACATGTGCAGTGGGCCGGGAGTGTGTTTCAATAACCCACTGATAAAAATAAATAGGGTACAAGAAATACAACCAGGCAGGGCTATGATGATAGATTTTTCTTTAGAACAACAAAACTTTAGGCTGATAAATGTGTATGCCCCCAAGAAAGAACAAAAAGAACACAGCTGTTTAATACGATCCAGCCATTTTTGTTGGCAGCTCGAGCTGTACTATGAGGAAGAGAATTCAATTGCAGTAGTTTAAAAAAAGATAGGGACCTTAAAACGGATAAAATCTTCTGTGACGCAGTTATGTTAAACAGAATAATCTCTCAAACCAACTTAACTGATGTTTTTCATACTAACCACTCTTCCACACAATACACATATTTTTGAGGGAATGTAAAAACTAGAATTGATTATTGGCTCATATCACTATTTCTACCATACAAACATCAAAAATACACCCAGTAGCAACATCAGATCATATGCTGTTAGAGATAAGGTTATCATATTCACTAGAGGACGCACCAGGAAAGGGATACTAGAGATACAATATTACCCTCCTTGACTCACCAGAGATCAGACAAGGCTTTGTAGATACAATCAAGACCAGACAATCAGTTAAGTTTCTATATGAGAATACACTCGAATGGTTCATACAAACCAAGGCAGACCTAACTAAATATTTTAAAACTGCAGGCCAAATTATGGGTGCATATAAAACCGATCGCTAAGAACAAGTAAAACAATTGTATAAACTAATCTCTCTTCAAACTGAAACAGGTCAGGATTATTCAGAACAAATCAAAATGATCAAACAGGATATGGTGGAGAACCAACATGATAGAAACAAATCTTTAGAATTTGAACAGAGGTATGGGACTCAAGGGACACAGGAACAGGCAAACCCTTATGAGAACTGTATGACACACAACAAAAAACATCTCAACATTAAAAATGGGTACACAAGTGATCACTGGCAACACACACATCGTGACTGAAATAGAATAGTTTATAAATAAATTATACGGCACAACACATATCATTATTCCAGAGGGAACAGAAGAGTGGTTACAACAAGGTAAATTACCACAAATTACCTGAGAAGACAGGGACACATTGTTAGGCCAAATTACAAAACAAGAACTTCAGTCAGTTGTTGCACAACGACATACAGGAAAAGCCCCAGGATCAGATGGACTACCTTATGCTTTCTACAAAGAATTAATGCAATATATGGCATCAGAAATAACAGATGTATATAACAATATCCTACAGAACAATATTATGCCCCAATCCATGTATCAGGGGTTATTACTTCTTCTACTTAAAAAGGGAGATAGAGATTTTAGATAATTGGAGACCTACCTCACTGTTAAACACAGATCTCACTAAGATATTAAGCAACAGACCAGTACCAGTCCTGATACCACTGAAACATCACTCACAAGCATGTTCTCTTCCACAAAGGAAGGTATTGGAAATATTAATTCTTATCAGGGAAATATTAGTAAAAGGAGAAACTGGTGAGATATCAGGATTCCTAGTAAATTTAGATCAATCTAAAGCTTTCGATACGGTCTCACACCCATACCTATGGATGTGCCTAGAGCAATATGGGTTACTACAACAATTCATCAACTGGATAAAACTATGCTACAAACAAGCAAAAATGTCCCCATATGTTAACAGAAGAATATGGACAGCATGCCAGATAAATATAGGGGTATAGCAAGGATACCCAGTCAGCCCCCTCCTGTATATCCTCTCCCTGGACCCTCTGGTCAGAAAGATCAATACACACTAGGACGTACAGGGCCTATCTGTCTCAAGTCAGGACACTGAAATGTAAACTTTGGGGTATGCAGATGACTTAAGTATTGTCTTAGCTGTACCAATGGAATAATTACTAGATGAATTCTCACACACTTCTGGATCACAAATAAATTTACAAAAAAGTACCTGTCTTCCAGTAGGACAATATTTTACACAGGAATCACATCTAAACAACATGCCAAAAAGCAATACAGGAACAAAGATTCTAGGAATCTTTTTGGGGTACCAAGGAGCAGCACTATATAACTGGGAATACTTACTCGACATTGCACTAGACAGAGTAGCCAAATGGAATAGGTGGAGAATGAGTAAAAAAAAAGTGTATACATGGCACACACATTTTTACTACCAATGTTCCTGTTTTTAAGCTGTCTTTACACCACTAAACAAATAGAAACTAGATTGCTTAGTTGTTTTTTTCAATGCATATGGGGGAGCCCTTGGATTCTGGTGAGTTTCCTAGATCCCTGAAAGAGGCGGTGGTGGCACCCCTCTTGAAGAAAGCTGCCTTGGACCCTGACTGTCTGGAAAACTACAGACCTATCTCTTACCTTCCTTTTATTGGGAAGGTGATTGAGAAAGCAGTGGCTGCACAATTGGAAGACCATTTGACCATCCATGACATCTATGAACCCTTCCAGTCCAAATTTCATAAAAGACATAGCACTGAGACAGCACTGGTCTGGGTGCTCAATGATCTCTTGATGGCTAGAGATCAGAAGAGCCATTCCATCTTGGTTCTCTCGACTTTTCTTCAGCGTTTGACACCGTAGATCACATGGTGTTGATAGAATGCCTGAGGCTGCTTTGTGGAATATCTGGAACCGTCTTAAGATGGTTCACTTCATTCCTCACTGGGAGATCACAAAGGGTTGTGTCTGGGGTTTTTCCTCAGATTCAACTGCTTTGTTGTGTGGGGTGCCTCAGGGTTCAGCATTGTCACCCATGTTATTTGCGGTGTACATGCTACCCATCAGAAACATTGTAAGGAAGTATGGGCTGAGGTTTCACCATTATGCAGATGATACACAGCTCTATCTTTCTTTTGCTCTCAACCAGGAGGGAGGTCTCTTGGTCTTTAACAGCTGCCTAAAGGAAATCCAGGAGTGGATAACTTCCAGTTGGCTGAGGTTGAACTCGGATAAGACTGAGGTACTGGTTGTGGACCCGGGCCAACAGATGGGGGGGTCGGGTAGTGTCGCCATCCGGAATTTTTCTGGGTGGCATTTCTCTCCCAACCTCTGAACTGGTGTGGAACCTGGGAGTAGTTCTTGATGATAGGTTGACACTACATTCACAAGTGTCGGCAGTCATCAAGACTTCCTTTTATCATCTGAGGAATATCGCCAGGATTCGGCATCTTGTTTCGTCTGCCGACCTGCCTACTTTAGTCCTTGCCTTCATGTCCTCGCACCTGGATTATTGAAACTCACTTTATCTAGGGCTTTCTGGGGTTGAAATCCATCACCTGCAGCTAGTGCAGAACACTGCAGCCCAGCTTTTGACGGTCTCTAGAAGATCCTGTCATATTACTCTGGTGCTGTGCGAACTGCACTGGCTGCCAATCCAGTGGCGGATCACCTTTAAGGTTAACTTGCTGACTTTCAAAACCCTACATGATCTGGGCCCAGCCTATCTGAAAGAACTTCTGGTTCCCTATCACCCTGATCGATCTCTTCACTTGGTCAGTGAGGGGTTGCTAGAGGTTCCAAGGGTGAATTTGAAATCTTCTGGTGCTCGGGCATTCTCGTAAGTTGCCCCCACCGTTTGGAACTCTCTACCCCATCGATTGCGTGAGTGCACTTCTGTGGAGGGTTTTAAGAGGGGTCTAAAGACCTTTTTATGGGAAACAGCACTCCCTGAATACTGAATGTTTTAATTGGTTTGTCTGTATTTTTTATTGTTATGTACGGCGCCTTGACATTTAAAAGGTGCCTTATAAATACAAATTATTATTATTATTATTAATATTATATTATATTATATTATATTATATTATATTATATTATGTTATATTATACTAGATTAGTCACAGGAAGGGCAAGACGTGTTGGCTCTGCTCTGCATTTAGTGGTATTATTTAATATTTTTGTGACCATGACTTGTTCGCACTCTGGTCACATA
Organism: Neoceratodus forsteri; assembly: GCA_016271365.2. Taxonomy (NCBI): domain Eukaryota; kingdom Metazoa; phylum Chordata; order Ceratodontiformes; family Ceratodontidae; genus Neoceratodus; species Neoceratodus forsteri. The sequence goes on along the minus strand of CM028132.1, from coordinate 413,313,616 downwards.
GGGGAGTATGACTTGCCGGCTCTGTTCCCTTTTAGGTGCTATATTGTAAGTTATCTTTATAGGTAGTTATTATTCGGTATTTTTGGTTTGGGCTTAAGGAGAGCATGCCTTGCTGGCTGTAATCTCTTTTGGCATTATAATCTTTTTCTGGTACTACTGTGTATTACTTGTATAGATAATCTTTTGGTAATTTTTGGCGATACACTGTAACATAGTAACTTTATGCCTTATTGTGTGTAATTTTAAGATTCTGGTGTTTGTGAGCTGCCTTTGTATTATTGAATATATGTAACTTTATGTTTGTTTGTTTTATTATGATTCTGATGCTTGTGAATTTTATCTGCATGATTGCATGTTTTTGTATGTGGTGCTACACACTGTGCTAGAATCTTTGTTGCTCTTGGTCATTTTAAATCTGTACTGGTTCTTTGGTTTATAATGGGCTCTATTAGGATGGTATGGTATGCTCTGAAGAAGACCACCTATCAGTCACTACATAAGCGTATCCGGAAGTATTGCTGTCCGTGGTCTGAGCGGGTTATAGTGGCAGCATGAGTATTTTGGCATTTTTCCATGCTTTACGGTTCAGCTGTGATATTTTGGCCAGTTTTATCCCTGAACTGGATATATATGTATGCTCTGCAGTCCATGATCTGTTTTTTGGGAGTCGTTGGGCACAATTTGCCCTTTTTTTGCTGAGACTCTGTTTGCATGTAGTCACACGCCCATTCTGTGTTATTATTTGTTACAAGCACTTTACGTACCTGCTTTTTACATTTTGGATCACCACGGCTTTGCCAACACCTGCATTCCTTGTACACTTGGTGAGAGCTATGCCATTTCTGTGTGTGTTTTTTCATGTTTTTGTACTGAATTTATCAAAGTAAATTATTTGTGCTGACCCCATGTGTTTATTTTTACTGGGCTGTTTAATCAGCTCCTGGGGTATAGTGCACTTCCCCTGTTACATTTAGAGAGCCCCCTTCTTCTCACAAGTCTTTATGAGAAGTGTTTTTTTCTGACTATTTACCATCTGTCTTGGGGATAGATATATCCACTGTGGATATACCCCCAATATTCAGGCTATTAACCCAGATCATGAGTGAACAGCCCCTGCAACATTTAATATCTAGAGTCAATAAAGCATTGTTATCTTCCCCTACACTTCTCATGGAGGGTACTCAGACCACCTGGGAAGCAGACTTTGTAACCATCCTATCATCAGAGGATTGAAGCTGAATTTAGCAAAGACAACATAGAGTGACAGCCTCATACATCTGGTGGGAATTCAGTTTGAAGGTGGCAATCCGTTACTTTCAGTACACCCCAGATAACAGCCAAATATTCCACAACTGGTGATTCATCATGTTGGAGAAAATGTGGTTGCAAAGTGGCAACACATGCGCATATATTCTGGTTCTGCCCCATCCTCACTGATTTCTGGGGGGGTGAGCAAATCAGTGCTGGACCTTTTTCCTTCTCTGGGAACATTGATCCCAGAGATAGCCATATTATTACATTTTTCCAAAGCATTTAAACAAAAACATCAGATCAAATTTTTTAGTATTATGCTCTCTGCTGTGAAAAAAGTCATTACCAGACTCTGGTTACAAGCTTCTCCCCCAACCACTGAGAAATGGAAAGACACAATTTATGATGTATACAAAATGGAAACTATGACTACAACGCTACATAACACATCCTCAACATTAATGAACAAATGGAATGCTTGGTTCCTTTACAATTCTTCCCATAGCCCTACTTTTGTTCCATAGGGGATGATTAAATCAGAGAATTTGATTTGAGACGATCAGCCCATTAATATCTCTTGGAGATCCTTATGCTTTAACAGCTCACATATATTACTGGTAGGAGAAGAGTCTGAAATAGTTGACAAGAATGGCAAACCAAAGATTTCCCTCTATGTTATTCACAGCTTTTTCTTTGTGCCTTTTGCCTCTATGTAAACAGAATTTGTGATTTGAAATATTATGTACTTCTTTATTTATTTTTTAATTTATTTCAGATGCAGATTAATACCTTTGAGTCAGAATAGCTCTTTTACAGATGTTCCATGTCAATAATCAAATACAGACAGTACAGATATAAAGCATGATATATACAGGATAGTGGGTACATTGAACAGCGGTTTTGCATACCAGTTTCAGATAGAAGTGACGTAGTTCTCAGCTATAAGACATTCTAATACATAGATTATTTAAGCTACAGTAACATAAAGAAGTTAAAGAATAGGTATAAGTTGTTGCTAAGTGCTAGGTTACTTACTGACAGCTGCCATCGAGGGCTCTGTCTCTGATAGAGGGAGTGGGAATAGGGAATAGGGAATAGGACAGGATAAAGATATAGTAGAGGGGCATGGAGAAGTTAGTATTTCGCAGGAGTTGGAGTCAAAAGGAAGTTAGTTGAGATGGAAGTACTGAGGAGGAGAAGGGGAAGGGTGAAAGGAGCTGTGTCAGGGTGCCATCAGTGGACTGCCATTAGGTGAAGTAGTCACAGTGGTTATCGAGGGCCAGGAAGGAATATAATTCCTTCTTAAAGGGGTCAGTTTTAGAGTGCCCCAGGAGGGGTGAGGGGAGGCCATTTAACCATTCGGGCCCTGGAAAGGTAAGAGAATGCTGTGCAAGTGATGTTCCCTTGAATGGCTCATGTCGTGCACCCTGAACAGATCCCCCGGTGACTTTTGGGTTTGATTGTGCTGGAACAGAGCAGCTGTGCATGGCGGGGTCAGTCCTAAGAGAGTTTTTCCAAGCAGGCAAGCTTGGTATCTGGCCCTAAGGTTCAGAAGTAACCAACCAGTGGAGTTGTAAAGATTACAGGTATGTGTGAGGTGTAAGTTTCTGTAAGTTACACCTGTAGATAACTTGACACTCCAAGTGTGAGGTGATGTCTGAAGTCTATATGTCATGCCCTGTTAAAAACCCAATAAAAACTGAGTTTTAAAAACAAACAAACATGGCAAGCAGGATATAGTAGGAATTCAACTTACTGCAGACTCACCAGAGCTTAAAATATTAGCCTATGCAGATGATCTATGTATTATTTTGGGTAACAGGACTACAGAAACAGTCAATAAACACACATTAACTATGTACTCTGCAACAACAGGATCATGTATTAATTACGATAAAAGCAGAGCTATACCAATAGGTACCCAGCATGCCAAAATGATACCTACGCAGGAGCATTGCAGTTACATCAAAACCTGTAAAAATAGATTCCGTGTCAATTCAGCGCAATACTAAACATCACAGTTAAAAACAGAGATGTCAAAGCACTGCAAAGTAAAACCTTGCATTGGAGAACCCACTAAAAGAAAAACAGCACTGATTAAAAACCAGGGCCATGCCGGCGACCCGGGTTCGGGAATGGAATTGGGTCGTCGGGGGTCGGTAGGGGAGGATAGGATTGAGCATCTGACGGACTGCTCTCCAATCCTGGGCAGGGTTAGGGTTGCTTCGCTCATGTAGCAGCCCCCGGTAGAGACCAGGGCACTGCAGAAAGCAACGCACTAGGGGGAACTAGAAAAACAGAAAATCCACACCGGAAGTCTAGCCGGATGATGGCTACACCATGGACAGCTGCGAATATGAGGTAAGGTTGCTGAAGGGGGGGATAGTAGGGAGATTGCCTGTGGCCCTAGGTAGCCTGAAGGAGAGGCAGCTCAGGCGCACATAGGGGTGAGAAAGAGATTACTCAAAAAAAAAGGGCACAGGCAGTTCACTAAACCTTTTAGTCATTCTGATTTGACCAGGACAAGCTGATTCTGCAGCAGGACGTTGAGGCCAAAATCTAGTCTTTTTTTATGTTAAGTTCAATAGTAGGTGGCTCCAGATGTAAAAACCCAAACATGCTGCCAAGTGGTCTCCAGTATCAGTAGCTTCCCCAGTACAAGCCGATATACTGACGGATTGAAGACCATGCTTAAGACAACCAGGAGCCATTTGGTTGCTTTATTTATCTCCCTCCCAGTTTTCTTTGGTTTTCTTTTTCTTCTTGGTAATTTTTTTATTTTATTTATTTGGTTTTGTGCAAGCTGATACACACATGCTAACAGAGGCAGTACACAAGGCATTGTTGCGTTGTATATCATGCTAACTCATCTAACTTATGATATTTTGCTTAAGGCACCTAAGGCAGTACAGGTTCCATCTCAAATTACGACATTTTGACAGTGCGCCCCTCTGATATGTTTTTTTTATATTATTATTTTCTATCAAGGGGAGATCTCCCAGCCCCCGCATTGGGTGGCTTACAGTACACTCTTCATAGGTGAGACGAGCCTGACCTCGCCAAGATTTTTTGTTGTGAGAACATGTTGGCACCCATCAGCAATAACCCTAGGCTTGCTGAAATAGTGGGCAGTTCCCCCCCACTTTCCTTCCTGCAAACCCCCACCGCATTAGAAGTGTTGTGTAGTCTCACTTTAACTACCCCAGCTTCTGAGCTACACCGTTGGAGTAGCTCTCTCAACCCTCTGGAGTTGCAATGAGCCACATGGTCCAACCTTCTTATTGGGTTGCTCAATTCTCTATGAGGAGACCCCCCCTGCACTCACTGTAGTGCTAAGGAAGGATGGATACCACTTGATAACGCCCTGGGAATAGGGGCTGGCCTACAGCAGGGCTCTGCAGCTGAAGAGACACCTCTACATCCCCAAATTGCATGGTACACTGTGCGCAATGTATATAGTTTGTTAATGTGTTTATGTATGTTTGTTTCACAAGAGACATACAGATGTTTCATTATCTGTTAGTATAAGGTCATCTGGTAGGGGCAGGGTATAGGGGCTTTACCCACTCTCTCCATATCTGGTGGCGCTCTATAGAAATTTGCCTCTTCTGGTTGGGCTGCCCTCATCACCTATCTGCTGGTTGTTCTTGATATGTCTCTTAATTAAATATTTGCTCCCTATTACTAACAGGTGATATCACTTGTCTGACATGGAACGTCAGAGGGCTTAACACCCCAAACAAGAGGAAGCAAGTTTTGGGGCACCTTAAGAGACTGAGAGCGAGGGTCGCCTTCCAGCAGGAGACCAAACTTACGGGGGTTCCTGAGAGACTGAAGAGGGAGTGGGCAGGTCAGGTCATTCATGCCTCGGCCTCCTCTAGAAAGAGAGGGGTGGCGATTCTGCTTCACAAGCAACTACAATGAAAATTGCAGAGACAAGTGAGAAACCCTGAGGGTAGATGGGTGGTGGTACTCATGGATACTGGGGAAGGCCCTCTGATCCTGGGTAACGTATACGCTTCGAATGAGGACTCAGTCTCCTTCTTTCACAAGTTGGCCCAGGTGCTGGGATCCATAGCTCCAGAAGACACCCCTATTTTATTAGGGGATGATTTTAATCTTACTCTGGACCCTTTCCTGGATAGATCCCCTTCCAATACTGAGCCCCACTCCAGGGCTGTAATGACAGTGGCTCAATTACAACAAGATTTGGCCCTTACGGACATCTGAAGAATATTTCACCTCTCCCAGCGGGCTACACCTTTCATTCCCCAGTACATAGTTCTCTTAGTAGAATAGACTTCTGGATCACCTCTCCTATTACTAGTAACACTGTTAATACCCTTATTTGTCCCTTAGTTATCTCAGATCATGCCCCTGTGCATCTTGACTTCACATGGGGCCCCCTTCTCCCTAAGTCTCTGGCATGGAGGCTGGACCAATTGCTACTTCGTGACCCAGACTTTCCCCCTAGGCTTCAAAAGGAAGCAACAGAATTTTTTCGGCATAACCTCATGGCAGATACCTCTGTGGGTACCACATGGGAGGCATTCAAAGCTACTCTAAGAGGGGCAATAATAGGGTATGCGAGCTGGTGCTGAAAAAGGAGGGAACAACATTTGAGGGGGCTTGAACGACAACTCCGAGAACCGGAGCTTGCTTTTAAGGCCCTTCGTGTCCCTTCCTTTAGGTCAGAGGCAGGTCACAAGGTCACCTCTCTGAAGATGCAAGTGAACGAGCTGGTCTCTAGAAAGGCAGAGATTTCAATCATTAGACTCAAGCATAAATATTGGGAATGGGGAGAAAAGGGGTAGGTAAGCTGCTGGCATACCGTCTCAAAAAGTAGCAAGCCAAAAAGCATATAGCGGCTTTAGAGGATGCAGGGGGTAGGACCCAGACCTCAGTACAAGGTATTAATCAAATAATGATGGATTTTTACTCTTCGTTATATAAATCCTCCAGAACCCCAGACCCCCAGTGGGTCTGCCCATTTCTGGAGTCCCTACATCTCCACAAAATCTTGGAAGCCCAAGATGCCCCGATCTCAAACCAGGAGGTGGCAGACACCATCCTCTCCCTTAAAAAGGGAAAGGCCCCAGGAGGGGATGGTTTCCATATTGAAGTGTGTCAGCTGTTGCATCCCATAATCTCTCCAGTATTGCAACAAGTATTTACTGAGTCATTGCAAACAGGGTCTCTCCCTTCATCCCTTAGGGAGGCGACTATTACTATCCTACCAAGAAAAGGTAAAGACCCTCATAAAGCATCCAGCTACCACCCTATTTTATTATTGAATGCTGACAGCAAGTTGCTAGCTAAGATACTAGCTAATAGACTTAATCCTCTCCTTCCCAGTTTGATCCACCCATCCCAAGTAGGCACTGTTAAGGGCTGCTTTAGCACGGACCATATTAGATCATTGGTAAATTTAATCCATAAGGCCCAAACATTATCTTCCCCCGCTGATGCCATTGCAACAGATTTCAAAAAGGCCTTTGATGCCCTGGAATGGGACTATGTCCAACAAGTGCTTTGCACTATGGGCTTGGGGGTGGGGGCTTTGGGCCTGGATTGGGGCAATATATTCATCCCCAGCTGCACAGATACTCACCAATGCGATGCTGTCTCCCCCATTCATTCTGGGTAGGGGTACCCATCAGGGCAGCCTACTTTCCCCACTACTTTTTGTATTGGCAGTAGAACCCCTGGTGGCCGCTATTAGGCAAAATCCTCTAATTTCTGGGGTCCAGGTGGGAACAAGGGCATACCCTACTCTTATGTATGCGGATGACCTGTTGCTCCCTATAGCCAATATCATCACCTCCCTCCCTCCCCTACTGTCCTCCTTGTCAGATTTCTCTACATTTTCAGGGCTCAAGATTAACCAGGCCAAGACAGAGGTCCTACCTTTAAACTCTAAGTGTACCTCTCAAATGGTTACTCAGCATGGGCTCCAATGGGCCCCGGAGGGGATTACTTACTTGGGCATTACTATCTCTCCTAATCTGCATAAAATCTGGGACCTGAATATGAAACCACTTTTTGCATCCATTCGTACAGAACTGGACAGATGGAAATCTCTTCGGCTGATGCTTGTAGGTAAAATAACTGCAATTAAAATGGTCACAGCACCGAAAATTATGTATCTTCTCTCCCACATTCCTTAGAAAATACCTCGTTATTGGTTTACTAAGTTAGACTCCCTGCTGGGATACTTTTTGTGGAAGGGTAAGAAACCTAGGTACAGTAGAAATAAGCTCAGAGCTCATTGGTCAGAAGAGGGCTGGGATCATCTGTGGTCAGAGGGGTATAAATGGGCCTTTCAGCTGGCTCAGACGTTAAAATGGTTCCTTTTCCCTGAACACAATGCTCCCCAGTGGCTGGATATGGAGAGAGAGTTATGTCAGTGTACTCACTTGGTGCCATTGTTATTTAAGCATCCCCCTGAGGGCTCTTGCTCTCATCCTACTATAGGTCTCTCTCTGGAATATTGGGCCAAAGTGCATAAGAAGTTGGCGCCTCCCCATCTCCCCTAAGACTTACCCCACTATGGGGCAATAATGAGATTACCATCAATAAACAACCAATTGCATGGCCCTCATGGGAACATGGTGGTATCTCATTGCTTCGAGACATGCTCATTCCTGGTAGAGATACCCTTAATTCCTTTGAGGGCCTGTGGAGCTCTTATGGGATCTCTCCCAAAGACATCTGGTGATTCTTTCAAATAAGAAGTGCCATCCTTACATACAGGCATAAGCAGCACCAAGAACAACAAATCTCCCAGGTAGAGTCATGGCTGGCTATAGAAAGAGGGTGGTCAAGCCAGGTATATGCGGCCATTCAGAGCACCATCCTGTCCCAAGCAAAGGAATTCAAGCATAAATGGGAGAAAGCACTGCATGCCCCTATTACGAACCTGGAGTTGAAGTCTTGTCTAAAACTAGCTCACAGGGCATATCCTGACACCAGTAGTCAATTAATACAGAACAAGATAATGCACTCCTGGTATAGGTCTCCTGTTGTCCTCGCCAAGGCAAAGCTTGCTCAGTCTGACCTGTGTTGGAGGTGTCAGGAACTCCCAGGTGACCTGTTCCATATACTTTGGTCCTGCAGGCTAATCCAGCCACTATGGCAGGCTACCTGTTAGATGGGGTCCAAAATACTTAGAAAGTCTGTGCCTCAGTCTCCTGAGTTGCTGTTATTAGGACTCCAGACCCCGGCCCCTCACCTTTGTCTCTCCGAGTTGAAACTACTTCTGATACTCAGTATGCATGTTTAAAAGACTCCTACTGTGTAAATGGTAGTCCCAGATAATCCCTTCCCTGGGAGAGGTATTTAACCTCCATGGCTCAAGTTGCCAACTGGGCCAGAATATCACATACTGTAATCAATACCCTCTTTAAATATACTGCCCTCTGGACTCCTTTCCTTCTGTTTTTGAAACCTAGGGAGGGAATCAGCTGAATAGGCACAACCATGCTACTATAATGGTCTCCTCTCATGGTGCATTTAGGAGCAAGTGCTGGAGAGATTGTTACTGAGTTATAGGGGACCTCCTCTATGGATGACACGGTATAATATCAGTAAAGGATAGTATCTTCTCTGACAATGAAGACCTGTTTGCTTTGTGTGTGTGATCTCTTGTATTTTGTAGGCATAAAGTAGAGGACAGTGGCCCTGGACCTCTCATAAGTTCTAATGCTTTGTCAAATACTGCAGAAACTAGCAGGATGGGGCCAGGTAAGATATGTTTGTATGAGCTAGCAGTATTGCAATGCACCAACTACTGATACTTTCAAAGCTAATCTCCAGCTGGATAGGTGTTGTACATCCAGGCACAGAGTATTATCCTACTGCTTACTTGGCTAGTATATTCAGTTCATTACTATTTGGCCAACATGTTCTGTTCTCTGTTTCTACAGACATAAGTAACAGTCTGTAAGAGCTTTGCAATGTATCTGACTGTTTTAATGGTTGTATCGTCTTAATAAGTCAAATCAATAAAATGTATTAACCCCAGAAAAATGGAGCTCATCAGATTCTGAAGGGACTTCATAAAATTGCAGTTGCATTACAATTACACCACTAGAGGCACTATTTTTTTTCTGTTTGAAAATATAAAGAAGCATTTTTTCTTTCACTCTGCCAGTGTTTTTAAGTTTTGATGGGAAATGCTCTCTAACAGTACTTGTATTTCAGTCTTAATTTGTGCATAACAGGACTTGTATGATAACATGGTTACTAGCTTCAATCTGAGCAGTATTCTCTTTCAAGAAAGATCCATAGTTTATGGTCTTTATTAAACATGTCAACGATAAGTTTCCCAACCATAAACTGTAATTTTATTTATTTATTTTTTATTTATTAAGAGTTTAACCAGGAAAGCATACTGAGCGGGGACCGCTCGATTCCAGATGTGTCCTGGGGGTAGGGAGGCAGGGAGCATACAGTACATATGATACATATATAATATATACAAGCACACAAAAGTAAGCAAAAAATTACAGTACGTGCAGTTGGCCATAATTACAATTGATTAGAAGAGAATGTAGTAATTACAAACAGAAGAGAAAGCAGTACTTGCATAACAGACAAATGATATAATTACATTGTTAGAGGGAGAACAGTTAGCCGCCAGGCTGAGAGGGAGCGGCCATAATAGTCTGAGTTAGCAAAGTTAGGGATGGGAACAGGCCATGGGGTCTATGTAATGGTAGCAGGGCTGGGAGGAAGTACTGAATGGCAGTGACAACCAAGCCCCAGTAGAGTGGCAGGCAGTCATATGGTGCATGACTCATATGCACTGGTGGCTTGCTTGAGCTAAGTGCAAGTGCTACTGGTGGAAAAATGGGCATTGAGGAGGAGGTTGAGATGCTGAGAGTTTTTGGTATGTCTAATGTTCATAGATAAAGCATTCCAAAGTTTGGGTATGCGGTATTTGAAAGCAGCTTGACCTTTGATGAGCCCGTGAAAGGGACATGGAGAAGCCTGGAATCCACACTCCTGAGGGAGTATGCAGGCGGAGGCTGTATTGAGAGGGTGGATTCGAGGTATGGGGATGGGACTGAGTCCAGTATTTAGCTATAGACCTAGTGTAGTGGACCTGCCTGTGGGCCTGGAGTGAGGTCAGGGCTAGGGAGCTGTAGAGGTCACAATGATGAGTCATTTGTGGACATTCCAGAATGAAGCAACAGAAGGAGTGGAAATGGGTGTCCAGACTGGCTAGGGGGGAGGAGGCGGGGGGAGCAGAGCCATAGACTATATCACCATAGTCAAGTAATGGGAGAATCATTTTTTGGACAATTTCCTTCCGGGACAATGTGGGGATACATCCTTTATTGTGATATAAGGTGCCAAGTTTGGGGTGCAGTTTCTTGTGAATTGATTCAATGCATGTGGAGAAATCCAGGTGCTGACTGGGCCAGACCCCTAAGCATCTGAAGGCAGTACATGCCTGCAGGGGGGTCCCATCCAAGGTTTGATATGTGGGGCGATTGGCTAGGCGGGAGAGTCATGCCTGCGAGCCAAAGGTTAGCAAGATGGTTTTCTTGGTGTTTAGAAACAATTGGTTGGAACAGAACCAATGCTGAGCCTCGTTGAAGTCCTGTTGCAGTACATTTGCCACTTCAGCAGTGGAGGGGCCTGTGGCATACAGTACGGTATCGTCTGCATACATGTGGATGGATGTGTGTGGGCAGGCCGATGGAAGATCATTTAAGAAAACAGAGAAAAGTAACGGTCCCAGGACTGAGCCTTGGGGGACACCAGTAGTGACTGGCAGGGACTAGGCTGAGGCTGATTTTTACAGATTGGTATCTGTCTACCAGGTATGAACGAAACCAGCTGGTGGCAGGCCAGAGAGTCTGGCATTGTCTAATTTGGGTAATAGCAGGGTGTGGGAGACAATATCGAAGGCCTTAGCCAGGTCGGTGAAAATGGCTGAGGAGAGGTCCGTGCCCTTTATCCATGCCGTGAAGATGGCATTGGTGATCCTCATTAGGAGGTGATGGTTGAGTGCAGTTTGTAAACCCAGACTGGTAGGGGGGGAAGAAGGAGGAAGTGTCTAGATAGGAGGAGAGTTGGGCGACAGCAAGATGTTCCTGCAGTTTGGCTAGGATGGGGGGGGAGAGATGGAGTGGTAATTTCCCGGTGAGGAGGGGTCACCACCTTTGGGGAGGGGGGTGACAATTGCCTGCTTCCAGTCAGCTGGGATATTGGCTAATGAAAAGGAGAGATTGAAAAGGTCAGTCAGCGGGGCAGCTATGGCAGGGGCAGACAGGTGTAACATTTTGGTGTCCAGGCCCATGGGACATTTGCCTTTGTTGGGATTGAGAGCCTGCAGTGCTTTTAGTACATCGGCTGGGGAAGACCTGGTGAAAAGAGAAACTGGAGGGTTGGGAGGTGGGGCATTTTGAGGAGGTACCGCTTGGGGGTGTGGAAGAGCTGATAAGAGAGAGTCTGCACAGCTAGTAAAGAAGGAATTGAAGGCAGAGGCCATTTCGCCAGGGTCAGAGACAGTAAAGCCTTGGATGATTAGGGTCGAGGTCGGTGGTTGGGCGGGGGGTGGGGGGGAGAGTAAGGATTTGATAGTTTTCCAGAAATTTGTTGAGTGATTGAGGTTTGAGTTAAATGCCGTCTTGAAGTAATTCTTTTTGGCCTGGTGTATAAGTTTGGTGCAGGAGTTGCAGAGGACACGGTAGCATTGGAGAGATGTTTGGGTGCCCGTTATCTTGTGTGTTTTCTATGCCTGATCTCTGGTGTGGAACTGACCAATGATTGTGGCAGAGACCCAGGGAAGGTGGGAGCCCCTGACCCTTTTTTTCTTAGAGGAGCATGGGTGTCCCACACTGCATAGAATCTGGCCTTGAAGGTTTCGAGTGCATAGTCAATGGAAGATGCCTTCGGTATGAAGGACCACTCAACATGTGTCAGGTCATACAGGGTGCCACAAGAGGCAGTGATGCAAAGAACTGTTTGCCCTGAGTGAAAGGAGGGAGGCAGAATGTTTACACCAATAACCCAATTGTACAAGGGGCCATGGGCTATTTGTTCTAGGGTGGAGGTAGAACAAAGGGGTGAGGGAGCTGTGCAGGGGGTAGGTGGGGGGTTAGGTTGCCATGGCCGATAGATAGCTGGAGGGAGGCTAGTAGAAATGACAGGAAAAATAGTGAGAGATACAAAGGCATCATTGTGCCTGTTCACTAATACAGCCAGGAGCTGGGTGTAGTGGCCACGAGAGGTGACAGCTGATAAGCTGCTAATGGGAGAGTGGGCTGATTGGCTGTGGCGAGTCATGTGGATAGCTCTGTATAACTCTATGCTGACCAAGGGTGGTGGTGGGGTAGCTGGCGTGCAGTTCTAAGTGCCATTTTTTGATGTTATGTAGACTAATAAACGTGTCTACTGATCACAGGTGGAAGTGAGCACTGGGATGGTGGTGCAGCACACATATAATCGCTGATGTGAGAAATGTGACAGGAGCACTCACCCCTGCCAAAAAGGATACTCAAAGTAAACTTTTTAGTTCACCCCACATACTGGGGCTTCATCAGAGAATGAACTGAGCTGTCAGTCAATGAGCAGGTACTGTATAATACAGTACGCGTTGAATGACAGGTCAGTCAGCAGCTAGCCGTGGTGGTGAGAGGAGTGATGTGCTGGTTACTGGCTCAGAGTTTAGGATGGGGGGATGTGGGGTGCTGGGCAGTACCTGTCAGGATAGGGGGAGTGAGGTTCACTATATCACCATCAATGGGTTCCGTTTTTTCTTTACATGTAGGGGTGACATCGGGGATCTGGATGGGTGGTTCACTATACCACCACCAATAGATTGCTGCTATTATTTACATATAGGGCAACATCGGAAATGGGGCAGGGGTCCACTATACCACCAGGGTGATTATACCACTGGTAATGGGGCTTGGGAGGGCTGTCCTGGATTGGTACATGGCCACTCCATGGCTTGGCAACCCTCTGGATGTGCCTCATTTTAGTGCATGGCCAGGGTTGCCTGCAAGACGAGGACTTATCACCAGGACCCTGCCTGATAAGCAATCGGCACCGGGTCTCTGGTGCACTGGGCATTGACGCAGTTAATGTTTGCTGCAGCTTGCATCAGTCACAGGGCTCTTTGAGAATTATGCTCTGTTTATTTATTTCAAAAGTTTCACCAAGAAAGGCATACTGAGCTGAAAAATAGCTCATTTCTAGATGTGTTCTGGGGAGAGGGGAAGAGAGATGTAAGAACAACATAGAACAATAACTTATACAATAAAATGTCATATAAAGATATCAATTAAACAGTACAAAATGAACATGAGCGAGGTTTATCAGACAGGTAAAATTATAGACAAAAATTTTACAAGGACACGCTGAGGAATCTGTCCCATGGGTACAAGCAATAGTACTTTTCAGTGGTGAGGGCACTAGGGGATAGGGTACTGAAGGAAGTAGTGCAGATGGGGTGGAGAAAGTAAAGTGAAGATGAAGGAGGAAGAAAAGAGGGAGGAGGGTTGGTGAGGTGGGTGGAGGGGCAAGGAGGAGGAGAAAGAGGGAAGGAGGGTAAATTGAGGAGTAGGGAAGGACTATGGTTCAAGGGCAGCCACAGAAGGGAGTAGTGTGGTCCTGGAGAAAGAGGGGAAGAGGGGAAACTGTGGAGTTGGGAAGGGCTATGACTCAAGGGCAGGCACAGGAGGGAGTAGTGTGGTCCTGGAGAAAGAGGGGAAGAGGGGAAACTGTGGAGTTGGGAAGGGCTATGACTCCAGGGCAGGCACAGGAGGTAGTGGTGTGGTCATGGAGCAGAGAGGAGTGAGCTCGCTTGGAAGGGACAGAACAAATGGTTAAGGGGAGAGAGTTCCAAAGTTTAGGAAACTCGAAAGAGAAGGCGCCTGACCAGCAAAGGATTTTACATCACAGTAATACAACTAAGTCACACATTAATTCTATATCTCTTCCCCAGTATCAGTCATTCCCCTAGTTTTTATTATGATAAGTTAATAACTATTTAAATGATGTTTGGTCAGTTCCACAACTTGTTGCTTGGTAACTTATTTTTGTCAATTTATTCTTAGACATAATTGTCCTCTATATCTTTGTTACTCTTATTCCATTTCTATAAACTTTATATTCTGTATTTTGTATCTGTTATCTTTTCCCCCTTTCTCCTTCCCCCAGAACACATCTGAAAATGAGCTGTTACTAGCTCAGTATGTCTCCTCGTAAAATCTTTGAAATAAATAAATCTCTCATCACATTAATGCATTATCAACCATTGTGGCTCTCACCAGAGTTTGTTCTACATATGACATATTCAATGATAATCTTAGGTATTTACACACATGGGTGGTTAAAAGCACTTTACAAATTATACTAGCTGCTTGTAAGTATTACCTCTGACAGGCAAGATGTGCTCTGACTATGCAACAAAAGCATATATCTCCAAAGGAAGCAATAAGCATGACTGAGGTAGCACTGGATAAGGTATATTTACAATATCTTGCAATACTACATTACTCAAGGACACAAGCAGTTAGGAAACACTGTCAAACAATATTATCTCTGTACGACCTGTGTGTGGTCATATCTCTGTATCAGGATAAATTTGTTTTGCTACTTCACATACTACAGGAAGGAGTTATGTTTTTGTAATTACAGTATTTTTATATGCATTAATTTTAATTTCTGACTTATGTTGTAATACTGTTTCTTTTTCATCTTTTTTTCTCTCAATTTGGTATAATGTGGTTAGTCTTACATTTTTTCTTTGTGTTCTCTCTGATTAGTGTTTGTAAATTGTCTTTATACACTAGCATATTTGCTGCTTTATATTGCATGATTTTTTTTGTTTTAATAAAAATACCCCTACTGTTTTTCTACAGGACCCCTTTGAGCAGATCATAGGATCTATGGAACACTTATTCTTCACTTGCTCTTACATACAGGATTTTTAAACAGTGGAATGTTCCTGAGTTTTGCTCAACTCTCATATGATAACTTGATATTCTGCTTTTTCTGGCCAGCCTTGTTGCACTGAGGGTTGAGGCACTGGATGCCACATCTTGCACCACACTGGTGACCCATGTTTGGGAATGGACTCGGGTCACTCGGGGGTTGGCAGGGGGAGGAAAGGATCAAGCATCCATAGACAGCTCTCCTTCCTTGGGAAGGGGGGGCAGTGCAATGCACTGTAGACTGACACCCTGCAGTGGCTGGGTGTTGGCACAGGTGTGTCACCCAGAACAGGAGAGGACACATGTCCAGGTTGTATGGTTGTTTCCACGGAGATGGGGGTAGCTGCCTCATCCGTTGCACAGTTTGGGTGCCCTGGGGAGAAAAGCGGAAAAAGGCTGGGAGCCAATGGGGTCCATGATGACCTGATGACACATTCAGGTTAGAAAATGAGTCCCTCTGGGGGAGGGTCAGAGCTACCCATCGGCTCTGTGGACGAGTGATAAAGTATAAAAAAAAAAGATATTCTGCTTTTTCTCTGACTTCTGGAACACTTGGGATTACAGTACATTGTGTGCCATAATGGCTTGTTTGAAGTGGAGCATGTATAGCATGCCAGATGCTCCTTTTTACTACAACAGAAACTGGTGCCTATGCACCTTATGCTGATTAATGTGACAAACGAGATCAGACTAGTGTGTGATGGAGAGTTTACATTTACCTAGACAACAGTTTTATGTGTACTGGGAAAAAGTGACTTAGTTATAATCTGGAGCTGGCTTGTTTTTCATTGGCTTGTTTATGTGATGGTGAGGAGACATTAGAATGTTTTTCTTGGTTTACTTTTTCACTAATTATGCTTATGCAACATTTATAGTTTCTGATTTGCTGTATTTTGTTTAGCTTTGCTTTTGAGTTTTCCTTTGTAAGATTCACTGTTTTTACTTTATGTTCTGTTGTTTTTTGTATATGTATTTTTATAAATAAAAAACACTCCTACTCATCTTCGATAAATGCCATGGGGTATACAGTGAATAGAGTGGTTTAATTGCAGTGAGTCAATTTGGACGACGTAAAATATGAGTGGTAAATGAGCTATATGCTATTAACAGTGCATTGCAAGTTCAACGCTTTCCTTTTGGCAGGGAGCCATAGATGTACGTACTGTTTCAAGCATATAGGTTGTTGTTTGGAGGGCCAGATCTGAGCTGGCCATGTAGTGTAGTCGTTACAGCCACTGCCTGTGTAGCTGGCAGTTCCAGGTTCAAGACTGGCTGTGAGGAGATATTGTTTGTTTAATTCTCATTCCGCTTGCCCTTCTGACTTTGTTCCCCTCCACCTCCAGGTTGCCCCCAAAAGTTCTCCCCCTCCTGACCTGTGTCCCCCTGTAGAGTAGCCCCCCTCCCAAGTTTTTCCCTGTCCCTTAATTTCATCCCCGATGATAGGTATATTAATTATGGGGTGCTGGTGAAGCCTCTCAAAGTGGGGTGGAGCCCATCCCCGGAAAAAGTAAGTGTAGCTGCACTGATTTTGGAGCATGCTGTAGTGCTCTTCACTGTTTTGCTTGGTGCTATTGTTCCTTCATTGTTTTTGTCGGTGCTGTTTTGTAGGTGTTATTTTGACATGGAACCATGCCATGGGAGCTTCTGCTTCCACCTGGACAGTGACAAGAGGTGGTCAGAAGAGACCTCAAAGAATGTCTCATCAGAAGTGGAGATGATACAAAAGTTGTACTTAATGTTCTAATTATTTAGAAGAAAGGAAGCTATTATCATGAGTACCCTTTCTTTATGCTTTGTAAATTGATGTATAAATTGCATATACAATGACCTGACTAAAAATAAGCAACTTATTACCATGTGTGGGGGAGCACCACTCATGAGTTATGGTCTTGCCCTTACTCATGAAATTAAATTATGCATTTTAAGTCAGGCCATTGTATACACCAGATTTATATACAGTAGTGTAAATAAAAAGTCAAACATATCAAGGTTGTTTTTACTTGTCAGTGACCTAATGTGAGAATATCATGATATTCTCATTCTGGATGGATGGCAAAGCAAATATTCTCACTGTAAATCCTTCAGAATAGAAGACGGGCGTAATTTCATTCCAAGACTTGATTACACTTGAACGTGTTTTTTATAGAATTTTGACTAACTTCATTGAAACAGCAGCACACCCAACAGTTTTACCACATAAACTCATGCCATTGCATTAATGAGTTATGTCATGGGCTTAATACAAATATGTCTGATATTTTTACTTGTGGTCTGTGACCCCATGACATCACTCATGGCTTTACCTCTCGTGGTGGCATCACATCGCATGATGTCATGGGGTCATGGAATACCCATAAAATATCAGGCATATTTTTTATATACAGGATATGCCATGGGCTTGCTAAAATATCACACTTATTTTTATTGGCAGGTTCTGACATCTATGACATCACAAGGTCAGACTCTGCAGATAACAATAAATGTGATATTCTTGCCTGCCCATGGCATGCATCATTTATATGACAACAGTGCCTCTTTTGCAAGGTAGGTCATAGTGCTCAAGTACTAAGATTTTATTAATAAAATTACTTTTAAAACCTTGATTCTGGACTTTTTTAATTCCCCATGCACATTCAAATGAGTACATTCTGATAACTACACTCAAAAGAGTAAGTATGCCAGATACCTACCAGTAAGGACTCCCATCATTTAGGAATGCTAGCAGTTGTTCTTGAATCTGGTGATGCTTCTGGAGTGGAAATTTTCATTATGGCACTCCTGGAGTGGAAATAAATGATAATTTTGACTCAACGTGCAAAATAAATGCGTTTATCTGGAAATTTGTATTCTCACTGTCATTGTTTATATAAGGGATATTCCATGGATTGATCAAAAATACACTTTTTACTCACTCATGAATGTTGTCAGCAATCAGGAATGCTGTCAGTAATGCTGACTAGCACTGAGTGACAAAGCCACGGGTGCCCGCCTGCATTGTTGGCATCTTGAAAGAGTGAATGAAAGCTTATTTGTATTCAACCCATGGAATGTCCTACGTATATCATGGGCAGGTGGGTTATTGTTTATCATCTTAGAGGATATCTCTTTCAACAGGCCACACCTATGGAATTATAAGCTGCCAGGTGCTAGGACCATATGGAAACTTTACAAGCAGTCAGTCAGAATCCGCTCACGATGATGTCAGATTTCGGCTGATACATAACCATGGGCGGCCCCCTTTCACCTCAGTTTTTTTCCCACCATTGACCATACTCATTGGCCTGCTGAAGGAAACACCGCTACAAACGTAATCACTTTTATAGGGATCTTTGATGACCTGTATGTTGTTGAAGGAACCATTGGAACTGTTCCAATATTGTGCCTGTGGTGAGAAGGTCTACATCAGTGACACCTACAACATCTGTGTCTGCTGCCTAGGCCTGGATCACAATGTGAAAGCCTGCAGAGTTTGTCAGGCTTATAATTTCATGACCAGATGATGTCATAAAGGGACTTTAGAAAAAACTTCTTTAAGTAGAAGGTGGCTAGTATGCTAGCCCAGTGGTGCTGAGGGTTGAGGCACTGGACACCACACCTCGTGCCATGCCGGCAACCCATGTTCGGGCATGGACCACCGGGGGTTGGCAGGGGAGGAGAAGGATCGAGCATCTGGAGGACAGCTCTCCTTCTCTGGGGAGGGTAAGGGAGCTAGTTCTGGTGTCGCTCATCCCCTGGTGGAGCCACACTGCAACTTAGGTGGAGCTGGGACAGATGTTTGCCATAAAGCGTCAGCATCATTGCATATTCCCAGCTCCAAGGGGACTTACTGCAAAAATCCACTGGCCCCCGCATATGAGCCTGGGCTTGGTGCCTGACCCTCCAACCACCTTCAGTTCTGCCTCAGGTGGCCCTACTTGGGGGAGCGGCATCCCGGGCTAGGGTCTGGGTCACTGAGCTCAGGGTGAGCCCACTCGCAGGGTTAGGGGTGCTAGCGGGGGAAAATGCAGTAATTAAAAAAAAAAAGAAGGCAGCTAGTATGGAGAATGTGCTCCAGCAGAAGGGCACCGCCGTGTTGCCAGCCCCGTCTACCAAGTCCAGGTCTTCAGAATACTGGGACAAGGCTTCAGGGAGTCACAAACACAAGCACTGGGACAAGGAGAAGGAGATGACCTCCCCAGTGCATTCCAGGTCATCCCTTCATACGGCAAGTACAACCTTATCAACACCATCATCCCCCCAACAGTGACGCCGCTCACCCCCCCAACCATTAACATGACACTAGGGTTGGGGCTTGATGCAGACACTACCAGGCCTAGCTAGCATGGCTCACTGTCAGGGATTCAGCCTCCCTCATCGACTCCTCCAGTCACACCAATCGACCACAGGGGCACTGACGCTCAAGCAATCCTATCCTCTTTTTCGGATGTGATTTGACACCTGCTACCTAACCTCCAAGTTCTAGGGGGTCCAGCAATGTGGCTGCTACTACTTTCCCCTTGATGCCACAAGGTACACCTTTGCTGCAGCCGCCTCCTAGAGTGCCACTGATGTCACCAGCCTGCTCCCTTCTCTTGGTCAACCTGCTCAATGATAAGTATGAATATAATCCTGACTTGATGCAGGATGAGGAGGAGAATGCTGAGAACTATGCTGAAAGCCCTTATGATGGGGGCACCAGCTCCCTGGTGTCCACTTGTAGTGAGGACTTGGTGATAAACACACCAAGGTCCCCTACCAAGGATCTCACTTTCCTCACCATGATACAGCAGTTACAAGCTGCCATAGGCTTTGACCTGGAAGAACAGGACACAACCAAAAAAACCTCATAGAGTCTCTGGAGCTGCCAGAATTTCCTGTAGTTGTGGTGCCACCTCTGCTTCCTGCTTTGGAGGATGCCATCTTTGCTGTCTGGTACAGACTTAACAATATCCCAATTGTACCCAGGAAGGCAGATATAATGTACATGGTCCCCCCTGGGAAACCATATTTTGCCACCAAGCCTGAGGTAGATTCAGTAGTCATTAATGCTGCCCATGACAGATCCAGGGCACCTAAGCACCTAAGTTCCCTCCATCCTGATAAAGAGTCCAGTTGGTGAGTGTTTGGGCAAAATAATTTTGCCTCGTATCACTGGGCCTTTGCATTGCTATCAGTCCCACATGATAAAGTACCAGAGCACCCTCTGGAGGAAGACCAAGGCTGCTGCACAAGTCTTGTCAGAGGGCATCCCAAAAAAGAGCTTCTCAAAGCCCTTTCTGCTGGGGCTGGTGTGAGCAAGCATTTGCTATGCATAGCCTGTGATGTCTCAGATGCTTCTGTCAGGGTTGTGGCCTCTGGCATCTGTCTCAGGAGATGTTCTTGGCTTAGGGTGCCATGCTTTACGAATGACATGCAACAGTCCATTCTCAATGCAGCTTTGTGAGGACATACACTGTTTGGTGCCAAGGTTCAAGATATCCTGTCCACTCTTGAAGCCTCAGGCAAAACCTTGAAGTCTGTACATTCCCTCTACCATACCCAGCTTAGGTATAGGAGTAGGGGCCCTTTTCATCTAGCTGGTGTCAGACAGCATCCAACAGCCAGACAGTCAGGCAGGGGCAAGGGAGCAGGAGCCTTGCCCACTCCCAGGTGCCCACTCAAAAGCCCCTAGAGGTGGTTGTATGAGGGAACCACCCCAACCAACTCTGCCTGACTCCTTGTACACCCCCAACCACCTTTACCTCCAGGGGTGGTTGCAGGGGGTTGCCTCTGCCTCCACTTGAACAAGTGGAAAGAGGTCACAACAGATGCATAGGTTCTAGGAATCATAGAACAGGGACATGCTCTGGAACTTCTAGACATACCTCCAGATCACCCCCCACTAGTGACCCATTATACTCCAGAATGCCTACCCCTGCTTTTGGAGGAGACATAGACCTTCCTACAAAACAAGGCCATAGAACCAATGCCCCTAGAACAATGGCACATTTGTTTTTACTCTCTGTATTTCCTGGTCCCAAAGTGGACAGGTGACCTGTGGCCTATCTTGGATCTCTGGAAGCTGAACCTCTTCCATAGAGTTCAAGAAGTTCAGAATGGTCACCTTGCAGGGCCTACTCCCCCTGCTGTAAGCAGGGGATTGGATTTGTTCCCTTGGTTTGATGAGACCGTGAGGGAGTTGAGAAGGGTTGGACGAAGGTTGGAGAGGTGTTGGCGGAAGTCCGGTCTTGATGATGACAGGCTTAGTTTGATGGACCATTATGTGGTCTATCAATCCACAATCTCTCGTAAGAAGGCAGAATTCCTGTCCAGAGAGATAGCGGCTGCACAGAATAGCCAGCTCAGCTCTTTCAGACTGGACAGACTGTGCAATCCAGTCTGTCTTCAGCCCAGAAGAGCCTTGTCTCAAGAACAATGTGACGAGTTTGCTCTCTTCTTTGCAGATAAGGTTGCCAAAATCAGATCGGATATCCATTCTTCCCTCTCCAATGGGAGCGATGGTGGTTGGCGGGAGATGTCGAACACTCAGTTTATATGGTCTGACTTCAGCCTTCCCACAATCGATGATATTGTGATGATCATTCGAGCGCTGTGACTGACCAACTGTGATTTGGACCCTGGCCCCACATGCCTCTTAGTGGGCTGTGTGGATAAAATTGGCCTAGTCCTGGCTTTGATAGTCTGGAAGTCTTTGGAGAGGGGGATCTTTCCAGATCCCCTTAAAGAGGCTATAGTTAAGCCTCTATTAAAGAAGCCCTCCTTAGACCCAGATTGTCTAGCAAATTACAGACCAGTCTCTAACTTACCCTTTGTGGGTAAAGTTATTGAGAAGGTGGTCGCGGTGCAGTTGGAGGATCATCTGACCAACAACAATATCTACGACTCTCTCCAGTCTGGATTTAGGAAAAGGCATAGTACCGAGACAGCGCTTGTTCGGGTACTAAATAACCTCCTACTAGCGAGAGATCGTTGGACCCGATCCATCTTGGTCCTACTTGATCTCTCTGCAGCATTTGACACTGTCGACCATAGTGTGCTGTTAGAGCATTTACGGACCATCTGTGGACTATCTGATACGGTCCTCAGATGGTTTCGATCTTACCTCGAGGGTAGGACTCAGAGAGTGGTGTCTGGAATTTTTTCCTCGGCATCAGTTTCCTATCCTGTGGGGTACCGCAGGGCTCTATTTTAGTGCCTATGTTGTTTGCAGTGTGTATGCTGCCATTGGGAGTGATTATTAGATGATACGGTCTGGGTTTTCATTGCTATGCAGATGATACCCAGCTGTATATGTCTTTTGTGCCTGGCCAGGATGCTGCCTTGTCGGTATTTAATAATTGCCTTGCCGAAATCCAAGACTGGATGAATCAGAGTTAGCTGAGGTTAAACCCGGAGAAAACTGAGGTGTTGGTCGTGGACAAAAGCTGCTGTGAGGCGGGTCGGCCGGACAGATCAACCTCAGGCTTATGGCTTGGAGGTGTTCATCTGACGACCTCAGATCGGGTGCGGAACCTTGGCGTAATAATAGACGACCGTCTGACGCTTAAATCTCAGGTGTCAGCAGTGGTCAAAACCTCCTTTCAAACAACATGAAGTCTTGCTATATTATGACAATTGCAGTTTGTCCCACCATTAGAACTGCTCCGGAGGTGAAATAGTTAACTCCATTCCATGAATGGAACTTTGAGCACGAGCTCTAAAATAGAAGCTCTGTCTGTGGAGATTCAAACCTGAACTGTCAGATTCTTTACTCCGCCTCACTGAACAGTCGCTCTGGAGATTTCTCCTACTGCTTTGTTCATTTCTCGGTTTAAACAGTATTTTCTTGGTTAAATGAAACCGCGAGTATAATTATTTTAACCGCAAACCGATCGGTTCAAGCTCTATCTGTGGTATTGTAAGTAATAGACAGGTTTTATTCTGTGTGGAACTTGTAAATGTTTATCGGTTCAGTTCGAACCGATCAGGTTGGTTAAAACCTTAAAGAGTAAGCATCTTAAAGCTTTTAGAGTGCGGTTCCCGGTTCTTATCGGTTCTAAAAAACGGATTTCATTACGGTTTTTTCCATGACCCGTGACACGGTTGGGAATCGATAAGGGTGTCTTGCCTGGCACTGCCGTTAAAAGGGCAAGTTTCTTGGTTAGGCTAGCATCATGTCTGAGAAACCCAAAAGAAAAAACCGGGCCCACTGGGTTTCAACACTGTAGAGTCTGTGGGGAAGCCTTTGCCAAGGCTGACCCACACATTACAGGTGTTTATTGTCTGGGGTTGACCACCTCATTTCAGACTGCCAGATTTGTAAAAATTTCCCTGCAGCCACCCTGGATAAGAGAGTGGGCAGGCTCAGGGAACGAGAGGCCAAAACGTCCGCTGACCCAGATGGCCAGCCCGGTTCGGTGCCAGCCAAACCGGAGGGAGTGCTCTCTGACCAGGGCTAGACTTCCTCGGGCAAAAGTAAACTAAAAAAAAAAAAAGAGAGAAAATCAGCAGGTATGGAGTCCAAAACTCCTTCTCCAACTGCTGCAGAACTAGCAAAAGCTATACAAATTGTACAGTCACTTTCTCCGGTTCCGTCCGAACCGCCACTGTCCGGTAAAAGGTTGGTTCGGCCGGTTCCACCAGTTCAAGAAGATGATATTGGAGATTTTTATGAACCAAGAGCATGGATGGGCATGAAGATGATCAGTGTGAATGTGACTGAGAGAGTCTGGGTGTGCCCACTGAACCAGACATCTCCCCAGACTGACCCTTACAATCTCCCCCTATGCTTTCTGAGTCCCCTTCTCTTTTTCTGTTTTATAAAAGGGTTGTTGATCCTCCAGCTCCCATGGGAGGAAGCTGTGGATGAGCAAGAGGAACCTGATTTTGTAGAAAGGATGGATATTCCAGTGTCTAGGAGATTGTCTATTCCTTTGCATAAGTCTTTTAGGAAACAAACAATAAAAAATTTTAAAAACTCCTAATTTTGTGCCTCCTGTAGATAAAAAGTTGGACAGAAGGTACACATTGTCAGGTCCTGATACAGAATTCCTTTCTCAGCAATGCAGTCATGTTGGGGTAGTTCAGGCTGCAGCCTGTGATGAAGCTAATATTCCCCTGGCTTCACATCCTCCTGACAAGGATTCCAGGAAGATTGATGCCATTGCAAAAAAACAGTATATGGCAGCCTCCTTGGGACTCAGGCAAGCAAATTATATGGCTTATGTAGCAAGGTATCAGAAATCTAGATGGGATACTGTTATGGAATTAGCTAAGCAAGCCCATGGCCAGCTGGCTAGCTGAACTAGAACAGGTGGCTGCTGATGGCATTGAGGTTTCTAAGGTGCAGTTTCATGCTGCTGTGGATGTTAATTATGTTTCCTCTAGAGTCCTTGGCCACATCTGTAGCTTTTGTGGTTGGCCTGGCTCAGGTGTACTAGCCTGTCACAGGATACCCAGACTAAGGCTATGGATTTTCCTGTGGTGGGAAATTCTCTGTTTGGGGAGTAGACAGAGAATTACATGAAAAAGATGGATGAATATAGGACTACTTACAAAAGTGCCCAAGCTAAGGAGCGGCAAGCCACTCCCTGAGCATACCCCAGGGGTGGGGTAGGCATTTTCACAGGCCTTTTTATCAGACTCGGGCCTCCTCTGCTTATGCTCAGAGGGGCTTCTTCAGAGGCAGAGGCAGATGGGGTGTGGGCAGGCCTGCTCCCACCCCTCAGCCTAAATCACCTGCTAAGCCGATTCCCCTTTACCAGTAGGGGGCAGGTTGGCTTACTTCAGTCAGAACTGGGCGTCTTTAACCTCAGACAAGTGGGTTCTAGAAGTAGTAAGCCAGGGTCTTGTTCTCAGCTTCAAAAAGTTTCCCAAGATGAGAACCAGGTTTTTTCTACCTGCAAGTTCTTCAGAGACCCTTGCTCTAGAAGCAGAGGTCTCAACCCTGTTGTCTCTCAGAGCAGTAGAAAGGGTTCCTCCCCTGCACCAGGGCAGGGGTCTGTATTCCAGATTCTTCCTTACCCCAAAAAAGACAGGAGAATGGTGGTCCATCTTAGACCTCAGATATCTGAACAAGCATTTTTTGAAACCAAAGTTCAAAATGGTAACTCTGGCAATGATTTTACCCCCTCTAAGGCCAGGGGACTGGTTAGCTTCCCTAGACCTCAAGGATGCCTATTTTCATGTCCTAATCAGAAGCTCCCATCGAAAGTACCTCAGATTCGAACTGCCCTCAGGTCATTACCAGTTCAGAGCAATGCCCTTTGGCCTTACCTCTGCCCCAAGGGTATTCACAAAATGTCTGGCAGTAGCAGTGGCTCACTTAAGGAGGCAAAGGATTGCTGTTTTTCCCTATCTAGATGACTGGCTCATTGTAGGCCAGTCCCCAGAGCAGGTAAAATCTCACCTGCAAGTCACCCAGCAGCTTCTCACCTCCCTGGGCTTTCTGCTAAATCTACCAAAGTCGGTTCTGGAACCAGTCCAGGTACTCACCTTTATAGGGAGAATTGGACACAAACCTAGCCAGAGCTTTTCTTCCCTTAGAAAGGGTAAGGAATTTAGTGGCTCTGGCCTCCTCCTTCACTCTGCAGGTCTCTAGACCAGCAAGACACTTTCTGCAGCTCCTGGGGCACATGGCTGCATCCACAGCTGTTGTGCAGGGAGCAAGATTTCAGATGAGAGACATTCAGTTTCACTTGAGAGCCTATTGGTCTCAGAGAAGAGACCCCCTTTCCAAGTTGGTCCCAGTGACTCGAACCTTGATCCAGGCCCTCCAGTGGTGGCAGGATCAGAGCAATTTGAGATTGGTGGTCCCCTTCATTCTCCCTGCTCACACTTTGACTCTCACTACAGATGCCTCCCTCCTGGGATGGGGATCCCACATGGGCGACCTCTCCACTCAGGGAGTGTGGTCCCCCCAGGAATCTCTGCTCCACATCAATTTGCTGGAACTCAGAGCTGTCTTTTTAGCTCTTCAAGTGTTTTCTGCATCTGTTCAGAACAAAGTGGTACAAGTCAGAACAGACAACACCAAAACAATGTGGTACACCAACAAGCAGGGGGGCACTCTGTCTTCGGCCTCGTGCACCAAGGCAATGAAGTTGTGGTCTCTGGCCTATTCCCTGAACACTTCCCTCATAGCAGTTCACCTTCCAGGAAAGGACAATGTCCTAGCAGATGCTTTCAGCAGGATTTCCCAGGGCCATCACGAATGGTCCCTGGATCCTCAAGTATTGGGGATAGTCTTTGCCAGATGGGGCACCCCTCAGATAGATCTTTTTGCAGCCCCAGACAATCACCAACTTCCACTGTTCTGTTGCAGGCCTCCAGTGTTGGGTTCAGTCCCCCTGGACGCCCTTCTCCTGGATTGGGAGGGGAAGTTTCTTTATGCTTTCCCCCCTTCCCTCTCCTATTCAAAGTGTTAGTCAAATCAGATCTCAGCCTTGCAGGATGATTCTGATTGCCCCGGATTGGGCCAGGCAGCCCTGGTACCCACTCCTTCTGTCCCTGACAGTCCATCTTCTCCTTTCCCTCCCCAGGAATCACAACCTATTAACCTGTGCTCAGGGGAGAGTTTGGTATCTGAACCTCAAATCCCTCAACCTCAAGGCCTGGCTCTTGAGGAGTTAGAGTTTGCTGACTTACACCTCTCTCAGGGTGTTCTTTAAATCCTAAAGGCTTCTAGGAAGCCTTCCACTAGGGCTACTTATAATTCTAAATGGAAAAGGTTTCCATTTGGTGTGCTGAGCTTATATTTCCCCAGAATCTGCTGATTTGCCCACTGTGTTAGATTACATGGTCCATCTTAATTCCTTGGGCCTCAGACCAGCTACCCTGAGAGTTCATTTGGCAGCTGTTTCTGCTTTTGTTTCAGCAGGAAAGTCATCCTCTTTCCGCTCACCCTTTGTTTTCCAAGTTTTTTAAGAGATTACTCCATACTAATCCACTTTTTTAGGATCGGGGCCCTGCCTGGGACCTTAATGTTGCATTGCCCAGTTAATGCAACCCCTTTTGAACCTCTGTTTTCTGCAGAGCTGAAGTATCTAACTTGGAAAATCTGTTTTCCTAGTAGCTATCACTTCTGCTGGACGATAGGTGAGTTGAGCCTTGTCAGTAGAAACTGACTTTATTTCTTTCCACAGGGATAAGGTAGTCCTCAGGACTAACAGGAAGTTTTGCCTAAGGTGGTTTCAGATTTCCATCTTAATCAATCTATCTCCTTCCAGTATTTTTCTCTGAACACTCCTCTTCTGGTGAGAGGAGATTGCACAGCCTGGATGTTAAGAGGGCTCTTAGTTACTATATAGAATGTACCAAGGGTCACAGGTTCGAATCCCTCCAACTTTTCCTCACTTTTGGTGAGGTTGGGAAAGGGAAACCTGCCACTAAGAGATCAATTGCCAGGTGGATTGTCTCTTGTATCCAATTTTGTTATCAGAAACTGGGCAGAGATCCCCCCTCTGGCTTGAGGGCTCATTCTATCAGAGGTACAGCCGCGTCTCTAGCTGCTGCCAGAGACATCCCTATATTGAAGATATGCCAGGCTGCTACTTGGAAAATGGTACACACTTTCACCAAGCATTACTCCCTGGATGTCCAGGCTAGGAGAGATGCTCAGTTTGGCACAGCTGTTCTTCAGAGCCTATTCCCTAAGTAGGTTCTGCCCCTCCTCCATGGAGGTACTGCTGTGTAGTCTCTAATGTCATAATATAGCAAGACTTCATGTTGTTTGAAGAAAAATTACTCACCTTAGTAATGTTGTTTCTTGTAATGGAGTCTTGCTATATTATGACCTCCCACCAGCCTGCCCCTCTCAGAACCTCTACTTGGGTAGGGTGTGGGCAACCTAGTGTGGGCACTATTTTATACCCTTTTTTAAGCGTTTCACCCCTTTTTGGGATTTGGGGTGTGGTGTTTTATTATCCTCTTGTTTTATTCTCATTTTGTTAAAATTGTATTAGTAATTCTGGTCCCCTGACTTGAGTATTGGGTGTTGGGACCAGCAATGGGTGTTATTATTCAGGTAGCCAGTTGGCTAGTGTAGGTTACAGCTTCCACACAGACCTTAGTGAGTTTTTGCTCGTAAATATCTGACAGTTCAGGTTTGAATCTCCACAGACAGAGCTTCTATTTTAGAGCTCGTGCTCAAAGTTCCATTCATGGAATGGAGTTAACTATTTCACCTCTGGAGCAGTTCTAATGGTGGGACAAACTGCAATTGTCATAATATTGCAAGACTCCATTAGAAGAAACAACATTACTAAGGTGAGTAATTTTTTCTTTTCCACTTGAGGAATATTGCCAAGGTGAAGCACTTGGTTCCTCCAGAGGATCTTCCAGCGTTGATCCACGCCTTCGTTACCTCCCGCCTTGACTACTGTAACTCCCTGTACCTAGGGCTATCGGGGGTTGAACTTCGCCGTCTGCAGCTAGTGCAGAATGCGGCAGCCAGGTTGTTGACTGGTTCTTCTAGATCCAGTCATATAAGGCCTGTGCTTCGCGGACTGCACGGCTGCCAGTGTTTTGGCAAATCACCTTCAAGGTCGGTTTGCTGACCTATAGAGCCTTACATGATCTGGGACCTACCTACCTGAAAGAGCTCCTTTGCCCCTACTGTCCCTCTCGCCCTCTCCGATCCACTGATGAGGGATTGCTAGAGATTCCCAGGGTTTGTTTAAAAACATCAGGTGCTAGATCATTTAGTTTTATGGCACCGACCCTGTGGAATTCTCTACCTCGTCTGGTACGAAATTGCCTGACCGTCCTTAGTTTTAAAGGAGCTTTGAAGACCCACCTGTTTAGGATAGCTTTTAGTGATTTTTATTGGTTTTAATTTTATTGTATTTATTGTTTTATGAAACTGTACAGGTGCTTTGGTTTTAAGAAAAGCGCCTTTTAAAAATAAAGTTTGAATTGAATATGAAGGATGCTTATCTACATGTCAATCAATCAATCTTTATTTATCCAGGCGAAACACCATTGAGACAACTCATTTACAAGGTGGACCTGGGTCAGATACAGGCAATTAAGGCACAATATTTATTTATTTATTAAATTTTGATAACCGGGTAAGCCCACTGGGCCCCGAAGGTCCCTTTTTCAGGGGCGACCTGGGGAATTACATCAAATGATACATGAGGTAGCATACAGCACAGGTACATTACTCTAGACAGCGAGGAACATAATACATAGTAGTTTTTCAGCAGTTACATTTAAGAGGTAAGACATAGTAGCTTTTTAGTATTTAACATTTCCTGGGTAAGCTGTACAGATGGGGTGCAGTGCTATATAGATGGGGTGCAGTGATAGTTGCTATTTCCATATGAGGAAGATGGGTGGGCTTCCACTTAGGAGCCTCTCACTTTAGCAGTTGCATATGGAGGTGACCATCATATGAGCCTTCAGCCTTGTGTGGAAGGTGTGGGCAGAGGTAGCATCCTGAACACCAGGGAGCAGGGAGTTCCATAGGGTGGGCGCTGTGATGTCGAATGACTTACCCCCCACCTTGGTTCTAACCTTTGGCACTGCGAGGAGGGTTCTGTCCATTGTTCTGAGGAGCCTAAGGTTTCTCTTTTGGGCAATGAGTCCAGTGATGCTGGGAGGAGGGGATGGGCTGAGTAGTTTATGAGTGTGGCACAGTAGGGGGTATTGGAGCCAGGCCTCCCAGAAGGGCCAGTTTAGTTGGGACAGAGTGTCACAGTGGTGAGCCCAGGAGCCAGATAGGGTGGCGAAGCAAGCCACCTTGTGATAGAGAACTTTTAATCTGTTCATCTCTTCTTTGGCAGCTCCCTGTATCACTGGGGCTGCATAGGAGAGGGTAGGGAGGAGGACGCTTGTGGCGATGGAGGCCCTGGCCGCGGGTATCAACTGATCTTTCAGCCTATACAAGGTCCCGAGTTTGGCGTGAATATTTTTGGTTACCTGGTTGACATGATCCTTGAGGGAGAAGCACTGATCCAGGGTGAGGCCAAGGTATTTTATCGATTCAACCACCTCAAGTTTTTTTCCTGATTTGGTCATCAGCCTGAGATGTGGGCTTCTGTTCCGGCCAAGGGTTCTTGGGCCAAATAGCATGGCCTTGGTCTTGTTAGGGTTAATGATCATTCTGTTGGTGACAAGCCATTGCTCAAGGGAACCCAGGTCTTCCTGTAGCCTGGAGCAGAGATCTCCCAGAATAGAGCAGGGGTGGTATATGACCGCGTCATCCGCATACTGTACCACTGAGCTACCTACCCCCACAGTGTTTACTGAGATCATTTGTGAAAAGAGAGAAGAGAAGGGGGCCAAGGATAGATCCTTGGGGAACCCCATCCGTTAGGGGGAGAGACTCTGACAAGGAGTCTTTCCATTTTACCCTCTGTGTCCTCCCTGTGAGGTAAAGTACAGTTACGTAAGAACTTACCGTAACAGTAGATCTTCGAGAACAGCTCTTGCAGCAGGTTACACCATTAGGACTGAAGCCGGCAGGTGCCAGGACCCCACGGAAAAATTCTAGCTAGCTAACTTCAGCAGGGACCACCCCCAACATCGGTCCCGCCTCCGACGTCAGGCGTGGTACAAAAGGGGGCGGTCCCGCCAGATTCCCCAGTTCTCCCGCCGGAGACTTCGATCCCAAGCTGACATCGAAATGGGAGACCGAGGATTCACCATCAGAAGACATAAGATATAAATCCCTGCTCAGAAAGACTGAGCCATGCCTCCCAAGGGGAAGGTGGGCGGGATTGCTGAAGAGCTGTTCTCGAAGATCTACTGTTACGGTAAGTTCTTACGTAACTGTACTATCTTACTTCGAGACACAGCTCTTGCAGCAGGTTACACCATTAGGACTGATTCCCAAGCAGTAACGCTGTCAGAAATTCCGTGAGGAGGAAAATAAGAGATGAATACCAGGTCCTGAACCTAGGACAGGAGACCCTGTAGCACTGCCAGGCCGAAACCAGCCCTTCGCCGAGAGGCGATGTCCAGGCTATAATGCCTGATAAAGGTATGCACAGAACTCCAAGTGGCTGCAGCGCATATAGCAGAAGTAGAGACGTTCTGAGCGCTGCAAGGAAGTGGCCACACCTCTAGTGGAATGACCCGGACTGTGCCGGGAGGGGCTTTGTTTGATACCATAACAGTGAGAATACACTGGACAAGCCAGCGAGAAAGGGACTGTTTGGATACAGGTTGGCCCATCATTCTCTCAGAGAAGGAAATGAAAAGTTGCTCAGAACTACGAAAGGACTGAGTTCTGTTGAGGTAAAACCTCAGGCTGCGGTGAACATCCAGTGTATGGAGCAGAGCCTCTCCTCTATTTCAGTAGCTCGGGAAGTAGACCGGAAGGTCGATATCCTGGTTCAGAGTGAGTGAAGAAACCACCTTAGGCAAAAATTTAGGGTTCGTCCTCAGGGATACTCTGTCCCGGTGGAAAACTAAATAAGGCTCTTTGCACATGAGAGCGTGAAGTTCAGAAATTCTTCTTGCCGAGGTAACAGCAACTAAAAACAACGTTTTCCACGACAGAAAACGTAGCTCGCAATCCGCGGCAGGTTCAAAGGGGAAGCGTGAGCTGTTCCAGGACAAAGAGCAAATCCCATGGAGGCACAGGGTCTCTAATAGGAGGCCTAAGGTGTAACACTCCCCTAAGAAATTCCCGAGAGGCATCCACCTGAGCCACTGTACGATTTCCCACCGGGAGGTGGTAAGCCGAAATGGCACAGAGGTGCACTTTAATAGAGGAGTAGGCTAGTCCCGAATGAAAGAGGGAGAGCAAATAATCCAATATTACTCCCACAGGACAACCTAAAGGGGAAAAATCGCGTGCTCGCGACCATACAAAAAAACGGCGCCATTTCATGGCGTACGTCACATGCGTTGCCGGCTTTCTGGCTGCAGAAAGGACTTCTGCAACCTCTTGCAAGACCCCGTGATGCAAGATGGCTATGTCTCTAGGAGCCAAGCATGCAGGTTCAAGGAACATAGGTCCGGGTGGACAAGTGAACCCTTCTCCTGAGACAGTAAGTGGGAGCTGAGCGGCAACGGGAGCGGGGGTTCCCGAGATAGTTGAATCAACAAAGGGAACCAAATCTGTCTGGGCCAGAGCGGGCCACCAGGATCATGAGCGTGCTCCCTGCGCGGTTTGAGAAGAACTCTCTGGATCAATGGGAAGGGAGGGAAGCGTGAGGAATCTGTTAAGCAGGAGAGGGATAACGCGTCTCGCCAGAAAACACCAGGCCCTGGATCTAGCGAGCAAAAATTGGGCAGTTTTGCGTTGGATGGGAAGCGAACAAGTCCAGATCTGGAGTTCCCCATCGAAGAAACAGATCCTCTGCTACCTCTTGAAGAAGTTCCCATTCGTGGACTCTGGCCTGAGAACGACTCAGGCCGTCTGCAATCGTGTTGTCCACTCCGGGAACGTGCACAGTGATCAGATTCACGCCGTGTCTGATTACCCAATCCCACACCCTCATGGCCTCCCTGCAAAGGGGGTAAGAGTGTGCGCCTCCTTGTTTGTTGAGGTAATACATCACCGCCGTGTTGTCTGTCTGAAGTAGAAGAGTACACGGTGGGATAACTGACTGAAAGGCCTGCAGGGCATAGAGAACCGCTCTCATTTCTAGCACGTTGATGTAAAGATGAGCTTCCATCTGGGTCCACGTACCCTGGGACTTTACCCCATCCAGGTGTGCCCCCCACCCAAGACCGGAAGCATCCGTGATGAGGGTTACCTCCGGGGACGGCGCAATGAACGGGACGCCTGAGGAGAGCGACCCTGGGACTAGCCACCACTGCCAGTCTCGAATCACGGAATTCGTGAGTCTGACCGGATACCGCAAGTGGTCTTGCCTTTGGTCCCATTGCACTTTGAGCATCCACTGAGTAACTCACATGTGGAGCCTTGCGAAAGGGACAGTAGGAATGGCCGCAGCCATGTGTCCGAGCAAGCAAAGGACCGACCTGGCAGGTACAACCTTGCTCAACGATAAATCCCTTATGAGGGATCTGATGCACTCCGCTCTGTCGGCCGGAAGAAAAGCTCTTCCCCGAACAGTGTCCAGTACTGCACCTATGAACTGCAGTTTCTGCGACGGTACCAGGAGAGACTTCTCGTAATTTATGAGAATTCCCAGGGATCGGAACAGATCCTGGGTGCTCTGGATTGCAAGAAGCAACGCCTCTCTGGAGGCGGCCATGAGAAGCCAGTCGTCCAGGTACGGGAACACATAATGGCCCTGTCTTCTCAGAGACGCTGCCATGACTGCCATGCACTTGGTAAAAACCCTTGGTGTGGAAGACAGTCCGAAGGGAAGGGCTCGGAACTGAAGGTGGTGGCCGAGAAACTCGAAGCGCAGGAACCTCATGTGCGCCTGAGCCATAGGGATATGCAGGTAGGCATCCTGCATGTCTAGAGACGCTAAAAAGGCATCCTGTTTCAGCATGGGAATAAGCCCCGGAAGGGTCACCATGCGGAATCTCTTGTAAGTGACCGACACATTGAGGTCGCTGAGGTCCAGAATTGGACGGAGGTCCCCTGTTTTCTTGGGAACCAGGAAGAAGTGGGAATAGTATCCTTGTCCTCTCTGGTTCTCTGGGACGTACTCTATCGCTCCCTTTCGTAGGAGCGCGGATACTTCTTGCCAGATCAAAGCTTTGTGCTGACCCTGATACCGGGAGAGCAAAGGAGGCCTTGAGGGTGGCTTTCCTGCAAATTCTATAAAGTGGCCTAGACTGACCAACTGAAGAACCCACCTGTCAGTGGTTATGGCCTGCCATCCTGGCAGGAAGTTCGCAATGCGACCCCCGACCATAAATTCCCGTTGATCCTGAGGGGCGGGGGCCGGAAAGGAGTCAGGGTGTGGCGGCAGATGGACCCACTGGCTGGGCCTGCCTAGGAGAACGCTGGCCTCGGCTGGCGGGTTGTTTCCTCTGGGCTCTACGAAAGCCAGAGCCCCTCTGAGGTGCAGCAGGCCCAGGGCTGCTGCCTCTGTCCCACCTGAAAATGGCTTTGGTTCCTGCAGAAGAACTAAGCTTAGGTCGGTACATGGCCTGAACCGACCTTACCACCTTCCCGGCCTCTTGAAGTCTGGTAATGATCTTCTCTGCAGGATTACCAAACAAGACATCTCCCTCAAAAGAAGTGTCCAAGATGTTCTTTTGGACGTCCGGGGTAAAACTGGAGACACGCAACCAAGAGTGTCTCCGGAGGCATACGCCGGAAGCTGCTGCTCGGGCCGATGAGTCCGCGGAGTCATACGTGGCTCGTAGCACTTGGGTCCCCACATCTGAACCCATACGGAGGAGCTGAAGCATCTCCTTCTGCTCCTGCCTATGGCAATTTTTCAGCCGTTTCCAGACCCTGTTCCTCAAGCGTTCTGGAACTGAACCATGTGGGTTAAGATAGTTCAAGGATCTGATGGCGCAGGTAGCGGAAGCGTACGTGCGCCTACCCAATGCGTCCAATTGTTTGGACTCTGGGTCCGGTGGCAGGGTGCTCAAATGTTGCGGCCTCTGTGACCGGTCATGTGAGGCTGTGATGACCAGAGAATCGGCCTGAGGCTGCTGCGTCAAGTACTGGTCGTCCTTAGGAGCCTTGTACAGACGATCAGCTTTCTTCAGTCTCGCCGGGAGCGAGTGTGGACGCTTCCACACGGCCTTGGTGAAGTTCACGAAAGTGTCCACCAAGGGTGGTACCACCACAGGCTTGGGGTCCTTCTGCCGAAGATATTTGGCAAGGCGTACCCTTTCGGGGTCTAAGTCTTCAGCATCCCATGTTCTCTTGTATATGTCTCATAATATCAAGGAACGAAGGATCATCCAGAGGAGATCTAGGCATCTCACGTGGGTCCGGAGAAGGGATGGAGAGTGGAGATGGGGATCTAGAGGTGGAGTAGTCTGATCCGTGTCCTCCATTGAAGGCGATCGTGGCGTCTCCTGGATCTCTTGGGGCTGGGTGATCCAGAAGAGGATTTGACGGAGGTCTCCATTTTCAGGTCCCCTGGGAGGGATCTAGGCTCCCTGGAGAAGGAACACGCCCGCCGACCCGATGGAGGGGGCAGGAACCGGAGGAGGAGGAGGAGAGAGGAGGGGAACCATGTCCTTTCTTATGGTATCCCACCAGAGGTGAAAAGATCTTTCACTTCCACTAGAGAAAGGCCCGACGACCGGCCCGGGTGCGGTGGGCAGTCGCCGGTCCGCGCCGGCTCCGCCGAGTAGGCCTGCCATGGCGAGGGTTCCCTGGGAGTATCGACGGAACCGGGGTCACCCGTCTGGTCCTCGGGCTGCACTAGGTCCTCCTCTGATAAAGGCTCCTGACCGACGTCGGTCGGAGGCGACAGGGCCTTCTTCTCAGAAAGGGCGGACGTCGGTCCCCCTGCTGGTGTCCGCTGTGATGAAATGGCCGGTGACGGTCGTCTGGCCGACGGCGGCTCCAGGGAGGTATGGCGCATGGCTGACGGCTGTCGTGCCGGTGTCTGGACTGCAGGTCTCTTAAGGGGCGTGAGCTCCAGCGTCTTGCGAGGAGGCACCGACGAAGACCTGACGTCGGGTACCGAGGAGCGGGAACCTGACTTACGGTGGTGATGGTGGCGCTCCCCAGACTTCGCCAAGGCCCTGGAAGAAGGCGAGGATGGCCTGGCGGATTTGGCCTGAGAAGAAGGCTTTCTTACCGCAGCCAGGGAGACTTGGAACCTGAGCTGCGGGACTCTGAACCCCTGGATGGGGACCTGGAAGGGCCTTCTCCCTTTTCTCCGCCGCGTGCTTGTGGGAGGTCTTAGAGGAAGTTTCCCCCTTGGAGGACATGGTCTTCAGCTTTTCCTCCAAACGATAAGCCTGTAGAGCCTTCTGACGTCGGATCCGGGTACGGCTGTTGAACCCTTGACAGGAAGGACAGGCCCGGGTATCGTGGTCTGGGCCCAGGCACCTAATGCAGGCTGTATGGGGATCCTTGAAAGGGATCTGTTTTCCGCATGCACACTTTGAGGGATGACCAGAAGTTGGAGAGGACATCAAGATCTTGCTTGAAGAAATCGTAAGTTTTCTTGAAAAGAAAGGCACTATTCATGCGTCGCGCGCTAGACTGTGAACCGAAGGGGTCAAGACGAGCTAAGTCGACGGCGGGAAAAGAACTGGGGAATTTGGCGGGACCGCCCCCTTTTGTACCATGCCTGACGTTGGAGGCAGGACCGACGTCAGGGGCGGTCCCCGCTGAAGTTAGCTAGCTAGAATTTTTCCGTGGGGTCCTGGCGCCTGCCGGCTTCAGTCCTAATGGTGTAACCTGCTGCAAAAGCTGTGTCTCGAAGTAAGATCTGTTGAACCATGATAGGGAGTGGCTGTCTAACCCGACCTGGCTCAGTTTTGTAAGGAGCAGGTTGTGGTTTACAAGGTCAAAAGCTTTGGAAATGTCAATGAAGACTGCCTCGATGGGGGATCTCTTGTCCAGTTCTCTGAGAACATCAGTGGAGAACTTGATAAGTGCAGTGTCAGTCCCATGATTGGTTTTGAAACCGTGCTGGGAGGGGGCAAGTAAATGGTGGAGCTCTAGGTAGTCTCGGAGTTGTCCATAAATTAGTCTCTCTTGAATCTTACCAAGGCTAGATAGCAGGGACATGGGCCTGTAACTGTTGGTAGTTTCCCTTGAACCACCCTTGTGGATCGGGACTACATGGGCCAGTTTCCATTGTTCCAGGATGGCACCTGTGATAAGAGATCGATTGAGGAGCCAGGTGAGGGGCCTGGTGAGTGCAGGGGCTCCTTCCCTTAGTATGTGGGGGATGCCATCGGGTCCCATAGCTCCAGACATTTTGAGGGACTTTAGTAATGGGAGGACTTTGTTTGGTCTTACAAGCCGGATGTGGAAGGTTGGGCAGTCCAGGCTTTGGGGGATGGATCATTCGAGACTGGGAGGAGGGGTGGCAAGTCCGCTTTGAGCAGGTCCAGGTTTATGAACTGGCGGTTGAGAGCCATGGTGATGCTAGGGTCGTCGTTAGTTAATTGGCCATTGACCTCTATAGGGCAGTTAGCGGTCTTCCCGCTCTCCTTTATAAGCCCGTTTATGTGAGCCAAAAGAATCTAGGGTTGCTTAGGTTCTTTTTCTGTAGATCTGTGAGGTAGTCTCATTTGGCCACTTTGATGGCCAGTTTGCACTTATTTCTCAGCGCCTTGTAGCGTTTAGGTCAATGAGTGAGGAGAGAGCTTGCATTTTTCCAAGCAGTGTCCCTAGTTTTCATCAGTGTTTTCACTTGAGGGGTGATCCACTTGTAGCAGCTCCCCTTGGTGTGGAATTTCTTCAAAGGGGCCAAGCAGTCAGCAACCATAATGATGGCTCCCTGGAAGAAGACCATAGCCTCTTCCAGTGTGGGGATTAGTTTGATTGGGCTCCAATCAATGCCATTTAGGCAGCCAATCAAGTGTTCAGGTTGATAGTTTGAGTAGTCCCGTGTCACGAGTATTCACAGGGGGACTCTGGGGGCCCTGTTTTTCCAGGAGCAGAAGATTGGGAAGTGATCACTCAGGGCATCCGCTACGGTGCCAGCCGCCTTTATATTGGTGGGTTTGCTAGTAAGCACCCTATCAAGTGTGGAATGGTTACCCATTTTGTAGTTCATTCAGGTGGGCCCTGTGATAACCTGTGTAAGGTTAGCTTCCTGAACCAGCCCTAGTAGGGAGGGATTATCTTTCAGGGCCCAATTCAGATTGAAGTCCCCCAGAATGATTAGCACAGAGGTGACCTCATCGGAGATGTCCCTTAGGACCACCTCCAGAAATGAGCGCACATTGGTTGGGGGGTTGTATACACATCCAGTGTTGAGGTGCTTACATGGGCCAAGGGTGATGCAAACGAAGATCAATTCACTTTCCATACTACTGGCCTGTAGCAGGTTGGCCTGCATTGAGTTAAGGGTGTCTTTTGTATAGATTAGGACCCCTCCACCCCTTTTCCTCAGTCTATGTTGTCTATGAGGATTGGTATCCTAGGGCTGCAGCCTCGTGGGAGGGTATGTGAGGCTTGAGCCAGGTTTCTGATATGGCCAGGATGTCCGGGTTGTACTGGTCCAGCCAGGCTTGAAGTTCCTGCATCTTGGGTCTCAGGCTACATACATTCATGTGTGCAATCCTCAGGCCCTTATTGGCTGCCCAGTGTGGGTCCACTGGGGAGGAGACCAGAAGATCATAAGGAGGGGGACCAGGATTTGGTTGGATATCTCCTGCCATGAGCAGGAGGGTAGCAACGAGGCAAACAGAAGGAAGCTGACTGAGGGGTAAGGACTTAGTCCAGAGTCTCTGTTTATCAGTGAGTAGAGTTGAGTACAGGATGCCTCTCCTGCAGAATACATGGGCAGTCAGAAGCACCTCCATGTTATTAAGAGGGATGGTGTAGTGGTCCCAAGAATGTCATGGGGGAATGTCCAGTTTGGGGGGACTTCTCAGGTCTTGTTCTCCTGTGCTTATAGTCCTATCTGCCCAGTGTAGGAAGAGGAGGTACAGGGCGGCCAATAGGAGCCCTCTATTTGGGCAGCCAAGAGGGGGGGTCCAAGCATGGAGGGTATCATGCTGTGAGGAGGCCGGGTGGGGAGGAGGGATGGATGGGCAGTAGGGATGGTTGGGCCCCTGGGAATAAGTTCCCCAGAGCCCACCGTGCTCAACTTAAGAGTAATCACCAGCCTCGTCAGGCACCGAGTCCCTGACAGATCAGGTCAGTGGTGTGGCCAGGAACTACTACAGTGAGCCACTGGTCAGCAGTACCCAAACTTATAAGGTATCAAATGTCTTACCTCAGGGATAGATGCAACAGCATATTGGAGGGAGGTGGTCTTGGTAGCTCTTGTTACTATAGGATCCTCCTGGGGATGAGTTTGAGCGCCGCTGCCCTTTAGGTCAGCAGGCAGGTTGGACACAGGAGCTGTCTATGGCCCAAGGCCGGGCACGCTCGTGTTAAGCAATAGGGGGAGGCAATCTAGCTGGAGATACAGTGTTAATTAGGTAATCAGGCAGTTATTGGTGCACCTATATATGTTCTGAAAACCATACCCCGAGGTAGAGTTGAAATCACATTTATACGACTCATGGGAAAAATAGAATAGCATGCAATTTATAAGACATAGCTGGATTACTATAGTGCTTAATAATCACTTAGGTACTGCAGGTACAGCAGCAGCTGTAATTTCTGACTACCTAGTTTACGATACAACTGGCAGTTTTGTGGGTAGCAGGCAATTTGGTGGGGAGAGACAGAGATATTTCCCAGAGTTGCACATTAATTTGCAGGAGGTGCAAAAAGGTTGGGATTAGAGAAAGCAGGTGCAGTGATGGCTAAACACCACTAGAGGGGGTATTGGAGTTTTGTATTGGGCATGGTAGCCAGAAAGTCCTTTTGTTATAGTGGTCACTAGTGGACAGCTGTGATAACCTGCAAACGGAAAAGTCACCTGATAGGTTAATTTCAGTCAGGTGCTTTATCCTATAAAAAGGAGTGACGACCAAGGGTGGTGGTGGGGGCGGCGGGGCAGCCGATGTGTAGCATCGGCGGGGTTTTCGCTCTGCCATTTGCACTCCTCACTCGTCCTGGTCTCCTTTACCTGTGCAGATTTTTCAGTTTGGATTCCACTCCTTTTGCAGGGGGCGATCAGCGTGGGGCTTGGGAAGAGTCCGTCGGCTGTGGGGGAGGGCTGCTCGGTTGCCCTCTTGACCCAGAAGGCTCCCAGGGAGCAGGTTTGTCTCCATGCAGATTTTTCGGCTTGAATTCCGCGCCTTTTGCAGGGGGTGATCAGCGTGGGGCTTGGGAAGAGTCCGTCAGCTGTTGGGGAGGGCTAAGTACACAAGGCAACAGGGACAAAGTGCAGGAAGCAGGTTAAACATACTACAATATC
This sequence comes from Neoceratodus forsteri, assembly GCA_016271365.2. Taxonomy (NCBI): domain Eukaryota; kingdom Metazoa; phylum Chordata; order Ceratodontiformes; family Ceratodontidae; genus Neoceratodus; species Neoceratodus forsteri. The sequence continues at coordinate 413,273,607 of CM028132.1, read as the reverse complement.
TTATACATTTACACACAATATACATGTAGACATTTCATTCAGTTAGGTTAGAGTCATACAAGGAGGAGAATTAAATTGAGGGAGAATACAACAAGTAGTAGGTTATTAGTGAACACAGTTGCAAGATTCCTTGAGGGCCCCCACAAAAAGATTTTTAAAGAAGGTCAGTTTCCTCGGAAGTACAATTTTCGGGGTTTTTTTGTACATTGTTCCAAAGGACAGGGACAGAGTGACTTATAGCCACTCTGCCAAAGCTAGTTTTAACCTTGGGAATAAGAAGAGAGGTATAAGAAAGACTTCTTAGGAAGTAGTTCCCTACAGGGCAGACAGAAAGGCAGTCAGAGATGTATTTAGGGAGCTTATTAGACATGGTGCCCAATATCCAGTGGACTGCATTTGTGTGGCATCTGAATCTAAGTGAGCTCCAACCTACCATGGTATAAAGGGTGCAATATGGTGCACCAGTTATGAATCTAATTGCCCAGTGGTGAAGAGTGTCAAGTTTCACTAAGGCCATACTTGGTCCATACCCATATAAGATGTCAGCATAGTCCAATAGCAGCATGAAGGTGGTTTGCACTAAATGAGTTTTGGCCTCCTGTGGGAGTAGATGCTTAATCAGGAAGAATATACCAAGCCTCTGTTTTAGTTTTTTTTATCAGTTCCTCAAAATGTTCCAATTATGATAGCCTATCAACCCCATACCCCAAGTATTTAAATTTTGATAGAATTCCAAGGGCTCACCTAAAGTGTCCGAATTTGAGGGGTTGTAGTTGTGGCCCTATGATTGTAAGCATTAGCTGAAGGGCCAAAAAGCATAACCTTACGTTTTTTTGTATTTAACAGAAGTTTCAAATGCAATAAGTTTTCCTGCAAGCAGTTAAATTCAAGTTGGAGGTCTTTGTAAGCCAGTTCTGGTGTAGGCCTGTCTAAATACAGCACAGTATCATCATCAAATAGGTGAGTGCTTGCTTCTTTGATACCGTCGTTTAAGTTGTTAATATAGACAGCAAACAACAACGGTCCTAGAATGGAACCTTGAGGCACTCTCCTTTGAAGGGTTTTCAGCGTGGAGAGATTGTCCTCCGCTCTGACTTGTTGGCACCACTCAGTAAGGTAATCAGTGAACCATTTTATTGCCAGTGTATCTACTCCAATGATGTGAAGGGTGGTCAGAAGCAGGTCATGGTCCACTGTATCAAAGGCTTTGCTAAGGTCAAGGAACAAGGAACATATGTACTTTTTGGCATCCAGTGCCATCTGCCAATCATTAGTGACCTTAGCAAGTGCAGAGATTGTGCTATGGTAGGGTCTAAACCCAGACTGGACTGTATTTAGAAGATTATATTTCTCAAGATGTTGCCTGAGTTGCGAATTCACTACCATAATATCCTAGCTTTAAATAGAAGGGTTCTATAAGATCCACCCCAGCGCTTTTCCTAGTATCAGTAAAGAAGGTCCTCAATATGCTTCACTACAGGGCCGTTGCCAGGATTTTCACAAGGGTGGTTCTTTCTATGCAGTCTGCAACCTTTAAAAAAAGCTGTGGGTCTTAGGGCTGCTAGGACCCCAGAAGCCATGTGGTGAATTTAGGGCTTATTTTGAAGCTAAAGAAGTCATATCTGAGACCTTCTATGCCCCTTGCTCTAAGCAAAATTTTTATCTGGCTGGCTACAGAGTGAATACATATATGTGTTCAGTACCAGAGGACAGCAAGATGCTGCTACTGTAATATACCTAAGGCATTGTCTCAGACATAGCATGTCCCTCAGAAACTATGGGCTATGGTATGCTCTGTGGTGCACTTTCATTGCTTATTTTAAGCCTATATAACTCATATCTGAGCTCCCTCTACTCCAGTGGTTCTCAACTGGTGAGGCCAGCCTCCCAAGGAGGGCCCCAAATTGTTCCAGGAGAGGCCCGGTCAAGTCTGAGAATGAACAGTATTTAAATTTTAAGTTTTGGCTGTTTTGTGCAAAAGAATAAAACAAATTAAATTGGGATAATTGCAGGTGAAGTTCTTTACTTATGCACAAATATTTGACCAGGAAGCCCCCATTGAGCCAAAGCTTGTTTGTAGGTGTGTATTTACATGTAAATTAATGCCTGGGGAAGGCTTGCTGAGTCAAGGCTTGTTTCTACAATAGGTATTTATTTGCAAATTAGTGCATTGGAAAGGCACACTGAGTCAAGGTTCATTTTTATAGTAGGTATTTGTATGTAAATTAGTGACTGGGAAAGGCACAGAGATCTGATGCATTTTTTCAGGTGCCACCTGAGGTAAGGGTACAAGAAGTTGCTTAACAACAGGGTAAGAGAGGGAGATATGAATTGGCTAGGTTGGTTGTTCCAGACAGAGTAACATGTACCCAAGAGTCAGAAAAAAGGAGTGACAAGTATAACCTGGGGTGCTGGGTTAGGGGTGGAGAGCAATAAGTTGAATAAAAAGAGAATATACTCAAATTTACTAGTTTCATTTTATTCCTGGTGTACTGTGCAAAGCAGATTTTTTTTTTTCCTGTGGGGAGGTCCAAGATTTTTTTCCAAATTTGAGGGAGGCTCAAACTCTTTCTCATGTTTTGGGGAGGCTCACTATCACAAAGTGTGAGAACTAATGCTCTACTCCTTGCTGTAACCCGCACCCTCCCCAACTCAATATACCGTTTAAGCAGTAGTCAGTGCAACATGGCCTATAGCAAGGCTAGCAGGATGCTGGGATGTATCAGTAGGAGTATTGCTAGCAGAACAAAGGAGATAATACTTTCACTCTACAGGTCCCTAGTGTGATCTCACCTAGAGTACTGTGCCCAGTTCTGGAGTTCTCATCTCAGAAAGAATAAGGATAAATTGGAGACAGTGCAGCACAGAGTAACTAAAATGATTCAGGGACAGCAGGGCAGATCCTATGAGACGTGCCTCAAGGCACTAAATATGTGCTCATTGGAGACAAGACGGGAGAGGGGAGATGTGATAGGGACCTTCAAGTTCCTTAAAGGAATTTACAGAGTGAACTGCGGGGTACTATTTAGCCTGAGTACCAATTCATGGACACAAATGGAAATTAACAGAAGGTAGGTTCTGGAGAGATGTGAGGAAGTACTGCTTTACGGAAAGGGTGGTGGAACTTTGGAAGAGTGTCAGCTGAATTGGTGGGTGCAAAAACAATCAGAGGATTCAAGCAGGGCTGGGACCATAATGAAGCGAATAATGGTTACCAGAGGCAACAGAAACAAGCATTTGTCAATGCCGAATGTTCACTTGCAGGTATTTGCAGTGGTATTTGGCACTTGGACATGGCTTAAAAAAATCAGTGACAAAGAAGTACAAGCATTTGTCAATGCCGAATGTTGCTTGCTTCTATGTGCTGTTTAGGTATTTGGAAGTCATTGGAGTGCAAATATTGAAAATTTGCGAACTTATGAGTGTGCGTAGGAACTGCACAATGCACGCTCGTAAAACAGTCATTTTAGGAATTTTTCACCAAATTTTCAATATAGCCATTTAAGACCTCTGCTCATGAACAGTGTCACTGCAATTTCTTAATGTGTCCCATACATAGAGTTAAGCACACCGACTGCGCCATTATGCGCTACATGGGTGAAACACGTTTTGGGCAGGATGTGAAAAATGACAGCTGTACTGTTCATAAGGAGGTGTGGTAAAATGGCAGTGTTGAAAACCTGGAGTGAAAATATTGAAAATTCTCAAACCTACGAGCGTGCGTAGGAACTGCGCAACGCACTCTCGTAAAACAGTCATTTTTAAGAATTTTTTCGCAAATTTTCAACATAGCCATTTTAAGACCTCTGCTCATGTACAGTGTCACTGTGATTTTCTTAATGTTTCCCATACATTGATTTCGCACACTGACTGTGCCATTGTGCGCTACATGGGAGGAAACACATTTTGGGCAGGATGTGGAAAATGACAGCTGTACTGCTTATAAGGAGGTGTGGTAAAATGCCAATGTTGAAAATCTGGAGTTGAAATATTGAAAATTCGCAAACTTATGAGCATGCATAGGAACTGTGCAACGCACACTCGTAAAACAGTCAATTTTCGGAATATTTTCACCAAATTTTCAACACAGCCATTTTAAGACCTCTGCTCATGAACAGTGTCACTGTGATTTTGTTAATGTGTACCATACATTGATTTCACACAACGACTGTGCCGGTGTGCGCTACATGGGCGGAAACACATTTTGGGCAGGATGTGGCAAATGACAGCTGTACTGCTCATAAGGAGGTGTGGTAAAATGGCAATGTTGAAAATCTGGAATGGAAATATTGAAAATTCGCAAACCAACAAGCGTGTGTAGGAACTGTGCAACGCACGCTCATAAAACAGTCATTTTTAGGAATTTTTTCACCAAATTTTCAACATAGCCATTTTAAGATCTCTGCTAATAAACAGTGTCACTGTGATTTTCTTAATGTGTCTCATACATCGAGTTCGCACACCGACTGTGCCATTGTGCGCTACATGGGCGGAAACACGTTTTGGGCAGGATGTGAAAAATGACAGCTGTACTGCTCATGAGGAGGTGTGGTAAAATGGCAATGTTGAAAATTTAGAGTGAAAATATTGAAAATTCGCAAACTTATGAACTTGCGTAGGAACTTAATGAACAGTGTCACTGTGGTTTACTTAATGTGTCCCATACATTGATTTCGCATGCCAACTGTGTCATTGTGCACTACATGGGCAGAAACATGTTTTGGGCGGGATGTGAAAAATGAAAGCTGCACTGCTTATAAGGAGGTGTGGTAAAATGGCAATGTTGAAAATCTGGAGTGAAAATATTAAAAATTCGCAAACTTACGCGCGTGCATAGGAACTGCGCAACGCACACTCCTAAAACAGTCATTTTTAGGAATTTTTTCACCAAATTTTCAACATAGCCATTTTAAGACCTCTGCTCATGAACAGTGACACTGTGATTTTCTTAATGTGTCCCATACATTGAGTTCACACACTAACTGTGCCATTGTGCACTACATGGACGGAAACACAATTTGGGCAAGATGTAAAAAATGACAGCTATTTTGCTCATAAGGAGGTGTGGTAAAATGGCAATGTTGAAAATATGGAGTGAAAATATTGAAAATTCACGAACTTACAAGCCTGCGTAGGAACTGCGCAACACACGCTTGTAAAACGGTCATTTTTAGGAATTTTTCCACCAAATTTTCAAAATGGGCTTTTTGAGAGCCCACCTTATGAGTGCTGGCACTGTCATTTTGTTAACCAACCCCAAAAAGTGATTTCACACAGTGACTGCGAAATCACGCTTCGGGCCCGAATAACGCCATGACAGTGACAGAATTCATGAGAAGGGGTCCCAGAAACACCATGTTGATAATTTGGTGCAAAAATTCCAAAAAATGCCTGAGATATGCAATAAAGTTGAAAAAAACCCATCTAGTCCATCATACAGCTTACCGGCATTTCCTCAGTTCGCGGTCGGCTTTGAAGGGTGCAGACGTGTTCCCGGTCCAGCGATGATTGTTGCACTGAGCTCTGAAGGTAAGTATGGGGTAAGGGGGGTGTGGGAAGGCAGGGTGCGCAGTGGGTGGGTGTTGGTTGTGGGGAAGGGCGGAGAGGCTGCGTGGGACCGTTTTAATTTACAATTTTTTTCTAAATTGATGGCCAGGGACATTTGCCAAGCTGGAGTGGGCTCCCAGCGTGGCAGAAGGATGGCTGGTGGGGCCATGGAGGAGCCGATGGGGGATTAGGCACCCCCGTTGGCAGACGATGCAGGACGTCTGCCACGCTGGGGTGGGCTCCCAGCGTGGCACCAAAGATTTTGGGGGGGTGTGACGTGCTGCCAGCACACAGCGGTGGTTTTCTTTGAAGAGAAGACCACCGCTGTCATACACAGCACCACATCGATTGGTGCAGGACAGCCACTCCTGCTCAACACAGCAGGAGATTGCACAGGACAGGCATACCTCCAAAGTGTCCCATTCTCCCAAGACGTTCCTTTCACATGCATGCAAGCGAACGTAAAAAGGAGGAGAATAGCGAGAGGATGGGGAGGGTTAGTACCCTGGAAAAAATGGTAGGTTCCAGGGATTATAGGGAAGTTGGGCATACTGGATGGAACTCTGTCTTTTTCTGCCATCACTGTTTGTTTCTATATCAAGCACCCTGCTTGGAAAAAAAAATCTGTAACATAATTCTTAGTTCAGTATTGGGTACTACACTTGCTGCCCCCACTTCATTCTCCAGTGTGGTAGGCATGACAATGGGAGTTAGGGGAAAGGTAATTTGACAGTTGCAGGGATTCCCTGTGCAAAGTTACCATCTCCTAAATGCCCACCCCACCATACTTCCAAAAGTATAGTGGGTATGATTGTAACACTGAACTGTAGCAGCTAATGCCATTCTATTGACACATGAGATCATCTGGAGAAAATGCTTATCACAACATATTTGTTTTAACTGTGTCTGGCACAGATAGCACAGACAAAAGTGGAACTGAATGTCACAAAAATGGGACCACAGCGAAGACCTCTCTGAACAGCACAATTTGTGAGGTGGCAGTGTAGATCCCAGCCAGACCCTTTCAAACACTTGTATTGCCTTTCCACTGTGTACCTCTTTTGCTTAATTTATGAAAAGTTAAAAGAGGCATATGAAACATGACAGCTTTGAATTTTGTATAGAGGAGGATTTATTTCTGAATCTTCAGCCCACCCACTTGAAAAGCTCCTTTGCCCAGTTCTGCACAGCCTATCCCTTGATATGCAGTTAATAAGGGACACATTTTTGGCAATTATGGCCAGCAAAATATATCTGCCGGTGACTGGTAAAATTGTAAGTCTAGGTCCTCTACTCTTTTTTGGCACTCCTGGAGATGTCGTCTCTGAGCCTGCCACCATGCTCCATCTTCCTTGAGTGCCAGCTGACAGTGTGAATTGTGGGCAGCAGCCGTGCTGCATTCTAGTCACACACATGATGCTGTCATGAGCTGCAATTGGCCAGCCAGCCACAGGGGGCAGTGATGAAAAAGGCTCAAAAAGCAGCTCCAGTCATCTTACTGGCACTGAGGAAACTGATTAACAGCAGATGATGAGTGGGGACGCATGCAGAGAGAAAGTGCTGGGGTTCATTATGTGTGCATAAGTACTCTGCAGTCACAAAATAAACAGAAATATTGAAAAAAGTTTTACAAATAATGGAAAAAGGGGGAGATTTCAAAAGTTTTTTTTTTCGAACCATATGAACCGCACCCCCCCAGCAACGGCTATGTGTACACTACTATAGCCCTACTGGTGACATTACCCATTGTTCCCCAATATCTTAAACATCATTGTTCCATTTTATGTACCAGTCCAAATGAGTCTTTAGTGTTTTATTTAATTCAGTTCATTAAAATTGGTTCTGCAGTGTAACAGTGGGCACTAGGGGTTGGTGCACAAATGGAGAGATGTACCATTGGTGCAGAAGTGCAGTTTTGTTGCAAAAGACTAACACCATGCACATACCAAACCCAGGATAATCAAGAATAGCACTGAGCTAATGGGGTTACTGCCTCGCTAACCTTGGTTTGTGCCTAGGAAGCAGGGGCTCACTAAAAGGTCCATAGTGCAAGGCACAGTTAGTGAGTCAGTAACCCATAAGCTTGTCATCACCAAAGCATACCAGGTACCTGTGTAGCTTACCTGAATGCACCTTGCATACAGGCAGTCTGGCATATGTTAAGGTTTGTGGAGGCGGTAGCCAAATGTTAATGTTGTGCTGGTTAACTCCTCCAGAAGGCTATTGCCAGTCACTTACATGGTGGTGCCCCACCCTGGCCCAATCCTAGTGTTATTAAATGATCACCATAAGTCCTGGTAGTCTAGTGCCCCCCAGCCAGATCCAAGCACTGGGCAGCACCATAATAAGCCCTGATAATCTGGTGCCCCTGTGCCATCCTTGTGTCATGACTGTAACTGTCTCCTGAAATGTGGTATTCTGGTGGACCACCAATCCCCATATAAGCATTCCAACCTCTCCTTCAGCATGGCACAGAGATGGCGCCTGACACCCACCACTCACCACCACTACTGACTATGCACAAAGCCTTTGTGATAGTAAGTAAGTTGAGATATGGACATATGGTGCATGTGTGTGGATTTAGAAATTATTTCCTTACACCAGATTACTAGCCATAGCTTTTGCACTGTCCTGCAGAATGGCATCAAACTTGGGAGGTATCTTGGATACCACCGCCCCTCCCCTTCATGGACACGTACAGTTAGTGGGTCCCATAAACACCTACCTGAAATATGGCTTCATGGGCAAACAGTTGGCTCCCCCCAAAGCGATATTGTAGGTGAGTGTTCAGGGGCCCCACCTGTGTGTCCATGTGGGAGGGTAGAAGACCAGGAAAATAGTCTGGTTATGGTATAGAGGAGTTTCAGCTTTTCTGGTGTAAAACAGGTCAAAGAAGTAATGAACAACCCTTCCGAATTTGTTCAAATACTTTTGAAGATTTGCAGCAGCGTAGTTGACCTTGGCCATCATGTTGACCTAATACAGACATTATTTAGCTGTTTATATAAGATTAGGTTTGCCAGACTGCAAGATGCTTTGTACAAGTACCAGACAGGGTCACAGATTTTGAAACAAACTCTAAACTGGGCCAATATTCACAGGAGATGAGGATCCTTGACATAGGAAGGATTTATGAAGCCCATCTTGTCTGTTTCAGGTATTGATGAATTTATCATAAAAAAAAATTAGGCCTTGTCAACATTATTTCACAGCTTACACCATTTAGTTGGAAACTAGACCATGTTGTGAAGGTCCAGTAGTAAAGTGGTGCGATTTATGTGGCAAAGAGAATTTGTAAAGATGACTTTGGGGTGCCTTGGGTCTGAGGGTTGTGTGTGCACATTATAGATTATTCAGTAGTCACTGAAAATGATCTGAAGTAGACCCGCATCAGCAATACACTGGGTGTAAGAGGAGATCCAATCGATGAAGGTGTGGTTTGAGGTCTTAACATTAATGTGAGTGGGCTCTGTGGTGTGCTAGGTGAGGTGAAGAGCCCATGTGTTTTATGACAAATTTTGTAGTTGGGTTCAGCCCAGTTTGTAGATTCAGCCCCGAAGAAGACTCACCAGAAGAAGTGAGGATACTTCAGAATCTCAGCATCATTTATGATACCAGGACAGCAGTAGATACCACATAGGAACATGGAAAGGATAATGACATCATGGGATTTGAGGAAGGCAGCACTGAGTAAAACCCTACAGCTGAAACTGCAATGTACATAGACTGCCACTCCATCCGCTCTTACTGTGTTTGTGTGGATAGCATAACATGGTGGAGAGAGTGCTGTTATTCCTGGATTCCAAGAGTTTGTGGACATCAGGTTTGACTTGAATTGTCCAGAGCCTAACTCAATCTATTTTGTGGAGCAGATTGTGAGTGTTGAAGTGCCTCCTATAAGGCTTTTTGGGTGGGGAAGGAAGAAGCGTTCCCAAATGAAAGGTAGTTTCCACTTTGTCAGCTCATATTACCCCAGATCTAAAAAGACTGCCTTGGTTAGCCATTAAATGCCGATCAAATTCAAAGATCAAAATTAGCACCCACACACAAAATGGGTGTGGATTCTAAATTAGAAATATAAAATCCTGAATTATGCAGATTGGCTGGTGCATTCACCTCCCCACTTACTCACACTGACATCCAGTGTATTGGATCCCATTGGACACTGAGTGGAGAATTATTTTCCCAGACAGAGCCTTCATTAAACAGTGCTGCCTACAAAGCAGACTGGTGATCTCTGCCCCCTCCTCCTGTGCTCCAGTGACACTCTAAGCACCGCACAGCCACTGGACCTCAGAAAATGTTGAACTCTTTTTTTTTCTTCCCCCACTTGCTCCGTGCTGAGCCAGATTTGTGTCCCTGTTTTGGTTAACTTTTTTACAGTTTTATGCTCATTAGGCACAGGTACACATTCGGAGGACAACAACGACTTTGTGTGAGGAATCTGAAAGTCTTAAGTGTGTTTTCACAGGTTGCTATGCTGGATCAGTAATAAATATTTTTATACTGCATAAATGGGACAGCTAATTGTACCGGAGAGGATTGTAGAACTGACTGCACAAAGAAAAGTCATCTTGAGGTTAGGGGCTGTTGCTGGTGTCATATGGAGCTCAGTTAGAGGTGTGTGTGTGTGTGTGTGTGTGTGTGTAGTGGGGTTAAGAAGGGGCATGTGACACAGGCAGGTGGTTTGGTGGTGGTGACTTGTTGCTGTAGAGGGCCAGTTTTATAGTGCCGGGGGAGAGGTGGTAATGCTTTTGCTGCAAGACTGTTTTGTTCACTAGGATGATGTACTATGGTGATAAAAATATTATGATTTCTTATTCATATCTGAATTGTAAGTGTTTTGTTGTGATGGGGGTAAGTAAGCAATAAAACTTCACTGTTTCCCAGAACTGCATGTTTTAGACTTGTGTTGGATTACAAAAATGTCTGTGGATCCAGTGGATTTTTTAGTCAATGGTACTGCTGGCTAATGGCTGAAAAACTAATTACAGCCCCTGTGAATGTAACTTCCAAAAGCTCAAAAGGCTTTACAGTTTATAAACACTACTTTTTTTATTTGCAATATAAATAGGTATAAAAGTAAACTTTAAAATGACAGACTTGAAATATGACAACAGTATTTTATTTGGGTCGGATCTGTGGTGCCGAGTGATGGGTCATTCACTCTGCATGCTGACAACCCAGGATTTTCTTTTGAGGTGGTCTCTTACAGTAGGTCATAACATGTGGGATTAGTAATTTACAGCCGCAGGTGTCATTTCCTCCAGATGACTTCTCAGTCGACCCTGACCTCCCCCCAACACTACCACATGTCTACCTGGCAGTTATAAAGGGGGATGTTTCAGCTGGCCCAGTGGGGATGTGCTGCCACCTCAGACTGGCATTTGTGTGGGAGCTCCAGAATCTCACACTAGAGCTGTGGCTGTGAGTTACGTGCCTCTTCATGGTGAGGCATTCGGTTCCTGGGAGGATGGGAGGGTATCACCTAGGCATTCACGTGCACTCTGCTGGATGACCTCAAATCACCATTGATCTTACTTCAAGAGGGCTTTTGCAGTAGGTAATCACTTTGAGGATTGTGCCCCCTGGTGTCAGGACCACACAGAAACTTTAGCTAGCAGTGTCTGATGGGGGAACATCCACCCAACATCACATGACTGATGTCAGTGTGACGTTATATAGTGGGCGGTCTCCACATCTGCCTTCCAGTTCTTTCCCGCCATCGACCTGATCACATATTACCTCTCCTGAGATCACGCATTGCAGTTCGACAGATTTCACGGATGAGTTTTTTTTTCTTTCTTTCTTTCAAAATGTTTTCTCAGTTTTTGTACATGTCTTTGCCATCTTCTGTCAAGTCGCATAAAAATAAGTGCGCTTCTTGCAGCATGCAGCTCCCGCACAAAGACTCATACTCTCTGCCACTTCTGTCTAGGCCTGGACCACAAGCTTGAGGATTGTGAGGCCTGTTCTAGCTTCAGCCAGGTCACATGAAGCATCATCAACAGACCCTCGAGGCCCATTTATTTAAGAAAAAGATGGCCATGGTGGTAAAGGAGCTCCAAAAACTCTGCAGCACTTCCTCCTCCCCAACCGAGTCATCCAGGCACAAGAAGGAGAAAGAGAGACATTGGAACCAGGATAAGTCTCCTTCCCACCCGCAGATGCCTTCAGGCCCCATGATGAACTGCAGATGTCTTCCTCAGGGAAGCTACCACTGCATTCAAACCTGTCTTGTAGCTGGGACAGTCCTCTGACCTCCCGCCACCATTGGTCACAGTGACTGTGGGCACCTCTGTATTGTCTGAGGCCTCCACTGCTCTTGGGCCCCTTTCCACCAGTGGGTCTAAGCTGCCTAGCGGGGCTGATGAGCTGCTCATTGGGCTTGCCAATGAGTGCCCATCCCAAGCTGTGTCATCGGGCTCCGGGGACTCCGGAACCTGCCCGGCTTTACTCAATAAGTCTGGCATCGGCTCCTTAGACATCTACCAGACTAGACCAGTTGATAAATCAGGCATCAGTCTGCCCAACGTCTGTTCAACCGATCTCGTGTCGTTGGCCAGTGAGAGCCCAGACACCTCCTTTGTGCCATACCTGCCACAGCTCTCTCCGGTTGGGCCTTCCCACTGGTTCAAACCCAGTTCCCCTGAGGGGGAGTTTCTGTCACCTTCCCCATACAAGGGAACAACCTGCACTGGGGATCATCTGTTAGGTGGCCTTTCTCCTACATCTCCTCCGAATCTTACATCAGGAGTTCCTTTTGGACCTCTGGGTCTTCCTCCATCAGGTGTCCTGGTGGGTTGCCCCAACTCTGTCTCCACGTTTGCCTCCCTCAGAGCAGACATTTGACCCGGTTCTTCCGGGTCACTCAAGGTCGGGTGCAGGAGTCCCTCATGGTCCTCCTTCAGACCCTCTGGTTCTGCCATCTGGGCCTCTGTCAGGGTGCCAGATGCCTACTCCCCCAATATACCCAGGTTACATGCCATCAGGCTTCCATATGCCGGGTTATGAAGCCCCTTATTCTCCTCTGGGATACCCAACACCACCTAATCCATAACCAGGTTACCCGATGCCTGGGTTCTCTGTGGGGTACCCACCAGCTTATCCTCCACCTCCTCAGCCTCAGGCAGACTTCCGGACCATCTTGCAGTCTTGGTAGTTCAAGACTAAGGCCCATCTCTATTCTGAGTTGAATAGGTAAAGCAGAATTTATTTAAACACACCCAATCCCATAGGCTCTGGATGCTGCACAGATAAATCGACACATCTTCAGAAATAAATCAATAAAACAAAAATAATTAAGAACATAAAATAACACTTCATACAATTATTACACATAAACAATATGCTAAATATCAAATTAGCAATAACTATAATCAAATAGCCATCAGCCCCCTCAGGAGATGCCCTGAGGCTCTGCAGATCTGCCTCCTAGGCCTTCTCCTACACTGGCCCCACGCCACTTGTCGTTGGGCCCTCAGAAGGTACCTTCATCAGGGTGGATGCAAGGTGGAGCCCCCCCCTTGACATTGTAGAGCCCTCCCTACCTGATGTTCGTTCCTCTGATTCAGATCTGACTCTGAGTCAGGTGGCTCTTTTTGCGTTTCAGGGTTCGAGATGCCTTTCCTGGAAGAACCATGGCCTAAGGAGTCTCCAAAATCTCCACCTGAGGATCCCTCTTTCACAGACCTCCTCAAGAAGATTGCAGCAGTCTATGACTGGAAGTCAGATGCTCAAGATCTCTAATGCCATAGGCTGGCTGAGCGTCTGGACATCCAGGAAGCGGCTCCTGTCCTCGCACCTCCCTGGCTCGAGCCACACGAGGATCTCGCATCCACTATTTGGAGGATGCCATCCTCGATACCGGCGGTAGCCAAGCAGGTCAACCGCACATATCTGATGCCTGATGGGGAAGGACCATCTGAGTGTCCACCCCAAGGCGGACTCAGTAATCATTGTGGCCCATGACAGGTCATCCAAGCTGAAGCATATGAGCACCTCCCCTCCTGACAAGGAGTCAAGGCAGCTCATCCAGTTCGGTAGGAAGTTTTACTCCTCCTCCACACTGGCCATTCACGCTTTGAATTGCGTAGCCCACATGCTGGTCTACCAGAAATCTCTGTTTTAGCCAGCTGGTGCCAGCAATTGAAGCACTTCGAGACAGTCTGTCCTGGTGGACTCTATCCAGTCTGCCAAGGTTAATTACAGGCATTCCTTACAGGGCCACCTATGATGCTGTGGAGTCCTCAGCTAGAGGAGTTGCCATGGCAGTCAGCCTTAGATTTTCCTGGCTTAGGGTCTGCAGCCTGGCTCAAGATGTCCAGGTGGCTATCCGGGATGCTCCCTTTAGGGGTTCAGTCCTCTTTGGCGGTGATGCTCAAGACATCACTAGCTTATAAGATAAGGGCAGGGCCCTTAGATCACTACAGACTATGTACTGTCCTAAGTTTTAGGCCAGAAAGCCCTTTTGATGCCAAACAAAGTAGCAGCCGAAGCAGCAGCAGATGTTTAGGCATTGGCCTAAACATCAGACCCAGTCAGATTCAACTGCCCCTCCACAAAAGCCCAGAGAGCTTCAGGAGTGGCTGTCCCCAACCCCCCCAATCCCTCGCTAGACTCTCAGTCCACCCTCCCTCTTTCCAGTCTTTTGAAGGAGCCGGTGAGTGGAAGGTTTGCTAGTCATCTGTCATGGTGGTGGGCAATAACTACCAACTTGTGGTTCCTTCGGTTAGTCAGACAGGGCCACACTCTGGAATTTCGAGAAAAAACTCCAGACAGGCCCCCACTAGTGTCCCACTATCCAAAGGCGCATGTTCCTCTCTTAAAAGAGGAGATCCAGGCTGTCTTGCAGAAGAGGCCAATAGTCTGTTCAGTACAACCAGGTAGGGACAGGGTATTACTCCCACTTCTTCCTGGTCCCCTAGAAAACAGAAGACCTGCACCCCATTTTGGACCTCAGTGCCCTGAACCTGTACATAGAGTGCAAGCATTTCCGGATGCTGACTCTCCCAGGCCTGCTGCCCCTCCTGTGCAGAAGATAGTAGCTCTGCACTCTGGTTATGCAGGATGCTTACTTGCATATCCCAATTTTGTGTGTGTGTGTGTATATCTAATATTCCCCCCAGCCCATCACCATCACCTCCGGTTCGCCTTTCAGGGGAAGCATTACCAGTTCAGGGCCTTCCATTTGGCCTGTCCTCTGCACCTCTGGTATTTACAAAGTGCCTGGCAGTAGTGGTGGCAGCTCTGAGACATCAGGGGCCACTGTGTACCCCTACCTGGTGGACTAACTATTGTCAGCCTCATCGGAAACTGCTGGATCTCTCCCTCTCCGCTACCCTGGACCTCTTTGCACAAGTGGAGATTATTGTAAATCTCTCGAAGTCCCTACTTGTTCCCTCCCAATGTCTTTAGTTTATTGAAGTGGTATTGGATATGGTCCAGGGTATGGCTTTCCTCCCTCTGGACAGGGTGGAAACATTGCAGGAAAAAGTTTGTATGGTAGCCTCTAGCAGGCTGGTCCTGTCCAGGTCGATCCTTTGACTTCTTTGCCTTGTGGCAGTGGACATCCCCATGGTTCCTCTAGCCTGGCTCCGCATGTGTATCTCTCAGTGGATGCTCAGGGCGCAGTGGGATCAGAGGCTGGACGACCTGGACCATATGGTCATGGTTTCCAGTTCGATGCAGCAGGATCTTCTATGGTGGCAGGATTTAGCCAACCTCATTAAGGGGTTTGCTTTCCAGTCCCCTCCCCTCTCTCATGCCTTGACCACAGATGCATCAGTGACAGGTTGGGGCAGTCATCTTGGAAGCTACAGGATGCAGAGTGTCTGGTTTCCATCAGAGTCTCATCTGCATGTCATCATTTTAGAGATGAGTGGTGCTGTATGCACCTCAACCCTTTCAGCACCTGCTTTGCAGACACCTAGTAGTTGGTGGGACAATAATGTGTGTTGTGTGGTATTTCAGCAAGCAAGGAGGTATTCGCTCGTATCCCCTTTGCAGGGAGGTGATGCGTGTGTGGAATTGGGCAGTTCTGCATTGAATTCGCATCATTGCAGTTCATGTTCTGGGCATGCAAAATGACCTAGCGGACAGTCTCAGCTGCATCAGAGTCAGAGCTCATGAGTGGGAGCTCAAGCAGGACGTGGTCAAACACATTTCTGACCTATGGGGTTGTCCAGACCTAGATCTGTTTACCTCCCCATACAATGCAAAACTTCCCATGTTTTGCTCACTCACTCCCAGGCCTGGTGTTTTCTGGCAAGATGCACTATTTCTTTGCTACACAGGGAGGTGTTTGTATGCCTTCCCTCCCTTTCTGGTTCTGCAGAGTGTACTGCTCAAGCTTCAGGTGGAAGTGGCGCACATGGTTCTGATAGCCCCATTTTTGTCTCACCAAGTTTGATTTCCCCTCCTTCAGCAGTTGGCAGTAGAACCTCCTGTTCCCCTGCTCTTCTGTCATGATCTCCTTACTTGGGAGAGGGACACGCTGGTCCTTCCCAGGCTGAAGTCCCTTCACCTTCATGTGTGGCACCTCAAGACATAGCTGCTTCTCATTTCAGAGTTTCCTCCATAGTGGTGCAGGTTCTAGTAGAGGCCAGAAAGCTGTCTATGAGAACTACATATGCCTTGAAGTAGTAGCACGTCTTCATATGGGCCACCTTGAAGTGTTGGGATCCCCTTTTTTCTTGCCTGCTACTACACATTTTGGAGTCTCTCCTGCACCTGTCTGACTTGGGCATGGGCTACTCTTCTCTAAAGGTCCACCTGTCAGATGTTTCTGCTTACCACAGCAGGAAATCCCAGCCTCCCCTACAAAGCAGGGTACTAAATGAGAAAAAGACCAAGGTAGAAAGATCAGTGGAGGAATCTGCTACGGAAGGTAATTCCATCAAAAATTGGGGAGCAAGGAGTATCAGTGCCCGTAGTCTGGGTAACAAGCTTCTTGAATTAGTGGCCTTGATGGAGGAGGAAAATCTGGATATCGTGGCAGTCACAGAAACATGGTACAGACAGAACCATGACTGGGATGTAAACATACTAAGATACACTGTCTACAGGAGGAACAGAGATGGTAAAAGAGGAGGAGGAGGAGGAGCTCTCTACATAAGAGAAGGAATCAAAGCAATAGAACAAAAGGGTAAACAGGGAGGAGAAGAAGCACTGTGGGTCAGTTTGGAGGCAGGCAATGGCACCACAATCCGCACAGGGGTCGTATATATACCCCCCCCCTCTCAGGGGGAGGAAATGGACAAGGAAATGATAGAAAGTATACTTAGAATGGCAGATAAAGGAGAGATATTGCTGATAGGTGATCTGAATATGCCAGATGTTAACTGGAGTGCAGTTACAGCAGCCACTTCTAAGAGTGGGGTTATTCTAGATGCCCTACAGGGGGCATGCCTTAGACAACTAGTATTGAAACCCACTCAAGAGGGAGCAAACTTAGACCTGGTCCTCTCAAATGGAGATGGAGAGAGGATCACAGATGTAGAAGTGGGTAGCCATCTGGGATCTAGCGACCATCAAACAGTTTGGTTCACAATAAACACAGCAATAGAGTCAAGCCATGCAAAGGCAAAAGTACTGGCCTTCATGAGGGCTGACTTTGCCAAAATGGATGAGTGCCTAAGGAATGCACTAGCAAATGGGCAGGAAGGAGGGGTGGAAGAACAATGGGGAATAATAAAAACTGCCATCACAGAGGTAACAAGCCTTTGTGTGAAGCAAATAAACAAAACAAAACAATGTAAGAAACCACTATGGTTCTCAAAGGAGGTGGCAGTGAAGGTTCAAGAGAAAAAGAAAGCATTCAGAAAGTACAAGGAGTCACAGAAGGAGCGGGACAGAGAATTGTATCAGTTAAAGCAAAAGGAAGCTGGGAAGGCAGTCAGAACAGTAAAGGCCCGAACTGAGGAAAAGATAGACAACTCAGTTAAGAAGGGGGATAAAACCTTTTTTAGGTACATCAGGGAGCAAAGGTAGACTAAAGGAGGGATAGTGAGACTTAATAAAGGGGAGGGGTGGGCAGAGGGTGACTGTGAAAAGGCAGAGATACTAAACAAATATTTTTGCTCAGTATTTACAAACGAAGAGGGGGAGGTACCTAAAACAAACCAGGGATTTATTTAACTCTAAAAATTGATTAGTGTTTTGCTAATAAAAGTGCTAAATATTTGTGAAAATGCATAACTCTTGCCTCACTGTGTTTAACAAACACGGCACTTCTAGAAAATCTATATAAATACTTTCTGTACAGTTAGCATAGTCCCAAGAGAAAAACTGCTAATCAATTATTTTAAACCCTGCAAACAATAGAAACAATCTGGATACAGAAGTTGATACCAGCCCATTTACAGAAGAAAGGGTTCTGAAGGAACTCTTAAAACTGAAGGTGGACAAAGCAATGGGGCCTGATGGGATTCATCCCAGAATTCTAAAATAACTAAGGATAGAACTAGTAACACCACTGATCACCCTCTTTAACAAATCATGGGAGGATGGGGTGGTACCTGAGGACTGGAGGAGGGCAGATGTGATTCCCCTTCACAAAGTGGGAGCAGGGCAGAAGTGGAAACTACAGACCTGTTGGTTTAACCTCAGTGATGAAATGATGGAATCACTTCTGAAGGAAAGAATTGTCAAGTACCTAGAGGCTAGAGGGCACAGGAACCAAGACAGCATGGATTCACAGTGGGAAGGTCATGCCAGACGAATCTAATAGATTTCTTTGACTGGGTGACCAAAGTAGTAGATCAGGGATGGCCTACCTAGACTTTAGCAAGGCATTTGACTCAGTTCCACACAAAAGATTAATATACAAGTTAGCCAGCCTGGGAGTGGGTCCCAAGATGATAGCCTGGGTAAAGAATTGGCTGGAGAATAGGACACAGAGATTAATAGTAAATGGAGTCCATTCTGAAGAAAGTGGGGTTACTAGTGGGGTGCTGCATGGTTCAGTATTAGGACCGGTCCTCTTCAATGTCTTTGGACGACATTGCAGAGGACTAGAAGAAAAGTATGTCTCTTTGCAGATGACACAAAGATCTGAAACAAGTTGGTGCACAAGGTGGGAATTGGAAAGGATGAGAGGACTTGGCAAGGTTAGAGGAACGGTCAAATGTATAGCAGCTTAGATTTACGCTAAGGAAATGCAGAGGCAATGCACTGCAGAAACAAAAACCCAGGGAAGAGTACACAATGAGAGTGAGATACTAACAACAACAAAATGAAGGACCTGGGGTAGTCATATCAGATGACTAAAGGTGGGCAAGCAATGTGAGGGGCAGCAGGAGGGCTGGGGGGAACACAGGATGCATGGGAGGCATCACCAGTAGAAAACAAGGAAGATTATTATCCTCTGTACAAACAGCTGGTGAGGACCCCATCTGGAGTACTGTGTGCAGTTCTGGAACCCAATCTCCGCAGGACATAGACAAGATGGAAGACCTCTAGATGAGACAGCTAAAATGGTGCAGAGTCTGCACCGGAGGAACCTATGAAGAGAGGACTAAAGGACTTAATATGGCCTTGAGGAAGGGAGGAGAGGGACATGATAGAAAACAAGTGCCTCAGGGAATCAACAAAGGTCCAAGAGGTGGCATCTTTCAAGAGTTATTGCAAGAACAGGGGCTGGTTTGAAGAGTAGCGGGGGTGGCTCAGAGGTAATGGAAGAATTTTTTTTTCAGAGAGGGTTGTGGATGCATAGAACAGCCTTCCAGAGGAGGTTGTGGAGTCAAAATCAGTGGTTGAATTCAAGCATGCATGGGACATTCATAAGGCAATTCTAAGGGGTGGGGGTAGAAAGAAGTAGGCTGCTGGTTAACTAGGATCTGCAGCTTATCCATTAGGTAGAAAAATGGGCAGACTGGGTGGGCCAAGCGGTCCTTATCTGCCGTCAAATTCTATGTTTCTACCACACCCTGGTGGAAGACAAAACTGTGTCTCAAATTGGAGGTTTCTAATACCTTTCTAAAAGGGATCCTCCACTTGAAACTGCCAGTGCGCAATCTTGTGGTGCCATGGGATCTTAATTTTATTTTAGAGACACTGACCTTACCTCCCTTCGAACTGGCCGGTTCTTGTGATATGCACTGGCTTGGAAAGTGCTGTATTTGGTTGTGGTCACTTCCACTTGGAGGACTTCTGATCTTCAGGCCCTGATGTGTAAGGAGCCTTATTTGATTTTTCATAAGGATAGGGTGGCTTTGCGTACAAATCCTCAGTTTCTACCAAAGGTGGTATCTGAATTTGTTCATCCAGTAAATTCAACTGCCAGTTTATTGCCCTGAGCATTCTAATGGGGGAGGGGCGGCACTTCTGCATTCCTTGGATGTTCACAGAATTTAGTATTTATTACACTAATAGTGCCAGAGTCTCTGTTAGAAAAGTCAGGACCAGCTTGTCCTGTTTTCAAGCTAAAGAAGAAAGTAACAGTTCCAAACAAGTGTCTTGGTAATTGGCAAACTATTGTTTTCTGTACCAAGAAATATGGAGCAGATCTCTCCTGGGGGGAAGTTAAGGGGAGCATTCCACTAGAAGCATGGATGCCTCTACTGCTTGTTTCCAAATGTGTCAACCGCTGATATTTATGTGACTGCTAGTTGGAGTTCTGTCACATTTTCAACAAACATTACAGTCTGGACATTGCCTCTGGGTGAAGGGCAGGTTTTGGCCTATCTGTGCTGCAAGGTCTCCTGTCCTGAGCTTCCTGCTTTTTCTGCAGCCTTTCCTGCCTCCCATGTTTGTTTCTTCTGATTCACACTGCTTGGGACTCTGTTCTTAAAATGATTACCTACTGCAAGGGTCGTCTCAAAGTAAGACAGTACAACTGTAATATAAGAACTTACCGTAACAGTAGATCTTTGAAAGAAACTCTTGCAGTAGGTAACCTTTTTCCACTCCCTCTTTCGCCTGAGTTTTTAACTGCTCCTTTTCCATCAGCCTGTTTCAAGCTCCAGGTGCTTCCTTTATCCTTTCTCCTGTTGCACCTCCTTGGATGTCTCTGGTGGGAGAACTGGAAGGTGGGCAAGGGAACTACCCACCACATGGTGTCATGCTGGGAGGGCTTCAGGGCAGGCTCTCGTGACCTCCGGTCTCCTCGGGGAAGGGGGTGGTCTCTGGTGTGTCCTGGGTTCGGGCTTCTGCAGGCAGGAGGCTTCAGGAGCAGGCCTCGTGACCTCCTGAGTCACCTGGGGGAGGGTGTGGTCTCTGGTGTGTCAGGTTCGTGGCTTCTGCAGGCAGAGGGCTTCAGGGCAGGCCCTCGCGACCTCTGGTCTCCTGGGGGAGGGGTGGTCTCTGGTGTGTCCTGGGTTCGGGGCTTCTGCAGGCAGGGAGGGCTTCAGGGCAGGCCCTCGTGACCTCTGGTCACCTGAGGGGAGGAGGGTGGTCTCTGGTGTGTCTCGGTTTGGCTTCTCTTGGGCAGAGAGGGCTTCAGGACAAGCCCTCGTGACCTCCAGTGTCTCCCGGGAGGGAGTGGTCTCTGGTGTGTCTCGGGTTCATGGCTACTACGGGCAGGGAGGAGCTAGGGCACTCCCTGGTGACCTCCAGTCTCCCGGGGAGGGTCATCTCAGGTGTGTCTCGGGTTCGTGGCTTCTGCGGGAAGAGGGCTGCAGGCAGGCCCTCATGACCGCCGGTCTCCTGGGGGGAGGTGTGGTCTCTGGTGTGTCTCGGGTTCGTGGCTTCTGCTGGCAGGGAGGGCTCCAGGGCAGGCCCTCGTGACCTGCGGTCTCCTGGGGAAGGGGGTGGTCTCTGGTGTGTCTCGGATTCGTGGCTTCTGCGGGCAGGTAGGGCTTCAGGGCAGGCCCTCGCAACCTCCGGTCTCCTGGGGGGAGGAGGTGGTCTCTGGTGTGTCTCGGGTTCAGGGCTTCTGCGGGCAGGAGGGCTTCAGGGCAGGCCCTCGCGATCTCAGGTCTCCTGGGGGGCAGGAGGTGGTCCCTGGTGTGTCTCAGGTTCGGGGCTTCTGATGGGCAGGGAGGGCTTCAGGGCAGGCCCTCGCGACCTCCGGTTTCCTGGGAGGAGGGGGTGGTCTGGTGTGTCTCGGGTTTGGGGCTTCTGTGGGCAGGGAGGGATTCAGGGCAGGCCCTCGTGACCTCCGGTCTCCTGGGGGGAGGAGGGTGGTCTCTGGTGTGTCTCGGGTTCGTGGCTTCTGTGGGCAGGGAGGGTTTCAGGGCACACCTGCGACCTCCGAAGTCTTCACAGGAGAAGGTGGTCTCTGGTGTGTCTAGGAGTTAGTAGCTTCTGCTGGCAGGAAGAGCTTCAGGGCAGGCACTCGTGACCACCGGTCTCCTGGGGGGAGGGGTGGTCTCTGGTGTGACTCGGGTTTGTGACTTCTGTGGGCAGGAAAGGCTTCAGGGCAGGCCCTCGTGACCTCCGGTCTCCTGGGGGGAGGCGGGTGGTCTCTGCTGTGTCTCGGATTCATGGCATCTGCAGGCAGGGAGGGCTTCAGGGCAGGCCCTCGCAAACTCCGGTCTCCTGGGGGGAGGTGGGTGGTCTCAGCTGTGTCTCGGGTTCGGGGCTTCTGCGGGCAGGGAGGGCTTCAGGGCAGGCCCTCTGCCTCTGGTCCTGGGGAGGGGTGGTCTCTGGCGTGTCTCGAGTTGGCGGGCTTCTGCGGGCAGGGAGGAGCTTCAGGGCAGGCCCTCGCGACATCCGATCTCCTGGGGAGGGGTGCTCTGGTGTGTCTCAGGTTCAGGGCTTCTGCGGGCAGGGAGAGCTTCAGAAGTCAGCCGCCCATGACCTCTGGTGTCTCGGGGGAGGGGGTGGTCTCTGGTGTGTCTCGGGTTGGGAACTTCTGTGGTCAGGAGGGCTTCACAGGGCAGGCCCGTGACTTCTTAGTCTCCCTCGGGAGGGTAGCTATCTGGTTTGTCTTGGGTTCCAGGGCTTCTGCGAGCAGGGAGGGCTTCAGGGCAGGCCCTCGTGACCTCCGGTCTCCTCGGGGAAGGGAGGTGGTCTCTGGTGTGTCTTGGGTTCGGGGCTTCTGCGGGCAGGGTGGGCTTCAGGGCAGGCCCTCGCAACCTCTGGTCTCCTGGGGGCAGGGGGGTGGTTTCCGGTGTGTATTGGTTTTGGGGCTTCTGTGGGCAGGGAGGGCTTCAGGGCAGGCCATCACGACCTCCGGTCTCCTTTGGGGAGGGGGGTGGTCTCCGGTGTGTCTCGGTTTTGGGGCTTCTGCGGGCAGGAAGCGCGTCAGGGCAGGCTCTCGTGACCTCCAGTCTCCTTTTGGGATGGGGGTGGTCTCTGGTGTGTCTCGGGTTCGGGACTTCTGCAAGCAGGGAGGGCTTCAGGGCAGGCCCTCGCGACCTCCAGTCTCCTCAAGGAAGGGGGATGGTCTCTGGTGTGTCTCGTGTTCGGGGCTCCTGCGGGCAGGGTGGGCTTCAGGGCAGGCCCTCGTGACCTCCGGTCTCCAGGGGGCAGGGGGGTGGTCACTGGTGTGTCTCGGTTTCAGGGCTTCGACGGGCAGGGAGGGCTTCCGGGCTAGCCCTCACGACCTCCGGTCTCCTGGGGGCAGGGGGAGCGGTCTCCAGTGTCTCTCGGGTTCGGGGCTTCTGTGGGCAGGAAGGGCTTCAGAGCAGGCCCTCACCACCTCCCGTCTCCTGAGGGCAGGAAGGTGGTCTCCGGTGTTTCTCGGGTTCGGGGCTCCTGTGGGTAGGGAGTTCTTCAGGGCAGGCCCTCGTGACCTCCGGTCTCCCCAGGGGAGGGGTGGTCTCTGGTGTGTGTCGGGGTTGGGCGTCCTCGGCAGAGACTTCAGGCAGGCCCGTGACCTCCAGTCTCCTCGGGGAGGGAGTGTCTCTGGTGTGTCTCGGGTTTGGGGCTTCCTTGGGCAGGGGAGCTTCCAGGGCAGGCCCTCAAGCCTCCGGTCTCCCTTGAGAGGGTGGCCTCTGGTGAGTCTCAGGTTCGGGGCTTCTGCGGGCCCTGGAACTTGAGGCTGACTTCGACCTCGGTCTCTTCAGAGAAATTGGTCTCTGGTGTGTCTCGGGTTCTGGGCTTCTGCAGGCAGGGGCTTCAGGGGCGAGACCTGGCGACCTCGGTGTCCTCCAGGAGGAGTGGTCTCTGGTGTCTCGGGTTCAGAGCTGCAGGCAGGTCCTCCACGACCTCCGGTCTCCTTGTGGGGAGGGTGGTCTCTGGTGTGTCTCGTGTTCGGGCTTCTGCGGGCAGGGGGCTTCTGGGCAGGCCCTCATGATCTCCGGTCTCCATGGGGGAGGGGTGGTCTCTGGTGTGTCTCGGGTTCATGGCTTTCTGTGGGCAGGAGGGCTTCAGGGCAGGCCAGCGTGACCTCCAGTCTCCTGAAGTAGGAGGTGGTCTAAAGTGTGTTTGAATTCGGGCTTCTGCAGGCAGGGGCTAGGGCAGGCCCTAAGTGACCTCTGGTGTCCTCGGGGCAGGGGTGATCCCGATTTGTCTTGGCCGGGGCCTCTGCAGAATCAGGAGGTCTTCAGGACAGACCCTCGCCTCCTCTGGTATCCTCGGGGAGGGTGGTCTCTTGTGTCTCGGGTTAGAGGTTTCTGCAGGCGGGGGCTTCAGAGCAGTCCATCACGACTTCCGGTCTCACCTCTTGGGAGGTGGTGGTCTCTGGTGTATCAGGATCGGGCTTCTCGCGGGCAGGAGGCTTCAGGGCAGGCCCTCAAGACCTCTGGTCCCCTCAGTGGAGGGTTGGTCTCTGGTGTGTATCGGGTTTGGGCTTCTGGGGACAGGAAGGGCTTCAAGGGCAGAGCCCTCGTGACCTCGGTCTCCGGGGAAGAGGTGGTCTCTGGTGTGTCTCTGGTTTGGGGCTTCTGCGGACGAGGAGGTTCAGGGCAGGCCCTCGCGACCTCAGTCTCCTCGAGGAAGGGAGGTGGTCTCTGGTGTGTCTCAGGTTTAGGGCTTCTGCGGGCAGTGGGAGTTTCAGGGCAGACCCTTGCGACCTCCGGTCTCCTCGGGGGAGGAGGGTGGTCTCTGGTGTGTCTCAGGATTGGGGCTTCTGCGGGCAGGGGGGGTTCAGGGCAGGCCCTCGCGACTTGGTCTCTAGCCTGGGGAGGTGGGTGTTCACTGGTGTGTCTCGGGTTCAGGGCTTCTGCGGGCAGGGGAGCTTCAGGGCAGACCCTCACGCCTCCGGTCTCCATGGGGAGGGCAGTCCTGGTGTCTCGGCTCAGGGATTATCTCAGGGCGGGGGGCTTCAGGGCAGGCCCTCACAGCCTTCTGTCTCCTCGGGGGAGGGGTGGTCTCTGGTGTCTTGGGTTGGGGCTTCTGCAGGCAGGAGCTTCGGGCAGGCCATCATGACCTCCAGTCTCCTTTTGGGAGGGGCTGGTCTCTGGTGTGTCTCGGGTTGGGCTTCTGCGTGCGGGAGGAGCTTGAGGGCAGGCACTCACGACCTCTGGTCTCCTCTTTGGAACGGAGGATGGTCTCTGGTGTGTTCAGGATCGAGGCTTCTGTAGGCAGGGGAGGCTTGGGGCAGGCCCTGCGACCTCTGGTCTCGGGAAGGAGTGGTCTCTAGGTGTCTGGGTTCGGGGACTTCTCTTGGGGCAGGGAGGGCTTCAGGGCAGGCCCTCGCGACCTCCGGTCTCCTTGAGGGAGGGAGGTGGTCTCTGGTGTGTCTCGGGTTCAGGGCTTCTGTGGGCAGTGGGAGCTTCAGGGCAGGCCCTCGCGACCTCCTGTCTCCTCGGGGGAGGTGGGTGTTCACTGGTGTGTCCGCGTTTGAGAACTGCAGGCAGGGGCTTCAGGGCGGGCCCTCGTGACCTCCGGTCTCCCTCAGGGAGGTAGTCTAGTGTCTCGGTTTGAGAACCTGCAGGCCCAGAAACCAGGGCAGACCCTCGTAACCTCAACTCTCCTCGGGGAGGGGTGGTCTCTGTTGGGTGTTCTACTGTAGGCAGGGGAGCTTCAGGGCAGGCCCTCACGACCTCGGTCTCAGGGAGGGTGGTCTCTGGTGTGTCTCGGCAGCGTTATGCGGGCAGGGGCTTCAGGGCAACCCTCACAACCTCCCTGTCTCCTCGGGGAGGGTGGTCTCTGGTGTCTTAGGTTAGAGGCTTCTGGGCTTGGGAAGTTCAGGAGCAGGCCATCGTGACCTCCGGTCTCCACTGGGAGGGGCTGGTCTCTGGTATGTCTCGGGTTGGGCTTCTGCGTGCAGGGCAGGCACTCATGCTCCTCTTGGGAGGATGGTTTCTGGTGTGCGGGTTGAGCTTCTGTGGGCAGGACTTCAGGGCGCCCTGTGACCTCCATTCTCCTCATGGGAGGGGTGGTCTGGTTTGTCTCGGCAGGGATTATGCGAACAGAACTGGGCAGGCTCTCTCAACCTCAGGTCTCCTCGGGGGGGCTTCTGTTTCAGGTTCAGGACTTCTGCGGGCAGGGGCTTCAGGGCAGGTCATCGGACTCGATTCCTCTCTTGGGAGGGCTGGTCTCTGGTGTGTCTCGGGGTTGGGGCTTCTGCGTGCATGGGGCTTGGGAGGCGCTCACGACCTCTGGTCTCCTCTTGGGAGGATGGTCTCTGGTATGTTGCAGGTTGGGCCTGGGCATGGGGTTCAGGGCAGGCACTCGTGATCTCAAGTCCTCAGGGGTGGGCTGGTCTCTGTTGTGTCACGGGTTGGGCTTCTGCGGGCAGGGAGGCTTCAGGGCAGGCCTCTGGGCCTCCAGCCTCTATGGGGAAGGGTGGTCTCTAGGTGTCTCAGTTCGGGGCTTCTCACGGGCAGGGGGCTTCAAGCCGGCCCCATGACCTCCAGTCTCCTCTGGGAGAGGTAGTCTCCGGTGTGTCTCGGGTTACAGGTTATGCGGGCAGGGCTTCAAGGCAGGCCTCAACCTCCAGTCTCCTCAGGAGGGATGGTCTCAGTGTCTAGTTCAGGGCTTCAGGCTTGGGAGCTTCAGGGCAGGCCATCATGACCTCAGACCGCCTCGCGACCTCCATTCTCCTGGGGGAGGAGATGTCTCTGGTGTGTCACAGGTTCGGGCTTTATGGCAGGGAGGGCTTGTGGTAGGCCTCGCAACCTCCACTCCCTTGGGGAGGGTTTGTCTCTGGTGTGTCTCGGGTTCGGGGCTTTTGCGGGCAGGGGGACTTCAGGGCAGGCCCTCACGACTACCTTTCTCCTCGTGGGAGGGGGGTGGTCTCTGGTTTGTCTCGGCTTCAGGGCCTATGCGGGCGGGGGGCTTCAGGGCAGGCCCTCACAACCTTCAGTCTCCTCTGGGGAGAAGGGTGGTCTCTGGTGTGTCTCAGGTTCAGGGCTTCTCTGGGCTAGGGGGCTTCAGGGCAGGCCATCACGGCCTCCGGTCCCCTCTGGGGAGGGGGCTGGTCTCTGGTGTGTCTCTGTCTCGGCTTCTACGGCACGGGGGCTCTAGGGAGGCATCTGACACCTCCGGTCTCCTCTGGAAAGGGGTGGTCTCTGGTGTGTCTCTGGGTTTGGGGCTTCTACAGGCAGGAGGGCTTCAGGGCAAACCCTCGCACCTCCAGTCTCCTGGGGAGGAGTGGTCTCTGGCGTGGTCTCAGGTTTGGGCTTCTGTGGGCAGGAGGGCTTGTGGCAGGCCCTGCAACCTCGGTCTCCCTCGGGAGGGGGCGGTCTTTGGTGCATCTCAGGTTCTGGGCTTCTGCGGCAGGGAGGTGTTCAGGCCTAGGCCCTTGTGACCTCCGCTCTCCTCGGGGAGGGGTGGTCTCTGGTGTGTGTGTCGAGGTCTGGCCCTGTTAGCAGGGAGGGCTTTCAGGCAGGCCCTCGCGACTCTGCCCCTCGGGAGGGGTGGTCTTTGTGTGTCTTGGGTCTCGTGGCTCGTGGGCAGGGAGGTCTTCAGGGCACACCCTCGTGACCTCTGGTCTCCTCTGGGAAGGGGTGGTCTCTGGTGTGTCTCAGGTTCAGGGCTTTTTGTGGCGTGGGAGGGCTTCAGGCAGGCCCTCATGACCTCCGGGGTCTCCTGGGGGGAGGGGTGGTCTCTGTGTGTCTTGGATTAAGGGCTTCTGTGCAGGGAGGACTGCAGGCTAGGGTTTTCTAGACTCCAGTCTCCTCTGGGGAAGGGGTGGTCTCCGGTGTGTCTCAGGTTCGGGGATTCTGTGGGCAGGGAGGGTTTCAGGGCAGGCCCTCGCGACCTCCAGTCTCCTGGGGGGAAGGAGTGGTCTCTGGTGTTTCTCGGGGTCAGGTCTTCTGTGGGCAGGGAGGGCTTACGGGCAGCCCCTCATGACCTCCGCTCCCCTTGGGGGAAGGGGTGGTCTCTGGAGTGTCTCGGGTTCGGGGCTTCTGTGGGTATGGAGGGCTTGTGCCAGGTCCTTGCAACCTCCGTCCCCTCTTGGGAGGGGTGGCCTCCGTGTGTCTCGGGTTCGGGGCTTCTCAGGCAGGAGGGCTTCAGGCAAATCTCTCGTGACTCCCAGTCTCCTTGGGGAGGGAGGGTCTCTGGGCGTGTTCCCAGGTTCGGGCTTCTGGTGGGCAGGGAGTTTCAGGCAGGCCCTCGCACCTCCGGTCTCTGGGGAGGCGGTCTTAGTGCGTCTCAGGTTTGGGGCTTCTGCGGTGGCGGGGGTGTTCAGGCTAGGGCCTCGTGACCTCGGTCTCTCTGGGAGGGTGGTCTCTGGTGTGTCTCTGGATAAGGGCTTCATGCAGGAGGGCTTCAGGCCAGGTCTCGAGACCTCTGTTCTCCTCGGGAGGGGTGGTTGTCTGGTGTGTCTCGGTTCTGTGCTTCTGCAGGCAGGTGGAGGGCTTCAGGGCAGGCCCTGGGCCTCCCTCATTCTCCTGGGAAGGGAGTTGTCTCTGTGTGTCACAGGTTCTGGGCTTTTCAGGCAGGAGGGCCTTGGGCGGAGGCCTCGCGACTCCTCCCCTTTGGGGAGGGTTGGTCTCTGGTGTGTCTCGGGTTCGGGCTTTTTAGGGGAGGGGGACTTCAGGGCAGGCCCTCATGACTACCGCCGTTCTCCTCAGTGGGAGGGGTGGTCTCTGGTTGTCTCTGTTTCAGGGCCTAGTGTGCGGGGGTTTTGGGCAGTCCTCACAGCCTTCAGTCTCCTCTGGGGAGAAGGGTGGTCTCTGGTGTGTCTCAGGTTCAGGGCTTCTCTGGGCTTGGGGGCTTCAGGGCAGGCCATCGCTGCCTCCGGTCTCCTCTCTGGGGAGGGGCTGGTCTCTGGTGTGTCTCTGTCTGGGGCTTCGTGGGCACGTGGGATTCGGGAGGCGATTCACGACCTCCTGCCCCTCTTGAAAGGGGTGGCCCCGTGTGTCTCGGGTTTGGGGCTTCTACAGGTGGTGAGGGCTTTCAGGGCAAACCCTCGTGACCTCCAGTCTCTGGGGAGGGAGGGTTCTGGCGTGTCTCAGGTTCAGGGCTTCTGCGGGCAGGGGAGGCTTCAGGGCAGGCCCTTGCAACCTTCGGTCTCCTCGGGAGGGGCGGTGTTGGTCGCTCTGGTTCGGGCTTTCAGGTGGCAGGGAGGTGTTCAGGCCAGGCCCTTGTGACCTGCTCTCCTCGGGAGGTGTCCTGTGTGTGTTGAGGTCAGTGGCCTCTGCTGGCAGGGAGGGCTTACAGGCAGGCCCTCGCGACTCCGGGTCTCTCGGGAGGGTGGTCTTGGTGTGTCTTGGGTTCGCGGCTCTGATGGGCAGGGAGGTTCTGTGCACACCGCGACCTCCTGGTCTCCTCTGGGAAGGTGGTCTCTTGTGTGTCTCGGGATAAGGGTCATGTGCAGGAAGGGCTTCTGGGTCAGGTCTCGAGACCTCTTTTTCTCCTGGTGGGGGGTGGTCTCTGGTGTGTCTCGGGTTTGGGGCTTCTGCAGGCAGGGAGGGCTCAGGGCAGGCCCTCGCGACCTCCATTCTCCTGGGGAGGAGTTGTCCTTGGTGTGTCTCAGGTTCTGGGCTTTTGTGGGCAGGGAGGCCTCAGGCAGGCCCTCGTGGACTCTCCACTCCTTGGGGAGGGGTTGGTCTCTGTGTGTCTCTGGTCCGGGTTTTTAGCGGGCAGGGGGGACTTCAGGGCAGGCCCGCATGACCTCCGCTCTCCCCGGGAGGTGGTCCTGTGTGTGGCTTCAGGTCAGGTCTCTGTTGGCAGGGAGGGCTTACAGGCAGGCTCCTCACGACCTCCGGCCCCTCGGGAGGTGGTCTTTGGTGTGTCTTGGGTTCAAGCGGCTTCATGGGCAGGAGGTCTTCAGGCACACCGCCGACCTCTGGTCTCCTCTGGGAAGGTGTCCTGTGTGTCTCAGGTTCAGGGCTTTTTATGGGCAGGGAGGGCTTAGGCAGGCCTCGCAACCTCCGCCCGGGTCTCCTTGGGGGAGGGGTGGTCTGGTGTGTCTTGGATTAAGGGCTTGCAGGCAGGGAGGACTGCAGGCTGGTCTTCGAGACCTCCAGTCTCCCCCTGGGAGGGGTGGTCTCCTGTGTGTCTCAGGTCTCGGGATCTGTGGGCAGGAGGGCTTTGTTGGGCAGGCCCTCGTGACCTCCAGTCTCCTGGGGGGAAGGAGTGGTCTCTGGTGTTTCTGGGGTCAGGTCTGTGGGCAGGGAGGGTTTACGGGCAGCCCCTCGTGACTCTCCGCCTCCTTGGGGAGGGGTGGTCTCTGGAGTGTCTCGGTTCGGGGCTTCTGGGGTATGGAGGTTCAGGGCACACCGCGATCACTCGGCCCTCTGGGGAGGTGGTCTCTGGTGTGTCTCGGTTAAGGGCTCTGTGTGGCAGGAGGGCCCAGGGCCAGGTCCTTGCAACCTCCGGTCTCCTCTGGGGAGGGGTGGTCTCCGTGTGTCTCGGGTTCGGGGCTTCTCAGGCAGGAGGGCTTCAGGGCAACTCGTGACCTCCAGTCTCCTGGGGAGGGAGGGTCTCTGGCGTGTCTCAGGTTCGGGGCTTTCTGAGGGAGGGCTTCAGGGCAGGGCCCTCGCAACCTCCAGTCTCCCCGGGAGGGGGCTTGGTGCGCTCCTCAGGTTCGGGGCTTCTGCGGGCAGGGAGGTGTTCAGGCCAGGCCCTCGTGACCTCCGGTCTCCTCGGGGGAGGGGGTGGTCTCTGGTGTTTGTCGAGGTCAGGTCTTCTGTTGGCAGGGAGGGCTTACAGGCAGGCCCTCGTGACCTCCAGTCTCCTCGGGGAGGGGTGGTCTTTGGTGTGTCTCGGGTTCGTGGCTTCTGCGGGCAGGGAGGTCTTCAGGGCACACCCCTCATGACCCGGGTCTCTGGGAAGGGGTGGTCTCTGGTGTGTCTCGGACAAGGGGCTTCGTGCAGGGAGGGCTTCAGGCCAGGTCTTCGAGACCTCTGTTCTCTCTGGGAGGGGTGGTCTATGTGTGTCTCGGTTCGGGCTTGCAGGCAGGGAGGCTTAGGGCAGGCCTCGCGACCTCCATTCTCCTGGGGGGGAGTTGTCTCTGGTGTGTCACAGGTTCGGGCTTCTTTGGGTGGGCAGGGAGGGCTTCAGGGCAGGCCCTCACCCACTCCCTTGGGGAGGTTGGTCTCTGTGTGTCTCTCGGGTTCGGGGCTTCTTGCGGGCAGGGGACTTCAGGGCAGGCCCTCACGACTACCTTCTCTCCCTCGTGGGGAGGGGTGGTTCCTGGTTTGTCTCGGCTCAGGGCCTATGCGATGGGGCTTCAGGGCAGGCCTCACAACCTTCAGTCTCCCTCTGGGGAGAAGGGTGGTCTCTGGTGTGTCTCAGGTTCAGGGCTTCTGGGCTTGGGGCTTCTAGGCAGCCACCGCTGCCCTCCGGTCTCCTCTGGGGAGGGGGCTGGTCTCTGGTGTGTCTCTGTCTGGGCCTTCCATGGGCACGGGGGCCTAGCGGAGGCATCTACGACCTCCGGCCCTCTTGGAAAGGGGGTGGTCTCTGGTGTGTCTCGGGTTTGGGGCTTCTACAGGCAGGGAGGGCTTCAGGGCAAACCCTCGCGACCTCCAGTCTCCTGGGGGGAGGGAGTGGTCTCTGGCGTGTCTCAGGTTTGGGGCTTCTACGGGCAGGGAGGGCTTCAGGGCAGGCCCTTGCAACCTCCGGTCTCCTCGGGAGAGGGGGCGGTCTTTGGTGCATCTCAGGTTCGGGGCTTCTGCGGGCAGGGAGGTGTTCAGGCCAGGCCCTTGTGTCTCCATTCTCCACGGGGGAGGGGGTGGTCTCTGGTGTGTGTCGAGGTCAGGTCTTCTGTTGGCAGGGAGGGCTTACAGGCAGGCCCTCGCGACCTCCGGTCTCCTCGGGGAGGGGGTGGTCTTTGGTGTGTCTTGGGTTCGCGGCTTCTGTGGGCAGGGAGGTCTTCAGGGCACACCCTCGTGACCTCTGGTCTCCTCTGGGAAGGGGGTGGTCTCTGGTGTGTCTCAGGTTCAGGGCTTTTGCGGGCAGGGAGGGCTTCAGGGCAGGCCCTCGCAACCTCCGGTCTCCTTGGGGGAAGGGGTGGTCTCTGGTGTGTCTTGGATTAAGGGCTTCTGCAGGCAGGGAGGACTGCAGGCCAGGTCTTCGAGACCTCCAGTCTCCTCTGGGGAGGGGGTGGTCTCCGGTGTGTCTCAGGTTCGGGGATTCTGCAGGCAGGGAGGGCTTCAGGGCAGGCCCTCGCGACCTCCATTCTCCTGGGGGAGGGAGTTGTCTCTGGTGTGTCACAGGTTCGGGGCTTTTGCAGGCAGGAGGGTTTGTGGCAGGCTCCTCACAATCTCCACTCCCCTTGGGAGGGGTTGTCCTGTGTGTCTCGGTTCGGGGCTTTATGGCAGGGGGACTTCAGGGCAGGCCTCATGACTACTGCTCTCCCTGTGGGAGGGGTGGTCTCTGGGTTTGTCTCTGCCTAGGGCCTATGTGGTGGGGGTTTCAGGGCAGGCCTCACAACCTTCAGTCTCCTGGGAGAAGGGTGGTCTCTGGTGTGTCTCTGTTCAGGGCTTCGGGCTTGGGGGGCTTCAGGGCAGGCCATCCGGCCTCCGGCTCCCTCTGGGAGGGGCTGGTCTCTGGTGTGTCTCTGTCTGGGCTCTACGGGCACGGGGGCTTCTAGGGAGGTATTCCCACGACTCCGGTCTCCTCTGGAAAGGGGTGGTCTCTGGTGTGTCTCGGTTCGGGCTTCTACAGGCAGGGAGGGCTTCAGGGCAAACCTCGCGACCTCCAGTCTCCTGGGGGGAGGGAGTGGTCTCTGGCGTATCTCAGGTTCGGGGCTTCTGCGGGCAGGGAGGGCTTCAGGGCAGGCCCTGCAACCTCCGGTCTCCTCGGGGAGGGGCGTCTTGGTGCATCTCAGGTCTGGGGCTTCTGCATGGCAGGGAGGTGTTCAGGCCAGGCCCTCAGACCTCCGCTCTCCTCGGGAGGGGTGGTCTCGTGTGTGTCGAGGTCAGGTCTTCTGTTGGCAGGGAGGGCTTGAGGCAGGCCCTCGAGACCCTCCGGCCCTCGCGGGAGGGTGGTCTTGTGTGTCTTGGTCCGCGGGGCTTCTGTGGGCAGGAGGTCTTCAGGGCACTGGGCGACCTCTGGTCTCTCTGGGAAGGGGTGGTCCCTGGTGTGTCTCAGGTTCAGGGCTTTTGAGGGCAGGGAGGGCTTCAGGGCAGGCCCTCGCAACCTCCGGTCTCCTTGGGGGAGGGAGTGGTCTCTGGTGTGTCTTGGATTAAGGGCTTCTGCAGGCAGGGAGGACTGCAGGCCAGGTCTTTGAGACCTCCAGTCTCCTCTGGGGAGGGGGTGGTCTCTGGTGTGTCTCAGGTTCGGGGATTCTGTGGGCAGGGAGGGTTTCAGGGCAGGCCCTCGTGACCTCCAGTCTCCTGGGGGGAAGGAGTGGTCTCTGGTGTTTCTCGGGGTCAGGTCTTCTGTGGGCAGGGAGGGCTTACGGGCAGCCCCTCATGACCTCTGCTC
Organism: Neoceratodus forsteri; assembly: GCA_016271365.2. Lineage (NCBI taxonomy): Eukaryota > Metazoa > Chordata > Ceratodontiformes > Ceratodontidae > Neoceratodus > Neoceratodus forsteri. The sequence goes on along the minus strand of CM028132.1, from coordinate 413,240,409 downwards.
CCCTTGGGGGAAGGGGTGGTCTCTGGAGTGTCTCCGGTCCGGGGCTCTGAGGCATGGAGGTCTTCAGGCACACCGCGACCTCCGGTCTCCTCTGTGGGAGGGTGGTCTCTGTGTCTCGGTTAAGGGCTTCTGTGGGCAGGGAGGGCTTGCAGGCCAGGTCCTGTAACCTCCGGCTCCACTGGGAGGGTGGTCTCCGTGTGTCTCGGTTCGGGCTTCTACAGTCAGGAGGCTTCAGGGCAAACTCTCACAACCTCCAGTCTCCCTGGGGGGGTGGCGGTCTGGCATGTCTCAGGTTCGGGGCTTCTGTGGGCAGGGAGGCTTCAGGGCAGGCCCTCGCAACCTCCGGGTCTCCTCGGGGGGGGTGGTCTTGGTGTGTCTCGGTTTGGGGCTTCTGCATGCAGGAGGTGTTCAGGCCAGGCTCTCAGACCTCCGCTCCCCATGGGGAGGGGTTGTCTCTGTGTGTCTCTGGTTCGGGGCTTCAGCGGGTGGGAGGACTTAGGCAGGCCTCGGGGACCTCCGGCTCCTTGGGGGAGGGGGGGTGGTCTTGTGTGTCTCGGGTTTGGGGCTTTTGCAGCCAGGGGTTCAGGCCAGGCCCTCGGTCATGACCTCCAGTGTCCTGGGTGGAGGGGGTGGTCTTTGGTGTGTCTGGTTCGGGGTTGCTGCGGCAGGAGGTGTTCAGGCCAGGCTCTCACGACCTCCGCCTCCCTGGGGAGGTTGGTCTCTGGTGTGTGTCTCGTCTGGGCTTCTGCGGTGGGCAGAGCTAGGCAGGCCTGGACCTCCGTCTCCTTGGGGAGGTGGTCTCTGTGTGCTGTCTGAGGTTTGGGGTTTTGCACCAGGGGGGTTCAGGCAGGCCTCGTGACCTCCAGTCTCCTGGGGAGTGGGTGGTCTCTGTGTCTCGGGTTCAGGGCATCTGTGGGCAGAGAGGCTTAGGGCAGGGCCTCGTGACCTCCAGTCTCCTCGGGGGAGGTGGTCTCTGTGTGTCTCTCGGGTTCGGGCTTCTATGGGCAGGGGAGGCTTCAGGGCAGACCTCGTGACCTCCAAGCCTCGGGGGGGTGGCTCTGTGTGTCTCGGTTTGGGGCTTCAAGTGTAGGTGGGCTTGCGGGCAGGCCTTCGCAACCTCCAGTCTCTCGGGTGGGGGTGGTCACTGGTGTCTTGTAGGTTCGGGTCCATGGGCAGGGGGGCTTCAGGCAGGTCCCTGACTCTCCAGTCTCCCGGGAGGGAGGTGGTCTCTGGAGTGTCTCAGGTTCAGGGCTTCTGCAGGCAGGAGGTCTTCAGGGCACACCATTGTGACCTCCAGTCTCCTGGGAGGGGATGGTCTGGTGTGTCACGGGTTAAGGGCTTCATCGGCAGGGACGGAGATCAGCATGCCTCGGGACCTCCGGTCTCCTCGGGAGGGGTGGTCTCTGATGTGTCTTGGGTCTGGGGTTCTGCAGGCAGGGAGGGCTTCAGGGCAGGGCCCCTCACTACCTCCGGGCTCCTAGGGGAGGGGTGGCCCCGGCGTGCTCTCGGGATCTGGGTTTCTGTGGGCAGGGAGGACTTCAGGGCAGGCACTCCCAACCTGCCCCAGCTGGAGGGGGTGGTCTCTGTTGTGTCTCGGGTTCACGGCTTCAAGTGCAGGGAGCTTAGGGCAGGCCCCTCGTGACCTCCGGTCCCCTCAGGTGTGAGGGTGTCTTGCTGTGTCTCTGGTCTCTGGGTTTCAGCCGCAGGGGGCTACAGGGACCCTCTCGACCTCCGTGTCCTCTTGGGAGGGGTGGTCTCTGTGTCTCGGTTCGGGCTTTTTGCGGCCGGGGGTTCAGGCAGGCCCTCACAAATCCGTCTCCTCGGTAGGGGGTGGTCTCTGTGTGTCTCAGGTTCGGCCTTGAGTGCAGGGGCTTCAGGCAGGCTCTTCCGACCTCCCCATCTCTTCGGGAGGTGGTCTCTGGTGTATCTCAGGTTCAGGGCTTCTGGGCAGAAAGGGCTTGTAGGGCAGGCCCTCACGACCTCTGGTCTCCTCGTGGGAGGGGGTGGTCTCTGGTGTGTCTTAGGTTCAGGGCTTCTGTGGGCAGAGAGGGCTTCAGGGCAGGCCCTCGTGACCTACGGTCTCCTTGGGGGAGGGGGTATTCTCTGGTATGTCTCAGGTTCAGGGCTTCCGTGGGCAGAGAGGGCTTCAGGGCAGGCCCTCGTGACCTCTGGTCTTCATGGGGGAGGTGGGTGTTCACTGGTGTGTCTCGGGTTCGGGGCTTTGTGGGGAGGGGGGCTTCAGGGCAGGCCCTCTTGACCTCCAGTCTGCTCGGGAGGGTGGTCTCAGGTGTTCTAGGCTCGGGCTTCATGGACAGTGGGGCTTGTGGCCCACGCCACCTCGGCCCTCAGGTGGATTGGGTGGTCTCTTGCGTGTCTCAGGTTCTGGGCTTCTGAGGCAGGCGGCTTCAGGGCAGGCACTGTGTCCTCCGGACTCCTGGTGAGGGGTGGTCTCTGGTGTGTCTCAGATCTGGGGCTTCTGAGGCAGGGGGGCTAGGGCAGGGCCCTCGTGACCTCCGGGTCTCCTCGGGAGAGGGTGGTCCTGGAGTGTCTCAGATTCAGGCTTCTGTGGGCAGGGAGGTTCTCAGGGCACACCATTGCAACCTCTGGTCTCCTCGGGAGGGAGTGGTCTCTGTGTCACGGGTTAAGGGCTTCATGGGCAGGGACGGAGCTGTGCAGGCTTGGGACCTCCGTCTCCTCAGGGGATGGGGGTGGTCTCTGATGTGTCTTGGGTTTGGGGCTTCTGCAGGCAGGGAGGGCTTCAGGGCAGGCCCTCGCTACCTCCGGTCTCCTAGGGGGAAGGGGTGGTCCCTGGCATGTCTCGGGATCGGGGTTTCTGCGGGCATGGAGGGCTTCAGGGCAGGCACTCAAGAACTCCGGTCTCAGTGGAGGGGGTGGTCTCTGTTGTGTCTCGGGTTCAGGGCTTCTTCATGCAGGGGGTTTAGAGCAGGCCTCGTGACCTCAGTCTCCTTGGGGGAGGTGGTCTGTGTGTGTCTGGGTTCTGGGCTTCTGTGGGCACAGAGAGCCAGGCAGGCCTTCAGAACCTCCATTATCCTCGGGAGGGTGGTCATCTTGGGTATGTCTGGTTCGGGGCCTCGTGGCAGGGAGGTTTTCAGGGCAGGCCCTCGCACCTCCAGTCTTCACGGGAGGTGGTGTTCACTGTGTGTCTCAGGTTCGGGGCTCTGTGGGAGGGGGGCTTCAGGCAGCCTCTCTTGACCTCCAGTCTGCTCTGGGAGGGGTGGTCTCAGGTGTGTCTAGGCTCGGGCTTCATGGACAGTGGGGCTTAGGGCAGGCCCACGTGATTCTCGCCTCCTCGGGTGGAGGAGGTGGTCTCTGGTGTGGCTCAGGTTCTGGGCTTGAGGCAGGGGAGCTTGAAGGCAGGCCTCGCTACTCTCCAGTCTCCCGGGAGGGGTGGTCTCTGGAGTGTCTCAGGTTCAGGGCTTCTGTGGCAGGAGGTCTTCAGGGCACACCATCGTGACCTCCGGCCCTCTGGGAGGGGTGGTCTCTGTGTGTCACGGGTTCAGGGCTTCTGCGTGGCAGGGATGATTATAGGCCCTCGGGACCTCCGTCTCCTCGGGAGGGGGTCCTGATGTGTCTTGGGTTTGGGGCTTCAAGGGCAGGGAGGGCTTAGGCAGGCCTCGCTACCTCCTGTCTCCTAGGGGAGGCGGTCTCCGGCGTGTCTCGGGATCGGGGTTTCTGCTGGCAGGGAGGGCTTCAGGGCAGGCACTCGCGAACTCCAGTCTCAGCGGAGGGGGTGGTCTCTGTTGTGTCTCGGATTCAAGGCTTCTTCGTGCAGGGGGGCTTCAGGGCAGGCCCGCGTGACCTCCGGTCTCCTCAGGGGTGGAGGGTGGTCTCTGGTGTGTCTCTGGTTCTGGGCTTCAGCCGGAAGGGGGGCTACAGGGCAGACCCTCTCGACCTCCGTCTCCTTGGGGAGGAGGGTGGTCTCAGTGTGTTCCTGGTTCTGGGCTTTGGCGGCCGGGGGTCAGGCAGGCCTTCACAAAACCGGTCCCCCGGGTAGGGGGTGGTCTCTGGTGTGTCTCAGGTTCGGGCTTCTGAGTGCAGGCAGGGCTTCAGGGCAGGCCTTCGTGACCTCCCATCTCTTCGGGGGAGGGGGTGGTCTCTGGTGTATCACGGGTTCAGGGCTTCTGTGGGCAGAAAGGGCTTCAGGGCAGGCCCTCGTGACCCCTGGTCTTCTCGGGAGGGGTGTCTGGTGTGTCTTGGGTTCAGGGCTTCTGTGGGCAGAGGGTTTCAGGACAGGCCTCACGACCCACACATCACCCGGGAGGCGCTGCCTCGGTGTGTCTAGGTTTCAGGGCTTCATGGGCAGGGGGCTTAAGGCAGGCCCTCGCTACTCCGGTCCCCTCGGGAGGGAGGGTCTCTGGTGTGTCTTGATTCGGGGCTTCTGCGGGCAGAGGGGCTTCAGGGCAGCCCTCATGACCTCGTCTCTCGAGGGGTGGTCTCGGTGTCGAGTTCCAAGCTTCTGCTGACAGGGGCTTTCAGGCAGGCTCCCCAACCTCGGGTCTTCCCGATGGAGGGGGTGGCCTCTGATGTGTCCCGGGTTTGGGGCTTCTCTGGGTAGGGGGACTTCAGAACAGGTTCTCGCAACCTCCGGTCTCCTCGGGGAAGGGGGTTGGTCCCTGGTGTGTCTCAGGTTTGGGGTTTCTATGGCAGGGAGGACTACAGGGCAGTCCCTCGCTACCTCTAGTCTCCTTGTGGGGGGGGAGGTCTCTGGTGTGTCTCGCATTCGAGGCTTCTGCGGGCAGGGAGGGCATCAGGGCAGGCCCTCGCAACCTCCGGTCTTCTCGGTGGAGGGGGGTGGTCTCTAGTCAGTCTCGGGTTCGGTGCTTCTGTGGGCAGGGAAGGCTTCAGGGCAGGCCCTCGTGACCTCCGGTCTCCTTTGGGGAGGGGTGTTGTCTCTGGTGTGTCTCGGGATCGGGTCTTCTGTGGGCAGGGGAGGCTTCAGGGCAGGCCCTCGTGACCTCCGGTCTCCTTGGGGGAGGGGGTGGTCTCTTTTGTGTCTCGGGATCGGGGCTTCTGCATACAGGGGGGTCTTCAGGGCAGGCCCTCGTGACCTCCAGTCTCCCTGGGGGAGGGGGTGGCCTCTGGTATCTCGGGTTTGGGGTTCTGTGGGCAGGGGCGCTTCAGGACAGGCCCTCGCACCTCTGGTCTCCTCTGGGAGGGGTTGGTCTCTGGTGTGTCTCGGGTCTGGGGCTTCCATGGGCAAGGAGGTCTTCAGGGCCCTGTGACCTCCGGGTCCTCTGGGGAGGGAGGTCTCTGGTGTGTCTCGCATTGAGGGCTTCCTGGCAGGAGGGCTTCAGGCAGGCCCTTCCCACCCGGTCCCTCTGGGAGGGGTGGTCTCCTGTGTGTCCCTGGTTCGGGCTTCTGTGGGCAGGCAGGGCTTCAGTGTAGGCCCTTGCGACCTCTGGTCTCCTGGGGGGATGGAGTGGTGTCTCTTGTATCTCAGGTTCGGGGCTTCTGTGGGCAGGGAGGGCTATAGGGCAGGCCCTCACAACCTGCGGTGTCCTCGGGCGAGGGGGTGGTTTTTCGTGTGTCTCGGGTTTGGGGCTTCTGCGGGCAGATATGGCTTCAGGGCAGGTCCTCGCGACCTCCGGTCTCCTCGTGGGATGGGGTGGTTTCTGGTGTGTCTCGGGTTCGGGGCTTCTGCGGGCAGAGAGGGTTTCAGGGCAGGCCCTCGCGACCTCCTGTCTCATCGGGGGAGGGGGTGGTCTTTGGTGTGTCTCTGGTTCTGGACTTCTGCGGGCAGGGGTTGCTACAGGGCTGACCCTCTCGACCTCCGGTCTCCTTGGGGAGGGGGGTGTCTCTGGTGTGTCTCGGGTTCGGGATTTTTCGGCCGGGGGGCTTCCAGGGCAGGCGCCCCACACCCTGGTCTCCCTCGGGAGGTGGGTGTTCACTGGTGTGTCTCCGGTCTCGGGCCGCTGCAGGGAGGGGCTTCAGGCAGGTTTCATGACCTCCACTCTGCTTGGAGGGAGGGTGTGGTCTCTGGGTGTGTCTCGGCTCGGGCTTCTGTGGGTAGTGGGGCCTTCAGGGCAGGCCCCCGCGACCTTTGTATCCTAGGGGAGGTGGTCTCAGGTGTGTCTCGGGTCTGGGGCTCTGGGCAGCAGGCGGGCTTCCACGGGCAGGCCCTCGTGACTCCTTGGCCTCCCCAGGTGAGGGGTGGCCTGGTGTGTCCTCGGTCTCATGGGCAGGGGGCTTCACAGGCCCTCGAGACCTCTGGTCTCCTCGGGGAAAGGGGTGGTCTCGGTATGTCGAGTTCCAGGCTTCTGCTGGCAGGGGAACTTCAGGCAGGCCTCGTGACCTCCTGTCTCTCGGGAGGGGTTCGTCTCAGATGTCTCGGGTTCGGGGCTCTGTCAACAGGGGGCTTCAGGGCATGTTCTCGTGACTCCGGTCTCCACGGGGAGGGGGTCTCTGGTGTGTCTCGGGTCTGGGCTTCTTGGGCAGGGAGGACTATAGGGCAGGCCCTCGCGACCTCCGGCGTCTCCCTCGGGGAGATGGAGGTCTCCCGTGTGTCTCTGGTTCGTGGCTTCTGCGGCAGGGAGGCTTGGCAGGTCCTCGACTCGGGTCCCGTGGGAGGGAGGTCTCTGTGTCTCTGGTTCGGGGCTTCTGCAGGCAGGGGGGCTTCAGAGCAGGCCCATGCTACCCAGTCCCCTCGGGGGGTGTCTCTGGTGTGTCTCGAGTTTGGGGCTTGTGCTGGCAAGGGGGCTTGAGGGCAGGCCTCATCACCTCTGGCTCCCTCGGGAGGGGTTGGTCTCGGTGTCGAGTTCCGGCTTCTGCTGGCAGGGGAACTTAGGGCTGGCCTCGTGACCTCCTGTCTTCTCGGGAGGGGTGGTCTCTGGTGTCTCTCGGTTCGAGCTTCTGCCATGAGAGGACTATAGGGCAGGCCCTCGCCACCTCTGGTCTCCTCGGGAGGGGTTGGTCTCGAATGTGTCTCAGGTCTGGGCTTCTGGGACAGGGGGGTTAGGGCAGATTCGTGACTCCAGTCTCCTCGGGAGGGGTGGTCTCTGTGTGTCTCTGGTCTGGGGCTTCTGCTGGCAGAGAGGACTACAGGGCAGGGCCTCATGACCTTTGGTCACCTCGGAGGAGGGGGGAGGTCTCTGGTGTGTCTCGGGTTCGAGGCTTCTGCAGGCAGGGGAGGCTTCAGGGCAGGCCCTCGTGACCTCCTGTCTCCTCGGTGGAGGTGATGATCTCTAGTGTGTCTCGGGTTTGGGGCTTCTGCAGTTGGGGGGGCTTCAGGGCAGGCCCTCACAATCTCCAGTCTGCTTGGGGGTGGCAGGTGGTCTCTGGAGTGTCTCGGGTTCAGGGCTTCTGTGGGCAGGGGGGTCTTCAGGGCAGGCCCTAGTGACCTCCAGTCCCCTTGGGGGAGGGAGTGGCCTCTGGTGTCTCGGGTTCAGAGCTTCAGCGGGCAGGGGGGCCTCAGGGAGGCCCTAGCGACCTCCTGTCTCTTGGGGACGGATGGTCTCTGGTGTGACTCGGGTTCAGGGCTTGTGGGCGCAAGGGTTGCAGGGCAGGCCCTCACAACCTCCGGTCTCCTCGGGGGTGGGGGTGGTCACTGGCGTGTCTCGGGTTCGGGGCTTCTGTGGGCAGGGGGGTCTTCAGGGCAGGCCCTGATGACCTCCAGTCTCCTTGGGGGAGGGAGTGGCCTCTGGTGTCTCGGGTTCAGGGCTTCTGCTGGCAGGGGGGCTTCAGGGCAGGCCCTCGTGACATCCGGTTTCCTCTGGGGAAGGGGCGTCTCTGGCGTGTCTCGGGTTTGGGGTTTCTATGGGCAGGGGGTTCAGGGCAGGCCCTCGCAACCTCCAGTTTCCCGAGGGATGGGGTGGTCTCTGTGTGTCTCATGTTCGGGCTTCTGCAGGCGGGGGCTTAGGCAGGCCCTCACGACCTCTGGACTTCTAGGTTGAGGGGTGGTCTCGTGTATCTGGTTCGGGGCTTTGCAGGCAGGAGGGGCTTCAGGGCAGGCCATGTTACTCCGTCCCTCGGAGGAGGGGGTGGTCTCTGTGTGTCTCATGTTTGGGATTCTGTGGCAGGGGTCTTCAGGGTTGACCTCGCGACCTCCAGTTCCTTGGGGAGGTGGTCTCTGTGTTTCTTGGCTCGGGATCTGCAGGCAGGGGTTTCAGGGCAGGCCCTCATGACCTCCGGGTTCTCTCGGAGGAGGGAGGTGATCTCTGTGTGTCTCGGGTTCGGGGCTTCTGCAGGCAGTAGGCTCAGGGAAGCCCACGCTACCTCCGGCCCTTGGAGGAGGGAGGTGGTCTCTGGAGTGTATCGTATTTGGGGATTCTGTGGCAGGAGGGTCTTCAGGGCCGGCCTTCGTGACCTCCAGTCTCCTCGGGGAAGGGGTGATCTCTGGTGTTTCTTGGGCTCGAGGATTCTGTGGGCAGGGGGGGCTTCAGGGCAGGCCCTCACAACCTCCAGTTTCCTCGAGGGAGGGGGTGGTCTCTGGTGTGTCTCGGGTTTGGGGCTTCATGGCAGGCCCTCACGACTTCCGGTCTCCTCGAGGGAGGGGGGTGGTCTCTGTTGTGTTTCGGGTTCGGGGCTTCAGCGGGCAGGGAGGGCTTCGTGGCAGGCCCTCGTGACCTTCGGCCTCTGCGGTGCAGGGTGTTGGTCTCTGATGAGTCTCGGGTTCGGGGCTTCTGCGGGCAGTGGGGCTTCAGTGCAGGCCCTCGTGACCTCCGGTCCCTCGGGAGGGGTGGTTTCTGTGTCTCGGTTCGGGCTTCTATGGGCAGGAGGGTTTCAGAGCAGGCACTCATGACCTCCGGTCTTCTCGGGATGGGGTGGTCTCTGTGTGTCTCGGGTTCGGGCTTCTATGTGGTAGGAGGACTACAGGGCAGGCCCTCTCGATTCGTGCCCCTCGGGAGGGAGACTCTGGGGTGTCTCGGGTTTGGGGCTTCTGAGGGGCGGGGTGGCTTCAGGACAGGCCCTTGTGATCTCCGGTCATCTCGGGGGAGGAGGTGGTCTCTGGTGTGTCTCTGGTTCGGGGCTTTTGTGGGCAGGGTTGCTTCAGGGCAGCCCCTCACAACCTCTGGTCACCACAGGGATGTGCTGGTCTCTGGTGTGCCTCGGGTTCGGGGCTTCTACAGGCAAGGGGGGCTTCAGGGCAGGCTATCGCGACCTCTGGTCTCCTCGTGGGAGGGGGAGGTCTCTGGAGTGTCTCAGGTTCAGGGCTTCTGTGGGCAGGGGGGTCTTCAGGGCAGGCCCTAGTGACCTCCAGTCCCCTTGGGGGAGGGAGTGGCCTCTGGTGTCTCGGGTTCAGAGCTTCTACGGGCAGGGGGGCCTCAGGGCAGGCCCTAGCGACCTCCGGTCTCTTGGGAGGGATGGTCTCTGGTGTGTCTCGGGTTCAGGGCTCTGTGGCGCATGGCTTCAGGGCAGGCCCTCACAAACCTCCGGCTCTCCTCGGGGTGGTCACCATGTCTCGGTTCGGGCTTTGTGGGCAGGGGGCCTCAGGGCAGGCCCTGATGACCTCCAGTCTCCTTGGGGAGGGAGTGGCTCTGGTGTCTCGGGTTCAGGGCTCTGCTGGCAGGGGGTTCAGGGCAGGCCTCGTGACATCCGTTTCTGGGAGGGCTTGGCGGTCTCGGTTTGGGGTTTCCCATGGGCAGGGGTTCAGGGTGGCCCTCGCAACCTCCAGTTTCCTCGAGGGATGGGGTGGTCTCTGGTGTGTCTCATGTTCGGGGCCTCTGCAGGCAGGGGGGCTTCAAGGCAGGCCCTCACGACCTCTGGACTTCTAGGTTGAGGGGGTGGTCTCTGGTGTATCTCGGGTTCGGGGCTTCTGCAGGCAGGAGGGGCTTCAGGGCAGGCCCATGTTACCTCCGGTCTCCTCGGAGGAGGGGGGTGGTCTCTGGTGTGTCTCATGTTTTGGGATTCTGTGGCAGGGGGGTCTTCAGGGCTGACCTCGCGACTCTCCAGCTCCTTGGGGAGGTGGTCTCTGTGTTTCTTGGCTCGGGATCTGCAGGCAGGGGTTTCCAGGGCAGGCCCTCATGACCTCCGGGTTTCCCCTCGGAGGAGGGAGGTGATCTCTGTGTGTCTCGGGTTCGGGGCTCTGCAGGCAGTAGGGGCTTCAGGGCAGGCCACGCTACCTCCGGGCCCTTGGAGGAGGGAGGTGGTCTCTGGAGTGTATCGTATTTGGGGATTCTGTGGGCAGGAGGGTCTTCAGGGCTGGCCTCGTGGACCTCCAGTCTCCCTCGGGAAGGTGATCTCTGGTGTTTCTTGGCCTGAGGATTCTGTGGGCAGGGGGCTTCAGGGCAGGCCTCACAACCTCCAGTTTCCTGAGGGAGGGGTATTCCTGGTGTGTCTCGGTTTGGGGCTTCATGGCAGGCCCTCACGACTCGCCTGCCTCCTCGAGGGAGGGGGTGGTCTCTGTTGTGTTTCGGTCTGGGCTTCAGCGGCAGGGAGGGCTTCATGGCAGGCCCTCGCGACCTCCGGCCTCGCAGGTGCAGGGTGTTGGTCTCTGATGAGTCTCGGGTTCGGGGCTTCTGTGGCAGTGGGCTTAGTAGGCCCTCGTGACCTCCGGCTCCCCGGGAGGGGTGGTTTCTGTGTCTCGTTCTGGGTCTGTGGGCAGGGCGGTTTCAGAGCAGGCACCATGACCTCCGGGTCTCCTCGGGATAGGGGTGGTCTTGGTGTCTCTTGTGTCTCAGGTTCGGGGCTTCATGGTAGGAGGACTACAGGGCAGGCCCTCTCGATCTCGGCTCCCTCGGGAGGGGAGATCTCTGGGGTGTCTCGGCTTGGGGCTTCTATGGGCGGGGTGGCTTCAGGACAGGCCCTTGTGATCTCCGGTCATCTCGGGGGAGGAGGTGGTCTCTGGTGTGTCTCTGGTTCGGGGCTTTTGTGGGCAGAGTTGCTTCAGGGCAGCCCCTCACAACCTCTGGTCACCACAGGGATGTGCTGGTCTCTGGTGTGCCTCGGGTTCGGGGCTTCTACAGGCAAGGGGGGCTTCAGGGCAGGCTATCGTGACCTCTGGTCTCCTCGTGGGAAGGGGAGGTCTCTGGTGTGTCTTGGGTTCAGGGCTTCTGCGGGCAGGGGGGCCTCAGAGCAGGCCCTCATGACCCCCAGTCTCTTCAGGGGAGGGGGGTGGTCTCAGGTGTGTCTAGGGTTCTGGGCAGCTGAGGGCTTCAGGGCAGGGCCTTGTGACCTCCGGCCTCTTCGGGGAGTGGATGGTCTCGTGTGTGGGTCAGGTTTGGGACTCTGCAGGCAGGAGGCTTCAGGAAGGCTCTCAAACCCGTGTCTCCTCGGGGTGGTCTCTGTGTGTTTCGAGTTTGGGGCTTTTGCAGGCAGGGTTGCTTATGGCAGTCCCTCGCGACCTCCAGTCACCACGGGGAAGGGTGGTATCTGGTGTGCCTTGGGTTCAGGGCTGCTGCAGTCAAGGGGGGCTTCAGGGCAGGCCATCTCGACCTCCGGTCTCCTCGTGGGAGGGGTGGTCTCTGGTGTGTCTCGGGTTCGGGGCTTCTGTGGGCAGGGGGGGCCTCAGGGCAGGCCTCACAACCCCCATCTCCTCAGGGGAGGGGGGTGGTCTCAGGTGTGTCTCGGGTTCGGGGCTTGAGGGCAGGCAGGGCTTCAGGGCAGGGCCTTGTGACCCGGGTCTTCGGGAGTGGATGGTCTCATGTGTGTCAGGTTCGGGCTTCTATGGGCAGAGAGGGCTTCAGGGAAGGCTCTCTCTCAACTCTGGTCTCCTCGGGAGGGGGTGGTCTCTGGTGTGTCTCGGCGGAGGGTCTTCTGCATGCAGGAGGGCTTCAGGGCAGGCCCCTCTCACTCCGGTCTCCTCGCTGTGGAGGGGCTGGTCTCTGGTGTGTCTCAGATTCGGGCTTGCGGGCAGGAGGGCTTCAGGGCATGCCCACTGACTCCGCCTCCTCGGGAGGGGTGGTTTGTGTGTCTCGGTTCGGGATTCTGCAAGCAGAGAGAGCTGGCAGGCCTCACTACCCTGGGCCCCTCAGGGGAGGTGGTCTCGGTTTGTCTCAGGTTCGGTGCCTCTGCAGGCAGGAAAGGCTTCAGGTAGGGCCTTGGACCTCCGGTCTCCTCAAGGGAGGGGGTGGTCTCTGTGTGTCTCGATTCGGGCTCTGCAGAGCAGAGGGCTTCAGGGCAGGCCCTCATGACCTCCGGTCTCCTCAGGGAGGGGTGGTCTGGGGTGTCGGCTGGCCCGAGCTTCTGCTGACAGGGGCTTAGGGCAGGCCCTCGCAACCCCGGTCTTCCTCAGGGGGGGGTTGGTCTCTGTGTCACGGGTCTGGGCTTCCATGGGCAGGGGGCTACATTGGCAGGACATCGACCTCCGGTCTCCATGGGGGAAGGGTGGTCTCTGATGTGTCCCGGGTTTGGGGCTTCTCTGGCAGGGGGGCTTCAGGACAGGTTCTTGCAACCTCCGGTCTCCTCGGGGAAGGGAGTTGGTCTCTGGTGTGTCTCAAGTTTGGGGTTTCTATGGCAGAGAGGACTACAATGCAGGCCCTCTCTACCTCTAGTCTTCTTGTGGGAGGGGGGAGGTCTCTGGTGTGTCTCAGGTTCGAGGCTTCTGCGGGCAGGGAGGGCATAAGGGCAGGCCCTCGCAACCTCCGGTCTTCTCGGTGGAGGGGGGTGGTCTCTAGTCAGTCTCGGGTTTGGTGCTTCTGTGGGCAGGGAGGGCTTCAGGGCAGGCCCTGGTGACCTCCGGTCTCCTTTGGGGAGGGGTGTTGTCTCTGGTGTGTCTTGGGTTCGGGCCTTCTGTGATCAGGAGGCTTCATAGGCCTCGTGACCTCCGGTCTCCTTGGGAGAGGGGTGGTCTCTTTGTGTCTCGGTCCGGGTTTCTGCGGCAGGGAGGCTTCTCAGGGCCTCGTGACCTCCAGTCTCCTTGGGGGAGGGGTGGTCTCTGTGTCTCGGGTTCTGGTCTCTGTGGGCAGGGAGGCTTCAGGGCAGGCCTCGTGACCTCCGGTCTCCTTAGGGGAGGGGGTGGTCTCTTTTGTGTCTCGGGATCGGATTCTGCATACAGGGGGTTTCAGGCAGGCCTCACAACCTCCAGTCTCCTTGGGGACGGGGTGGCCTCTGTATCTCGGGTTTGGGGTTCTGTGGCAGGGTGCTTTCAGGGCAGGGCCTCGTGACTCTTGGTCTCCTCTGTGGGAGGGTGGTCTCCGGTGTGTCTCGGGTTGAGCTTCTCTGCGGGCAGGGAGGCTTCAGGGCAGGACTCACACCTCCAGTCTCCTCTGGGGAGGTGGTCTCCGTGTGTCTCGGGTTGGGGCTTCTACAGGCAGGCAGGGCTTCAGGGTAGGCCCTTGCTACCTCTGGTCTCCTGGGGAGGAGTGGTGTCTCATGTGTCTAGGTTCGGGCCATGGGCAGGGAGGGCTACAGGGCAGGCTCTCGAACCTCCGTGTCCTCGGGAGGGGTGGTTTCTGTGTCTTGGTTCGGGCTTCATGGGCAGATATGGCTTCGAGGAAGGTCCTCATGACCTCCGTCTCCCTAGGTGGGATGGGGTGGTTTCTGGTGTGTCTCGGGTCTGGGGCTTCTGTGTGGGCAGAGAGGTTTCCAGGGCAGGCCTTCACTCCCATCTCCTCGGGGAGGGGTGGCTCGGTGTGTCTCGGGTTCTGGGCTTCTGTGGGGTGTTTCTACAGGCTGACCCTCTCGACCTCTGGTCTCCTTGGGGAGGGGGTGATCTGTGTGTCTCGGGTTCGGGCTTGCAGGCAGGCAGGGCTTCAGGGTAGCCTCATACTCTGGTCTCCTGGGGAGGGAGTGGTGTCTCATGTGTCTCAGGTTCGGGCTTCTATGGCATGGAGAGCTACAGGCAGGCTTCAGAACCGTGTCCGGGGAGGGGGTGGTTTTTCGTGGTGTCTCGGTTCGGGCTTCATGGGCAGATAGGTTTGTGGCAGGTCCCTCACACCTCCCATCTCCTGCGGGATGGGGCGGTTTCTGTGTCTCGGGTTCGGGGCTTCTGTGGGCAGATAGGGTTTCAGGCAGGCTCCTCGCGACTCTGCCTCCTCGGGGAGAGGGGTGGTCCTGTGTGTCTCGGGTTCTGGGCTTCTGTGGGCAGGGGTTGGTTACAGGGCTGACCTCTCGACCTCTGGTCTCCTTGGGGAGGGGTGGTCTCTGGTGTCTCGGGTTCGGGCTTTTGCGGCCAGAGGTTTCAGGCAGGCCACCGCACTCTGGTCTCCTCGGGAGGTGGGTGTTCACTGGTGTGTCTCGGTCGGGCCAAGGCGGGAGGGGGCTTCAGGGCAGGTTTCGTGACCTCCACTCTGCCTCGAGGAGGGTGGTCTCTGGTTTGTCTCGGCTCGGGCTTCTGTGGGTAGTGGGGCTTCAGGGCAGGCCCTCACCTTTGTATCCTAGGGGAGGGTGGTCTTTGGTGTGTTTCGGTCTGGGGCTTGCAGGCAGGAGGTCTCAGGCCAGGCCTCGTGACCTCCGCGCCTCCTCGGGGAGGGTGGTCTCAGGTGTACTCGGGTCTGGGCTTCATGGGGGGCTTCAGGGCTGGCCTCGACTCCAGTCTCCTCAGGAGGTGGTCTCTGGTGTTTCTCGGGCTCAGGGAATCTGCAGGCAGGGGGCTTCAGGGCAGGCCCTCGCGACCTCCGGTTTCCTCGGAGGAGGGAGGTGATCTCTGGTGTGTCTCGGGTTCGGGGCTTCTGCAGGCAGGAGGGGATTCAGGGCAGGCCCACGCTACCTCCGGTCTCCTTGGAGGAGGGAGGTGGTCTCTGGAGTGTATCGTATTTGGGGATTCTGTGGCAGGAGGGTCTTCAGGGCCGGCCTCGTTGACCTCCAGTCTCCTCGGGGAAGGGGTGATCTCTGGTGTTTCTTGGGCTCGAGGATTCTGTGGGCAGGGGGGCTTCAGGGCAGGCCTCACAACCTCCAGTTTCCTGAGGGAGGGGTATTCCTGGTGTGTCTCGGTTTGGGGCTTCATGGCAGGCCTCACGACTCGCGCCTCCTCGAGGAGGGGGTGGTCTCTGTTGTGTTGCGTGCCTGGGCTTCAGCGGGCAGGGAGGGTTCTGGCAGGCCCTCGCGACCTCCGTCCTCGCGGCAGGTGGGTGTTGGTCTCTGATGAGTCTCGGGTTCAGGGCTTCTGTGGGCAGGGGCTTGCAGGCCCTCGTGATCTCCGGGTCTCGGGAGGGGTGGTTTCGGTGTGTCTGGTTCGGGACTCTGTGGGCAGGGCGGTTTCAGAGCAGGCACCATGACCTCCGGGTCTCCTCGGGATAGGGGTGGTCTCTGGTGTCTCTTGTGTCTCAGGTTCGGGGCTTCATGGTAGGAGGACTACAGGGCAGGCCCTCTCGACTCCGGCTCCCTCGGGGAGGGGAGATCTCTGGGTGTCTCGGCTTGGGGCTCTATGGGCGGGTGGCTTCAGGACAGGCCCTCGCGATCTCCGGTCATCTCGGGGCAGGGGGTGGTCTCTGGTGTGTCTCTGGTTCGGGGCGTCTGTGGGCAGGGTTGCTTCAGGGCAGCCCCTCACAACCTCTGGTCACCACAGGGACGTGCTGGTCTCTGGTGTGCCTCGGGTTCGGGGCTTCTACAGGCAAGGGGGGCTTCAGGGCAGGCTATCGCAACCTCTGGTCTCCTCGTGGGAGGGGGAGGTCTCTGGTGTGTCTCGGGTTCGGGGCTTCTGCGGGCAGGGGGGCCTCAGAGCAGGCCCTCATGACCCCAGTCTCTTCAGGGAGGGGGTGGTCCCAGGTGTGCTAGGGTCTGGGCATCTGAGGGCAGGCGGGCTATAGGGCCTTGTGACCTCCGGCCCTTCGGGGAGTGATGGTCTCTTGTGTGGGTCAGGTTTGGTACTGCAGGCAGGAGGCTTCAGGAAGGCTCTTCAAACCCGTCTCCTCGGGGTGGTCTCTGGTGTGTTCGAGTTTGGGGCTTTTTGCAGGCAGGGTTGCTTATGGCAGTCCCTCGCGACCTCCAGTCACCACGGGGAGGGGTGGTATCTGGTGTGCCTTGGGTTCAGGGCTGCTGCAGCAAGGGGGGCTTCAGGGCAGGCCATCTCGACCTCCGGTCTCCTCGTGGGAGGGGTGGTCTCTGGTGTGTCTCGGGTTCAGGGCTTCTGTGGGCAGGGGGGCCTCAGGGCAGGCCCTCAAACCCCCATCTCCTCAGGGGAGGGGGGTGGTCTCAGGTGTGTCTCGGGTTCGGGGCTTCTGAGGGCAGGCAGGGCTTCAGGGCAGGGCCTTGTGACCTCCGGTCTCTTCGGGGGAGTGGATGGTCTCTCATGTGTGTCAGGTTCGGGGCTTCTGTGGGCAGAGAGGGCTTCAGGGAAGGCTCTCTCGAACTCCGGTCTCCTCGGGGGAAGGGGGTGGTCTCTGGTGTGTCTCGGCGGAGGGTCTTCTGCATGCAGGGAGGGCTTCAGGGCAGGCCCTCTCGACCTCCGGTCTCCTCGGTGGAGGGGGGGTCGTCTCTGTTGTGTCTCAGATTTGGGGCTTCTGCGGGCAGGGAGGGCTTCAGGGCATGCCCACCTGACCTCCGCGCTCCTCGGGGGAAGGGGTGGTTTCTGGTGTGTCTCGGTTCGGGATTCTGCAAGCAGAGATAGCTGGCAGGCTCCTGCGATCTGCCCCCGGGAGGTGGTCTCTGGTGTCTCGGATTCGGGGCTTCATGAGCAGAGGGGCTTAGGGCAGGGCCTCATGACCTCCGGGTCTCCCCAGGGAGGGGGTTCTTGGGTGTGTCGAGTTCCGAGCTTCTGCTGACAGGGGGCTTCAGGGCAGGCCCTCGCAACCTCGGTCTCTCAGGAGGGGGGCTGGTCTCTGTGTGTCACGGTCTCGGGCTTCTGGCGGCAGGGGGCTACTGGCAGGACATCGCGACCTCCGGTCTCCATGGGGAGGGGGTGGTCTCTGATGTGTCCCGGGTTTGGGGCTTCTCTGTGCAGGGGGGGCTTCAGGACAGGTTCTCGCAACCTCCGGTCTCCTCGGGGAAGGGGGTTGGTCTCTGGTGTGTCTCAGGTTTGGGGTTTCTATGGCAGGGAGGACTACAGGGCAGGCCCTCTCTACCTCTAGTCTCCTTGTGGGAGGGGGGGAGGTCTCTGGTGTGTCTCGGGTTCGAGGCTTCTGCGAGCAGAGGGGGCTTCAGGGCAGGCCCTCATGACCTCCGGTCTCCTCAGGGAAGGGGGTGGTCTTGGGTGTGTCGAGTTCCGAGCTTCTGCTGACAGGGGGGCTTCAGGGCAGGCCCTCACAACCTCGGGTCTTCTCAGGGGAAGGGGTTGGTCTCTGGTGTGTCACGGGTTCGGGTCTGTGGGCAGGGGGGCTACTGGGCAGGACATCGCGACCTCCGGTCTCCATGGGGGAAGGGGTGGTCTCTGATGTGTCCCAGGTTTGGGGCTTCTCTGTGCAGGGGGGGCTTCAGGACAGGTTCTCGCAACCTCCGGTCTCCTCGGGGAAGGGGGTTGGTCTCTGGTGTGTCTCAGGTTTTGGGTTTCTATGGCAGGGAGGACTACAGGGAAGGCCCTCTCTACCTCTAGTCTCCTTGTGGGAGGGGGGGAGGTCTCTGGTGTGTCTCGTGTTCGAGGCTTCTGCGGGCAGGGAGGGCATAAGGGCAGGCCCTTGCAACCTCCGGTCTTCTCGGTGGAGGGGGTGGTCTCTAGTCAGTCTCGGGTTCGGTGCTTCTGTGGGCAGGGAGGGCTTCAGGGCAGGCCCTGGTGACCTCCGGTCTCCTTTGGGGAGGGGTGTTGTCTCTGGTGTGTCTCGGGTTCGGGTCTTCTGTGGGCAGGGGAGGCTTCAGGGCAGGCCCTCGTGACCTCCGGTCTCCTTGGGAGAGGGGGTGGTCTCTTTTGTGTCTCGGGTTCGGGGTTTCTGCGGGCAGGGGAGGCTTCAAGGCAGGGCCTTGTGACCTCCAGTCTCCTTTGGGGAGGGGTGGTCTCTGGTGTGTCCTGGTCTGGCCTTCTGTGGGCAGGGGAGGCTTCAGGGCAGGCCCTCGTGACCTCCGGTCTCCTTAGGGGAGGGGGTGGTCTCTTTTGTGTCTCGGGATCGGGGATTCTGCATACAGGGGGTCTTCAGGGCAGGCCCTCATGACCTCCAGTCTCCTTGGGGGAAGGTGTGGCCTCTGGTATCCTGGTTTGGGGGTTCTGTGGGCAGGGCGCTCAGGGCAGGCCCTCATGACCTCCTGGTCCTCTGGGAGGGTTGGTCCTGGTGTGTCCTTCGGTTCGGGGCTTCTATGGCAGGGAGGGCTTCAGGGCAGGCCCTTGTGACCTCCAGTCTCCTCTGGGAGGGGTGGTCTCCGTGTGTCTCGGTTCAGGGCTTCTGCAGGCAGGCAGGGCTTCAGGTAGGCCCTGCTACCTCTGGTCTCCTGGGGGAGGGAGGGTGTCTCTTGTGTCTCAGGTTCTGGGCTTCATGGGCAGGAGGGCTACAGGCAGGCCTTCGCAACCTCCAGTGTCCCTCGGGAGGGGTGGTCTTTTCTGTGTCTCGGGTTCGGGCTTCTGTGGCAGATATGGCTTCAGGCAGGTCCCGCGACTCAGCCTCCTCGTGGATGGGGTGGTTTCTGTGTGTCTCGGGTTCGGGGCTTCTGCGGGCAGAGAGGGTTTCAGGGCAGGCCCTCGCGACCTCCCGTCTCCTCGGGGGAGGGGGTGATCTCTGGTGTGTCTCGGGTTCTGGGCTTCTGCGGGCAGGGGTTGCTACAGGGCTGGCCCTCTCGACCTCTGGTCTCCTTGGGGAGGGTGGTCCTGGTGTGTCTCTGGGTCTGGGCTTTGGCGCCGGGGGCTTCAGGGCAGGCCCCGCTACTCCTCCGGCTCCCTCGGGGAGGTGGGTGTTCACTGGTGTGTCTCGGGCCGGGGCTGCTGCAGGGAGGGGCCTTCAGGGCAGGCTCTCGTGACTCCACTCTGCCTCGAGGGAGGGTGGTCTCTGGTTTGTCCTCGGCCCAGGGCTTCTGTGGGTAGTGGGGCTTGCAGGCAGGCCCGCAACCTTTGGTATCCTAGGGCTAGAGGGTGGTCTTTGGTGTGTCTCGGTTCGGGGTCAGGCAGGGAGGTTTTCAGGCCAGGGCTCCTCGTGGACTCCTGCCTCGGGGAGGGGGTGGTCTCAGGTGTGTCTCGGTCTGGGGCTTCCAAGTGCAGGGGGGTTTCACGGCAGTCCTCAGGACCTCTGGCCTCCCGGGTGAGGGGTGGTCTCGTGTGTCTCGGGTTCGGGCCTGCGGGCAAGGGGCTTGCAGGGCAGGCCTCGCAACCTCAGGTCTCCTCGGGAAAAGGTTGGTCTCGTGTGGCCGAGTTCCGGCTTCTGCTGGCAGGGGGAACTTCAGGGCAGGCCCTCGTGACCTCCTGTCTTCTCGGGGGAAGGGGTTGGTTTCAGATGTGTCTCGGGTTCGGGGCTTCTGTGGACAGGGGGGCTTCAGGGCAGGCCCTAGCGACCTCTGGTCTCCTCTTGGGAAGGGGGTGGTCTCTGGTGTGTCTCGGTCTGGGATTCTGCGGGCAGGGAGGACCACAGGCAGCTCCCCGCGACCCGGGTCTCCTGGGGAGATGGAGGTCTCCGTGTGTCTCGGTTCGTGGCTCTGCAGGCAGGGAGGCTTCAGGGCTGGCCCTTGTGACCTCCGGTCTCCCCGGGGGAGGGGGGTGGTGTCTGCTGTGTCTCGGATTCAGGGCTTCTGTTGGCAGATAGGGCTTCAGGGCAGGTCCTCACGACCTCTGGTCTCCTCGTGGGAGGGAGGTGGTCTCTGGTGTGTCTCGGGTTCGGGGCTTCTGTGGGCAGAGGGGCTTCAGGGCAGGCCCATGCTACCTTCGGTCTCCTCGGGGGAGGGGGTTGTCTCTGGTGTGTCTCAAGTTTGGGGCTTGTGCTGGCAAGGGGGGCTTCAGGGCAGGCCCTTGTCACTCTGGTCTCCCCGGAGAGGGGTTGGTCTCGGTGTTGGAGTTCAGGGCTCAGCTTGCCAGGGGAACTAGAGCTGGCCTCGTGACCTCCTGTCTCCTCGGGAGGGTTGGTCTCGGATGTGTCCTAGGTTCGGGGCTCTGTGGACAGGGGGGCTTTAGGGCAGGTTCCGTGACTCCAGTCTCCTCGGGAGGGGTGGTCTCTCTAGTGTCTCGGTCTGGGCTTCATGGCAGAGAGGACAACAGGGAGGCTCCTGCGACCTTTCGGGTCACCTCGGAGGAGGGGGAGGTCTCTGTGTGTCTCGGGTTCGAGGCTTCATGGCAGGGAGGCTTAGGGCAGGCCCCTCGTGACCTCCTCCGTCTCGTGAGTGGTGGTCTCTAGTGTGTCTCAGGTCTCGGGGCTCTGCAGTTGGGGGGTTTGTGGCAGGCCTCACAACTCCGGTCTGCTTGGGGGTGGCAAGTGGTCTCTGGAGTGTCTCAGGATCAGGGCTTCTGTGGGCAGGGGGGTCTTCAGGGCAGGCCCTAGCGACCTCCAGTCCCCTTGGTTGAGGGAGTGGCCTCTGATGTCTTGGGTTCGGGGCTTCTGTGGGCAGGGGGGCCTCAGGGCAGGCCCTAGCGACCTCCGGTCTCCTCTTGGGAGGGGGGTAGTCTCTGATGTGTCTCGGGTTCGGGGCTTCTGCAGGCAGGGGAGGCTTCAGGGCAGTCCCTCGTGACCTCCGGTCTTCTCAGGGGAGGGGATGGCCTCTGGTGTGTCTCGGGTTCGGGGCTTTTGCGGGCAGGGTTGCTTCAGTGCAGGCCCTCAAGACCTCCAGTCACCATGGGGAGGGGTGGTATCTGGTGTGCCTTGGGTTCGGGGCTTCTGCAGGCAAGTAGCTTCAGGGCAGGCCATCTCGACCTCCAGTCTCCTTGTGGGAGGGGGTGGTCCCTGATGTGTCTCGGTTCGAGGCTTCTGCGGGCAGGGGCTCAGGGTGGGACTCGCGACCCCTGGTGTCCCCAGGGAGGGGGTGGTCTCAGGTGTGTCTCTGCGGGTCTGGGCTTCTGAGGGGCAGGAGGGCTAGAGCAGGGGCCTTTGTGACCTCTGGTCTGTTCGGGAGGATGGTCTCTAGAGTATGTCAGGTTCGGTGCTTCTACGGGCAGGAGGGCTTCAGGAAGGCTCACTCGACCTCGGTCTCCCTCAGGGAGGTGGTCTCTGTGTCTCGGTTCGGGGATTCTGCAAGCAGAGAGAGCTTCCAGGCAGGCCGTCGCTACCGCCGGTCTCCTCGGGGGAGGGGGGTGGTCTCTGGTTTGTCTCGGGTTTGGTGCTTGTGCAGGCAGGGAGGGCTTCAGGGCAGGCCCTCGTGACCTCAGGTCTCCAAGGGGGAGGATGGTGGTCTCTGGTGTGTCTCAGGTTTGGGACTTCTGCAGGCAGGGAGGGCTTAGGAAGGCCCTCGCGACCTCCAAGTCCCCTGGGAGGGGTGGTCTCTGTGTGTCTCGGGTTCGGGCTTCTATGGCAGGGAGGGCTTCCGGCAGGCACACGGACTGCCCCTCTGGGAGGAGTGGTCTCCGTGTGTCTCTGTTTCGGA
Source organism: Neoceratodus forsteri (assembly GCA_016271365.2). NCBI lineage: Eukaryota > Metazoa > Chordata > Ceratodontiformes > Ceratodontidae > Neoceratodus > Neoceratodus forsteri. Next base: position 413,219,157 of record CM028132.1, on the reverse strand, counting down.
ATTCTATGGGTAGGAGGGTTTAGTAGGTCCTGTGGACTGCCCCTGGGGAGGAGTGGTCTCTGGTGTGTCTCAGGTCCGGGCTTCAAGGGCAGGTAGGGCTACAGGGCAGGCCCTCACAACCTCCGTTGTCCTCGGGAGAGGGGATGGTCTTTGGTGTGTCTCGGTTTGGGGCTTCTGCGGGCAGCGAGGGCTTCAGGGCATGCCCTCATGACCTCCAATCTCCTCGGTGGAGGGGGTGGTCTCTGGTGTGTCTCAGGTTTGGGGCTTCTGTGGGTGGGCAGGCTTCAGGGCAGGCCTCGCAACCTCCGGTCTCCTCATGGTGGCGGGTGGTCTCTGGCGTGTCTTGGGTTCGGGGCTTCTGTGGGCAGCGGGGTCTTCAGTGCAGGCCCTCATGACTCCAGTTCCTTTGGGGGGAGCGAGGGCTCCTTGTGTCTCGGGTTCAGGCTTCTGCAGGCAGGGGGGCTCAGGGCAGGCCTCAGGACCTCCAGTCTCCTCAGGAGAGGGGGTGGTCCTGTGTCTTGGGTTCGGGCTTTGCAGGCAGGGAGGCTTCAGGGCAGGCCTTGTGACCTCTGGTCTCCTCGGGTGGGGGTGGTCTCTGGGCGTGTCTAGGGTTCGGGCTCTGCAGGCAGAGGGGTCTTCAGGAGGCAGCCCTCACGACTCCAGTCTCCTTGGGGAGGGAGGCCTCTGTGTCTCGGGTCTGGGCTTCTGCGGGCATGGGGCTTCAGGGCAGGCCCTCGGACCTCGGGTCTCTTGGGAGAGGGGGGGTCCCGTGTGTCTCAGGTTTGGGGCTTCTATGGCGCGGGGCTTAGGCAGGCCTCGCGACATCCGGCTTCCTCTGGGCAGGGGATCATCTCTGGTGTGTCTCGGTTCGGGCTTCTGCATGCAGGGTGGCTCCAGGGAGGCCCTCATGACCTCCGGCCCTCCGTGGGGGGTGGTCTCTGGTGTGTCTCAGATTCGGGGCTTCTGTGGGCCTGGAGGGCTTCAGGGCAGGCCCCCATGACATCTCGTCTCCTCGGGGGAGAGGGGTGGTCTGTGGTGTGTCTCAGGTTCGGAGCTTCTGTGGTCAGGGAGGGCTTTAGAGGAGGCACTCTTGACCTCCTGTCTCCTCGGTGGAGGGGGGTGGTCTCTGATGTCTCAGGTTCGGGGCTTCTTTGGGCAGGGAGGGCATTCGGGCAGGCCTTCATGACCTCTGGTCTCCTCGGGAGAGGGGGGAGATCTCTGGTGTGTCTCGGGATTCTGGGCTTCAGGGCAGGCCTTCACGACCTCCGGACTCCTCAAGGGACGGGGTGGTCTATGCTGTGTCTTGGGTTCTGGGCTTCTGCAAGCAGGGGGGAATTCAGGGCAGGCCCTCGCAACCTCCAGTCTGATCGAAGGAGGGGGGTGGTCTCTGGTGTCTTAGGTTCGGGGCTTCTGTGGGCAGGGAGGGTTTCAGGGCAGGCCCTTGTGACCTCCGGTCTCCTTGGGGGAGGGGGTGGTCTCTGATGTGTCTCTGGTTTGGGGCTTCTGAGGGCAGGAAGGGCGTTGGGGCAGGCTCTCTCAACCTCCTGTCTCCTCGGGGAAGGGGTTGGTCTCTGGTGAGTCTCGGGTTTGGGGATTCTGAGGGTAGAGAGGGCTTCAGGGCAGGCCCTCGTGAACACCGGTCTCCTCGGGAGTGGGGGTGGTCTCTGGTGTGTCACGGATTCGGGCCATGGCAGGTGGGGGTTCAGAGATGGCCTCAGAACTCCAGTGTCCTCGGGAGGGAGTGGTCTCTGTGTTCCTCGGCTCAGGATTCTGCAGGCAGGGGGCTTCAGGGCAGGCCTCGTGACCTCCGTCTCCACGGGAGGGAGGGTGTCTGTGTGTCTCGGGTTCGGGGCTTGCAGGCAGGGGCTTGTGCCAGGCTCACAACCTCCAGTTTTCGAGGAGGGGGTGGTCTGTGTGTCTCAGGTTTGGGGCTTTAGGCAGGCCCTCGAGACCTCTGGTCTCCTCGGGGAGGAGTGGTCTCTGGTGTACGGTTGGGTTTCCTGGGCAGTGAGGTGCTTCAGCAGGCCCTCACAACCTCCGTCTCCGGGAGGTGGTCTCTGTGTGTCTCGGCTCAGGCTTCGCGGCAGGGATGGCTTCAGGGCAGGCCTCGCAACCTCCAGTCTCCTCAGGAGAGGGGGTGGTCTATGGTATGTCCTGGTTCGGGGCTTCTATGGCAGGAGGGTTTACTGCAGGCCTTCATGCCCTCTGGTCTCCCCCAGGGAGGTGGTCTCTGGTCTGTCTCGGATTGGGGCTTATGCAGGGAAGGCTTTAGGGCAGGAACTGTGATCTCCGGGTCTCCTCAAGGAGGGGTGGTCTCTGTGTGTCTCAGGTTCGGGGCTTCTGCAGGCAGGGAGGGCTTCAGGCAGGCCCTCGTGACCTCTGGTCTCCAAGGGGGAGGATGGTGGTCTCTGGTGTGTCTCGGGTTCGGGGCTTCTGCGGGCAGGGAGGGCTTCAGGGCAGGGCTTTGTGACCTCCAGTCTCGTCGGTGAGGGTGGTGGTCTCTGGTGTGTCTCGGGTTCGGGGCTTTTGCTGGCAGGGATGGCTTCAGGGCAGGCCTTGCAACCTCCGGTCTCGCCAAGGAGGTGGTTTTGTGTGTCTCAGGTCTGGGCTTCTATGGGAAGGGAGGATTCAGGCAGGCCCTCGTGACTCCAGTCTCCTCGGGAGGGTAGTGGTCTCTAGTGTGTCCGGGTTCAAGGCTTTGTGGGCAGGAGGCATCTTGCAGGCCCCTCGCTACTCTCGCGTCTCCCGGGAGGGGTTGGTCTCGGGTGTGTCTCGGGTTCAGGGTTTCTGTGAGCAGGGAGGGCTTCTGGGCAGGCCCTCGCAACCTCCAGTCTCCTCCGGGGAAGGGTGGTCTCTAGTGTGTCTCAGGTTTGGGGCTTCTGTGGGCAGGGATGGCTTCGGGGCAGGCCCTCGCGACCTCCAGTCTCCTCGGAGGAGGGGGGTGGTCTATGGTGTGTCTCAGGTTTGGGGCTTCTGAGGGCAGGGAGGGCTTTGGGGCAGGCCCTCATGACCTCCAGTCTCCTGGGAGGAGAGTGGTCTCTGTGTGTCTGGGGTTCGGGCTTCAAGGGCAGGAGGATTTAGGCAGGGTCCCATGACCACTGGTCTCCCGGGGAGGGGTCTCTGGTGTGTCTGGGGTTTGGAGCTTTGGCGGCAGGAAGGGTTCAGGGTAGGCCTCACGACTCCGGTCTCCTTGGGAGGGGGTCCCTGTGTGTCTGGTTCGGCTCTGGGGCAGGGAGAGCATCCAGGCAGGCCTCGCCACCTCCGTCTCCTTGGGGGTAGGTGGTCTCTGGGTTTGTCTCAGGTTCAGAGTTTGCAGGCAGGAGGGCTTCCAGGCAGGCCTCCCATGACCTCCGGGTCTCCAAGGGGGAGGATGGTGGTCACTGGTGTGTCTGAGGTTCGGGACTTCATGCGGGCAGGAGGGCTTCCCGCAGGTGCTCACCCTCCGGTCTCCGGGGGAGGGGTGGCCTCTGGTGTGTCTTGTGTTCTGGGGCTTCTGTGAGCAGGAGGGCTTCCGGCAGGCCTCAATGTCCGTCTCCTTGGGGAGGGGTTATCTCTGGTGTCTCTGGTTCGTGCTTCATGGGCAGGGAGGGCTTCTGGCAGGCCCGCATGACCTCCAGTCGCTCGGGGAGGAGGTGGTCTCTGATGTGTCTCGGGTTCGAGGCTTCTGCGGCAAGGCTTCAGGGCTGGCCTCGCGACTTGGGCCTATCGGGAGGTGGTGGTCTCGGTGTGTTCCGGTCTGGGCTTCTACGGGCAGGAGGGCTTAGGCAGGCCTCTGCACCTCCAGTCTCCTCGGGAGGGTGGTGTTCTCTGTGTCTTAGGTTCGGGGTTTTGGTGGGAGGAGGGCTTCAGGGAGCCCCTTGCGACCTCTGGTCTCCTCGGGAGTGGGGTGGTCTATTGTGTGTCTCCGGGTTCGGGCTTTGTGGCAGGAGAGAATCAGGCAGGCCCCGCGACTTCCGGTCTCCTCTGGGATGGCGGTGGTCTCTGGTGTGTCTCTGGGTCTGGGCTTCGCGGCAGGTGGAGCATCAGGGCAGGCCTCGTGACTTCCGGTCTCCTGGGAGGGGTGGACTCTGGTTGGTCTCGGGTTCGGGGCTTCTGCGAGCAGGTGCTTCCGGCAGTCCTCACACCTCGGCCCCCTCCGGGGAGAGGTGGTCTCTCTGGTGTGTCTTGGGCTCTGGGCTTCAGTGGCAGGGGATGGCTTCAGGCAGGCCTCCCTCAACTCCAGTCTCCTGGAGGAGGGGGTGGTCTATGGTGTCTCGGGTTCGGGCTTCTGCAGGCAGAGAGGGCTTCACTGCAGGCCTCGTGCTCTCTGGTCTCTCAGGGGGGGTGGGGTGGTCTGAACTGTCTCGGGATTGTAGCTTCTGTGTGGGTAGGGAAGGCTTTAGGGCAGGCCCCTCGTGATCTCCGTCTCCTCAAGGAGGTGGTGGTCTCTGTGTGTCTCTGATTCAGGGCTTCTGCAGGCAGGGAGGGCTTCAGGGCAGGTCCTCGCGACTCTGGTCTCCAAGGGGAGGATGGTGGTCTCTGGTGTCTCTGGTCTGGGGCTTCTATGGCAGGGAACTTTAGAGGGCCTCGCGACCTCCGGTCTCCTCATGGAGGTGGTGGTCTCTGTGTGTCTCGGGTTCGGGCTTCTATGGGCAGGAGGGCTTCAGGCAGGCCCTCCCTGAACCTCCAGTCTCCCCAGAGGAGGGGTGGGTCCATGGTGTGTCTTGGGCCCGGCCCCATGGCAGGGAGGGCTTCAGGGCAGGCCCTCGCCCTCCAGTCTCCTCAGGAGGGGGTGGTCTATGGTGTGTCTCAGGTTCGGGGCTTCTGCGGGCAGGGAGGGCTTTGGGGCAGGCCCTCATGACCTCCAGTCTCCTCGCGGGAGGAGAGTGGTCTCTGTGTGTCTGGGGTCTGGGCTTCGTGGGCAGGGAGGATTTCAGGGCAGGTCCTCATGACCACTGGTCTCCCCGGGGGAGGGGGGTGGTCTCTGGTGTGTCTGGGGTTTGGGGTTTCTGCAGGCAGGAAGGGCTTCAGGGCAGGCCCTCATGACCTCCGGTCTCCTTGGGGGAGGGGGGTCATCTCTGGTGTGTCTTGGGTTCGGGGCTTCCGGGGCAGGGAGAGCATCCAGGCAGGCCCTCGCGACCTCTGGTCTCCTTGGGGTAGGGGGTGGTCTCTGGTTTGTCTCGGGTTCAGAGCTTCTGCAGGCAGGGAGGGCTTCCAGGCAGGCCCTCACGACCTCCGGTCTCCAAGGGGGAGGATGGTGGTCACTGGTGTGTCTGAGGTTGGGGACTTCATGGGGCAGGAGGGCTTCCCGGCAGGTGCACGCGACCCAGTCTCCCTCAGGGAGGGGTGGCTCTGGTGTCTTTGGTCTGGGCTTCTGTGAGCAGGGAGGGCTTCCGGCAGGCCCTCGTGAATGTCCGGGTCTCCTTGGGGAGGGGTTGGTCTCTGGTGTCTCGGGTTCTGGTGCTTGGGCAGGGAGGGCTTCAGGGCAGGCCCTCCGCATGACTCCAGTCGCCCCCTGGGGAGTGGGAGGTGGTCTCTGATGTCTCGGGTTCGAGGCTTCTGCAGGCAAGTTGGTCAGGGCTGGCCTCGCGACCTTGGGCCTATCGGGAGTGTGGTGGTCTCGGTGTGTTCCGGGTCTGGGCTTCTACGGGCAGGAGGGCTTCAGGGCAGGCCTCGCACCTCCAGTCTCCTCGGGAGGTGGTGTTCTCTGTTGTGTCTCAGGTTCGCTTTTTATGGGAGGAGGGTTTCAGGGCAGGCCCTTGCGACTCTGGGTCTCCTCGGGGAGGTGGTCTATTGTGTGTCTCCGGTCTGGGCTTTGTGGGCAGTGAGAGAATCAGGGCAGGCCCTCGCGACTCCGTCTCCTCTGGGATGGCGGTGGTCTCTGGTGCGCCTCGGTTTGGGCTTGCGGGCAGGGAGCATCAGGCAGGCCTCGTGACTCCGTCCCTCGGGAGGGGTGGACCTTGTTGTTCCTGGTGTCGTGGGGCTTTGCGAGCAGGAGTGCTTCCCGGCAGTCCCTCAGAACCTCCGGCTCCTCCGGGAGGGTGGTCTCTGTGTGTCTCGGCTCGGGGCTTCAAGTGGCAGGGATGGCTTGTGGCAGGCCCTCGCAACTCCAGTCTCCTCGGAGGAGGGGGGTGGCTCATGGTGTGTCTCTGGTTGGGGTCTTGCGGGCAGGGAGGGCTTTCACTGCAGGCCTTCGTGCCTCTGGTCTCTGGAGGAGGGGGTGTCTCTGGTCTGTCTCGGGATTGGGGCTTTATGGGTAGGAAGGTTTAGGGCAGGCCTCCGTGATCTCCGGGTTCCCTCAAGGAGGGGTGGCCCTGGGTGTGTCTCAGGTTCAGGGCTTCTGCAGGCAGGAGGGCTTGGGCAGGCCCTCGCGACCTCTGGTCTCCAAGGGGAGGATGGTGGTCTCTGGTGTGTCTGGGTTCGGGAAGCTCATGGTGGGGAACTTCAGGTAGGGCCTCGCGACTGTCTCTCATGGGAGGTGGTGGTCTCAGGTGTCTCTGGTTCGGGGCTTCGGTGGGCAGGGAGGGCTTCAGGCAGGCTCCTCAACCTCCAGTCTCCTCGGAGGAGGGGTGGTCCATGGTGTGTCTTGGGTCTGGGCCTTCTTATGGGCAGGAGGGCTTGGGCAGGCCTCGTGATTCTGGGGTCTCTGGGGAGGAGGATGGTCCTGTGTGTCAGGGGTTTGAGCTTCAGGACAGGGAGGGCTTCAGGGCAGGCCTCAGACCCTGGTCTCCTTGGGGAGGGGGTGGTCTATTGTGTGTCTCCGTTCGGGGCTTATGGGTGTGAGGGCATCAGGCAGGCCTCATGACCTCCGCCCCCAAGAAGGTGGTCTCTGTGTGTCTCGGTCTGGGCTTCATGGGCAGGGAGGGTTGTAGGCAAGCCTCTGACCTCGTCTCCAAGGGGAGGATGGTGGTCTCTGTGTCTCGGGTTTGGGGCTTCAAGGGCAGGGGGGGCTTAGGGTTGGCCTCGCGACTCCGCCTCATGGAGTGGGGTGGTCTCGTGTCTCGGGTTCGGGGCTTCTGTGGGCAGGGAGGCCTTCAGAGCAGGCCGTGACTCCGGGTCTCCCGGCAGGGGTGGTGGTCCTGGGTGGCTCCGTTCGGGCTTTTGCGGCAGGAGGGTATCGAGGCAGGCCCTCGCCACCTCCGGCCCCCGGGGAGAGGGTTGGTCTCAGTGTGTGCCAAGTTTGGGGCCTCTGTGGGCAGGAGGGCTTCTGGCAGGCCTCCACGCAACCTCCAGTCTCCCTCGGGGGGAGGGGCTGCTCTGATGTGTGTCGGGTCTGAGGCTTCTGTGAGCTGGGAGGGCTTCTGGGCAGGCCTCGTAACCTCCGGGTCCTCGGGAGGGGTGGTCTCTGGTGCGTCCCGGGTTCGGGCTCTGCAGGCAGGAGGGGCTTCAGGGCTGCCTCGCACCACACCACCTCCCCGGGAGGGGTGGTCTCTGTTGTGTCTGGGGTTCTGGGCTTCTGCAGGCAGGAAGGGCTTCAGGGCAGGCCCTCGGATCTCCAGTCTTTTCGGGAGGGGTGGTCTCTGGTGTGTCTCGGGTTCTGGGGCTTCAGGCAGGGAGGGCTTCAGGCAGGCCCTCACGATCTCCGGTCCCTTGGGGAGGTGTGGTCTCTGATGTGTCGCAGGTCTGGGCTTCGCGGGCAGGAGGGCTTTCAGGGCAGGCCTCTGGCCCGGGTCTCGTGGAGGTGGTGGTCTCTGTGTGTCTCGGGTATGGGCTTCATGGGCAGTGGGGGCTTCAGAATAGGTCTTCGCGAACCCGGGCCCCTCGGGGGTGGTCTCTGGGTGTGTTTCAGGTTCGGGCTTCTGGCAGCAGGGCTTCAGGGTAGGCCCCACTCCGTCTCCCATGCGGGAGGTGGTCTCTGTTGTGTCTCGTGTTCGGGCTTCTCTGGCATGGAGGGCTTCAGGGCAAGCCCTCACGACCTTCTGTCCCTCGGAGGAGGGGTGGTCTCAGGTGTGTCTCGGTTCCGGCTACTGAGGACAGGGAGGGCTTCAGGCAGTTCCCCGTGATCTCCGGTCTCGTTGGGGGAGGGGCTGGTCTCTGATGTGTCTCAGGTTTGGGGTTTCTGCGGGCAGCGAGGACTTCAGGGCAGGCCCTCGTCACCTCCGGACTCCTCGAGGGTTTGGGTGGTCCCTTGTTTGTCCTGGGTTCGGGGCTCTGTGGGCAGGGGGCTTCAGTGCAGGCCTCGTGACCTGTGGTCTCCTTGGGAACGGGTGGTGTCTGGTGTGTCTCAGGTCTGGGCTTACAGGCAGGGACAGCTTCAGGCACGCCTTGCACCTCCGTCTCCTCGTAGGGGGTGGTCTCTGGTGTGTCCTGTCTCGGTGCTTCTGCATGCAGGGAGGCTTTCATGGTAGGGCCCTATGATCTGGCTCCTCGGGGAGGAGGGTGGTCTCTGGTGTGTCTCGGTTCGGAGCTCTGCAGGCAGGGAGGGTTGGCAGGCTCTCATACCTCCGCTCTCCTCAAGGAGGGGTGGTCTCTTGTGTGTCCCGGTTTGGGGCTTCTACGGGCGGGAAGTGCTTCAGGGCAGGCCCTCGCGACCTCCGGTCTCCTTGGGGGAAGGGGTGGTCTCTGCTGTGTCTCGACTGGGCTTCTGCGGACAGTGAGGGCTTCAGGGCAGGCCCTTGCAACCTCTGGTCTCCTCAGGGGTGGGGGGTGGTCTCTGGTGTGTCTCAGGTTCGGGGCTTCTGCGGGCAGGGAGGGCTTAGGGCAGGCCCCTCGACTCTGGTCCTCGGGGAGTAGGGTGGTCTGTGTGTCACTTTAGTCTGGGCTTCCTTGGGCAGGGAGGGCTTCAGGGCAGGTCCTCTCGACCTCCGGTCTCCTCTGGGGAGGGATGTGGTCTTTGGTGTGTCTCGGGTTCGGGGCTTCTGCTGGTAGGGGGGCATCATGGAAGGCCCTCGTGACCTCTGGTCTCCTCTGGAGAGGGGTTGTCACTGATGTGTCTCGGGTTTGGGGCATCTACCAGCAGGGAGTGCTTCAGGGAAGGCCCTCGTGACCTCCAGTCTCCTCGATGAGGGGGTTGGTCTCTTGTGTGTCTCGGTTTCGTGGGTTCTGCGGGTGGGGAGGGCTTCGGCAGGCCCTTGTGACCTCCGGGTCTCCTCGGGAGGGGTGGTCTCTGTGTGTCTCGGCCCTGGGCTCTGTGGGCAGCGTGGCTTCCCGACAGGCCCCTCGCAACCTTTTGTCTCCTCGGGGGAAGGGATTGGTCTCTGGTGTGTCTCGGATTCGGGGCCTCTGTGGGTAGGGACGGCTTCAGTCCAGGCCATCTCGATCTCCTGTCTCCTCGGTGGAGGGGGGTGGTCTCTGGTGTGTCTCAGGTTCGGGGCATCTGCGGGCACTGAGGGTTCAGGGCATGCCCTCTCAACCTCCGGTCTCCTCTGGGGAGGGGGTTGCTCTCTGGTGTGTCTCAGGTTTTGGGCTTCTGTGGGCAGGGAGGACTTTCGGGCAGGCCCTCGCGACATCCTGTGTCCTCGGGGGAGGGGGTTGGTCTCTGGTGTGTCTCAGGTTCAGTGCTTCTGGGCAGGGAGGACTTCAGGAGGCCCACACGACCTCCGTTACCTCGGGGAGAGGGGTGGTCTGGTGTCTCGGCTGACTTCAGCGGGCAGGGAGGGCTGGGCAGGCCTCAGATCTCCTCTGCCTCCGGGGAAGGAGTAGTCTCTGTGTGTCTCAGATCTCGGGCCTATGTGGCAGGGAGGGCTTTAGGCAGGCCCTCGGGGACTCTGGTCTCCTTGGGGAGGGGTGGTCCTGGTGCATCCTGGCTTCAGGGCTTCGGGGCAGGGAGGACTTCAGGGATGGCCCTGTGACCTCCGGCTCCGGGGATGGTTTCTGTGTGTAAGGTTCGGGGCTTCTTGGGCAGGTATGGCTTCAGGCTGGCCTCACGACATCCGGCCCTCTGGGAGGGGGTGGTCTCTGTGTGTCTCATGCTCAGGCCTCCTGTGGGCAGGGTGGGATCAGGGCAGGCCCTTGCAACCTCTGTTCTCCTCGGGGTGGTCTCTGGTGAGTCCCGGGTTCGGGCTTTGCTGGCAGGGGTGGTGCAGGGGCAGTCCTCGTGATCTCCAGTCTCCTGGGAGTGGCCGCTCTGGTGTGTCTCGGGTCTAGGCTTCAAGGGCAGGGGGACTACAGGACAGGGCCCTCGTGGACCTCCGGCCCCTCTGGGAGGGGTGGTCTCTGGTGTGTCTCGGGTCTGGGGCTTGAGGGCAGGGCCCTGTGACCTCCCGGGCCTCCCTCGGGAAGGGGGCATTCTTGGAGTGTCTCGGATTTGGGCTTCATGACCCGGGAGGGCTTCAGGGCAAGCCCTCACGACCTGTGGTCTCCCGGGTGGGGTGATCTCTGGTGTGTCTCGGGTCTCGGGGCTTCTGGCCGGCAGGGGGGCTCTGGGCATGGCCTGGCGACATCCGGGTCTCCACTGGGGAGAGGCATGGTCTCTGCGTGTCACGGGTCTCGGGCCTCTGTGGGCAGGGGCCCAGGGCAGGCCGGGCGCGCCTCACGGTCTCCTCGTGGGAGTATGGTCTCAGGTGTCTGGTCTGGGCTTCTGCGGCAGGGGGCTTCAGGGCAGGCCAGTGACCTCCATTCTCCTGTGGGAGGGGTGGTCCTCGTGTGACTCGGGTTCAGGGCTTCTATGGACAGGGGGCTTCAGGGCAGGGCCTGCACCCAGTCTCCTCGGGAGGGCCCTAGTGTCTCGGGTTCGGGCTTCTGCAGGCAAGGAGGACTTCAGGGCTGGCCCTCTCAACCTCCTGTCTCCTCGGGGAGGTGGTGTTCTCTGGTGTGTCTCTGGTTCGGGGCTTCGCGGGCAGGGATGGCTTCAGAGCAGGCCCTTGTGACCTCCTGTCTCCTCGGGGAGTGGTCTCTGGTGTGTCTCATGTTCGGGGCTTTTGCGGGCAGGGAGGGCTTCAGGGCAGGCCCTCATGACCTCCGGTCTCCTCGGGGGAAGGGGTGGTCTCTGGTGTGTCCCCAGGTCCGGGCTCTGTGGGCAGGGAGGGCTTCCCAGCAGGCCCTCGCGACCTCCGGTCCCCTTGGGGAGGGGTGGCCTCTGTGTGTCCTGGTCTCGGGCTTCTAAGAGCAGGGAGGACTTCAGGGCAGGCCCTCGTGACCTCCGGGTCTCCCTTGGGAGGGTGGTCTATGATGTGTCAGGGTTTTGGGGCTCGCGGGCAGGAGAGCTTCAGGGCAGGCCCTCATGACCATGCTCCTCCGGGAGGGGGGTGGTCCCTGTGTGTCTGGGGTCTGGGGCTCTGAGGGCAGGAAGGGTTCAGGGCAGGCCCACGCCACCTCGGGTCTCCCGGGGAGAGGTTGGTCTCTGGTGTGTCTCGGTTCAGGGCTTCTTGGGCAGAGGGGATTCATGGCTGGCCGACGGACCTTCGGACTCCCTGGGGAGAGGGGGGTTCTGGTGTGTCTTGGTTCGGGGCTTCTGCAGACAGGAGGGCTTTAGGGCAGGCCCTCAACCTCTGTCTCCATGGGGAGGGGGTGTACTATGGTGTTCTGTTCAGGCCCTGTGGGCAGGTAGGGCTTCAGGGCAGGCCCTCACGACTCTGGTCTTCTGGGAGGGTGGTCTCTCGTGTGTTTCGGGTCTGGGCTTCAGCAGGCAGGTGGAGCTTCAGGGCAAGCCCTCATGACCTCCGGTCTCCTCAGGGCAGGGGGATGGTCTCTAATGTGTCTCGGATTCAGGGCTTCTGCTGGCAGGGGGGGCATCAGGGCTGGCCCTCATGACCTCCGGTTTCCTTGGGGGAGGGGGTTGTCACTGGTGTGTCTCGGGTTCGGGGCCTCTGCGGGCAGTGAGGGCTTCAGGGCAGTCAATCGTGACCTCTGGTCTCCTCGGAGAGGTGGTCCTGGTGTCTCTGGTTTGGGGCTTCTATGGACAGGGAGGGCCTGGCAGGCCCCTCGCGACCACCGTCCCCCGGGAAGGGGTGGGTCTCTGGTGTAATCCTGGTCTGGGCATCTGCGTCAGGGAGGGCTTTAGGAAGGCCTCATGAACCCGGTCTCCTCGGGAGGTGGTCTCTGTGTGTCTCGGGTTTCGGGCTTCTGCATGCATGGAAAGTTTCACGGCAGGCCTTCGCAACCTCTGGTCTCCTCTCTTGGGAGGGGGTGGTCTTGGGGTGTCCCAGGTTAGGGGCTCTTCGGGGCAGAGAGGGCTTCATGGCAGGCCCTCGCGACCTCCGCATCCCTCGGGAAGGGTGGGTGGCCTCTGGTGTGACTCGTCTGGGCTACTGAGGCAGGGCAGACTCATAGGCCTCACACCTCCGGTCTCCTCGAAGGGGTTTAGTCTCTGTGTGACTCGGGTTCGAGGCTTCTGCGGGCAGGGAGGGCTTCAGGGCAGGCCCTCGCAACCTCTGGTCTCCATGGGGGAGTGGGGTGGTCTATGGTGTGTCTCGTGTTCGGGGCCACTGCGGGCAGGTAGGGCTTCAGGGCAGGCCCTCGCCTCTCCAGTCTCCCTGGGAGGAGGTGGTCTCTGTGTGTTTTGGGTTTGGGGCATCAGCGGGCAGGTGGAGCTTCAGGGTCAGCCTCATGACCTCCGGGTCTCTTCGTGGGCAGGAGGGCGGCCCCCAGTGTGTCTCGGATTCTGGGCTTCTGCTGGCAGGAGAGACATCAGGCTGGCCTCGTGGACCTCCTGTCTCCTTGGGGGAGGGGTCACTGTGTCTAGGGTCTGGGGCTCCGCGGGCAATGAGAGCCTCAGGGCAGTCAATCATGACCTCCGTCTCCGGGAGAGGGGTGGTCTCTGTGTGTCTCGGGGTTCAGGGCTTGTGGGCAGGAAGGCTTCAGGCAGGCTCACAACCACCAGTCTCCTCAGGGAGGGGTGTGGTCTCGGTGTGTCTCGGTTCGGGCTTTGCTGGCACGGGAGGGCTTAGGGCAGGGCCTCGTGCTCCGCGTCTCCTAGGGGAGGGGCTAGTCTCAGTGTCTTGGGTTTGGGGCTTCTATGGCAGGGAGGGCTTTCAGGGCAGGCCCTCGTGACATCCGGGTCTCTCTGGGAGGGGTGGTCTCTGGGGTGTCTCGGGTTTGGGGCTTCTTCGGGCAGAGAGGGCTTCATGGCAAGCCCTCGCGACATCCGGTATCCTCGGGGAAGGGTGGGTGGCCTCTGGTGTGTCTCCGGTTCCGGGCTACTGAGGGCAGGGCAGACCTCAGGGCAGGCCCTCGCGACCTCCTGTCTCCACGGGGAAGGGGTTTAGTCTCTGGTGTGACTCGGGTTCGGGGCTTCTGCGGGCATGTGGGCATCAGGGCAGGCCCACGCAACCTCCGGTCTCCTTGGGGAGGGGGTGGTCTCTGGTGTGTCTCGGGTTCGGGGCTTCTGCGGACAAGGAGGGCTTCAGAGCAGACCCTCATGACCTACGGTCTCTGCAGGGGTGGGGGTGGTCTCTGGTGTGTCTCAGGTTTGGGGCTTCTTCGGGCAGGGACGGCTTCAGGGTTGGCCCTGTGAATTCCAGTCTCCCGGGAGGGGTGGTCTCTGTGTGTCTCAGGCTTGGGCCTTCTGCGGGCAGGTGGGCTTCAGAGGCAGGCCCAAGCGACCTTCGTTCTATTCGGGGGGGATGGTCTCTGGTGAGTACCGGGTTCGGGGTTCTGCTGGCAGGGGGGGCTTCAGGGCAGGCCCACGCGATTTCCGGTCTCCTCAGGAGAGGGGGGTCGTCTCTGGTGTGTCTCGGGTTCAGGGCTTCAGCGGGCAGGGGGGACTACAGGACAGGCCCTCACGACCTCCAGTCTCCCCAGGGGAGGGGGTGGTCTCTGGTGTGTCTGGGGTTCTGGGCTTCTGCAGGCAGGAAGGGCTTTAGGGCAGGCACTCTGACCTCTGGTCTCTCGGGAGGGTGGTCTCTGTGTGCTGGGGTTCTGGGCTTCTGGGCAGGAGGGCTTAGGCAGGCCTCGTGACCTTCTGTCTCCTCGGGAGGGTTGGTCTCAGGTGTGTCTCGGTTCGGGGCTTCTGCAGGCTGGGAGGGCTTCAGGGCAGGCCCTCGTGACCTCCCGGTCTCCTCGGGAGGGGTGTATCTGATGTGTCTCAAGTCTCGAGGCTTCTGGGGGCAGGGAAGGCTTCAGGAAGGGCCTCACGACTCGTCTCCTCGGGAGGGGTAGCCCTCTGTTTGTCTCGGGTTTGGGGCTTTGAGGGCAGGGGAGTTTGAGGGCAGGTCCTCGGACCTACTGTCTCCTTGGGGTGGGGGAGGTCTCTGTGTGTCTCTGGTTCGGGCTTCTGTGGGCAGGGAGGGCTTCAGAGCAGGCCTCGTAACTTCCGGCCCTTGGGGAGGGGTGACTTGTGTGTATCGGGTTCGGGGCTTCTGCGGCTGGGTGGGCTTGAGGCAGGCCTCATGACTTCCGGTCTCCCCAGGCATGGGGTGGTCTCTGGTATCTCGATTTGGGGCTTCTATGGCAGGTGGAGTTTCAGGGCATGCCCTCGCGACTTCGGATCTCCTTGTGGTAGGGGGGTGGTCTCTGGTGTGTCTTGGTTTAGGGGCTTCTGCTGGCAGGAGGGGCATCAGGAAAGGCCCTTGCAACCTATGGTCTCATTGGGAGGGGGGTTGTCACTGGTGTTTCTTGGGTTCGGGGCATCTGCAGGCAGAGAGTGCTTTAGGGAAGGCCCTCGCGACCTCCGGTCTCCTCGGGGTGGGGGTGGTCTCTGCTGTGTCTCGGATTCAGGGCGTCTGCGGGCAGGGAGGGCTACTGGGCAGGCCCTCGTGACCTCCAGTCTCCTCGGAGGAGGGGGGTGGTCTATGGTGTGTCTCGGTCTGCCGCAGGCAGGAGGTTTCAGGGCAGGCCCTCGCGACCTCCGGGTCTCCCCCGGGTGGGGTGGTCTCTGCTGTCTCGGATTCAGGGTGTCTGCGGGCAGGGAGGGCTACTGGGCAGGCCCCTCGACTCCAGTCTCCTGGAGGAGGGGGTGGTCTATGGTGTGTCCCGGCCCGGGCTTCCATGGGCAGGGCGACCAACAGGCCCCCGCCACCCTCTGGTCCCCGGGGAGGGGTGGTCTCCTGCTGTGTCCCTCGGATCCAGGGCGCCCGCGGGCAGGGAGGGCTACTGGGCAGGCCCCTCGCGACCTCCAGTCTCCCTCGGAGGAGGGTGATCTATGGTGTGTCTCGGTCCGGGCCTCTGCAGGCAGGAGTGTTTCTAGCAGGCCTCACCACTCCCAGCAGTCTCCCCTGGGAGGGGCGTGGTCTATGGTGTGTCAGGGTTAGGGGTCAGCGGGCAGAGGACTTCTGTGGGCAGGGCCCCTTGCAACCAGCTGCCCCGGGGATGGGCGAGGTCTCTGTGTCTGGGGTTCGTCTTCTAAGTGGCAGGAAGGGCTTCAGGGCAGGCCCACTACCCGTCTCTCTGGGGAGGGTGTTGGTCTCTGTGTGTCTGTGTCTGGGCTCTCTGGGCAGGGGGATCTCATGGCAGGCCCATGCGACCTCCTGGTCTCCTTGGGGAGAGGGGTGGTCTCTGTTGTGTATCGGGTTTGGGGCTTTCAGCGGACAGGGAGGGCTTTCAGGCAGGCCCTTGCAACCTCCTGCTTCTCTGGGAGGTGGTCTCTGTGTGTTTCTGTCTGGGCTTTGGGCAGGTGGAGCCAGGCAGCCCTCACCACTCCGGGTCTTCTCGCGGGCAGGGGGTGGTCTCACGGTGTGTCCTCATATTCAGGAGGTCTGCTGGCAGGGGGCATCAGGGCAGGCCCTCGCATCTCCGTCTCCCTCGGGAGGGCTGTCACTGGTGAGTCTCGGGTTCGGGATCTCTATGGCAGTGAGGGCTTGGCAGGCAATCGTGACTCCAGTCACCTCGGGAGGGGTGGTTCTGTGTGTCCCGGTTCGGGCTTCATGCGGCAGGAGGGCTTCAGGGAGGCCTCTCATGACCCTCCGTCTCCCTAGGGGAGGGGTGGTCTCTGGTGTGTCCTGGTTTGGGGGCTTCTATGAGCAGGGAGGGCTCTGGGCAGGCCCCTTGTGACCCCTGGTCCCCTTGGGGAGGGGGCAGTCCTGTGTGTCCCGGGTCTGGGCTCTGTGGGCAGGAGGGCTTCAGGGCAGGACCCCTGGACCTCTGGTATCCCTCAGGGAAGGGGTGGGTGGCCCTCAAGTGTGTCTCCAGGTTCGGGGCTCTGTGGGCAGGGCAGACTTCTAGGGGAGGCCCTCTGACCTCCGGGTCCCCGAGGAAGGGGTTTGGTCTCTGGTGTGTCCCAGGTCCGGGGCTTCTGCAGGCAGGGAGGGCTCCAGGGCAGGCCTCCTCGCAGAACCTCCCGGTCTCCTCGGGGAGGGGTGGTCTCTGGTGTGTTTGTTCTGGGCTTCTATGGCAGGAAGGGCTTTCAGGCAGGCCCTTCTCGGAACCCTCCGGTCTCCCATGGAGGGGTGGTCTCTGGTGTGTCTCTGGTTCTGCTTCGGGGCAGGGAGGGCTTCAGGGCAGGCCCTCGGCCCTCCTGTCTCCTCGGTGGAGGGGTGGTCTCTGGTGTCTCGGGTCAGGGTTCTTGGGGCTTCAGAGCAGGCCTCATGACCTCCAGTCTCCTGGGGGTGGTCTCTGGTGTGTCTCTCCTGAGACCGGTTCTGTCATGAGGAGGTGGTCTCAGGTGGTCCTGTTCGGGGCTTCTGGCCAGAGGTCAGGCAGACCCGTGATCTCCGCCCCGGGAGGGGGTGGTCTCTGATGTGTCTCGGTTCGGGGCTTGCTGCAGGAGGGCTTAGGCAGGCCTCACGACTTCTGTCCTCGGGAGGGGTGGTCCTTGTTTGTCTCGGTTTTGGGGCTTCTGCAAGCAGAGGGAGCTTCAGGGCAGGCCCTCGTGACCTACAGTCTCCTCGGGGGAGGGTTGGTCTCTGGTCTGTCTCGGGTTTGGGGCTTCTGCAGGCAGGGGGGCTTCAGGGCTGGCCCTCGCGACCTGCGGTCTCCTCGGGGAAGGGGGTGGTCCCTGGTGTGTCTCGGGTTCGGGGCTTCTGCGGGCAGGGAGGGCTTCAGGTCATGCCCTTGTGACCTCCAGTCTCCTCGGGGAAGGGGTGGTCTCTGGTGTGTCTCAGGTTCGTGCTTCTGTGTGGGCAGGGAGAGCTTCAGGGCAGTCCCTTGTGACCTCCGGTCTCCTTAGGAGGGGTGGTCCTGTGTGTCTCAGGTTCGGGCTTCTGTGGGCAGGTAGGGCTTCTGACAGGCCCTCCTGACCTCCATTCTCCTCAAGGGGGGTGGTCCTGGTGTGTATAGGGTCTGGGCTTGAGGGCAGTGAGGGCTTGTAGGGCAGGCCCCGTGACCTCCGATCTCCCTAGGGAAGGTGGTCTCTGTGTGTCTCGAGTTTGGGGCTTCTGCAGGCAGTGAGGGCTTAGGGCTGGCCCTCACGACCTCCGGTCCCTCGGGTGGGGGGTGCCTCTGGTGTGTCTCGGTCTGGGGCTCTGTGGGCAGGTGGAGCTCAGGGCAGGCCTCGTGATCTCTGTCTACTCTGTGTAGGGGGGTGGTCTCTGTGTGTCTCAGGTTGGCCTCCGCTGGCTGGGTGGGCATCAGGAAGGCCCCAGCAACCTCTGGTCTCCTCGGGAGGGGTTGTCACTAGTGTGTCTCAGGTCCAGGGCATCTGTGGGTGGGGAGGGCTTCTGGGCAGGCCGCCATGACCTCCCGGTCTCCATGGTGGAGGGGTGATCTCTGGTGTCTGGGCTCGACTTCTGCCGCAGCTGGGCTTAGTCTCTACACCTCCGTCTCATTGTGAAGTGTGTCTCATTGTCTCGGGTTCGGGGCTTCTGCGGGCATGGAGGGCTTCAGGGCAGGCCTGCCCTCCTGTCTCCTCGGGAGGGGCTGGTCTCCAGTGTGTCTCGGGTTTGGGGATCTGCAGGCAGGGGCTTCAAGGCAGGCCCCTCACCTCCGGTCCTCAGACGGGTGCTGGTCTCTGTTGTGTCTCAGCTTCGGGCATCAGTGGGCAGGGGGGCTTGTGGGAGGTCGTCATGACCTCCGGGTCTCCTTGGGGAGGGGAGGTCTCTGTGTGTGTCTGTCTGGGCTCGGCAGGCCCTCGCAACCTCCGGTCTCCTCGGGAGAGTGGGTGTTCTCTGGTGTGTCTCGGGTTCGGGGCTTCTGCGGGTAGGGAGGGCTTCAGGGCAGGCCTGCATGACCTCCGGTCTCTGCAGTGGAGTGGGGTGGTCTCTGGTGTGTCTCGGGTTCGGGCCTTCAGGGCAGGCCGTCACGATATCTGTTCTCCTCGGAGGATGGGGGTTGGTCTCTGGTGTGTCTCAGGTTCGGGGCTTCTGCTGGCAGGGAGGACTTCAGAGCAGGCCCTCACGACCTCCAGTCTCCTCGGGGCAGGGGGTTGGTCTCTGTTGTGTCTCAGGTTCGGGGCTTCTGCAGGCAAGGGGAGCTTCAGGGCAGGCCCTTGAGACCTACTGTCTCCTCAGGGGAGGGTGGTGGTCTCTGGTGTGTCTCGGGTTCGTGTCTTCTGCGGGCAGGGAAGGCTTCAGGGCAGGCCCTCACCACCTCCAGTCTCCTCGGGAGGGAGGGTCTCTGTGTGTCTCGGTCTGGGCATCTGGGCAGGGGTTGCACGGCAGTCCATCATGACCTCCGTCTCCCCAGGAGTGGGGGTGGTCTCTGTGTGTCTCGGGTTTGGGGCTTCTGCAGGCAGGGAGCATCAGGGCTGGACTATGGCACTCCGATCCCCGGGGAGGGGTGATCTCTGTATGTCTTGGGTCTGGGGGCTCTGTGGGCAGGGAGAGAGCTTCAGGGCAGGCCCTCACGACTCCAGTCTCCTCGGGGAGGGGGGTGGTCTCTGGTGCGTCTCTCAGTTCGGGGCTTCTGTGGGCAGGAGGGTTTATGCAGGCCCTCGCGACCTTCAGTGTCTCGGGGAGGGGGTGGTCTGGTGTGTCTCACTGCTCGGGGCCTCTATGGGCAGGGGGGCTTCAGGGCAGGCTCTCAACCCCCATCTTCTTGGGGGAAGGGGTTGGTCTCTGGTGTGTCTTGGGTTCTGGGCTTCTGTGGGCAGGGGGGATTCAGAGCTGGCCCTCGCGACCTCTGGTCTCCTCTGGGCAGGGGGTGGTCTTTGTTGTGTCTCAGGTTCGGGGCTTCTGCGTGCAAGGGAGGCTTCAGGGCAGGCCCTCGAGACCTCCTGTCTCCTGGGGGGGTGGTCTCTGGTGTGTCTCAGGTTCTGGGCTTCTGCGGGCAGGAGGGCTTCAGGGCAGGGCCCCGCCACCTCCGATCTCCCTCGGGAGGGAGTGGTTCTGTGACCGGTTCGAGGCGCCTGTGGGCAGGGGCTTCAGGGGCAGGCCCTCACGACCTCCGGTCTCCTTGGGGGAGGGGGATGGTCTCCGGTGTGTCTCGGGTTCGGGGCATCTGCGGGCAGGGGGCTTCACGGCAGGCCCTCGTGACCTCCAGTCTCCTTGGGGGAGGGGGGTGGTCTCTAGTGTGTCTCGCGTTCGGGGCTTCTACGGGCAGGGAGGATTTCAGGGCAGGCGCTCGTGACCTCCGGTCTCCTCGGGGGATGGATGTGGTCTTTGGTGTCTCGGGTTCAGGGCTTCTATGGCAGGGTGGGCTTCAGAGCAGGCCCTCACGACCTCCGGGTCCCTCGTGGAGGGGATGGTCTCTGGTGTCTCTCTCGGTTCAGGGCTTCTGCAGGCAGGGAGGACTTAGAGCAGGCCCGAGACCTTCAGTCTCCTCGGTGGAGGGCGGTCTCTGTGTGTCTCTACGCCTGGGGTCATGGCAGGGGGCTTCAGGGCAGGGCCTCGTGACCTCCAGTCTCCTCAGGGGAAGGGGTGGCCTCTGGTGTATCTCCAGTTCTGGGCTTCTGTGAGCAGGGAGTGCTTCAGGGCAGGCGCTCGCCACCTGCGGTCTCCTTGGGAGAGGAAGGTGGTCTCTGATGTGTCTCGGATTCGAGGCTTCTACGGGCAGGGGGGCTTCAGGTCAGGCCCTCGCAACCTCCGGTCTCCTCAGGGGAGCGGGTGGTCTATGTGTGACTCGCGAGTCTGGGCTCTGAGGGCAGGAGGGCTATTGGGCAGGCCCTCGCAACCTCCGGTCCCTCGGGAGGGGTGGTCTCTGTGTGTCTCGGGTCTGGGCTTCAGGGCAGGTTGCCGCTACTCGGGTCCTCGGGAAGGGAATCTGTCTCTGATGTGTCTCGGGTTCAGGCATCATGGCAGGAGGGGCTTCAATGTAGGCACTTACATCTCCGGTCTCTTCGGGAGGGGGTGGTCTCTAAGTGCCCCAGGTTTGGGGCTCTCTATGCAGGGAGGGCTTGGCAGGCCCTCACCACTCCGTCCCTCGGGGAAGGGGTGGTCTCTGGTGTGTCTCGGGTCAGGGCTTCAAGAGCAGGGGGTTCATGGCAGGCCCTCGCGACTCCAGTCTCTTTAGGGGTGGGGTGGTCTCCAGTGTGACTCGAGTTAGGGGCTTCTGAGGGCAGGGAGGGCTTGCAGGCCCGCTGACTCCGGTCTCCTCGGGAAGGGAAATGGTCTCTGTGTGTCTTGGGATTGGGGCTTCTGCGGGCACGGGGGGCTTCAGATTAGGCCTCACGACTCGTGCCCCTTCGGGAGGCGGTGGTCCTGGTGTGTCTCGGGTTCAGGGCTTCTGCAGGCAGGGACGGCTTCAGGGCAGGCCCTCGTGACCTCCAGTCTCCTCGTGGGAAGGGGTGATCTCTGTTGTTTCTCGGGTTCGGGGCTTATGCGGGCAGGGGGACTTCATGGCAGGCACTCATGACCTCCGGTCTCCTCGGGGGAAGGGGTGGTCTCTGGTGTGTCTCGCATTTGGGGTTTCTGCATGCAGGGGGGCTTCAGGGCAGGCCCTCGTGACTCTGCTCTCCCGGGAGGATTAAGGTGGCCTCTGGGTATCTCCAGTCTGGGGCTTTGAGCAGGGAGTGCTTCAGGGCAGGCGCCACCTGCGGTCCCCCAGGAGAGGAAGATGGTCTCTGATGTGTCCGGGTCTGGGCTTCGGCGGGTAGGGGGGCTTAGAGCAGGCCCTCACGACTTCAGTCTCCTCGGGAGGTCTCTGTGTCTCTGGTCTGGGCTTAAGGGGCAGGGCCTCGTGACTCCGTGTCCCTCGGGGAGGGAGGGTCTCTGTGTGTCTGGTCTGGGCTTCAGCGAACAGGGAGGGCTCTCAGGGCAGGTACCTCACACTCCGGGTCTCCTTGGGAAGGGAATGGTCTCTGCTGTGTCTCAGGTTCGGGGTCTATGGGCAGGGAGGGCTTCAGGGCTGGCCTCACAACCTCCGTCCCCTTCAGGGATGGGGGTGGTCTCTGTGTCTCGGGTCTGGGCTTCTAGGGCAGGGAGGGCTTCAGGCAGGCCCCTCATTACCTCCGGTCTCCCTCGGGAGGGGTGTCTCTGGTGTTTCTCAGGTTCGGGGCTTCTGTGGGCGGGGAGGGCTTCAGAGCAGGCCCTTGCATCCTCTGGTCTCCTCAGGGAGGGGTGGTCTCTGGTGTGTCTCAGGTTTGGGGCTTCCACGGCTGCGAGGGCTTCAGGGTAGGCCCCTCGTGACCTCGTCTCCCCGGGGGAAGGGGGTGGTCTCTGGTGTGTCTCGGATTCAGGACTTCTGTGGGCATGGAGGGCTCTAGGGCAGACCTCATGACCTCCGGTCTATGCAGCGGAGGATGGTGGTCTCTGGTGTGTCTCGGGTTTGGGGCTTCAGGGCAGGCCGCGATCTCCGGCCCTCTCGTGGAGGGGATGGTCTCTTTGTGTCTCTGGTTAGTGGATTCTGCAGGCAGAGGGGCTTCAGGGAAGGTCCCTCAGACCCGCGGTCTCCCTGGTGGTGGGGGTCTCTGGTGTGTCTGGTCTGGGCCCTGCAGGCCGGGAGGGGTTCAGGTAGGCCCTCGAGACCTCCGGCCTGCTTGGGGGAAGGTGGTGATCTCTGGTGTGTCTCGGGTTCAGGGCTTCTGAGGGCAGGGGGTGCTTCAGAGCAGGCGCTCGTGACCTCCGCTCTCCTTGGTGGAGGGGGTTGGTCTCTGGTGTGTCCCGGGTTCGGGGCTCCTGCGGACTGGAAGGGCTTCAGGCCAGGCCCTTGCGACCTCTGGTCTCCTCGGGGGAAGGGGAGGTCTTTGATGTGTCTCGGGTCTGGGCTTTGCAGGCAGGGAGGCTTCAGTTCAGGCCTCTGCATCCCAGGTCTCCTCGGGGAGGGGTGGTCTCTGGTGTGTCTCAGATTCGGGGCTTTCTATGGCAGGGGGCTTCAGGGCAAGCCCTTGCGACGCCCTTTTCCTCCTCAGGGAGGGGGTGGTCTCGTGTGTCTCGTTCTGGGGCTCTGTGGGCAGGGGGGCTTCAGGGCAGGCCCTCACGACCTCCGGTCTCCTCAGAGGACGGGGGTGGCCTCTGGTGTGTCTCGGGTTCGAGGCTTCTGCAGGCAGGGAGGCCTTCAGGGCAGGCTCTTGCCACCTCCGGTCTCCTTGGGGGAGGGGGGTGGTCTCTGATGTGTCTCGGGTTCGGGGCTTCTGCGGGCAGGGGGGTTCAGGGCAGGCCCTCGCGACCTCCAGTCTCCTCAGGGGATGGGGTGGTCTCTGGTGTAATTCAAGTTTGGGGCTTCTGAGGGCAGGGAGGGTTTCTGGGCAGGCCCTCTCGACCTCCGGTCTCCTCAGGGGAAGGGGTGGTCTCTGGTGTGTCTCGGGTTCGGCGCTTCAGGGCAAGCAGTCTTGACCTCTGGTCTCCTCAGGGAAGGGGAATTGTCTCTGGTGTGTCTCAGGATCGGGTCTTCTGCGGGCAGGGGGGGGCTTCAGGGCAGGCCCTCACGAATTCCAGTCTCTTCGGAAGAGACGGTGGTCTCTGGTGTGTCTCGGGTTCGGGGCTCCCGCGGGCAGGGAGGGCTTCAGGGCAGGCCCTCGTGACTGCCAGTCTCCTCGGGGAGGGGGTGGTCTCTGTTGTGTCTTGGGTTGGGGCTTCTGCGGGCAGGGCTTCATGGCAGGCCCTCGTGACCTGCCCCTCGGGAGGTGGTCTCTGTGTGTGTCTCGGGTTCAGGGCTTCTGCGGGCAGGGGGTTCATGGCAGGCCTCGCGACCTCCAGTCTCTTTAGGGGTGGGGGTGGTCTCCAGTGTGACTCGAGTTAGGGGCTTCTGAGGCAGGAGGGCTTTGAAGGCCCTCAGCGACCGTCTCCTCGGAAGGGAATGGCCCTGGTGTGTCTTGGGATTGGGGCTTCTACGGGCAGGGGGGGCTTCAGATTAGGCCCTCACGACTTCCGGTCTCTTTGGGGGAGGCGGTGGTCTCTGGTGTGTCTCGGGTTCAGGGCTTCTGCAGGCAGGGAGGGCTTCAGGGCAGGCCCTCGTGACCTCCAGTCTCCTCGTGGGAGGGGGTGGTCTCTGGTGTGTCTCGCATTGGGGTTTCTGCATGCAGGGGGGCTTCAGGGCAGGCCCTCATGACCTCCGCTCTCCTCAGGGGAGGATTAAGGTGGCCTCTGGTGTATCTCCAGTTCGGGGCTTCTGTGAGCAGGGAGTGCTTCAGGGCAGGCGCTCGCCACCTGCGGTCTCCTCAGGAGAGGAAGGTGGTCTCTGATGTGTCTCGGGTTCGGGGCTTCTGCGGGTAGGGGGGGCTTCAGAGCAGGCCCTCACGACTTCCAGTCTCCTCGGGGGAGGGGGGAGGTCTCTGGTGTGTCTCGGGTTCGGGGCTTCAGCGAACAGGGAGGGCTTCAGGGCAGGCCCTCGCGACCTCCGGTCTCCTTGGGGGAAGGGAATGGTCTCTGCTGTGTCTCAGGTTCGGGGCTTCTGCGGGCAGGGAGGGCTTCAGGGCTGGCCCTCACAACCTCCGGTCTCCTTCGGGGATGGGGGTGGTCTCTGGTGTGTCTCGGGTTCGGGGCTTCTGTGGGCAGGGAGGGCTTCAGGGAGGCCCTCATAACCTCCGGTCTCTCAGGGAGGGGTGGTCTCTGTGTTTTCAGGTTCGGGCTCTGTGTGGGGAGGGCTTCAGAGCAGGCCCTTGCATCCTCCGGCTCCTCGGGAGGAGTGGTCTCTGTGTGTCTCAGGTTTGGGGCTTCCACGGCTGCTAGGGCTTCAGGGTAGGCCTCTGACCTCCGTCTCCTCGGGGAGGGGGTGGCTCTGGTGTGTCTCGGATTCAGGACTTCTGTGGGCATGGAGGGCTCTAGGGCAGACCTCGTGACCTCCGGTCTATGCAGGAGGATGGTGGTCTCTGTGTGTCTCGTTTGGGGCTTGGAGCAGGCCGCTGCCATCTCGGTCTTCTCGTGGAGGGGATGGTCTCTTTGTGTCTCTGGGTTAGTGGATTCTGCGGGCAGAGGGGGCTCAGGGAAGGTCCCTCAAGACCCGCGGTCTCCCTGGTGGTGGGGGTCTCTGGTGTGTCTGGTCTGGGCCCTGCAGGCCGGGAGGGGTTCAGGTAGGCCCTGAGACCTCCGGTCTGCTTGGGGAGGGTGGTGATTCTGTGTGTCTCGGTTCAGGGCTTCATGGCAGGGGGGGCTTCGAGCAGGCGCCGTGACCTCCGCTCTCCTGTGGAGGGGTTGGTCTCTGGTGTGTCCTGGTTGGGGCTCCTCATGGACTGGAAGGGCTTCAGGCTAGGCCCTTGCGACCTCTGGTCTCCCGGGGAGGGGAGGTCTTTGATGTGTCTCGGGTCTGGGCTCTGCAGGCAGGAGGGTTTCAGGTCAGGCCTCGCAACCTCCAGTCTCCCTCGGGAGTGGGGTGGTCTCTGGTGTGTCTCGTGATCTGGGCTTCTATGGGCAGGGGGCTTCAGGCAAGCCCTTGCACGCTCCTTTCTCCTCAGAGGGGGGGTGGTCTCTGGTGTGTCTCGGGTTCTGGGGCTCTGTGGGCAGTGGGGCTTCAGGGCAGGCCCTCATGACCTCGGTCTCCTCAGAGGACGGGTGGCCTCTGGTGTGTCTCGGGTCTGAGGCTTCTGCAGGCAGGAGGCCTCAGGGCAGGCTCTCCACCTCCGTCTCCTTGGGGAGGGGTGGTCTCTGATGTGTCCCGGTTCTGGACTTCTTGGGCAGGGGTTCAGGGAAGGCCCCTGCACTCAGCCTCATAGGGATGGGTGGTCTCTGTGTAATTTGAGTTTGGGCTTCTGAGGCAGGGAGGGTTTCTGGCAGGCCCTCTCAACCTCCGGGTCTCCTCGGGAGGGGTGGTCTCTGGTGTGTCTCGGGTTCAGCGCTTGGGCAAGCAGTCTCGACCTCTGGTCTCTCAGGGAAGGGAATTGTCTCTGGTGTGTCTCAGGATCGGGTCTTCTGCGGGCGGGGTTTCAGGCAGGCCTCACGAATTCCAGTCTTTTCGAAGAGGCGGTGGTCTCTGTGTGTCTGGTTCGGGCTCTCATGGCAGGGAGGGCTTCAGGGCAGGCCTTAGTGACTGCCAGTCTCCTCGGGAGGGGTGGTCTCTGTTGTGTCTTGGGTTTGGGGCTTCTGCGGGCGGGCTTGATGGCAGGCTCGTGACCTCCGGCCCCTCGGGAGGTGGTCTCTGGTGTGTCTCGCATTCAGGGTTTCTGCGGGCAGGGGACTTGGCTGCCTCGTGACCTCCACTCTCCCTCGGGAGGGTTGGTTTCTGATGTTTTGGGTTCAGGGCTTCTATGGGCAGGGGAAGCTTCAGTGTAGGCCTTTGCGACCTCCGGGTCTCGGCTGTGGTGTGGGAGGTCTCTGGTTGTGTCTCGGTCTGGATTTCTGTGGTCAGGAGGGCTTCACAGCTAGACCTCGCGACCTCAGGGTCTCCTCGGGGTAGTCTCTTGTGTGTCTCGGGTTCAGGGCTTCAGCAGGCTTCGCGACCTTGGTCCCTTTGGGGAAGGTGATGGTCTCTGCTGTGTCTCGGGTTGGGGCTCCTGTGGGCAGGGAGGGTTTCAGGGCTGGCCTCATGACTCGGGTTCTCTCTCGGGATGGGCTGGTCTCTGTGTCTCTGGGTTCGAGGCTTCGCGGGCAGGGAGGGCTTCAGAGCAGTCCGTCATGACCTCTGGTCTCCTCGAGGGAGGGGGTGGCTCTGTGTGTCTCGGGTTAGGGCTTCTGTGGACGGGAGGGCTTCAGGGCAGGCCTTGCAACCACCGGTCTCCTCGTGGAGGCGGAGGTCTCTGTGTGTCTCGGTTCGGGGCTTCTGCAGGCAGGGGCTTAGGGTAGGTCTCACGACCTCCGGCCCCCAGTGGGAGGGGTGGTCTTGTGTGTCTCGGGTCTGGGCTTCTGCGTGCAAGGGAGGCTTTAAGGCAGGCCCTCAGACCTCCTGTCTCCTAGGGGTGGTCTGTGTGTTCCCAGGTTTGAGCTTCGGTGGCGGCGGGCTTTACAGGCAGGCCCTCGCCACCTCCGACCTCACCGGGAGGGAGTGGTCTCTGATGTGACTCGGTTCGAGGCGCCTGTGGACAGGAGGCTTGAGGGTAGGCCCTTAGCGACCTCCGGTCTCCTTGGGGGAAGGGGATGGTCTCTGGTGTGTCTCGGGTTCGGGGCATCTGCGGGCAGGGGGGCTTCATGGCAGGCCCTCGTGACCTCCAGTCTCCTTGGGGGAGGGGGGTGGTCTCTGGTGTGTCTCGCGTTCGGGGCTTCTACGGGCAGGGAGAATTTCAGGGCAGGTGCTCGTGACCTCCGGTCCCCTCGGGGGATGGATGTGGTCTTTGGTGTGTCTCGAGTTCGGGGCTTCTGCGAGCATGGTGGGCTTCAGGGCAGGCCCTCACGACCTCCAGTCTCCTCGGGAGGGGATGGTCTCTGGTGTCTCTCGGTTCGGGGGCTTCTGCAGGCAGGGAGGACTTTAGGGCAGGCCCTCGCGACCTTCAGAGTCTCCTGGGGAGGGGGTCTCGGTGTGTCTCACGTTGGGGCTTCTGTGGCAGGGGGTCTCAGGAGGCCCTCGTGACCTCCAGTCTCCTCTAGGGAGGGGTGGCCTCTGGTGAATCTCTCCAGTTCTGGGCTTCTGGGCAGGGAGTGCTTAGGGCAGGCGCCACCACCTGCGGTCTCCTTGGGAGAGGAAGGTGGTCTCTGATGTGTCTCGGGTTCAGGGCTTCTACGGGCAGGGGGGCTTCAGGGCAGGCCCTCGCGACCTCCGGTCTCCTCAGGGGAGGGGGTGGTCTCTGGTGTGCGGACTGACCAAACAAGCAGACACGAAAGACTGTTAGGCCTATTCTGCTGGCATTTTGGTATGTCAGTAAAGACGCTGCAGCTGTCTCTGACCTGACCCAAGTTATCAGTACCCCTACCAGACTTAACCATAAAACTGGCATCAGCACCATGATTGAATCTCTGACACTGAGGTACTCTCAGACTTTATTGATGACCACTTCCCCGATACTTGCTTCTGGTCGAACAAGTCCCCCAAGGGCAAAAGCATGTTGTCCTTCCAGCATGTCTTAAAGAAGAGATAGCTCAGTCAACTCAAAGCTGACCTCCAAAACATGTACTGGTCACCTCTTGACCCTACCACCAGTGTTGACCAGGCCCCTCAATGATTTTATTGCTTGGTTTAACACAGCCTGTGACTCCTTTGTCTCCTTTAGAAAGAGAAGGTTGAAGGTCATCAACCTATGGATTTCATCCTCACTCCTCAAGTCATTGGCTGACAGGGGCCACCTCTGGGCCAAAGCCAGAGTCACAGGCAACAGTACTGACTGGCAGCATTACTGCCACTCTAGAAATTCCTGTATCCATGCTGTCCAGAAAGCCAAGGCCGACTACTATAAGGAAGCACTCACCAACTCTTGAGATAGTGGGAAGTTTTGGGAGTATCTAAAAAAAACTGTCTGGTAAAATGGATAAATCATGCTCAGTGTGGCCGGGGACACAATTCTGGATTTGAAACTAATCGCAGATATTTTCAACTCAGTATTCACCAACCTTCGCATCATGCCCCCTGACTTTTTTGACAACTCCCCCATGCCCCACCACCATTCTGACCCCTCTCTAAACACCCCACCCCCTTCTACTTTAAGAAGGTCACACTGTGTGAAACTAAGTGCTACCTCCTAAAGGTACTATGGAAAACCCATTTCAGCAGTGACTCAATTGACCGCAAACTTCCTTCACCTAACCCTTGATGTTGTGCTTCTCCCACTCTCAAAAATCATTAACCTATCATTCCGACTACAATTTCCCTCCATCTAGAAGTCTGTGTTTGTGACCCCCATTCATAAATATGGTGATTGTTTCCTGCAAACCAATTACCACCCTATTTCCATCTCCCCCAAAGCATTGGAGTACATTGTTTTTAACCATCTCACTGAATATTTGTCCAAGTACAGCATCCAGTGCCTAGAGCAGCATGATTTCAGAATGACAGTATGACAACTGCTCTCGTTGTCTTCATGGACTATATCCAAAAAGCCACAGTATGACAACTGCTCTTGTTGTCTTCACGGACTACATCCATAAAGCGCTCGACCATGGCCACCTGGTGGGATTAGTGTACATTGATCTCACCAAGGCCTTTGATATGGTCAGTCACAGCCTCCTACTGGCATCTCTCCATGACGCAGGTATCTTCCTGCAGGCGGCTAACTGGTTTAAGGATTACCTGACTGACAGATCTCAAAGGGTAAAAATTGGGGACGCATTATCCACCTACCAACCTGTTTGCTCTGGTGTCTGACAGGGCTCAATTCTCAGTCCACTCCTATTCAGCATCTTCCTCAACTCCCTCCCTCAAGTCTGTAACACCAACCTCCTCCTCTGTGTGGATGATGTACTCTTTATTAGTGATGCCAACCACACTGCCCTCGGGGTAAGGCTTCAGTCCCACTTTGCGGCTGTAGAAAGCTGGTTCTCGTACAAAAAAATGATTATGAATTACAAAAAAATCAGGTCCATGATCTTCGCCAGTCCCCAAAACAAGCAATAATCAATTACCCTCTCCATCACAAATGCTGCCAATATCCCCATTGACCAGGTCCACACCTTCAAATACCTGGGCATTACTCTTGACAGTGCCATTTTTTACAGGTAGCATGTCAGCATCATATCCAAGGTTGTCAACACAAGAATTGGTCTGCTGTACTGGGACAGGCACTGTATGATGCAGGATGTCCTTGTCACAGACATCACCAGTTCCACACTGTCCTCATTTATAGCCTGATAATTTATGGTTCCATCAGACACCACCCTTAATCGAATCCATACTACTTTAAGCAAGTCATGCTGGTTGATTACTGTAACCCTTAGACATACACACACTTGTGACCTCTACTCTAGTACTAACTGGCTAACCTTCAAGGATAGACTCTCGTACCACACCAGTTTAGTCACTAAAAAAATCAGCATGGGACTCATCGCACCCTCCTGCCAGCCTCTTCTCAACCCAGTCACTAAAGCCCATGGTACCAGGAGTGGCACCAGAGTCTCCTACCAGACTCCTTTTTGGCTCAACCCCAGGCCCAATGGTCTTTCAAATACCAGGCTCCCAGTCTGCTTAATGCCATCCCCTGATGTCTCTGATACTCTACTCTGGGCATCTTTAAGCAGATGCTCAAGGAACACCTTTGTGATGCTCTAGTAGGTGTGACTGTCTCACCTAGCCCGCTCTCCACTTGATTACCTGACAAGTTCTACATCGTTGAATGCTCTTTAATGGTTATGCTCATCCTGCACAAATGTGCTAATTACTAACATGACTGTAACTGCCTTTGTCTGATGTTTCTGACAAGATCAGCATCAATTGATTGCTTTCAAATGGTTCTGCCTCAGTCTGCACAAATGTGTTTAAAAAAAAAATTACAAATGAAATTACCAGCATGTAATGGTTCTGTTGTACTGTTAGAAGATACTGTTTCTACCTTAGGTATGTTATTATGTTTTTCTTCCCATACTCTGTACTGCTGTGTATTATCTTGTCTTTGCTCTTTTTTTTTACCTTGACTTGGAACCTCTGTAAAAGAGTTTCTCGACTCAAAGGTTGCAATCTGAGACAATAAATAAATATCTACAACAAAGGAACTGTGTTATTTTGTACTTCCCAAAATCTGTTGATGGTAATATAAAGTGGCTGACTGCATAATGAGGCCTATGAAAGGTCTCTGATAATTTTGAGGGACTGAAATGTTTGTAACCATGTTGGTCCTTGTACAAACTGTTAGGTGATTTGAGATATTTTATTGGACTCATTAATCATTTTAGTACACAAGCTTTCAGGTCTACACAGACTGTTTTGTCAGGTGATGGTAGTTTTTACAAAAGCAAGTTTGTTGTTTTCCTTTTTGTAAAGGCAGTAAACTGATATGATTAGAGAACTGAGTTATGAAGCTGGAAACCCTGCAGACCGGGTTTGAACTTTAACCATCCCATTCATACTTATGACCCTGAGCAAGTCTCTTAACCTTCCTGTGGTCCCCAGTCACACCTGGAAATTAGCTTTGGCTCAGGGTGTTCTCATAGCTAAAAAAGCAAATTTGGTCTGGATAGGCTAACCTCCCCCAACACTAAAAACAGCGGAAAAGTGTAGTGTCTATGTGCTGAATACAGAAGACCGTGGAATCCTATGCAGTGGTACCAGGCTAGCAGCAGCTTTATAAGGAAATATCACGGTTTACTGGATGAAACGATTATTGCGGTTGAGAGAAAAGGGCACAATATTGATATCACAGGCTTCTCATACCGTGATAACATTTCTTACCAGTATACCGGCACCCATAACTGTTGCTCCTCAGCAGGAGCACCATTTCGACCATTTTTCATGCCATTTTACTTAGCGACTCTCTCTGTCCATACAACAAGCACTTCCAACATCTAGGGCACAAATCTCTGTTTCCCACACTTTTCTTGTCACACAATACTTTAAAAAGCTGGCAAATGTTATAACTTTGATGCAGGACAAGAGGCATACACTCTCGGGCTTTACTGCTCCTCAGTAAACTGGTGGCACAATTACAGCAGCACATGAACAGCAGCACACAGCGGGACATTTGAGTGGCAATGCTTCCACTTTTTGGGCTACCTACTGCCCGACAGTCAAAACACTAGCCCTAATCTGAGCAAATCTTTCTTGTTCTCTCCCTAGATTCCAACCCAAATCCTCAGCGGTGTCTCCAATTTGTAACCTAAGTGTGGGTTGGAGTTTGTTGTTATTTAGCGCCTGGTGCCTCCATTTTGTAACCCACTACCTGGCTAACCTGGGTTCGGGGAGAAAACATTCACTTGGCATCAGGGCTAGGTTTGCACTTTGGTCAGGGACACCCAAGTAATTCCAGACACAGGAAGCAAGAACTGAGAATGTCCAAACCAGGAGTGGGATTCTAAAGTAGGGCTTTTATTCACTTCAACACATGAATAGAAAGCAAGCTGGACCCTCACAGGGCTACACTGACTGGTTATGCAATTCTATAGAGGTCAGAACACATCTTCTTCATCATCACAACAACCCTCAGGTTCGGAACACACTGGTCCCTCAGCCCAAACTGGTACTCTATCTCTGATTCCATGGCATGACTCTCGGCCAGCTCTGGTACACTCTTTCCATATGGCATGGACATTTCTGTTGCTATGTTATCTATGCTATCTCAAAATGTATATCACATTTAACATTCTGCTTTCTAGGTAACAGAGAACACTGCAAGTCAGGACACCAAAGTGGCTATGTCCATCCCTGTAGACCCCCACTGTTCCAATGCATTTCAAGTCATACACATAACTTAAAGTATTGTACTTGGCTGTCCTTTCCTGACCCACAGTAGCAGATACTTTACACAACTATCTCGGTGAAAATATAGGCTCTCTGACAGAGCAGACTCACCGTGGTTCGCAGGTGCCCCAGGGATTCTCTCACAGGAAAAACATACTTCTGGTGCCTCAGCACAAATTCTCTTCAGGCAGTTTTTCTTCCTCCAGCAAGGCCAGGGCATTACCCCTGAAAAGCTGGTCTTGTTCCCCCCATCCCTCTTAGGGATGGGGCACTGGAACAAACTGAGGTACAGTCTCAACTACTTCTATTTGTTCTTCTTCTGTGTCCTTCTGTAGGGTGAGAACACACACCCTCTTCCTGTGGTAGCTCTGTTACAGAGCTGGGCTATGAGGGGCTGCCAACTGCAGCGCACCTCCTCCTTCCACTGAGTCTCCCACTAGACTACTACAGACTGACTATGAAAACCCCAACATTCTAACCTAACTCCCAGCTGCAACATTCCACTGTGGCTTATACTGCTGTGAGAATTCTATATGATGTCATACCTCCAGCTCAGCTGAGACTGACAACAGAGTAAGACAGTGTGAAACCTATTTAATTGGTGTCTCACAAGCCACCTTTCCCTGCCTGCCACTAGATCTAAATGGTATTCTAGTAACCCTGGGTAACGTGGGGGGGTTACACCTTTTTTGTTCCAAGCACTAGCCAAAAGACTGTACCAAGCATGCTCAGAACCAAACTTTAAAAATGTAGAAACACTGGAATGGATTAAAAGTTCTTCACCAAATCAGCAAAAGGCACATATGTGGGGTAAGATCTTTCTACCCTGAAAATTTCAGACCAAAATTCCAAACCGTGTGGGTGCTAGGCAATGACTATATAAAAACAGAAAAAAAAGATTTTTTAATCTTGCTATCTGCATCTCAGAACCCATACATCCGACAGTAACAAAACTTGGTACATCAAGAGATCTTCCCTGAGACCAGGCATGTAAAATTTTGTGCAAAGCCGTTGAATGGCTGCAAAGATATTAAAGTTCAAAATTTGAGGTTTAAGATAGAAATCCCTGCTTAACCCTGACAGTAGCGTTACTGGCCCACTATAATGTAATACTCCATAATATTTACGTTACCAAAGTATTCACACTATAGACTATAAGAAATACAATATTCTACAAAAATGAAAAATCATTTGAAAAGACAGAGGTCATGCAGAAAACCTGAGAACTAACTAAATTTCTACATGGCAGAAGAAGTTTAACCCCCCACAAAAACTGGGAACTTCATGGCAGACTGAACCATGTGAAGTTACCAGTTCAATGTCCCAGCACAACTGATTTACTTAGAGAAACCTAAAACAGAAAAAGCCATGGCAGGCCAGCTCCTTGCCCAAATCAGTGGCCCTGCCTTTCTGAAATCACAGCCTGGACATTTCTTTTCAACTTTGATCAACCTCCCCTAGAAAACTAGTATGAACTAGTTCTGCATATTCAAACCCAGTCCTCTTATTCCTCCAACTCACAACCTAGCAGGGTACCATCTGGCTTGACCAGATATTTGCTTGTGGTTAAAACAGTCTCTTTTAGATGAAAAAGGCTCAGCCCTTTGATATTTATGTAAAACAAAGAGCCATCTAGATGACAGGAACCATTTGTCCACATCCAACCTGCTTCTCCAGCCAGCCAATTTGAAAGGCTGTAATCTATTCTCTCATAAGTACCTCCAACATAAACTAAAAGATTTTACAAAATAAAATATATAGTAAAATTAAAAAAACAAATCTTGTCCCAGGTGTTACATATGTCACAAAATTGATGAGTTAAACAGATAGAAGGTTGATGCTTCCTTTTGATATGAAAACAAAAGCACAGTCTTCTGGTTCTACCTCCCAACCATGCAGACTGCAAACTCAGTCAGTTCCCAATCCCCAGTGGTTTAATCCTTTAAAATCAGTAGCCACAACGTTGCCTCAGACCTTTCAAAAGAAGAAAACATGATTCTGCAGCATGCTGGTGAAATAAAAACTGGGCCTAATAAATGTTGTGCCCCTTGCCAGGCCTATGCAGCTTTTCTCAAGGGGAGAATGAGGCACTAGGGGCTAGGGAGCCCTCTGACAGTTTTAAGCAATAAACTCCAATTCATTTTCTTTACTTGTGGTTCCTGTTTATTAATTTGCTACCAGTGTGCAGTTCCTTTGTATTCTATAGATTGTCTGAGTTAGCCACCCATACCTGCACCCTGACCTTCCTGAACCATGCTGCTTCTTTGTTCTACTGGAGCTAGTGAAGACTTTGTGAGAAATCTTTATGCACTCCAGCATAAGGGTTAGAACCAAGAGATTGAAAGCAGGCTATTGTGGTACCGTTTACAAGAAGTGTAACTGGAACAAAATGTCAACCTACTGACCAGTTTGTCATCAGTAGCATGTAAATTATGGAACATAGAAACAGTTAGAAAATGATGGCATAAAAGACCAATGGTCCATCCAGTCTGCCCACATAACCCTATCATACCCTGGGACCTAATGTATCTGTTGGGTCTTCACTACATTACACCTCACTCATGAGCCACAACGGCTTCTACCACTCTTTATTCTTCCTATTACCCTAACAGAGATTTCTGGCGTATGATAGCTAATTGTTTTTCACTTCCACCCTCTCTACCATTATTATCCCTTCTAATTCCTCTGCAGCAGCTCCTCATCTTAGCAAAATCAACACTCTTTGAATCCAGGACTTTTAGCTAGGCTTGACTTCTTTCCACTTCAAGCCAATTAAACCATCCTGTGTGGTGGTCACTGGCTCCCAGTGGGTCCACCACTGTAACTTGACCTATACCATATCCCGGTTTGTAAGGACTAAGTGGATGATGGCTGCCTCCCTTATAGGCTTCTCCACCCTCTGTACTAGGAATGTTTGCTGAAAAGCCTCTACCAGCAATAGACTTCTTGCACTTGCTGCTATTGAGATCATCCAGTCCACGTTAGGATTGTTGCGGTCATGCAGTAGCAGCTTCTCAGCTTGCCTTGCTTCCATTTTAATCGCATCCCCCAGCTCCCTATCTGCTTGCTCTTTTTGAGATGGTGTCCTGTACACCACCCTTATCTTGATGTTACTCCATTACATAACTACCTGTGCCCATATTTTCTCGGTGTACTCCTCTTTCCCCATATCCCTGATCTCCATAACCTTTATACTGTCCCTTATGAATAATGCCAACCCCCTTTCCCTCTCTAACCCTTGTAAATACTGCATACCCTGGCATGGTTATGTCTCAATTATGGCATTGAGTTGCACACAGCTCTTGTGATTGCCATGAGGTCCAAATGGGCTTCTGCTTCAACTGCTTCCAGATCACTGGTCTTGTTATCCAAGCTCCTGGCATTTGTGCACATCACCCACCCAGGTTGCCTGCATGCCCTCCTTATTGGCCCTGACCCCTTTTCCAACCTCTGCTGTAGTCTTGCCCATGCCTTCCTCCTATGTCCTTCCTAGATACCATTCAGCCCTTCTCCTACAACTTGCCCTAGTGTTTCTTCTGTGACTTTTAAACATGGAAAGAAATACAGACTCGAAAAGGCCCACTGGCCAATATTGTCTGCCCATTCCTACCTAATTAATGCTTAATGAAAGAGCCCTAAAGGTTCCTCACTCCCCACCTTCCCCCTCCTTTTCTGGTGTGGTCTTTAGTTCAAGTTCAAGTTTGTTTATTGTTGATCAGTTAAAACTATTACAACATGACATTTCTAAAAATTACAATAATACAATTAACGAATTAACATCAAATTCCAAAGTTTCTATAAATAGAATACTTTCATATTAATTTAGAATATTATTTACAATTCATTAATAAATCCATTCTAAATCTCTCCATTCAGAAACATTTATAACCAGCGTATGAATATAACATTCAATCAGTAAGTGATATAATTAAATTATGTCACTGAATAAATTTGAATACATCTTAAATTTGCTGAATATTTTCATAAATGAGTGGCCTGAAGGAAACCAACAACTTTCTCCAGTATACGTGGATTTTCATTATTCATAAGATATTTCACCATGTCATTGGGAGAGATCAAGATTCGCCATGATGTCACCAAGCCATTTCATGCATATTCCCTTATATAAAGGGCATAACAACAATATATGTTTTAGGTCATCATCTGAAGACTTGCCACATTGACAATAAGGGATAGATATATTTTCCTTTTTGTCTATAAAATACATAGTTAGCATTGTATATTTCAAGCCTAATTTAACCATAGTTCTTCTCTCATTTGGGTTAATCAGTTTCTCTAGGTAAGGTTCAAACCATGTGTTAGCTTAATCTGTTTGAACCACCTATGTAACTTCAATTGCTTCATTTTTATAATTCTTTAGTTATTTCCTTGTCTCTTAATCTATTCTTCACTTCTCTACAATCATCTGCCAAGGATATATGTACATTCTCCACAAAATGTCTCCAAGTCTGTTTGAAAAAATAAAATGTTTAAAAATATCCAGAGTTGGGACAATTTTTCCCATCCGGGTATATTTAATTTCTTCCTCCAGACATATCCTAGGTAGTCTAATTTCATTTAGTAAAAATGTCTTTAAAGAAGAAAGAATCAATCTTTCAATTACTAAAGTAGAAATGGAAAATTGACCCAATTCCAAATTCACTAACTCAACTGGTACTGATTGAGGTACTTTTAAAACATACCTTTTTATTTTGTTACATAATATTTCTAAATTGTTCAAATCATCTGTTTCCCATATTTCAGCAGCATAAAGAATACTAGAGTTTATTTTAGCTTCAAATACCCTTAGGACGCTCTTAACCGATGTTTGTCCCATCTTTGACTTAAATATCCTAAAAGCATTAATGTTCTCTTTATTTTCACTAACATCTGTGCAATGTGATCTCTCCATCTTAAAGACTGGCTAAATCTAACTCCCAAATAATCATAATATTTAACTCTTTCAATTTTTTCTGATTTTATCCATAAGGTTTTGATATTTTTTTTATTATTTCCAAATGTCAAGATTTTTGTTTTAGACATTTATTTTTAATTTATGATCATCACATAGTATAGAAAAATGACTGAGTTTCCTCTGTAATCCCAAGATTGAGTTTGATATTAAAACCAAATCATCATCATATGCCAAACATTCAACCCGAATATTTCCTATTTTAGGTGCACGAAACTGTGAATTTTCTAGTTCCTTCAAGATGTCATTTATATATACATTAAACAGGAAAGGTGCCAATAGGCATCCTTGCCTGACTCTCGTGTCATCTTAAAAGGTCTAGAGATATTCCCAAGATGATCATATCTTATTGCACCCCAGGTATCTAAGTGTAATCTTATAAGGATGTTAAGGAGTTCTGGGTCTAACTCTAATTTCTTTAGCTTATTCCATAAAATGACTCTGCTTATGTTATCAAATGCTGGAGTAAAGTCCACAAAACAGCAGTAAAGTGAAGCATTTTTAATTTTTATGCATTTTCAAATTAAATGTTTAAGTATGTAACAATGTTGTATTGTGGATCTGTTTCTCCGGAATCCATTTTGATTTTCATGTAAAATATTATTACCTTCTGCCCACTCTTCTAATCTTTTTGGAATAAACTTATTGGGCGATGCATTTTAGGATCACTTGGATCACCTTTTTTAAAGATAAGGAATATAGTACTCCCTTTCCAGCTCATGGGGTAGTCATGTCCTTGCAAAATGATGTTGAATAATTGTCCCAAAATTGGAGCCCACCAATCAGCATAGGATCTATACACATCTCCTGTTATGTTATCTGGACCAGGTGCTTTATTAAGTTTTAATTGATTAATTGCAATTTGTATTTTTTCTATATTTATTGAAATTGGAATTGGATAAATCACTTGCAAATATTTTAAGTTCTCTACTTTTACTAATTCTGTTAGTAGAGCTTCATCTTGTTGGGAATAATAGAGTTCTGTGAAGTAAAGAACCCAAGTTTCAGGATGAATATACGCATCTACTATCTTTGCATATTTGTCAAATCCTTGACTAACCAATGTCCAGAACATTTTAGTATCTTTTCCTTTTACTGTTTTCCTCAGTTTTTCCCATATTATAGAATATTTATATTTCTCTGCTTCTAATATTTGTTTATACTTTTCCTCTCTTTGTTAATATTTATATTAACTTTATTGGTCTTAATTATTTTAGCTTTCCTATATCTCCTAATAGCTTTACTCAGTTATTTTTTTAGCTTCTTTACAATTTTTATTAAACCAGGCTTTACTATATTTGGTCTCTTTTTGAAACCCTTTCCTGCTAACAGTAAAGTAGGGGCATACCAGACTGGTTAAAATCAGCCCAGTGTTGTAAAACCATGTAATAATTTATATTTTCTACTATCAATGTTTTTATATCATTTATTGGTCCTTTAAATAAGGTATCAAATTGTTTAATTTCCTTAGAATTCCATTTTATCCTTTTTAGATTGACTATTTCCATATCTTTAATAGTACTTAAGTTATTCTTACAATTGTCTCCTCTTATAATTTGATTAGTTTCGATTATAAGTTCAATTGGGTTGTGTGATGACTCTGGTCTGTCAACATCAATCACTTCCTTAATCATTTTTATTCCCTCTAAATTACTCCAAACATGGTCAATAATAGAGGAGCCTTTGGGACCATTATAAGTCAATTCTCCATCCCTATCTCCCATTATTCTTCTTCCATTAATTAGGACATATTATCCTCAGAAAATAGGGGTGAATGAGTCTCCCTCTCATATAATCCCTTTTATCTTTTGAAGCTCTTATCCAGGTTATTTTGGTATTTAGTTCTGTTATTATTTCCAGAAATCCTGGCCCCTCTAGATTTTTCCCAATCTTGGCATTGAGGTTTCCAATTACATAAATAGGAATATTCAACTCTTCATCCATCAATTGATGAAATATTACTTTAATTCTATTCATTATTTTAACTTTATCTTCAATCATTGGAGACAAATATATGTTTACTACTATGATTTTAATTTTCTCTTCTCCTTTATCATTTCCTTCTTCAACTCTCACCATTAGCATATCTTCCAGAGTAGTATATTGTCTGATGATTTTATAGTTATTTTTAGTTGTCAAATATATAGCTACTCCTCCTTTTTGCCTCCCATATTTATTACTTTTAATTGCAGATTTAGCTATATTGGCATATCCCAAAATTTTAGGAGCATTCTTGGAACTACACCAGGTTTCTTAAAAACAAATAAGATCAAAGTTTGCAAGAAACTGATCAATTTCTGTGTCTGCAATTTTTAAGTAAGTACCTTCAATATTCCAGGATAGAATTTTAATTTTATCACTATTTTGCTTTCTTTCCTGATTATTCCTTTGTATTTTTAGTCAATCTTCTTTTTCTTTCATGTTACCTAAAACATGACTATCATTCTTTTCTTTTAATCCTTTGTCTATCTTTATCTTGGAGTCTCCTATCTTTTTAGTTCTTACAGCCTTTGGCCACTCCTCTACTGAAATCAAGTAAAGTCCCATTTTCCTAAACAGATGTTCTTTATTTAATAACCGTTGAACTACTTCTGCTTTTTTAAATGTAATATCTATTTGTGATGTTAATTCCTTATTTTTGTGTAATGTAATATAT
The DNA here is from genome assembly GCA_016271365.2 of Neoceratodus forsteri. Classification (NCBI taxonomy): domain Eukaryota; kingdom Metazoa; phylum Chordata; order Ceratodontiformes; family Ceratodontidae; genus Neoceratodus; species Neoceratodus forsteri. The sequence goes on along the minus strand of CM028132.1, from coordinate 413,180,242 downwards.
TCTATTGATTTTTTGGTTATAGTCTCCCTAATAACTCTTGGGAAGAAAATTGCCATTTCCGGTTTCATTTGTCCTATGGTAGCCTTTTCTGATGTTCCCCATCTAAATACAGTCAAAGTCTTATTTTCCCATTTCTCTTCCTGTTTTCATTCAAATTGTTTGATAATATCTAGTAATCTAACAAGATTTTCCTCTCGCTTCCCTAGTCTCCTCAATTCTTTCTACCGGAACTACTTTGGTTACTTCTAACCCTTTCTTAGTTTCTGGAGTATTTTGGATCTCCATAAGTGGGACAATTTATGTTGGCATAATATGAAGTCCTACTGATTTAAATTTTTCTACTTCATTTCAAATATCCTCCAGTAAATGTCCTTTTTTGGTATAAATCAATATGCAGTCTTGAAAGGACTTATTGAGTGCTTTCAATTTCATCTTTAATAGAAGGGTCAAGGTGAAGAATCTCAACAATCCAATCCTTCAATTTCCTTCCATTTTCCATAACCAATCTAGGTGCTCCATACATCTCAAGTAAATACTCCATATTTGTTCCCTCTAGATCAACAAATCTATTCTTCATTGCTATAATCCCTTTCCTAGGTAACTTCATGGCAATCTTGACCTCCCCCTCTTTATTCATCACCTTTCCCTCATTCCGTTCTTTACACTTTATCAGTTGTATCCATGTCTTTTGTTAGTCTCAAAAATCAAATCCTGTGTTATCACAGTTATTTCTTTAGTTAAGAGTGATTTCCCCTTTTTTATATGCATTAGCTTTCTTTCTTTCTGCATTATGTTCCGATCAAGCCTATCCTTTTTCTCACCAAAGATTTCACTGGGCGGATCCTGTATTTTCTCATTAGTGCCTTTATTTGGAAGTATTTTACTTTTCCCCTTCTGGTTTATTTTTAATAAACCTTGTATATATTCTTCCAAAATCACCTTATTCCTTTGTTTAGGGTTGACTTTTCATCCTTTAGATTGTAACTGGGTGGTTATTTTATTATCCTTGCTTTCCATTAGCACTTCTTGAATAATTGATTCAAAATGACAGGTGCAAGGCTGATTCTTATCAAAAGGTGGTGGCAAATATACCTGTATGGCTTTGTTTTCCCTTTGCACAAGATTCAACGGGCTTGACCTTTCTTTAAAACAATTACCATGCTTAGGTATCCTATTTCTTTGGAGCTCTGATTTAATTTCTGTAATATCATTCTGAATTACAGTTAAATGCTTGGTTATAGCTAATAATAGTGAGTGATACAATAGCACCTGTGTTTGTTCACTACTAGGGGCTAAAGGGTCTCTCCTAATACTCAACTGCTTTATATCTTTATCTAGTGACCCTTTGCTCTTGTAATAATCTTGAAGAGACTAAGTTTTCAGAATTTGGGGATTTACTTCTAGTTTTATCTAAATGTTTTAAGCCATCAATTATAACACTAAGACTCTCTTTTATACTTTGAATTTCAGTTTCATTTCTATCATTATTCCCCTTACTGTAAGATCCCCATTTATTCAAAGTAGTCTCTTTTCCTAACATTTTGCCTGGTAGTCTTTCTGATATTTGACCATTTCTACTATGAATACTTGCAGGAGAAAAGCTTGTCTCTTCATAGTCATCTCTACTATCACTATTATAAGATACATAAGAATCATAGGACTTTCCACTATGAACATGGGGTCATTTGATCTAAACTTATGACTTATGAGGAGGAAAACTGGTGGTGCAAGGTATTCCATTCATACATCAATCGTGATGCCTCAGTTGGTCCTAAGGGGTTGAGATATTTATCCTAACAAGGAGTTAAAATTCCCCATATTACTTTTCCCCTAACATCCTGTTTCCCATTTCTTTTTGAAATGTTCTCAGTCTGTTTTAATTGGTCATCTTTAGGGTCTCCCTCTTTACTGGCCACACCCTTAATGGTAGGCCATATTTCTGTTAATTTAGTTTGCAGGGGATCTTCTCTAGAAGCTTCCTGCATCCATTAGTAACCTTCTCTTCCCTTGGCCTTACCGGTATTAAACCAATTTGTTTATTCCTCTTCGTACCACCATGCCTCCCTCATTTCCCTCTAGTTGCTTTATCCATTACGGTACTAATTTTGCCACTTCTTGTTAGACCATACTTAATTAGGCACAATAATAATAGTAGGAAATAAAATATAATTGCACAGTGTTATCAGTTGACAAAGAATTATATTCTTAAACCCACCAAAAGATGGTCAAGTAAAAACAATAGGACTGTATTTGTTGCCAAATTAGTACAGTGCTCAGTCAGGAATAGTAAGTAAATTCTATGGGTTTTCGCACAAAGCGCATCCCAATAACCTTAAATATCCTCCCGAGCAATTTAAATTAAGACCAATTATCTCATCATAGGGGAGTATTCTTATAAATAACCAGAAGTACTAGGTACTAGATCAGACTAATCAAGCTAATCAAATTAAGTCTCAAAATAAATAAAGATCCAGCATTAAACACAGGTTAAATATTTAACCTAATAGACTATGCAATACAAATATTTAGTTTGCAAAAACTGAAATGCTGGCATATATTGAGCTAGTTAGTAAATTTTAAGTACACCCTATATTGTCCTTAAACAAACTATAAGTTACTAGGAATGTCTCTTAAACAGCCTGAAGATTGTTTCTTGACTAACCCAAAAGTCACAAGCTCTGTTAAAGTTCCTTGATATCGCCTCCTTGGTGTCCATCACCAATGCGGGAAAAAATCTTCAATCTCAAGGGAAGGTATCCCAATCAATGTCAAAACAAGGCTGCAATACAAACTCCCATCTGAAAGCACGAAAGTAGATTTTCCAACTTTCCAATATATGGCTGAGGTTTGTATATCAATACTTCTCCTATCCCTCGGAAGGGTCTCCACTATATTAGATAAAAATAAAATCTTACAAGTAAAAATGTTTAAACATCTGAATATCTAATAGTCTAACAACCTACTAATCGTCTCTTATCCTAAGTTATACTAAGCAGATACATAGATACATCGACAGTGTCAGCAGATAAGGGCCTATGGCCTACCTAGTCTGCCCATTTGAGCTTGTAAGTTCAGCTTATGTTTTCCTAGAAGTCTGTTGCCCCTTTGTTTGAGTTATTTTAATGTGGATAATTAATGTTGGGGTTGTGCGCACTGCCGAGGGATTTTGCCTTTTGGAGTATATAAAATCAACATATGACCCAGCATGAAATACATAAAAATAAAATAATCAATACACTGAAAATATCTTTTTTAAACTGTTTACTAGGAAGAACTCGAATTGCTGAACGTTGAGATGCTGTATGCAGAGCAGGAGAATAACACCAACAGCCAAATCGTTTTAAATAAATATGGTACTATAACAATAAAACCCAAATCCATATCTAGAGAATAAAAAATGAAAAATAAAAACACTCACTTTCAGTCCACGAAGAGTTTTGGATCAAGTCAGAAAGTGAAGCAATTTCCTTATTTTAAGCAGACATAGTCAAGGATAAGCTCACCCGACGTTGCAAAAAGTTCAGTCTCAGAATTTTATAAAGTTCCCAGGCTTAAACCACTTGAATTCAATATCACAATACAAGTATACTGAGAAACTGGTATAGCTGATACATCTCCTTTGTTCAATACAACCTTCCTTCCCATGACGTTTCCTGCAGTTATAACATTTCTAGTTGCTCTGCCTCTATTAGGCTATGAGACTGACTACGAGTGAATAGCTCGTTGGTGGGTTTAGCTTCAAAACTGATGCTTTCCCATTGGACAATCAGCAGTCTTATCTTGGAAACAGCATGAGGAAAAGAGAGTCCCTCACTAATTAATTTGGGACCAATTGATACCGATTAATTTAAATCGACCCCAATTATTGGAAGGAATACAAAAGAGATGTTTCAGCTTACAAAACAGCCTTGTTAGATACAAGAGCTAATCAATTTATTAATTGGTCTATTCTTAAACTAATCTTATTAGTCAGCTAATCAGCTGTTTGGCTGTTCTACTTAGTCCCAATCATAACCTAAATGCGATACAGATTGCAATTCAAATATTCCAAATAATTTAAATAAACTTTCCTTCCACAATAAAAACAAATTTCAAAAATGTTTCTAAAGGTGCACATACAATGTCAGAATGAGCACATCTGCACTCAAAATGCTCCAAAAGCAAAATCCTCGGCAGTCACTATCCCCCAGCATTAATTACCCAAGTTAAAATAACACAAACAAAAACTAAAACTCTAATTATTCACTGTGGGTATATAAAATCAACATATGACCCAGCATGAAATACATGAAAATAATATAATCAATACACTGAAAATATCTTTTTTAAACCCTAGGAAAATGGAGAGGCTAGAAATGCTTTAGGGCTTTAGGACTTTAAAACTTTAAATCAATAAATTTACTACAGTTAGATGGTTTACTAAATAAAAGACATTTGCCGTTTCCTTTGAAAATAAATATTAGGGTTGTCCCGATGCAACCTCTCCCGTAGGCACCCCGAAGAGCACCAGCTTGGGACAAACCCCTCAACTAAACAGGACTCCGAATCTCCGGAGGTCACAAGCAAGCACAGTGGCCATCCTGAATTGAAGGAGAGAGCGGCAAAAACAAAAATGTGCCGGGACAAGACCCACCGAGTTCATATAGAGAACTCAGGCAATGATGGCATACCTGTTTTAAACTCGGGGTAAGCTTCTCAGCACTCCTGCTGCCTCTCTTCTCTTCTCTTCTCTTCTCTTCTCTTCTCTTCTCTTCTCTTCCTCCTCAAGGAAATCAGCAGTAACTTTTCGCATACAGGGTCTCAACGTTCAGCAACTCGAGTTCTTCCCAGTAGACAGTCCTCTCAAGCACACCCAACAGCAAGGCAGAAATCTCGACCCTGTTGCTAGGCTGGGAATTTGGTTCCTAGTAGGAGTGGTGTGGTCTTTAGTTACCAGAGAAAACAAAAGACTCTGTCATCAGAAAACATAGAAAGTGTTGGCTGTAAAGCACTGGGGGAAGTCATTCAGACCTCTCTCAATTGAGGAGGGGCAATTATTCCCACCTGAGCTGTATTTTCCTCTGCAAAAGGGGTGTAGGCCATTGTACTTGAATTACCTTATATCCCTCAAGGAGTGGTTCCCAATCTCCTAGGTACCCAAGTCCCTCATCCCTGCACCACTCCTTCAGTCACGCATTAAGGAAAATGATCAGAAGAATCCTTCCCTAATCTGACAGGACCCCAAGACAGGTCAATGAGGCTGCTGACAGCCTCCCTTAGCTTTCTTAAGCTATCTTTACCCTCCTCCAGGGGATTGCAAGCCAGGTTAGTCCCTAGATGGACAATGATATCAAGCTAATCAGTCCTTCCCACTCTCCTAATAATTCATTCCACCTTGTCAGCATCTCTAACTGAAGCCCCTGGAAAGCACCTAACCATGCTGTCTCCCTTTTCCATAGCCCCCACTACCCCTTCCTCCCCACTTATGATGGACTCTCCTATCACAGGCACATTACTGGTTGTCTCTTTCCCCATGGACTCTCATCACACATCAGGCGCCCTATTAGAGACAGACCTGGTCAGCTGCATGACTACACATTTTGGTCCTCTCACTGAGGTGACTGCACCACCCAAATCGAACAAGGGACAAATCTGTTTACAGTTACTATTTCATGGTCCTCACCCACATGGACTCTTGTTCCCCCACCCCAAATCTGTACCGTAGATGTCCACTGAGGAAGAGACACAGTGTCTACTTGCACCAACAATAGCTAGAACCTGCTCTGCAGTAGAGCAAGTACAGCCTTTACACCAGTCAGCTTTGCAGTGAACTCTGGAAACCTGCTGCACACTGCTGCCTCCAAAGGACTTCCTTGAAGATGACCGCACCACAGGTGTTATGAACGTATGAAAAATGCCAGCAGATACAGGCCCTTAGGTCTATCAAGTGTGCAGCTATCCAAGTTTACTACACAGCTCTTCCCCCCTCCCATTCCACCAGCTCCCCTCCCCCTGATCCTGTCCTACCCCTCTTAAAGTTATTCACCAATTGCAGTGACACTACCTCTTTGGGAAGTGCGTTCTACTCTGCTACCACTCTCTCTCTGTGAAGTAGTGTCTTCTCATCTCCCTCCTGAACTTGCCTCCTCCAGTCTCAGATTATACCCCCTAGTGCCCTCTCTCCCTTCAATCTAAACATCTCTTCTGTGCTGACTCTGTTTATGTCCTTCATATATTTGAAGGTCTTGATCATGGCAACATTTCCCTCATTCACTAAAAATACCACCAACAGCTTAATCTGGTTCTAAGGTCAGTTGGAATTCATCTGTATCCCACTCCCGGGTTGTGCCTGAAAATAGGCAGGATTTGTCTAGTGCACTTAGCCGGTCAACAAAAACTAACAAAATAAATAAATATCCCCTCTATCTCTCCTCTCTTCCAGGGAGTACATGTTGAGCTCTCTCAGTCTTTCCTCGTAGGGTTTCTCCTCCATTCCTGTTATCATCCTGGTTGCTCTGCACTGGACTCCCTCCAGCAGTCTAATATCCTTCTTTAGGAAGGGACACCAGAACTGCATGCAGTACTCCAGGTTCTGTCTGACCTGTGACCTGTATAGTGGCAGGATAACCTCTCAAGGCGATTCCCCTGGCAATACACCCCAGCATCTTGTAAGCTTTAGCTGCTGCCTTCCTGCACTGTGCTGAATGATTTTCTTGCCCTCTTACAAGTACACCAAGGTCCTTCTCCTCCTCTGCAGTGCCCATCTTATCAGGCCCCCCTCACCCCTCCTACATTGTCCTCCCGCAGCTCTCCATATTTTAAAGACTCTCCTTATGCCCCGGCTTTACCTATAACATGATGGACCATATCCACAGTATTCACCAGTGCTGCTGAAATGGTTTCCAGAACAGAAACCCTTTATCAGGGTACTCCAGATAGGATATTCTCTAGGAGTCCTTTAAATGTCCAGAATCTTCACCACCTCTATCAGTCCTCCCAGATCACTCCTCTGTATATGCCCTGACCCTTTCCTAATTCCATTTTTCCCCGCCAATTTGTTGGCAACAACACACAGAAACTACCATTTGTCAGTCCCTTAAATCCCCACAGGTTCACCATGCATGTAGAGCAATGCTCCCTCTGTATCTTACCTGTTCTTCATCTACTCTGGGCAGAGTCCCTTGCTGAACTGTGAACTACCTGTGGATGCCATCCTCCTTCTCATGGTCTTTACCCTAGGGATCATTAAAATGAGGGGTCAATTGGACTTGTGGTCCTTTGTGTGCCACCACAGGCTTGTTAAACCTCCATAATCAGGTGGCCTGTTATGCTTTCTCTCCTATTCAGGCCAGGAGCATAAACTGACCCAAATATGGGAGGTGACACCCAGCGCTGGGCAATCCACTGACAAATTTGTGCAATGACACATAGATATTAGAGGGTGAGAAGCACCTCAGTGAACATGTCTGTCCTATCCTCCTAGGATACCAGGAGTATCACTAACCCTCTCCAAGAGGAACAAATTGCACTTGGCCTACTTCCTAGCCAGGCTGAAAATGTGCAATGTGCTCATACAGGAAGGAAACAAATGCCGCCATGAGTATGATCCCAAATATCTCTCAGATTTGCTGACTGACCTCTTATGTCTGCAAATTTAAAACTTTTAGCTGTTCCTAAATACCATCTAAAACTGCTGGTTGTAGGGCAGTTGCCGTTAGGGCTCCGTTGTTATGGAATGCCCTCTATCCAGTCCTTAAGCAAAGTGACCCCCTAGACAGGTTTATGTCTTTGAAGACATTGATAAATTTGCACACGCATTTAACATTTCATGAACCTAATGTAGCCAAGCTGTTTACTACAATGCTTATCTAATTGTGTAGTATACTGTTTCAAACTGTTTATCAAATCATTTACATGTTCTGTACATTTTGCTTGTGTGCTTAAGTCTATCTGTGTATGTTCTTTATTGAATTTTTTTTATTTTTTTGTGGGACACCAACAGGGAGCTCTAGTCCTTCTCTCAGAGGTACTCGTCCTCCGACCTGATATAGTCGGGTCATCATAGATCCTGTCAGCTCCCAATTTTACTTTTTTGCCCTGGGCCCATGGTCGTGTAATGGGTGGAGTGGCTGGCTCCACTGAGGCAGTCTAAAGCCCTGGATGTGGGTCTGCCTGCTGACAAAGCAACAAAAAGGACATAGCACTAACACTTCTGTAAGAAATCAACCTTTTTACTCACATGAGCATAGAAAGAGTAAAATACAGTGGCACCATGCAAGATGACAAAAGCTCCCAGAACACACAAACAGTCTGACCGGTTTCACATTGAACGCACCTCCTCAGGGTGTCAGCGTACAGCATGATGTGCAATCCCCCTCCCGTGAGGAAGGAATGCCGTCTACAGATGCTCAATCTTTCCTCGCCCCCTGACACCAGAGCAACCAGAGTCTGTTCCCGAACTTGGATTGCCAATGTGGTACGAAATGTGGCATTCAGTGCCTCAACTCTCTGAAACCGGGCTGGCCTAATATTTTGCATTTTAATACAATTAGTCAGGTATGATCATTTTAGCCATACAGTCCTCAGAGTTTGTTGGATGAGACCTTTATAAATGAAGCTTGATCGGACTGAATTTGACCATAGGAACACCAAACTGGCCCAATCCAGGAACTTTAAAAGTGATCACTCCACTGTTATTCAGTGTCCCACAGTTAGCCTGTCACACTTCCATGAGGGTAACCAGAATTTTAGATCTGAGAAGCAAGGTTTGTGAAATTATAAACAAAGTTTATTGTTCCTTTTTCAGTCAACCCAGGATAGTCCGTCAGAGACACAATATCTTCTTTACAGTGGGGTCTTATTTGGTAGCTTGAAGCAAAGGGAGGCCAAGTGACTTACTCAAGGTCAGGTTTTACTTTTATTGTTAGTGTCTGCTATACAGAAGAAAACTCAGTCATTCATTATTATACACTGCATATATTTCAACTAGAGGATGCATATACAGTATCTTGTTTTAAGAGAACCAAACCAGTTCTCTAAAAAAGCACTATACATTTCAAAGGGTGGAAACACTAAGAAATGTAATTTTTTATGTTTAATGCAGATATCACATAGAATATTGATGTTAATCTATGAACAAAGTCTGAAAGAAAATGTAACAATGGTACATATAGTAACCATAAATAAGATGATGACAGACTGAAATGTCACTTCACTGACAGAACTCTTCACTTTGTGGCTGGGAGTAATACAATCCAAGAACCTTACAGACTTTATAGTTTTTGAATTTAATAATTACTATGCAACTAATTTTATAATTAAATTTATATTCAGAACCCTGCCTCAGAAAAAAAGAAAGCACCTATATCAGCACACAGATCCTGAATTCATTTTGAATCAGTCAGGTGAGAACAGTGAACCTGTCATTCCTTCCACAAAGACCACCTCTGTGATACAGACCAGCATGACTGCATAAGGCCTAGTGCAATCCTCTGAAGCGAGCTTCAATTTGTTCTAGGGTCTTTCCTTTTGTTTGGGAACACAAACACAAGTAAAGATGACACTAAGGGGACAGAAACTGGAGAAAAGCCAAAACGTTCCATAGGAGCTGAGGAGATTCTAATGACAAAAGATGAAAAAAAAAAAAGAATGGTTTTGAAAAGCAATGAAATAAGCCTCAAAATGACAAAGTAGGTCATTTGCTACCTTTTATTGGACCAATAATTATTTTTTATATTTGTATGTACACATGCACAGCAAACATTTTGTTACCAGAATGGCATTTCAGAGATGAGTCATGGTTGGGTCCAATGCAGCTCAAGCTGCAGTGGCTCGACAGTCACAGGCCAATGATCAACGCAGATGATCGTGACACTGTTCAGTGCTTGCAGTGCAGAAATGCCCTGTAGTTGAAAGGACCAAGCCACTCCCATGACTGAGCAGCTCGATGCTTTCACCTGCATGACACCACCTGGCAAGCAGCTGATCGGCGTTCCAAGACCCATCATGAGTTGGCATCTGCAATGTAATCACACACTCCTGTGCAGTATTTCCCCCACCACTTCATGTATGCAGACACTGGTGTGCCCATCCCCGGTTCCACCATGCCGTCGTGACATGGAATTTGCAGACCATCAGCACAGCGACGGCACACCACCACCAACTGGTGCTGTGCTGTCGTTCGGAGAACTTGTGTTTTCTGTGGGAGGCTTTGCCTACTCACTCCCCATACTTAAATTAACCAACTCCAAGTCAAAGCTGTTTCGGAAGGGGACAAACACCCTGGAGGCAACAGTGCCAGGAACCCAGCGGACCATCACAATGAACTGCCAAAAATATTGCTGTGATGGTCTTCACTGTATTCCCGTCACTGTTGTAACATGTTACCCCCATCCCCAATCTCACAATCCCACATCTGTAATGTAATCAACCCCCCACCCACTTCATGTGTGTGGACCCTAGGGTGCCCACTCCCAGTGCCGCCATACATTTGCAACAGTGGGGTGCACAATCTCCAGTATCACTCTTACACCAGTAACAAAAAAAAAAAAGAAAGAGTTCCCTCATAAGACTTTTTTTTTTAATTAGGAACTAACCTGAAAAGCAGAAACCATCCATTTTTGTCTATTGTTTTGCCCAGGGTTCCCATCTTGGTAGGTGAAAATTTTCAAATCTGGCCTAAAAAGTGACTTTCAGTCACTCTGTGAAACCACGTTTCAGGCCAGATTTGAAAAATTTCACCTACCAAGTTCACGAAGGGGTTTCATAAAAAGACCATGTTAAACATCTGGGCCCAGATATTCAAAAGGGTTGTGCCATGCGCAACAGGGTTGCGCATGCGCAAGTCCTACATTGCGCCATTCTGCGATATTCAGCAGGAGGCAGTTACGCCACTGACAACAGGTTGCGCAGCAGCGCAATGCAAATGAATGAATGCTCAACAGAAGGGGGAGGAACCATGCATAAACTGCACAACCCGATATTCAGTCGGGTTGTGCAGAGTTGTGCATGCGCAACCCCCAACCTGCGCCTGCACAACCTTGAGCCAAAAAAAAAGGATCAAGTTGAGGGCCACCCACAGGTGAGCTGCTGTATTGCAGGGCACAACACAGCAGCTGCCACCCCTGGCTGGCCCCCAACTCGGTCCCTGTGCTCCCTCACCAGCTCGATCACGGGCATAAAGTAACATGACCCCCCCACACATCTCCCGAAGCCCGATCGCGGGCAATAAAGTAACATGAACCCCCCCACACATCTCCCAAAGCCCAATCACGGGCATAAAGTAACCTGACCCCCCCACACATCTCCGAAGCCGATCGTGGGCAATAAAGTAACATGAACCCCTCCACCCACACATCTCCCGAAGCCCGATCGCGGGCAATAAAGTAACATAGACCCCCGCCCACACATCTCCGAAGCCGATCATGGGCAGCATGTATCAACCCCAGTGCCCGATCGCGGGCAGAATGTAAGCCCCAACCCGAATATCTCCCTGGTGGTCCAGTGGACCGTAATGCCCGATCGTGGGCAGAATGTCGTGTTACAATCCCAAACATCTCCCTGGTGTCTAGTGTCCCCACCCACCCACGGCCCCTCATCCCACTCCCCCTGCAGCCAGTGGCATCCCACCGCTCGCCGCCCGCCACCCACGGACCGGGATTGTTCAGGCCTTATTGGTGAGTTGTTGAATAATGGCGCAGTAAATGATATCAGGCATGATAGTCCAGATTTGTGAATGAACATCATTCACAAATCTGGACTGTCATGTATGGTATAGGCTGCATACCCATTGGCTGTAGCTCTGCACCACGGGCATGCAGCCCCTACCGATAGTCAGTCGGCGGGCGGCGAGGCAGCAGGTGGTGGATGCTGCCGCCGCCGCCGGGGAGCGGGTGAGGGGCTCGGGTGGGTGGGGGGGGACACAGACACCAGGGAGATGTTTGGGGTTGTAATTTGACATTCTGCCCACGACAGCATTACGGTCCACTGACCACCAGGGAGATATTTGGGTTGGGGATTTTATATTCTGCCCGCTGATCGGGCACTGGGAGGGTTGATACACCTTCCGCCGCAATCGGCTTCGGAGATGTGGGCGGTGGGTTCATGTTACTTTATTGCCTGCGATCGGCCGGGAGATGTGGGCAGGGGGTTCATGTTACTTTATTGCCCGCAATCGGGCTTCGGGAGATGTGTGGGCAGGGGGGGTTCATGTTACTTTATGCCCGTGATCAGACTTCAGGAGATGTGTGGGCGGAAGGGGTCATGTTACTTTATGCCCGCGATCGGGCTTCGGGATCTGTGTGTGGGGGGGAATGTATACACAGAGATACCGCTCGCGATCGGGCTGCAGGGGTGCCGTCTCGACGGCTGCTGCCTGGCAGGGCGCCAGGCGCAAGTCCTGGAATGGGCACCTTACATAAGCGAGAGCAAATGGGGCCATAACTAGATGCAAATGGCGCCCCGCGCTGCTGCATAAATTATGGCCCCATTTGCATGTCACCTTTGAATATCGGAAATTTGGCGATGGTGTAATGGTTCTGCACCACCACAAGTTTAATGCTCAACTCTGGCAACTTGCGGTGGCACAAGTTCCACTGTGCCATGCCCAGTGGCTGTGGCTGGGGGGTGATATTCAAAGGAGTTGCTCAATAGCGCAACTCCTTTGAATATCGCCCCGACCACACCCCTGCGCAACTATTTTGAGCAGCACAGGGGCTTGCACCTCAGAATGGCGCAGTTTGAATATCTGGGCCCTGGAGTCAAAATTTAAATGCCAAATTAAGAAGATACAAGGAAAATTTTCTTCACTCATAGCTTTGGTAATTTTCAATATGCATTAGAAGAAGAAGAAGAATCAGCATTTATATAGCGCTTTTCATACACAGTATCCCAAAGCACTTTACAAGCAATGCTAGACTGGTAGTGAAGTGACTGAATGTGTGGAGGCAGCCATATCACACATCATCACCCACACACAGCCTGGATAATTGCATGAACCGGTTTATGGGAAGGGGAATGTTGGCCAGGACACTGGGAATGTTCCCTACTCTTTTGCGAAGAGTGCCCTGGGTTCTTTTACTTCCACCTGGACACCCACCAGGACAACACCAGGATGGGCAGAAGGGACCTCGGTTTAACGTCTCATCTGAAGGACGGCACACCCCAGCAGTACAGCACCCCCCGATACTGCACTCGGATGCCAGCGATTTTTAGGTGCAAGTCCAATCCCGGTGTGGGACAAGAACCCACGACCTTCTGGTCCACAGACGGATGTGCTACCAACTGAGCCACGCTGACACCATTATACAATATGTACTACACATGAATTTAGCATGTGTCCCAAATGTGGTCTCTTTCAGCATTCAAACAGTGGGCATTGACAAACGCTTGTTAATATTCAAACTTTCTAGCATACACAGGGCCTTCTTTAGATAACAGCATTTTTTTTATTTACTAATGTAGATTTTTTTAGCTGTAAAAGACACCCTGAGCCAAAGCTAATTTCCAGGTGTGACTGGGGACCACAGGAAGGTTAAGAGATTTGCTCAGGGTCGTAGAGTATGAATGGGATGGTTAAGGGATTCAAACCCCCCGGTCTGCAGGGTTTCCAGCTTCATAACTCAGTTCTCTAATCATATCAGCTATACTGCCTTTACAAAAAGGAAAACAACAAACTTGCTTTTGTAAAAACTACCATTACCTGACAGTCTGTGTAGACCTGAAAGCTTGTGTACTAAAATGATTAATGGGTCCAATAAAATATCTCAAATCACCTAACAGTTTGTACAAGGACCAACATGGTTACAAACATTTCAGTCCCTCAAAATTATCAGAGACCTTTCATAGGTCTCATTATGCAGTCAGCCACTTTATATTACCATCAACAGATTTTGGGAAGTACAAAATAACACAGTTCCTTTGTTGTAGATATTTATTTATTGTCTCAGATTGCAACATTTGAGTCGAGAAACTCTTTTACAGAGGTTCCACGTCAAGGTAAAAAAAAAAAAAGAGCAAAGACATGACAATACACAGCAGTACAAAGTATGGGAAGAAAAACATAATAACATACCTAAGATAGAAACAGTATCTTCTAACAGTATGGCAGAACCATTACACGCTGGCAATTTCATTTGTATTTTTTTTTTAAAACACATTTGTGCAGACTGAGGCAGAACCATTTGAAAGCAATCAATTGATGCTGATCTTGTCAGAAACATCAGACAAAGGCAGTTACAGTCATGTTAGTAATTAGTACATTTGTGCAGGATGAGGCATAACCATTAAAGAGCATTCAACTGATGTAGAACTTGTCAGGTAATCCAGAGTGGAGAGGCGGGCTAGGTGAGACAGTCACACCTACTGAGCATCACAAGGTGTTCCTTGAGCATCCGCTTAAAGATGCCCAGAGTAGGGGTATCAGGGACATCAGTGGGGATGGCATTAAGCAGATGGGGAGCCTGGTATTTGAAAGACTATTGGGCCTGGGGGGTGAGCCAAAAAGGAGTCTGGTAGGAGACTCTGGTGTCACTCCTGGTACCATGGGCTTTAGTGACCAGGTTGAGAAGAGGCTGGCAGGAGGGTGCGATGAGTCCCATGCTGATTTTTTTAGTGACTAAACCGGTGTGGTACGAGAGTCTATCCTTGAAGGTTAGCCAGTTAGTACTAGAGTAGAGGTCACAAGTGTGTGTATGTTTAAGGGCTCCAGTAATCAACCAGCATGATTTGCTTAAAGTAGCATGGATTCGATTAAGGGTGGTGTCTGATGGAACCATAAATTATCAGGCTATAAATGAGGACAGACAGTGTGGAACTGGTGATGTCTGTGACAAGGACATCCTGCGTCATACAGTGCCTGTCCCTGTACAGCAGACCAATTCTTGTGTTGACAACCTTGGATATGATGCTGACATGCTACCTGTAAAAAATGGCACTGTCAAGAGTAATGCCCAGGTATTTGAAGGTGTGGATCTGGTCAATGGGGGTATTGGCAGCATTTGTGATGGAGAGGGTAGTTGATTTTTGCTTGTTTTGGGGACTGGCGAAGATCATGGACCTGACTTTTTTGTAATTCATAATCAGTTTTTTGTGTGAGAACCAGCTTTCTACAGCTGCAAAGTGGGACTGAAGCCTTACCCCGAGGGCAGTGTGGTTGGCATCACTAATAAAGAGTACATCATCCACACAGAGGAGGAGGTTGGTGTTACAGACTTGAGGGAGAGAGCTGAGGAAGATGCTGAATAGGAGTGGACTGAGAATTGAGCCCTCTCAGACACCAGAGCAGACAGGTTGGTAGGTGGATAATGCGTCCCCAATTTTTACCCTTTGAGATCTGTCAGTCAGGTAATCCTTAAACCAGTTAGCCTCCTGCAGGAAGATATCTGCGTCATGGAGAGATGCCAGTAGCAGGCTGTGACTTACCATATCAAAGGCACTGGATGCTGTACTTGGACAAATATTCAGTGAGATGGTTAAAAACAATGTGCTCCAATGCTTTGGGGGAGATGGGAATAGGGTGGTAATTGGTATGCAGGAAACGATCACCATATTTATGAATGGGGTCACAAATGCAGACTTCTAGATGGAGGGAAATTGTAGTCGGAGTGATAGGTTAATGATTTTTGAGAGTGGGAGGAGCACAACATCAAGGGTTAGGTGAAGAAGTTTGAGGTCAATTGAGTCGCTGCTGAAATGGATTTTCCCAAGTACCTTTAGGAGGTAGCGCTTAGTTTCACACAGTGTGACCTTCTTAAAGTAGAAGGGGGTGGGGTGTTTAGAGAGGGGTCAAATGGTGGTGGGGCATGGGGGAGTTGTCGAAAAAGTCAGGGGGGCATGATGCTGAGGCTGGTGAATGCTGAGTTGAAAGTATCTGCGATTAGTTTCAAATCCAGAATTGTGTCCCCGGCCACACTGAGCATGATTTATCCATTTTACCAGACAGTTTTTTTTAGATACTCCTAAAACTTCCTACTATCTCCTCAAGAGTTGGTGAGTGCTTCCTTATAGTAGTCGGCCTTGGCTTTCTGGACAGCATGGATACAGGAATTTCTAGAGTGGCAGTACTGCTGCCAGTCAGTACTGTTGCCTGTGACTCGGGCTTTGGCCCAGAGGTGGTCCCTGTCAGCCAAAGACTTGAGGAGTGAGGATGAAATCCATGGGTTGATGACCTTTAACCTTCACTTTCTAAAGGGGACAAAAAAGTCACAGGCTGTGTTAAACCAAGCAATAAAATCATTGAGGGCCTGGTCAACACTGGTGGTAGGGTCAAGAGGTGACCAGTACATGTTTTGGAGGTCAGCTTTGAGTTGACTGAGCTATCCCTTCTTTAAGACATGCTGGAAGGACATCATGCTTTTGCCCTTGGGGGACTTGTTTGACCAGAGGCAAGTAACGGGGAAGTGGTCATCAATAAAGTCTGAGAGTACCTCTGTGTCAGAGATTCAATCATGGTGCTGATGCCAGTTTTATGGTTAAGTCTGGTAGGGGTACTGATAACTTGGGTCAGATCAGAGGCAGCTGCAGCGTCTTTACTGACATACCAAAATGCCATCAGAATAGGCCTAATGGTCTTTCGCGTCTGCTTGTTTGGTCAGTCTGCACCCTGGGTGCTGACCTTGCTGTCCCCCTCGCCTTCTCTGGCTTCTCCCTTCCTAGTTCCGGATATTCTCACTGCATTGGATTTTGCTTCCAGAACCGTTCCCTTGTACCTGTCCCACCCCCTCTTGAACCCCTCCACCATCTCTGCCTCCACCAGCCCTCTAGGCAGTGCATTCCATGGCTCCACCACCCTCTCAGTGAAGAAAGCACCTCTTCTTTCACCCTGAATCTTCCCTCCAGCTTCCACCATGCCCTCTAGTGGCCCCTCCTCCTTCCTTCAAGCACCCTGACTGCTCCTCCTCTATTTACCCCTTCATGTACCTGAAGACCTCTATCATGTCACCGGTCCCTTCTTTCTTCCAATGTGTACATATATACTCTTCGAGCCTCTCCTCATAGGTCCTGTCCCAAGCCTCAAATCATTCTGTTTCCTCCTGGACCCCTCTAGGAGTTTAATGTCCCTCTTAAGTGTGGCCTCCAAACTCCACGCAGTACTCAAGGTGCGGCCTCACTCAAGTAGTTATACAGAGGAGTATCACTTCCCTCCTTCTGGAGGTGATCCCCCTAGCGATGCATCCCAGCATCCTGTTGGCCTTGGCTGCTGCCCTCCTACAAGTCTCAGAGTTGTTCATCTTGACATCCACCACCACCACCCCCAGGTCCCTCTCAGCCATCGAGACTTGTAGCATACCCCCCCGGGTGTACACTTGGCCCAGGTTTCTGGCCCCCAGGTGCAGTACCTTGCATTTTAAAGCTAGCAGCATTGGAAGCAACCCAGTTAATATTAAAATCACCCAGCAGCATCATCTCTGGGAAGTGGGGAAGGTTACACATGTAACCAAGGATAAAGTTGAAACCTAGTGAGCTATCATGTGGGGGTATGTAAATGGCAAGAAGTGAGAGCTTTGCCGAGTTGTCCAAGTAGCAGTTTTGATAGCAAGAACTTGGGTGCTGGTGCCAGTGGAGATCCTAGGGAGAGCATGGCTTTGGAGGGCAGTTTTTACATGGACTGCGCAATCACCACCCCTTTTCCCAAACCTATCATCCCGGTAAATAGTGTACCCATGGAGTGAGACTACGCTGTCAGAACTTCAGGTAGGAGCCAAGTCTCAGCTACAGCTAGCACATCGGGCATGTGCTGGGTTATCCAAACCTGGAGCCTATCTATTTTCTGGAGTTGGCTGCAGATATTGATGGATGCCAACTTGATGGGGCCCCAGTGTGCAGGCAGGTGTTGCACGGACCCAGGGTTAGGGTGTACGTTCCCTGAAAGTAGGAGCAGTAGTAGTGCATAATGGTAGAGTAGGTGCTTGAGCACTTTCAGCAGGGATAGGCGTTTGTTGTATTTAGCCCTAGAAGCTCTGATTGGGATGTGTGGGATGGAAGGCTGGGCTAGTTGGGGGAGGAGGAGGCGTGCAATGTGTGGAGTAGGAGGTGAAATAGGGTGAGCACCCAAACTGGTTGGGGCAACATGTGGGTTGTTGAGGGGCAGTGCTCATAAGCAGTTGTGGAGGCAACAAGGGTGGCCCTCGAGGATGGGCGGGGGTTATGTAACTAAGGCTGGTTATAATTCACTACTCTGGCACATCACACTGGAGATTGTTATAGCTGCTCTGATCTTGGTCATGTGTGGGTAAGAAGCCAGTAAGACTGCCTTGCAATTATGGAGCATCAGTTCACTTTGGATATTACAGTCCCACCAGGGATACCATAAAATGTGCAATCTTGCAAGTTGATGCAGGTCTAGAAAATACAGGTTACTCACCTGTAACAGGAGTTCTAGGAGTGGTATATGTTGCTCATCCACACTGTCTGGCAAGTACCTTACCAGTTTAAGATGGGCTGGAAGGTCTTCAAGCTGGCTCCTCCAACCCATCCGGGTGGTAAAACCCTCAGCTCTACTCCATGAAGCCAGATCTAGCCGCCTGGAAGTCAGGTTGGGTGCTGAAGCCAGGGAAGTTGGGTGGGTCCGTGTAGATGAACAACATATACCACTCCTAGAAAGATCAGTTATGCAAAGACTTTTGCCATAACAGTAGCTCTAGGAATGTCTTTTGCAGTAAGTCATTACTTCTGGGAGTTCCCGACAGGTGGCGCTCTAACATGACAGTTTCTTCTAGCAGTCTCCACATCAGGGACCACCCACATGACCTCACTTCCTGGGCTGTGTCTATAAAAGTGGGTGGTCCCTGGTAGTCTCAGTTCCCCACCAGCTTCAGCTTGTGAAAGCGAGGGACTGAGGGGAACCAAGGTACCAAAGCCTCCCAACCTTTCATCATTTTCCCCATTACAGAATGGCAGGGGGTCAGAGGAAGGGAAGCTACTTACTGCAAGAGACATTCCTAGAAGATCTACTGTTACAGCAAACGTCTTTGCATAACTGATCTATCTTCCACAGAATGGTCTCTTGCAGTAAGTCATTACTTCTGGGAGATTCCCAAGCAGCTATATGGCAGTGGGGTGGCCAGATATGGCATTCTGCCATACATATAGTGTGGTCTTAGGACTGATAGGTGCTGAGAGTAGTATATCAGCATATAAAGAGAATTTTATATTCTATCTGTAAGTACTCTATTATGGTATTCATTATAGAATTATGGCTGAAAGACAAGTCAGACTGGCTATTACTGGGCATCATCAGATGAGTTAAGCAGATGTAAACCCAATTAGGGTATGGCATTTCAAATACTGTGAAAATTCAAAATAAATTCAGCCATATAATGGAGTAATTGGTAGGTCTCAGTGGCGTGCACTGGAAAGACAGTATATTTCAAAGCCTATTGGGTTCAGAGTTTTGAACAGTAACCCAAATAATACAATGTTATTATTTTGTAGTGCTACAATGTAGCAAGTTAAGACAGTTTTTTGCCATGTATGTCAAGTCATTAGAAAAATGTATCCATTTTGGCATAAATAGGCTACATAAGTAGTAAGCAATGATGTGAAATGAAACAATGCATCTATTTCATAATGAAATCCAGTGGCTCTTAGAGTCAGTAATATTGTTGTAGTCAATACTGTACTTGTTTTATGGTAAAAACATGAAATGCAAGAGCGATGTCAGTTCTATCGTGTATTAGTAATCTCATTTGCAAGAGGGTCCCAAGTATGTCAGGGCCTGCAGCCTGAGATGTTAGTATGTTTACAATATATATGTACTCACCATTGTTTCTGTGGCCTTTATCTATGGCCAGGTGAAGACTGCATGTAGCAGTAGAAGTTTGGTAAGAATATTATGATCCACATTATAATATTATTAGGATATGTTGTTTCTTAGCATGTGAGTAGTAGCAGGCCCTGTTTGTGGGAGGGACACAAGGGTCCAGGGCACAACAGGCCGAGAGGCATCCCGATGGAAATGATGGTAATGGCCTTAGAGTACAGTTACGTAAGAACTTACCGTAACAGTAGATCTTCGAGAACAGCTCTTGCAGCAGGTTGCACCATTAGGACTGAAGCCGGCAGGCGCCAGGACCCCATGGAAATGTTCTAGCTAGCAATATTCAGCACTGACCACCTCTGACGTCGGTCCTGCCCCTGACGTCAGATGCATTACATAAGGAGGTGGTCCCCCAGAATCCCCAGTTCTCCCGGAGACTCACGGCTGCTGGATGACATCAGAAGAGGAGACTGAGGATCCACCATCAAATGGCAATCAGAGATGCTGAGAACACCTGATCCTAGGAGAAGGATGTTGGGATGATAATCTACCTCCAGCGGGGATGGTGGGAGGGAAAGTACCTGCTGCAAGAGCTGTTATCAAAGATCTACTATTACGGTAAGTTCTTACGTAACTACTATCTTACTTCGAGAACCAGCTCTTGCAGCAAGTTACACCATTAGGACCGATTCCTAAGCAGTAATGGAAATCCCACTCCATTAGGAGGAGGGAAAGTAGAAATCCTTAATGGAACCAAAGCCTAGGACAGAAGTCCCTGAAGGACTGCTAGACCAAAACCTGCTCTTCGCCTCCGTGCAATTGCCAGGCTATAATGCCTGATGAAAGTGTGCACAGAGCTCCAAGTAGCTGCAGCACAGATGGCCAAGGTGGACACATTCTTTATGGTCACAAAGGAGGTAGCCACCCCCCTTGTGGAATGACCCTTGACTGCACCCGGTAAGGGTTTGTTGCTTTTCTAGTAACAGAACGCAATACATTGAATGAGCCACCTATACAGCAACTGCTTGGAAACAGGAGCTCCCATCATCCTGTGGGCAAAGGAGACAAAAAGCTGGTCCGATTTTCGGTGGTGTTTGGTTCTGGTCAGGTAGTATTGGAGACACCTATGTACATCTAGGGTGTGCACCAGGGCCTCTCCTCTATTAGAATAGTTGGGGAAGTACACTAGTAGATCGATGCCCTGATTAAGGGTCAGAACTGAGACCACCTTAGGCAAAAACTTGGAATTAGTCCATAGGGATACCCTGTCTTGGTGAAAAACCAAATAAGGCTCTTTGCACATGAGTGCATAAAGTTCAGAAATTCTTCTGGCCGAGGTAACGGCAACTAAAAACGTCTTCCAAGTAAGAAGACATAGCTCGCAATCCATGGCTGGTTCAAAGGGTGGCAGAGTAAGCTGCTCCAGGACAAAGGGTAGATACCATGGCGGAATTGGGTCCTTAATCGGAGGCCTAAGGTGGAGTATATCTCTCAGGAAGGCAGTTGCCGTGTCCAACTGAGATATAGTGCATTGGCCTAAAGGAAAATAATAGGCTGAGATGGCATAGAGGTGTACTTTGATCGAGGAGTAGGCCAAGCCTGTCTGAAAAAGAGACAACAGGTAGTCCAAGACCGACTTTTCTGGACAGTCTAGAGGTGAAAACCCCTGCACTTGAGCCCATAGGCAAAAATGGCGCCATTTCACTGCATAAATAGCATGAGTGACCGGTTTTCTCGCGGCCACCGGAACATCAGCTACCTCTTGCAAGACCCCGTGTCGCAAAATGGCTATGTCTCTAGGAGCCAAGTGTGCAGGCTCAGCGAATGAAGGTCCGGATGGACCAAGGAGCCCTCCTCCTGAGACAACAAGTGAAAGCAGACTGGGAGAGGCACCGGAGGTTCCCAGGATAGCGGATGTAGTAGAGGGAACCAGATCTGCCTGGGCCGGAATGGCGCATTAAGTATTAGTGTCGCTTGCTCTCTGCGAAGTTTCAGAAGAACCCTTTGGATCAATGGAAAGGGGGGGGAGGCATAGAGGAATCTGCCTGCCCAGGAGAGGGACAACACTTCTCGCCAGAAAACACCCTGCCCTGGATCTAGCGAGCAAAAACTGGGCAGTTTTGCGTTGGATAGGGACGCAAAAAGGTTCAACTCTGGTGTACCCAATCTGCGAAACAGATCCTCTACTACCTCCTGGAGTAGTTCCCACTCATGGACTCTGGCCTGAGATTGGCTCAGGCCATCTTCAATGATGTCCACTCCTGGGACATGAACAGCAGTGAGGTTTGTACCGTGTTGCAAAACCCAATCTCACACCCTCATGATCTCCCTGCAAAGTGGGTAGGAATGGGTGCCTTCTTGTTTGTTGAGGTAATACATCACCGCGAAATTGTCTGTTTGTAACAGAAGAGTACCCAGTGGAATCTCCGACTGGAAGGCCTGCATGGCGTAAAGACCTGCTCTGATTTCCTGGATATTTATGGAGATGAGTTTCATGGGCTGTCCACAGGCCTGAGACCAGACACAGTCGAGTGTGAGCACTCATCTGAGCCGTTTATGAGAGCACACAATCAGAGATGGTGAAATGAAGGGGACCTCACCACAGATCTTTGGATATAGCCACCATTGCCAATCACAGATTATGGCCTTCGTGATTCGGATTGGAAGCTGCAGATGGTCATGCTTTTGATCCCATTGGACTCGTAACATCCACTGGGTGACCTGCATGTGGAGATGAGCAAGCAGGACTTTTGCAATAGCTGCAGCCATGTGTCCAAGCAGGCAAAGGACCAATCTGGCAGGAACGGTCTTCACCAAAATGTCCCTGATGAGGGATCTGATGTGTCCTGGGGAAGAAAGGCTCTACCCTGGACGGTGTCGAGAATTGCACCTATGAGCTGCAGAGTCTGTGATGGAACCAGGTGTGACTTATCTTGATTGATCATGATGCCCAGCATCTCAGAGACCGAGTATAATGAATGGCGGACATCAAGACCTCCCGAGAGGCGCCATGAGAAGCCAGTCATCCAGGTAGGGGAACACGTAGTGGCTTTGTCTCCTCAGAGTGCCGCTACAACCACCATAGCACTTGGTGAATACCCAAGGTGCCGTATGGACAGTCCGAAGGGGAGGGCTTGAACTGATAATGGTGGCTCCTGAAACCTGAAGTAGAAACTTCCTGTGCACTTGAGCAATGGGTATATGCAATAAGCGTCCGCATGTCCAAGGATGCTAGAAAGGTGCCCTGCTTGGCATGGGAATCAGACCTGGGAGGTTCACCATGTGGAAGTTTTTACAGGACTGACTCATTGAGGTTGCTGAGGTCCAGTATTGATGAGGTCACGTGTTTTCTTGGGAACCAGAAAGAAGTGAGAATAATACCCCACTCTTCTGGTTCTGTGATCATGCGTTCTGTTGCTTCTTTTCCCGAAGCATGAGCACCTCCTGCTGCATAGTGAGCAGGGCGTGCATGACCCAAGTAGCAGGAAGGCAGGGGAGGTCTTACCAGTGGGTGGTCGAAAATTCTATGAAGTAACCTTCTGACCACTGGAGAACCCACCAGTTGGTGGTAATCGACTGCCAATTCCAAAAGTGTCGAGCGCGACCCCCTCACCTTGTGCCCACTGATCCAGAAGAGGGGCCACATGGAGTCATGCCAGCAGCACTGGTCTCTGCAGGCTGGGCTGGTTTAGTGTAGCGTTGGGCTCTGGCTGTAGACGACTTAGCCTGGGTTTTCTGTTGAAAGGTGCCCCTTTGGGAGGTCACGTGATGCAGTGCACCTAGCGGCAGCATAATCGAGCGCTCTCCCCTATCGACCAGCTAAATTCCATTTTTTTTGCCGATTTTGTGGCCGTTTTACTAAGCCAAACCATCTATCAGCTTGATTTGCCTACCAAGGTGCTAACTGTGCCAGATTTGCAAACAGATCCTAAACTGGATCATTTTGGTCCTGGGTGACTGCGAGGCCGAGATGAATCGCTGGAGCCAAGCTTGCCGCCACCAACTACTCAGACTCCCAAGAAATTGAAAACGCAGAATGTGGGTTTTGTGTGAAGTTAGCCCTCCTGGTTCCTCCTCAGCCCTCTCACGGAGGATTGCTTCCTACAGGAATTAATCCCATTCCGGGAAACACTACAAGTCATATCAATGGAGCTAAAATTATTATGGAGTGACCATGCCTCGCTCACCATTAGAGTTGGAGACTCCGAAGCTAGAACCTGCTCCCTGAAAAGCGAAAACCAACCCTGAAATCACTTACCTTAAGCAGCAAATAACTAAACTCCAACTGAAAACGGAAGATCTTGAGGGCCAAAGTCGGAGGAACAATATCTTTATACTGGGCCTACCAGAATCTGAAGAGGGTGTGGACATTATGGTCTTCATCCAAAAGCTGCTGAATAAGATAGTGGGTCCCTCACCCATTAACCCACAGTACCATGTGGAAAGGGTACATCAGTCACTAAAACCAAGGCCTCCACCTGGAGCTCCTCTGAGGCCCATAATTATTAAGTTGCTCAGCTTTCTCGAGAAGCTTATCACATTCTGGCCAAAATCAAGAGCTGCAAACACCCATTGGATGCAGCAAATTAAGGTTGCAGGACTTGCGAAACCTGACAGAAAAGGAAGCCTTCCACCGATTGGTACCGACTGATAGCTGGGGTGTTTTTGAACTATCCAGCCAGCTGCAGGTGGTACTGGATGGTGTGTGGCACACGTATGAGTAGTCGCATGGTGCCATGGCTGATTCTACCTGAAGCTGCCTTACCTTTTAAAAGTGGCTGAACTGTGATCCCAGGTGCTGCAAATAAGTTTTCTTTTTCAAGTGTTGAGATTGAGCAGTTTTCCTACCTGGTGTTCTATTTTGTTGCTTTCCCTCAATTTTTGATGATAGCTGGAGGTTGATTTGGGTCAGTGCGTCCTAAAGGCCTATTTAACCACAGGCCTGCTGTCCGGCTCTGGGGAGGTAGGAACCAAGTTCCTGATAACATCCTGCCAGTTCATATTCCTGGAGGACCAAGGTCCTGGTATTATGCCTCCTCTTCCTGTGGCGCGGAAGTAGCGATACCACGGCAGGAACTATACTTACTGCCTGTAAGTTTGGTTTGGTGTCCTAGCCTTCAGCTTATCCTTTGTGTTGTGCCTATGTTTAGCCCAGGTGAGATGGAGCCCCACTGCATTGAGGTTTCTCCTGTTTGGTGAGTGCTGGTGAAGCCTTCAAATTGTTATCCTGTCAATTTGTTAGTAGTGTTTTTTCCAAGGGCCGCAATCAAAATGCCCTAAGGTTTTGGCAGTCGGGGGAGGCACAATGATTGAGCTAGCTTGGTGATCCTCGCAGCCTGTGGTGTAGAGGGTGGGCTTGCACTGGAGATCAATTTATTCTTGTCTGCTTCAGGCTGTTTTCTGCCACTTATAATGGTTCAATTCCTCACAGTCCTTCGTCATGTCGGAGGCCTAGGTGGAGTATATCTCAGGAAGCAGTTGCCGTGTCAACTGAGATATAGTGCATTGGCCTAAAAAATAATAGGCTGAGATGGCATGGAGTGTACTTTGATCGGGAGTAGGCCAAGCCTGTCTGAAAAGAGACAACAAGGTAGTCAAGACCGACTTTTTCTGGACAGTCTAGAGGTGAAAACCCTGCCTTGAGCCCATAGGCAAAAATGAAGCCATTTCACTGCATAAATAGCATGAGTGACCCGGTTTCTCGCGTACAGAACATCAACTACCTCTTGCAAGACCCGATGTCGCCAAAATAGCTATGTCTCTAGGAGCCAAGTGTACAGGCTCAGCGAATGAAGGTCCGGATGGACCAAGGAGCCCTCACTCCTGAGACAACAAGTGAAAGCAGACTGGGAGAGCACCGGAGGTTCCCAGGATAGCGGATGTAGTAGAACCAGATCTGCCTGGGCGGAATGAGCGCATTAAATAATAGCCTGAAACTTGCTCTCTACGAGTTTCAGAAGAACCACTTTGGATCAATGGAAAGGGGGCATGAAATCTGCCTGCCCGGGAAGACCTTACTTCTCGCCAGAAAACACCCTGCCCTGGATCTAGCGAGCAAAAACTGGGCAGTTTTGCGTTGGATAGGGACGCAAAAAGGTTCAACTCTGGTGTACCCAATCTGCGAAACAGATCCTCTACAACCTCCTGGAGTAGTTCCCACTCATGGACTCTGGCCTGAGATTGGCTCAGGCCATCTTCAATGATGTCCACTCCTGGGACATGAACAGCAGTGAGGTTTGTACAAGTGTTGCAAAACCCAATCTCACACCCTCATGATCTCCCTGCAAAGTGGGTAGGAATGGGTGCCTTCTTGTTTGTTGAGGTAATACATCACCGCGAAATTGTCTGTTTGTAACAGAAGAGTACCCAGTGGAATCTCCGACTGGAAGGCCTGCATGGCGTAAAGACCTGCTCTGATTTCCTGGATATTTATGTGGAGATGAGTTTCATGGGCTGTCCACAGGCCCTGAGACCAGACACAGTCGAGGTGAGCACCCCATCTGAGCCGTCTATGGAGAGCGTCACAATCAGAGATGGTGCAATGAAGGGGACCCCCGCCGACAGATCTTTGGATATAGCCACCATTGCCAATCACAGATTATGGCCTTCGTGATTCGGATTGGAAGCTGCAGATGGTCATGCTTTTGATCCCATTGGACTCGTAACATCCACTGGGTGACCTGCATGTGGAGATGAGCAAGCAGGACTTTTGCAATAGCTGCAGCCATGTGTCCAAACAGGCAAAGGACCAATCTGGCAGGAACGGTCTTCACCAAAATGTCCTGATGAGGATCTGATGTATCCTGGGAAGAAGGCTCTACCCTGGACCAGATCCGAGCAATCACCTATGAGCTGCAGAGTCTGTGATGGAACCAGGTGTGACTTATCTTGATTGATCATGATGCCCAGCATCTAGAGACCGAGTATAATGAATGGCGGACATCAAGACCTCCCGAGGCGCCGCCATGAAACCCAATCATCCAGGTGAAGAACAGCGTGATGGCTTTGTCTCCTCAGGTTGCACGCCAACCACCATACACTTCATGAACAAAGGTGCGATGACAGTCTGAAGGGAGGCTTGGAACTGATAACGGTGGCCTGAAACTCAGTGCAAAACTTCCTGTACACTTGAGCAATGGGTATATGCAGGTAGCGTCCTGCATGTCCAAGGATGCTAGAAAGGTGCCCTGCTTGAGCATGGGAATCAGACCTGGGAGGTTCACCATGTGGAAGCGTTTTTACAGGACTGACTCATTGAGGTTGCTGAGGTCCAGTATTGGATGGAGGTCCCGTGTTTTCTTGGGAACCAGAAAGAAGTGAGAATAATACCCTGCACTCTTCTGGTTCTGTGATACGTGCTCTATTGCTTCTTTTCCCAGAAGCATGAGCACCTCCTGCTATATGAGCAGGGCGTGCTGACAAGTAACAGGAGGCAGGGGAGGTCTTACCAGTGGGTGGTAGAGTAACAAGTAACGCTCTTGACCAATTTGGAGAACTCACAAGTTGGTGATGTCGACTGCCAATCAAAAGTGTCGGCGATCGACCCGACCTTTTGTACCCACTGATCCAGAAGAGGGTGGGGCCATTAAAGTCATGCTGTGGCAGCACTGGTCTCTGCAGGCTGGGCTGGTTTAAGTGTGGCGTTGGGCTCTGGCTGTGAGCGACTAAGCCTGGGTTTCTGTTGAAAGGTGCCTTTGGGAAGTCACGTGATACAGTGCACCTAGCGAGCAGCATAATGAAACTCTCCCTATCGACCAGCTAAATTCCATTTTTGCGAGTTTGTGGCCGTTTACTAAGCCAAACCATCTATCAGCGAGTTGCCTACCAGCAAAGCAACTGTGCCAAATTGCAAACAGATCCTAAACTGGATCATTTTGGTCTCGTGGAATCATAGGCGAGATGAATCCTGCTGGAAAAGCATACACCACACTACTCCACGGGCTCCCAAAATTCGAAAACACAGAATGTGGGACACGTGCCAAGGTCAGCCCCTCTGGTTCCTCCTCCAAGCCCTCTCACGGAGGTTGCTTCCTGAGAATTAATCCCATTCGAGGAAACACTAAGTCATATCAATGGAGCTAAAATTATTATGGAGTGACCATGCCTCGCTCACCATTAGAGTTGGAGACTCCCGGCTAGAACCTGCTCCCTGGCGAAAAACCAACCCACAAATCACTTACCTTAAGCAGCAAATAACTAAACTCAACTGAAAGCGGAAGATCTTGAGGGCCAAAGTCGGAGGAACAATATCTTTATACTGGGCCTACCAGAATCTGAAGAGGGTGTGGACATTATGGTCTTCATCCAAAAGCTGCTGAATAAGATAGTGGGTCCCTCACCCATTAACCCACAGTACCATGTGGAAAGGGTACATCAGTCACTAAAACCAAGGCCTCCACCTGGAGCTCCTCTGAGGCCCATAATTATTAAGTTGCTCAGCTTTCTCGAGAAGCAACACATTCTGGCCAAAATCAAGGAGCTGCAAACAATCTACTGGGATGGCAGCAAATTAAGAGTTACCCAGGACTTGCCCTATGAAACCCGACAGAAAAGGAAAGCCTTCCACCCGACAGTGACCAAGCTGATAGCTGTGGGTATACGTTTTCGGTGAACTATCCAGCGAAGCTGCAGGTGGTACTGGATGGTGTGTGGCACACGTATGAGAAGCCGGACCAAGCCATGGCTGATTCTACCCTGAAGCTGCCTTACCTTTTTAAAAGTGGCTGAACTGTGATCCCAGAGTGCTGCTTAAATAAGTTTTCTTTTTCAAGTGTTGAGATTGAGCAGTTTTCCTACCTGGTGTTCTATTGTTGTTGCTTTTCCCTCAATTTTGATAGCTGGGGGGTTGATTGGAGTCCGAGTGCGGCCTAAAGGCCTAATTTCGCAACCACAGGCCTGCTGTCCGGCTCTGGGAAGGGTAGGAACCAAGTTCCTGATAACAATTCCTGCCAGTTCATATTCCTGGAGGACCAAAGGTCCTTGGGATATTATGCCCCCTCCCTCTTCCTGTGGCGCGGAAGTAGCGTATACCACAGCAGGAACTACACTTACTGCCTGCTTAAGTTTAGTTTGAGGTGTCCCACTAGCTCTTCAGCGATATCCTTTGTGTTGTGCCTATAAGTTTAGCCCAGGTGAGATGGAGCCCCACTACATTGAGGTTTCTCCGTGTTTGGTGAGTGCTGGTAAAGCCTTTCAAATTGTTATCCTCTCCAATTTGTTAGTAGTGTTTTTCTCCAAGGGCCACGAAATCAAAATGCCCTAAGGTTTTGGCTGTGTCAGGGGGAGGGCACAATGATTGAGCTAGCTCTGGGTGATCTGCCTCGCAGCCTGTGGTGTAGAGGGTGGGCTGCAGTACCCAGGAGATCAATTTATTCTTGTCTGCTTCAGGCTGCTGTTCTTGCCTTACTTATAATGGTTCAATTCCCTCACAGTCATACAGTCGCTTCAACGAAGCCTGGGTCTGCTAGCCTTGGGGGACGGTCCTTGTTCATCATACTTGTTTGGTCAAGTTATGCTCTGCTGGATCCAAGGGGACCGACTGTATATAGTTTATGGTGGGTATAATTGATTGTAAGGTTGGGATTAAAAGGGGGTGGTGGCAGAGTATTTCACTGTCTGGGTTAAATAAACACAGGATGCTGTTTTTTGTGCTCAAGGTCCACTACCTGCAACCCAGTGCTTTAGATTTTGTGAAATGTTTGGATGTTAACTGTTTTTCTTCGTGGGGATGAGGGGGATGAGGTTCGGAGAGTGCCAAATGTTTCTGATCATACTAGAGGGGTTACTGTTTTTTGGTTTCCTTGCACATGTTACCAAACCATATGGCTACGAGGCCGATTAACTTTGCCAGCTGGAATGTCAGAGGCATCAGAGACCCTACCAAATGACATCAGATTCTCCATAACTGTTTTTTATTAAATGTGGATATAGTTTTCATGCAGGAGACACACTTGTCAACCTCAGAAGCTAAGGGGCTACGTAGGCTGGGATTTTCTCAGACTTTTACAGCCAGTGGCCTACATGCCAGTGGGGGGGGGGGTGATGGTTATTTTAATTAAACAACATATTATGTTTGTAGTGGAGGACAGTATTATAGACCAGGATGGTAGATTTGTTTTGGTCAAAGGCCAGCTCAATAATAGCAATGTGGTACTGGGTGCAATATATGGTCCAGTTGGGGGTGATCCCCAGTTCCTCATGTCTCTAGCAGATAAACTGAGTAGATTCCTGCCCTCCCTTTTTATTCTAGGTTGCCACTGGAATATAGCTCCATCTCAGGAGATGGATAAAACTATAGACCATTAAAACCTTTGTCCCATTCTCAACAAGCTCTCAAAGATTTTATGCATTTGCTAGGATTATGTGACCCTTGGCGTCTGCTCAACCCTAAGAGCCGCATCTTTTCTTTCTGCTCCCAGGTCCACCAAACATGGTCAAGAATTGATTACATCCTAACCAGCTCCACCCTTCTGAGTAATACACATCAAGTAGGCATAAAGCCAATAGTTATTTTGGACCACTCCCTGGTATGGCTCATGGTTTCCCTCAGACTACAGGGGCAGAGGGATACCTCCTGGAAATTAAATACGCAACTCCTAAAAGAGGGTCAAACAGTTTCCCATAT
Source organism: Neoceratodus forsteri (assembly GCA_016271365.2). NCBI lineage: Eukaryota > Metazoa > Chordata > Ceratodontiformes > Ceratodontidae > Neoceratodus > Neoceratodus forsteri. The sequence goes on along the minus strand of CM028132.1, from coordinate 413,149,883 downwards.
TAAATCTAAGATTTTATCCATTTTAGAATTTAACCAAGGTTCTGTTCCCAGGGACGATATACTTTGGTGCTCTCTTGAATGCTTTTTTTAGAGGAGAGCTTATAAAGCTAGCATCCCGTAGGAAAAAGACAAGAGAGTCTAAAGTTATCTTACTGTCCAATCAGATCAGGATAGCCAAAAATAACCTCCTTCTATCTAATTCTCAAAAAGATCTGGAAACTCTAAACTCAGGAGCGAATACAATGATTTATTAACAGAAAAAGCGGAGTATGCTATTTTCAAAACTAAGACTCGTTACTTGGACCAAGGGGAGAAGCCGGGAAGATTGTTAGCCCTTAGACTGAGGGAGACGGAGAGTTCAAGGTTAATCCCGGCACTGAATTCCCATGACGGCTTTGTCAAAACATTGCCTAGAGATACAGCCCTAATTTTTGAATCCTTCTATAGGGAGATCTATGGCAAAGGTATGTCTCAATCACCTCTCCACAAGATAGAGCAGTTTTTGAATGGGGTCAAACTTCCTTCCCTTCAGGTACACCACTGTGATGTATAATCCTCTCCCATCACCTTAACTGAGGTAGAAGATGCAATTAAAGGGCTGCCTTTGGACAAGGCTCCAGGGCCTGGTGGCTTCCCTCCAAATTTCTATATAGCCTTTTGCAAAGAGTTAGCACCTCTGCTTTTGAAATTATATGACTATATGTTCTCCTCTAACTGCCTTAATCCCTCTCTGCTAGAAGCCACAATAATTTTAATTCCAAAGCCAGATAAACCCTTGCTGGATCCAGCCAGCTACAGACCAATCTCACTATTAAACTATGATATCAAAATCCTATCCAAGATTCTCTCTCTTAGAATTAAGAAGATCTGGCAACACCTGTTGAGCCCGGAACAGGTTGGTTTTGTTCAAGGCAGATCTGCAGCAGATCATTTGCGAACCCTTTCCCACATCTTTCAAACTACTCAGGACTCCCAATCTGCTATGGTCTTACTTGCACTAGACACAGAAAAGGCCTTTGATAGGGGGAACTGGGACTTCATGTGGGCTACTCTAAGGAGAATGGGCTTTCCTGATACCTTTATCCAGTGGATTAAAACGATTTACAAATCACCCTCAGCCAAAGTATACTGCAAATGGGGTCTACTCTTCTAGATTCCCCTAGGGTTCAGGTACATGGCAAGGGTGCCCTTTTTCCCCCTATCTTTTTAATCTGTATTAAGAACCCTTGATAACTAGCATTAAGGCCTCAACACGGGTTACATGTTGCATTATCTCTCAAATCCCACTGACTCTGTCGGACTTTGCAGATGATATTTTATTACACCTTACCAACCACCCTCCCCCGAGGAGACCGGAAGTCATGAGGGCCTGCCCTGAAGCCGTCCCTGCCATGAGAGTTCGAACCGAGACATAGCAGAGACCACCCCCTCCCTGAGGGAGACCGGAGGTCGTGAGGCCCCTGCCCTGAAGCTCTCCCTGCCCACAGAAGCCCCAAAGCCAGAGACACACAGAGACCACCACCCACCCCTGGGGACCCGGAGGTCGCGAGGCCTGCCCTAAGCCCTCCTGCCCGCATGAAGCCCAGAAACGAGACACACCAGTGACCACCCCATCCCTAGGGGACCGGAGGTCTGAGGAGCCTGCCAAGCCCTCCCTGCCCATAGAAGCCCAGACAAGTCACAGCAGAGACCACCCCCTCCGTCGTGGGAGACCCAAGGTTGCGAGGGCCTGCCAGAAGCCCTCCCTTGCCGCAGAAGCCCAGACCCGAGACACCCAGAGACCAACAAGCTCCCCTGAGGACACCGGAGGTCACGAGGGCCTACCCTGAAGCCCTCCCTGCCCACAGAAGCACCAAACCCGAGACACAACAGAGACCACCCCCCTCCTAAGAGGAGACCGGAGGTCGCGAGGTCTTGCCCTGAAGCCCTCCCTGACCGATGAAGCCCAGACCCGAGACACACCAGAGACCACCCCCCTCCCCTCAGGGCCCGGAGGTCGCGAGGGCCTGCTCAGAAACCCCCTGCCCATAGAAGCCCCGACCCGAAAAAGCCAGAGACCACCCCTCCTCCAGGAGACCGGAGGTCGTGAGGGCCTGCCCTGAAGCCCTTCCTCCCCAAGGCCCAAACCAGAGACACACAGACCACACCACACCCAAGGAGACCCGGAGGTGTCAGCGCCTGCCGGAAGCCCTCATTGCATGCAGAAGACCTGAACCTGAGACACACCAGAGACTACACCCCTCCCGAGGGAGACCGGAGGTCACGAGGCCTGTCTCAAGCCTCTCCTGCTTGCAAGCCCGAACCGAGACACACAGAGACCACCCCTCTCCACGAAGAGACCAGAGGTGGCGGGCCAGCCCTGAAGCCCTCTTCCCGCAGAAACCCCGAACCCGAGACAAACCATTGACCACCTCCCTGCCCTGAGCAGACGGGAGGTTGCAAGGCACTGCCCTGAAGCCCTCCCTGCCCGCAGAAGCCCAGAACCAGAGACACCACAGACCGTCCCCCTCCCCCAAGGAGACCGGAGGTCGCGAGGGCCTGCCCTGAAGCTCTCCATGCCCACAGAAGCCCTGAAACCAAGACTCACCAGAGACCACCCCCTCCCCCGGGAGACTGGAGGTCATGAGGCCCAGCCTGAAGCCCTTCCTACCATGAAGCCCCAAACCAGACACACAGAGACCACCCCTCCATCAGGGGAGCCGGAGGTCGTGAGGGCCTGCCCTGAAGCCATCCCTGCCCATAGAAGCCCCGAAGCTGAGACACACCAGAGACCACCCCCTCCCCCGAGGAGACAGGAGGTCAAGAGGGCCTGCCCTGAAGCCCTCCCAGCCTGCAGAAGCCCCGATCGCGTGACACACCAGAGACCACCCCCTCCCAAGAGAAGACTGGAAGTCACAAGGGCCTGCCCTGAAGCCCTCCCTGCCTGCAGAAGCCCCGAACCCGAGATATATCAGAGACCACCTCCGCCCCCATGGAGACCGGAGATCGCGAGGGCCTGCCCTGAAGGCCCCCAGAACGCAGAGGACCTGAACCCGAGACACAAGAAAGACCACACCCCTCCACTGAGGAGACTGGAGGTCGCGAGGGCCTGCCCTCAAGCCCTCATGGCCCTCAGACACCCTGAACCGAAGGCAGACCAGAGACCACCCCCTCCCCCGAGGAGAGCGGAGAGTCGCGAGGGCCTGCCCTAGAAACCTCCTGTGCCCATGGAGGTCCAGACCCGAGACACACCAGAGACCACCCCCTCCCAAGAGGAGACCCGGAGGTCACGAGGCCTGCTCTGAAGTCCCCCCCATCGAAGCCCCAGACCGGACACACCAGAGACCACCCATCTGCACGAGGAAAGGAGGTACGAGGGCCTGTCCTGAAGCCCCCTGCATGCAGAGCCCCAAACCCATGACACAAGACCACCCCTCCCCTGGGGCCGAGGAGGTGTGAGGCCTGCCCAAGCCCCTGCCATAGAGGCCAGACACCGAGACACACAAGAACCACCTCCCTCCCCAAGGAGAGCGGAGATTGCGACCGCCTGCCCTGAAGCCCTCCCTACCTAGAAGCCCCAGACCAGAGACACTAGAGACCACCCCATCCCCTGTGGAGATCAGAGGTCGGAGGCCTGCCTGAAGCCCTCCTGCCCGCAGAGCCTGATCCTGAGACACCAGAAATGACCCCTCCCGAGGGACACTGGAGGTCACGAGGACCTGCCAAGCCCCTTGCCCTTGGAGAGCCCCAAACCTAGAGACACACCCAGAGACCACCCCTCCCGGAGTGGACCCGGGTTGGGGGGGCCTGCACTGAAGCCCCTGCCATGCAGGCCCGGACCCGGGGACACACAGGACCACCCCTCCCCTGAGGGACAGGAGGTTACGAGGGCCTGCACTCAAGCCCCCTGCTGCAGAAGCCCCAAACCTGAGACACACCAGAGACCACTCCCTCCCCCAAAGGCGGAGTCGCGAGGGCCTTCCTGAAGCCCTCCCTACCACATAGAAGCCCCAAACCCAAGACACAGAGACCAACCTCCCGTGGAATCAGAGTGCAAAGGCCTGCCCTGAAGCCCTCCCTGCCCAAGAAGCCTGATCCTGAGACACACCAGAAATGACCCCTCCCGAGGACACCAGGAGTCACGAGGCCTGCCTCAAGCCCCTTGCCCGCAGAAGCCCCCAAACCTGAGGAGACACCAGAGACCACCTCCCGAGTAGACCGGAGGTTGCGGGGCCTGCAAGCCCCCTGCCTGCAGAAGCCCTGAACCCGAGACACACCAGACCACCCTCTTCCCTGGGGAGACGGAGGTTCTGAGGGACTGCACTAAGCCCCTGCCCGCAGAGACCGAACCTGGGACACAGAGAGACCACCCCTCCCCAAGAGAATGGAGTCACGAGGCCTGCCTGAAGCCCTCCCTACCACAGAAGCCCCAAACCCGAGACACACCAGAGCCACCCCTCCCCGTGGAGTCAAGTGCAGAAAGGCCTGCCAGAAGCCCTCCCTCCATGAAAGCACAACCCAAGACACCAGCACGACCCCCGAGGGACACGGAGTCCACGAGGGCCTGCCCTGAGGACTCCCCTGCCCACTGAAGAGCCCCAAACCCGAGACACCAGGGACTGCCCCCTCCCCAGGAGACTGGAGGTCAAGGCCTGCCCTGAAGACCTCCTGCCCGCAGAAGCCCAGACCCGAGACACACCAGGGACCCCCCTCCCGAAGGGCTGGAGGTGGCGAGGGGCCTGCACTGAAGCCTTCTTCCCCACAGAGCCACAGAGCTGGGACAAGCCACTGGACCACTTCCCTGCCTCAAGCCAGACAGGGAGGTGCGAGGCACTGCCCTGAAAGCCCTCCCTGCTCCAGAAGCCCAGAGCCCGGGGACACCACAGACCGTCCCCTCCCCAAGGGAGCCGGGGTCGCGGGGCCTGCCTGAAGCTCTCCCTGCCCACAGAAGCACTGAACCCAAGACTCACCAGAGACCACCCCCTCCCAGGGAAGACTGGAGGTCATGAGGGGCCTGGCCTCAAGCCCTTCCTGCCCACAGAGCCCCAGACCGAGGACACACCAGGAGCCACCCCTCCATCAGGGGAGACCCGGAGGTCGTGAGGGGCCTGCCCCGAAGCCATCCCTGCCCATAGAAGCCCCAGGCTGAGACACACCAGAGACCACCCCCTCCCCCGAGGAGACAGGAGGTCAAGAGGGCCTGCCCTGAAGCCCTCCCAGCCTGCAGAAGCCCCGATCGCGTGACACACCAGAGACCACCCCCTCCCAAGAGAAGACTGGAAGTCGCGAGGGCCTGCCCTGAAGCCCTCCCTGCCCTCAGAAGCCCGGAACCCGAGACATATCAGAGACCACCCCCTCCCCCATGGAGACCGGAGGTCACGAGGGCCTGCCCTGAAGGCCCCCAGCATGCAGAGGCCCTGAACCCGAGACACAAGAAAGACCACACCCCTCCACCGAGGAGACTGGAGGTCACGAGGGCCTGCCCTCAAGCCCTCCCGGCCTGCAGACACCCCAAACCGAAGGCAGACCAGAGACCACCCCCTCCCCCAAGGAGAACGGAGGTCACGAGGGCCTGCTCTGAAGCCTCCTGTGGCCGCAGAAGTCCCGAACCCGAGACACACCAGAGACCACCCCCCTCCAAAGAGGACACTGGAGGTCGCGAGGGCCTGCCTAAGTCCCCCCACCCTCAAAGCCCAGACCAGGGACACACAGGGACCACCCATCCATGAGAGAAAGGAGGTTCTGAGGGTCTGTCCTGAAGCCCCCTGCTCATGAAGCCCCGAACCCGTGACACAGAGACCACCCCTCCCGAGGGGACAGGGAGGGACCTGCCCTGAAGCCCCTGCCTGCAGCCCGAGACCCGGCAGCACAGGGACCACCCCTCCGCCCGGGGACGGAGGTTCTTGAGGGCCTGCCCTGGAGCCCCTGCCTACAGAAAGATCCAAGCCGAGACACACAGAGACCACCCCCTCCCGAGGGGCCCGAGGGTCGCAGGTGCCTGCCCTGAAGGCCCCATGCCTGCAGAACCCATGAAGCCAAGACACACCAAACACCCCTCCACCGGAGACCGGAGGCCACGAGGCCTGCCTGAAGCCCTCCTGCCACAGAAGCCCAGACCTGAGACACACCAGAGACCACCCCTCCCGAGGAGGCCGGAGTCACAAGTGCCTGCCCTGAAGCCCCCCTGCTGCAGAGCTCCAGACCAGTCACCCAGGACCACCCCTCTCCCGAGGAGACCGGAGGTGTGAGGCCTTCCCTAAAACCCCCTTCCATGCGGGTCTCCAGACCCGAGACACACCATAGACCTCCCCTCTCCACCGTGCAGACCTGGGGTCATGAGGGCCTGCCCGAAGATCTCCTGCCTGAGGGGCTCAAACCGAAACACACCAGAGACCACCCCCTCTGCCGGGGACCGGAGCTGGAGGGCCTGCCCTAACCCCCTTGTGTGCAGAAGTCATGAGACCGAGACACACCAGAGACCACCCCCTCCCAAGAGGGACCGGAGTCTGAGGGCCTGCCCTGAACCCCCTGCCCGACCAGGCCCCGGACCAGAGACACACACAGAGACCACCCCTCCACCGAGGAGACTGGAAGTGCAGGTCCTGCCCTGAAGCCCACTGCCTGAAAACCTGCAGACCAGAGACACAAAGAGGCCACCCCTACCCCGACAAGACCGGAGGTCACGAGGCCTGCCCAGAAGCCCCCACTTACAGAGCCCAGACCCGAGCACACAGGGCCACCACCATAGCCGAGGGCCGAATTCAGAGCCTGCTCTGAAGCCCCTGCCCACAGAAGCCCGAGACCCGAGATACACCAGAGACCACCTCCTCCCGAGGGAGACCAGAGGTCTGGGCCTGCCCTCAAGCCACTCCCTGAAGAAGCCCGAGACTGAGACACACCAGAGACCACCCCTACCCCAAGGAGACCTGAGGTCACGAGGGTCTGCCTTGAAGCCATCCCAGCCCACAGAAACCCTAAACCCGAGACTCACCAGAGACCACCCCCTCCCCCGAGGAGACCAGAGGTTGCGAGGGCCTGCTCTGAAGCCCTCCCTGCCCGCAAAAGCTCCGGACAAGAGACACACCAGAGACCATCCCCCTCCCCCGAGGAGACCAGAGGTCACGAGGGCCTGCCCTGATGCCTCCCTGCATGCAGAAGCCCCGAACCCGATACACACCAGAGACCACCCCTCCCCGAGGAGACCAGAGGTCATGAGGGCCTGTCCTGAAGCCCTCCCTGCCCACAGAAACCTGAACCCGATGTGCAGCAGAGACCACCCCTTCCCCAGAGGAGACCGAAGGTCACATGGGCATGCCCTGAAGCCCTCCCTGCCCACAGAGGCCCCGAACCTGAGACACACAAGAGACCAGCCCCCTCCACAAAGGAGACCGGAGGTCAGGAGAGCCTGCCCTGATGCCCCACTGCCCCCAGAAGCTATGAACCCGAGACACATCAGAGACCACTCCCCTCCCCCGAGGAGACCAGAGGTCGTGAGGGCCTGCTCTGAAGATCTCCCTGCCTGCAGAGCCTCTGAATCCGAGACACACCAGAGACCACCCCCTCCCAAGAGGAGACCGGAGGTCGCAAGGGCCTACCCTGAAGCACTCCCTGCCTGCAGAACCCCTGAACCCGAGACACAGCAGAGACCACCCCCCCCGAGGAGACTGGAGGTCGCGAGGGCCTGCCCTGAATCCCCTGCCGAAGAAGCCCGACCCGAGGACAGACCAGAGACCACCCCTCCCCGAGAGACCGGAGGTCATGAGTTCCTGCCCTGAAGCCCCCTGCCATGAAACCTTGAACCGAGACACAAAGACCACCCCCCTTCCCGAGGAGACTGGAGGTCATGAGAGCCTGCCCTGAAGCCCCCACAGCCCTCAGAAGCCCTGAACCAGAGACACAGCAGAGACAACCCCCTTCCCCGAGCAGACCGGAGTTCACGAGGGCCTGCCCTGAAGCCCTCCCTGCCCGCAAAAGCTCCAGACCAGAGACACACCAGAGACCATCCCCCTCCCTCGAGGAGACCAGAGGCTGCGAGGGCCTGCCCTGAAGCCCCCTGCCTGCAAGCCCTGAACCTGATACACACCAGACCACCCCTCACCCGAGGAGGCGGAGGTCACGGAGGCCTGCCCAAGCCTCCCTGCCCGCCAGAGGCCCAGACCGATGTACACCAGAGACCAACCCCTCCCCAAGGGGACCGGAGGTAGCGAGGGCCTGCCCTGAAGCCCTCCCTGCCCACAAGCCCAGAACCCAATGTACACCATAGACCACCCCTTCCCCCGAGGAGACCGAAGGTCGCGAGGGCATGCCCTGAAGCCCTCCCTGCCCGCAGAAGCCCCAAACCCGAGACACACAAGAGACCACCCCCTCCACCGAGGAGACGGGAGGTCAAGAGGACATGCCCTGATGCCCCCCTGGCCCCAGAAGCCCCCAGTCCGAGACACACCAGAGACCACCCCTCCCGAGGCCGGAGGTTCGAGGGCCAGCCCTGAAGATCTCCCTACCAGGGGCTCTGACCCGAGACACCCAGAGATCACCCCTCCCTGAGGAGACAGAGGTCACGAGGCCTGCCCTCAAGGCCCCCCTGCCCAGATGCCTGAAGCTGAGACACACCAAAACAACCCCCCTCCGCCCCTAGGAGACCGGAGTCGCGGGGCCTGCCCTAAACCCCCATGCCCACAGAAGCCCTGAACCCATTACACACCAGAGACAACCCCCCTCCTCCGGGAGCGGAAGACACGAGGGTCTGCCCTGAAACCCTCCTTGCCCGCAGAAGCCCGAACCTGATGTACACCAAGACCACCCCCTCCCGAGGGGCCGAGAAGGTCACGAGGCGTGCAAGCCCTCCGTGTCTGCAGATGCCCTGAACCCAAGACACACAAGAGACCACCCCCTCCACCGAGGTGACCAGAGGTCAAGAGGGCCTGCCCTGATGCCCCCCTGCCCCCAGAAGCCCGGAACCCGAGACACACCAGAGACCAACCCCTTCCCCGGAGGAGACCGGAGGTCATGAGGGCCTGCTCTGAAGCCCCTCTGCTCACAGAAGCCCCAAACCCGAGACCCACCAGAGACCATCTCCCTCCCCCGAGGAGACCACCGCTCGTGAGGGCCTACGCTGAAGCCCCAAACCTGGAAGCATACCAGAGACCACCCCGGAGGGGCGGAGGTTGCAGGCGTGCCCTGAAGCCTCCCTGCCCTCAGAAGCCCGAATCGAGACACACAGGAGCCACCCCTCCCCCGAGGAGACCGGAGGTTGCAAGGGCCTGCCCTGAAGCCCCCTCTTCCCACAGAAGCCCTGAATCTGAGACACACCAGACAGCACCCCCCATGGAGACTGGAGATCACGAGGGCCTGCCCTGAAGCCCCCCTGCCCGCAGCAGACCCGAACCCAAGACACTCCAGAGACCACCCACCTCCCCCGAGGAGACTGGAGGTCATGAGGGCCTGCCCTGAATCCCCCTGCCCACAGAAGCCCCAAACCTGAGACACACCAGAGACCACCCACCTCTCCCCGAGGAGACCTGAGGTCGTGAGGGCCTGCCCTGAAGCTACCCTGCCCACAGCAACCCCGAACCCAAGACACTCCAGAGACCACCCACATCCCCCGAGGAGACTGGAGGTCATGAGGGCCTGCCCTGAATCCCACTGCCCACAGAAGCCCCAAACCCGAGACACACCAGAGACCATCCTCTCCCTTGAGGAGACCGGAGGTCAAGAGGGCCTGCCCAGAAGCCCTCCCTGCCCGCAGAAGCCCCGAACCCGAGACACACCAGTGACTTCCGCCCACCCCCGAGGAGACCGGAGGTCAGGAGGCCACCCTGAAGCCCTTCCTGCCTGCAGAGCCCCGAACCCGAGACACGACGGGGCCACCCCTCCTCCAAGGAGGCCGGAGGTCGTGAGGGCCTGCCCTGAAGCCCTACCTGCCCACAGAAGCCCCGAGCCCGAGACACAACAGAGACCACACCCTCCCCCGAGGGGACCAGAGGTTGCAAGGGCCTGCCCTGAAGCCCTCACTTGCCGCAGAGGCCCCGAACCCGAGAAAAACCAGAGACCACCCCCCTCCCTCGAGGGGACCGGAGGTCACGAGGGCCTGCCCTGAAGCACTCCCTGCCTGCAGAAGCCCAGAACCCGAGACACAGCAGTGACCACCCCCCAAAGAGACCGGAGGTCACGAGGGCCTGGCCTGAAACCCTCCCTGCCAGAAGAAGCCCCTAACCCGAGACACACCAGAGACGACCCCCTCCCCCGAGGAGACTGGAGAATGCCAGAGCCTGGCCTGAAGCCCTCCAAGCCCTCAGAAGCCCCGAACCCGAGACACACCAGAGACCACCCCACTCCCCCGAGGAGACTGGAGGTCACGTGGGTCTGCCTTGAAGCCCTCCCTGCCCGCAGATGCCCAAACCCGAGACACACCAGAGACCACTCTCCTCCCCCGAGTAGACCGGAGGTTGCCAGGTCCTACACTGAAGCCCTCCCTGCCCCCAGAAGCCCAAAACCCAAGACACACCAGAGACCTCTCCCCTCCACCCGAGAGCCGGAGGTTCGGAGGATCTGCCCTGAAGCCCTCCCTGCCGGCAGAAGCCCCAGACCGAGACACATCAGAGACAACCCTCCTCCCGAGGGAGGCGGGAGTCATGAGGGCCTGCAGTGAAGCCCTCCCTGCCATAGAAACCCGAACCCGAGACACACGAGAGACCAACCCCCTCCCCTAGGTGACCGGAGGTCACAGTCTGCCCTGAAACCCTCCCTGCCACTAGAAGCCCCAAAGCCGAGACCCAACAGAGCACCCCTCCCCGAGGAGACCAGGATTGCGAGGCCTGCCTGATGCCTTCCCTGCCCGCAGAATCCCCTAACCCGAGACACATTTGGGGCCAACCTCCGCAGGAGACTGGAGGCCGCGACAGCCTGCACTGAGCTCTTCCTTCCGGCAGAGCCCAACCCAGACACACCAGAAACCACCCCCTCCCGCCGAGGGAGACTGTCAGGTCACGAGGGGCTTGCCTGAAGCCCTCCATGCCCATAGAAACCCGAACCTGAGACACACCGAGACCACCACCCTCCCGAGGAGACCAGAGGTTGCGAGGACCTGCCTCGAAGGCCCCCTGCCCGCAGAAGCCCCGTACCCGAGACACACCAAAGACCACTCCCTCCCCTGAGGAGACCAGAGGTCTCGAGGACCTGCCCTGAAGCCCCACCTGCCAGCAGAAGCACCGAACCTTAGATACACCAGAGACAATCACCCTCCCCAGAGGAGACCGAAGGTTGTGACGGCCTGCCCTGAAGCCCCGAACCCGAGACACACCAGAGACCACACTCCTCCACCGAGGAGACCGGAGGTCATGAGGGCCTGCCCTGAAGCCCTCCCTGCCTGCAGAAGCCCCGAAGCCAAGACCCACCAGAGACCACCCCTCCCCCGAGGAGACTGGAGATTGCGAGAGCCTGCCTGATGCCTTCCCTGCCCGCAGAAGCCCCTAAGCCGAGACACATCTAGACCAACCCCTTCCCCCGAGGAGACCGGAGGTCGCGACAGCCTGCCCTGAAGCCTTCCCTTCCCTCAGAGGCCCCGAACCCGAGACACACAAGAGACCACACACCTCTGTCGAGGAGACCATGGTCGCAGGGTACCCTGAAGTCCTCCATGCCCATGAAGCACCGGACAGGGACACACAGAGACCACTACCGACCCCAAAGGGACTGGAGGTCACAGGATCTGCCTGAAGGCCCCCCTGCCATGAAGCCCCGTACCTGGACACACCAAAGACCACCTCCCCAAGGAGACGGAGGTCACGAGGGCCTGCCCTAGCTCTGCCTGCCCACAGAAGCCCAGACCTTAGATACACCAGAGACAATCACCCTCCCCAGAGGGACCCGAAGATCGCGAGGCTGCCCTGGAGCCCTGAATCTGAGACACAGAGACCACACTCCTCCAGCGAGGGACCCGGAATCACCGAGGGCCTGCCCTGAAGCCATCCCGCCCACAGAGTCCCAGGCTCGGAGACACAGGCGGGACCACCCCTCCCCGAGGGAGACGAGGGTTCAGCGGGGGCCTGCCCTGAAGCACTCCCTGCCCATGAAGGGGCCGAACCCGAGACACACAGAGACCACCCCTCTCCCCAGGAGACCCGAGGTCAGCAGGGCCTTCATCGAAGCCTCCCTGCCCACTTGAGAAGCCCGAGACCTGACACACCCGCTACCACCCCTCCCAGGAGACCCGGAGGTTGATAGGGCCCTGCTTCAAGCCCCTCCTGCCCACAGAAGCCCCAAACTGAGACATCAGAGACCACCCCTCCCTGGGGAGACCGGTGGTCGCGAGGGCCTGCCTGAAACCCTCCCTGCCACAGAAGCCCCAGAACCGAGACTCACCAGAGACCACCCGCTCCCGGAGGGCCGAGATTGAGTGGGCCTGCCCTGAAGCCCTCCTGCCCGCAGAAGCCCCAATCCCAAGGAGACCGGAGGTCACGAGGGCCTGCCCTGAAGATCTCCTCCCCTCAGAAGCCCTGAACCCGAGACACACCAGAGATGACCCCCCTCCACCAGGGACACCGGAGGTCACAAGGGCCTGCCCTCAAGTCCCCCTGCCTGCAGAAGCCCCGTACCTGAGACACACCAAAGACCACCCCTTCCCCTGAGGAGAACAGAGGTTCAGAGGGCCTGCCTAGAAGCCCACCCTACCCGCAGAAGCCCCGGACCGAGACACACCAGAGACCACCCCTCTCCCCATGGGAGACCCGGTCAGCGAGAACCTTCCTTGAAGCCCTCCTGCCCACTAGAAGCCCCAGACCTGACACACACCGCTACCACCCTCCCGAGGAGACCGGAGGTTGATAGGGCCTGCGCTGAAGCCCTCCTGCCCACAGGCCCAAACTGGGACACATCAGGACCACCCCCCTCCCCGGGGGCCGGTGGTCGCGAGAGCCCTGCCCTGAAACCCTCCCTGCCATGAAGCCCTGAACCCGAGACTCACTGAGACCACCCCGCTCCCGGAGGGAGCCGGAGGTTGAGTGGAGCCTGCCCTGAAGCCCTCCTGCCATAGAAGCCCCCAATCCCAGGGGCCGGAGTCACGAGGCCTGCCTGAAGATCTCCTCCCCACAGAGCCCTGAACCGAGACACACCAGAGATGCCCCCCCCCCCAGGGACACGGAGGTCACAGGAGGCCTGCCCTCAAGTACCCTGCCTGCAGAGCCCCGTACCTGAGACACACCAAGACCACCCCTTCCCCTGAGGAGAACAGAGGTTACGAGGGCCTGCCCTGAAGCCCACCCTACCCACAGAAGCCCCGAACCGGAGATACACCAGAGACAATGACCCTCCACCGAAGAGACCGGAGGTCGTGAGGGCCTGCCCTGAAGCCCCAAACCCGAGACACACCACAGACCACCTCCTCCCAAGAGAAGACCGAAGGTTCTGAGGGCCTGCCCTGAAGGCCCCTGCTCATAGAAGCTCCGAACCCAAGACACACCAGAACACCCTCCTCCCGAGCAGACCCCGGAGGTCACAAGGGCCTGTACCAAGCCCTTCCTGCCACTTGAAGCCCCAGATCAAGACTCACCTGAGACCCCCCTCCCAAGAGGAGACCAGAGGTCGCAAGGGCTTGCCTGAAGCCCCCCTGCCTGCAGAAGCCCCGATCCCTAGACACACCAGACTCCACCCCCTCCCAAGAAGAGATGGGATGTCACAAGGGCCTGCCCAGAAGCCTCCCCTGCCTGCATAAGCCCAGAACAAGAGGAACACCGGAGACCACCCCTGTCCCCCTCGGAGACCTGAGGTTGTGAGGGACTGCCCTGAAGCCCTCCCTGCTGCAGAAGCCCCGAACCCGAGACACACCAGAGACCACCCCATCCCCTGAGGAGACCGGAGGTCGCGATGGCCTGCCCTGGCCCGTCCCTACCATAGAAGCCCTGAACCTGAGAAACACCACAGACCACCCTCCTCCCCCGAGGAGACTGGAGGTCACGATGTCCTGCCCTGAAGCCCTCCTGGCCTGCAGAAGCCCCGAACCTGAGACACACCAGAGATCACCCCCTCCCCAGGACACCGGACATCGCGAGGGCCTGCCCTGAAGGCCACACTGCCCACAGAAACCCCGAACCCGAGACACACCAGAGACCACCCCCTCCCCCGAGGACACCGGAGGTCACGAGGGCCTGCCCTGATGCTCCCCTGCCAGCAGAAGCCCCGAACCCAAGACATACCAGAAACCACCCCCTCCCCCAAGGAGACCGGAGATCACAAGAGCCTGCCTTGAAGCCCCCTGCCCATGGATGCCCAGACCGAGACACAACGAGACCAACCCCCTCCACCCGAGGGAGACGGAGGTCATGAGGTCCTGCCCTGAAGCCCTCCAGCCACAGAAGCCCCAAACCCGAGACACACCAGAGAACAGCCCCCACCCCTGAGGAGAGCGGAGGTCGCGAGGGCCTGTCCTGAAGTCCTCCCTGCCCAAAGACGCCCCAAACCTGAGACACTCTAGAGTACACCCCCTCCCCCGAGGAGACCGGACGTCACGAGGGCCTGCCCTGAAGCCCTCCCTGCCTCAGAAGCCCCGAACCCGAGACACACCAGAGACCAACCACCTCCACCGAGGTGATTGGAGGTCACGAGGGCCTGCCCTGAAGCCCCCGCAGCCCACACATGTCCCAAACCCGAGACACACCAGAGAACAGCCCCCTCCCACGAGGAGACTGGAGGTCACAAGGGCCTGCCCTGAAGCCCTCCCTGCCACAGAAGCCCCGAACCCGAGACTCTCCAGTGACCACGCCTTCCCCCGAGGAGACCAGAGGTCACGAGGGGCTGCCTAAGCCCCGACCACAGAAGCCCCGAACCCGAGACACACGGAGACAACCCCAATCCCGAGGGAGACCGGAGTCGTGAGGGCCAGCCCTGAAGCCCCCTGCCCAAAAGCCCCGAACCTGAGACAACCGAGCCACCTCCCCGAGGAGAGCAAGTCGTGAGGCCTGCCCTGAAACCCCGCCACACAGAGCGCCGAACCGAGACACACCAGAGACCACCCCTCCCTGAGGACCGGAGGTTGTGAGGAACTGCCTGAACCTCCCCTGCCCTCAGAGGCCATGAACCCAAGACACACCATAGACCACCCCTTCCCCCGAGGATACCGGAGGTTGCGAGGGCCTGCCCTGAACATCCCCCTGCCCCCAGAAGCCCTGAACCTGAGACACACCAGATACCAGCCCCTCCTCCGAGGAGAACGGAGGTCACGAGGGCCACCCTAAAGCCCTCCCTGCCCGTCGAAGCCCAGAACCCGAGACACACCAGAGACCACCACCCTCCCCCGAGGAGACCGGATGTCAGGGCCTGCCCTGAAGCCCCCCCTGACCGCAGAAGCCCCGAACCCGAGACACACTAGAGACCACCCCCTTCCCCGAGGAGAACAGAGGTCACGAGAGCCTGCCCTGTAGCCCCCTGCATGCAGAAGCCCCAAACCCGAGACACAACAGAGACCACCCCTTCCCCGAGGAGAACAGAGGTCACGAGGGCCTGCCCTGATGCCCTGCCCGAAGAAGCCCCGAACCAGAGAACCACCAGAGACCACCCCCCTCCCCGATGAGAAGGGAGGTCCCTAGGGCCTGCCCTGAAGCCCCCCCTGCCCACAGAAGCCCAGACCTGAGATGCACCAGAGCACCCCTGTCCACCGAGGGAGACCAGGAGGTCACGAGGCCTGCCCTGAAGACCCCTGCCATGAAGCCCAGAACCCAGGACATAGCAGAGACCACCCCTCACCCGAGGAGACCAGAGGTCATGAGGGAACTGCCTGAAGCCTCCCTGCCCTTAGAAGCCCCAAACCAGACACATCAGAGACCACCCCTCCCCGAGGGAGACTGGAGGTGTCGAGGCCTGCCCTGAAGCTCCCCTGCCCACAGAATCCCGAATATGAGACACACAGAGACCACCCCCTCCCAAGGAGACCCAGGAGTGGGAAGGGCCTGCCTGAAGCCCTCCCCTGCCACTTGAAGCCCAGACCGAAATGCACCAGGACCACACACCTCCCGAGGGACGCGTAGTTCATGAGGGCCTGCCCTGAAGCCACCACTGCCTGCAGAAGCCCTGAACCCGATGAGACCGGGTCACAGGGCCTACCCTGAGGCCCCCTGCTCTTAGAGCTCCAAACCCAAGACACACAGAGACCACCCTCCTCCCCGAGCAGACCCGGAGTGTAAGGGCCTATAAGCCCTTCCTGCCCGCAGAAGCCCGGACCGAGACACTCCATAGTCCACCCCTCCACCGAGGGACGGAGAGGGCCTGCCCTGAAGCCCCCTCTGCCTGCAGAATCCCCGAACCCAAGACACACCAGAGACCACCCTCCTCCCCAGAGCAGACCGGAGGTCACAAGGGCCTGCCCTGAAGCCCTTCCTGTCCGCAGAAGCCCCGAACCTGAGACACACCATAGACCACCCCCTCCACCGAGGAGACCGGAGGTCACGAGGGCTTGCCCTGAAGCCCCCTCTGCCCGCAGAATCCCTGAACCTTAGACTCACCAGAACCCACCCCCCTCTCAAGAAGAGACCGGAGGTCGTGAGGGCTTGCCTGAAGCCCCCTGCCCACAGAAGCCCTGATCCCTAGACACACCAGACTCCACCCCCTCCCAAGAGGAGACGGGATGTCACAAGGGCCTGCCCTGAAGCCTCCCCTGCCTGCATAAGCCCAGAACCCGAGGCACACCGGAGACCACCCCCTTCCCCAGTGGAGACCATAGGTCGCGAGGGCCTGCCCTGAAGCCCTCCCTGCACACAGAAGCCCCGATCCCGAGACACACCAGAGACAACCCCCCTCCCCCGAGGAAACCGGAGGTCGCGATGGCCTGCCCTGAAGCCCTCCTGCCCGTGGAAGCCCCAAAGCCGAGACACACCACAGACCACCCACCTCCCAGGGAGACGAGTCGAGCACCTGCCCTGAAGCCCTCCTTGCCACAGAAGCCCCCAAACCCAAGACACACCAGAGACCACTCCTCCCCAGGACACTGGACATCATGAGGAGCCTGCCACAAGCCCCCACTGCCTGCAGAAACCCGAACCTGAGAACCACCAGAGACCACCCCTCCCTAAGTGTACCGGAGTCACGAGGGCCTGCCTGATGCTCCCCCCTGCCGCAGTAGCCCCGAACCTGAGGCACACAGAGACCACCCGCTCCCCGAGGAGAGCGGAGGTCACGTGGGCCTACACTGAACCCCGCCCGCAGAAGCCCCGAACCGAGACACACCAGAGACCACCATCTTCCCGAGGAGACCGGAGGTCGGTGGGACTGCTCCTGAAGCCCCCCTGCCCGCAGAAGCCCCGAACCCGAGACACACCAGAGACCACCCCTCCCCGAGGAGACTGGAGGTCGAGGGGCCGGCCCTGAAGCCCTCCCTGCCTGCAGACGCCCCAAACCTGAGACACACCAGAAACCAACCCCCTCCCCCGAGGAGACCGGAGGTCATGAGAGAACTGCCCTGAACCTCCCCCTGCCCGCAGAAGCCACAAACCCAAGACACACCAGAGACCACCCCCTCCCTGAGGATACCGGAGGTTGCGAGGGCCTGCCCTGAACCTCCCCCTGCCGCAGAAGCCCCGAACCCGAGACACACCAGAGACCTCACCATCCCTGAGGAGACCGGAGGTGCGAGGGCCTGCCTTGAATCCCTCCCTGTCCGCAGATGCCCTGAACCCGAGACACTCTAAAGACCACCCCCCTCCCCCAAGGAGACCAGACATCGCGAAGGCCTGCCCTGAAGCCCTCCCTGCCCACTGAAGCCCCGAACCCGAGACACACCAGAGACCACCACCCACCCCTGAGGAGACCGGATGTTAAGAGGGCCTGCCCTGAAGCCCTCCGTGCCTGCAGAAGCCCCGAACCCGATACACACCACAGACCACCCTCCACCCCGAGGAGACCGGAGGCCTGAGGCCTGCCTCAGCCCTCCTGCCCGCCCGAGCCCCAAACCCGAGACACACTGGGACCACACCCCTCCCGAGGTTACGGAGCTGTGAGGGCCTATCCCCAAGCCCTCCTGCGGCGGAAGCCCCAAACAATAGATGGACTGGGGCCCCCGCCCCCAAGGGGCGGAGGCCGCGGTGCCTGCCCTGAAGCCCTGCCTCGGCTGAGCCCCAAATCCAGAACACCCGAGATCCCTCTCCCGAGGGAGCAGAGGCCGTTGGGCCTACCTGAAGCCCTCCTGCGGCAGAAGCCCCGAACCTGAGAAACACCGAGATCACCCTCCCGAGGGGACCGAGGCTGTGAGGGCCTGCCCTGAAGCCTCCCTGCCCTTGAAGCCAGACCCGAGACACACTGGGAGACCACCCCTTCCCGAGGGGACCAGAGGCTCGAGGGTCCTGCCCTGAAGCCCTTCCTGCCCTCAGAAACCTCAGACCTGAGACACACAGAGACCAAGCCCCTCCCTGAGGGGACCGGAGGCCACGAAGGCCTGCCCTGAAGCCCTCCCTGCCTGCAGAAGCCCCGAAACCGAGACACACCGGAGACCACCCCCTCCCCCGAAGGGACCAGAAGCAGCGATGGCCTACCCTGATGCCCTCCCTGCCTGCAGAAGCCCCGAACCAGAGACACACTGAAGACCACCCTCCAACGAGGGGACCGGAGCCATGAGGCCTGCCTGAAGCCCTCCGCTACAGAAACCCTGAACGCAGACACACCAGAGACCGCCTCCCAGAGGGGACTGGAGGCCTGAGTGCCTGCCCTGAAGCCCTCCCTACCCGCAGAAGCCCCGAACCCGAGACCCACGTGAGACCAACCCCCTTCCCCCGAGGAAACTGGAGGTTGCGAGGGCCTGCCCTTAAGCCCTCCCTGCCCACAGAAGACCAAACCTCTGACCCACCAGAGACCGGCCCCTTCCCCCGAGGAGACCGGAGGTCACGAGGGCCTGCCCTGAAGCCCTCCCTGCCCGCAGAAGCCCAGAACCTGAGACACACCGGAGTATGCCCCCCACCCCAAGGAGACCGGAGGTTGCGAGGGCCTGCCCTGAAGCCTTTCCTGCCCGCAGAAGCCCCGAAGCTGAGACACACCAGAGACTGCCCCCCCGCGAGGAGACCGGAGGTCACAAGGGCCTGCCCTGAACCCCTCCCTGCACGCAGAAGCCCCGAACCTGAGACAGACCGGAGACCACCCTCCACCCCCGTGGAGACCAGAGGCCATGAGGGCCTGCTCTGAAGCCCTCCCTGCCGGCAAATGCCCCGAACCCGAGACAGACCGGAGACCACCCCCCTCCCCCAAGGAGACCGGAGGCCATGAGGGCCTGCCATGCAGCACTCCCTGCCGGCAGAAGCCCTGAACCCGAGACCCATCAGAGACCACACAGCTCTCCCAAGGAGACCGGAGGTCACAAGGGCCTGCCCTGAAGTCCTCCCTGTACGCAGATGCCCCAAACCCGAGACCCACCAGAGACCGCCCCTCTCCCCCGAGGACACCGGAGGTCACAAGGGCCTGCCCTGAAGCCCTCCCTGCCTGCTGAAGCCATGAACCCAAGACCCACCAGAGACCGCCCCCTCCCCCAAGGAGACTGGAGGTCCGAGGGCCTGCCTGATGCCCTCTCCTGCTGGCAGAATCCCAGACCTGAGACATACGGGACACCCCTCCCCCAAGGAGATCCAGGGCCGTGAGGCCTGCCATAAAGCCCTCCCTCCGAGGTTACGGAGCCGCGAGGCCTACCTGAAGCCCTCCTGCGGCAGAAGCCCCAACAATAGACGGACTGGAGACCCCCCGCCCCCAAGGAGACCGGAGGCTGCTAGGGCTCACCCTTAAGCCCTCCCCGAGGTTACGAGGAAGCCATGAGGGCCTACCCTGAAGCCCTCCCTGCCGGCTGAAGCCCCGAATCCGAGACACACCAGAGACCCCTCCCAGAGACCAGAGGCCGTTAGGGCCTGCCCTGAAGCCCTCCCTGCCCTCGGAAACCCCAAACCCGAGACACACCGGAGACCACCCCCTTCCCCCGAGGGGACCAGAGGCCAAGAGGTCCTGCCCTGAAGCCATTCCTGCCAGCAGAAACCCAGAACTCGAGACACGCTGGAGACCAACCCCCTCCCGCGAGGGGACCGGAGGCCATGAAGGCCTGCCCTGAAGCCCTCCCTGCCCGCAGAAGCCCCGAACCCAGAACATCGGAGACCACCCCTTCCCCTGAGGGGACCGGAAGCAGCAATGGCCTACCCTGATGCCCTCAGTTCCCGCCGAAGCCCTGAACCAGAGACACACCGGAGACCACCCCCCTCCCATAAGGGGAACGGAGGCTAGGAGGGCCTGCCCTGAAGCCTTCCCTGCATGCAGAAACCCCGAACCCGAGACACACTGGAGACCACACCCTCCCCCGAGGGGACCGGAGGCCATGAGGGCCTGCTCTGAAGCCCTCCCTGCCAGCAGAATCCCCGAACCCGAGACACACCGGAGACCACCCCCTCCCAGAGGGGACCGGAGGCAGCGATGGCCTACCCTGAAGCCCTCCCTGCCCACAGAAGCCCAGAACACGAGACACACCGGAGACCACCCCCTTCCCCCAAGGGGACCAGAGACCACTAGGGCCAGCCATCAAGCCCTCCCTGCCCACAGAAGCCCCGAACCCGAGACACACCACAGACCGCCCCCTCTGCCGAAGGGACCAGAGGCCGCGAGGGCCTGCCCTGAAACCCTCCCTACCCGCAGAAGCCCCGAACCCGAGACCCACCTGAGACTGCCCCTTCCCCCAAGGAGAACAGAGGTCGTGAGAGCCTGCCCTGAAGCCCTCCCTGCCTGCAGAAGCCATGAACCACAGTCACACCAGAGACTGCCCCTCTCCCCCGAGGAGACCGGAGGACGTGAGGGCCTGCCCTGAAGCCCTTCCTGCCCGCAGAAACCCAGAACCCGAGACACACCGGAGGCCACCTCCCCGAGGGACGGAGCCGAAGGCCTGCAAGCCCTCCCTGCCCCAGAAGCCCCGAACCAGACACACTGGAGACCACCCTCCCTGAGGGGACCAGAAACAACGCCCACCCTGATGCCCTCCTGCCCACAGAAGCACCGGACCAGAGACACACCGGAGACCACCCCTCCCACAGGGGACCGGAGGCGCGAGGCCTGCTCTGAAGCCCTCCCTGCGCAGAAACCCCAAACCCGAGACACACGAGACCACCCCCGAGACTGGAGGCAGCGAGGGCCTTCTCTGAAGCCCTCCCTGCCAGCAGAATCCCCGAACCCAAGACACACAGACCACCCCTCCCCGAGGGGACGGAGGTCACAGGGCCTGCCCTGAAGCCCTCCCTGCCCGCAGAAGCCCGACCCAAACACACCCTACACCACCCCCTCCCCCGAAGGGACTGGAGGCCGCGATGGCCTACCCTGAAGCCCTCCCTGCCCGCAGAAGCCCAGAACCTGAGACACACCGGAGACCACCCCCTCCCCCAAGGGGACCAGAGACCACTAGGGCCAGCACTCAAGCCCTCCCTGCCTGCAGAAGCCCCGAACCTGAGACACACCAGAGACCGCCCCCCTCCGCCGAGGGGACTGGAGGCTGAGAGGGCCTGCCCTGAAGCCCTCCCTACCTGCAGAAGCCCCTAACCCGAGACACACCAGACCGCCTCCCAGGAGACCGAGGTCACAGGGCTCGCCCTGAAGCCTCCCTGCCCTAGAAGCCACGAACCCAACTCACACCAGAGACCGTCCCCTCCCCCGAGGAGACTGGAGGACCCAGGGCCTGCCCTGAAGCCCTCCCTGCCATGGAAGCCATGAACCCAAGACACACCAGAGACCGCCCCCTCCTCCGAGGAGATCAGAGGTCACAAGGGCCTGCCCTGAAGCCCTCCCTGCCCCCAGAAGCCCCGATCCCGAGACACACCAGAGACCGCCACCCTCCCCCGAGGATACCAGAGGTCACGAGGGCCTGCCCTGGAGCTCTCCCTGCCCACAGAAGCCCTGAACCCGAGATACACCAGAGACTGCCCCCTCCCCCAAGGAGACCGGAGGTCGCGAGGGTTTGCTGTGAAGCCCTGCCTGCCCGCAGAAGTCCTGAACCTGAGACACACCAGAGACAACCCCCTCCCCCAAGGGGACCAGAGGCCGCTAGGGCCTGCCCTGAAGCCCTCCCTGCCCGCAGAAGCCCCGAACCCAAGACCCACCTGAGACCGCCCTGTCCCGAGGGGACGGAGTCCACGAGGCCTACCTAAGCCCTCCCTGCCCACAGAGCCCAAACCCGAGACCCACAGAGACGCCCCTCCCCGAGGGAGACCGGAGGTTGCGAGGGCCTGTCCTAAGCCCCTCCCTGCCGCAGAAGCCCCAAACCGAGACACACCAGAGACTGCCCCTCCCCAAGGAGACCGGAGGACATGAGGTTTGCCATAAACCCTCCCTGCCCCAGAAGTCCTGGAAACTGAGACACTCTGGAGCACCCCTCCCCATGGAGACCCGGAGGTCATGAGGCCTACCTGAACCCCTCCCTGCACTCAGAAGCCCGAACCCGAGAACAGACGGAGACCACCACTTATCCCGAGGGCCGGAGGCTGTGAGGGCCTTCCTACAGCCCTCCCTGCTGGCAGAAGCCCCGAACCCAAGACCCATCAGAGACCACACAGCTCTGCCGAGGAGACCCGGAGGTCACGAGGTCCTGCCACAAGCCCTCCTGCCTGCGAGCCCCGAACCGAGACCCACCAGAGGCCGCCCCACCTCCTCAGGAGACCGGAGAGTCACAGAGCCTGCCCTGAAGCCCTCCATGCCCGCAGAAGCCCCGAATCTGAGACACATCAGGGGCCGCCCCTCCCGAGGAGACCGGAGGCCTTGAGGCCTGCCTCAAGCCCTCTCCTGCCCACAGAAGCCCTGAACCCGAGACAGACCGGAGACCACCCCCCCTGAGGGACCGGAGGCGCGGGGCCTGCCCTGACGCCCTCCTGCGGCCCAGAAGCCCTGAACCGAGACACACGGAGACCCCCCCCGAGGAGACTGGAGGCCATGAGGGCCTGCCCTTAAGCCCTCCCTGCCCTGAGCAAGCCCGAACCCGAGACACACTGGGGACCACCAAGCGAGGTTACGGAGGCATGAGGGCCTACTCTGAAGCCCTCCCTGCGGCCCAGAAGCCCGAACAATAGGCAGGACCCGGAGACCCCCCTGCCCCCAAGGAGACCGGAGGCCACGAGGGCCTGCCCTGAAGCCCTCCCTGCCGGCTGAAGCCCCGAATCTGAGACACACCAGAGACCTACCTCCCCGAGGAGACCGGAGGCCGCTAGGGCCTGCCCTGAAGCCCTCCCTTTTGGCAGAAGCCCCGAACCCGAGAGACACCGGAGACCAGCCCCTCCTTCGAGCAGACAGGAGGCCGCGAGTGCCTGCCCTGATGCCCTCCCTGCTCACGGAAACCCCGAACCCGAGACACACCGGAGACCACCCCCTCCCCGGGGGACCAGAGCTCTGAGGTCCTGCCCTCAAGCCCTTCCTGCCCACAGAACCCCGAGCCGAGACACACGGAGACCGCCCTGTCCCCCAGGGAGACCGGAGGTCACGAGGGCCTACCCTTAAGCCTTCCCTGCCCACAGAAGACCCAAACCCGAGACCCACCAGAGAACGGCCCCCTCCCCGAGGAGACCGGAGGTTGCGAGGGCCTGTCCTGAAGCCCTCCCTGCCCGCAGAAGCCCCAAACCCGAGACACACCAGAGACTGCCCCTTCCCCCAAGGAGACCGGAGGACATGAGGGTTTGCCATGAAGCCCTCCCTGCCCGCAGAAGTCCTGAAACTGAGACACTCTGGAGACCACCCCTTCCCCCATGGAGACCGGAGGTCATGAGGGCCTGCCCTGAACCCCTCCCTGCGCTCAGAAGCCCCGAACCCGAGACAGACCGGAGACCACCACTTATCCCGAGGGACCGGAGGCTGTGAGGCCTTCCTGCAGCCCTCCTGCTGGCAGAAGCCCCAGACCCGAGACCCATCAGAGACCACCTGGCAGCTCTCCCGAGGAGACCGGAGGTCACGAGGTCCTGCCCTGAAGCCCTCCCTGCCTGCCGAAGCCCCGAACCCGAGACCCACCAGAGACCGCCCACCTCCCCCAAGGAGACCGGAGGTCACCAGAGCCTGCCCTGAAGCCCTCCATGCCCGCAGAAGCCCCGAACCTGAGACACATCAGAGACCGCCCCTTCCCCCGAGGAGACCGGAGGACGCGAGGGCCTGCCCTGAAGCCCTCCCTGCCCGCAGAAGCCCTGAACCCGAGACAGACCGGAGACCACCCTCCCTGAGGAGACCAGGAGGCAGGGCCTGCCCTGTTACCCTCCCTGCCCGGCAGAAGCCCTGAACCGAGACACACGGAGACCCCCTCCCGAGGAGACTGGAGGCCGTGAGGCCTGCCTTAAGCCCTCCCTGCCCGCTGGAAGCTGATTGAGACACTGGGGACCCTGGCAGGTTGGGAAGCTTGGGAGACTACTCAGCCCTCCTGCCGGCAGAAGCCCCGAACAATAGACGGACCGGAGACCCCCCTGCCCCCAAGGAGACCGGAGGCCACGAGGGCCTGCCCTGAAGCCCTCCCTGCCGGCTGAAGCCCCGAATCTGAGACACACCAGAGACCTACCTCCCCGAGGAGACCGGAGGCCGCTAGGGCCTGCCCTGAAGCCCTCCCTTTTGGCAGAAGCCCCGAACCCGAGAGACACCGGAGACCAGCCCTCCTTGAGTAGAACAGGAGGCCGAGTGCCTGCCCTGATGCCCTCCCTGCTCACGGAAACCCCGAACCCGAGACACGAGACCACCCCTCCCGAGGACCAGAGGCTCGTGAGGTCCTGCCTGAAGCCCTTCCTGCCCACAGAAACCCCGAACCCGAGACACACGGGACCAGCCCCTCCCTGTGGGACCGGAGCCACAGAAGGCCTGCCTGAAGCCCTCCCTGCCACAGAAGCCCTGAACCCCGAGACACTGGAGACCACCCTCCCCGAGGGGGACCTGGAAGCAGCGATGGCCTACTCCTGACGCCTCTGCCCGCAGAAGCTCAACCAGAGACACACGAGACCACCCCTCCCACCTAGGGACCGGAGGCCATGAGGGCCTGCCTGAAGCCCTCCCTGCATGCAGAAACCCCAACCTGAGACACACGGAGACCACACCTCCCCGAGGTGACGGAGGCCACCAGGGCCTTCCTGAAGCCCTCCTGCCCGCAGCCCCGAACCCAAGACACCGAGACACCACCCCTCCCGTGGGGACCAGAGGCTTATGGCTCACCCTAAGCGGCCCCTGCCTGCAGAAGCCTCGAAACCAAGACCCACCCAGAGACCACCTCCCGAGGAGACCGGAGGTCGCGAGTGCCTGCCCTGAAGCCCTCTCACCTGCAGAAACCCCAAATCTGAGACACACAGGAGACCGCCCCACTCCCCTCAGGAGACCGGAGGTCGCGAGACCTGCCCTGACGCCTCCCTGCCCACAGAAGCCCAGAACCCGAGACACACGGAGACTGCCCCACCCAGCCATCAGACCAGAGGTCACGAGGGCCTGCCCCAAGCCCTCCTACCCACAGAAGCCCCGAACCCGAGACAAACCAGAGACCACCCCTCCCCAGAAGACGGAGGTCGTGAGGCCTGCCCTGAAGCCCTCCCTACCCCAGAAGCCCGAACCCTAGACACACAGAGACCAGCCTCCTTCCTCGAGGAGACCGGAGGTCGCGAGCCTGCCCTGAAGCCCTCCTGCCCACAGAAGCCCCAAACCCAAGACACACACTAGAGACCACCCTCTCTCCCAGAACACGGAGGTCGTGAGGGACTGCCCCAAGCCCTCCTACCTGCAGAATCCCGAACCCTAGACACGAGACAGAGCCTCCTCCCCTCGAGGAGACCCGGAGGTCTCGAGGCCCTGCACTGAAGCCCTCCCTGCCGGCAAAAGCCCCGAACCTGAGACAGACCGGAGACCACCCCACTCCCGCGAGGAGACCAGAGGCCATGAGGGCCTGCCCTGCAGCCCTCCCTGCCGGCAGAAGCCCCGAACCCGAGACCCATCAGAGACCACACAGCTCTCCCGAGGAGACCGGAGGTCACGAGGTCCTGCCCTGAAGCCCTCCCTGCCTGCGGAAGCCCCGAACCCGAGACACATCAGAGACCACCCCTTCCCCCGAGGAGACCGGAGGATGCGAGGGCCTGCCCTGAAGCCCTTCCTGCCTGCCGAAGCCCCGAACCCGAGACACATCAGAGACCACCCCCTCCCCCGAGGAGACCGGAGGTCGCGAGTGCCTGCCCTGAAGCCCTCTCTACCTGCAGAAACCCCAAATCTGAGACACACAGGAGACTGCCCCACTCCCCCCAGGAGACCGGAGGTCACGAGGACCTGCCCTGACGCCCTCCCTGCCCACAGAAGCCCAGAACCTGAGACACACCGGAGACTGCCCCACTCCAGCCATCAGACCAGAGGTCACGAGGGCCTGCCCCGAAGCCCTCCCTACCCACAGAAGCCCCGAACCCGAGACAAACCAGAGACCACCCCCTCCCCCAGAAGACCGGAGGTCGTGAGGGCCTGCCCTGAAGCCCTCCCTACCCACAGAAGCCCCGAACCCTAGACACACCAGAGATCGACCTCCTTCCTCGAGGAGACCGGAGGTCGCGAGAGCCTGCCCTGAAACCCTCCCTGCCACAGAAGCCCCGAACCCAAGACACACTAGAGACCACCCCCCAAGGAGACCGGAGGACGCGAGGGCCTGCCCTGAAGCCCTTCCTGCCCGCAGAAGCCCCGAACCCGAGACACACCGGAGACCCTCTCCCCCGAGGAAACTGGAGGCCGTGAGGGCCTGCCCTTAAGCCCTCCCTGCCCGCCGAAGCCCCAACCTGAGACACACTGGGACCACCCTGGCCCCGAGGTTACCGGAAGCCACGAGGGCCTACTCTGAAGCCCTCCCTGCCGGCAGAAGCCCCGACCAATAGATGGACCGGAGACCCCCCGCCCCCAAGGAGACCGGAGGCCGTGAGGGCCTGCCCTGAAGCCCTCCCTGCCGGCTGAAGCCCTGAATCCGAGACACACCAGAGACCTATCTCCCTGAGGAGACCGGAGGCCACTAGGGCCTGCCCTGAAGCCCTCCCTGCCCACAGAAGCCCAGAACCCGAGACACACAGGAGACTGCCCCCCTCCAGCCATCAGACCAGAGGTCACGAGGGCCTGCCCTGAAGCCCTCCCTACCTGCAGAATCCCCGAACCCTAGACACACCAGAGACCGACCTCCTCCCTCGAGGAGACCCGAAGTCACGAGGCCCTACACTGAAGCCCTCCTGCTGGCAAAGCCCCGAACCTGAGAGACAGACTGAGACCACCCCCCTCGAGAAGACCGGAGGTCGTGAGGTAGAGAATTCCACAGGGTCGGTGCCATAAAACTAAACGATCTAGCAACCGAAGTTTTTAAATGAACCCTGGGAATCTCTAGCAATCCCTCATCAGTGGATCAGAGAGGGCGGGAGGGACAGTAGGGGCAAAGGAGCTCTTTCAGGTAGGTAGGTCCCGATCATGTAAGGCTTTATAGGTCAGCAAACCGACCTTGAAGGTGATTCGCCAAAACACTGGCAGCCAGTGCAGTCCGCGAAGCACAGGCCTTATATGGCTGGATCTAGAAGAACCAGTCAACAACCTGGCTGCCGCATTCTGCACTAGCTGCA
Source organism: Neoceratodus forsteri (assembly GCA_016271365.2). Taxonomy (NCBI): domain Eukaryota; kingdom Metazoa; phylum Chordata; order Ceratodontiformes; family Ceratodontidae; genus Neoceratodus; species Neoceratodus forsteri. Next base: position 413,122,347 of record CM028132.1, on the reverse strand, counting down.
GACGGCGAAGTTCAACCCCAATAGCCCTAGGTACAGGGAGTTACAGTAGTCAAGGCGGGAGGTAACGAAGGCGTGGATCAACATTGGAAGATCCTCTGGAGGAACCAAGTGCTTCACCCTGGCAATATTCCTCAGGTGGAAAAAGGAGGTTTTGACCACCGCTGACACCTGAGATTTAAGCGTCAGACGGTCGTCTATTATTACGCCAAGATTCCGCACCCGATCTGAGGTCGTCAGATGAACACCTCCAAGCCATAAGCCTGAGGGTGATCCGTCCGGCCGACCCGCCTCACAGCGGGCTTTTGTCCATGACCAACACCTCAGTTTTCTCCGGGTTTAACCTCAGCCAACTCCCATTCATCCAGTCTTGGATTTCGGCAAGGCAATTATTAAATACCGACAAGGCAGCATCCTGGCCGGGCACAAAAGACATATATAGCTGGGTATCATCTGCATAGCAATGAAACCCCAGACCGTATCATCTAATAATCACTCCCAATGGCAGCATTTACACTGCAAACAACATAGGCACTAAAATAGAGCCCTGCAGTACCCCGCAGGATAGGGAAACTGATGCCAAGGAAAAAATTCCCGACACCACTCTCTGAGTCCTACCCTCGAGGTAAGATTGAAACCGTTTGAGGACCGTATCAGATAGTCCACAGATGTTCTGCAAATGCTCTAACAGCATACTATGGTCGACAGTGTCAAATGCTGCAGAGAGATCAAGTAGGACCAAGATGGATCGGGTCCTCCGATTTCTCACTATTAGGAGGTCATTTAGTACCTGAACAAGTGCTGTCTTGGTACTATGCCTTTTCCTAAATCCAGACTGGAGAGAGTCATAGATATTGTTGTTGGTCAGATGATCCTCCAACTGCACATGACCACCTTCTCAATAACTTTACCCACAAAGGGTAAGTTAGAGACTGGTCTGTAATTTGCTAGACAATCTGGGTCTAAGGAGGGCTTCTTTAATAGAGGCTTAACTATAGCCTCTTTAAGGGGATCTGGAAAGATCCCCCTCTCCAAAGACTTCTAGACTATCAAAGCCAGGACTAGGCCAATTTTATCCACACAGCCCACTAAGAGGCGTGTGGGGCCAGGGTCCAAATCACAGTTGGTCGGTCGCAGCGCTCGAATGATCATCACAATATCATCGATTGTGGGAAGGCTGAAGTCAGACCATATAAACTGAGTGTTCGACATCTCCTGCCAACCACCATCGCTCCCATTGGAGAGGGAAGAATGGATATCCGATCTGATTTTGGCAACCTTATCTGCAAAGAAGAGAGCAAACTCGTCACATTGTTCTTGAGACAAGGCTCTTCTGGGCTGAAGACAGACTGGATTGCACAGTCTGTCCACAGTCTGAAAGAGCTGAGCTGGTCTATTCTGTGCAGCCGCTATCTCTCTGGACAGGAATTCTGCCTTCTTACGAGAGATTGCGGATTGATAGACCACATAATGGTCCATCAAACTAAGTCTGTCATCATCAAGACCGGACTTCCTCCAACACCTCTCCAACCTTCGTCCAACCCTCCTCAACTCCCTCACGGTCTCATCAAACCAAGGGAACAAATCCAATCCCCTGCTTACAGCAGGGGGAGTAGGCCCTGCAAGGTGACCATTCTGAACTTCTTGAACTCTATTGAAGAGGTTCAGCTTCCAGAGATCCAAGATAGGCCACAGGTCACCTGTCCACTTTGGGACCAGGAAATACAGAGAGTAAAAACACATGTGCCATTGTTCTAGGGGCATTGGTTCTATGGCCCTGTTTGTAGGAGAGGTCTATGTCTCCTCCAAAAGCAGGGGTAGGCATTCTAGAGTATAATGGGTCACTAGTGGGGTGATCTGGAGGTATGTCTAGAAGTACCAGAGCATGTCCCTGTTCTATGATTCCTAGAACCTATGCATCTGTTGTGACCTCTTTCCACTTGTTCAAGTGGAGGCAAGCAACCCCTGCAACCACCCCTGGAGGTAAAGGTGGTTGGGGGTGTACAAGGAGTCAGGCAGAGTTGGTTGGGGTGGTTCCCTCATACAACCACCTCTAGGGGCTTTTTGAGTGGGCACCTGGGAGTGGGCAAGGCTCCTGCTCCCTTGCCCCTGCCTGACTGTCTGGCTGTTGGATGCTGTCTGACACCAGCTAGATGAAAAGGGCCCCTACTCCTACACCTAAGCTGGGTATGATAGAGGGAATGTACAGACGTCAATGTTTTGCCTGAGGCTTCAAGAGTGGACAGGATATCTTGAACCTTGGCACCAAATAGTTTATGTCCTCACAAAGCTGCATTGAGAATGGACTGTTGCATGTCATTCGTAAAGCATGGCACCCTAATCCAAGAACATCTCCTGATCTCCTGAGACAGATGCCAGAGGCCACAACCCTGACAGAAGCATCTGAGACATCACAGGCTGTGCATAGCAAATGCTTGCTCACACCAGCCCCAGCAGAAAGGGCTTTGAGAAGCTCTTTTTTGGGATGCCCTCTGACAAGACTTGTGCAGCAGCCTTGGTCTTCCTCCAGAGGGTGCTCTGGTACTTTATCATGTGGGACTGATAGCAATGCAAAGGCCCAGTGATACTGAGGCAAAAAATTATTTTGCCCAAAACACTCACCCAACTGGACTCTTTATCAGGATGGAGGGAACTTAGGTGCTTAGGTGCCCTGGATCTGTCATGGGCAGCATTAATGACTACTGAATCTACCTCAGGCTCGGTGGCAAAATATGGTTTCCAAGGGGGGACCATGTACATTATATCTGCCTTCCTGGGTACAATTGGGATATTGTTAAGTCTGTACCAGGCAGCAAAGATGGCATCCTCCAAAGCAGGAAGCAGAGGTGGCACCACAACTACAGGAAATTCTGGCAGCTCCAGAGACTCTATGAGGTTTTTTTGGTTGTGTCCTGTTCTTCCAGGTCAAAGCCTATGGCAGCTTGTAACTGCTGTATCATGGTGAGGAAAGTGAGATCCTTGGTAGGGGACCTTGGTGTGTTTATCACCAAGTCCTCACTACAAGTGGACACCAGGGAGCTGGTGCCCCTATCATAAGGGCTTTCAGCATAGTTCTCAGCATTCTCCTCCTCATCCTGCATCAAGTCAGGATTATATTCATACTTATCATTGAGCAGGTTGACCAAGAGAAGGGAGCAGGCTGGTGACATCAGTGGCACTCTAGGAGGCGGCTGCAGCAAAGTGTACCTTGTGGCATCAAGGGGAAATTAGTAGTAGCCACATTGCTGGACCCCCTAGAACTTGGAGGTTAGGTAGCAGGTGTCAAATCACATCCAATAAAGAGGATAGGATTGCTTGAGCGTCAGTGCCCCTGTGGTCGATTGGTGTGACTGGAGGAGTCGATGAGGGAGGCTGAATCCTGACAGTGAGCCATGCTGCTAGGCCTGGTAGTGTCTGCATCAAGCCCCAACCCTAGTGTCATGTTAATGGTTGGGGGTGGCGGCGTCACTGTTGGGGGGATGATGGTGTTGATAAGGTTTGACCATGTATGAAGGATGACCTGGAATGCACTGGGAGGTCATCTCCTTCTCCTTGTCCCAGTGCTTGTGTTTGTGACTCCCTGAAGCCTTGTCCCAGTATTCTGAAGACCTGGACTTGGTAGACGGGGCTGGCAACACGGCGGTGCCCTTCTGCTGAAGCACATTCTCCATACTAGCTGCCTTCTTTTTTTTTTTAATTACTGCATTTTTCCCCCACTGGCACCCCTAACCCTGCGAGTGGGCTCACCCTGAGCTCAGCAACCCAGACCCTCACTCAGGATGCCGCTCCCCCAAGTGGGGCCACCTGAGGGAACTGAAGGTGGCTGGAGAGTCGGGCACCAAGCCCAGGCTCATACGTGGGGGCCAGTAGATTTTTGCAGTAAGTCCCCTTGGAGCTGGGAATATGCAATGATGTTGATGCTTTATGGCAAACATCTGTCCCAGCTCCACCTAAGTTGCAGTGTGGCACTGTGCCCCTGGCCTCCACCAGGGGGTGAGTGACACCAGAACTAGCTCCCTTACCCTCCCCAGAGAAGGAGAGCTGTCCTCCAGATGCTCGATCCTTCTCCTCCCCTGCCAACCCCTGGCAGTCCATGCCCGAACATGGCTTGCCGGCATGGCGCGAGGTGTGGTGTCCAGTGCCTCAACCCTCAGCACCACTGGGCTAGCATACTAGCCACCTTCTACTTAAGGAAGTTTTTTCTAAAGTCCCTTTATGACATCATCTGGTCATGAAATTAAAAGCCTGACAAACTCCGCAGGCTTTCACATTGTGATCCAGGCCTAGGCAGCAGACACAGATGTTGTAGGTGTCACTGATGTAGACCTTCTCACCACAGGCACAATATTGGAACAGTTTCAATGGTTCCTTCAACAACATACAGGTCATCAAAGATCCCTATAAAGTGATTACTTTTCTAGCGGTGTTTCCTTCAGCAGTCCAATGAGTATGGTCAATGGTGGAAAAGAACTGAGGAGAAAGGGCAATGGTTATGTATCAGCCGAAATCTGACGTCATTGTGGGCGGATTCTGACTGACTGCTTGTAAAGTTTCCATATGGTTCTAGCACCTGGCAGCTTATAGTTCCATAGGTGTGGCCTGTTGAAAGAGATATCCTCTAAGATGATAAACAATAACCCACCTGCCCATGATATACGTAGGACATTCCATGGGTTGAATACAAATAAGCTTTCATTCACTCTTTCAAGATGCCAACAATGCAGCCGGGCACCCGTGGCTTTGTCACTCAGTGCTAGTCAGCATTATTGACAGCATTCCTGATTGCTGACAACATTCATGAGTGAGTAAAAAGTGTATTTGTGATCAATCCATGGAATATCCCTTATATAAATAATGACAGTGAGAATACAAATTTCCAGATAAATGCATTTATTTTGCATGTTGAGTCAAAATTATCATTTATTTCCACTCCAGGAGTGCCATAATGAATATTTCCACTCCAGAAGCATCACCAGATTCAAGAACAACTGCTAGAATTCCTAAATGATGGGAGTCCTTACTGGTAGCTATCTGGCATACTTATTCTTTTGAGTGTAGTTATCAGAATGTACTCATTTGAATGTGCATGGGGAATTAAAAAAGTCCAGAATCAAGGTTTTAAAAGTAATTTTTATTAATAAAATCTTAGTACTTGAGCACTATGACCTACCTTGCAAAAGAGGCACTGTTGTCATATAAATTATGCATGTCATGGGCAGGCTAAGAATATCACATTTATTGTTATCTGCAGAGTCTGAACTTGTGATGTCATAGACGTCAGAAAATGCCAATAAAAATAAGTGTGATATTTTTAGCAAGCCCATGGCGTATCCCGTGTATAAAAAATATGCCTGATATTTTATGGGTATTCCATGACCCATGACATCATGCGATGTGATGCCACCACGAGAGGTAAAGCCACGAGTGATGTCATGGGGTCACAGACCACAAGTAAAAATATCAGACATATTTGTATTAACCCATGACATAACTCATTAATGCAATGGCATGAGTTTATGTGGTAAAACTGTTGGGTGTGCTGCTGTTTCAGTGAAGTTAGTCAAAATTCTATAAAAAACACGTTCAAGTGTAATCAAGTCTTGGAATGAAATTACGCCTGACTTCTATTCTGAAGGATTTACAGTGAGAATATTTGCTTTGCCATCCATCCAGAATGAGAATATCATGATATTCTCACATTAGGTCACTGACAAGTAAAAACAACCTTGATATGTTTGACTTTTTATTTACACTACTGTATATAAATCTGGTGCATACAATGGCCTGACTTAAAATGCATAATTTAATTTCATGAGTAAGGGCAAGACCATAACTCATGAGTGGTGCTCCCCCACACATGGTAATAAGTTGCTTATTTTGAGTCAGGTCATTGTATATGCAATTTATACATCAATTTACAAAGTATAAAGAAAGGGTACTCATGATAATAGCTTCCTTTCTTCTAAATAATTAGAACATTAAGTACAACTTTTGTATCATCTCCACTTCTGATGAGACGTTCTTTGAGGTCTCTTCTGACCACCTCTTGTCACTGTCCAGGTGGAAGCAGAAGCTCCCATGGCATGGTTCCATGTCAAAATAACACCTACAAAACAGTGCCAACAAAAACAATGAAGGAACAATAGCACCAAGCAAAACAGCGAAGAGCACTACAGCATGCTCCAAAATCAGTGCAGCTACACTTACTTTTTCTTGGGATGGGCTCCACCCCACTTTGAGGGGGCTTCACCCACCGCACCCCCCATAATTAATATACCTATCATCGGGGGATGAAATTAAGGGACAGGGAAAAACTTGGGAGGGGGGCTACTCTACAGGGGACACAGGTCGGGAGGGGGAGAACTTTTGGGGGGCAACCTGGAGGTGGAGGGGAACAAAGTCAGGAGGGCAAGCGGAATGGGAATTAAACAAACAATATCTCCTCACAGCCAGTCTTGAACCTGGAACTGCCAGCTACACAGGCAGTGGCTGTAACCACTACACTACATGGCCAGCTCAGATCTGGCCCTCCAAACAACTACCTATATGCTTGAAACATTAAGTACATCTATGGCTCCCTGCCAAAAGGAAAGCGTTGAACTTACAATGCACTGTTAATAGCATAAAGCTCATTTACCACTAATTATATTTTACGTCATCCAAATTGACTCACTGCAATTAAACCGCTCTATTCACTTTATACCCCATGGCATTTATCGAAGATGAGTAGGAGTGTTTTTTATTTATAAAAATACATATACAAAAAACAACAGAACATAAAGTAAAAACAGTGAATCTTACAAAGGAAAACTCAAAAGCAAAGCTAAACAAAATACAGCAAATCAGAAACTATAAATGTTGCATAAGCATAATTAGTGAAAAAGTAAACCAAGAAAAACATTCTAATGTCTCCTCACCATCACATAAACAAGCCAATGAAAAACAAGCCAGCTCCAGATTATAACTAAGTCACTTTTCCCAGTACACATACAACTGTTGTCTAGGTAAATGTAAACTCTATCACACACTAGTCTAAGCTCGTTTGTCACATTAATCAGCATAAGGTGCATAGGCACCAGTTTCTGTTGTAGTAAAAAGGAGCATCTGCATGCTATACATGCTCCACTTCAAACAAGCCATTATGGCACACAATGTACTGTAATCCCAAGTGTTCCAGAAGTCAGAGAAAAAGCAGAATATCTTTTTTTTTATACTTTATCACTCGTCCACAGAGCCGACGGGTAGCTCTGACCCTCCCCCAGAGGGACTCATTTTCTAACCTGAATGTGTCGTCAGGTCATCATGGACCCCATTGGCTCCCAGCCTTTTTCCGCTTTTCTCCCCAGGGCACCCAGACTGTGCAATGGGTGAGGCAGCTACCCCCACCTCCGTGGAAACAACCATACAACCTGGACATGTGTCCTCCACTGTTCTGGGTGACACACCTGTGCCGACACCCAGCCACTGCAGGTGTCAGTCTACAGTGCATTGCACTGTCCCCCTTCCCCAAGGAAGGAGAGCTGTCTATGGATGCTTGATCCTTTCTCCCCTGCCAACCCCCGAGTGACCCGAGTCCGTTCCCAAACATGGGTCACCAGTGTGGTGCAAGGTGTGGCATCCAGTGCCTCAACCCTCAGTGCCACCAGGCTGGCCAGAAAAAGCAGAATATCAAGTTATCATATGAGAGTTGAGCAAAACTCAGGAACATTCCACTGTTTAAAAATCCTGTATGTAAGAGCAAGTGAAGAATAAGTGTTCCATAGATCCTATGATCTGCTCAAAGGAGTCCTGTAGAAGAACAGTAGGGGTATTTTTATTCAAACAAAAAAATCATGCAATATAAAGCAGCAAATATGCTAGTGTATAAAGACAATTTACAAACACTAATCAGAGAGAATACAAAGAAAAAATGTGAGACTAACCACATTATACCAAACTGAGAGAAAAAAAGATGAAAAAGAAACAGTATTACAACATAAGTCAGAAATTGAAATTAATGTATATAAAAATACTGTAATTACAAAAACATAACTCCTTCCTGTAGTATGTGAAGTAGCAAAACAAATTTATCCTGATACAGAGATATGACCACACACAGGTCGTACAGAGATAATATTGTTTGACAGTGTTTCCTAACTGCTTGTGTCCTTGAGTAATGTAGTATTGCAAGATATTGTAAATATACCTTATCCAGTGCTACCTCAGTCATGCTTATTGCTTCCTTTGGAGATATATGCTTTTGTTGCATAGTCAGAGCACATCTTGCCTGTCAGAGGTAATACTTACAAGCAGCTAGTATCATTTGTAAAGTGCTTTTAACCACCCATGTGTGTAAATACCTAAGATTATCATTGAATATGTCATATGTAGAACAAACTCTGGTGAGGGCCACAATGGTTGGTAATGCATTAATGTGATGAGAGATTTATTTATTTCAAAGATTTTACGAGGAGACATACTGAGCTAGTAACAGCTCATTTTCAGATGTGTTCTGGGGGAAGGAGAAAGGGGGAAAAGATAACAGATACAAAAATACAGAATATAAAGTTTATAGAAATGGAATAAGAGTAACAAAGATATAGAGGACAATTATGTCTAAGAATAAATTGACAAAAATAAGTTACCAAGCAACAAGTTGTGGAACTGACCAAACATCATTTAAATAGTTATTAACTTATCATAATAAAAACTAGGGGAATGACTGATACTGGGGAAGAGATATAGAATTAATGTGTGACTTAGTTGTATTACTGTGATGTAAAATCCTTTGCTGGACAGGCACCTTCTCTTTCGGGTTTCCTAAACTTTGGAACTCTCTCCCCTTAACCATTTGTTCTGTCCCTTCCAAGCGCGCTCACTCCTCTCTGCTCCATGACCACACCACTACCTCCTGTGCCTGTCCTGGAGTCATAGCCCTTCCCAACTCCACAGTTTACCCTCTTCCCCTCTTTCTCCAGGACCACACTACTCCCTCCTGTGTCTGCCCTTGAACCATAGCCCTTCCCTACTCCTCAATTTACCCTTCTTCCCTCTTTCTCCTCCTCCTTGCCCCTCCACCCACCTCACCAACCCTCCTCCCTCTCTTCTTCCTCCTATATCTTCACTTTCCTTTCTCCACCCCATCTGCACTACTTCCTTCAGTACCCTATCCCCTGGTGCCCTGACCACTGAAAAGTACTATTGCTTGTACCCATGGGACAGATTCCTCAGCGTGTCCTTGTAAAATTTTTGTCTATAATTTTACCTGTCTAATAAACCTCGCTCATGTTCATTTTGTACTGTTTAATTGATATCTTTATATGACCTTTGATTGTATAAGTTATTGTTCTATGTTGTTCTTACATCTCTCTTCCCCCTCTCCCCAGAACACATCTAGAAATTAGTTATTTTTCAGCTCAGTATGCCTTTCCTGGTGAAACTTTTGAAATAAATATACAGAGCATGATTCTCAAAGAGCCCTGTGACTGATGCAAGCTGCAGCAAACATTAACTTGCGTCAATGCCCAGTGCACCAGAGACCCTGCGCCTGATTCGCTATCAGGCAGGGTCCTGGTGGCATAGTCCCCCGTCTTGCGGCAACCCTGGCCATGCACTAAAAATGAGGCATATCTGGAGGGTTGCCGCAAGCCATGGAGTGGCCGTGTACCAATCCAGGACAGCCCTCCCAAGCCCCATTACCAGTGGTATAATCACCCTGGTGGTATAGTGGACCCCTGCCCCATTTCCCGATGATGCCCCTATATGTAAATAATAGCAGCAATCTATTGGTGGTGGTATAGTGAACCACCCATCCAGATCCCCGATGTCACCCCTACATATAAAGAAAAAACGGAACCCATTGATGGTGATATAGTGAACCTCACTCCCCCTATCCTGACAGGTACTGCCCACCACCCCACATCCCCCCCATCCTAAACTCTGAGCCAGTAACCAGCACATCACTCCTCTCACCACCACGGCTAGCTGCTGATCGACCTGTCATTGAACGCGCACTGTATTATACAGTACCTGCTCATTGACTGACAGCTCAGCTCATTCTCTGACGAAGCCCCAGTATGTGGGGTGAACTAAAAAGTTTACTTTGAGTATCCTTTTTGGCAGGGGTGAGTGCTCCTGTCACATTTCTCTACATCAGCGATTATTTGTGTGCTGCACCACCATCCCAGTGCTCACTTCCACCTGTGATCAGTAGACACGTTTATTAGTCTACATAACATCAAAAAATGGCACTTAGAACTGCACGCCAGCTACCCCACCACCACCCTTGGTCAACATAGAGTTATACAGAGCTATCCACATGACTCGCCACATCCAATCAGCCCACTCTCCCATTAGCAGCTTATCAGCTGTCACCTGTCGTGACCACTACATCCAGCTCCTGGCTGTATTAGTCAACAGGCACAATGATGCCTTTGTATTTCTCACTATTTTTCCTGTCATTTCTACTAGCCTCCCTCCCTCCAGCTATCTATTGGCAATGGCAACCTAACCCCCCCACCTACCCCCTGCACAGCTCCCTCACCCCTTTGTTCTACCTCCACCCTAGAACAAATGCGCCATGGCCCCTTGTACAATTGGGTAATTATTGGTGTAAACATTCTGCCTCCCTCCTTTCACTCAGGGCAAACAGTTCTTTGCATCACTGCCTCTTGTGGCACCCTGTATGACCTGACACATGTTGAGTGGTCCTTCATACCGAAGGCATCTTCCATTGACTATGCACTCGAAACCTTCAAGGCCAGATTCCGTGCAGTGTGGGACACCCATGCTCCTCTAAGAAAAAAAAGGGTCAGGGGCTCCCACCTTCCCTGGGTCTCTGCCGCAATCATTGGTCAGTTCCACACCAGAGATCAGGCATAGAAAACACACAAGATAACGGGCACCCAAACATCTCTCCAATGCTACCGTGTCCTCTAACTCCTGCACCAAACTTATACACCAGGCCAAAAAGAATTACTTCAAGACGGCATTTAACTCAAACCTCAATCACTCAACAAATTTCTGGAAAACTTACTCTCCCCCACCCCTCCAACCACCGACCTCGACCCTAACCATCCAAGGCTTTACTGTCTCTGACCCTGGCGAAATGGCCTCTGCCTTCAATTCCTTCTTTACTAGCTGTGCAGACTCTCTCCTATTAGCTCTTCCACACCCCCCCAAGCCGCGTACCTCCTCAAAAATGCTGCCCACCTCCCAACCCTCCAGTTTCTCTTTTCACCCGGTTTCCCCAGCCGATGTACTAAAAGCACTGCAGGCTCTCAATCCCAACAAAGGCAAATGTCCCATGGGCCTGGACACCAAAATGTCACATCTGTCTGCCCCTGCCATAGCTGCCCCGCTGACTGACCTTTTCAATCTCTCCTTTTCATTAGCCAATATCCCAGCTGACTGGAAGCAGGCAATTGTCACCCCCCTCCCCAAAGGTGGTGACCCCTCCTCACCGGGAAATTACCACTCCATCTCTCCCCCCCCATCCTGGCCAAACTGCAGGAACATCTTGCTCTCGCCCAATTCTCCTCCTATCTAGACAATTCCTCCTTCTTCACCCCCTACCAGTCTGGGTTTCGCAAACTGCACTCAACCATCACCTCCCTAATGAGGATCACCAATGCCATCTTCACCGGCATGGATAAAGAGCACCGGACCTCTCCTCAGCCATTTTCACCGACCTGGCTAAGGCCTTTCGATACTGTCTCCCACACCCTGCTATTAGCCAAATTAGACAATGCCAGACTCTCTGGCCTGCCACCAGCTGGTTTCATTCATACCTGGTAGACAGATACCAATCTGTAAAAATCAGCCCTCACGCCTCTAGTCCCCTGCCAGTCACTACTGGTGTCCCCCAAGGCTCAGTCCTGGGACCATTACTTTTCTCTGTTTTCTTAAATGATCTTCCATCGTCCTGCCCACACACATCCATCCACATGTATGCAGACGATACCGTACTGTATGCCACAGGCCCCTCCACTGCTGAAGTGGCAAATGTACTGCAACAGGACTTCAACGCGGCTCAGCATTGGTTCTGTTCCAACCAATTGTTCCTAAACACCAAGAAAACCATCTTGCTAACCTTTGGCTCACAGGCACGACTCTCCCACCTAGCCAATCACCCCACATACCAAACCTTGGATGGGACCCCCCCCTGCAGGCATGTACTGCCTTCAGATGCTTAGGGGTCTGGCCCAGTCAGCACCTGGATTTCTCCACATGCATTGAATCAATTCACAAGAAACTGCACCCCAAACTTGGCACCTTATATCACAATAAAGGATGTATCCCCATATTGTCCCGGAAGGAAATTGTCCAAAAAATGATTCTCCCATTACTTGACTATGGTGATATAGTCTATGGCTCTGCTCCCCCCCCTCCTCCCCCCTAGCCAGTCTGGACATCCATTTCCACTCCTTCTGTCACTTCATTCTGGAATGCCCACAAATTTTTTAATTTTTTATTTTATTTAAACAGCAGTTTGGAAAACCTTTGAGCCATAGGCTCATTTTCAAAGGTACCTTGTCACAGTAAGACAAACCAAAATACACAGTATAGCAGTACAACACATAGGTATAACAGTAAATTAAGACATAGATACAAACAAGCTGGTACAGGTAGGATGGATGCAAACAATACCAGAGTTATGTTGTCCTTAGCAGCTTAGTAATAAGCTTTGTCATAAGTATTGAGTCTGGCTTTGACTAGCGGCAGTTACAGCATCGGGTGTTAATAAGGTGGTTACGAATGGAAGTTTTGAAGCCGATATAGTTGGAGCTTGGAGACGGAGGGGGCCGTGTGTTGAACCAGGAGGGGGCCCTAAAGCTGAAGGCTCTTTGGCCGTGAGAGGTCCTAGCTCTAGGGATAACAAGAGGTTTTCCCAGGTCAAGTATGAACTAGTGGGACAGAGCGTATGGTGGTGGTCAATCCTGGTGGGGAAAGCCCAAGGAGGGTCTTTTTTGTAAGGGTACAGGTAAGATATTTGAGGCGCTCATCGAGATCAAGTACCAGCGCTTTTTCATACAGTAGACAGGTGTGTGTCATCCTAGGTGCTCCAGTAATTAACCTACAGACCTTATTCAGAGTAGTCCGAATTTTATGGAGTGTGGTCTGATCAGCAGCACCATACACCGGCAGTCCATAGTCCACTAGGGACAGGATAGAGGAGGTGACTGTGAGTCGAAGAGCCTCTGGGGGGAGGCAGTGTTTATACCGATATAAGATGCCCAATCGGATATTAGTGGCAGTGGCTAGGGCAGCGATGTGTCCATGGAAGGAGAGGAGGGTCAAAATGGATCCCTAGGTATTTATAGGAGCAAACTTATTCGAGTGGGAATGAGGACCCAGCGTGAATGAGGATTGAAGTTGCAGGACTTGTTTTGGGGATGAGAGAAGAACATAGTTTTGTTTTTTTAGATTTATCACCAATCTATGTTCCTTGAACCAGCCCTCGGCTTCAGTGAAGACTTCTGCAGCGAGTCCTGAGAGCAATAGGGTTACGACTTGAGGCAAAGATGACTGCATCATCAGCGTACAATAGAATGTTCCCCGAGCAAGAGTGTGGAAGGGTGTTAAGGTAAAGGGAGAATAGTAAGGGGCCCAAAATGGAGCCCTGGGGAACCCCAGAAAAGAAGGGACAGATGTCTGAGCAGGTCCCATTAATTTTTACACACCGTGAGTGGTCAGACAGATAACTGGTGCACCAGGAGATAGGCCCAGCAGCAAAACCAGAGTGACTAAGGGCATCAAGAAGGAGGGGGTGGGAGACAGTGTCGAAAGCTTTCGAGAGGTCAGTGAAGACAGCACCAGCCAGAGAACCAGTGTCTAGGAGGAGTGGAGAAAGTTGGAGAACTCAGGAGGGCTGTGTTAGTACTGTGGCCCACTCAAGCCATGCTGCTCCAGGACAAAGGACATTGTAGGTGGAGAGGTAGTCAGAGATTTGAGAGGCCACCACTTTTCCAAGGCCTTGGAAAGAGGAGAGAGAATGGAGATCGGTCGATAGTTTCCAGCCACAGTCCTATCACCACCTTTAAAGACAGGGGTGACAGTGGTGACTTTCCAGGCAGTTGGAACCTTCCCCAGGCAAAGAGAGTGGTTGATGAGGCATGTGATCAGGGTAAGGACTGTGTCTACGACCAGTCGAGGATACACGGTCCAGGCGTCACTGCCCGTACTATTACTCTTGAGGGCAGTGACAAGGGTGGCCTAAGTTCTTGGGCAGAAACACAGGTGGAGGAGAAAATAAGGGCGAGAAAGATTTATGGCAGGTGCTGGGGAGGAGGTCAAACAAATTTGTAGGAGGATAGGGCTAAGGTCAGTGAATGAGGTGTTGAGGTGGTTGGCTGTGAGGGCTGGGTCTGAGGAGATCACACCATTAATGTTGATCTGTGGGTGGGGGGGTGTGCACTCCCATTTAACTGTTTAATGTTATCCCAGAAGGTTCTGGGATTCCCCATGAGGCAGTGAGTGAGGACCGATAGTGCTCAGACTCGGCCTTTCTGATGGCCCGAGTGCACTTGTTTCGTGCGGCAGCATATAACCACCTGTCATTGGGCCAGACAGTCTCAATGGCACGGTGCCATAGGTTGTCCCTATGTTTGAGCTGGTGGATCAAAGCTGGGGTAACCCAGGGGGCATTCTTCCTTTTAGAATGGCGGGTCAACACTGGGGCAAAGATATCACAGGCATTATTAAAAGTTTGGGTAAAGAAGGAGAGCTGTGTCGATGTCAGGAGTTGCCAGTATAGGAGACCAGTCAATTTGGGCAGAAGTTCCTTAAGTTTTATCAGTCCACCAGGTATTAGCGCCGCTGGCATGTGGATTGTGCTATGGGTTTGGGGACTGAGGTTGACCAGTGGAATAGAATGGGGAGTGATCGCTGAGAGAGTCTGGGAGGACTTGTACATTGGGGATCCGATTAGGGCGGTTGGTGAGTACCACATCAAGCAGGGTACTGGAGTCTCTCTTGGGGTTAGTCCTGGTAGGGTGGGTAACTAGTTGCGTTAGGTCTATTGCAGAAAAGGAGTCTCGGGTAGAGGAGGAGGAGGGTTGAGCCGTTGACATTTAAGTCACACACCAGAATTTGATCAGCGGTAGGCGGTAGAGAGGTAGGGTATTCTGTAAGAGAGGCAATGGCCTGCATTTGGTCCCTGGAGCACGCTTTGCAGTAGTCAGATAAAGGGTCCCTTTAAAGGGTCAGGAGTTAGTTTCAGCATAAGCGCCTGGGCCCTGGAGTCAGGATGGGAGGCGGGCAGGGAGCTGTCACGGAGATTCCTTGACATAAATAGCGCAGCCACCACCCTCGTCTCCAGCACGGTCGGGACGGAAAAGAGGTTGAAACCAGGAAGGGAGACTAGGGGAGTCAGGAGGATTTCGACAGCCAAGTCTCAACCAGGTGATAACATCAGGGTTAATTGATGTGACCAGGCATTGTAGTGAGTCAAACTTTTTAGGAGGCTACAGATATTCATGGAGACCATGCATGCAGGCCTGTGGTGTGAGTTGGAGAACTCCTGGGAACAGGGCCAGGGTTTGGATGAATGTTCCTGACAGGAGTATATGTATCTTCCCTGGCTGGGAGATGGTGAGAGGTTTTGCTACGATTGACATGGGGGGAGGGGAGGCCAAGGAGCAGGGGTGGGCAGGGAGGTACAGGAGGGGAAAGCAAGAACAAGAAGACACCCAGATGTGCCTGAGTTGAAGAGAAAGCTATGGGGAGGGCAGGGAGGACGGGGACACACAGAGGTCCCAAGGGGCAGGAGAGGAGGTTCAGGAGCAAGGGAAGGGAGGGGTGCCAGGGCACAGTGTGGACTAGCAGATGGGTAAGTGGGTAAGTGCACTGCTAGTGGGGATAGGCACAGGAAGAGTGTGATGAGGGCCAATACATTGTGGTGAGCAAGATCCCAGGGAGAATAGTGCTGTACAGGTAGGAGAGAAGTAGTGAGGGAGCATAGGTCCCTCTGGTGGCCAGCAGGTATAACCTGCAAATGGGAAAGTGGGAGAAAGGTTCTGGGCAACAGGACGTGATGACACCGGATGTGATGTCGTGAGGTGGATCATTAAATTGACAGCGCCCTGGGTGGGAGGAGTGGTTGGGGCGAGGTAGAGGGCGGAGGCGAGCGCGGCACCGTCGGGCTAGCACCCTCTGCAGGCGTCCAGATGAAGAGAAGAGGCCTCTTACCTCGAAAGTTATCAGACTGGAGATTTGGCTTTCCCCAGCTACTCAGGTGAGCTGCTTGTGTTGCTTCAGTTACTTGATTGTCCTGAGCCTAGCTTGGGGGAGCTGCCTATGTTGTGGAGAAAACAAAGCCTCTCATTACTATGCAGCGGGAGAATATGTTGTGACTCACACAAAGGAGCTCCACTCTAAGCAAATAGGGCTATTCCAAAATGAGGTCACACACTGGGACCCAGCTAACCTAATGCCTTCAGTTACAAGCACAATTAAGCTCAAGCCACCATTAAACAAATCTGACCTATATTAGCTGCTTGATATATCTGGCTTTAAATGTACTCAGCAATTAGCCCAAATACCACCATATTAAACAAGTCTGATCTATATTAGCTGGCTTGGTATATCTGGCTTTAAAATGTAATCAGCAATTAGCTCCAAATACCACCATATTAAACAAGTCTGATCTGTATTAGCTGCTTGGTATATCTGGCTTTAAGATGAAATCAGCAAGGCAACTCTAGAAAACCAGTGAAAGCAACACCAACAGGGGAGGAATGGAGAAAATGAGCAGGGACAGGAGAAAGAGAGAAATGCACAGCCACACAAGCCATGCAGGGAGCCTAGGAAAAACACTCCTAAGCAAGGGAGGTGCATTAGTGAAAGGTTTAAGTAGAGGTTGTGGGAGGAGCTATTCCCACATTGAACCTCGGCTAAGCCCTCCCAAAATAATGGGAAACTTTGAAATTTAGTAACTTTTCAACAGATTATTTATTTTTACCAAACCTTCAAAAGACACATCTGTGACCCAAGCCCTATATTCCTAAAAATTTCAGACCAAAATGCAAGCTGTTTCTGAGAAGCGTGACCAAGATTTGACACAAAAATGGTAATGTTCACATTTTATGACACTCTGTATCTCTGCACTCACACATCCGACTGCAATGAAACTTACCAGTTCCAGAGACCTTTGGTCCCCAATGGGGTGTGCAAAATTTCATATAAATTGGTCAAACTATTGCAAACTTATTAAAGTGCAAAAGTTTGGGTTTAACATAGAAGTGACTGTTGAACCCTAAGTATAGGGGTGCAGTCGTGCCCCTATAATATATATATCTATGTATAATACAGTACACTGTTCTACAGGGCACACCCATATTATCTGATGTTCAGATGCCATGGACGCTGCTAATGGATCGGCTACTAGAGTACCAGCTGAATCTACAGCACAGCCTACAATGGAATGAGTCCAAGCACATCATAATCGAATGCAAATTGCTGGTGAAGCTGTTCCTGAACAAATGGCCAAGGAGAGAGAATGACAACAGGCCCCGTATGACAAGAGAGCGAAAGCTGAGACACTGTTGATCGGTGACAGAGTAGTACTTAGATGCACCCACAATTACCAGACGCTAAACACTAAATGGGATCCAAATCCATATATTATTATTGGCATTCCCTTTCCAGACATGTCTGTTTACAAAATTCAAGCTGAATCTGGTACCCGAATTCAAAAAGTTGTGCATCGTAGTCTGATTAAGCCATGCACCTTCCGCGTTACAGAAGAAACCAAAGAACCAGACAAAGAAGTTCAGGACTCAGTCGCAAGTGAGAGGCAGAATCACTTCATCCAGGGTGTGCCAGATCTCATGCAGGAAAACCATTTGATGATACTGTGGATTCAGACAATCCCTGCTAAACCTCCGAGTCATATGTCAAGTCCTATATCTACAGAGTCTTTGATGGCAGAACAGTTGCCTAGACAGTTGCAGAAATCAACATTTTGGCTATCCCCAAAATGATTCATTCTGGAGGTGGCCCAAGCCTCAGATTGGACCCCTATCTAAAGAGAATTCTCATTTATAGTGTGGGTGTTACAGTAAAGTGTTACGATGGCCACTGGATGATAAATGATAAACCTTAGAAACGCGATTTAAGATAGTTAAATAGATGCATGTAGAAATGATATACTCTAAGTTGGTAATCAGTTTATTACGAATACATAGGGACATGTATTTTTAGGTGGACCCTAATCTGTAGTGCCCCAAAGTGGTGCCCTACATTAATGGCACCAAAAGGGAAAAAAAAACCTTCCAGATAGTGGGAGTGGTGTAAATGGGCTTAGAACGGGCCATGGGCAAGAAATCCTTGTCACCTTTTACAGCAGTTCTGTGGGAGCCAAAAGTCTGGGGATGTAAATAAAATTAAAAAAAAGTGTTTTTTCTTACTGTCCCTGGCCACCTACTCCCCCCCGAGCAAGCAACATGAGCCAGGGCATCCTTTGAAAGTCCAGTTCATGCTGAACTGTTGGGGGAATCAACGTTTCTAGGGATGCAACATCCCAAATGCTGGAGACAGTTGCAGTAACAGGAGAAGTAGCCGGTAGTTGAAGCTGAGCTGGTTAGGAACGAAGAGCCCAGGGGAGTGCTTTCAGGCACTGCAGAAGAGTGCAGCTGGGAGTGCTTTCAGGTGTCCAGAAGAAAAGGAAGATGTCTGCTAGCCTTGGTGCAAGGGAGAGAGGGGACGTAGATTGGTAGTATAGATTTAAAGGCTTGCTTGCTGTTCTCCTCCGTCCCTCAGTGTAGGCACTGGGTCTCCATGGTTGCAGTGGTCTACTAGTGTGTCGGCAGCTCCAGCTTCAGATCAACCATGATGTAGGCTCTGCTTAGCCCCATTTGTTGTTTTGTGCATTTAAAAAAAAAAGTAAAGTTCCCCTTCCTTGTTGGTGGCCACATTGTTGTGCCAGCGACCGCATCCTGGAGAGCTCCAGCAGAGAAGGCTAGCAAAGTCCCTGAAGATGTCTTACCTTCTGCCTGTCTCCCACCTGCAGTCAACCTCTCTCAAACCTCCCTCATCCTACATGTCTTCTCCCTGTGTCAGGGTGGTGAGTTGGCAGCAGCACCACTGGGCAGATGCTGTCCGCTAGGACTAGATCAAACAAGAGGAACAAGAAAGTTAATTTTTTTGGTTGGGCAGTAAAGGCAGCCAGACAGGGGCAAGAAAAAGCCCCAGAAGTAAAAGACCGCCCGAGGGTAGTTTATTCAAATTTATTTAAACTGAGCTCCAGCAGCGGAGCATAGGGCAAAGGTGGCCCTATTCTAAGTAATTCAAATGTACTAAAATTTATAGTTATGCTCCAGCGAGGGGCGAAGTCTACGGCAGGGCAGACCATATTTGGTTTTGTAAATATTTATAAGCCAGCTCCCTAGGACTACAGTAGCCCCTATGGAATGGGCATTCCTTGTTCTTTTAAAAAGCATTTTTAGCTAAAATAAAGGGGGCTATTTAATGCAGCCAAGGCTACAATTGAGGTAGGTGTTCCCTGGTTTCTCCCAGCTCCGGACCACACATAGAGTTGACTGAGAGTTGAAATGGGCTAGTAAGCCCAGTAAAAGGAGTAGATAAAGTGAGGGATTCTGTTGGGGGCTGGGTAATGAGGGAACCCAGGGTATCAATGGACAATGCTCCTGTTATTATACTGAATTGATGAATTGTGCTAATTGCCCTGAAACTATATCAATGCCCCATAACTGTATTACTTGCCCTAAAAAGAGTTGATTACTCCAAAACTGTGTGAGTTTCTCCCAAACTGTGCCAATTGCCCTGGAACTGTGTCAGCTGCCTTGGAATTGTGCCAATTGTCCCAGCACCTGTTATAGAATAAAACAAGAAACCGCACTCTGGAGTCAGAAAAATGCAGCTATGCATAATTTTATTTTGCAAGATGGTGCCAAAACAGCGGTACCCTACCACAGAAAGGCTGGAGCCTTTCTCTGTGTGTGTGTGTGTGTGTGGAGGGAGGGGTACCGCTGTTTTGGCACCATCTTGCAAAATAAAATTATGCCCAACAGCATTTTGTTTTACTCTGGAGTGTGGTTTCTTGTTTTATTCTATATCAGTATTTGGTGTTGAAACAACACACCATGGTTGTTGTAGCTGCTTTTGTTATTTCACTTTGGTGCCCAGAACTGTGTTGAATGCCCTGGAACTATATCAGTTGCTTTGGAATTGTTCCAGTTGCCCAGGAACTGTATTAGTTGCCCTGAAAAATAATAATTGCCCCCAAACTGTACCAGTTGCCCTGGAACTGTATTAATTGCCCTGAAACTGTGTCAGTTGCCCCAGAACTGTGTTGAATGCCCTGGAACTGTATCAATTGCCTTGGAACTCTGCCAACTGCCCCAGAACAGTGTTAACTGCCCTGAAACTGCATTAAATGCCCTAGAACTGTATTAAATGTGCTGTGACTGTTCTAATTGACTCGAAGTTGTGTTGTGTGCCTTTAGACTGTGACATCCTGCATCCAACAGCTGATGATTTCTGCACCCTGGCTCTTTGACTGTGGAAGCTTCTGCTGTTGCTGTTATGAAGGAACTGTTACATTCTCCAAACCCTGGTGGATTACGAAAGTGTGCAGTCGCTTTGAGCTAGAGCTAGAGAGTAGTAAGGCCAGGCCCTCATCTGATGTTCTGTACATTTTCCTTTAGTATTTCAAGTTCTTTAAATTATGCTAGCACACTATGGCCTTTTGGGGGTTAAATTGCAAGCTTGATAATTTTCGTTAAGTGCACCACTGAAAAAACCTGGGCAACGTAGCTAACAGGCCTGTACCAGGACTCTAGTGTAATCTCTGGGTACCCAGAGTCATTGGTTGTGTTATACTTGTAAGTGTAGTTTTACTACTAGTACCAGCTGAAGAGTTACTGCACTCTGTGTAGCATAAGTCCTCTTTTTGTACCCCTTGATTGGGCAGGTACTTTATGGACTGTGTGAGATCTGAGAGGGTGGTACTGACCACATTACAGTGGTTCCTAGGTGGCATTGCTATAGGCTGGGAATGTTCAAGGTGACTTGCAGTTGTCTAACACCCTCTTTTCCTCCAGGTTCCAGGCTTGGGTTCTTAAATAAAAGCACTGCTATTCTGTCGAATTTTACTTCTGTGTGTGACACAGACAGCCAGATCTGAGTGCTGTATCACGTTTTTTTATTACATATAAAATATGTGATGGGAAGGTCAGTTTGAGGAAACTACTGTCTTACTGGAACTGACACATCAAGACCCCCCAAGGATAAGTTCAAAGGACAGAACATAGCTAAACTGCAGATATCTGGGGTGCAATTACCTTATCAATTTGTTTTCATCCCAGGAAATAAGATTAGCCATTCATAATTCCCTCAGGGAAAATCCTTTGACTTACGATAGTTGTCAGGAAGAACTTGAGAGGAGGGGTGTCAGAGAGAAGCCAGAATGGACATTGAGAGAAGTTGATGTCTGGGCCAGGAGGACCCAGATGAATTTGGAAGGTCCAATATACTTTCCCAGGGAACCCTGAATTACATCAGAGAGAACTTTGAGGTGTAGATTCCAAGGTCCAGATGGGATTAAAGAGGGCAAATACACTTTTGCTTGAATACAGTGACTTAGATCAAAGAAACTTTTGAGATGTATGTGCAGCAGAGCACAAACTGGTTTGGTCTGGTTAACCTGAGGGAGGAAAGACAGTGAGGTCACCTATTATGTTTTTTTTAATATTTTATTTTGACATCCTGTATGGTAAAATATAGATTTTGATACACCAAGGCGGAGTTTAGTGACCTCAGAAAAGGCTGGCTCAGAACTGTGTTTAATTGCTGAAAGAACCTTGACAGAGACTCAAGACAATATTTCTGACTGAGAGAAGAGAGACCTTCAAAACACTGATAGAAAGTAAGCATTAGATTAGACCAGTCTGAATGTATGTATTGTAGGAACTGCACTTTTACTTGTTTGTTTTAAGGCTGTACGTGTTGGAATATATTTGTTCTGTAATTATTGTTCTGTTTTGATATTTTAAAGTAAAAAGGAGATTTTACAATGGAAACTGTCTGGAGTGCCTTGACATTTCTTTTTATTTTAAGTGGAGCTTTTAAAAGTTATAAGTAACACTGTGTATGAGCTTACTGTATACCAAACTGGGAAATGGATTGAGTTCTCTAAAGTCTTGCATAGAGTTCTAAGGGTTCATTTGAAAGACCTGGTTGGGTGCCCGTAGGCAAAGATATCTGGCCCCCTGAAGACAGAATTATCTGAGCCTGAGAATTGGGTACGCTAACAAGAGGTTATCAGTTTGAATCCTCCAGGACTTGAGACTAAGGTGACTTGAACCCACAAAACAGACAAGAGGGTTACCTTGTTCTGTTCACTGTAGACAAATCATACGCCAGAGGTTGGCACCTTTGGGAGTAGAGGGCTGACCGGCTGAGCGAAGTTTGTGACACTGTGTGTGCACTTATTTTGTGTAACCTGAATGACGTGGTTTATTGGTGAAGGTAACAACTGTGTTATTGGTTCCCAGGTGCTGATCTGGTCCAGTGTAGGGAGGTAGGTAGGCACTGCATCCCAGGGGTGGTACTGCATAAAGCATCCAGCCTACTTATTCTCTTTGAATCGAGGTACCATGCTATTTCTTATTTGTTTTACGATGAAACCCTTTACTGCAGGAGAAAGAATGAACCCAGACCCTTTAATGAGGCCTGCCCTGTACAGTCACCAGGCAGGGGTGTGAACCCGGACATGGCGACCCAAGGGTCAGATACCTGAAAAAGTCTTATCCCTTGTAGCTACCTTTTAGGCAATCCTTTCCTCTATCTGCGCCCTAGCACTCTCACCACCTGTACTACTTCCTTCTGTTTTACTAGGTATACCTCCCTGTCTTTCTCACTCTCTCTCTCTCTCTGTTTCCCTATACCTTGTGAATGCAACCATTTTTCTTTTACTACCTTTGTAATTTCCTTGGAGAATCATAATTGTCTACTTTTTCTTCTGTTTTGCTTACTTCCTTCATGCATAGATTGCTTTCTTTAGTTCTTCCCTCCCTTATTTTCCCTCATTGTCTCTACCCATCCCTGGCACTCCTCCACTCAGGCAGGGCCTGAGACAGTCACCATTTGTTTAAAATCTGCCCTTTTAAAGTCCAGAATCCTCTTCCTTGTGTAGTTCAGTTCTGCTTCTGTCTTTATGTTGAACCACACAGTATGGTGATTACTGGTGCCCACTGTAACTTCTTCAGAGTTGTCCCTGTTTGTAAGCACCAGGTTCAGCACTGTACCATCCCTAGTTGGTTCTTTGACTAACTGCCTGAGAAAAGCTCCTTATATGGAGTGAAGGATGGCCCTGCTCTTTGTCGAAGCTGCAGTTGGAAGACCTGACTCCATGTCTGGCAGATTGAAATCGCCAACTAGTAACAACACCCCCTTACTTACAATTCTGCTTATGGCTTCCCCAAGTGTCTTATCCATCTCCTCACTGTGTGCTGGGGTCTGTACAACATTCCAGCATGGATAGTGTACCTAGAGTCTGTCTCCAAATTGACCCACAGTAATTCCAGACCCTCCTTCTCCTCTTTGCGCCTCTGTATCTCTGTGGCATTGATACCCTCCTTCACATGTAACACAACCCCTCCTTTCCTTCCCTCTCTGTCTCTCCTGGACAGGGTGAATCTTGGTATATTCATTTCCCATTTGTGGTGCTCATTAGACCATGAGTTTGTTATAGCCACTGAATCTAGATTAGCCTCGGCCATGATGACTTCCAAGTCTGGAATTTTATTTCCCAGGTTCTTTGCGTTACTGCATATCACTTTCCAAGTCTCCCCCCACCATTGTCACTTATACCTTCTTAGTTTGCCTCTGAGCTCCCTGTCACCCCTCTCATTACTTATCCCCTATCCCTCCTGACAATCCCTGGCCTCTCTATATCCTCTGGCCCTCGATCACCCACCCTACATCCTCTGGCCTTGAGAACCTTCCTCTCTCTGTCATAGTACCCCTCTGTCATAGTACTGAGTCCACGCTTTCCATTGTTTCCTACCATTAAACTTTGCCATCTCTCCTACCTTCTCCTCTATCAGCTAATTTGCTCGGGCAGTAATATGTGTACCCATGCCATGGCCTGTTATACGGTGTATCTGTTATGCCAGCTTTGATATTGCATTAATTGTGAATTGTAACTGTGTTTCATTATTGTACCTTGTGACGTCCATCTGGGACCACCTTGCAAATGAGTATCTCAATGGTGTTTTTCCTGGTAAAAATAAAATTGAATTGAATTGTCTACTACCTACTCTCCTCCTACTCCTGCCTGTTTTGCTTACTGTCTTACCCCTTAATTCACTCTTTTCCTTATTACTTTCACCATTTCTGGACCACATTAATCCTATATCCTCCCCTACCTGCTTTATATTCCCATTTTCTTCTTTCCATCTCCTGTTATTTTCCTTCTGCGCATCTGCTCTGAGGGAGTTTTCTCTACTATGGGCTTCCCTCCCCAACTCTTTCCTTTTTAACCCTTTAGTAATTTTTGCCTCCTTTGGTTTCACTGCCTTCCCCCCATCTAATTTAAATTCTCAACTATGTAGCATTTAAACCTGTCAACAAGGAGTGCAGACCCCTCCCTAGAAAGATACAGGACCATATCTTTCCAGGTTGGTCCCCAGTCCCTGATGTATCTTAAACCTTCCTCCATGTACCATGCCTTCAGCCAGTCATTAAAAGCCCTGGGGTGGAGTTTCCTTGCCTCTCCCTGGTCGTACACAGGTAGTACCTTGGAAAAAGCCACCCTGTGTGCTACTTGTATGAGACCCCTTCCCAGTTCCTGGAAATTTCCCTTCACTACTCCTACCTCCCCTTGTGCTACATCATTCATCCTAATATAGACAGTAATATCCAGCTCCCTCCCAGTTCCTGCTGCCCTAGTGATCCTCAGGATCCTCTCCCCAGCTCTCCCAGCCAAGGCACCCTTGAGCACCTCACCTCTCTATCTTTCCCCATCCAGTTCCGAAGTCTAGTCCCTTTCCATCTGAGTCCCCCACCAGCAGCTGCTTGCTCTTTGACTGGATGATTCCCCTTGCCTCCTTCAGTTCTTTCCATCTGAGAACTTCTGCCTCCTCCCTTTCCACTGTGATGGGTACATCCTCTCAGCTGCCCCTTTCTCTCAGTAAGGGGAATGTGTTATGCAGTGGTATAGGTGGAAGGGCATGCACCCTCACCCCCACCACCACTCTTCCAGAGCCCACCATGGTCTGTCTAGGCATCCTCTGGGGGAACGGTGGCAGACTTGGTGGTTCCTGCATGATGCATAAGGTCCACTGTACTCTCACCAGTTCAGCCTGGAGTCCAGCAACCTGTGCCTGCAAGCCAGAGAGGTGAGTACACATGTGGCTGCACCTCAGTCTCCAGAAGGATTCCCTAAAAACTGCTGCATCACAACCATTGCAGTGTACTACTTATATGTTCCCTACCCTCAATCACTTAGTGTCTGCGAAAGATCGATTTACCCTTCCACCTCCTTTCTACTGTCATGTTAATTACTACCTACCCCTTTTTCCCTGTACTAATTTGTCACCTTACCTTAGATAGAGTGTTTTCTACTTACCCTATATTACCCTCTAACCTATTCCTATCTTTGTCAGATCCTACTATATTCCTTTTTATCTGGACCTCCCTAGTATATTCACTTTACCTGGTGAAGGTTTGGGCCTACCCCACTTATTAGTTATCCTCACTCCAACTACATAGTGACTACTTGTTACAGCTTAGTACATTACATTAAATAATTTTAATAGCATTCCTTTGCTTAGTGTCTATGTATGTTCGTTTAACTTATATACCTCTTCCTTCTCTTCTGTTCCTACTACCTCACTCCTTTTCTTCCTTGAAACTAATCTGTAACCTTACTCCAGATAGTGTGTCCCATTAGTAACTTTCTTACCTGTTCCTACCTTTGATAGATCCTATGTTACCTGCTTTAATACTGTCTCCCCTGTTCTGTCTACTTTACCTGGGGAAGCTCTGGGCTTATCTCACTTTTTGTTGTCCCCTCTGTATCTTAAAGTATTGTCTCCTCGTTAAAGCTAGTACATTATTAGTACTAACGTTCACACAATGTTACCAAATTTACCATGTTTAAAAAACAATGAATCTGACTACTGCTTTTTGCCTATTAAAGTTTGTCAATGTATCCCAGTATCAATGCATAAATATACATTCAGAATAAAGGGTTAAATGCAATATGTACTATTTAAAGATTCAATAAAAATAGTATGTCCCTTAAGCCTCCTTTTTATAATTTGTACTGCTAGGTACCCACCCCTCTCAGTGTAATTCGCTTATATCTAGTATAATTTAACCCACTGTTTACTTACAATATTCAATACCATGATGCTGGATGTTGTAGTCTCACAATTAAACAAACCCCATTCTTTACTTGGCTTGAGCTCCAATTTCATTACCCTATAGAGCTGCTTTGGTAGTCACACTTGGGGTGCAGCTTTTTCTGCTGACTGCCTCCCTATGCTGACACCCACAGTGTGATGCCCTTAAGCTATGACCCTTCAGCTGAAGGACACAGCAGAAGACCACCATGCTGAAGCCCAGAAGTACTATAGTCAGGCTGTGCCCCCTTTCCCAAGCAGGATACTGACTGTAGCAAGAACTCAGTAATGCAGAGTCAGCATTAGAAGCCTGCTGGTTCAGAAACCTGGCAAGATGCTGTATACCAGGTTAGTCTGTCACATTGTTGTTTAAGTCCTGCACTGGAGCCCAACTGGCCCTGACTCCTCCTCGGCACAAGAAACAGCTGACTGCAATGTTGAGCAGAATGCAGCTGCTGGTTTCAAATGCTTATCATTCTATGTCAGGCTCTGCCTTTCCCAAACAGGATCCCAAGTAGAGGAAGCACTCAGCAGGGCAAAGTCAGTATCTGAAGCCTACTTCTGCAGGACCCTAGCAAGATGCTGTATACCATGTTAGTCTCTGATGCTGTTGCTGAAGTCCTGCACTAGAGCTCAACTGGACCCGACACCTCCTAAACTTAACAAACAGCTGAATGCGTTGTTCAGCAGAACTATTCTTATTCTTATTTTGACATTCCCTGGATCTCAGAATACAGACAAGCGGTCATGTCAGATGTTGCCAAATCAAAAAGAACTTGCCACCCTGACTGTGCATGCAAAATTTTATGTAATTTTGTCAAATGGCACCAAAATTAAGGCTCCAGATTAGGGATTTAACATTAAAATGCTTACTCAAGCCTAACATGCAGGCACTACCACACCTGCATAAGAATATATAGATAGACACATAGACAGATAGATGGATAGACGGATGGATGGATGGATGGATGGATGTGTGGGTGAGTGGATGGATGGATGGATTGATGGACAGACAGACAGACAAATAATTACACAGCTGTTGTAGGGTTTATCAAGCACTTTAATGTTAAAGCAATAGTGCATGACAGCAGTGAAAATGTTGACCTAGACTTTTTTAATTTTATCTTATATTGTACCTTATCTCCTGACATTGTATGATACTCTTCTTTCCCATTTTGACTCTGCTTTAGCAATCTTTCTATACATTTCAAATAATAAAAAGGCATGCTCCTTTTAATGTGGCTCAAACCAGGTTTTCATCAGTATTCTCAGTTGCTTTGGTGCATTTCTTGTCCCTAAAGGCCTGGGAACAGTATGTTGCATACTAGTTCATTATTGTGACTAGAAAAGTGATCTTAAACAATGGGTGTTCAACAACAGAGAACAGTGATGAAAATGTAGTCCTATCCATATCAAAAGGAGCATTATTTTTATTATTTCAACTGTAAAACAAGCATTTGTCAATGCCGAATGTTGTCGCGCTGGCATTGGCAGTGGGAGTGGCGGAGCTAGAGACGCATAGTGCTGTGATTTTGTGAATGTGTCTCAAAAGGTGATTTTGCACAGCGAGCACGCCATTGTGCGCCACAGCTGTGGAAACACGTTTTGGGCAGGCTGTGAAAAATGGCAGCTGGACTGTTGATAAGGAGATGTGCACAAATGCCAGTGGTGAAAATGTGGCATGAAAATATTGCAGATTGATGAAGTTACAAGAGTGCATGGAAAAT
Organism: Neoceratodus forsteri; assembly: GCA_016271365.2. Taxonomy (NCBI): domain Eukaryota; kingdom Metazoa; phylum Chordata; order Ceratodontiformes; family Ceratodontidae; genus Neoceratodus; species Neoceratodus forsteri. Next base: position 413,094,275 of record CM028132.1, on the reverse strand, counting down.
GCACAATGCATGCTTGCAACACAGTCATTGTATGGAGTTTCAGCACAAAATTTTCAACATAGGCATTTTAGGACCTCTGCTCATGAATAGTGTCACCGTCATTTCCTCAAACTGTCTCGAAAACTGATTTCACACAGCGGCCGTGCAATTCTGTGCTGGACGTGCAAAAACACATTTCAGGCAGCTGTAGTGTTCATAAGGAGGTATGGAAAAATGCCAATGATGAACAGCTGGAGTGAAACTTACAGATTCACAAAGTCATAAGCGTGCGTGCAAACTGTGCAATGCATGCTCATAAAACACTCATTTTATTGACTTTCGTTCCCAAATTTTCAACATAGGCATTTTAGGGCATCTGCTAATGAACAGTGTCACTGTCATTTTCATCATGTGTCTCGAACACGGACTTTCCACAGTGACCACGCTATTCTGCACCTGAACTGCGAAAACAGATTTTGGTCAGGATGTGAAAAATGACAGCTGTACTGTTCATTAGGAGGTGCAGAACAATGGCACTGTTGAAAATGTGGAGTGAAAACATTAGAAGTTTGCGAATGTGCGAGTGTGCATGCAAATTGCACAACGCACGCTCGTAACACAGTCATTTTATGGAGTATTGTCACCAGATTTTCAACACAGGCGTTTTAGGACCTCTGCTCATGAACAGTGTGACTGTCATTTTCGTAATGTGTCCTGAACACTAATTTCGCACAGCGAACGCGTTATTCTGCACTGAAAGTGTGAAAACACATTTTGGTAAGGATGTGAAAAATAACAGCTGTATGGTTCACAAGAAGGTGTAGTAAAATGCCAATGTTGAGAATCTGGTGTGAAAATATTATGAATGCGCTAACTTACAAGCGTGCATTGCGCAGTTGCTACGCATGCTCGTAAAATAGTCATTTTATGGAGTATTGTCACCAAATTTTCAACACAGGCATTTTAGGACCTCTGCTCATGAACAGTATCACTGTCATTTTTGTAATGTGTCCCGAACACTGATTTTGCACAGCAACCTTGCTATTCTGTGCCAGAAGTGCGAAAACAATTTTAGCCAGGATGTGAAAAATTACAGCTATACAGTTCACAAGAAGGTGTGGTAAAATGCCAGTGTTGAGAATCTGGCATGAAAATAATGTGAATGCGCTAACATACGAGCGTGCATTGCACAATTGCTATGCATGCTCGTAAAACAGTCATTTTATGGAGTATTGTCACCAAATTTTCAACATAGGCATTTTAGGACATCTGCTCATGAACAGTTGACTGTCATTTTTGTAATGTGTCCCAAACACTGACTTCACACCATGACTGCACTATTCTGCGTCGGAAGTGCAAAAACACATTTTGGCCAGGATGTGAAAAATGACAGTTGTACGGTTCACAAGAAGGTGTGGTAAAATACCAGTGTTGAGAATCTGTTGTGAAAATATTGTGAATTCACTAACTTACGAGCGTGTGTTGCGCAGTTGATACGCACGCTCGTAAAACAGTCATGTTTTGGATTTTTCCCACCAAATTTGCAACATAGGGTTTTTGAGAGCCCCCCTCATGAACAGTGGCACTGTCATTTCATTATGCAGTCCCGAAAGGAGATTCCATGCAGTGACTGAGAAATCACCTTTTGGAACCGAATAACGCCATGACAGTGCAAGAATTCATGAGAAGGGGTCCCAAAAACCTCATGTTGAAAATTTGGGGCCAAAATTCACAAAAATGCCTGAGATATACAGCAAAGTTGAAAAAACCCTATTTATTCCATTATACAGCTTACCAGCATTTCCTCAGTTCGAGGTCAGCTTTGAAGAGTGCAGACATGTTCCTGGTCCACCGAAGATCATCACACCGGACTCCGGAGATAAGTATGGGGTGAGGGGGTGGGGAGGCAGGGTGCACAGTGGGTGGTGTGGGTGGGGAGAGGGGCACGAGACTACGAGGGACCATTTTCCTTTACAGATTCAAAAGAAAAAAATACATCAAGGGACAGTTGTTTTTTGCAGGGGATTTGCACGCTGGGCGGGCTCCCAGTGTGCCACCTAACTGTTTGGGGGGGTGTCTGTAGCTGACAGGGATTGGGCACCCTCGGCCGCAAACAACACGGGGAATTTATGCTCAGGGATTGGGTACCCTCGCCAGCACACAAAGATCAGTGGGGGTGCAGAGCCGAGGATTGGGCACCCCTCGGCATATCACCAATGGGATGCTTTATGCCGACAGGGGAGTGGCTCCCCTGTCGGCGCTGTCCCCAGGGGCAGGGGCAGCTGACGGGGATTGGGCACCACCGAGTCGGCAGTTCAGCGGCCAGTGTGCCGCCATGTACATAATGGCGATGAGCACGGCAAGAAAAGGACCACTGTATCTGACTAGCTTTGATCGGATTGCAGCAGACCTTTTCTTAGATGTGCTCACCACATTATGTATGCATGGTGTGGCACCGGCATGCAGGCTGATTGGGGAATGCTGGACGCACCTACTGGTGCGTGCCCTGCATTCGCCCAACAGCGACCATGCCTCCAAAGCTGCACTGTCCCAAGATGTTGGCTGTACAAGTGCACCAACATAAAAAGTGACTCAACATGGGGAAAAAGGGTATTATACAAATCAGGAGATAGGTGGCAACTGAAGATAAAATAAAAATGTATAGATCAAAATTTTCACCATAATGCACCCCTTTAAGCCCCACTTTTTGCACCTTTATAACCTGGTGCCTGTTTAACTGATTTGCACGAAATTTGGCAGAATTGCAGCTAGTGATAAGTTTCTGGATCCTGTAAATTTCCTTCTTATCAGTTCTGGGATGGTGCAAGTTACAGAGGTGCAAAAATGGTAAAAGTCTCAGTTTTTAAGACTTTTTTTTTACTCACTGTAACTTAAAAATGGCTTTGATTTGAAACCTGAGACTTTCAGATTTCATAGAGTTTGACCTAATTTAAGACTATTTGTGATTGTTGGGCTCCTAGGATTAGTCTTTTTAAAAATATTTCATAAAATAGTGTTCTGTATTTCTGAGCATGCTTAGTAGGTTTTACTGGATAACTGGATTTTTAAAAAGAAGCATGTTGTGATGGTTTCATTTGGCGAGACCATAACAACATGCTTTCATACATTCTGGCAGCATCATGTGCCAAAGCATTCTTTTAGTGCATCATGCTGCCGTTCTCAGGGTGTGGGGCCACGTGTGCATGTCCATGCATGCTGACACTGCCAAGCTTCCCTGTCTGATTCTGTGGTGGCCATTACAGTCTGCTCACAGATAGGCACAAGTTGAAGAACAAATTATTATAATACTACCAGTGCCAGGCTGTAAGTGCTGCTTCTGCTGGTATCATTTACATGCCCCTGGTTTCATAGTGTTTTTAAAAATAAACCAGTGATGGGTGCCTAATCCTGCCACTGACATCTTCTCCTCCTTCATGCATGGCTGCTACACATATGACCAGCAGTTGGGGCATTCAATCCCACCACCGGTATCATGTTATTGACACCAGGGTGCCCAATCACAGGTGCCAATTCAAGTGCCTTCTGCCAAAATAGACTACTTGTGTCACCATGGTGCTCACACCCAGTGCTGCTACTAAATATATCATGACTCAGGGGTGCTCAATCCCCAGTTTCACTGTCTGCCCCACCCTCACCCTGATTTTTTCTGATTTTCCTTTAGGTACCAACACCGGGGCACCCAACCCCAGTACTGGCAATGAGCACAGTGTCACTGGGGTGCCCAATCAATACAGAGTTGGTACTTGTAAAGAAAAAAAAAGTCCCACGTAGTCTTTTATTTTATTACTTGCAATAAAGAAAACCATCCATCAATGTCTTTTTGCTGCTGCTTGCCCCCTCCCCTACCACCCCCACTCAACCCACCCTACCACACACTCAGCACTTACAACCCAAATTATCCTACACCCCACTTACCTAGACTTGTTCCACTGATGTCAATCAGCAAATGTCCTACTGCTCTGGAGCCCAACTGTGAAGTGACAGAATACAACATAAAGTGCCATCAATGTATTTTCAATGAGTTTTGAACTTTTACTCATAACTTGGTCATTTGTTATTTTTGCCTCACATTTTCAACATTGCTTTTTTTTACTCTACCTTATGAACAAGGAAGGTGAAATTTTTCAGATTTGGCATGAAAGGTGATTTTACAGTTGCTCTGCAAAATCCCCTTTTAGGATGAATTTGAAAAATGTAACCTGCCATTTTCATGAGGTGGGGTCATAAAAAGAATATGTTGAACATTTGGGGACACAATATAAAGCAACAACATTATGAAGGAACATAGACATTTTCTAACATTCCTCATAACTTTGCTGTTTTCAATATTTTGACCCAAATTTTCAACATAGTCATTTTTTCACACCACCCTAAGAACCTCAGTGTGAAAACAGGTTTTGGACAGGATTTGAAAAATGACACCTGTTATGTTTATGAGGTAGGATGAAAAAAACAGCTGTGTTAACAATTTGGGGACAAAATATTGCAAATTATCAAAGTTATGAGTGAATGTTAACAAATTTCAATGTTATTTCAAAACTGTGTTGTTTTTTAAGATTTTGACAAAACATTTTCAACATAGTCTTTTTATTACCCCACCTCAAGAACCTGGTAGCTGGAACCCTTCAAATCCCACCCAAAAGGTGATATCGCGGAACAACTGCAAAATTACCTTTTGGGACAGATTATAAAAATGTTCAAGCCCTTATTCATGAGGTGGGGTCCACTTCCCCCAAAAAAAGCTATATTGAAAATTTGGTAAAAAATATAAAAAAAAATCACTGAGCTCTGAATAAAAGTTGTTTTTTGTGGTACCAAGTCCAAATTCTTATGTCACGAGAAGGTATTCTTAGGTTACAGGTTCTCGTGATGTGAGAATTCTTATCTCACATCACAAGAATTGACAACCCTCACTAAACTTGCACAAAAGATTTTGGGGTGCCCCATAAGCTTTATTTCTGTGTCATTTTTCATGAAACTAACACCAGAATCTAACTGAACAGGTCCCATTTATGGAGGTTAGAAACATAGACACATAGAAAAAGAGACAGCAGAAGGAGACTAAGGGTCCATCTAGTCTGTTCATTGTTCCTTGGATCTACTCAGATCCCAGGACCTAACCCTTCTTCCTAATGCCTCCTATGTCTCCTGTTGCTTTTAAATAGCATTAACCCTGTCCCACCCCAGTCTGGTGATATCATGGACTTTGCTTCCACCACCTCAGCTGGTAGTTTATTCCATGGTTCCATGACTCTTTCTATAAAATAGTGTTTCCTAAGCTCCCTCTTGAAGCTCTCCCCTCCCTCAACTTCCACTCATACTCTCTAGTATTTGAGTCAGAGAGGTTCAGCAGTTTACTTTCTGAAAAAACATCATTTTTATGTTTTTCCATTTTTTGTCTTTTGGCCCAAATCAAAACCAAGGTGGCTGCCCTCATGACCTAAACATTTTTTTCTCATGACCTAGGAATTGTCTCAAGATCTAAAAATTCGTAGGTTGCAAGAAACAGCTATCCTGATAACCCTACTGAGCATGCTCAGAAGTCAAATTTTTAAAACATTATAACTTGATAAACAATATATTTTAAAATGAAATCTTTGGAACGCATCTCCTTGGGCAGAGCTGCTTCTACCTTTAAAATTTCAGAACAAAATTCCAAACCTTTTTTTGCTGTAGATATAAGCAAACAAATGGCCAAAAAGGTGTGGATTATTTTATTTTGATGCACCCTGGATCTCAGAATTTGAACGAGCAACTGTCATGAATTCAGAGGGCCCTGTGCCTCTACAGACCCACAGACAGCCCCATGGATTCCATGCATCCATAGCTGCACAGAAGTGTGGGGTTCAGTGGACCCTGCACTTCTACAGCCAGATGAAATTTTCCCTTTAAGCAGGGCCCAGAGGGCCCTACTCTTCTGCAACTGTTCATGCATGTCCCAAGTAAATGAGGGATGTGTGATGGCTGACCTTTGAATACACTATTTATCTGAATGAGTGGAGAGTAATCTCGGGTAATGTCACAAGTGGTGGAGCTTTAAGGTAAACAACAGCAACATTCAAGGCAAAAAATTCAGACTATGGTTCATTTACCTTCTTGGGCAGGTAGCCCCTGAGTGATGGTTCCCCAGGTCTGACTCTACAAGTTCAGGTAAATAGTGTATTCAACAGCCAGCCATCATGTATTCCTTTTATACAATTGGGCCACCTACCATTAAATAAATCTTCACAGCCATTACATAAATCCTTACAGCTATTACATAAATCTATTTACATAATGGTTGTGAAGATGTATTTAATAGCTGAAAGATACATGGATTTATACAATGGTTTATCAGATCACCCTGTTGTATAAATGAGGATATGATTCTGGTATCACAAAAAGAAAGAACATTCATTGCAAAATACTATGTTAATGCAGACATTAGGTTTGAAGTCTACAAAGTGGACAAAGTAAGGAAATGAAGAACATTAGAGTTTGGAGTCTATGGAGTCTATGAAGTTTTGATGAATCGGTGGCATGGTGTTACTTGGGGTTATCAACACTAATGCCCACCCCTTCCCTGAACAAACAAGATTATATATGATCTCTTGCTTCACACAGGGCCCACTGGGCCCTGCATGAAGAAAGTTACATGTGATTCTGTCAGCCACATGTGGTGAGACATACTTCTCTACCTCCAAAGTGTATATGCCTATGAGGCACTGGCTTGAAGCTATACCTTTGGCTTCAGACAGAGGGCTACAGGATTTGGGGTGCATTAGGGTTGAGAACCCTAAATAGTACCACGCCACTATGCCACTGATTTGTCAAAACTCCTGAAACTCCAAACTCTAATGTTTTTCATTTTCTTGTTTTATCTGGTTTGTGTTCTTCAACTGTAATGTCTGCGTTAATGTAGTTTTTGCAAAGAATATCTATCTATCTATCTATCTATCTATCTATCTATCGAGATACATATGTTTTACAGGATGGGACATTTTCCTTATAGAACTGATTTATCAGTTAGTTCCTGTATACCCTTGCCCTATAGATGCAGTCACAACCAAAATGAACAGCAACATTCCAATTTTGTTCTATAGAATAGAAGATGGCTATGTCTGCAATACTCAGAAATAAATCCACCAAAGGCTGCTAACCAGACCATAAAGTCACTTGCCCTTTGAGCTTGTGGATTTATTATTTGATTAACCTCCTTGATGGGTTTATTTCCTTGTATATCACACATACCCATCATTTATTTCCCCTCTTTTTCCATCACGGTCTCTGGCTCTGTCTCTCTCTCTCTCTCTCTCTCTCTCTCCAGTATGTCCCTATCCTTATGAATCAAGGCCAAGCTGCAGGTCTGAAACTGTGTCTCATGGGTCTGCTGCTTCAAGTTTTTTTAATTTTTATTTATTTAGTTGTTTAACCAGGTGAGACACACTAAGCTGAAAGCTTTTTTACAGGTGCAATCTGGGAGCACAGGGAAGTTAAGTGACTTGCTCAGGGTCACACAGTATGCAAGTGGAAGCTGTGGGATTCAAACCCAGGTCTGGTCTGCTGAATGTCACCAGATTTGCAGCTCAGAGCCTTAAACCACTGCGCTATGCCCAAAGCCATGCCCACAAGTCTGCTGCATCAGGGCCTGCAGGATCACTTATGACTTTCTTCACACGGGAACTGCAGGCCCTACTTAAAAAGAAGATCAGTCATGATTTTCTTTTCTTCACACAGGGTCCTACAAGCCCTGCCTGAAGCAGGAGATCAATCATGACTTTCCTCACATAGAGCCTCTAACCTGCAACTTGGAGCAGCTGACCAATGAGACATGGCCTCCGCCCTGTAGCTTGGACTTGTATCATGAGAGTAGGAGCTGGTTAGGGTGCACATTTGGTGAGAAAAACTATCACCGTGATGACTTCCTTTGGTGGCTTTGTATTTCTAACTTATGCATTAACATAGTTTTTACAATGAATTTCTTTTACTTTTGGAAGTCCTAACTTTCTTCATGGGGTCCTTTGGGCAAAACAAAACAGGAAACATAACTTTCTTGGTTCCATGTCATTACAGTGACTCAATATAAGCAAGAGTCAAAACAGCAACTTTTAAATAGCGAGGCATATTACAGTGAATGCCAATCATAGTGCACACCAATAATGGTGGCCAAATCCGTGGCCATGGAGCTGAAAACTATATGCAAAGCCCTGAGGTACTCATACAGACTCCTCTGACCATATTCCATTACTATCTGGACCAGGTGCTCCATCAAATCCACGATACCAAAGGTGAGTACAAGCAGTGTCTGTGTGAGACAGAAGCTGCTCCATTTGAACTCCATTAGCCTCTGCTCCTGTTGCAAGCATTCTGCAAACTGCCAAATAGAGGGTGACATGCATAACAGGTATCTGATGTGAGTGCAAACCCAGACCTCCCACACCTATTTAATGACCAGCTCACTTGTATCACATGTGCACATGCAGGTGCCATGCCCTGCATCCCCCATTTCTAAGATTACTACACCGAGTTGCATCTTGATATTGGGGTAGACATACCATTATCACTATTTCCTTCTGTTTTTCCTAATTTACTGGTAGCCTTTGCCTTCCATTTGCTCTTTTGTACTTGACACTATTATTGTAGTCGCCATTCCCAGTTAGTCCAACGTGGTTTGCAGAATAAACTTCATTGTTATTATGTGATACCACTTGCTTAATATATACACACACGCACATTAGAGGTGCAGTTGCACCTATAGTTAAGTTACATCTTCACTTCTATGTTAAACTGAACATTTTGTGCTTTAATGACTTTGCAACCATTCAAGCAATTTGCATAAATGTTAGCATGTGCCATCAGGGACCAAGGTCTCTTGAAGTGGCAAGATTTGTTCCAGCTGGATATGTGGGTGCAGAGATATGAGTCTCACAAAATGTGTAAATTATCATTTTTGTCAAATTCTTCTATGTTAAACCAAACATTTTGCACTTTAATAACTTTGCAACCATTCAAGCAATTTGCATAAACTTTGGAAGGCGTCATCTGGGTCCAAAGATCTCTTGACATGGTAAGTTTTGTTCCAGTTGGATATGCAGGTGTGGAGATATGGAGTCTCAATAAAATATGTAAATTACCATTTTTTGTCAAATTCTTTGTCACCATTTTGCACAAAAATGGTGTGGACTTTTGGTCTGAAATGTTTAGGGTTTATAGGTCTTGGGTCACAGTGGTGTCTTTTGAAGGTTTGCTGAAAAAATATTAATCCATTCAAAGTTGTTAAATTTTAAAGTTTCCCATTGTTTCCTATGGGAAAAGTTAGATGTCGGTCTTGAAACAGGATTCTTGACTGCGAAACAAGATTCTTGATTGCAATTTGTGCTTTAATAACTTCACAACTGTTCAAGCGATTTGCATGAAATGTGGCAAGTACCATCAGAGACCAAAGATCTCTTGATGTGACAAGTTTTGTTCTGGTTGGATTTGTGAGTGCGGAGATATGGAGTCTCAAAGAATGTGTAAATTACCATTTTTGTCAAATTCTTAGTCACCGTGTTGTGCAAAAATGGTGTGGAGGTTTTGACTGAAATTTCGTAGGGCGTATAGGTCTTGGGTCACAGTGGTGCCTTTTGAATGTTTGGTGAAAAAATGTTAATCTGTTCCAAAGTTATTTAATTTTAAAGTTTCCCATTGCAGTATTTCCTATGGGAAAAATTAGATATGAGATTCTTGATCGCAAATGTGGAATCCTAGTTTGTGCTGCCACCATCTTGTTTTCTGTTAGCAGGAAACAGACTTACATTTAAAATGAATACAGGGCTTTGGTAAATACCCACAATTGTGTTTACCTAATTAGCCCATAGAATGGCATTTTGGGGTTAGTTTTTGATTACTTTGTGAGAAATGTGTTTTTTACCACAGAAAATCCTGTTTTGCAAATCTCAGAAAACTTTTACCATGAAAGAGGATCCTTTTGCAGTTTGTGAAAAGGTTTTCTTTTACTGCAAATGCAAAAAAGGATTTGCGAAATAGGATTCTGTTTTGCAATTTGTGAAAAAAGACATTTTATACAGCTGTTTTTATGTTATTTTATAGCAAAGAAATGGTTTGGAATTTTGGACTGACATTTTCAGGGTAGAAAAGGCTTGCTTCACAGATGCATTTTGCTGGTTTGGTGAAAATATATTACTTTGGCTTGGAGTTCTGTGGATTTGAATTTTGGTTGATTTCTCATAGGACTACATTGTACTGGGAGGTTTACAGAGCTGTTTCTTTGCCACTGTGGTGTTAAGAAATGGTTTGCAGTTTTGCTCTGACATTTTCAGGGTGGAAGGGGCTTGTGCAACTGATGTGCCTTTTGGTGGTTTGGGGAAAATACAGTAATTTTGTGTCAAGTTACACAACTTTCAAATTCTGCTGTGTTTTCTATAGATAATATTGCAATAATGAGGAGTTATTTGATGCTGTGCACTATGAGATGGGAGTGCAGGGTCCAGAGGGCCGGTGCTCCACAGACAAATCAAGGATATGATTATGGAGTGATGGGAGCATAGGGTCCAGAGCAAAATAAGGATAGGATTACACTATATCATAGATAACACTATTCCTTTCACTAAAAATACCACCCACAGCTTAATCTGGTTCAAGGTTAGTTGGCATTCATCTGTATCTCCCTTCCCCAGGTTGTGCCTGAAAATAGGCGAATTTGTCTGTGCACTTACCCAGTCAACAAAAACTAACTAACTAAATAAAATAAATAAATATCAAAAATTATGGATGGATGGGAGCGCAGGGCCCAGAGGACCCTGCACTCCCACAAGCAAATAGGAATATGATTATGCTTTCTCAAAAAGTAAAGAAATTCTTTGCAAAAAACTTTGTTAATGCACTAATTAGGGTTAAAGTGACAACAGTTGGGAAATGTGACATGAGGGTTTCCAACCCTAACACCCCACCCCCACCCTGCAGGCAGCAGCAGGTGCAGGTTGTGCCTTGCCATTGTCAGCCCTAATGCTCACCCCATTCTCATATACTGCACCCATCTCAGCTTACTTACTCATGAAATGGGGTGAGCATTAGGTCTAACAATGGCAAGGCACACTGCCTGCTGCTGCCTGCAGGGTGTGGTGGTGTTAGGGTTAGGTGGGGTGGGTGCCACATTTCTCTACCTTTTGTCACTTTAACCCACCTAGTGCATTAACAAAGTTTTTAAAGAATATATATATATATATATATATATATATATATATTGCAAAACTTCATGAATGCATCAGTTAGGGTTGTTACTAAAGTGAGAAAAGCAGGGAAATTTGGTGTTGGGTTTCAACCTAACATCCCACCCACCCTACACACCAACAGGTGTCGGGGTGCCTTGGGGTCATCGGCCTAACACTCACCCATTCCATTAGAAAATAAGTTGAGATGGGTACAGTATAGGAGAATGGGTTGAGCATTAGGGCTGATGACCCCAAGGCATACCCTGATTCCTGATGGTGTGTGCAATGGGGTGTTTAGGTTTGAAATCTGTACACCACATTTCCCTGCTTTGTCACTCTTAGTAACAACCTCCTAGCTGATACATTAATGAAGTTTTTTGCAATGAATTTCCTTACTTTTTCTGATAGCATAGTCATATCCTTATTTGTCTGTATGAGCACCCATCCCTCCATAGATACATATAGGTATGTACTGTAGCCATAGAAGCACATGACCCTCCAGGCCCTGCACTTCCATTTATACAACAGTGACCAAATTGTCAGCATAGCCATCTTATTACCCTACCTCAAGTACCCCATTACAGAAAATGTTTGCATCCACACAATATGTAACTCTGTGCAACTGTAATGACATTCTGAACCACAGGTGTGAAAACACATTTGGGCAGAATTTGAAAAATGGCAACTGTCATACACATGAGATCAGGTAATAAGAAGGCTATATCGAAAATCTGGGTAAAAATATTTAATATTTCTGAAATTATGAGTGGGCATACTGAAATTGCAATGAATGGTCATAACTTTGACATTTACTTTATATTTGACCCCAAATTTTGAATATAGTCTTCTTACTTACCACATAAGTTTCATAGGTGAAAATTTTCAAACCCATGGTAAAACGCCATTTCTTGTCACAGGTGCGAAAATTCGTTTCAAGTAGGATATGAAAAATGACAGCTGTACTTTTCATGAGGTGGTGTGAAAAAATGGCTTTGTCGAAAATTTGTAGTCAAAATATTAAAAATTACCAAAGTTATGCGCATACTTTGAAACATTTCAATGAATGCTCATAACTCAGCCAATTTTAGGGATTTTGTCAGCAAATTTTCAACATGGGCTTTTTGGGACCCAACTCCATGATCACTGGCACTGTCATTTAATTAATCAGTCCCAAAAGGTGATTTCTGCTCAGTGACCACAAAATCACCTTCTGGGCCTGATTAACAACACAACGGTGACAGTGTGTTCATGAAGTGGGGTCCCAAAAAGCCCATGTTGTCAATTTGGTGAAAAAAGGCCTAAAAATGGCAAAGTTATGAACGTAAGTTCAAAACGCTATTGAACTACATTATATGGCACTTACCTTGAGTCCTCTGTTTGCAGTTCAGCTTTGAAAAGTGCATATGAGTCCTGGTCCACAGAAAATGACACCAGATGACCTCCAGAAGTAAGTATAAGGTAAGGTGGGGTGGGGTGGTGGGTGCTCAGTGGGAGGGTTGGGATGGAGGAGGAGGACTGCAGGGACAATGAGGGACTGTTTTCTTTTTTCAGGTAAAAAAAGGTGTTGGGGGACTGTTTTCTTTTTACAGGTAAACTAAATCAATATTTGGGGACACTGGGAGTGGGCTCACCAGTGTTCCATGCCACTGGAGGGGGTTGGGGGCTTGTAATGTTGACGTGGAGATTGGGCCCCCGATGTCGGCAGATATGAACAAAATGGAATAGACTGAAAGGAGGGACATCTGACACTGGGGTGGGCATCCCAGTGTCAGAATGAATAAATAAATAAATAAATATTGGGAATGAAGGGTGGGGTGTGCCACTAAACCCCAGGGAAAGATTTGGGGGGGTACCATTGCCACTAGAGACAGTGAATGGCGTGTGGGGTGCCACTAGACACCAGGAAAAAGGGTAGCTCACTGCTGAACCTGCAGCCAGCAGCACGAGTTCAGCTGCGGCTGCAAGAGTCAAGAAAAATCCCTCTGTTCTCATACAGACAACATTGCAGAAGTAGTCCTCTCGCTAACCTCAGCACTTGGGATTTGGTGTCCACAAAAAGGTGTTTCTGGCCAAAATAAAAAAAAAAACATCAGAATGTAGCTAAACAGGTCCCGTTTAGCTAAATTCTGATGTTTCATTATAAGACATTCATTTTACATGTTTTCTTTATTTTCTGTCTCTCACTTAATAGAAAACAAGATGGTGGATGCAACAGAGCTCTGCAAAAACAAAGGAGAGCTCTGCAAAAATACAGTTAGGCTACATGTGACCCTTCATGCAAAAATACAACAGCTTCTGCAAAGACAAACCACACTATGTGACACTCCATGCAAAAATACAACAGCTCCTGTGAAAACAAAAGTATTTTCATGCAGAACGTCTAAATTTCCCATAGGAAATAATGGGGAAATTAAAAATTTAATAACTTTGAGCGGATTAATATTTTCCACCAAACCTTCAAAAGGCACATCTGTGATGCAAAAGCTTTCTACCCTTACAATTTCAGACCACAACCTAAAACTTTTTCTGAGATACAGGTGGACAAAGAAACAGCAAAAAATATGTAAATTTAGGGATTGTTGACACATTGTATCTCAGAAACCACATAAAAGATTTGCACATTTAGCATGTCAAGAGATCTACACCTAGAGATTATGCATACCAGATTCCGTGCAAATCCATTGAATAGTTCAGAAGTTATTAAAGTTCACAATTTTGGCTTTAACATAGAATTGTGCACTCAACTCTGACTATAGTGGCGCTACTGATATATACATACATATATATATATATATATATATATATATATTGCAAAAAATCCATTAATGCATCAGTTGAGGTTGTTCCACAGTGACAAAAGTATGGAAATCACGATGTTAGGGTTACCACCCCACCCCACCCATGCCCCATCCTCAAACCCTAACTCTACATCCCCCACCCCCCCAGACACACATGTAAGCAGTACAAGACACATCCATCATCATGATCCAGCAACTGTTTGAGTTCTGCTGCCATCAGAGTGCCTTGTGGGTACACACGCATGCTGGGCAACCATGGGAGATGGCCCACAGTAAACATTTTTTTGTTACAAACATCAATAACAAGATTTTAGCAGATGCCTGTATTTCAATTGTTAAGAAATTATGAAACACACAGTATGTTATCTATAGATAGCTGTATTGGAAAGAAGAGTTTGGATAACCCTAGCAACAGGCAGTGGATGTTTGCATATGTTTTTCTGATAGAGTGAGTCAGTCCTAATAAGAAATGGTAATAATAATAAAAGTAATGTTTTCTAGTATACTTTACAAGCAACATGTGACAGCAACAGTTGTAACATCCAAAGCTAACCATAACATGGTGCTAATGAGTATTTCCAGGAAATGCAGCAGTATTACAACATGTGATGGTGCTAGTTTCATACCTGAGCAGTATGTGAAAACTACTATGTATGTGTCAGCTGTGTCTATCCTGCTACCACATGCCTATGTGGTAGCAGCGATACCTGCAGTGAGCCAATCATTGAATTATGTCACATAAAAATCAATACTTAGAAAGTTTATGCAGACTAAGTTTCACTTTATGAGAAAGATATACCAGCTATAATGTGTCAACATACAGTGCTGGCAGTATTGAGTTGATCATGCGGTATTTGTGTTTCATAACATAGTGTTATGTGAAAGTAGTACAGTGTCATGATTATTGTGCTTACAGATATGACTGACTGGTATAGTGTCTTACTATGTTGCATGTGTCTTTTGTGTGTGTGTGTGTGTGTGGAGGGAGGTGGGGGAATGCAGAGTTAGGGGCTTGAGGATGGGGGCGTGGGGGTTGGGTGTGGGGTGGTAACCCTAACATCGCATTTCCACACTTTTGCTGCTGTGGAAACAATCCTAACTGATGCATTAACAGAGTTTTTTTGCAATGGATTTCCCTTCTTTTTGACAAAATGTAATACAAATAGTAAATGGTATGTGTTGGTGGGCCCCGTGCTCCCACCAAGCTGCCCATTTCTGCATAATGATATGTGTTTGTGGGAGGCGTGGGCCCTCGGGCTTGGCTCCACTTACACATAAGCATGGAGCCATACAGCTGCCTTGTATGGCAAGGAAGCCTTGTAACATTGATTTGCCCACATCTGGGGAACCGTAGCAGCTAGTACAAAATTTAAATGTGGTTGTAATCATGAGAAAGACTAGTCCCCGCATAATATAGTTGACTGAATCCATATTGCGCACTGTGTCTGAGATAGGGGCAGCAAAGAGAGCTGTTATCGAAGTCTGTGGATGTAACAGTGGTCCTCGGACATGAAAATGAGCAATTGGAACAGTAAATCGTAAATATCTCAGGAATCGTACAAGGTAGAAAAAATTCAAATTGCATGGGTTTCAGGAACCTCCAACCTAGTTCTGAACTTAGTCTGCCTTTTAAGGGGGACTAAGAATTTTTGCAACGAGAGCCCATATCTCAAACCATTTTGAGATACGGGCCCCAAAAGGCATCACAAACGCTGCATTGCTATCCTATGGGAAAATTGCTGAACTTCAGAATGCTGTAACTTTGGGCCCCTGTAATGTTTTGGAACCAAACCACCAAAAGGCACATCTGTAGGACAAGGGCATGCCACCCTGCAAATTGCAGCCAAAAAAACCAAACCAGTTTGTTGCAGGCGGCTGGCAAAGATTTGTGTTATTTTGAGCATACTTTCGCAAAGTACTTTCGCAAATTATGAAAGTTTCACAAAATAAATCACAAAACATTCACATTTGTGAAAGTATTTTGCAAAAGTATTTTTCAGAAAAAGTTTAAAAACATATTTCTGGAAGGGTTTAACTCCCCAAAAAAGATATGGTTAGCATCCTCAGGACCCAACTAGGTAAACACAACAATCAGTGTTTACCTAGAGGGTCCCAATTTTAAACGCCAGGCATTTTTCTATGTCATCAACTATAAACAAGATGGCTGACTTATGAAAGTAAAAGGGCCATTTGCAACAGTAAAAGAGCCTCTCACGAAAGTTTCGTGATTTTGCTAACTTTTTCCATTGACTATAATGGGAAATGTGTTTTTGAATAACATTTGAATGGTTTAATATTATTTCACCAAATCTTCAAAGGCACATTGGTGACCAAGGCTGCATCTTTCCATGATTTTTTGGACTGAATGGACAAACCGTGCAAGCTGTGGGCATGAGCAAAGAAATGTACAAGAAGTCAGATTTTTGTGTTTTTGGCATTCCATAGCTCTGCAACCATACCTTCAATTGTAATGCAACTTACCAGATCCAGAGATCTGTGGTGCCAGACCATGCATGCAAACTTTCAGAGAAAATCTGTTATATGGTGGCAAAGTTATTAAGGTGCAAAATGTGAGGTTTTGCATTAAAGTGGCTACTTAATCTTAACTATACTGGGCTACCTGCCACTATAATATATATATATATATATATATATATATAGATTCATGGCAAAACTCAATTTAATGCATCAGTTAGGGTTGTTCCACAGTAATAAAAGCGAGAATTCGATGTTAGGGTTCCCACCCCTTGGACCCCTCCCCCGCCCCACCAACAGGCATCGAGGTGTGTGTGTTGGGGTCTTTAGTCTAACTCTCCACCCCATTCCATGTGCCAAACAAGCTGAGGGTGGTGCAGGTATAGCTGAATGGGGTAAGAGTTAGACTGACGACTCCCCAACGACACCCGATGCCTGTTGGTGGGGTGGGTGGATTAGAAAGTTTTATAACTCCACAACCATATACCAACCATTATAAAACTTGGTGGTTCCGGAGATCATGGTACTCTATGAGCCTGACAAATTTCAGGCAAATCCGTCTTACAGTGGCAAAGTTATTAAGATGCAAAATGTCACACTTTAACCTTAACTGGGGTACTCAACCCTAACTATAGTGGCACTACCTTTTTACTATAATATATATACTACCGTGCCACTATAAAATATATATATTTATAAAATGGTGTGGTAAAATCATAAAAATCCCACTTATACAATTGGACAAAACACGTCACATGACCGTGCATTATTTCCCAACGACCGCACACCTAGCACTACGACCGCACGCCTAAACTACTTTCCATTCCTCAAAACCTTTTCACCAGCAGCAAGACCACTCCACACCTGCTGCAGCTAGACACCCACACTAACACACATATGCAACTGACACCCTGTAACCACTGTGACCAGTCTGATTAACATAAACCTAACTGTATATATAAAAGTACAACATACATTATTTTGTACTCTTCTCCTCATTTCAAGCCTTTACATACATTATTTTGTAGTCTTGTCTTCAATTCAAGCCTTTACATTGACAATACCGGGAACCTAAACACAGTACTTTCACTTTCAATACAGAAATGTAGCGTGACTGAGCGGTGCTCATTTTACAAAGTCAGAAGCTGTTAGCTGGTGAAAGTAAGACGTGCAGTGTTTAAAAAAATTAGAAAAGTCAGTCCCTTTTACTAGTTTCTCTCTGTAATCCAAAATAGTAGCTCCATTTCCGATCGAAGCTTGATCGACGGACCAGCAGTCGGTAATTTTAGAAACCTAGACAGAGGAGAGCGAAGTGTTGCATAGCAACACGCTCCTCGCCTCCCCACGCTTCTAAAATTACCGACTCACTCAATCTACCTTCACTGCTTCCACGCATAATGTGGAACTAGTACTAAAGAAAATGGACAGAAACTAATAAAAGGCACAGACTTTTCTAATTTTTAAACACACCACGCCTTACTTTCACAACTCCAACAGCTTCTCACTTCTAAAATGAGCACCACTGTCACGCTACATTTGGGCAATTAAAGTGACAGTACTATAAACACATACTTTTTTGACACCACAAAGGACTACTAAAACTTAAATTCATTTAAAATACAGTTTTTAACACCAAAAGTGTCACCTCTACAAACATAACATTTAATTACCAACTACACAGAAGGACTACTTCCCCAAAAAAATCTATAGCCATTTTATAAAGATAGATATACCACTCTGAGGTGTGCGGTGGCACTCTGATATCGCACTACTGCCTATGCGGTTGGCCTACTAAAGCCTGCGGCCTCGTGCGCACAACGCACACCAAGGCATGCGTATATTAGAACGTGATCGCACACCTCAGAGTGGTATATCTATTACATATATCTATATTATGGTAGCACGGTAGTGCTACCATAGTTAGGGTTGAGGAGCCCTTTTAATGTTAAAGGGTCAAACTTTGCACCTTAATAACTTTGTCACTGTTTAATGGATTTGCCTGAAATGTGGCAGGCACAGTGAATAACCATAGATCTTGGGATCATCCAACTTTTGTACTGTTCAGATGTACGGCTGTGGAGTTATTAAGCAACATCTGTGTGCACATTTACATTTTTTTGCGCATTCTTTGCCTACAGTTCGCATATAGTTTGTGTGACCAGTCCAAAACTTCAGGAACATGCAGTTGGGGTGCCCAAAGTGCCTTTTGAAGATTTCGTGAAAAAATATTAGACGGTTCAAAAGTTATTCAAAAAACAAGTTCCCATTATAAGTCAATGGGAAAAGTTAACAAAAGCTTCGAAAGTGTCGCAAATGCACTTTTTAGTGTCGCAAATAACCCTAGTAGTGTCACAAATCCACCATCTTGTTTTCAGTTAGTGATCAGAAAATGCTTGGCATTTAAAATGTGGACCCTCTAGGGACACAATTCTTTTTGTGTTCATCTAGTCGACCCTGAGGATGCTAGCCATGTCTTTATTTTGGGGTTAAACACCCCAGAAATATGTTTTTCAAATTTCTGGAAAAAGTAGTGTTGCAAAGTAGTGTTTCACCTGTGACACTTTTGCAAAATTTTGTGAAAAGTGTTGCAAATTGTGACACTACTTTTCCAGGCTATGGCCAAAATGATAACACTTCTTTGCCACCCTGCTGCAAAAGAATGGTTTGGTCTCTTGAGCTGAAATTTGGCAGGAGGGAAGCCAACATCTCACAGATGTGCGTCTCGGTAGTTTGGTGAAAAATATTGCACGGCTCCCAAGTTACGGTTCTCCAAAGTTGAATTTTTTTTCCATAGACTAACACGGTGGCGTACGCCGCACCTTTCAGGGCTCGTATCTCAAAACAGTGCATGATACAGATTTTTCGTCACTACTTCCATAGCCCTGTAAGTAGTGGGTTATGTAATACAAAACAGTAGCCAGGAAAATAATGATTTCTGTTAAATAATTTTTTTTTTCTACATCGTACGGTTGCTGAGATATTTGCAATAAAGTACTTCCAATGCTCGTTTTAAGCTTCCGTTCCCATTACAATGCATACATTCTTTATGCACACTGTGTTTCTCTATGCAGTTGTCCAGCAAAAAGAGGGTATGCAGTTCCATTACTGTTACACTTACTGTTTCAACTTGTGTTTATGTCCCCATTTGCATTACCATTCCTGTGTACGCCACCGTGTGCGTTACCCTTTATATTTAACGCTTGCATTTTCTTACTGTTACCATTTCCATTTCCACCTTGTGTTTGTGTTGCTGTTCCTGTTACTATGTCACAAGACATCACATAGTAAGCGCGGGACCCAAAGGGCCACGCTCTCTGCTGCATTACATTCACTATTTCTCATCATCATTCTCAAAAAGAAGGAAATTAGAGGAAAAAATGTGCTATATCTCCTGTAATCACAACTGTACATTTGCTAATAACAAATGACAGTGTGACAAAACTCACTGTGTGAGAAAAAATGGACAACAAAGTAAAGGAATTTCACATGTTGTGTAACTATTCCTCTGACACATTAAGATTGTCATAATTCTTCAGTAGCAGAACTTATGCATTTTTCAAAGTGTTACGGCAGTCTCTGAAAGAGCTTGTTGAAGCGTCGCATTCGACCCATCCAGTTCTGTACCTCAACAAACAAGTGTAATGTCCAGAATGTACAGACTGGCCATAGTGGTAGATCACAGCATGAGTGTCAAACACTGCTTGGTTAAATACTTCTCTACCAGCTGTGAAATCAGTGATGGGTGTGTCAACTCTGAGCCCAATGGAGTCAAATCTTTGCAATACTAGCATAAGATATTGAGATGAAGTCCTGAGATGTATGGACTGAGTACATGTACCTCCACACCTCACACACAAGTGACCACTTTCAGCATTAGTAAACAGCTGCCGAAACTTCACAGCTTTACTCTGAAGCACAACCAAAGAAACCCAAAGCATGTCTTCTGTGGTTTCTCATTCTGAATGACCACATAACAGACATACGTACTTGGTAACATATAACACAGTAAAATAGTGATGCATAGAAGTGCACTCTTCATCCAGGCTGTTTATGATAGCCATCATAAACTCGGTAGTGTCCTGCTGCATGTTTTCAGCAAAGCGTACTGCATCCATCATATGTGCCCAGCACTTGCCGCAGAGGTGTTAGTTCCTCCCCTCCCTATTTTAATCAAGTCCACTAGTCAGCTGCCATAGTGGCCCTCAGCACCCAAGGCAACACACGTCTCCCATATTGCTCTCCTCTCACCATTTAAGCAGAACATACAGACCTCATTAGGGGCCCCTATGCAGCCCTGGACCCTCACCCAAGTATGGTAAATGGTCACTGAGGGCTGAAATGCAAAGAATTGTACCCTCTGATGGAGGCTTGACTAAGAATGACTAAACATACCACCTCAACTGCACACATGGGTCTTTATATACCACAGCAAGTTGAATGATGCATGTATGTTCCTACAAGAATGCTTGGAATGTATATCGTGCACCTACCACTTTTCTGTAAATTTGTTTGTAACTCTTTGCACATGTTGTACTTTCTATTCTCAATCTATGTATGTATAACTGTCTTGGACAACAGCAGGTCCATCTTGTAAATGAGCTTGCTCAATGATGATCACCTGGATAAATAAAGATTTGATTTGATTTGATTTAGTGACTGCACATTCATAGACTGATCAGAAGCCATGTTGACAACCTGCTTCAATTCCTTTGATAGTGCAGTGTCTTGCGAAGCAGATGTTGCCTCAACAGTGTGGCATATGGAGAAAGACCTGCATAGCTGCACTAGCATGGCAGTTGACTCTAGTGCTGTTGTCAAACACAGGCACAACAGCCATTCCAAATGACTTCTGAACAACAGCTGGCTCCACATCTGTATTTAACATTGTGACCTTCTTAGAACTCGGCACAATTCTATCAGTTCGTGCAAGCTCATTTTCTTTGTTAACAACTGTAGATGTGACTGAAGGATTTGAGACAACCACATATGTTGGTAGTGGTATCAAAGACATCTGTGGCTGGTATAGAGTACATAATCTGTTGTACTCAATGATACAGCGCTTGTCAGCACATATCTTCCTGAGGTCAACTGTTATGATGTGCAACCCAGAAAGACTACGTACGCGAAAATGCGACGTAGCTCATGCCATCTTTGAAAATGTCTGTCCCTATGTCCACCGTTGCTGAATCCAAACTCAAGCCTTGAGACTTGTGAATGGAAACAGCATATGCAACACATATTGGGAACTGTTTCCTGTTTACATAGATATCCTTCAATACCTGGAACTTAACACAGGTACTGTCAATCTGGACAGGATGTTCCACGTTGTCAAAGTGGACAAGTGTCTCGATAAATGTCTTTTGAACATTGTAGGCAACGTCAATGATGTTACCCATGGCACCATTTACCATACAGAACAATCAGACACCTGTATGGGAAGTACGGAAAAAAGAAAATTAAAATCCATGTCTTTAGTGTATTTGTAACATCACATACTATCATGCAACATCACTATGTTATATATGAACAAAAATACTACTGCCCAGTAATCATTGTTTCGATAATTACTGTAGTAAGTGAAAGTCAGTGAAGCAATAGACAGTCTTTTCAAATAGTGATGAACATAACATCAATAATAATGTGACAATAAACATCAAAGAATTTGAAAATTCAAACAGTACTGCAATGTTAAGCATCCACACTGCTGTTCTAATGAAAACTGCTTTTTCTTAAATCAGAAAAGTAGTGTCGAACGTGCAACACTTTTGAATAAAATGGTGTCGTGTGTGTGACAGTTTCACAAAAAATAGTGCCGCATGTGCAACACTGTCGAATACAGTGTCGCAAAGTAATGTCGCATGCACGACAGTGCTGAATAATAGTGTCGCATGCACGACAGTTTTGCAAATTCCAATTATTTTACACCCCCTTTCACAGTCAGCCAATCACAGACTGATGTCTATTTGACTGACTGATGTTACAACCAATGTATCGCTGCATATATCAGGCCATGTCAAACAGCCAATCACAACCACCGAGTAGTGAAGAAGAAGGACATAGCAGCCATCTTTGAGAAAACTGGAGACACCCTGCTTCTCACTTTGTAAGTACATCACATTTTCAAATCAACTTTTCTAGCATCACAAAAAACATCAGCAGTACAAAAATACTATTAAACAAAATGTTTTTTAATGCTATATTTGACTATGCTAATATTATTTACCTGGCATACTGCAAAAAAAAAGTTATAACAGTTTAAAGTCAGAGTCTTAATATGTACTTACTAGCACAGATAGAGCTGCAAATGGAGGCAGAAGCAAGCAGCATGTGTATCATAACAAGAGACACAACCAATCACCTTTCTCTGTTAAGCTGTAATTGTTTGAAGTAGCCAATAGCAATGTTGCATTTTCTCTCTGAGAAATAGTTCTGCATTTGTGTTTGACAGTGAGAACAGGCATTCAGTGTAGTAATACTCAGTGCATGCACTGTATTGGTCAAACATGGTAAATCATTAACCAATAACATGGCAAATCAGTCTGTTTAGTATCAGCCCACAAAATCAGTGTTGAAGCAGAGAGGGAAGCATTAGTTTCACATTCACTTGTGGCTAGCTACTGCAAGAGAAACACTGTTTTTTTTTTTGGTAGCTCTCTGTCCACTTCTCAGTTGAAAAGCTAAGAATGGCAGAAAACAGCAGATGGAATATGTGGGTAGTAGGGCAGCAGCATAGTAAGGCATGCTTCAGAGTATGCTCAGAGGAGTAATTTTGGGAGAGACCTGCAGCTTCCAAATCACTCTGTCAAGTGGCTTGGTAGAGGTGGCATGAGGTGGGAGCATCTCATGCCAATGATGCACAGACTTCTGACTACTCAAGCTCAGCCAGACATACTGGTGATCCATCTTGGAGGTAATGATTTGAGCACTAAAAGGTGGATAGATCTAGTCACAGAAGCAAAATTGGACCTTGCTTCTATCATACACATGTTGCCTGCCTGTAAAATCATATTTTTTGATATTACAGAGCATAGAGTCTGGCAAGCAGAACAGCACATGTACCTGCTTGACAGAGCTCACAGAAAGGTTAACATCCAAATATCTAGATACCTCCGCATGGCTGCGATGTACACCATACGTCATCCTTAAATTGAATATTGTAATGATTGGCTCTACTTACCCGATGGTGTGCACTTCTCACATGCTGGCAATTGCATTTTTCTGGGAGACCTTTGAGATGGAATACTCACAGTCTTCTAAAAATACCAGACTGTTACAGCAGACAGAATCCTAAACAAAAGGCTCTTTTAAGAGCCCATAAAGTTGGTCAACAAATAGAAAAGCTGCACTGATTACACTGACAAAAAAAAACATGCTGTGTCACTGTTACACTGTTACATGTATTAATATTCATGCAGTTGTTCAGAATGGCATCATGCATACACACATAGTCAATAGACTTGTATTTAAAAATAACTCTCCTGTTTCGCCATACACCTAAGACAGACTGAAACTTTAAATTAGAAAGAGGGATTTTTTTGAATGTCATATTATGTAATGATTAGTCAAAGTAGTTAACATTCTGAACATAAACCGGGAATACTGAGACTGTGCCAGGCTGAGGTGCAAGTCTGAGAACAGCACAGCTGGGATACACCAGGGTATTGGTAGGGTGAAATTTAGCGCTTATGTGGCATGGCTCAGCATTTTTTGAATATTTAACTGTTGCCAGCCACATTGTGCATGGTGAAATGGTACAATGGCAGCACAAGTGGGTACATAAGAGCAGATACATGTATCAGTGCTACTGCGGCAGTGATAGGCTCAAGTAAAGTGCTATTTAGCGGTGGGTGGGAAAATGGGCACATGATGTATGCAAGGTGTATATAGGGCTCTTTGTATGTCATTATGGGCCATTTACATGCAGATGCACCGATCCACAGCAACTTGCATCTGGTGATCTTCCAGTCAGCAAGAGCCGAGTACAACACCCACCCTGCCCCTTAGCACGTATATGCGTGGACACCAGATTGTCAGATCAATATGTGAAAGATATCCCTGGTGATCCAGTGGGTACTACCACCTCACCTGTTCAGCTGTGGAGCAGCTGCACTGGATTGCTATGGTCATTATTTTATACAGAAAACCCACGATTGGGAAAGGGGGTAAGGTCCAATGCACCTCCAAACATATTGTTATGATAGAAACCACGCAATTCTGCATGGGGGTGGTGATGTTGAAAGATGGTGGTATTGTACCTTGTTGTCCACCTAGAGGTCCTGGCTGACATGTTCCGCTATGTAATACTAAAAAGTGCGTATGCGACACTGTAGAACTTTTGTGGGTGGTGGAACAGCTCACCTATGATAAGCACTTCTAAACAGCCCGGTGTGGACTGTTAACACAACAGTATGCAAAGCCTGACATATTGTATTGGTTTAATATTGCATCCTACAGCACAAGGTAGCTTATGTTGAGAATGCAGTAACATTTAAGGATTGCTGTTACTGTATGTTAGCATTTATGATAATAAGAACAGAAACCAGAAAAAATGTAGTTTTAAATTTATCGTTACACTGTTTTTACAACACATACTCATACATATGCACATTAACATAACAGTAATGGAGTGTTATATGTCTTTCCTATTGTAGATTACTACTCATCTGTGAACATGAGAGTTTGGAGTGTGAGAGAGGTGTGCCTGCTGCTTGAGGCAGTCCAGGCAAGAGGGTCTGCATGCATCTTAATGCGTAGTACCAATAGGAAGTTGGACACCATGTGGAGGAAGATTAATTCATATTTGCACATGATTCTCAAAGTCAAGAACAAAACATCATTACAGTGCAAAAAGAAGTGGAAGCTGTTGCGCCAGCACTTTTACCACTTAAAGAGTAGAGCTGGGGAGATACCAGACAATGAAAAGTGCTGGTACTACCTCACATTTGAGCTGTGGGAGGCTGCGGGGAAGTCAGCCGCAGGGGAACGTCTGACACACCATAAGTAAAGCAACAATATCTTGATAAGAAAGGAATATAATTGTACATTAAACAACAACAAAAATTTGCTTACCTATGATTGATCAGTTTGTGGCTGGACACATGGGTCTGCATTGTGAAACTCTCAATCTCAGTGGGCAGATGAGTAAGGGGCTGTTGACTACTATGATGAAATTGTTATGAACTTACATGCAATTGGGTTTCATTCAGATGTTGGTGTTACATGGATAATACTATTTCTATACTATCTGTGATTGGGTTATTGAATTATCCACTGTGGCAGCACATATCTATGTCACTTTACTAAGCTCGTGGTTGAGCTGAGCCTGAAATACACTGGTACAGGAGGAATAAGTAAGAGTTTACAAACTTCACAATACAGTACTTGTGCTGTGAAGACACACTGTGCCAGAAGGGTTACATCCTATTTAAAGACTAGGTGTGGTCTCTATTGCACAACCTGCTGGTGAACATTACAGGTCGTTGCTCAGTAATGGCAACACCCTAGCATGGTGACAGGTGGAAGCTGCTGGGGATCAGTGCACCTGTATGCAAATGGGGCATGATCTTATCTTACTGGTTTCATTTGTGCACTGGACACACGATGAGACATATACCGACTGCTGAACATTGAACTAGTACATGTTGTGGGACTGCACTTCTGCTGATGCACACTGTAGCTTCTCACTTGACACCTGTGCTGCTGCAGTGCTACTGTATCATGTCCAACGAGGTGGCTATGCTGCCATTTTTAGTTGTGTGACACATAGCACACCGCCATTCTTATTTTGTCTAGTAAACACTGTAATACAGCACAGTGGTGCTGCACTTAGCATTTCATTACACCCCTTGTTGTAGTTTGAAAAAAAAACACAGTGTTTTTTTTTTATAGGTTCATACCAACAAAACAATGTCCGATTGTAAGTAACATGCAAATGCACTATCATGGTGCGTGTGTTGAGAAAAATACATTTGTGTTCTATGTAAATCAACAGTCAGTATATAGGCATCATTTTATGTCTCTATAACAGATTTGAGGTAGATGTAAATGTGAACTGCTTAGTACAACAAACACATTTGTTCTGCTATACTGAGCTTTAACTGTAATATTAATAACTGTTCTCATACTGGTCTGGATACTGATTGTACAGTACATATTAGATTCAACTACTATCAGCATTATATAAGTAGCACTGTACAAGTACTAAAAATTAAGCCACAGTGTTAATATCTTACTTAGGTGTAGTATTCCTGTTTAAACACTTCATAGTTTGTGTGGATAAACAATGACTGTGTATTCTAAATCTAGATAATGTTAGCTTACAGATAGTTGAAAATTGTAAAGTGTTACTGGTGTTAAATACATGAACATACATATGATACAGTTACTATGTCTCCTTTTCATGTTTAATTTACAGCACGTTGCAGGCGTCCCCAAACGACAGGTGAGGTAGTGCCAGCACAACGGAAGTTGTGGAGGTACGGACTCTGATACTGACTCCATCATATTTGTTGAGTCAGATGGTATGCAGATAGTTGGCATTCTGTTCAATTGTTACTATTAGTGGTTACCGTGTATCAGATTTCTGATCATCTGTAACAAGACATTGTGTGTTCCATTGTCCTGTTACATACACCTTTACTATGACTCTCACTAACAACCTATTGACTTGTTTTGTGCCTTAGCTAGATATGCTGTTAGTACTGCACTAAAGTCTAATTTAAGAAGTTGTTAACATATGAAGAAATAAACTTTACTGGGAATGTTAATGTTATAAGTGTTGTCGGTCTCTGAATTTAACAGACAACACATTTGCACTACTCAGTTGTTCTGCCTATTAGCGTTGCTAAGTATTAAGAAAGTCTGTAAATATGTTCATTGCTTATGTGTATCATGATACTTTTGTTGTACAGTATGAAACAGTAGACAGTATAAGATGTGTTTTAGTGACATTCACTATTTTACAAAATATGACAAGTAAGTAAGAGTTATTACTACCATTTGTTCATTGTTTTATTTAACAACAAAATGTACAGATGATATCGCATGTGTTTGATGTCCTGGAATCGGGGTAATGGCCATGGTATGATCACCTCAGGTAGTTGATAGGGTTACATGATGACCTTCAAGAGTTGAGCTTAACAGGTTAACTTAACCATGGCAACCATAAGAGATGCTTTTACTTTCTTTCTCAGCTGACAGCCAGAGATCTCCTTTTAGATGTCTATGGGTAAACAAAGCACAAGTTAAAATTGCACGTCTCACAACTATGGAACTCTGGTACATACTTTTTTTAATGTGACAGTTCAGAACTTGCATAGTGTGGATAACATTGTGAACAGTAGCATAATAAACCTGTGTGTACTGATAATGGCAGTTAATGTTATTTGCATACATTTTAGCACTGTGACAGATCTGTGCGTTATCCTCATCTACATTCACAGCTTTTAATACATATACTTATGTGACTGCAAAGTATCTCTATTGAGAGGAAAGTACACTAGCCTTAGGTTGATGATAATGTACTGTATTTATTACCTTTTTTCGCTAAGCAATACTGAGCCTCGACAAAGAAACAGGGATTGGAAAACAATAGCATTACTAAATATCACGATTGTTCTTTTTCCTGGTTTATGTGTGTCTTATGTCAGTATGATAGAGACATGGGACAGATACATTGCACTATGCTGCTTAGTTGTATTGGTACACTCATACGGAGTTAATGTTCATGTGTGCATTGATAGAAAAAGTTATGTACTTCTGAATTTGTATTGTGTTTCTTTACACATCTACTAGCCAGAAGCATTAACAACAATGGTACATACCTAGATAACAAAATTTCAATGATTGTCTGTATATAAGACAGTTAAAGGATTGTTACACATTGACATATTCAAATGGCTACTATTAAATAATGTTCTTATTTATTTTACAGTGGCCAGGGAGGCTGTCGCAATGCTGGTGGTGGAGGTGAAGGAGGAGCCTGAAACCAGTGTTGAACGTAAGTATGAAAATACATTAATATACACAGAAAACAGGTTGGTAACTATGGTATCAGACCAATCTGCCATAATCACTTAAATGTGCATGTTTAAGATCTATTTTTTTTAATCTCACAGCCTATTATCTACTCTGTGCTGTGCATCACTAATTGTCTACTAATTATACAAACCCTGATTAGTAACAAATTGTGTGAGGCAACTATTAAAATTAAAAAATTACTCAAAAGGTACTTCTTCTTCTTCTATAGCTGCTGAGGAAGAAAACATTACTAAGTTAAAAGTATCTAATTTCACCAATATTATCACAGAAACATGGGTCACATATATTAAAAGGGGTTCCACATGGTACAGCAGTGTTGCTCCAGGTAAAATGTAGTGTTGCACCATGTACAATATTCATCATGTTATATTCTTTTGTTAAAATCCTAATGTTTTGGGGTTGGTCACTAATGTATCCAGCACAAGTGCGGGAGGGGGGGGCATGGTTAAGCATACTTGGCGTATCCTGATATTCATCTCAGGATCTGGTGAGTATATAGTATCTCAATCACTGTTGCCACCGTTAACTGTTACTGAAACATTAGACAGAAAAATAAGAGAACCAGGGGTACCCACCCAAAACTAGGGGCTCACCTCCAAAAGAGGAAGTGATACTCCCACTGTATAACTGCTTGATGAGGCTTGCACCTTGACTACTGTGTGCAGTTTTGGAGGCTAACATTTAAAGAGCGGCATTGAAGTCCTGGAGTGTCCAGAGGAGGCAACCAAAATGATTTGGGGCTTGGGGATAGGACCTATGGGGAGAGGCTCGAAGAGCTAAATATGTACACATTGGAAGAGAGAGAAAGGACCGGGGGGACATGATTGAGGTCTTCAGGTACATGAAGGGGGTAAATAGGGGAGGAGTAGTCAAGGTGCTTCGAAGAAAGGAGGGGGGACAACTAGAGGGCATGGGTGGAAGCTGGAGGATGGGAGATTCAGGGGAGAAAGGAGGACATGCTACTTCACTAAGAGGGTGGTGGAGCCATGGAATGCGCTGCCGAGGGATCTGGTGGATTCAGAAACAGTGGAGGGGTTCAAGAGGGGGTGGGAAAGGTACAGGGTAAGGGTTCTGGAAGCAAAAACCAGTGCAATGAGAATATCCGGGATTAGGGAAGGCAGAAGCCAGAGAGAGACATGGGGGGCAGCAAGGTCAGCTCCCAGGGTGGGGGCTGACCAAATGAGCAGACATGAAAGACCGTTAGGCCTATTCTGCTGGCATTTTAATATGTCAGTAAGATAAAAAGTCAATCTTTTGCAGGTTAACCACAAGCAATAAAGCACAATTGTAACAATTACATATTTATTTATTTTTCTTTTCTCTTTACAGATCTGCCTCGCATGAAATGGTGTCGGGTGCACTGCAGCTGTGTCTGCAGGCTGGAGGACAAGATTGACCAGATGAAGATAGAGTTCAAGGAAGAAACTGCTGCACTGCGTGAGGGGCAGGAAAAATTGCTGTCCCTCCTGACAGCACAGCTGGCTACTGTTAATCTTGTCCTTCAGCCTGTGGACACAGCAGGTAATGTTGTTGCACCCACCTTCACCACCTGCAGTAACCCTCCTTGACCCATCATGAGCAGCCTCCACAGCTGGTCTGGTATCTCCCCAATGGGCACAACAGCTTCCACTTCTTGTACACCTCCACATGGTGTCCAACTTTTGCCTTGGACTGTCTCAAGCAGCAGGACACCTCTCTTGTTCTTTGGTAAATTCTGTAAATATACATACTTTATTTTTTGTTACTCTTTGGACAAGCATTATTTATTTTCTGAAATGCCACATTTGTTATTGAAAAATTTGGGTGCTTTCTGAATACTTCATTTTTTAAAGAGATCCGTTATAAGAAAATGGTTATTTTTTGGTTAATATTGCAAAGTTTATTTTATTTCTATTTAATAATGGTCTATTTTTTATTAAACAGTTTGTTTACTGTGTCTCATCATAACTGTATGTTGATATCCTTACTTTGGAAAAAAAATCTTACTATATAAATCTATTTTGCAAAGAAAAACATTTGTGTTGTATTGCTATGAGTTTTGGGGGACCATACTTGACATATATATATATATATATATATATATATATATATTTGAAATGAGTGCTTTTTCTTATGTTATCAAAACAGTCTGACAAATACATTTGTCTGATTGATTACAGATATTATTACAGTACTATCTTTATCTATAATTAACATGAATGTAGTACTTAGCAATATACTGAACAATGTCTCACACTGTTTAAAGAATTTTTTTATAATTCTCCTGATAAGCCACTCTGAGGGATTATGTTAATTGTCAGTTGATCTTTCCGGGGCAACTGGCACTTGGCTACACTTTCTGTTACAGTGCACTGCTACAAGATGATTGACAGACCATTAACATGACTACTGCTGATGTTTAGTTTACTTAGTATAGGTTTTCTTAGTGTGTCATCACTAAACTGTGCAGTAGCACAACTGAAAGTGGTAAAAGGTATGTACAAGTTGATAGAGAAGCAACACACATGTATCAGGTATTGGAATCACAGGCCATTTGAAGCTACACTATACAAGATGATTTGGTGTGTGTAATAGCAATGCTAACTGTTAGAAAAACAGAACTGAGCAAGAGGTACGTAGAGGTTCATATAGCCCAACACACATACATTATGTGGTGGTAATGTATGTTCTCTGTATGCATGATATCACTACATGATTGATCATGTGTCATAGCAATGGTTACTGTGAGACAAATAGAACCAAAAAGAGGCATGGACAGGTTGAAACAGCTTGAAACATATATGAACCAGGAAAAACATTATATATTAACACATAACCAGATACAGTAAATGATGTGTTGCGAGCATAGGACCTTTGTGTTGCACACCCTCACCACCATATTCCATTTACTATTTATAGTCTTCATTCTCAAAAAGAAGGGAAATTCATGGCAAAAAAATCCATTTAATGCATCACTTATGGCTGTTCCACAGTGACAAAAGTGAGGAAATTCGGTGTTAGGGTTGAAAACCCTACCTCCGCATTCACCCCCCCAGCACCACACACACACACACAGACACACACACACACACACACACACACACACACACACATATGCAAGTAGGGGGGAGAACCAAGGCAACATGACCAATCATAGACAACCAGCAGCAGGTGACAGAAATAAAAAACAACTGTCTAAATGTACTACAAGACAACCCCACCCACCTGACCAGGTACTGCATGCTCAGTGGAGACCCACAGCAAAATTGAGGCCATGTACACCAAATGTACACATCCCTGATTGCAGGTGCATACAACGTACCACATTTAGGAGTTGCATGGCCTTACCTAGCGATGCCCCACACCCCATCACACCTGGTACTGCACCCCGGCTATAGAGCCACAGCAAAACTAAGTAGTTGAACAGGTATGGTTGATTTCAGGTATACACAACCTCCCACTGTTAGGCAATGGAGGACCTTCGTGAGGCAATGCCCCACCCACTGAGACCAGGTACTGCATACTTACTGGAGAACCCCAGTTAAAATGAACCCATGAACATCAACCCTGTTACTCCATGATTGTAGCCTTGCAAAGGTTAGTACAATAATGAGTCACACAGTCTGTGGGAGAGAATGCCCCCTCCACTCCTACAACACTTGGTCCATTGTGACTGAAAGCTATAATAAAAAAAGTCTGTTTATATCTATGGTACACCTACCTGATTGCTGGTGTAGCACAATTAGCACAGTTATCACTTGTATGGCATCAACCACATAATGGTCTGCCAAACCCAAAGACCAGGTACTACAACCTGAGTGGAGACCGACTGCAAAAAACTGAGGGTGTGGAGATAAATGGTGCACCTCACTTATTGCAAGGATACTCAACTTACCACAATTTGGATTTGTGTGGTGTCAGACAGGCAATGCCATTGTCTTCACCAGGTACTACATCCTCAGTAGACAGCAACAGCAAAACTGAGCCTATGGACATCTGTGATACACCTCCGTCATTGTAGGTACACTCATGTTAGCACTTTAGAAGTTGCTTGGCCTCAGCAACTAATTCCACTCCCTGATAGACAGACCAGTTACTGCATTCTGAGTATACAAACACAGTGAAAGTAAATCCATGGACATCAACAGCACACCTACATCACTGAAACTGTATATCTGTTAGTGCCATTAGGAGCTGCACAGCCTTGTACAGGCTATAGCTCCCCCGTACCTCCAGATCAGGTTGTGTATCTTGAGTATACAGATGCAGTAAACCTACTACTACATGCATCACATACTTAAATGCAACAGTTCTTGTATCTTGATGATGGGTGTGTCTTTTACTACATTTATACAGTTGTTTTTATTTCTGTTTACTCATAAGTGTACAAACCTTTGTGCAGCTGCAATCAGAGAGTTGCATTGTTGATGTCCAGTCAGGGTGCAGTACCAGGTGTGGTGGGGTGTGGGGCATCACTAAGTAAGGCTATGCAACTCCTAAGCATGGTACATTGTGTGCACCTGCAATCAGGGATGTGTACGTTTGGTGTACATGGCCTCAGTTTTGCTGTGGATCTCCACTGAGCATGCAGTACCTGGTCAGGTGGGTGGGGATGTCTTGTAGTACATTTAGACAGTTGTTTTTTATTTCTGTTACCTGCTGCTGGTTGTCTGTGATTGGCCCTGTTTCCCTGGTCCCCCCCCCACTTGCATATGTGTGTGTGTGTCTGTGTGTGTGTGTGGTGCTGGGCGGGGTGAATGCGGAGTTAGGGTTTTCAACCCTAACACTGAATTTCTTCACTTTTGTCACTGTGGAACAACCCTAACTGATGCATTAAATGGATTTTTTTGCCATGAATATATATATAGGGGATACGTGATGGGCAGGAGTGGGATATGGAAAATATTCTCACTCCTACAGAGTGAGATATCCATGCCTCACGATGCAGGAGTGAGAATATTTTCCATATCCCATGATGTGCACATCATGTGTGCAATTTATACAATAAGTGTGGAAGCTTTAATTTTTTTTCTTTTATCTTATGTCATTCTGTCACTGTGAGTTGCTGCTGTGAGTGAATGGGTATGAATGGGGTTTGTATATGTTGTGCGATTGGTCATTGTGTGTGTGGGTGAATGGTAATAGGATAATGAGTGTGTGAGTGTGATCCGTGGTTGGATGATGTGTTTTGGTAGGCGAGACATGTCTGGGAGGTTTCTTGTAGATACTGTGTGTAATTTTCCTTTTTTCCTATATTTTATTATGTGTAGTCTTTAATTTTTGTTGTATGCTGCTGTGCGTAACTTTTTCATTTGTGGTTGGCTTATATGTTATTTGTTTTGGAATATCTGTGAGAAGCTCCATGGGAACTACAGGTAAGACGATTGTGCGAGGTGCTGTAGTTGTCATTGAGACGCTCAGCTTTATTTTTTACTGAGACCGACAGCAAGAATTATATGGTTTCAGAGTGTATCTCATGTAAGTACTACCAGTTTAAAGAGGTCATGTTTAGGTTGCTGTAACGTAAAGAAATTGAACTAAGAACTGAAGGCTTCGGTGTAGAAATATGTGTGCTGTGCAGTTCACTGGTACTGTATGTTAGCTAGAGTCGGAGTCTGTAGACAGATTTTCTTTATGTTTGTTGTCACAGACAGCATAAATGGGACCCGATAGGTTTACAGTTTGGATGCAGTGTGAGAGACTGCATGACCATTCAGCAGCTTGTAGTACAGAAATGTGCTGTTTTAGGTGTGTGCCATTTGGTGCAGTGAGGACAGTACTGCTGCAGGCCTCTGGCTTTTGTGAAACTGCAAGCAAAGAATGAAGATTATACAATGGGGTATGAAAATCCTGTAACCTCACTGGTCAAAACACATCACATGACCGTGATAAATCCTCCAGTATACCCACTGTAAAAGTTTTATATCACTATAAAAAACAAAAAAAAAACAAGTTGAACATTGTATAATAGCAATATACCATGACAGAAAGTGGGTATATAGGTGGATTTACTACTTCTGGTGTGGTTAAGTCATTTGGCTGCTCCTCATGACTGAACCACACCAGGCGTGGTAAATCCACCAATATACCCACTCTCTGTCATGGTATATTGCTTAAATGCAGACCAGCTGCTTAATTAGGTGCCTCAAACATTTCAGTTTCACATTTAAAAGAAGTTCTTACTTACATTGGGGTCATACTGCTGGAGTGAGAATATTGGCTGATAACATAGCTACAATATGTGTAAATGTAAATATTTTCACTGTAGCTATGACACCCCTAGTGTGTATATATATATATATATATATATATAGTTTCTTAGTGTTACATTTATATACCCTTTCAAAATGTACAATTAATTACCTGCAACAGGTTAAGAAATTAAGGCAAATGCAGACACTACCCACAATAACACTTGCACTCCATTATTTGTAATGCAGCCCTGCTCCATCCTTCTTATCATCAAAATGCAGATTTTGTGGGGGTGGGGCTATGACATTCCTTGGCTGCTCAGAGTGATCTCAGAAGTGAGATCTCTGCAGGTGTAAGGTAAACAACAGCATTATACCATGGACCTCGGACACCGACCAATGAGAACAGCAGGCTGGCACCTTACTTCCGTTGTAAATCCTCATATAATCACCGCAAAAGGTGCCAGCCAGCTGCATCTTGAAAAAAAAAAGCAATCTGACAGCGAAATCATGGAAATGCGACTGCCATCTTGTTTTCCCGCTAAGTGGAGCCTGTAAAACAGCAGCTCCGTACATCAGGAAACAAACAAAACAAAAACACTGCTGTACTACTGAGTGGCTTATTTAAGATTATACCAAGTACTGCTTTTTAAAATACTAAAAAGCAGTACTTGGTAGTAGCATCATATTAGCTACTGGTTCTATGAAGATTTACCACGGCTACGTGGATTTACCCGCCTCAGTTGTGCCTCGTGAGCAAAACCACTCCATCCGTGGTAAATCCCAATAACCCACACCCCCTCATGGCTTATTGCTTAAATATACAAGCAAGAAAAATTCAGACTATGGCTTGTTTACCCTGTTGGGTAGCCCATGGGCATGAATTGCCTGCTCTTAGGATTTAGCAGTCGCATTTAGTTTGTCACTTCTGAAAATTTTTTAAAAAACAAAATATTTAGATACTGTTTATCAGATATTTTATTTATTGTCTGCATTTCGCTTCACTTTGTCCTTTATTATTAGATTTATTTGTATGGAAACAGGATCCTTACCCCTTAGGTTTCATCAGCATCTGCTGCTTAATCTGTTGCTGAAGTTATAATCCTCAGTTTGTGACATCACAGTTTGTTGCTGTCAAATTATTATGATGTCACAAATAGAGGATCATGAATTCAGTATAGGATTAAACAGCAGGAGCAGAACATAGAGGATAATGCCTGAGTAACAGTGGTTAACCACAATGTAATCACCTCCAGCAGTTGCCAGGACAACCAAGTAAACCTCGAGAGTGCAGCTCAAGAGGTTTGCAGTTGTCATGGCAACCATAAGAGGCCATTATGTCCATGGCTGACCACCGTTACTCAGGCATTATATTTTATGGTGTATAGAAAAATTAGCCACCGTGGGGGAAAAAATACAGTTTTTTTTCAAGGTGCGTTTGTTCTCCTGCTCGGCTGTGAACGCCTCCTGGTTTGACTGTTGAGCAACTGAAGTGCTGAAATTAGCCATTATGATCTATACTGCAGGGGGGTCTGTAACTGTCTGAATGGAAGATGTGTGTTTTGAATGAATGTCCAAGCAGCAGATCACCTTTCCTTTCAAAAAATGTTGACAGGTGGTGACATTCTTGCCTGTAATCCCATCATTATGACATAGTTAAGCAAGGTTTACAGTATACTGATGTCATAATGATGGGATTATCAGGTTATAAACTGATTGAAAACAGTGGTTAAAGGGACACTGTCAACCTTTTTTGCATTATATTATTTCTAGTTGAAAACCCACATTTTATGATTGCTTACCTTCTCAAAAATTAATTGGTGTTGCTGGTTGCTTAATCTGCCTCCTTTCACAGTAGAACTGAAATGCATGCTAATGGTGTAATTATACTCAGTCTTGTTTTGTTTCAAAACCTTGATCTACTTTTTTTGAATACTTCCTGAACATTAGGAACACTCCCAAACAAAGCAGCCACTCATGTTGTAATAGTTTTCTTACCTCCCATTGCATCTTAAGTTGCTAGACCATGTTGGAGGTGTTCCCAAGTCCAGGAAAGATGCAGTGGGAGTTGATTAAGGAATGTAAACAAACACATTTTGGTGTGGTAACATCAGCATGGCGGACAGTCTGTTTTCACTTTTAAAAAGGAAAACGGATGAGAATCAAACTACCAGCTACATCACTACATTCTGTAGAATGTGAGTAATCATTAAATGTGTATTTTAAACTAGGGACAGTTTAAGGCCTAAGGGGGTTGACAGTGTCCCTTTAATAGACACTGTCCATACATTATAACTGTAATAAAGGATCATTTTTCCATGTAATTGAACATAGTAATAGAAAATACAAGGAACAGAAATATAGCAAACCTATACGATATAAGCAGGATTGCGTCTATATATTATGTTTTTTAAAGGTTACCCAAAAGTACACAAAATCACTTTGAACTCAGGAATGCTATCTTGTAGAACGGATCCACCCTCCCTAGCAGCATGCTGAGTGGAAACGCCACACCGGCTATACTAATGAGGCATGGAGCATGCCTTAAGGTCGTAGCACATCTGTGAGGCCCCCTTGGCTTTGCTGTTAAGT
Organism: Neoceratodus forsteri; assembly: GCA_016271365.2. Classification (NCBI taxonomy): domain Eukaryota; kingdom Metazoa; phylum Chordata; order Ceratodontiformes; family Ceratodontidae; genus Neoceratodus; species Neoceratodus forsteri. The sequence goes on along the minus strand of CM028132.1, from coordinate 413,057,009 downwards.
CCTTTCCTTTCTGCAAGTGTCAAGAATTTCAGCCGTGTCTTTTGATGGTTCATATTGTTCACTTGTGCTGTTGACTGCAGTGAAAGTTTATTTTTCTCACAAAAGCAAACACATGTAGAAACACCCACAATGATGCATTATGCACACACATAAAGAAATAACACTCACTGGGCACACTCATAAAAAACGCACTCATAGAAAAACAAATATGCACACACACTGAGACAAACACAGGTGTATGCATAGAGTGAGTGTTAGAGACAGACAGAGGAAAACACTCAGATATACCCAGATAGAGAAACAAAAACACAGCATATAACCAGATAGAAACTGGAGCTGTACCTTACCCATAGTAATAGCTGTGTGCTCTCATGTCACTGCAGCTCTCTGATTCCATGACCTGTGATTGTACTTTTCTGGTGGTTAGTGAACAGTGTTTCATGGGAGACAGATTCAATTTCCCAATCCTGTTACAAGTGAAATGACATTCTAGCATCAGTTTTTGATGGACAGTATTCAAGAAAACCATTAAAAACCTGTTTTCATGGCTGACAGACTTTGCTTGAAAGAAGCCTAGGATTGAAGTGGCATGGAGGCTGAATTTCTCTCCCTCCTTCCCTTGGATGGGGCTACATTTACATACCTGTCAACCTCTCTGCATTAAAATGTGTAGCACCAGCCTTTAAAATGTGGAGCAAATGGCCAGAATGCATAGCACATTTTCAGTTTAGAACCATTTGTGTAGTGTTAACAACAAAAAAGGAAAGGGACATGGGGGTAATCATATCAGATGACCTTAAGGTTAGCAAGTAATGTGAGAAGGCAGTAGGGAGGGCTGGAGGTATACTGGGATGCATAGTGAGAGGCATCACCAGCAGAAAACAGGAAGTTGTTATCCCTCTGTACAGACAGCTGGTGAGACCCCATCTGGAGTACTGCGTCCAGTTCTGGAGACCCCATCTCTGCAAGGACATAGACAGGATAGAGGCAGTCCAGAGGAGGGCAACTAAAATGGTTCAGGGTCTGCAAGAGAAGCCATATGAGGAGAGACTAAAGAGCTTAATATGTATACTCTTGAGGAAAGAAGGGAGAGGGGGGACATGATAGAAACTTTAAAGTACCTCAGTGGAATCAACAAAGTCCAAGAGGGTAGCATCTTTCATAAAAAGAGACGTCAAGAACAAGGGAACACAATTTAAAGATGGGGGGGGAGGGGTTCCTGGGCAATGTGAGGAAGTATTTTTTTCACAGAGAGGGTAGTGGATGCATGGAACAGCCTTCCTGAGGAGGTTGTGGGGTCTAAAACTGTGGAACAGTTCAAGAATGCATGGGGCAGACATAAGGCAATTCTTGTGGGGGGTAGGAAGAAATAGGCTGTTGGTGAACTAGGATCTGCGGCCTATCCTGTAGGTAGGGAAATGGACAGACTAGGTGGGCCAAGCGGTCCTTATCTGCCGTCAAAGTCTATGTTTCTATGTTAATGATTTTTTTCCCATCAAGTTAGTTTAAATTTGTGACAGTATCTACAGAAACAGTTCCTACTTTATGAGGAACAACCATAAATCTCTGGAAGCAAGGTTAATCTTGGGTGTAAAATTCATAGCGTTTTGCTAAATGCCGAACAGTTGAGAGCTATGTTTACAATGATTTATATTTATATACTGCTTTCTAAATTACTTCTGTCTTTATTTAACCAGGATGGTGTAAAACTTTCAGGTCTGGTGTTGCAAAAAGCTTCCTGGGGTGACAGCAGCATAGTTTCGATTTAGGGACAGTCACATGTTTTGGGCTGGCGGGGTACCAGTAAAATTAGTTCAGAGGATCCCTTTCCTGTTCTCACCCCACCCATCTTGGCCCCTTCTGATTCAGATTTGTTGGGCAACTGCACCTTGAGGGGTTACTTCCTGCAGTCCTGAGGTCACAGTTGATGTCTGCCCAGGCAGCATGGAAGGAGGTTTTAACATCCAATGATACAATCACTACAATATCTGAACACCAGGGACTGGTCACCAGAAACATTGTATCCTTCACCATCTAAGGATGCTATCACATATGAGCATAAGAAATAGCAGCAGAAAAGGCTCACAGGTCTATCAAGTCTGCCTGAGTGTGCAGCTTGCAGTTTAATACCACTGCAGCTGCCCCCATCTACCCCCCCGAGCCTAGCACCCATTGTGTTCTTGTCTGTCCTTACCCCCTGACTCTATCCCATCCCTGCTTGAAGCTATCCACTGTCCTCAGTTTGATTAACTCCTCTGGCAGTGCATTCCATCCTACCACTACTTTCTCTGTGAAGTAGTGCCTCCTCATCTCCCTCCTGAACATCACCTGCATGCAAGTAATCTGTCTGCAGGAACCTCAAAGCTATGGGACTGCACGAGAGAAACAAGAAGCAGCATACTATGTCATCTCTTGTGTCAAAAATCATGATGCAACAAACCAATTGGGAGTGACTGTCACCAGCTCCAAACATCTACCACCAGATCAGACCATTGAAGGAGTAAATACCAGCAAGCATCGTGCCATCAGGGGAGTGAATAACAAAAGCATCACACCACAATCTACGGACCAGGTCTAAACTAATCTTTGTAAATAACTGCAAACCCTTGCTAAATAAAGCTTCCTAATAGCTTATAGCTTTTTGGGGGGTTGGGGGTGGAATCACTGGGATTTCAAAACAGCAGTGCTGCACATAGGCTTCCTTGTTTATGCAACAAGCAGTCTATGACCAGTACCATCTTTCTGTGAGACACTGCAATAACAGGCCTGTATTCTTGAAGAATTGTAGCAGCATGGCCCTCTAGATCTCAGAGACTGATAGTAATGAAAGTTAAAAGCAAAGCCTAACCTCCCAGCTAATGGGAATTTCCTTTAGTTGAATGGCTAGAGCTGCCACCTTCAGAATGTAGGATCCCCGGCTGTAGGTGACTCTGCTCAATGGATGGGACAGAGATGACAATTTGCACATTGACAGTATACCCTTAAAGGAGTTGTCTAGCATCCAGACAAACTTTACAACACAATTTAGCTGATAGTTTATTAACTTATGTACTCATCACACCTCATTCTCTTTTCCCACCCTTTATTTATCTTCCTTTTCTGTAGTCTGGCCCTTTCTGGGTTGACTGCCAGTTCCAGCCACCACTCACATAACCCTCAACCCTATGGCTTGCCTCTGCATAGCGCAATCTTTGGAGATATCCAACCTCTCCTCTGGAGTAGGATCCAGTGGGTCAGGGGTAGTATGAGGCCTGAGAGTACCATAGGCCACCATCTTACTGGATGGGGGTTTACCTCCTAGTTTTCCATTCATCCCCCTCCTATTACTGACTGATGCTGTGATGCCTATTGAGGTTTTGCATGGAGCGCTGAGTGTGCCCTGTGGTGCAGGTCCTGGCTCACCAAGGGGTCACTGCTGTGTGCTAACATGTTGCCACCCTCACCCAGGCCAAGTCACTCTGCTAGTGGCAGCACTCCACAGGACTGGCGCCTGAATGCAGACTTTCCAAGTCACTCCCGAACGTGGGTCATCTGCATACTGCTGGACTATCAAGTGACTCCCCACCCTTTATTCCATATTATTGCAAATATTTGCATGGATACAAGATCTTTGTCCCCAGCACTTCATCTACCCTTTCTACATTTCCATCTGCAGCAGCTATAATGTCTTGGTTTGCATTCCCACACTGGAATTGAGATCATGACTGAAAGCAGCAATGCCAGCTTCATTCCATGGAGGACATTGGGGGTAAGGAGGTCTGGACTGGTCCTCGCTAGGCCCCCTCCTCCCCCAGTCTGCTGCAGGACTTTATTCTTTTTTATTAAGAAAAATAGACTTCTTGGCATGACCCCAACCCTACTCCGCTGCCAACAGGACCAGTTTTTCCGGGTCGGACCAGCAAAAATCTCCATTGCGCTCCAGTCTTGCAGGAGCCAGACTGGAAGAAAAGGCACCAATTTTAAACTGCTGGAAGCAGTTTAAATTGGGCCAAAAGCAGCAGTGCCAGCTTCGGTCTATGGAGGACATCGGAGGTGAAGAGGTCTGGACTGGTCCTCTCTGGGCCCCCTCCTCCCCCAGCCTGCTACAGGAATTTATTCTTTTATTAAGACAAAGCCCTCCCACCGGCCCCTCCACCACGACCTCTTAAATGCCCCTGAAAAGTCTGTGGTTGGCTGTTGTGAATGGGAAGGCGGGCTTTCCATAGGTACCTGAGTACAGTCAATTGTAGTCAATAACTTGCTACTTTTTCCTCTATTACTGTTGCGTCTAAAGTGGTTATATACTTGACTTATCGAGTAGTGACGTTTTTGCCCCTTAGTAACCCTGTAGTGTAGTGAACCTCTTTAAAAATCTGGCAGAGAGAACTCGCTAGACCTGAAATCTGTTCACAATCAGGAAGGGACAAAATGGGATAGACTTTGGTGCTGTTTTGACCTGACAGGTGTTAGTACTGTTTTCTAGTAGTCACGCACATCATTACAAGCAGCAGTGCCTTGTTAATATTTCTAATTTTGAAACTGGGTATGAAAAGCTTGAAATGAGGCTCATCTAGGTTGTTTTATTATTACCTGGCCCCATTTCTGTTGTCTCTGCTAGCCTCATTCCTGAAGGTCCAAAATTAGCTCCTCCCCTAGACCTATTTGACTTTTTAACAGCTGCCTAGGTGTGCCCCAATCATGCCTTCCTTAATTTGTGAACGTACAGCATCAGTGCTCCCCTCTACTGTTCACATCCCCCTGACTTGCATTATTACCTCCCTGTTTCTGTTATTACTCACTGTTGATTATTTTCCCCTCCCAGTGGGCCCCAGGTGAAACCCTGAACAGCCCCCGGAGTTTAATTTTGCCTTCTCTAACCATCTTGCCACTGCAGACTTTCAACTGTGGCCTACCTGGTGCATGCATTTCAAGTCTGTCCTGTTCACCACAAAATTGGTCAAATGATTCCTGCATAAAACTAGACCCTCCAGGACTTGTCACTCTCTATCATGCGTATCATGCCTCATATTGCTTCCATTTTTACTTCTCACCCTGGCAGGAGACATCAAGCTTAACCCTGGTCCCCCATCTCCTCATGTCTCCTCCAACTTCTCCACTCCCCCTACCTGGCTACCCACCAAAGGTTTGAAAGTGGCCCACCTAAATATCTGTAGCCTCATGCCAAACCTAGCGGAACTTACTGCTTGGCTAGGTCACTATAATCCAGACATCCTGGGTATTTCTGAAACGTGTTTGAAGCCCACTACCCCTGACTCTGCGTGTGCTCTTCATGATTTCAACCTTATCAGGCTTGACCAGGCTGGGAAAAAATGAGGGGGAGGGATACTGATCTATTAAAAAAATCACCTAAACTTATCCGCTATACCCCACCAGCTACCCTCCTCGCACTTATGTGAGTTTCTTCATGTACTTCTTTTGCTAGGTAATACAAAAAAGCTGCATTTAGTTTGTGTATACAATCCTCCAAAGGGTGGTGTGCAAGGGTTAGCATACCTCCTTGACTCCATAACTCCTATGGTCCGTGAGAATGAGTTGCTGCTACTAGGTGACCTTAACCTCACTGGTTAGGGGGCAACACTAGACAATATGGGCCCCTGTTGGCTGGGCTCTCCCTTTCTCAACTTATCCGTGAGCCTACCAGGCTTTCGACAACAGGGGGGAAAGTACTCTCCTTGATTGGGTGATGTCTAATAGACCGGAGAGGGTGGTCTACTCTGGTATATTCCTGGACTTGATCTCAGATCACATCCTTATCTTCTGTGTCTGGAAGGTCTCCCCTCTGAGGATTCCATACAAAATTCTCTTTATGAGGGATTTCTCCAACTTTAACTTGGAATCCTTCCATGCTGGCCTGGGACATACAGATTGGTCCTCAGTACTTGATTCTCCTGACACTTCTACTGCCCTAAACAACTTTCTTGCAGTTTTCTGCCCTGCAAGACAAACATGCCCCTTTTACTAAAAGTAGAGTAAGGGGTACTGTTACAAAATGGCTCCAAGGTAGCCTACTTGACCTTATGAAATCTAGGGATAAATGCTGGGCTAGTTTCAAGGCCTCGCGTGTCATATCTATGTACCAGGAATACAGATGCCTCAGAAATGTGTGCAAAAAAACTATTAGGTCTGCAAAGTGTAATTTCTGTAAATCTGCCTTGTTATCCACAGCCTGAGACCCTAGAAATTTCAGGCGAAATATCAAGAACATAGTTAGTGGTTCCTCAAAAGGGGATGTATCAGACATGATTGTAGGTGATACAAATTGTGACAATCCCCTCACAATTGCTAATGCCTTTAACTCTCACTTCTCTGACCTGTCTGCATACACCTCCCTATTTCCTGATCCAGATCTTGATAAAGAAGGTGTGCTTTATAGCTCCCAGTCAGAATCTGTATCTCGCCCTTCCTTTTATTTCAAGGTTGTGTCCAGGAAGGAGACACAGAGACTACTCTCTGGTCTCTCCCCTCACTCTAGTGTTGGGCACGATAACTTGGAGCCAAAACTCCTCCACCTTGGTGCCCCTTTTATTGCCTTACCCATCTCCCATATCTTTAATTTACTGTCCTCTGGGGATATCCCTGATCTCTGGAAGGTGTCAAGGGTGGTCCTGGTTCTCAAACAAGCTGACTCCAAAAACCTTGAAAACTACTGGCCCACGGCCATCTTATCAGCTGTCAGCAAACTCCTCGAAAAAGTTATTGCATCCCAACTTTCCGAATATATCCAGTCACAGGAGTTGCTGATGACAACACAACGTGGTTTCTATAAGGGCTACAGTACCTCCACTGCCCTTGCTAAGGTTACCTCCAAGGTCAGGGTTGCTATGGATCAAGGCAAACTCACTGGAGCCATCTTCATTGTTCTTTCCAAGGCCTTTGACCTGGTTGATCATGTACATCTGCGCTCGCAACTCCGGTCCCTGGGCTTATCCGCCTCCATCCTTGGGTGGTTTTCCAACTAACTCCAAGGAAGACAGCAGCTCACTAAATTCAACAAGGCTCTTTCAGAGTTCACCCCAGATAAATCTGGAGTTCCTTGGGGGTCTGTCCTAGGGCCTTCCTTTTCTCCCTATTTGTTAATAAACTCCTCACTGTGCCATCCCATTGCAGTGCCACCTTATACACAGATGACCTGGTCATCCTTACCCACTCCTGTGACATTACTGACATTAACTGGCACCTTAACATTGACTTTAACAACATACAATCCTGGCTAAAAGCAAATAGACTTGTTCTCAATCTCAGAAAAACACAGGCCATGCTCTTTGGATCCCTGGCAGAGTTAAAAGCGTCTGCTGTGCCCCTGAGTATTACTGGCACTGATGGATCCCTGTGATGGCTGCTGACTCTGTCAAATACTTGGGAGTTACCCTTGACCCTAAGCTGGACCTTTCCCAGCACATTTACCATGTATGCAGAGCTGTTAATAGCAAGTTGGGCCTGGCTTACAGAGCAAAAAACAGTCTTACCCCTGCTGCTCGTATTGCCCTGGTGAGAGAGGTGTTTCTCCTCATGCTTTGCTATGGGCTCATGCAGCTACAACTCACCTCTCTAAATGTGATGTGGCTTACAATAATATATGCCACTATGCCCTCGCAGCCCATCATCTCACCCACCACCGTGACCTTTACAATAAGCTTATGTAACCCCTAGGTGGTGCTATCCCAAGGGCTACTACCCCTGCCTGCTTAGCTAGTAGCAGGTTAAGGGGTCTGAGTTATGAAATGGGTGCCTCCACCCGGAGGTCAGGGTTGGTAGTGGTCAAGCTAACCTGGGCACAACCTTCCAGGACACTGTAACTTCCCTCTTTCCCATCTAGTGGCCTGAACATTGTACAATAATTACTTTCACAATACCCCTGGTACACCATACAAGTACCCACACTGTTTGTACTTACCACCAGGGCTGGTTCCTGTGGCTCGACACTGGGGACCCCCTGTAAAACAAAGTTAAACACAGCAAATAGCAACAGTACAGTACTTTGAGCACAAACTGGAACCACAGTCAGATTACATGCAGAAAAAGTTAGATCTGATTTATTCAGGGGACTTGAACAAGGGAGGGGCAAAATCAGGTTAATTAGCTTAAACGTTATATCAATCAAGCAGTTATGCATGCACTTTGAGTCCCCCCACACAGTCCACCTCTGGGTACCCAGGTAGGAAGAGATGGGCTAGCCAGGACAGTTGCCTGGGGTTGCAGCTAGTGGGGGCCCTGTGATGGAAAACACAACATACACAGTACACAATATTTGTAATCTGGAGCTAGAGGGCTCAACTTATAAAGGAAACAAAACAACAATACAATCAGCTGACACATTCAGATTAAGCTATTGTTGTAGGAAGCTACCCTGGTATTTACTTATGATACTGAAGACTGGACACAGGCTAGATGAAAATTGAGACTGCAGGTGGTTGATCTGGAATGCCAGGAGAAGCAGGGCCCACAACAGTCACAGAGGCATCGTTCATGTTCAAGCGTGGAGCTGGAGGCTGATCCCCAGGCAGGCCTCTCGTTGATGGCTTCTCTGTGCAGTGGGTAGTCTGGCTGGACCAGTCTGGCAAAGCACAGACCACATGGAGACAAGTTCGGAAGCAGTCTGTTTTGGGCTGGATACAGCTTCCAGCAAGCAGAACACAGTTCACACAGTGGGGAACTAACTCACAGCCCACTAGCAGCTCATAGTACATTTACATGTATGGGAATTCTACTGCACCAGGCAAAGTGCTCCCCGGGCACAATTGCAAAGTCTCTGCACACACCGGGAGCTTAGGGGTAGCTGGAACTCCTGACAGGCCGATTGCATTCAGCGAAAATATTCGGTCTTCTTCAGGTTGAGCCTGGCCCACTTCAGTAGCTTATTTTAGTCACACAAACTTGGATTTAGTCCAAAATAATTCTCTTCTCTCCCTCTCAGGAGCAGCAGACCATCATGCAGGCCAAAAACTTAGCCTTTTCAGAGTTCTCCCATGCGAATCCACTCACGATTGCTGCTCAGAAACACTTCAGCTCCTTCTTGCTCAGCTTCCAACTTAGTTCTAACTGAATAACTGCAAGCAGCCCTGGACTTCCCCAAGATCCAAAAGAATTGGTTGGCTGATTTGGCTGTCAGTCAAAGCTAGAGCTCCCCCTTCAGTTGCACAAAAAAAAAAAGGCATAAAAACTCAAACCACAGTTCCTATAGATTTTGAATTCAGACAGCTCCTGTAGTCCAGCTACATTTTAGGTCCCACCAGAACTGTTTGGTCCAATTTGTAGTCCAGGACCAAGATAGTGGAGACAAACAAAACAGTCCTTGCTGCAAAGAAAGCAGGTTAGACAAACTACATTATCATTATCACTGTAAATGATTTTCAGCAAATAGTTACATCTTTCAACAGAGCTGCCTGTCAGAATACTCATGCTGCAATTAGGCAGCTCTAAAAGAGACAGTACACAGAGGCTATACAAGCTCTGGTAATCACATGTAAACTGCTAAAATGCAGGACACCAGCCTGGCAGTGAGTATTCAGGCAAGCTCAAGGAAGACTTTTTGGGAACCCCCATTTGTAGAGGGGTTACACCCTTACTTGCCTGGGCAAACTTGGTTTCCATGTCAAGTCTGTACCATCATAACATTGAAAATGCAACATATACAAGATATTTATACCATAAGCATGCTATACAAGTACTATCTGATTCATCAATTGGCATAACTTGTCACTTTACTATACATTTCAATGTACTTCACTATATAATTTCCATTCTGACAATACATTATGCATATTTCACACAGGTAAATTGAACATTACTATACAGAATCATGTAATAACTTCTTGTACTCTAAACAATGCAAGAAGGGGCCCTTCCCTATCAGCTAACTTGGGGCTGGATGGGGCAGGGGCACCAAGGAGAGAGGGCAGAACAAGTAACCTGGAATGGGCTGTCAAGCTCAATTTGGGTAGTGAGCTCTGGGAGACATAAACACCTTTGTGGACTACATTGAGAGGCTAATCCACTGGCCTCCTGGGGGAATCATAACTGAAGTGCACCACTGGGATTGACAGCGTGGCCAGTCTTTCTGGGGTGAACAACCACAGTCTCTGTACTTTCAGCAATGGTCTAGGAGCTTTCGTCACTTGTGAGGGGTGCCTCTACATGAAGGGAAATGTCCAAGCTGGGAGCACTGCTAGTCCCTTGCTCTGTAGTCTCTGTTTCTACAACATTTGGCTTATTTTGAAGACACTCTGGCACTGAAGGAGGGTTTTCAGCACTCTCATAGTGTTCCTCAAGTTCTGGCACGTCACCAGAAAGACTCATACCATCAGCCTCTCCTTCAGGCAAATCATACAGTTCCACGATACACAAAGACTCAGCATCCTCAGACATGATACTTTGCACTTCACCTTCAGGAAATATTGGCTCCAAGGATGTTGCTGGGGCATTAGGCAGTCCAGAAGGCCCAGCTTCATCCCCATAATTCAACATAGGATTTCCACAAAACAACTGACTCAGTTCATATGAGGGGTAATAGGCATTATCACACTCAGAATCATCTGAGTTAGACTGGCAGTCACTATCATTCTGGGCCTGCTGTGGGGAAAGTCTTAAATCGGCAACCACGGGGGCAGGTTGACTCTGTTTCTTTCTTGCAGCAGCACGAGTCACTGGTCCAGGGGAATCAATCTTGGTGGGGTCAGCCTCAATTATAAATTGACCAATAGGTAGCAAGTGGTTACAGTGCATGTTCTTGACAGCTTTGGAGTTATTCTCTGGGCACACTTTGTACACTGGCAAATCATCCAACTTTCCAACTATGACATGGGGAAGATGGCGCCATCGATCAGCAATTTTGTGCTTACCATGCAATCCTAAATTTTGCAACAACACATGGTCTCCAGGCCTAAGCTATTGAGCCTTTATTTTTCTATCATGTCTGTCTTTGTTGGCTAGATTTCTTTTGGCAGCAATTGTCGGGGCCAGTTGATAGGCATGGTTCAATTGAGCTTTAAGTTTTTGTACATATTTCAGGTAATCTTCGGCTCGGACCCCACTGGGAGAAACCCCAAAACAGACATCAACAGGCAACTGGGCCTCTCTCCCAAACATGAGGCGGTAGGGAGAGAACCCGGTAGCATCATTCTTTGTGCAATTGTATGCGTGTACCAAGGTGCTAATCTGCTGGCTCCATTTATGCTTATCTTTTGGGTGGAGGGTGCCTAGCATGTCAGTGTCAGTGGCTCAGTAGGTAGCACACTCGCCTCTGAGGCCAGAAGATCAGAGATTTGTGGGTTCAGTTCCCACATCTGGCACTTGGGTTAATATCCCAATACTGACACTGTAGTGCAACATGAAGGGGGTGCTGCACTTCTGCCTGAATTGATGGTAGTTCAGGTGGATGCTAAAGATCCCATGGCACTTATCGAGAAAGAGTAGGGGAAATTGTTATTGACAAAGAAACTACAAACCAAAATCACATTGACAAAAATAAATATAAAAGACTCATGTAACAGGAAAATCAGAATCAGTCACCCATGGTAAGCATTTCCATAAAGCAAACAATGATCCAGATGACAAACTTCTTAGTTCAGAAAAATAAACATCTTTTAAATCTTGTTCAGTACTTTGGACCACCAGTGGGTGGGACATATCTTTTTGCTGCAAGATGAAAAGACAGTGAGCAGTCCATAAATGCCATTTAATGATGGTAAACAATAAGTTTAGGGTGTCAATATTCCACTTTTTCCAGGTCACTGGATACCTACCATACAATAACGTCTCATAAGTAACAGAAGTAAATAAAGATTCCTTCCATCTGTTCGCTAAAAATAACCAAAAACCAGTGATATAGGAACAAAGAAAAAACAGGTGTTGTATTGTTTCATCCTGATTTACACATAAAGGTCTGGAACACAATCTTTCATTCAGCTGTTTATGTTTATGATTTGTCTTAATATTGATCCATTCATGACAACTAAGCCAATGTAGATCCCACATCTTCTGGGGGATGCGAGGATTCCTTAACAGTGTGTATAAAACAGGTAAGGAAGTAGGGGGACATTTGGGAAAAATTACAAGGTCTGCACAAGTGGTATCTATCAAAAAATTATAAATGGCTTTCCTATTTTGAGTCATAATCATATGGCTGGTAATCTTCCATTGTTTTAAATGACAAAAGGTATCATGAAGATAAGAAGGGGTAGACGATACATGTTTAACCTGTTTCAAAGTGTTAAGATCCCTAAGATGAAACCAGGGTTGACAGGACTGAAAAAATAAAATTCCCATCCCACATCATAATTAACTAAAAGTGGTTTAAGATTAGTCACAAAAGAAAGTATTATAAAAATAATGGGTGTATCATATTAAGACCACCTTCCTTGAAAGGTAAGCAGGTAATGGAGCGCTTAATGGGATTCAGGCAGCTGCCCATAAGGCCTGAAAAATATACTCAAGTTTGATTTCCAAAACATGGGAGGGGAAAAACATAAGCCAAAAACAAAAAATTGAGGAGCAAGTGAGACCTTATTAAGTAAACCCTCTTTTTTACTGAGTTCCAGGTGTTCCAAAAGAAACTTTGGCCTCGCTGGAGGTCCAGTTTGGAAGTCAGTTGAGAATGTCTAAAGGACCTGAGCCAAATAGAATGCTCAAAATCTTAATAGGGGTGTCACAAAGTGCAATACTGGAAACTATTACATCATTAGACTGCTGAGATCCAAGCCGTCGACCGACACATTCTCCAAGTTCAGGATGCTCCTGAAACAAGACCAAAGGACTTACAGAGATGGAGACGCTGCCGAAGGAACATCAGCTACTATTAAACTCATGTCATCAGCATAGGCTAAAACAGAAAGTGGTAAGGAACAAATAGGCCTAACATTGTGTGCTGTATTAATGGTGCGAAGTAGGGATCCAAAGAAGATATACAAAGGGGACTGGGTGGACACCCTGTCTAACACCTCTCTTTAAAGGTATCAAAGGACCCTTCCAGACATTAACAAGAGGGATAGAAGTGGCTGTAGAATATAATAAGCGTAACCAGGAGAGAGTAGTCACAGGAACCCTATAATGTCTCAAAACCTACCATAAAAAGTCACGACTCACCGAATCAAATGCCTGTCTTTGATCCAATGAATACAGAAGACCTGTTAACCTATTTGAATTGCCATGTTCCACCAACTCCCATAATAAAAGGACATGATTATGTATACTTCTGCCTGGAACATTACTAGATTGAGCTTCCGAAATAACAAGAGAGGCTATCTTTGCTAGACGGAGAGCAATAATTTTAGTTAAAATTTTAAAGTCCATATTAATAAGTAATTTTCTGTCTCCTTTCTTATGGATATAGAAGGTACTACCCATATTAAATTCTAATGGTAAAGTATCAGCTTTTAAAAGGAAGTTATAAACTGCGGCCAATTCCACGCTCAACTCAGTATTAAGCAATTTATAAAGCTCATTCGGAAGGCCATCTAAGCCTGGAGATACTCCAGATTGCAGAGTTGTGATGACCTCAACTACTTCTTGTGCCTGAATATCACAAGCAAGCATATCGGATACTGAGTGTTGCACATCAGGAACAGAAATGGGACTAAGGAAGGTCAATATATCATGTAGACATGTAGGGAATGGACTGAATAAGTTTTGAGTATACTCGGCCACATAATTTTGTATAATCCTAGAATCAGTAATTGTATGACCAGCTTCAGTCACAATAGTATTAATGGTTCTCCCCGTAATCTGTTTAGATAAATGTGCAAACGGGCAGATCACATCATAGGCACCTTTTACACTAAAACGTTGACGTTGTTGCATTGAAGCATATTTTTTGGAGTGATATTCCATTAAAGATTTTTTCAGGGTACTAATTTGTGAAGAAAAATCCTGGCCAGTGGTATACGAAAGGGTAAGGAGTTTTTGCAGCTGATTTCGTGTCCTATGGTATGTGAAATAACAATTTTCATGATGGGTTTTGCTAAAGGATTTCAGTAATTTCATCAAATCCTTCTTCATATCTAATCACCACCACCAAGGATCATCGTAAAGAAAAAACACAGATTTTCTGTTTTGAAAAAAAGATTTAAGAAGTGTTAACAACAGAGAATTCTCTAAGAAGGAAACATTAAATTTCCAAGTGCCAGGACCAAAAGTTGCAACATTCTTAGGACCAAGAAAAATGGTAAGCAAATCATGATCTGAAAATTCAGCCACTTGTACTCATCAGCGGAAGTTTGTAAAGGAGGACACAAAAAAAAATCTATCCGGGTAGCTAAAGAGCCTTTATGAAAGGTAGGGAGTTGTGTCTCGGTGAGAGAAAATAAGCATCCTTCAGTTTTGCAGAAAATAAAAGATTTTGAGAAAAGTGGTAACAAAAATAATTTTGTGGTTTTGAGAATGAGGACCTGTCCTTAGTGGACAACCACAATTAAATCACCACCAAAATGACATGCATAGAGGTGTAAAGATAGGTCGAACCACTTTCAAGAGTTCAATCCTAAGCGACTTGGTTTGTGGGGCATAAATATTGATAATCCGAAAAGGGGTAGAAAGGAACCTAAAGTCTATCAATAATACTCTGCCAGGGCATAAATCTAAAATCTTAATAATAGAGACATTAGGAAGATGAAACAAAATACCCATCCCAGAACAGGTCTCCTGTCCAAATGACCAATAGGAGGTGCCAAAAAGCCAGGATTTCTGAGCCCTAGAAATTTCAGGCAAAGAATGGAATCTAACATCTTGTAGAAGTATGAGACCAGCAGTAAGGCAAGACAAAAGCGAAAAACTGAATCCTCTTTATGTTGTTTTTTATACTGTTAACATTAACAGTATGTATTGCAAAAAAGTAGACATATGCATAGCAATCACCTCTATCTACCCTTTCTCAGGTACATTCTTTATGTTTTGTCTTGGCCTTGCTTTCCTTTTGGGACACACATTGTTGATAGGGACTTCAGTATCTGTAGTAAGTTCAGGGTGAGAGGACTGGACAGAAGAAGATCAGAGTCTGTGTTTTCGAAGTATGTCACAACAATTCATATTTATTTGTCAAAGGGAGAGTCTCTACCCTCTGAGCCTTAGAGGAAGGTGAACCAAACTTTCTTGAACCCCTTGTAATTCTAGAAGATGTAGTAAAAGGGTCAGAAGGGGAAGGTTCCATTGTTTCTAATGGTGCCGGGGGGGTCCCATAGAAGAGTAACCTGAAGTAGAACAGCTAGGAAGAACTGGGGAAGAAGGAGGGTGGGGAGGTAGAGAAAATGTAACAGGTTGTGGGACAGACTCAGTCAAATCCTCCCCAGCAGTTACTACAGTAGCACTGGAAACAACACTATGTGATTCAGCTAAAGTAGTAGGAGGGGGCAACTGTAGAAGTAAAAGAAGAGGGACCCTTAATGTTAGAACGTTGGGCCACTGTAATAATAAGCCATTGCTCCTCTCCATCAGCTAAAGTAGGAGAAGTATGGGCAGCCCAGAAACATTGCTGAAAAGTATGTCCCAGGTCTTCACATAAAACACAGAGAGGTTCTTCAGTACACTGTGAGCCCGCATGACCAAGACCACCACAAACAGTACATTTAACAGTGTCACAAATGCTGCTGAGATGAGAAGTGGAACCGCACTTATAACAGGCTTTAGGTTGTCCAGAATAGAACAAAACTCCCTATCTCTGCCTAACAAAAACTATTGGGTAGGTGTTGAATACCAGTATCAGTAGTCGACGACTAACCCTAACCTTCCACTCTCCGTACACAAATTTTCCGAATCAAAATAGCTTCAAGGTCAGACAGCACTGTACATCTTTGTTTCAACCAAACTGTAATATCGTTCAAACTAACACCTTCATTTCTAAACAGAATAGTGACAGTCTTTGTGCAGGTTTTGTTAAAGGAATTGCACTGAAAGGTGACCATAAAGGGTATTTTCAACAGATGAAATTGGGACCAAAATTTCTCTAAATCTTTAAGGTTTTAAAACTTACATCAAAATGGGACTCATTAGAAACATGTATCAATGCGTGGATATCATAAGCAGCAAATTTCATGGAGTCTTTAAGCAAAGTGTGCTTAACAAAACCCTATCAGGCATTTCAGGTAAACCCCAAATACTGTAATCTGACAGCATTGTCTCTTAGCCTGTTGGGTGGGAACAGAAAACAAAGATGCATATGTTTTAGTAGATGTAGAAGCAGAGAAGTCAGTCATTCAGTCTGTTGAGGTGGTAGACCAGTGCCCTGGGGTGGTAAACTTCAGTGAAGAGGGTCGGAGTCTGAAAACGGAGCTGCAGGAGAAGTGGAAACCGGTAAATTGAGAATTGGATTCTGTGTTAAGCACAAAGCAGGCGTAAGCATAAAGTCCAACTGGTCTTGCACAGGAGAAATAGCTGGGGCGTCTGCAGGGGTGATCTGAACGGGGGAAGGACCGGAGCACCAGGTACCGACAACTGGATCCCTCTCCACCCTGCCGCAACAAGAGCAGAGTCAACTAACCAGTCTCCTGAGGAACAACCTCTGCAGGCGCAAGTCAGGCTGAGAGGTTCGTGGAAGAAGATCGGGAAACAGCAAGGTTTTCAGGGAAGTTTCAGCAGCAGGAGCAGAAGAAATCGTCAGAACAGACCACATTGGAATACGGAAATGTCAAGGCTGTCTTTGGGCGTCTGGCGTGATAGTTTGCAACAGTGAGTCAGAATCAGTAGGCAGCTGCAAAGCTGAGTTCTTAAGTGCTAAAAGCTCCTGTTTCTTTGTAAGATAGCGTGTTTCTTCAAGTAATAGCAAAGCGTCCACATCTGTAGGTCATAAACATTCAGCATTCTGTAGAGATTATTTAGCAGATGCTAGCTGTTGCAGTATAGAACAGACTGGGAAGAAACAATTGTTTGCTTACTTTGATCCATCGAGGTTCTGAGGAAGGAAATGAACTGGGAGATACATGCAACTTAGATCCATTAGAAGAAGCTTGAGGAAGAATCGATGAGGTCTCTGGCAATCCAGAGACAGGGGAAGAGACCAACTCCCCTGCCTCCAACACCTCCATGTCCTCCACAGCATGTCCAGAGGCAGCCATCTTAGTCCCACATGAAAATGGGTCCCCCCTGCTCACAGGAAGCAGAGTAGGGGAATTTCCCCAGTGTCCTGGCCAAATTTCTCCCATTTACTAAAAATACCACCAACAGCTTAATCTGGTTCAGCTTCAGTTGCTTACCATCTGTATCCCCTCCCCGGTCTCCCCTGAAAAGGGACTTCTAAGCCCAGTGGACTTACTGGGTCAACAAAATTCAATAAATAAATGAATAGTAGGGTGCAGTTAAAGCATTGGTTGAGGATCCCCTGCAGGTGATAAGGGGTGGTTCTTGACTTTTGCACCCCCCCCATAGAGAGAGCATTTCTTTGATTAGCCAACTCTCGAAGTCCCGGCCCTGATCAGAGTGAATTCACTGGGGGGCACCATAGTGGACAAAGAAATTTTCCACTAGAACCTTGGCCATGGTAGATGCTTTTTGGTCTTTGGTGGGAAAAGCTTGTGCATACCATGTGAAATGGTCTGTAACCACTAACACGTTGCCAATTTTTCACTGATCAGGCTCTAAACTCACAAGAAGTCTATGCAGACTAGTTCCATTGGGGTGCTGGTTGTGATGCTGACAAGGGGGCAGCCCTCTGAGGCAGAGCTTTTCTCTGCAGGCAGCAACTACAAGTCCTTACATGGTGCTCAACATTGGCCCACATCTTGGGCCAGTAGAATCGAGATTGTACTAGGTCAAGGGTCTGGTCGATACCGAGGTGGCCCATATGATTGTGGAGGGACCTCAGTACCAAAACTTTGAAGGCTGTGGGCAGGACCAATTGTTGCTTGTCTATTTGGCCACTCAGATCTACAGTCTCTCTATACAACAAGTGATTAAGCAGCTTCAACCTGGAGCCTTCTTTAAACAATAAAGAGGTTCTCAGATCAGAGGAATGCAACTTGTACACATCTTTTCTTGCACGAAGTGTGTCAAGTGCTGGCTGAATCGTAGGATCTCAGGATTGAGCCCATTGAACGCTGTCATTGTCAAACTGAGGTAGTGCACTAATATCTAGAGAAGAAAAGTGGCAATACACAGCTGGTATGCAGGTGTCAGAGGGGCCCAAGCAATCTGTTAAGCAGTCCACTGTGTCCGTGGACATCTGTTCATTTCTATCAAACTTTTGGTACAATGCTCGGATGTCAGGTTCAGACAGCCTGACCCAGTCACTCTTGGAAATGGGCCTCCTGGATAGGGCGTCAGCATCAATATGATTCAGGCCCGGTCTGTATTAGACAGTATAATCATAAGTTGACAATACAGAAAGCCACCGGTGCTCTGTGCTGTCTAACTTAGCTGAAGTCTGTACATAGGTCAACGGGTTATCGTCAGTCCTCACCAATATTTTTGCCCCATAGAGGTAATCATGAAACTGGTCGACAATGGCCCATTTTAACGCAAAGAACTCCAACTTGTGAACAAGGTAGTTTCACTCTGACGGGGTCAAGCTCCTACTGATGAATGCCATTGGTCTCAAACCATCCTCATGGTCTTGATACAGTACAGCTCCTAGACCCTGCAGACTGGTGTCAGTATGCAGCACATAGGGTTTGGTGGGATCAACATAAGCGAGGATGGGGGTGTGAATGAGCTGGTATATGACTTTGTGGAAAGCTGCTTCACAGTCAGGCATCCAACGGGACCCGGAAAGTTCACCTGGGCGGAAATATGCTTTGTCTGGTTCTTTGATGGACCCTTTTTTGTATTTCCAATTGGTAGGAGGGTAACCCTGGGTAAGATTCAAGAGTGGCCGAATCACTTTGGAATAGTCCCTTATGAACTGGCGGTAGTAGCCACAGAATCCACGGAAACATCGTAGTTCTTTCAAATTGTGAGGCTGGGGCCAAGTAGTCAAGGCTTCAACTTTACTAGGATCAGTCTTATCCCCTCTGTAGACACTATGTGCCCCACATACTTCACAGAGGTTTGGAAAAACTGGCACTTGTCGATGGACAGCTTGAGGCCGAAATCTTCCAGTCGGTCTAGTACTTTGAACAGTCGACTCTCATGTTCCTCTAGGGAGTTCCTAAACACAATGACATCGTCCAAGTACACCAGGCATTCCAGCAAATTCATGTCTCCCACCACTCGTTCCATCAGTCGCTGGAAGGCGGCTGGGGTGCCCGATATCCCCTGTGGCATTCTCAGGAATTTGTAGAACCCCAAAGGACAGATTAAGGCTGTCTTCTCATGGTCCTACGGAGCCATCAGAATCTGGTAATATCCACTGCGAAGATCCAACACCGAGAGCTGTTTGCTCCCATTCAAACAATCCAGAGCATCTTGTATACGGGGCATGGTGTATTGATCGGGGATGGTCCACCGATTCAGAGTTCGATAATCAACACACATTCTCACAGATCCATTTTTCTTATGCACAACCACAATGGGAGAAGTATATGGGCTCCTGGATTCTTGTATCACACCAGCCGCGAGCATTTCCTGCAAGTGTCTTCTCACATCGTCTATGCCTGCAGGGGCTAGGCGTCGAGACCTCTCTTGAAATGGCCGTTCATCGTGCAGGCTTATGTGATGCTCCACACCCTGGACACATTCTATGTCCCATTCCTTCAACGAAAACACTTGATCTCTCTGGATAAGTTTCTGGCTAATTCTAGTCTTCCATTCAGCTGGCAATGGGGAGTCACCAAAATCAAACAAGTCGGAGTCACTCTATCTGCCTTGCCAGGGTGCTTGTTGCTGGGCAACACTGCAGTGTCTGTGTAGTGTACTGTAGCTAGGGTGCATCCTCTGTTCACCTGGATCTCCTGATCTGACACCTTACCAATCTGGACCATCACTCGTCGTGCATAGGTATGAACATGAGCTGGCAAGATACTGGGCTTAACCAATAATCCTTCCGGCAATTTTTCATTGCCTGGCGTGTCCAACATCAATATTTTGTTCTTGACATCTTTGTGGAGGCGGACCTCCCCTTGAACTGTACACTGGGCGTTAGGGGCCAGTACCATTGAATCGGGATCCTTCTTCCACACAACCCCTACCGGTTCATCCTGGTCCACTCCCTTGGGGTTCTGTTGCAAATCATAGGCCCTCTTGATCAGAGCAGGAATTCTTAGGGCTCTCCCAGTCCATCGCCCTTGTTTCTCATGACAGAATTGTGCCAGTCTCCCAAACATATGGGTGTTGGTCCCAATTAAGAGGGGAACCCCATCATACAGTCCAGTAGGGGGACACACTAAAGCCAGTGTCTCGACTTGCACCTCTACACCAGTTACAGCTGCAGGAAATGACAACCAGAGGTGGACATATGCTAGGTAGGGATAAGACTTATCGCTCAGCCACCACGCATGTAGGCCTTACAGGGATTGTAAGGGCACAACAGATAAGTGTTTGTCATACCAGTCCTTAAATACAATGGTCACTTGCGACCCACTGTCCAGCAAAGCCCGAGTAGGAATGCCATTCACAGCCATGGTAGTCTCCATTGAAGGGCCCACTATTTTGGACCAGTCTGGAGGGGCAGCAGCAGGTGCCTGGACAGGTGATTTAGCCACATAGGGATTTGAGTTACTACTTCTTGAACCCTCACTGTAGTCATTTTGGGCACTCCTCGACCATTGATTCGTTCTCCGAAGCTCGCCTTGAAGTCTATATACAACTTTATCTAGGTCTTTTATGAACCTGCATTCTCTCTTCGTGTGCCCATCCTTCCCACAATTATGGCAAAACATGTTTTCTGGGATTTGGGGTGGCCGAGGCATCACACTGGGAGCTGGGATGGTGGTACTACCAACTGAGAACCTTGGTGCCATCTCTGTCTGCTTTGTGGTGAACATTTTGAGACACCTCTTCAATGCTTTTACATTCATAGCCAAGACATCGAGTATCGAGCTGCTGTCAGCAGGAGATGCCTGGGTTGACACCCCCCCCCATAGCAGATGCAGTTGGATAAGGGTCGGTGCCTGTACTTGCAGGAGCGGCCTTCATAAAGAGACTGTTTTTTGTTTCCCTGAACTCCCTCAGCAGTTCATCCCATGGTGGCACACCCTCATTGGTCCCCACTTCGGAAGGGCCTTCCGATGCCATGATCACTTGGGCTGCGCTCACCCTAGAATTACAATCCCCCTCTTCATCTTCAACCTCCCGGAGTTCTTTTATCAAGTCACAATAGTCCAGTGGGTTACCCCTTCTATCTGGGAGCCTTAATTGAAGGAGCTGCAATTTAGAATGCTTTGCATGTTGCAGTAGGTGCCCCAACCTCACATGGTTTAAGTCACTGGCGGCTACCGCACCTCTTCGGTAAGCCTTCTGCAGCGCTCTTTCCAGATGGGTAACATATGCAGACAAACTTTCCCCGGCCCTTGTTTTGTACCTTGAAATTTCCACATCAAGTTCTCCCCTGGCTCAATGCTCCCAAAATTGCCTTTGAGTGCAGATAGGTATTTCTGGGCAGATGTATCAGGGTTTGTGGGCCTCAGAAATTTAATGGACTCTAGGGCGGAACCCCTCAAACTTTCTATGATCCTTTTCCATTTCTCAGCCTCCACACACTGCCATTCAGGTACCAAAGGGGCAACACAATCTATCCAGGTTTTCCAGTCATCCTCCTCTTGGGGGGTGGGGAAGGTGCCGGAGAAAATTCTCAACCTTCGATAAGAGTTGTGACTAATGGCAGGTACAGACATAAGAGCCAGCATTGGCACGGGCACAGAAGGAGGGGCAATAATGGGTGCTGGAGCCGGGAGGGGTGTTGAGGGAGGGACACCCCCAGGTGGCAGGAATAGTTTCTTTAAGTCCTCTGCAGTTTTCCCTTCCTCCAGCAACAACTTAGCAAATTTCTCCTCAAACATCTCAAATAGTGGGGGGGGGGCTCATTCTCCCTGGGGTCTTTACTGTCTTTAGTTATCACTATCCAGGCAGTGAGGGCTCCTTTGGGGGTGATAGTCTGTGGCACTTGGAACTGTCTACTGGGTCCTTACACTCTACTAACGCCATGAAACTTTGTGCAAGCAGATTAGTCTGTCAACCCACCCCCACAGGGTTTTGTAAACATTCAACCTTGGAAAGTACTCCCTCTACAGTGTCCTTATTGGCACCCAGGGGAATATCCAGGATAAGTATAGAATTTTGGGGGTTGATCTTCTGCCCAATACACCACCCCACCAACTGGTGTACAGCCACTTCTGTTGGGGTAGCCATTTATGTTTGACAATAATTCATAGTTTTGGCCACTAGAAGACACAAAATCCCAGTGGTGTCTCCAAGATGTAACCCCTAGGTGGCGCTATCCCAACGGCTACTACCCCTGCCTGCTTGGCTAGTAGCAGGTTAAGGGGCCTGAGTTCTGAAATGGGTGCCTCCACCTGGAGGTCAGGGTTGATAGTGGTCAAGCTAACCTGGGCACATCCCTCTGGGACACTGTAACCCCCCTCTTTCCCCTCTAGTGGCCTGAACACTGTACAATAATCACTTTCACAATACCCCGGTACACCACACAAGTACCCACATTGTTTGCACTTACCACCAGGGCTGGTTCCTCTGGCTTGACCCTGGGGACCCCCTGTAAAACAAGGTTAAGCACAACAAATAGCAACAGTACAGTACTTTGAGCACAAACTGGAACCACAGTCAGATTACATGCAGAAAAAGTTAGATCTGATTTATTCAGGGGACTTGAACAAGACAGGGGCAAAGTCAGGTTAATTAGCATAAACTTTGTATCAATCAAGCAGTTATGCATGCGCTTTGAGTTCCCCCACACAGTTCACCTCTGGGTATCCAGGTAGAGAAGAGATGGGCTAGCCAGGACTGTTGACTGGGGTTGCAGCTGATGGGGGCCCTGTGATGGAAAACACAACATGCACAGTACACAATATTTGTAATCTGGAGCCAGAGGGTTCAGTTCGTAAAGGAAACAAAACAACAAGACAATCAGCTGACACATTCAGATTAAGCTATTGTTGTAGGAAGCTATCCTGGTATTTACTTCGATACTGAAGACTGGACACAGGCTAGACGAGAATTGAGACTGCAGGTGGTTGATCTGGAATGCCAGGAGAAGCAGGGCCCACAAAAGTCGCAGAGGCGTCGTTCCTGTTCAAGCGTGGAGCAGGGGGCTGATTCCCAGGCAGGTCTCTCGTCGATGGCTTCTCTGTGCAGTGGGTAGTCTGGCTGGGCCAGGCTGGCAAAGCCCAGACCACATGGAAACAAGTTCAGAAGCAGTCTGTTTTGGGCTGGATACAGCTTCCAGCAAGCAGAACACAGTTCGCACAGTGGGGAACTAACTCACAACCCACTAGCAGCTCATAGTACATTTACATGTATGGGAATTCTACTGTACCAGGCAAAGCGCTCCCCGGGCACAATCGCAAAGTCTCTGCACACACCAGGAGCTTAGGGGTAGCTGGAACTCCTGACAGGCAGATTGCTTTCAGTGAAAATATTCAGTCTTCTTCAGGTTGAGCCTGGCCCACTTCAGTAGCTTACTTTAGTCGCACAAACTTGGATTTAGTCCAAAATAATTCTCTTCTCTCCCTCTCAGGAGCAGCAGATCAGCATGCAGGCCAAAAACATAGCCTTTTCAGAGTTCTCCCATGTGAATCCACTCACGATTGCTGCTTAGTAACACTTTAGTTCCTTCTTGCTCAGCTTCCAGCTTAGTTCTAACTGAATAACTGCAAGCAACCCTGGACTTCCCCAAGATCCAAAAGAATTGGTTGGCTGATTTGGCTGTCAGTCAAAGCTAGAGCTCCCCTTTCAGTTGCAAAAAAGGTGCAGAAACTCAAACCACAGTTCCTATAGATTTTGAATTCAGACAGCTCCTGTAGTCCGGCTACATTTTAGGTTCCACCATAACTGTTTGGTCGAATTTGTAGTCCAGGGCCAAGATAGTGGAGACAAACAAAACAGTGCTTGTTACAAAGAAAGCAGGTTAGACAAACTAAATTATTATTATCACTGTAAATGATTTTCAGCAAATAGTTACATCTTTCAACAGAGCTGCCTGTCAGATTACTCATGCTGCAATTAGGCAGCTCTTAAAGAGACAGTACACAGAGGCTATACAAGCTCTGGTAATCACATTTAAACTGCTAAAATGCAGGACACCAGCCTGGCAGTGAGCATTTAGGCAAGCTCAAGAAAGACTTTTTGGGACCCACCATTTGTAGGGGGTTACACTTACTTGGCTTCCACCAGGCCATCATTGGAGCTTTGTCCTAGGTTGTTTCCCTCATAAGGTTGTCAGAATGGCCACTCCTCCTGTTCTGGCAGAGCTCCTCAAACCTGCCCACTCCCCTTATTCCCTAAGGTCGCAGGGTCCAGCGATATTCCAGGTTCCCAATACCTGCACCCAAATGGGTGACAGAGTATTTGCTACATGTGCTCCAAGATCATGGAATTCCCTTCCTGCCCATGTTTGTACGACACCCTCCCATCCCTGTTTCCAAAACTCCCTCTGGGATCACTTGCTGCTCTCCTCAGCCTGCAGCTGCACTTAAGACACCAATGGCCCTCTAAACAAGTGTCACACTTGTTACCTTGGTTCAAATTGAGGGGTACCTACCAGAGCTCTATGTTTGGTTGTTCTCCCTGCCATACCTACTCACAGTGTTCCTCGCGTATGTACTCTATGTTATTTTGAATTGCCTCTCTGTCTCATTTTGAAATGCCTGTATGTTGTTTATCTGTTCCTTGTGCATGCACTCTGTGTTACCTTGAATTGCCTCTCTGTCTCGTTTTGAACTGTCTGTATATTGTTTACCTGAGCTTTGTACAACCTGATTGTAACTTGCGTCCTTATCACTTTGTAACCTCCTGGGTCGCACCTGAAAATAGGTCTCTGTTCTTGTCTAGTGTGCTTACCTGGTTAACAAAAGATAAATAAATAAATATCATAAATGCTGGCACCAAAGTGCAGCACTAGAGGGTTGATATACTGTCAGGTTGTCCTTTAGATGAGACCTTAAACCAAGGTTCTGCCTGCCTGTTCTAGTAGTTGCTCAGGTAAATGTTAACGATCCCATGGCACTTATCAAAGAAGAGGGAAATTTCCTGGTGTCCTGTCCGAAAGTCTCCTTTTCTGTAAAATGCCACAAACAGCTTAATCTGATACAGTTTCAATTGGTTTACATCTGTATCCCTTTCCCAATATAAGATTGACAATTGGCAGTATTGCCAAGCCCTCCTTTCCTGGTAGATAAAAACAAACAAAAAAAACACACAATAACTAACTTCAGTCTGTGATATAATCACTTCCACAGCTTATAGAATAGTTTACGGGCAACCGTGCCCAAGAAGGTATTGTTTCCATCAAGGGTTGTGATAACATTATAGACCTCAAGAGCAAAGCTTATGGAAACATCAGTCTTCTTGTGTATGGTAAGGTTTCCCATACATGATATTGTATAGAATGTTTGTTTTAATGAATTTTCCTGCCTTCTTACTCTTTCTTGAGTTTTGATCAAATAAAGAGCTAACAGGGAAAACAACAGGATAAGATAAAAAGCATTAAATGTGATTTAAGTAATAGCTACACGAGCTTACAATATTTCAAGTAGTTCATCTTGTAACAAAGAGTTTGATTGGGGGTGTTGTCAGTCGTGCTGATATCTTTATCAGGAATCTGCAGTGTACTGTACGTAAGCATGAGGGTTCTCAATAGACACAAGAGTCTGTGCTGTTGTACCACAGTAGTGACATAGCTACTGTGGTGCAACAACATTCTGTTATCACTACTGTGGTGCAACAGCATTCTGACATCACTACTGTGGATCAACAGCATTCTGACATCCCTAATGTGGTGCAACAGCATTCTGGCATCACTACTGTGGATCAAAAGCATTCTTACATCACTACTGTGGTGCAACAGCATTCTGACTTCACTACTGTGACACAACAGCATTCTGACTTCACTACTGTGATACAACACCATTCTGACATTTTGAGGAAAGGGACCTAGGAGTCATCATTAGTGACTCCTTCAAACAATCAAGTCAGTTTAACAAGGCCTATAGTAAGGCTAATAGGATTTATTTATTTGTTTAAAAGTTTTACCAGGAAAGCATGCTGAGCAGAGCACTGCTCGATTCCAGATGCGTCCTGGGTGGGGGGCAATGGAGAAATACAACAATACAGAATTACAGAAAAAAGAGCAATCATGGATGCTGGGGTTTATCTAAAGGGGTATTGACACCAGGAATAAGGAGGTATTACTACCTCTATATAGGTCACTAGTGAGGCCGCACCTGGAATACTGTGCTTAGTTCTAGACACTTCCCTCCAGTCTTCCTTCTCTGAAGCCGAAAAATGGTTCTCCACACACCGTCTGGCACTATACAAGAAGACTAAAGTCATGTACTTCTCGCATCCGCTGAACTCATGGAAGGTGCTCTGTCCTCAAATCCTTACCACCAATCGGACCCCCCTAGAGGAAGTGGTAACCTTCAAATACCGGGGCATAAACCTTGCCACTGCCCTAAACTTCCATCAGCACATCCATCTTCTGGCCACCGCTCTTTATGTCCATATTCGAATTCTCTATCGTCTCAAACACTGTCTCACCCCTGATGCTCTTTGGTTCGCTGTCTGCTCCTCGGTCCTCTTCCTTCTAGACTATGGCATACTCATTCATGGAGCCGCAAATCCCTCGGCCCTAGGCAGACTCCGACTCTCTCTGAACAAAGCCTGCCATCTTGTCCTCGGCTATGATCGTCTCCCACACATCTGCGCTCTATACACTTCCATTAACTGGCTGAACCTAGACAGTAGAATACAGTTCCACACATGTCTTATGGCCAAAAAGATTGCCCTGGGCCTCGCTCCCGCCAGCCTATCCCCTATCATCCAACCTGCCCTGACTCATAGAACCACCTGTAGCACGTGCAAGCTGCTTTATTCAGTTCCCAGGTGTCGGCCCTCCCAACTCCAAAGATCGTTTGGCCACAGGGCCCCTTCCTTGTTGAACTGCCTGCCCAGTGCACTTGCCATAGAAACTAGAATTGGCCCCTTCACAACCTTACTCAGAGACCACCTCCAGTCCTCCACCCTATGCGACTGTCATTGATCTCCTTGCCCCACCCCTGACAATGGCCTCTGGTCTACTCTACCCCCTCCTCCTTCTCCCACTTTGCCTCTACCTGTGCTGCCTACCCAGCTTTTTATCCAAGCCTTTATACTAAACTATTTAAACCTGTTCAAATATTCCTTTGGACCTGACTGTTAGCTATTTACCGTATTTTCTGTAACAAGCTATCTGAGTCCTACTATGGAATTGTGTTTTACTGTTGTGTCGTTCTACTATATGTGATGTGGACCCTTTGTAAACAAGTCTTTGACTCAAAGGTACATTCCGAGTAAGCAATAAATAAATAAATAAAGATTCGTCACCTAAAGAAGAACAGAGGCAGTTTGGAGACAGTGCAGTGCAGGGTGACCAAGGTGATTCAGGTTCAACAGGGCAGATCTTACGAAGATCATCTCAAGGCACTGAACATGTACTCGCTGGAGACCAGGTTGGGGGGGGGGGGGGGTATGATAGAAACCTTCAAGTTCCTAAAGGGAACAAACAAGGTGAACTGGGGAAACAATTTAGCATGAGTATAGAGTCAAGAACCAGGGCTTATGAGTGGAAACTGGTCGGGAAGGTTTAAGAGGGATGCGTACATACAGTGCCAATATATAATGAAGCCAGCAGAATAAGGCCATTAGGACTATCTAGTCTGCTCATAATGCAGGGCCTTTGGCATAAGCTACTGACCCTTCCCCCTCCACAATCTGCCCTCTTCCCCTCTGTTGACCCTTATTTTTACCCTAACTCTATCCCAGTCTCTCTTGAAACTGTCTATTGTTTTCAATGAAACCACCTCCTCTGGAAGTACATTCCAACCTGCCACCACCCTCTCATTGAAGTAGTGCCTCTTAGCCTCTGTCCTAAACTTCCCCCCTCCATCCTGAGATTGTGTCCCCTCATGTTTTGGTTCCCATTCAGCTTGAAGAGGCCTTCTTTGTCTACCCTATTTATTCCTTTCAAATACTTGAAGATCTCAGTCATGTCCCATCCCTCTCCTCTCCTCTCCTCCAGGTAGTATATGTTCAGTGCCCTCAATCTCTTCTTGTGCGTCTTACCCTGTTGGCCCATGATCATCTTTGTTGCCCTCCTTTAGACTGTCTCCAGCAGTTTCATGTCCCTTTTAAGGTATGGGCACCAGTACTGTACACTGCACTCCAGATGCAGTCTCATTAATGACCTGTACAAGGGCAGCATTACCTCCTCTCACCTGCTGCTGATCCCTCTGGCAGTGCAGCCCAACATTTTATTTACCTTTGCTGCTGCTTTCCTACACTGCAGGGAGTGTTTCAGGTCACTAGTGATCATCACTCCCAGGTCCTTCTCCTCCTCCTCCTCTGATGCAGAAACCCAGACCCCCCCAGGTTGTACTCAGTCCTCGGGTTCTTGGCTCCAGTATGCATAACTTTGCATTTCTTTGCATTGAGAGCAAGCTGCCAAATCCCAGACCACCTCTCTAGATTTTCCAGATCCTCCTTTAGGTCTTATACCCCCTCTGCTGTGTCCACCCTCCCACAGAGCTTGCTGTTGTCTATGAAAAGACAAATTTTGCCCTAATGCCATCCCCAGTATAGTTGATGAAGACATTAAACACTGGTCTGAGCACCAAGCTCTGTGGAACCCCCACTGGTGACATCCTTGGTGCTGGAGTGGTCACCTCCCACCATAACGGTCTGGGTCCTGCCCCCAGCCACTTTTCCACACACCTGGTCAACTTCTTGCAAACCCCTAGATCCATCAACTTCCTGATCATCTGGCGCCCAAACTGATCCAGCTTTGTGGGAGGCCCTGATTGTTCTAATTTTAAAGCCTGGGAAGAACCCAGAATTACCTGCGAGTTATCACCCCATATCCCTGATGAACCAAGATATTAAGATATTAGCCAAGATATTGGCGGATCAGCAGCATTTGTGATATCAGATCTGGTTGGGCCAGAGCAAGTAGGGTTTATGAAAGGTGTTCCTCATTGGATCATCTACAGAACCCTGTTGCCTTCTCTACATAACCAGAGATGCCCCTTGTCCTGCGGTTCTAGTTTCTTTGGATGTGGAGGCGTTCGACAGGAGTGACAGAGCCCTATTTAGGGCCCTTAATGCTTACAAGTTCCCGGAGCTTTCCAGAATTGGATCAAAGCCCTTTATAGCACCCTCAGCCAGGGTAATGGTTAATGGTGCTGTTTCTGAAAAGTTTCTACTCTATTCAGGAACCAGACAGGGCTGTCCCCATCACCTTTACTTTCAATTTATATCTGGAACACCTTATTGGCGGTTGAAGTCTTCCCATTGATCCAAGGCATAGCTATTCAGGG
The DNA here is from genome assembly GCA_016271365.2 of Neoceratodus forsteri. Classification (NCBI taxonomy): domain Eukaryota; kingdom Metazoa; phylum Chordata; order Ceratodontiformes; family Ceratodontidae; genus Neoceratodus; species Neoceratodus forsteri. The sequence goes on along the minus strand of CM028132.1, from coordinate 413,027,631 downwards.
ACATGAGGTCAAAGTATCGGCATACGCTGACGATTTACTACTTCAGTTGTCCAATCTGGACAACTCGATACCGACCTTACTGATGACGGTTGTGCAAATTTGCTAATTTTTCCAACTACAAATTGAATATTGATAAATCCCTTGTGTTCCCGCTTAATTATAGAGTGGTTAAGTCATCTGTTGTTCAATGTGGTATGTCCTGGGTGCCAAATTCCCTAAGATACTTAGGTATACAAGTGGCGAGGGACCCTGCCCAGTTTCAGAAGCTGAATCTGGATGAGTTAGTCAAAACCTTAGAGGCAGATCTAGATAGGTGGTCCAAGTTATCTATTTCACTCTGGGGGTGGGTGAACATAATCAAGATGAATTTTTTTCCCAGGATCTTTTACCCATTGCATTTACTTAATATCTGGATTCACGTTTCATGGTTCTGCAAAGTTAACACTTTAATAACAAAATTTATTTGGGCCAAAAGACAACCCAGGATCGCTTTTCACAAGCTGGCGGCTCCCAAGGATAAAGGGGGTCTTCGCCTCCTATCTCTGATTTTTTACTATTGGGCGAGCCATATGGTGAAATATTTGAGATGGGTGGATAGTGTGGGAGAATTGGACCCAGAGGGCGGGTTCCCTATCTGGCTCAAAATAGAGCTATCCTCAATTAAGCAGTGTGGCTTGTTACCAACATCGGTTGCTCCATATAAGGCTGAATGCCCTTCCCCCACCATTGAAATCTACTCCAGTGGTGATCTCGGTTAGAGTGCACGCCCAGATATGTTCATTCATGGAATATAATCAGACAGCCGATCTAATCCAACCCGTTGGGGGTAATCCCAATTTAAAAATTGATAATAAGCCGATCAGGTCTAACTGGCTCCCACAATTGGGTAATGTCAAGCTTGCTCAACTGGTGGCTCAGGATGGCTTGTGGCTCTCAGTTACTACTATATTGAGCAGATTTGACATACCCACTAAATCCATTTTTAAGGTTTTCCAGTTGAAGCACTTGTTAACAAAAGTGTTTGGTCCAGCTCCATCTCATGGAGGTATGAAAATGTCCCAGGACATGCTGCTCTCGTTGATGGGTAGTCGTCATTCGGTATCTGAGATTTATAAAAGGTTATATAATTGCAAATATCCGGAGGTGTTTATACCAAGGACATACTGGGAAACGTATTTTCCTGGTTTAGAGATAGCTTGGGCCGCACTGTAGGTAAACTCTCACAAATATATTGCTCAGGATAGATTACGATTAGCGCAATTTCATATTTTACACAACATACGTTACACTCCCCAAAAATTGCATAAGTATGGTCTTGTTGATTCTTCTTCCTGTTCCAGATGTGGGCAAGTGGAGGGTACGCTTTACCACATATTTTGGTCATGCCCTAAGGTCTCCACCCTCTGGGGGGATGTCCAGCAGAGGATGGACCCCTTGTTGGGCCTCTCTGACCTTTTCACTCCGGAAGTGTGTTTGTTAGGGGATTACACTCTCATTCCTATGTTATCGAGAAGGTATTATATGGCTCTAATTTCCTTATCGGTTAAAAAGGTTATTCTTCGGCACTGGAAGGACGACGTAGATATTCCTTTTTCGGAATGTCTTAAAGAAATCTTGATTAACCTCAGGATGAAGAAAATGGTGGCTAGTCTAAACAATAGGTTGAACAGATACAGACAAATTTGGGATCCTTTTTACACGCAGCTCTGTACTTAGATTTCTCTCCAAGCAATTCTATACTGTAGGTTTGGTTGATTCATACTTTGGGTAATATGAGCTGTGCTGGGGGGGGTAGGGTAGGGAGGAGAGGGTTGGGTATGGGGGAGAGCAGCCTCTATAGAAGCTTTTGAAGCTCATCTATGTATAACTTTGTTAGTTGTGTTCGGTGCTGCTCTTATATATGTGTATGAAAATTAATAAACTTTGAATTATATAAAAAAAAAACATCCTGATCACCCTCTTGTGGGGTACAGAGTCAAAGGCCTTGCTGAAGTCCAGATAAGAGATGTCCACTGCTTGGCCCCTGTCCACCATTTTAGTAACCCAGTCAAAGAGGTCAATCAGATTTGTTTGATATGGCCTCTCTCCAATAAACCCATGTTGCCTCTCATCCTGGAGACCATTCTCATCCAGATACTCTACTAACTTTTCCTTAAGTATGGTCTCCATGAGCTTGCACATAATTGAAATCCGACTGACTGATCTGTAGTTCCCTGGGTTGTCCCTGGGACTGCTTTCATGGAGGGGTACTACATATGCATTTCTCCAGTCCTGTGATACCATGCCTGATTCCCTGACTCCAGTGAATGAAAAAGCTGCTGCCCCCTTTTTAATTCCCTCAGCTATCTGCAGTTCCTTCTCAGCTTTAGCCTGCTGGACTACCCTACCTGCTAAGTTAGCCTTCTTCAGGTAGTTCTCCCTGTCTTTCTCCCTCTGGCTCCTCCTGAATTTCTTGTAGGCTGACCTCTTTTTCTTACTGCCAGGGCAACCTCAATGCTAAACCATATGGGTGCTTTGACCCTAGAGTTCTTCCCTTTGAGCCTAACACACTCCATTATGGCAACCATTATTCTCTCTTTGATGATGGATCATGTTTTGTCCACTCCCATATCCACTCGAATGCTTGCCAGGTGACTCCTTAGCAGCTCACCCATCCTTCTGAAGTTTGCCTTTCTAAAATACAGGATTTAGTCTTAATGTGTGCCCTTTCCCTCCTTATGGGATGTGAGGAATTTGTATTTTACATAAATGGTGGTGGAGCTGTGGAACAGTATGCCAGAGGAGGAGGAGGTGGACTCCAAGACCATAAATGGTTTCAGGCATGACTGGGACAGTGTGAAGGGTTTGGTGGTTCCTCAGGTTGGTAGCAGTAGGGAGGGGAGTAAGTGGTTGGACCAGGAGGGATAAAACCCTGCATGGACACTAGGTCCTGGGACATATAATGAACTCTGGGCAGACTGGGTGGACCTGTGGTCTTTTTCTGCCATCATTGTCTATTTTTCTATGTTTCTATAACATCACTACTATGCAGCAACAGCATTCTGACTTCACTGTTGTGATTCAGCAGCATTCTGACATCACTACTGTCATTCAGAAACATTCTGCCATTATTACTGTGGTTCAGCAGCACTCTGACAGCACTACTATGATACAACAGCATATGGATGTGTACAGATTTGAATACATAACAACACTGAACCACGTACTATAACAGAGTATGAGGTCACAGAGAGAAAATTATGACTTCAGCAGGGGGAAAACCAAATGAAGTAGATGAAGTCTGGGGGACAAAGAGCCTGTTTCAATGCAGACATCTGCAGTAATAATACAGAACAATTACAGTAATTAGCTATATGTTTAACTATGCCTTAATATTGAATCTTTCCTGGATACTGAGAAATCAGATTAACGTTTGATATTACAACAGGTAAAGAATTGTTTAGTTAAAAACTTCTACATACTGTACAGTTTCCAAAAGGAATTCAGGGGTTAGCACAGTGGCAGGTGTGCTCCTTGCCACACTGATGAACACTTGGTTCATGCCCCAAAACAGGAACACAACACTGGGCTGGCAGAAGATGGAGGCAGTGTCCCTCAGGATGCTCTCCGCACCCAGTGAGGGTGGGATGGGAGGGCTGTTCTGGCATGTGACTGCCCTCTAGTGATCCAGAGGAGCCTGGTCATATTTGTTGGCTCCAGTGTTGTGGACAAGGCCAAGTTGTCACATCGATGCATGTTGGCATGTCTATTGGGTGGGGAGTGTGGGGGGGCAAGTAGAAAATGGACAAAGGAGGCCACAATTGGCAGATGACACTGGCCCTGTCTCCACACATCCATTTTGGATCACATCAAGGGCCTCTGTTAGCTGTACGTTGTCTCCCCCCGTGCTGCATATTGGATGCCACTGGTCATGGAGACAGGGTCCTGCCTTGGAGGGGTAAGCTGGGGGGGTAGTTCAACTGGAGAATTGGAAGCAGCAACACAAGCAGATCAGTGACCCAGTGGGTGGCTATGCAAGCTGAAAATTGTTTTAGGTCAGCAGAAGGAGATTCCAGTTGAAGGTAAGACAGGAAGTAGAATGGGAAGTTAAAAAAAAACAGGAGTTCTGATTTACCCCTGAGCAGGGATCCAAATGATTACATTTTGCAGCCATGATGGCAGCCCATCAGCACAGCAGCAGGACTGCACATTGTGATGCAGGAAATTCGGGTTTGGGAATGAGCCTGGGGATCAGAGGCCATCCAGGGAGAAGATGACTAGGCATCACAGAGGATGCTCTCGTCCTCCGGGGAGAGAGGGTAGCAAGTGCTGCTATATTGTCACCTGGGTAACCACGGTTGGTGGGGCAGTCTATACTGCTTCTGGGCAGATGGATGCCAGCTGACACTGGGATGCAGGCATGCTTAGCATGCACGTGGGTTCCATGATGTCCTCAACACTGGGTTCCAAATGGGTGCTGAACCTCAAGGTTGAAATCTCCAGCATGAGGCAATGTGAGGCCAACGCTCTTAGGTACCACCACCCCAACTGTCTTCTCCCTTCCCACACATGCCAGACCTGCAGGGAACAGCTACTGCCTTCCAACTAAATCTCCAACAGAGCAGGAGTTGCTCTATAAGCCCCCTGGAAGGCAGGGTAAGAGCCAGAGAGGAAATCAGAAGGGACTAGCAGATGTCTGAGCAGAGGTGGGCAGTACCGATGATGGAATAAATAGAATGAAAAAAAAAGGTTTTGTAGCTGCTAACCTTCAAGGCTAATATCTGATAAAATCCACTGGCCCAACAAACATTCCATTAGCCCACCTGGTATACTTATTGAAATGTTATTTCCTTCAGTATAAGTTAGCAGGACAAGTAAAGGGAAAGTAGTATTGGCCCAATACACAATCTACTGCCATTTGTTCGCCGGTGCCAATTTTGAATCATGATGAAAACAAGAAGTCTTCTTTTTTTTCTTCAATTAGTATTTTGTCCAGTATTCTGCCTCAACCACTCCCTTCAGACCAGCCTCCCCAGCCCCATCACCTGGCTTCTCTGGGACTTATCTTGCTTCATTGTCCTTTGCCACAGGACTGATAGAGGTGCCTGGTTGCTGGTACGGGGCCTGCAGGAGATCATGCAGTCATTCTGCGGTTGGGATATTTTTTCGTTTCTCCTTCCTCTGTGCCCATATTGCATGAGATGGCATGTTGTGCAAGCTCCACCTATGTGATGATGACCCCCAGCACTTGTGACTGGTGTCCCTTCCCTACATTGATCCTCCCGCTGTGCTGCCACCTAGATTCCTGTAGGTGGCAGTCAAGCAGCGGGACACACTAACCCCCCCTTCCCTAAGGAGTAGAGCTATCCTAGGGATGCTCAATCCTCTCTCCCCCAGCCAGCTCCCAAGCACTCCTGATTCATTCCTGAACCATGGATCCCCGTGTGGTGAAAGATGTGGCAGTCCATGCTTCATCCCTTCATGCCACTGGGCTGGATCCAAGAGTGGCTATTGGGAGAAATCCATGGGTAACCAATTCCAGAAGGTAGAGAGTGAGAGATAATGCCTTCTGTCTAGTGTTCATTTTTTTTCCCACAGACAACAATGTTTTGTGGGTAATGTTATGGAAATTCCACTCTTGTAATGATATGACAGGGGCCAGAGCCTGCAGCCACAGAGGTCACACACTGAGCCCTTGAGCATCACAGCCCCAGCTGAGAAAACATGACATATAAACACTTAAAGGACTCAAACTGCAATAGACATTCTAATAATACTAAAGTGCAGGAGTGGCCTTACAGATTTTGAACCTGATTTGGGCAATTTTGATGGCATGGTTCAGTGGCTCAGCAGGTAGTGTGACACTTGGCCAGCTGGTTATGATTGTTCTAAGATATTTGTAATATAAAAATGTAGTGTGTGATTTAAGTAATAATGCCCAAGAGGGTGTGTGTCGTGCTGGGATAACGTCACCCCTCAGGTGGTTGGGCACGAGGCCATAGGCCGAGTGCGTCCAGTGCCTGAGGCATGACATTATCCCATACGACACACACCCTGGAGGGCATTATTGCTATCATACAATGGCTCGTTGTTATGCATAAAATAAAAAAATAGTTTTAAAGAATGTTTTTATTAGAATGGAAAAATATTTTTGTTTCTTAAGAGGAGATGTAAAAAAAGAGATCAAGCTCATCTGCCATAAGCTCATCTGCATTGGTTCACAGTGAGGCTGAGACCCGTGATGTTGTGCTGGGATAATATCACCGGTCCAGTCCCAGACTGACCAATCAGAGACCAGGATTTTTTCTTGCCATTGTATAATGTCTCACATGAGGTAGCTGTGCCATGGGTGACCCCCCCAGCTTTCAGTGAAGCAGGAACCATTTAACTAACTTACTTCAGAGTGGCATTTTATTACCTTTTTATGATATGCCTAGGCTCTTTGAAGTGGAAATGAAATGGGACTTTATGAGTCTGCCAGAGGATTGAGATCATAAACTTTAATCACGTCTTAGAGGAAAAACATTTTTATACCACTATGGTGCTAAAGTTGTAAAAAAACCTTTGATGTCTTGGGAACAGGAAACTACACAAGATCAAAGAAAATGTTGATTGGAGACTGTCATAATTTGGGAAATTAGTTTTTGCTGAAGTCACAGCATTTAAAATATCTCCTGACAGGAAGATCATTGTTTGTATAATTTTTATATTCTAAAATGAGGAGCTAGATGACATCATAGAAGGGGTGGAAACACAGAGTTTAAACTGTATTCTGTATTTGAACTGAGTAGTATTTCTTTTGGGGCTCTTAGAAACAAGAACTAACTATAAGCACTATAGAGGTAACACATTAGATAGAAAAAGTCTAATTGTATTGTGGTAGGCGTTTATATTTGTACTTTTCCTTGTTTTCTTTTAAGTGATTGTATGCTCTTTGATATATTGTTCTGTGTTTACATTTTACATATTTTTATCAATTTTAGTAAAAATATTATTTTGAAAGACTGCCTGGGTGTGTCTTCGAAGTTCTTTTTGCAAGTGACGTATAGAGGGTTAAGACTGACAAAAACTGTTCAGAGCTTGATGGTGTTACTAAACTGGGAAAAGGTAAGAAGATACCTTAAGGTCTTTAATAGAGTTTTAAGGGTTCATTTTGGATACCTGGTTAAGTGTTCTTAGGCGGAAGATATCTGGCATCCCCTGAAGAGCAGATTATCTAAGACTGTACATTTGGGGTATGCTAGCATAAGGTTCACAGTTAGAATCCCCCCAGAATTTGAGGCCAAAGGTGATTCAGACCCACAAGCAGACAGGAGGGTTACCCTGTCTGTTACCTGTTCACAATACTGCACTCAGAGGTTGGCACTGTGGGAGCAGAGGGCCTGACCTGCTGAGTGCATTTGTGACAGGTAGCACACTCGCCTCTGAGGCTGGGAGATCAGAGGGCTGTGAGTTCAGTTCCCATGTCTGGCACTTGGGTTAATATCCCAATACTGACACTGTAGTGCAGCATGAGGGGGGTGCTGCACTCCTGAGGTGCCGTCTTTCAGATGAGATGTTAAACCGAGGTCCCATCTGCCTGGATTGGTGGTAGTTCAGGTGGATGTTAAAGATCCCATGGCACTTATCGAAAAGAGTAGGGTAATGTTTTGTTCAGAACTGAAAAGAACATATAAACAAAACAGTAGTGACATCATACAAATCATTAGAGAAAATTATGAATAAGGTGAAATCATAAAGCAGTATTTCATCATACATGCAATTCTATACAGAAAGAAAATTATAACAAACAAACCCCCTTCCCGGTACCCTACTAAAAGAGTAGGGGAATTTCCCCAGTGTCCTGGCCAAATTTCCTCATTCACTAAAAATACCACCAACAGCTTCATCTGGTTCAATTTCATGTTGGTTACCATCTGTATCCCTTTCCCCCTGGTCGCCCCTGAAAAAGGGACTTCTAGTCTCAGTGGGCCTACCGGGTCAACAAAAATAAATAAATAAATAAATGGTTCAGCTGCAAGTAGCTGTCACTGGAAGGGCAGAAAAAAGGAATGGAGTCTCAAGCATTGAGTGTGCTGCACCAACCATGGGATCTGTAGGGTTGGTGGACCTGACTCTAAAAACAGTGCTTAATGCTATTCAGGCACTGGACCTATGGATGCAGGCTCTAGAGCAGAATATATATATATATATATATATATATATATATATATCTGATAGTGATGTACAGACTCTCAAATGAGGGTAGACGTGTTCCGGGGGGTCCTGAAAAAATACCGTAGAGAAGGACGATAAAGGAATGTTGGGAATGCTGGACCTACTCTGTGAAAATAAACACCTAAGGCTACAGTTGGAGCATCTCGAAAATTCAAGGTGAGTAGTCAGTGTACACACAATAGGGCTCTTAAAGGAATCCAAGGAAGCAGACCCAGCAGCACTTGCAGTAGCCTTCCTGGTGACATACAGGAGATGGAAGTACCACTGCAGGTCCTGAAAGCCTAAAGGATGACCCCCAGGAGAAGGCAGGAACCCTCACTGGGACCACGAACATTGTTTCTTGTGACTCTGCTTGCCACTGAGAGGGATAAGATCCTGGGTGATGCAAGGTCGACAGGGCAGTTTCAGATGGTGGCTGCAGGCAGATTGCACTCATTCCCGGATCTTAGCATTGCAATGTGGCACTGAGTCCCTGACCTTTCATCAGGGGGTAGCTTTGCCTGCAGTCCGCTGACCAATGGGGCAGTCAGCCTTCAGGCCAGCAGCAACATCAGGCTGGTCCAGTCAGGCAAGGGTTTGCTGGAGGGGCCAGCTTGATCACCCCATGGGAGGGGCCTCTGCCCCTACTTAAGGCTGGGACAAAGGGGGCTTGGCCTCTTTGACACAGCACCCCTAGGATGACTGTTTCATTATAACGATTAGAAAGACTGTTACTTCCAAGTGGACCACCCTCCTTTGGCTTGTGCAGCCTCTTTTACTGGCTAGCCAGCACCCCAGAGGGGCCATCCCTCCCTTAGTACTCCCACCCCTTACAGTGTATACCTCCTCCTTCCATGGCTTGGAGCTGACTGCCCCCCTGCCCTGTTCTGGCCCTCCACCTTCCCTGCCTTGTCAGTGCCTTGCCCCCTAATTTGTTTTCCCTGCCCTTACCCCTTAGCTCAGCCCAGCTCCATTTGCCAAAACAAAAAAAATGTTGGTACCTCAGTTTGCGGTTCCTCTGGTTGCTTCCATGCCACCTCCACCTGGGTCTGCTCCTCCAGATTCCAGGGGCCACTGCTCCTGTATGTCTGGTTCTCCAGTTGCCCTCTGCAGTTCAGCAGCCTGCCTGTTTGCCCCAGTCCATTCCCACTGCCCACCCAGCTGCTCTTCTTTCTTCCCCCCAACTGTCCCTGTCCCCCAGTCTTGGGAGGTGCTTTGTCTGTTCTTCCTATTCAGCATTGTCTCGGTTTTTCAAAGTTGCCCAGCTTTCCCCACAGGCTGTTTCTTTTTGCAGCCTGCCTTCTGCCACACAACCCCATTTTAATATTTCCTCTCCTCTATTCTCGGTGCCTCTCCCCTTGGTGCCTCCCTTCTTGCCACTCTGATCTTTCTAGTCTGTGCTTGCCTTGCTTCCAGTCCCCCTCCCTGCCACGCACTCCCAGCTCGCTCCATCTGTACAACCCACTTTTGGGCTCACTGCCTGAGCCTCTGCGCACCAGTTTTCCACCAGCAGCTGTACTGGGCACAACGCTTGACACCACACGTGAGGCGCACTATGCAGGTAGCCATTTTTCCCACACAGCCATGTGGCATGCTCCACATGTGCTCCCGCCGACTGCCATCTTGCTCACGGCTGACCAGTGCCTTTTGCGCTTGCTCCCCTCTGCGCCTCCACACCATACCCCTCTACATTTTGTGTTATCAAAGGACATGTGCACTAGTGCTGGGGGAAATGAGGGACACTGACCCTAATATTAAGTGACACTTCCCAGACATGAAGATACAAACCAAGAACTGTGTACATCATGGGGTTTTACTTGTCATAGTTCAGTTTTAGCATCTTAAAATATCATGAATGTCCACTTTAAAGGAAAACTGTTTAAATAATGAAGCCCCTCCCCCAAAAGGCTTACCCCCCAGATTAAGCTTTTTACATTGAAAAGCCTTTTTTTAATGCGCTGCCACTTACTATATTTTATTTTATTAAATCTATGAACTGGGAATATAAGCGGACATGGAGGGGCTCCATTTAGTGTAAAAGCGCGGTGTTGAGCCTATCGCCCAATACATATGTATTGAAGCCAGCACAGGCACCATACTTTTACACTAAACGGAGACCCCCCAAAGTCTGCCATATTCCTAGTTCATGGATTTAACAAAATAAAAATACAGTAAGTGGCAACACATAAAAAAAGTATTTTCGGTGTGAAAAGCTTAATCAGGAGTAGGCCTTTTGGGGGTAGGAGCTTCATTATTTAGACTGTTTTCCTTTAAGGTCAGGTCTGTACAGCACATTCTCTATGGAACAGAGCTATTTTTCAGAGTAAAACGGGAACGCCTCATAACCTGGGACAGTTGAGAGATATGCAGCCAATCAGGTGGCCATCTGCTGCTGTGAGGCAGAGGTTTATATATATATATATATATATATATATATATATATATATATATATATATATATATATATATAGATATATAGATATATATATATATAAAGATATATATATATATATATATATATATATATATATATATATATATCGATAGATATATATATATATATATATATATATATATATATATAGAGAGAGAGATAGATGTATATGTATATGTGTATATATATATATATGTATATACACCATTTGGGTTCCAGGGAAAAAGTTGGGAATTGCAATCTTAGGGTTTCCAACCTAACACCCCACCACCTTGGGTTTCAACCTAAAACCCCCACCCCACCTAACCCCTAACACCCCACCCCAGCCTGCAGACAGGAACAGGCGTGGGGTATGCTGTGAGTTGTCAACCCTAACACTCACCCCATTCCATGTGTAAGTAAGCTGACATAAGTACAATGTATGAAAATTCATACAGTAGTGTGCAGACCCAAAGAAACACCTGACACTGCAATTTTCTCCTATAGAAAACACAGGAAAATTTGAAATCTGTGTAAGTCAACACCAAATTAATATATTTTCATGAAATCAGCAAAAGGCACATCGACGGGGCAAGACCTTTGTACCTTGAAAATTTAGAACAAAATTGCAAACCATTTCTTCACAGTGGAGTGACAAAGAAATGACTCTGTACACTTCCCATTAGAATGTTATCCTATGGGAAACAAATCAAAATTTAACCCTGCAGAACTCCAGAGCAAAGTAATATATTTTTACCAAACCAGCAAAAGGCACATCTGTGTGGCAAGCCCTTTGTACCCTGAAAGTTTCAAACCAAAATCATAGACCATTTGGTAACTGTACAGTGACAAAGAAACAGCTGTCTTAAAAATCCTTTTTTGCAAATTGCGAAAAAAGTATCCTTTTCCACAGTTCCTTTTTTTCGCAATTGTGACAAAAGAAATCCTTTTTCACAAATTGTGAAAAATAATCCTTTTTAGTGATCCCTTTTTCGCAATTTGCAGCAAAAGAAAATCCTTTATCACAAATTGTAGAAAAAGATCCTATTTCCCAGCATTTGTTTTCCGTGGTTTGCGAAAAAGGATTTCTGTGGCAAAAAAAACCCACACATTTCTGAACCACTTATCAAAAAAATAACCCCAGAATCTGATTCTACAGGCCCCAGTTAGGTAAACACAACTGTCGGTGTTTACCAAACCCATCTATTTTTTCAGTAATTTAATTTTGTTGTCACTATTAACTGAAAACAAGACAGCAGCAGTGTGAAAAAAGATTCTGCATTTGCGGCAAAAGATCCCTCATTTGCAAAAAAGGATTCCGCATTTGCGATAAAGGATCCTTTTTTGAGTGGCACATCTAACTGGTCCCATAGGAAACAATGGGAAACTTTAAAATGTAATAACTTTGGAATGGAGTAATATTTTTTCACTAGACCTTCAAAAGACACATCTGTGTCTCAAGACCTATGCACAGTACAAATTTTGGACCAACATTCCACACTGTTTTTGAGCAGCGTTGTGACAAAGAATTTTACCAAAAATGGTAATTTTCACATTTGTTGCCACTGCGTATCTCCACAACCGCATATCCAACCAGAACAAAACTTAGCACATCAAAAGATCTTTGCTCCCTGATGGGGCTTGCAAAATTTCATGTGAATCGGTTCAACAGTTGTGAAGTTATTAAAGTCCAAAATTTTCAGTTTAACATGGAAATGAAGACTGAACCCTAATATAGGGGTGTGACCACGCCCCTATAATGTATACACACACACACACACACACACACACAAATATGTGTGTACGTGGACTAGAAAACAATTGTATTACAATCGGGACCAGATATTCAAAGGGGTTGCGCCCCGGTGGGATATTGAGAAGGCTGCCTTGTGCAGAGCAAATCCCGATGCACTGGGGCACAATGATAATGTATGCATCGCAGATGCAGGGGCATGCCTATGCATATGTGGTACATCCCGATATTCGCCTGGGATGTGTGGCGCATATGCCAGTGCACCCCTGCACTGTGCACATAGGGGAGCTCAAAGTTGAGCACGTGCAGGTAGGAACAAATCCTGGCCACCCGCGGGTGGGCTTGCTGTATTGCAGGGTGCAGCACAGCAGCCCAGCTGTGGTAGCCTGCCCAGAACACCACCATCCACAAGCACTACAACCCTGGTGGCCTTAGTGACCCCCCGCCTACAGTCATAATCGCTACGTATATGTTAATACAGATAACCCTGGCAGTCTAGTGGCCCCAGTCCCCGAGTCCTCGATGAGTATGAAACATGACCATTCCTGGTGGTCTAGTGGTCCCTCATCCCACCCTGGTCCCGATTCCCGATAAAGGACAATATGGCGTCCCTGGTGATCTAGTGGAAACCCCCCCACCCATTGCTGCGATCGTGTTAAAATCCGTATTGAAATGCCCTGGTGATCCAGTGAGACTCCACATGGAGTCATTCACACATTGGGACTGTCTAGTACAGTATGCCCTGCAAGCTCATTGGTCCACACTGGAGATCAAAGGGCCTGCAGCCCATACTGTACCTGTCATTCGGTGGGCAGCGGGTGGCGTACAGGCAGGATGCAGCCACTCGCTGATGACGGGGAGTGGGTGGGCAAGGGGTTCTGTGTGGGTGGAGTGGGTGGGTTAGAGGTGCCACTGGATCAAAGGGCATTTCAACATGGGATTTTACCACAATCAGACAGCAGGCGGGTGGGTTCACTAGACCACCAGGGATGTCATATTGTCCTTTATCGGAGGTGGGGACTCAGATGGGAGGGGGACCACTAGACCACCAGGGATGGTCATGTTTCATACTTATCAGGGACTCAGGGACTGGGAGGGCCACTAGACTACCAGGGATTACTTTATTAACATATACCACACGATCATGGATACAGGGCGGGGGATGCTCTGGGATCCCCACAGCACAAGTCATGCTGTGCAGGGCACCAGGCACAAGTCGCCGGCCTGCCCTGTGCAAGGCATGAAAATGGGGCCATAATGACATGCAAATAGCCCCATTTGTGCCTTGCATATATTATGGCTTCATTTGCATGCCCGCTGTTGAATATGGCGGGTGATGCGCCTAGCGCAACTGCACTTGCGCTGGTGCATCCCCGTGCTCCCTATATGTGGCTTGCGCCGGCGCAGTGCCACTGCACCATGTGCAGTTTGTGCACTGACCATACCTTATTTAATGGTGCTGCACCATGGCGCAGCACTGTTGAATATCACCTGCACCTGCACCTGGCCCTGGCACATCACAGTTGCGCTGCACCCAGGCTTGCACCACTGCCTGATGCAGTCTGACTATCCTGGCCTCTGAGTTTAATTTAAAAAAAAAAAATTGCATGATGAGAATGGGTCAGTAATGTCTTGGGGGGGGGCTCCCATTGTGCTTTATAGCGGTGGTTGCCGAATTTTGTTTTGTACCAAAATATGGGACAGGAGGGGAAGAGGTCTGGGGCCTTATATTCAAAAATGGGCAAAGCGGGGCACCAAAACTTTACCCTGTACCTTGCGCTTGCCCGGGTGCCCAAAAATGCTATATTCAGTGGTGCACTATTCCACTGAACATAGGGCCATTGCGGTCCTGCACTAAGCCACTTGGCGCTGGGCAGACATGGTTTCCAAAATAGGGCATCATAATAGCTTGCGCCCACGCTAAATTTCCGATATTTAAATGGACCCATGCAAATGAGCCCATTGGGCATGCAAGACTTAGGGTCCATTTGCATGCCCATTATGGGCTCATTTACAAGGTTAGACCAGTGATTTAGCACGGTGCTGCACCCCCCCACTTGCCCGATCCCAGAGAGCTATCCCTGGTGCTAGTGGCTCCCCCCTGCCGATAGCCGTCCTGAAGTTATAAATGACTGTTTCCCTAGTGCTAGTGGTCTGACCCCCACTGATCACCATCCTGAAGTTATAAATGACAGTTTCCATGGTGTAAGTGCCCCCCTCCACCAATTGCAGACCCAAAGTTAAAAATGAATGTTTCGCCGGTGCTAGTGATCCCCCCTGCTGATCACCATTCCGTAGTTATAAATGACAGTTTCCCTGCTGCTGGTGGTCCCCCCCACCAATCATCATCCTGAGGTTATAATGACATTCTCCTTGGTGCTAGTGGCCCCGATCGCTGGCGAAGTTAAAAATTGTTTTCCTAATGCTAGTGGTCCCCCCCCGCCGATTGCTGTCCCAAAGTAAAACAGACACTTTCCCCTGGTGTCTAGTGGTCCTTCCTCTTGCTGATTGATGGCCCGATGTAAAATAGACACTTTCCCTGGTGTCTAGTAGTCACCTGCAGCCAATCGCTGGCCTGATGTAAAAAAAAACCTTTCCTGGTGTCTAGTGGTCCCCCCTCACTGATCATTGGCCCAATGTAAAATAGACACTTTCACTGGTGTCCAATAGTCCCTCCCCCCCACCTGCACCTATGCCCAATGTTGCTATATGTATTCCCTGGTGTCCAGTGGTCCCTCCCCCCACCTGCACCCATGCCTGATGTTGAAGGAACTATTCTCTGGTGTCCAGTGGTCCCTCCCCCCACCTGCACCCATGCCTGATGTTGAAGGAACTATTCTCTGGTGTCCAGTGGTCCCTCCCCCACCTGCACCCATGCCTGATGTTGAAGGAACTATTCTCTGGTGTCCAGTGGTCCCTCCCCCCACCTGCACCCATGCCTGATGTTGAAGGAACTATTCTCTGGTGTCCAGTGGTCCCTCCCCCCACCTGCACCCATGCCTGATGTTGAAGGAACTATTCTCTGGTGTCCAGTGGTCCTGTCCCCCATTCCGATCCCCTGTATAAGGTAGTTACACTATTCCCTGGTGTCTGGTGACCCCCTCCCTATCCTGATCCCCTGTAAATGATGGTAAAGCTGTTCCCTGGTGTCTAGTGGACCCCCCCACCCCACCAGGTAGTGCTCCACCACCCTGTTCCCCCCATCTGAACTCTGAGCCATTGACCGGCACAGCCCTCTGCTCTCCACCATAGGCAGCCACCGACTGAGCTGTCAATGAGCATGTACTGTATGTCCCAGTATTCGGTATTCATCAAATACACCTTATATTTGAGTTATTCAATGGCAAATTCAAATTCAATGCACACTCAGAATCAGAATCAGAATCAACTTTATTAGGCATTACCAAAATGTTTTCAGCCAGAGAAGAATTTTAAAAATGAATTCAATAACAAATACACAGTACAGTATCAATAAGTTAAAAATACAATACACATAATAAAAATAATCTCTGTGCTAACAGCCATGCTTTACAAGCAAAAGTAAATCAGAATCCTTCTTTGTTTTCATAATTTGTGCCAATTTCAATACATTAGGCATATTTTTCTTCTCCAGTGACACTGGAGCGAGTCATTTTGTTCTGAGGTTGACCAGAAATGGGCAATCAAGTATATAATGACATGTACAGGTATATTCTGGAAAACATACTTGCTTACCGCAATGACAATTGATAGATGTTTTCTTAAAAAGATTGCCAAAGGTCAGGGATGTAATTGAAAATCTTAGTCTGGTTAACACTTGACGGTCCTTAACATTTGCACAAAATTCCAAGTAATATTCTCAGCCTAGAGTTACCTTTCAGTTCTTGTAGGCTACTAGCATAACAGAATTATTAATTCTAGACCAATCAGACTGAAGTTCGATATCTCAGGTTCTGTTAAGTATGACTCTCCCAATTACTGAGATTACAGAATAGAGTGTAACCCCCCTACAAATTGGGGTTTACTAAGATGTGTTCCTGGGCTGCCTAATGCCCACTGTCAGGATGGTGTCCTGTGTCTGCAGTAACTGTATGTGTCTGCATGAGAGTGCTATAGAAAGCCTCTGTGCCTGTCTCTTTAAGAGAGTCATTATGCTGGGTTAGAAATTAGTCTGGGCTGGGTCCGAGAAGTTTAAGGCTCATGACCGGCCAGTTGAGTGGTATTTCTGCTCCATTCTGCAGTCACTATACGTGCAGAGGAAGCTCTGTTAGGAACTGTGTTCATTTACTGTTTATCTGCCTTAATAATAATAGTATAGAAATTTGTTTAACCTGCCTTCTCTTTCAGCTTGGACTTTTTGTATAACTCATTGCCCCCACAGGAGCTCTCTGAAGTTGCACCACTTGTCTCCTGTATACTGTTAACAGTAAATCATGGGCCTTTCTAAGCAAAATCAAGCTATAGTCAGCATGCCACAAACAAATCCTAATAGCTCAAGAACCGTAAGTGCTAGACACAAAGTATGAGTGGCAAAGTTATTCAGCACAAAATTACCTTTCTAATGGTGGTATGCAAATAATAATATGTAATTTTGTTTTTTTTTCTATGCTGGTTGAAACAGCAAAAAAAATATTTATTTTCACTAAAACAGGCAACATAAGCCATATAAACCATACCATAAACAAATGCGAATAACTCCTAAAGTATACATGATATGCACAAAATATCAGTGGCAAAGTTGTTCAGCATAAGATTACCTTTCCAACGGTGCTATGCAGTCAAATATATATTATATTCTGCTATACTATATATTAAAATATATAAGTAACTTCTCCAGACGTTGCAAGGGCACACAGGGAGTCAGTAGCCGACTTCTGCAGGCGTCCTCAGGACACACCAGTGTATTTTGCTGATGACTACAGGTGTCAGCTAGGAGACAATGAGATAAGAGCCACCATATTGGTTCTGGACTGCCAGAGTTGGACCAATCGAACCTCAGAGGACCTAAAATGGTGACTGTCCCCAGAGGTCTTGTGGGATTGAAAATCTGTAGGAATTGTAGTTTTTAAGGTTTGGTGCCTAAATGGACCTGGAGGGGGAGCTCTTGCTGTGACAAACAGTTCCCTCAGCCAACCAAACCTTTTGGATCTCAGAGGAAATCCCCAGAACTGTCTGCAGCAGAGTCAGTTGTGAGCTGGGGTTTGGAGAGTGAACAGCTCGAGCCATCGAGCTGCTGCTCCTGCGTAGGAGCACGGGAGAGTTGTCGGGAAGGCTGCGCTGGCCTGCCTGTCACATCTACCAGTGAGGAATCCGGTGATTGTGAAAGTTGGATTTAAATCTAATTCCTTTATTTAAGATCTGAAGTCTGAAGAGAAAGAGAGTGATCATTGCCTGAATTTGGGACCGAAGACTTGCTCCAGAAGCGATTGGCCTGCCAGGTACCGAAGTGAGTTACGGATTGAGAAGTTTGTGCAGAACTTCTGCTAATTTACAACCAGACTTTACCCGAACTGTGACTAAGAGTTATGTTGCTTACAAGTGTGCTGAATGTGCTGTGTGGGTTGCAATCTGGTTCCCCACCTTCAAGTGTGTTATGCTACCTAGAAGTTGCTCCAGCACTCGCACGGACTAAATCCGAACTGCCTGCTCTGGTCAGAGCCCTGCCATCTTGGCCTAGACTGCCACTCCCATCGCAGAGACATTTCTGATGAAAGACCTGCTCGGTAATTCAGCTCTCTGCTCAACACCATCGAACAGGTAGGGACCACCTTGGTGAGTCATGTGGGCCCTGCTTCCTCTGGCAAACCAGAACACCATCCAGAGGGCTTCATCTGCCTCCTGGTCTGAGTAGCATGAGTACCAAACAGGGTAACTCCCTTCAACAAAGCTGCAATCATTGTGTGTCATCCAAATTATTTGTTTGGGTTTATTACAATGAACTGAGCCATCTGGCTCCGGATTACAAAATCTGGGTTGATGTGCATGCTAATTGTTTTCTCTCCTAAGGGCCTCAACAACAGCTGCAAAGCCGGCCTACCCCAGGCATCACTTCAGGCTAGCCTGCTTAACAACTGGGTACCCAGGGTTGTGTGACTGTATACAAGGGACTCACTGTGCATGCATGTTCAGCCTGAATTAATCAGATCTGTCAATCATCCGCTAGATTCATGCCCCACCCCTGTTCACTTCCCCCTGAATAAATCACATTTTGTTCTTTTGCATGTAACGTGACTAGTGTGTACCTTTTTGGTGGGGGTATTGTACTGCCATTGAACTGTTGCATACCGGTCTTACTTTACAGGGGGTCTCCAGGGCAGCTACAGAGGATCCAGCCCTGGTGGTAAGTGCAAGGGGTGTGAGCAAGTCATTACTGCCATATGGTACATGTGAATGTTTTGCTGCTATACAGTTTAGGCCACTAGAGGGGTTGTGGGGGGTTATAGCATCCCGGAGAGCTATACCAGCAGCAGTTACACTACCCCAGAACCATTCCTCCAGGTGGAGGCACCCGTTCAATGAGCTCAGGCCCCTCAACCTGCACCTAGTCAAGCAGGCAGGGGTCATAGCCCTTAGGATAGCGCCACCTAGGGGTGACATCTTGGAAGCACCGCTTGGGATTAGCACCCCCTAGTGGTCAAAATCAAGAATTACTGCAAAAGGTTTAATGGGTACCACTATAGAAATGGCTGTGCATCAGTTGGTGGGATGGTATATGGGG
Organism: Neoceratodus forsteri; assembly: GCA_016271365.2. Lineage (NCBI taxonomy): Eukaryota > Metazoa > Chordata > Ceratodontiformes > Ceratodontidae > Neoceratodus > Neoceratodus forsteri. The sequence goes on along the minus strand of CM028132.1, from coordinate 413,008,593 downwards.
CATGAGATTCACCCCCACAATGCCTTGTTAATACTGGATATACCCCTGGGCACTAGTAAAGACACTGTGGAAGGGGCACTTTCAAAAATTGAATGCTTGGGAAAAGCTGTGGTGGTAAGTCAACATGTTGACTTGACTGCCCAGACCTTAAAGGCCTTAGTGGTGTGTAGCAACCCCATGGACAGCACTAAGGTGCCCTAGACTATTGCTGCTGAGGGGTCCCCAGTCACCTGGAGGGTGGTGATGAAAGATAGTAAGGATCCCTTAGCGAATGAGCCCTTACCATTATCTGAGACCTTGGAGGAAAAGTTTACCAAGTTGTTATTGGAGGAGGGTAAAACCATAGAGGACTTTAAAAAGTTATTCATCCCACCTAGGGGTGTTCCTTTCCCACTGCCCATGCCAATCCCATCACCTGTCACTTCACCAGCTCCCATACCAACACCAGTACCCGCATCCACTCCTGTGCCCTCAGTTAGTTACGATTCTTACCGCAGGCTGAGGATATTCTTGTGCACTCTTCCCCCCCCAAGGGAGGATGACTGGGAGACATGGATAGACTATGTTGTCCCCTTGTTACCCGAATGGCAATGTTCTCAAGCTGAGAAGAGAAAGAGGTTGAGTGAAAGCCTCTGAGGTCCTGCTCTGGCTACTGTCTGTGCCAAGCGGGCTACTAACCCCGAAGCAACTGCACAGGACTATTTAGATATGTTGTAAAATGTGTACAGGAGTCCAGATTCAGATGAGGACATATGGTGGAGGGTAAGAAACACTCAGCAATACCAAGAGGAGCCCCTATCAGTGTACTGTATGTACCTCGACTTGAAAAGGTGCTGCAGGAATGCCTCAGAAAGGGTAGCGTGGCCTTAGACAAGTTAGATCGTAGTAGGTTGGACTGGATCCTTAAGTCTGACCCGTTCTCTGAACTATTACTGCTTCAGTTATGACTTGCAACCTGGCTGGATTTGCCTCCCTCCCTCCTGTGATGAATTAATGAGAGAAAATTGGAGGGGTTGAGCAAAGGCGGCCATGTGGGGAGCTTTCTCACACATCTGCTGCTGCTGCCCAAGTGGCAGAGGGTGATCAGGTGAGTGAGGTTCAAAGGTGGAATCTAGCACCCGACAAGCACTCAGAGACTGCTAAGGACATTCTGTCATGGGCCAAGCTGTTGAGAGATGAGCTGTTGAGAGAAGTCAAAGAAGTGAAAGCGGGTGCCTCTATGACAGTTCCTCCCACAGACAAAGATCCTGGTCCCGCTCACCTAGGGGTTACAGGAGTATATGGGCTCAATCAATATTGGTATTAAGTCCATATGTTTGACCTTGAACCGTAGTTTACCCCACCAGCTTACTTGATTTTGCTGAATATGGGCCTGGGTTATACTTTCAATCAAGGTTTTCCTGGGCAGCCTTTCATTATCCATTTTCAGAATTTTAATGAAATAAGCAACTGATCTTTGAAAAGCATGATGCCGAATTACTTTTACCTCACATGCCAGCCTGAGGTGTGCAGCTGGTATATAATTAGGTAAACTAAGTGTAGCCCCCGGACCCCTGCCTTTTTGCAAAACGACAGGTGGCATGCTGTTGAAGCTGACAGCAGTACCTGGTGGGGACTGGGTTCGGGGAGGATGAGGTTACTCGGCACAGGGGACCTAGGTTTGGCTACTCTGCACAGGGGCACCCAAGTAAATCCAAATACAGGAAGCAATAACTGTAATGTCCAGAACCAGGAATGGGATTCTCTATAGTGTGGCTTTATTCACATCCAAGCTGAACAAACAAAGCATAGACGGACCCCCACGGGGCTACATTCCTGGTAATGCAGATTAGAGACAACAGAACACTTCTTCACTATTTTCAGCCCTCAGGCTCTGAACCCACCAGGCATACAGCCCAGTCTTGCACGCAGCTTTGGGTACACAGCCCGACTTGTACACTACTTGGTTTTCCCACTGGCCCAGCTACCCCGCAGACCACTTGATCCGTGGTCCATTTTGGGAAATGAACCAGTTTTCCAATTGGTGGCTCCCCAAACCACCTTAGAGCCTTCGACTCCTAGAGGGAATTTTCCTTCCAATCCCACATCTGGGTACTTCCCTCATCACTGGCCAAGTGCATGAGGCAAAGTAGAGACCCACAGAGCAAATCCGTAGAGGTGGATCTGGTCACTAAAGATGGGGGGGGTCTCCCACCTCCAGCTCCCACAATCCATACCCGGCCATTTCTCTGGAAACTAAATACCTCTTCTCTGAAAGCTTGGCAATGTACTGTAGATTACTGGGTAGACGTATGTCACATCTCCTCTACATGTTTTGACTTCCCATAAGTGCTGGACTTGAACATACTTTTACTTTTGGCTAAGCCTATTACTCTAGGCCTCCCACTACTTCAGTAGTCCAATCCCCACTATCACACAAGTCCCAGGGTGAAAAACATAGGCCCTTTAGAAAGAGCAGAAACTCATCCTCTGGTTGCAGGTGCCCCACAGGCGAGTCACAAATCTTCTTGTTTCCCAAAAACTCTTGAACAAATAGGCAGCTTCTCCACTAGTAGCAGGACCAGGGGGGTTGTCCCTGGAATATGCAGAAAACCCCTTTCCTGCCCCCATCCCCGGAGGGAAGGGGCACTGAGACCCAAATCAGCGGTCTCCACCACTTCAAACTGTTTCTGTGTCTCTCTTTTGGTGGAAACACACACCTTTTTTCCCAGAATGTAGCCCTATGTCAGGGCTGAGGCTCCAACGAGCCTACACAGAGCTGCTGTGCTGCACTCTCAGCAAGCTCCAAACTCCAAATGACCTACAGACTACTGTTCAAACCCCCCAACATTCTATTCCAACTCCCTGCTGCAGATTCCATTGTGGCTCATGCAGCTGCGATAGTTCTATGGTGATGTCATCCCTCAGTCTCAGCTGAGACTGAGAACAGAGTGAGACAATGTGAAATCCATTTAACTGGAGTTTCACAAGCTGCCTTCCCTGCCTACCACTAGGTCTTACTGGGATTCTAGTAACCCCGGGTAACAAGGGGGTTACACAAGTATTCTCCTAATGAAGTAATTCTGGAGTGTTTCTAACACTACAGTTCCATCATCTAACCCCCAAACTTCTGCACCATACAATACACTTGATTTTATCTTGGTGTCATATACCTTCATTATAGCATCAAAGCTATGCTTGGCAGAAACGTTAGCAAGCCTGAAGGTGCCTGCTAGTTCTTTCTTTTGCCTCGTTAATGTATTGTCCCAGTGTGCACACTAGGAGTTCTTACTGGAAAAGGTTACCCCCAAGTATTTGAACTGATCAACAGTTTCCAAGTTGTTCTTATTAATATTCCATTTACGGTCAGATTTCTTAATATCAATAGCTAGTTTTAAGTCCTTTAATATTTTTGCTACACTACTTAATGCATTTTGTAATTCAATAGGGGTAAGAGAAATGAATACCATGTCATCCACATAAATAAGAAGGGGGATTGGAGGCGTGGTGTTTGTGAAAAGGGTACTATCTGTAATAGATTTTATATAGACGTTAGACAAAAATGGGTCCAAAAGACAGCCCTGTTTAACACCTCTATTCATATTAATAGGCCTTGATAAGAGACCATCCTTAGAAATTCTAAACATTGTGTAACCCCCGCAAATCGGGGGCTTACCTTAAGTGTCTCCCTGGGCTCCTTTGATGCTCGCTGCCAGGCAGATGTCCCTTAGAGATGGTGACTCCATGGTTGTTGGTGTTCTTCTATTGATCTGTGTGAGAGTGCCATGCTATGCCTCCACACCATTCCTTGAAGTGCCATGGCCAGTGTGTATATTGTAAATAGCCTTGGCTGTGTCCGAGTGTTTTGAAGCTCACAACCAGCCAGGCATTTCCCTAATCTGCCCCACTCTGCTGTCGCTAATAGAGCAGAGGGAGCCCTACATTGTACTGTAAATATTTGCTTTTAATTCTTTACTGTCTTTGCAATAGAGACTATTGTCTAGCCTGCCATCTTTGCAGCATGCATTTCCCAATGAGAGCCGCCATGTTTGGTCCAGGACTTCCCAGTTTTGGGCCAATTGGGACACAGGGGACCTCGAGGGGTCCTTAGCTCAGGTGCCTTGTGGGAGAAACTGTGAACTCTAGTGTTTGGTGCCTAAAGAAACCAATGGGAATATAAGACTGTGACTCACAGCTCCCTTAGCCAACCAGATTGCAGGAAAACCAGACAAGTCTGAGAACTATTTTCAAACAGTGTCCAGTACCGCTCAGGCATTCAAACAGAGAGGAGCATCTAAGCTCTCTATGGACCTATGTAGGATAGGCCTGCAGTCATCTCCTGAGATCCTCTTTGATCCTAAGAGGGGATCAAATTCAAGAAGACTGCCTTTCTTCAGACTAAGAGGGTTGCTCAGCAAAGAGGCTGAGATTGCAACTGGGCAGAGAACTGAAAGAGAAGAAAACAGAGAGTCTAGGGTTTCTTCAGTTAAATATGCTGAGCCGGGCTGGTCCAGTGGTGCTGAGGGTTGAGGTACTGGATGCCACAACTCGTGCCACGCTGGCGATCCGGGTTTGGGAATGGACTTGGGCTGCCAGGTGTCGGCAGTGGAGGGAAGGGATCAAACATCTGGAGGACTGCTCTCCCTTCCCTGGGGAGGGATCCAGGTTAGCACTGCTCCTGGGTGGCCCCTGGTGGAAACTGGGGGTAGCTCTAGGAACATGCTTTGCTGAGATTGGGGGGGCAGAGCGGCAGGAGATGTCGGCACATTAGTATCCAGATATCTTTGCATGTCCACGCTTCACAGGAGGAAACACCACCATGGAAAAAGACCCCTGAAGGATCAGGTAGACAGAGAGGGCTCCAGGGACCCAGCCCACATCCCCAATGCCAGGCCATCCTTCAAATGGCTCCATACGACCCTCGGCTAGGATAGACCCTCTAACTTCAGAAAGGCCACCAGGTAGGAGAGGTGGGCCCTCCCCCAGGGCGGGGGTGATCCAGGGGGCTGGAAAGTCTTGGTGGGGCTTGCCAGAGGAAGGATGACCACGGTGGGGAGTAGAGGATTATAGTCACGTGGGCACCTCTGAGAGATGTCTTGGTCCACAGGAGAATAAACAGAGTTTAAAAAAAAATGTGCTGAGGCCTGCTGTGTTAGAAGAGACTATAAGCCAGGGTCTTCTGATTGCAGGAAAGGAGCCAGCCCTAAACAATAATCAACTGGCCTACCAGCTGGAGGTTTCACCAGCAAAATGAACTGCACCATTCTAGGACATTTTCTGCATGTGGGCCCATGCCATTTCAGCCCATGCCGTTTGTTTCTGTGCCAGCTACAGCTTTCTGGTGAGAGACCAGCTTTGGGGATCCAGCCCCTGCACAGTAAAATCATTGCAGGTTGCAGCCACCTACAAGGAAAGGCTGTGCAGTGGAGGTGAGTCATGTTGGCCCAGTTTTCTCATGTGCAGCCACTTCAAGCCACAGGTCTTCATTTCGCCAGGCCTTTATCCATCTTCTGGTATAGGGAATAACTTCAGGGTAGCTCCCTGCAACAAGTATTTCAAGTGTCTTGTGGTGCCATCTGATTGCTTTCAGTTAAACTACAAGGGTTTCAATGAACTAGGCCAGCTGGCCACGGATACAACTATTCCAAAGTCTTTGCTTGCCTATGTTTAAATATTTTCTTTCCTTCAAGGGTCCCAACCACAGCTACAATGCCGACAACCCTGGGCACCGATTCTGGCCAGCCAGCATTACAGTCTGGGTACCCAGCAGTTGAGTGACTGTTTAGCAAAGGGACTAAGTAACCTGGTACAAACCAGAACAGTAATCATTTGCTTAAATTCACGCCCCCTCCTTGTTCACGTCCCCTTAATAAACCAGATTTGCTGTTTACTGTTAAGCTGGCACATGAGCATATCATTGTTTGGTTTAAACTTACTATGACCTGGGTTAAGGCATTGGAAAGTGTAAGCTTGCCTTTAACATTGTTTTACAGGGGGTCCCAGGGTGTTTTGTCAGAAGACCAAACCCTGGTGGCAAGTGCAAGGTGTGTGAGCATATTATCAATGTCTGTTGCAAACTGTCTTTTGAATGCTGCTAATGGTTATCATCAACTCACAAGTACTTGGTCACTAGGTGGGATTGTGGGTGGATATGGTTTCCCAGAGGGCTGCACCAGTCTAGATAGATACCCACGCAAACTGAACTCTGGGTGGAGGCACCAATCCATTGTGTTTACTGAGGGCAAGGGTATCCCAGTATTTGCTAATTTGGAGTGCTGGCCCTTCAACCTGCTGTTAGGAAGACAGGCAGGGGTAGTTGCCTTTGGAATAGCGCTGCCTATGGGTTACACTTGCAATAGTATTCTTATGTAAAGTTTTAATTATGGCCAATAACCTTCTATCCAACATAATGGAAGTTAGAATATTCCACAACAGATTTCTATCCACTGAGTCAAAAGCATTACTCGGGTTTAAGAAGTCTACAAATAGTCTTTTGTAGCCTAATGTAGAATATTTATCTATCAAATATTCTAAAACAAAAATGTAATCAATTGTAGCAAAAGACCTCCTGAATCCAGCTTGATAATTAGAAAAGTATGAGACTTCCTTTTCCCATGCTTCTAACTGAACTAAAATATACCTTGTGTAAATTTTCATTGGCATGCTCAATAAAGAAATTAGGCCATAATTAGATGTCACCATTTTATCTCCTCCTTTAAATAGTGAAATAATAAAGAAGTGTGCTCCAGTTTAAGGGTAATTCACTACTGTAGTTAATGGCAGTAAAAAAGTCTAGATAGTAACTGTGCCCATCTATCCACATCATATTGTAGAACCTGTGCTGGGATCATATCAATCCCTGGGAATTTATTTCTTCTCTGTGATAAAACATAATTTTTAACTTCTTCTTTTGTCACTATCATATCAAAATCATATATTTGATCTAGGTCTAGAGGATCTAATGGACCCCTATTGTCCTCTCCCTGAATTATAAATATTCTCAAAATATTGGACCCAAATAGATTCAGGAATCACTGATTCCTCAACCATAATTAAAGAAAATCTCACTTCTTTGCTATATACATTAAAATTGGATCTACAAAGATGGACATCTCTCCCTCTTTCCCTTTGGGGAAGGGTCAGCATAATCAACATGAATGTCTTGCCCCGCTTACTCTATCCCTTAAGAATGCTGGGAGTTTTTCTCCCCAAATCCTGGTTTACCCAATTACAAGGTATACTCAATCATTTCCTGTGGAAGGGTCTGTCCATCCACCCATCATATTTCAAATTGATGGCACCTAAATTAAATGGAGGTCTGCATCTCTCTAATATACTCTTGTATTACTGTCCCCTCCATGGCAGCAAATTCTTTCAATGGGGTCATTCAGAAGGTGTCTGACAGAATTCCACCTATATGCCTTTATGGTTGGAAATTGAGCTCTCCCTTTGTTACAAATGTTGGCTTCAACTCCATAGTTTGCTTTGTACTAAAATATCTCAGGTTCCTGCTGTGTTACACACCACGCCTATCGGCTGGTCATTGAAAGTTCATTGACAATTAGGGCACTACCTGGGGTTGGATTGAACCAAACAATTAGCACAGCCTATATTAGGTAATCCTAATATTAAAATTGCAGGCCGTCCCATTCCTATGACTTTCAGTCCTCAGCTTAAGGATGTGCCAATCTCCTCTTTTTTAGAGGGGAACAAGTTTGTGCCCTTTCTGCCTGTCTGTGACCACCTCCAGCTTCCCGGGACTTTTCAATTTAAATACTTGCAAGAACCCATACTCTGTTATCTTATCTGGGCCCCAAACCTTGGACATTGATGGACCAATCAACCTTTGAACCCTTTTTTACTACCGTGGCACAGCAACACTCTGTGTCGGGTTCTTACAAACTCTTTCAATCTTTAGATGCTAATACCCCCTCCGAAGTCTGCTATTATTGGATGCAGGCCTTAGGCATCCCCGACGATCATAAAATATGGCACTCGGTTTGGCGCAGCTTGTATAAATTCATTAAGTAAGATGGACTGAGGTTGATCCAATTTCAAGTTCTTCAAAACTTATATTACACCCCATCCAAATTATATGAAATGGGTAAGCTCTCGTCCCCCATACACTGTATGCTCTCGATGTAACCTTGCAGAAGCCACCTCAGGCATATCCTATGGGATTCTGAAAAGGTGACACTCTTTTGGACTGCCATAAAGAATGTGCTAGATCCACTATTGGGCTTAGATGATCTTTTCACTCCCTCCATTTGCCTTGTGGGTCTTTTTCCTCAAGATTTAATTGGTATTTGTAAAGCCCATATGGCATTAATCTTGGCCACGGCAAAAATAACTATGCTTCATCATTGGAAGGATGATTCTGCTCCTTCATATAAGGAGTGGCACCACGAAATATTGACTGCTGTTATGGTTGAGAAGCACATTACTTCCTTATAAAAATGTCCTCATCTATTTCATCGTAGATGGGAATCACTTTATACTCGCTTATCTATTTCTTCTGCGAGGTCACAATCTTGAGCCTTTTAATTTGATCCACCTGTCATTACTTCTACTTTATTTGGAATTACTCTTACAGCCTACCTCCTAATTCTCTAGGGTGGGTGGAGCTACGGGGAAGGGGGAGGATTGTATGGGCTTTGTTGTTTGTCTTTTTAATTTTTGTGGTTGTAGTTATTTTTGTGTGTTTTTTGTATGGTCTGTAATCTTTTATTCACGCTCTTTTTTCTGGAGTGAAAACAATAAAGTATAAGAAATAAAAGAAAGGAATCAACGATTCCATATTTACTATATCTATCTTGCAGCCAAAGGCTATGATATTCCAAAAAAGTGTAGTATCTTTATTCTTTACTGCACCTTCTAAGTCATTACAGATATCAACAAAAGAGATAAAATAACCCCTTATTAATAGATCTTACATTTTGACTGAATACAATCCCTGTTTGCTTAATATAAGATTTCAAAGCTTGTCTCACTTCTGATCTTTTAAGCAGACACTCTTTATTGAACCAGGATTTATTCATCAATCTTTGTTTAGTATGATCTCTAGAGGGGTGGGCATGTAGTACTTCTATGGTTTTAACCAGTCCAGGGAGGACATTGAGTCCTGATTAATCATTTTAGCATTGGTTATATTGACTATTTTGGATAACTTCTTTTGAGTAAAAGGATACATAATCCTTTTTTGTTTACACACAATTAAGTGTTCTTCAAAATCCCTGGCCTTAGCCACATCCATTACTCTGAACTGGGAATTCCGTAAGTATAAACTACATTCTAATGGGAAATGGTCACTTTCTTCCCTTATTAACACTCTAAAGTCCTTATCAAGGTAAAATTATAGACATCAGTAATCCACAAATCAAGTACAATGCCTTCAAAAGAAGTTGGATATGTTATATTGCCCAAAATGGTCCCCTTTTGTCCTTCCATTTATTACTCACAGATTATAATTATCAAATATTTGTAACAACTCTTTCCCTGGATTAAGTTTTGTATCTTTAGATTGTCTGACAGGGATTTTCAAACTATCATAGTCCAAGATGAATATTTATTCTCAGATTCTGCCCAATTCTAGCATTACAATCGTGTGCCATGAATACCAGACTATCATGAAAACTAATGTTAATGTAATCCAGAATATCCTCCGTAGTCGTCATGACTGTTTCTGATTTGGAGAGTTTATTGTATATGTTAATTAAACACATGTAAGGGATATGAGGCCCTATGCACCATGCCAATGTGCCAAGGAAACCATCAGGTTGTAAACAGCCCCCCCCAACAGAACCCCAGCCTGGTCCTGGCACAAGGTGTAAACCTAAACAACATCCGAACCCCCAACCCGATCCCATCTGCCAGCCCACTTCCCAACACACATCTGAGTCCTGGCCCCAGTGTGGTATGTGAGAACCCCCCTCACACACACATATCAGAGCCCCATCCCCAATCCGGTACATGAGACCCCCCACACACACACATCAGTGCCCTTTCCGGTCTGGTATGTGAGAACAACTCCCCAACACACACACACATCAGTGCCCTGTCCATGGTTTGGCACGTGAGAACACCTCCCACACACATCAGTGCCCCATTCCCTGGTCTGCATCTCAGTATCTCTCCCCCCAACCATAGCCCTGTCCTAGAAGGCCCTGCCCAGTACTGCATATCCCAATCACCCCTGAACCCCGATTGCAGCTCAACTGCCCCCTCATTGGTGGCCAGTGGCCACCCCCATGGCACCAATGACACCACCCCATTCCCCCATACCTGCAAGCCGGTGCCACGGCGATAGATGTCGAGTGGCACATCCCTCCTCATACCGCCTCAGCTGCCTGCCATCAAACTAATGCTGGGAGTGCACTGCCTATTAATAGGGCTGTTCCCTATAAATAGGCAGCATGCTCCCATCAGTATCAGTTGGATGATGGGCACTATTGTCAGCTACCTGTCCCCGGCCCGGCCCCCCTGGTGCGCAGGAGCAGGGAGAGTGCAGGGGGCGGAGTAGTAGACCCAGGCAGGTAGCCAGTTGGATTCCCATCTTGGGTCTCAGAGTGAATCCCCTGCTCTGCAAGAGCAGGGCAGTGTGGGAAGGTGTGGATCCAGATGCATGCACAGCACACTCAGGCACCCAGGCAATGTGCCATCGATCCTTGTTGTCTAATGGTCCTCCCTGCCCGATACCATCCCCCGTGGCACCACGCCTCACCTGGTGCACAGATGCCCTGCCACATCAGAGCTCCTGCCTGGTCCTGGCACAAGGTGTATACCCCCAACATCTGGACCCCTGCCCTGGTCCCATATGCCAGCCCAACCCCTAACACACATCTGAGTCCTGTGCACTGGTCTGGTATGCCCCCACACACATCAGTGCCCTGCCCCCAGTCTGCATGTCAGTGTTCCCCCCAACCATAGCCCCGTCCTGGTGGGCCCTGCCCTGTACTGCACAGTAATAAACAATAACAGAGGGAAGAGAATAATACAGGTGGCTGGGGTGAGTAGGGTTTGAACTATTTACAAGGTGGGATGGTTATGGGTAAAGGGATAGCAAGGGACAAAGGGGCATGTTGTCAGAACTATATACAAATATGTACATTAATTAGGGCAGAGCAGGGGGGAGGAAGCTGGACCTACTGTGGGGCAGGTTGCATGTTGGCTCTAATTGCCTCCAGGGCTGCTGTCATCTGTTGCAGTTCACCCAGGATCCAACTCAACAGGCTAATGACTTTGTGGTGGCATCTCACTGCCCTCCTCTCCCTCCTGGCTGCACAAGCCCATGCCCAAGTCACTGCAATTGCACCCAGCAGATGAGAAAGATACGTGTCAGTACAACATCACCACACATGTTTATGTCCCTGTAATGAAATCCCCCCCAAAGTTGACAAGGACCAAGTAGGGTACGTGACATGTTGGATGCCCAAGGTATGCAGCCTGCGTGTAACTGTACATAGTGGACTTACATAGTGCCCATGGATGTGTGGAAGGGATGCAGGCCAAGAGGCACAGCAGATGCATGCCTAGTGCCACACATTGGTCCCCAAATGGCAGATATGCAGCCCATAATGACACACATAACCGATAACATGCGTGCATGTCTGCATGTGGGCCATGCAACAGTACTACTTAATGTACAGCATGCCATGGCAGGCCGATGTTTGTGACCCCTGTGCATAACAGAACAGAACACAATGCAGCAGCAAGACATGTTGCATAACAGTCAAACACTACACAGTCCACAAGAGCATGTGTTGGAATAGGCTACATGGTTGTGACCCAACAACAGACATGCCCCTGGGCAATGTCAGCAGTCACTGGTATGATGCGGCACAAGGTGTGGGTGTCACATATCTGGAGCACAGTGTGCATTCTACCCTACACATAACACCCCTATGGTCCAGCCAGCCATGCAACAATACATGCCCTGATGGACATTATGTGATGTTGGTGTGGTATACAGTGCGCACATGCATCGAGGCATGTAGCTGATGGGGAGTAAGTGGACAGTCTTGCCCAGGTGTGCATCAGCCACTGGGCACAGTGTGCCACAGGACTGTGTGATACTCACCCAGGATGTGAGATGGGAGGATATGGCAACACATGGTGTATACCACGCAATCTGCATGTTTCCCACCCACCCGGGGGGCCATGTCCACTGTCATGTGCTGTGGTGTCATAACAACCACTGTCAAATGTGTGACAGACACTGTATCACACCCCTGATATGTGCAGCACACACATTGCAGGGTGTGAGGTGATGGTGTGGAACACACAGGAAACAACTGAAGGCACCACAATAGTAATGAGGATCAGTACTGACAATCTCACAGTACTAAACCACGCAATACGAGCACTGTAGACTTATAGACGACTGTCAAAACAAATGCACAGTAGGAACAAATGTAGACTGATGATGCCACAGGGGTGACAAAGTCCATGTACATGGGACAATGGTCCCCTGATGCACACATATTTGTGACAGTATATTGTACTGTGATAGGACAGCATTAATACCGTATAATTAGGGCATACTGGATAGGCCAGCAGGCCCTTATCTGTCAATATCACCCATGTTGCTATGTGTCTATGTCATGTACTGGCCATTACACACATGTATGTGACAACACCCCATGGGACATGTCAGGCATCCGTGCACAGGTGCATGGCCATGTGGTGACACATGAGCAAGCAAGCAAACTTTATTTATGAAATGCTATTCTGAATCGATCACAGCGTTGTACAAATATAAATAAAACATCAATAAAACAAATAAATACATATAATTTAAAAATGATGAAACAGTCAGCAGGATGTAAATATCGGGGAAAGCATAATAAAACAGATACGACTTTAGGGCAGATTTTTAAAGGCTTCGATGGACGGGCACTCTCTAATCCGAGGTAGAGAATTCCACAAGGTTGGGGCTGCAAAAGCAAATGATCTAGTGCCAGATGTAGTCAAATGAACTCTGGAAATCTCTAGCAATCCCTTGTCGGCAGAACAGAGAGGGCGAAGGGGACGGTAGGGACAGAGGAGGTCTTGTAAGTACCACAGTCCCTGTCCATGTAGCGCTTTATAGGTCGGTAATCCGACCTTGAAGGTGATTCTCCACCGCACTTGCAACCAGTGCAGATCGAAGAGCACAGATGTGACATGGCAGGATCTCAATAAGCCAGTCAACAACCTGGCAGCTGCATTCTGCACCAGCTGTAGACAACGAAGGTCCACCCCCAGCAGCCCTAGGTATAAGGCATTACAGTAATCCAGGCATGAGGTCACAAAGGCATGAACCAACATCGGAAGATTGGCAGGCGGGACCAGGGTTTTTTATCCAGGCAATGTTCCTTAGATTAGAAAATGAGGTCTTGAGCAGCACAGTCAAGACGCAGCACATGTGGCTGTATGTGGAGCATGTGCCACAACCTGGGGTGTGCATAGGGATGTGACGCAGACAGCACTGAACTGTGTGTGGATCACACAGTAATACCATCAGAATGGATGAAACACAGTGTCAGACATACACATCTCAGATGCAGGACAGCAAAGTACCCAACAAGTGTGTAGGACACAACATGCCAAAAGTGCACCACCTATAGGCAGGAGGATGTAGTGCACATGCACTACCCACAGACAGTATGACAGTGTCACAAAGGGCAGCATATTGTGCAACATATGACTGCGCCACACGTGTGGTGTGCGTGCACTTGTTACGTGAGTACCCAGCATACACAGGGATGGCAGTGCGCCACTGCGCGGTACAGCTTCCGGATGGAAAAACAGCACCATGCAGGGACACATAGCTGGTAGTATCTTGCTACCAGCTGACATGGACGATATTGACCTGTGCAGCCATGACAGAAATGTGTATGTTGCAACATGTGCGGATGCCAGCAGCTCACCAACATGCGATGTATGATGTAACACAATGTATGTTTCCTAGTGTATGAATGCAATGGATGATGTATGACATGGTGTATGACACAGGCATACTAACGTGACTGGTAGCTTCCACTACCTCTCCTGGCAGGTGAGCTTCAGTCCCTCCCACGGACACGTTCACTGGACTTCCTCCCTTCTCCAGCCTGTACCCTGGCCACTCTGGCTGTACTTGAAACACAAAGGAAAGGAAACTGTCCAGTGTCATGCAGCAGTGTACAGCACCACAATAACTAACAATGCAACATGGCATACTCCCTGTGGGGAACATGACACACCTGTGTCGACAGTCACCCACGTAGCAGTGGCAAAGATGCATTTCTAACCTGCACATGATGTGCACAATGAGTGACACAGTTAACTACCCCCTTAAAAAAAAACTCCAGCAGTACACAGCACATACAGAATGGATACACATCTGTGGAAGCTGTCAATATGTGGTGGCAAATATGTCAGTGACAGTGTACCTTTGTTATCGCCTACCGATGTGTACATGTACCATACATTGTTACTGCCATGTGGCTAAATAGCTGCCAGCTGTGCAAGTGTCACAACGCTATTCACCAACACAGATGTCCATCAAATATGTCAACCACTCTACTGTTAGTGGCAAAACAGTGCTCCTCATGGGAGACCTGCACATGCATAGCTACATTGGCCACAATGCTGACCATGTGACTGTACAGGACAGATGTGCAGAGACGTGTGCCAGACAACCCAGCACTATAGGGTACACAATGGGTTGTGGCGTAATGTGACCAATAGGGTCCTGTAGGGACACATGGCTGCATGGGCCATGGTGTGCACAGTACAGCTGTGGTGCATGTCCCTGTGATAGACATTGTGGGACATGAAGCCACCCATGGCTGTGAACAAGCAGCACAATATGCAATCTACATGTGGTTGTCCGTCATGGCACACTGCACCCATGCAGGACATTGTTGTTGCCACACAGTTTAACACACACAGCTATGTCAACCATCCAGTACCATATGGTGTGCCATTTATGTCATATGTGTATGTTGCTATGTGAATTGTGCATGTGACATCAACAGCAGTATGTTCAACACATCCTTGCCCCTGTCCAATGTACAGCAGATGGATACACATGCAGATGTTCCATGGCCGCACTGCCTGGCATGTTGCAGGTAACACAGTGGCCATAACCATGAGCATGCAGTGACTTAAACAATGTATGGCAGCAGAGACTGTCAGCAACTGTAAGTGTAACCACATGACTACATGTGAGATAGTGCATCTTACACATGTATGGCTGACAGGCAATTGTGGCCATGTACCGGGACACACACAAGATACAGGTATGTACATGTCACATAGCAAGTGTTGTCTTGTTGTGTCGCTGATACTTAAACACAAGGGCATCTTGACAAACATTATCATGACCAGTCCCGTAACGGACAGGTGAACTTGACAGCACCCTTGAACAGTGTCCCACTGTATACAATGTAGGTTCCGTGCTAATACACATATGGTGTGCGTGTCATGTATGTACACAACAGGCCACTACAGCATACGTGTGTGTCACACAGCCATCTGTGTGTAACACATATGTAGGCAGTCCCATGTGACACATTGCAGGCAGGTCACAATAGCATATGTAACATACAGTTGTATTGCATTTAACAGGTTATGAGTGATAGAGGTGTACATCCCTGGGCCTGGCACAGTCCCATTCCATACCATGCCCTTCTGACTGGTGGTAGCACTTGTGTGATTGACCACTACTGTTGTGAATGAATAGCACTGTGCATGTCCTGCATGAAGCAATGATGTGTGGCGTCTATCATGCTGATATCAGCGTTCTGCAGAGCAGATGGAAATGCATGATGGGAACCCAGTTGCGCAGCATGCATCTTTGCAATATTCAGCCAGGATATGCAAATAGCCTCATTGCAGTCTGTGCCGAAAGAGCACATTTGTATCTCATTACTGGAATGTATTCAACTCATTTGCATTTACATTACCATAAAAGTAGGGCAGCTCCACCACTCCTCAGAGGTGACCAACAGGTACTGCACCCTCGAAGGTAGGTGTTGTTTCATGTTTGTGTGTGCGTGCGTGCGTGTGTGTGTATTTCATTGTTGTGTGAAAAGTGCTCATTTTCATTTCCATGTCGTTGTAACTGGGCCTGTCTCTGTCTGTTTGTTCCACAAGCACCAGAAATGTCTGCAGAAAAACGCAGATGACCGAATTTCACAAAAGATGAATTGAAGGCCTTCACCGAGGCATATGTGGCCTGTGAAGACTTCCTGTGTGCAGTAGGTTGGGAACACCACAGGAGCAGGAACAGGGCTGGAGGGAGGTGGCAGAGGCCATGAATGCACAGGACCAGTTTAAATGCTGTCCCCAGGAGTGCAAAATGCACCAGTGGCCTCGTGTATGGGTCAAAGACCTACTGTCCCAGTCCCGTGCGGAACAACAGGCCACTTGGTGGCGGACCTTCCAGGCCTATGCAGATGTCTGCACAGGAGGCACTCATGGCCACCATATTACGCCAGGTGGGTATGCAGGGTATTCCTGGTGGGGGATATGAATCAGAGGTTGGCCTGCCCCACACTGTAAGTACACATGTTGCATATCTTGTCTGGTCATGCATGTGTTGTCCTATGTATGTGTTGTTCATGATAACCATGTTGTGTACAACCCAGTTCTCCCACTGTATGTTTGTGCATTCCACAGCATATGTGTGCACCATAGCATGGCTGGGGTGTGCAGTGCTACCTATGTCTTGCCTGTGTGTGGTTTCACGTGCAATCCTGGTATATGCATGTGCACCTACCTGTGTAAGTTACATTATTGTGTACATGGACACGCATCCCTAACCATGGTCTATCCTTTTTTCCACAACACCATCACATCCTGGAACAAGTGGTGGTCCACAGGTACAGTCCGCTGCACAATGTGGCCCCATACCTGTGGCCACAGCCACTGCCAGTATGGGGCCCTCTGACATGGCCCTGCACACACAGGGGGAGCTGGATGATGATGATGAGACCTCTCCTTGTTTGCGGATGCCCTCCTCACTGCTGCGGAAGTGCTTGCCAGTGAGTCAGAGGATGACAGCACTATAATTAACAGTGTCATCCCCAACACTGCCTCCCATGTGCTACAGGTTAACCCTCCACATGTTGCACATGCCACCAGCAACCATCCAGGGCTGCCCCAGCACAGCAAGTGGTCCAACACTTCGGTCAGCTACTGCGCAGCAAGAGGGCAACATATTGTGGTCTGCACAGGCGCAGCAGCAGGGCACTAGTGCCCAACAACAGGGAACATGTGACGTGCCACAGCCTGACCAGGTACAGGATCAGGCAGCCCCTTCAGGTGCAGTACCTGCACGTGCTTCATCCCCACAACTCCAGCGGTCAGGCGTGGGGCACCACACTCTGTGACTCCCCCACTGGATCAGCAGCCTGACACCAGCCCGAACACAAGGCCCAAGAACACCAGCTTGCTGACCATACAATGCTACTGAGGGCCACCATGGGGAGCCAGAGGCACTCCATAATGCTGTGCATGGGTTGGGCACAGATGCGTCTCCATGAGGAGCGGGATTCTGTCCGCTATGTGGACCTAATGGAGACTCTTCACATTTTTCATGAGAACATTGGTGCAGGGTTATTGGGTATTACAGTAGCAATATGGGACCACACCACAGCCCATGCTGCATGTGGTGGCTGAACCACCCCGACATGTCACACCAACTGCAACCCCAGCACCCCAGAACACCCCACAACCCCTGCATCTCTCCTGGAACCCTGTTCTGTTGGCTTGAATATTCCTCCACCCCTGGCCATGGTGTTTGGTTCTCCACACCCACCATGACATATGGCTGTGCACAGATGCGTGGTGCAATCCCTTGAGGGTGGGTGCCTCACCCCAGATGGGCTGGCTGTCCCCACTAGATCCAGCTGCATCATCAGCCGAGGCACTGTTTATGTCCATGGTGGCCACACGCAGAACCCCTGAACGGCCCAACGTCTATGTGGCATGCTCGTGACACCTCCAGGCCACAGGTGGGGCTACCTTTGCCCCATAATGCCTATGGTTGTGCATTGTCCAGATCCTGCACACCACACTGATCCATCTCACAACCTCTGTGGCATTGTCACATTGCATGGATGGTATCTGGGACATGGATGTGGTTCCTGGTGGCCTGGGACTGGCATGGGCATGATGAGTGCACCTGTGACTTGCCACTGTGGGTATGCACCAATGGACTGTCTCTGACCCATGCCTAGTTGCTACCAGTACCTCTATGCATCCTTATCAATGTTGTCTCAGATGTGGACATGGGTGCATGCCACTTCCTCACACCTGTGTGCACATCATGCCAGATTGTCCTGTACTCACTCACCATTACCGTGAGGCCCAATGTGCACTCACATACACTGTGCCTGTGTGCATAACAGCAATGTCACACCTGCAGGCTATACTCACCATCGGGCTCCAAAGTGTTTCTGCACTACAATGTCCCTGTGTCACCGTCCCTTCAGGGCCAATCTTGGGTCCTTCCTGTGATGCTGTTGATGCTCACCCTCATCTAGCAGCTCCATGTCCTCCACACTGTTGGCCTCCAGGTCCTGGACAACTATTCCACATTTTATGGCTATGTTATGTAGTATACAACAAGCCAGGAACATTCCACAGGCCTTGTCTGGGCTATACTGTAGGGCACCCCTGGACCTATCCAGGTATCTGAAATGCATTTTCAGCATGCTGAACTCATGTTCTATGATGTTTCTTACTGCCATGTGTGCCTCATTGTACCTATCTTCCACTTCGGACGTGGGCATCCACGGTTGAATGTGGTATGCGCTGTCTCCTGTGTAAAGGAAGGTGATATATTAGTATGCCATTTACTAACATTACATTCTGCTCTCTCCACAGAACTGTTCCATATGATCAGCCTCTTATGAGCATTTCTCCACTCACATTGTCACTGTTGCACATAGTTGCCCTCCCGTTTCTGGTTCTTTCCCAGCTGGTGTCTTTCCACTGTTACTTCTATCACCACCTGCATGCCGTTCTGGCTGTGGATCAAGACACATCCTTGTGCAACCCCTGCCCCTGCTACCAGCAGTGCCTGACAACTGGGACTCCCCATCCATGCCACAAACAAGGTAAACAGGCCACCAGATGGCATAAACATAAAGGCATCACCCCTAGCATTGAGGTGATTACCGGCTCAGCAGTCTAAAGGGTTTGGGGTTTAGGGTAAAAATAACATATTTATTTCAGTTTCTGGGGAGAGGTGCCATATATATGCTAGGTCCAAAACTATCACAACAGGGTCCCCAATAACATTTCATACTGGAAGCAGAGATCTAATGTCCACAACAGGAATTGGGATGGTGAAGTATGGCTTTATTCTGACAAACATGCTGGTAACACAATGCAGAAATAGGGTGGTCCCCCAGATTTGGTACTGTACAGGCACAGAGCAGAACTCTTTTTTTCCAGAACAACACTGTTAGGGCAATTTCAAGAAACATTCTCTCTCACATTTCGAACTGTCCATACTTATGGTCAAGGCATCCCTGGCCATTTCCTTTCGAACAAAAGTGCATTTCTTGTGGGTGTTGCTACGCACTTTAGTACACACATTTCCAGCTTCCTAACAAAGTGTAATTCTTGTGGGAGTTACCACACACTTTAAGGAAAACATTTATCCTGGAACAATGACATCCGTTAACATTCCCCATTTAAACTGGTGCCCATACATGAATCAGTTAGCACTGACTGGGGAATCAAACTGGGCTTATGCCCAACCCTACCCCATGCTCAGTCTCTGCCCTTCCTTCTGGGTATCACCAAACTAGATCCTTCATTTCCCATGAAATGCTAAAGGGCATCCAAAACTTTAACTTTAAACATTCAGCACATTGTTGTGGTGAAACAGGGGTCCTGACAGGTATGATCTAGCCTTGTCTAGGGCACACACACCTCAGACCAACCCCAGACTCAGTCCCATGAATCTGTACTTACAGCTTGATTGTTTTCTTTTCAGACATGGAAAACTTGAAGGAAAAACTTATCTCCTTCCATGTAGCTTTTCACAGATCCAAACTGCATGCCTTTTGTCTTGGCAGCTGAATCACATTGGGAACTTCAGGGACTGCCCTTGGTACCACTAAAACACAGTCTATTCAGACAGGTCTCCACCACTTCAGTTGGCACCAATGCTGTTCTCCAAACTAGGGTGAGAAAATCGACTGGAGTCCTTCACCCAGTCAGCCACAGGGCTGACCAGCAGGAACCTCACTATAGAGCTCCTCTCTGTTCCACTGCTAGCTACAGACTGACTGCTCTACCATCTGAACACTCTAAAACTCCCCAGAGCAGCTGATTCCAAAGTGGCTGATTATGCTGCGAGAATTCTAAATTACATAATCCATCCTCTGCCCATGCAAGCTGAGTAAACAATGATGTCATCTCCCCAGAGCACCTAATGAGCTCTCTACCTTCCTAGTGCTAACCTGATGGGATTCTAGTAACCCCAGGGGACTGGGTGGCTACACTCACCACCAGCCAGACAAGCATGCTGTCCGCAGCAAGTGCTATGGTCTGCTACGTAGGCTACCACGTCTCTGGGTACCCTACGGGATGAGTTGGCCAGGCTCACCCCTACCCAGGCCAAAACCTAGGCAGGTTGCACCAGAGAACAAATGCCCGCTGAAGCAACTTAGCTTCACCTAACAACTATCTTGAGACTTTCAGTGGCTCCAAGAGACTGCCTGAAGCATGCCATAATAGACAGCACTGGTGATCCCTATCTGGATCAGGACCACCAGCCTGCCTATCCCTCTAGCCCTCAATGGAAAAGCTATCTGACACATGCTACCTGTTGGGGAAAATGTATCCCCAAACACTTTTCACAATTTTAAACTGTAGACCGCTTCAGAAACATACATATGACATAGCTATGCATTTCTAAAACCCCAGAACTACACGCTTTACACCTGAAAAGCAAAAACAAATAGTTAACATTTACTTGTTAAAAAAATTTCCAAACCAACAGGCTAACAGAGAACTCAGATGAGTTCTAAGCATCCTCTTCTTGTCTTCTTCTCTTCTTCCAGGCACACCTGTAAAAGAGAACCTGCAAACAAGAAACAACCTGCAAGAAAACAATGACCACGCCTCCCACCAAGCAAGATACTACACAATCCCAAGAAGTATTTTTAAAAGGGCTTTCTGCAAAAAACAGTATAAAAATAAAAAATGCATTCACAATACGTTTGGGGAGGGGAATCCCTACAAAGTCTATACTCTAAGGGAAAGAATGTCCAGAGTGCACAAAGCACCATAATCCAGTCTCTTTCAGGCTGAGAGCCTTGGCTGAACACTGTTCTCAGTAGGACAAGGGCCTGATGACAATGTCCAGGTCCAGAAGTGTCTCTAAATGAGACCCAAAGTTCCTTGGACATACTTGCTTTCAAAGTCACGAATGCGGAAACAAAAGTAATAAATAAAAGTCTTATTTGACATTAGGCAATGGCCTGCAACTCTCATCACCTTCTGGATCTCTGGGCTGATGAAGCACCTTTGGATCAGACTCTTCCATGCATCCTGCTGCTCGACCTGGAGTTGGATGCCTTCTTCTCTGGATGGATGGAAATCTTCAGATCCACCTCCACACCTCCTGCTGCTGGATGTGCAGAGCCTGCACTGGCTGGATTCAAACCTGGGTCACCAGCAGAGCTGCAGATCTTTGGATGCTGATGGCTGCTTCCATTAGTACAGAGTCCTGCACCTGTTGAGTTGAAAACTTGGTTGTAGTTGACTGACATTCAACATTGTCTCTGGATTAAGTGGCACTTCCTGGATAGTACCACTCTGTATTGGGAGCATAAATGATCAACCCATCTGGGAGAGTCATTGGCACTTGGTGAACAGACTATTCTGACAGAGTCCAGGTACAAGGTCCTGCCAAGCTTCCAAAATGTCATTCTCTGGTGGCACAGTCTAATTTTGACGAACAAGTTCACTCTATCATGAATGTTACTACTGGCCTCCTCCCATAGACAGGATTGCCTGTTTGCCTCAGTTTCCTCCCATATCCACCTTGGAAAGAATGGGTAGGTGCGTCCATACATGGCCTCAGCCCAACGTCTTATCAAGTGTTCTTCCGTGCTACTTTTTGGTAGTTCTTGGCCCATGGCATGGCTTAGGGATGGCCAGATCTGGTCATGCCAGCACGATGGGGTATGTGTGGTACAGGGAAAAAACCAGTCCAACCCTATACAATGTGGCATTTCTTATAAACCCTCCATAGTGACTCATGGCTCAACAGTAGCTAGAGCTACTGGCAATTTGCTGGTTCCACCAGTTGCTTCCCCACCCATTTCTCTCCCTCTTGGTGCTCTACAAACTCAGCCCAGGAGCCTATTGCTGCTTCTGCTTCTGAGAATGTCCATTGCTCACTGCTGCTGGAGGTGGTTACCTCCCAGTGTAATGCTTCTTCAACCTCATCTTCCCCTATGAGGCTAGGGTTGGGTCCAGCGGGCCCACGGATTTACTGCCTCGGTCTCTGAGGTGTCCCTCTCCACTTTAGCTGGTGTGGAAAAGATCGTCTCTCCTTGCCCATGCAGAGATTCTGGAGAAGCCCCCTCAAAAAACTCTCTTGCCAGTTCTTCGGGTTCTCCCAGTTCACAGTCAGCCTGCTGCTGCTCTGTACTTGGAAGGCCATTTGCCAGTGTCCATGTAAGGGGCCAGACAAACTGCTTTCCCTCAACTGCAGATTGTGCCACCCTTTTCACTCAAGCCATATTGCTTTCGGCAGTCCCTACAATGGGGTATCATGAAAACATCTTTTCCTGATTTGAGACAAACTGCACAGACATGCACTGGGTAGTTGGGTAGAGCTACGTTAGCTGGAGCTCCTTCACATCTGTAGAGCATTTCAAAATTAGCTAGTTTCTTTTCTTGCTGCGCAACCCATGCTTTGATGTGGAGAGGATATCTAGACTGACCCGACATTTTTTGTAACAGAAACACACACGTCCCAAATTATTACTTTGCTCAGTTTTCAGCATTTAGCACTGGTTCTGACTTGGTAAACTGCACAACTTTAATGTCTATGTACTGTACTTTGCTGAAACATGCTGCCTGTATTGTACTTTAAACTATATCACCTTTAAAGTTGGCTTGCTGACTTTCAAAGCCCTACATGGACTGGGCCCGGACTACCTGAAAGAGCTCCTGATTCCCTATTGCCCTGGGCGATCGCTCTGCTCAGCTGGTGAGGGGTTGCTAGAGATTGCTAAGGTACGTTTAAATTTCTTGGGGGCCAGATCTTTTATGTTCATGGCTCCCACACTATGGAGTTCTCTACCTCGTCAGTTACGGGAGTGCACGACTGTGAAGGGCTTTAAATCAGCCTTAAAAACTTATTTATGGCACCAGGCTTTTGGTGATTGATCATTTTATGTAATTATATTTATGGTATTGTCTGATTTTAATGATTGTTTATTTATTTGAATTGCTTGATTTTATCTTGTACGGCATCTTGGTTTTTTGAAAGGCGCCTTAAAAATAAAAATATTATTATTATTATTACTTTGTCTCACACACAACTTTCTAGCTTTGCATTTGTCAGAAACTCTGTGACTTTGCTTTGCTTTAGTTTCACACACACTGCACATTTTAAACTGTGGCCTGCATTGCAAAAATGTCCATTTACATTTCTCAACTTTGTGGTTGTTTCTACATACTGCACCCTCTGCCCAACATAGCATCTGATGTTTTGTTTACATTCTGTGGACTACACCCTCTCACTGCTACCGAAAAACGTTCCTGCATCACACAAACATTGCTTTGCTCTGCAATTGCTGTTTCTGACCCAGCATTCTGCTGCTTTGAACCTGCACATTGCAATATCACATTTAACACATTTTAGCACCTTCTAGTTACTTTTCCAACTTTCTAGACTTTTGTTAGCACTGCCCTGATCAGACTATCAGTATGTTTTGTTTTTGCTACTGGCCACAGATACCACAACATTAGTCCATTAAGCCCCCAATGTCTTTATTCTGCTCAGTCATTGCTGCATTAGCCTCTGATTTATTGCTTTATACACAGTTCATAGGTATTTGGTGGTACTCACTCAGATAAGTAGCTGGTTCCCTCCCTTGATGGTGTAGCGGCCTGCTGCTGTTTTTTTCGGGGGTGGAGTTTCCTGGGTCAGACAGGCTGTGTGACCTGCAGGGTCATTGAGCTTGCACTGTGATCACTGGTAGTGCGGTTGGAAGTCGGAGGATTCGGTTTTACTGCGCAACAGTGAAAAGTTCGAAAAAGTTCTTTAAACTGTTCAAAATGGTTGTCATCCTCTGCGATGGTTCTCCGAGCTGCACACTGCTCATACACCCTCCACTTCCTTCTTGTACATCCTCTGACCAGAGACTCCAGGCACTGGGTGGAAGTTGGTTGGGTTTGACAAACCACACAATGCCATGCAAATGAGCTCTCTCTCTCTCTCTCTCTCTCTCTCGCACTCTCTTCATGACGATTGTCAAGCAGGTAAATTGAAACTGCAAACTGTCCCTTTTTTTCCATGGCTTGAAATTTCAATGGCAAGAGCACTATTTGGGCATTTTGGCACAGTTTTTGCACATTTCATCTAGTGACTCCACCAATATCCACAATAAGCACTTGAAACTTACAGGGCAGTTAAACAACATTGTTCTTAAAGTCCACAAAAACATTTGGCTGGCAATTTTGAACTTTTAAACAGTTTTAAGCACTTTTGAAGAACAAGGGCACACATTGCTTAATTCACAGTCCATTTAAGCACAGTCTCTAAGCACATTCAGCACATTTTCCAGAGAAAACACAGGCAGCAAAATTGTTTAGATGGCACTTTCCTTGGCACAAAACTTTACTTTTCCTTGGCACATTTTAATTGTCCTTGGCAAAACTTCACTTCGGCAACTATTTCTGTTATAGGGCACCACAGCCAGACAGAAAAAGACCCTAGTCATATCCTCAACATCCTCTCCCCCAAGATCTTGAATGAGCCCCCAATTTTGCAACCCCTGCGCCATCTACCAGTAGTTTCTGGCAACCGGGACACCCCTATCTGTGCCACAAACAGGGCAAACATGTCACCAGATGACATAAACAAAAAAGGCATCACCCCTAGTGTTGAGGTGAATACTGGCTTGGCAGTCTAAAGGGGTCGGGGTTTAGAGTATAAAATAACATTTATAATTATTCTGGATTCCGGGGAGAGGTGCCAGCATATGCTAGGTCTAAACTATCACAACAGGGACCACAATAACAATCTACACTCTGAAGCAGAGATCTAATGTCCACACACAGGAATTGGGATTGTGAAGTATGGCTTTATTCTGATAAACATGTTGGTAGCACAGTGAAGAAACAGGGTGGTCCCCAGATTTGGTACTATACAGGCACAGAGCAGAACTCTTTTCTTCCATACCAACACTGTTAGGAGAATTTTAAGAAACATTCTCTCTCATTTAGAACTGTCCATACCTATGGTCAAGGCATCCCTAGACAATTCCTTTCGAACAAAAGTGCATTTCTTGTGGGGTTGCCACACATTTAGTACACACATTTCCAACTTCCTAGCAATGTAATTCTTGTGGGAGTTACCACATACTTTAAGAAAAACATTTATCCTGGAGCAATGACATCCGTTAACATTCCTCGTTTAAACTGGTGCTCATACGTGAATCAGTTAGCACCGACCGGGAATCAAACTGGGGTTATATCCAAACCTACCTCATGCCTCGGTCTCTGCCCTTCCTTCTGGGTTACACCAAACTGGATCCTTCATTTCCACAAAATGCTAAAGGGCATCCAAAACTTTAACTTTAAACATTCAGCACATTGTTGTGGTGAAACAGGGGTCCTGACAGGTGTGATCTAGCCTTATCTAGGGCACACACACCTCAGACCAACCCCCAAACTCAGTCCCATAAATCTGCATTTACAGCTTGGTTGCTTTCTTTTACAGTCATAGAAAACTTGAAGGAAAAACCTCTCTCCTTCCAGGTAGCTTTTCACAGATCCAAACTGCACACCTTTTCTCTTGCAGCTGAACCACATTGGGATCTTCAGGGGATTGCCCCTTGGCCCCTCTGAAACAGTCTATTCAGACAGGTCTCCACCACTTCAGTTGGCACCGATGCTGTTCTCTAAACTAGGGTGAAAAAATCGGCCGGGGTCCTTCACCTAGTCAACCACAGGACGGATCAGCGGGAACCTCACTACAGAACTCCTCTCTGTTCCAATGCTAACTACAGACTGACTGCTCTACCATCTGAACATTCTAAAACTCCCCAGAGCAGCTGATTTCAAAGTGGCTTATGCTGCTGCAAGAATTCTAAATGACATAATCCATCCTCTGCCCAGACAAGCTGAGTAAACAATGATTCCATCTTCCCAGAGCTCCTAATGCACTCTTTACCTTTCTAGGGCTAACTCGATGGGATTCTAGTAACCCCAGGGGACTGGGTGGTTACACTTGGGAGGTTTATTCCACACAGCAATCACACCATCCTATGTGGCATGTTGCACTAACCTTCCCACAATGCTACAGCCTCCTGCTGCCTGGCACCACCCTTGGCTCTTATGCTTAACTGCTCCCCATCACATGACATCCCTCCTATTCCAGCTTTACATGTCTGTTCAGTGACAGTCCTTTTCAGGTCCCATCACTCCCTCCTTCCCTCCCATGTGTCCCATGGATGTCTTCCATTCCAACACACCTTCTCCTTGGTGGCTCCTGTATATCCACCATCTCTTCACCATGCCACCATGTGTACACCTTGTTTGTGGCTGTGGTTGCACTCACCTACAAGATGGCCACTGGGAATGTCCCCAGACTCAAAGCGATGGCACAGGGATGACTGGTGCAAGATGAATGAATCATGTGCACTCCCAGGATACCGGGCTAGGACATTTGTGATGTGTCCTTTGGCATCGCACACCACCTGGCAGTTGATGGAGTAGTACCCCTTCTGGCTGACATATATATCCTTGTCACCACCAGGTGGTGCTCTGATGGCCACATGGATGCAGCCAATGGCACCTAGCAGTGCTGGTAGATGTGCAGCCCTGAAAAGTGCTACATTGTTGCTGTCTGCTCTGCTGGTGTGCTAGGGAATCGAATGAACTCACTAGTATGGGACAGCAGAGTGTCTAAGAACTGGGTGAGGAGACAAGAAGTGGCTGACTAGGTGATGCTGGTGGTGCCACCCACTGGTATCTGGAAGGTGCCCGTGACGAGCAGGTACAAGCGTAGCTTTGACTTTGGTCTCTACCATCATGGCATGACTTCTGTGTGTGGTGCCTGGAGCTCATCATGGATCAGCTCACAGAGCTCTCTCAGGACAGCCCTGTTGAGATGGTACTGGTCTATGATTTGTGTGTCACTTAGCTGTTCAAATATGACATGGGGCCTGTACCATCTCTGTGGGGCATACCACTTATGGACCCTTTGTCATCCACCTTGCTCTTCCCTCAGTCTCCTCAAGTCAGCCATGATGGCAGCAATGTGGATTGGTATCCCAGACATCCTGCCTGCAGTTCAGCAGCCTGCCTCTAGGTGTCTGGCTGATTTAGGGCTGCCCCATTATATCTTAGTTTGAACTGCACAAATGTGAGATGCACAACACGTACACTGCACATTTCATCTGAATATACACGTGCATGGCATATGCAGGTCTCTGCCTCTTTTTCTGCATGGCATACATTATATGTGCGTTATCGCACATTCAGATACCTTTTTCAATATGGCACCGTCGCACATCTTCCAAGATATGCCATGCATTTCCTTTTTGTGCTGCGCAAGTTGTTTGAACATGGGGCCCTTAATATATATTGTGGGGAGTTTATTTTCCTGTTTTTCCTTAAAACTTACTATCCCCCTGTTATTTACTAAAGCTATTTGTGTTTCTTTATTACTGGTTAGAATTTTTTGGGGGGTGACATCTTGCCAGTCAGGATTCCATCTCTATTTATATTTTTGGTTTTTACATTTCTTGTCTCAGTTTTTTTTCCTTCTCCAGGCTTCATTATAATAGTATCTGCTTGATCAGCTGTTTGTTCACATGTTTGTAATCTTTGCACTAAATTTTTAATCTCCACTGCTTCCCTTTCCAAAATTTCTTTTGTCATCTTCCTTTAAGTTCTGTTCTATTTGTCCTCTTTTCACCCTTTTCCTTTGCGTAAGATGTATTTTCTGCCCCCCTATAGTCCCTGAATTGACAAATTATTATCTGCCCCTGAACAGTCTTCTGTAGAGGAGGTCAACCCAATGCCCTGGCCTGAAGATTATAACATGATTTGTTCTGTTGTTAAAAAAAAAATACTTTTAGCAATTAGTCAATCAAGTGGAGCACCACAGTCTCTCCACTGAAGAACAAAACAGAAGAGTGAAAAAAAACAAGTTTCTAAAGACTATGTTTTTAATAAATCTGATTGAGAAAACCACAACTCTTTCACAGAGAGAAACAGTTTCCTCTCAACGCAACTGTATCTGTGCATTGGTAAGGCAGGTCACATGGTAAAGCTCTGGAAAGCTCTCTGAACAGTCTGGGGATTAGCTGAGGAGATCTCATGAGATTTCAAAACCTCACTGAATATGTAACCATTGAATATCTTGAATACACCCCAGTATTCTGGTATTTAGGTATTCGTCGAAAACATCTGGTCTTCAATGTCAGATTCAAATTCAATGCACACTCTAACTTATACGGTTAGGCCTACCCACCATGTCGTCCTTGATGGGGAGGGTCAATGTCACTGAGGAAGGGATCCAAAGTGTCAGATGACTCCATCACCTGCCTAAGGAGGTGCTGTCATAATGGGTTGAGTGACAGTCCTCTGGAGTCTCATAGTACTGCCTTCACAGCACTTCCAAGACTTCTCTGGCTGAGGGTTGGGAGTTGGGTTCATGGCATAATCTCAGGTCTTCCACTTGGTACTGCAATGCCACAAACATCACCAGGCTGGGCCCAGAAATCAGGTTTCCCTGCCAGTATGATTTATGCATAATCTTTTCTGCAGTGCTTTTCAACTCATGTTCTTTTTAAAACAAATTTACTTCTTTAGGCTCTCCAAGATGTACGGTTAGCTGCTGCATATTTATTGGCTGGATCATGCCTAGCTGACCCCATTTGCTGAGTGAAGACTATTATTTTTTTTTATTTATTTTTTTCATAATTCGGATTTACAACCTTTGAGTCAAAGACTCATTTACAAAGGCACCTCGTTGCAGGGAGGGTAGACAACAATTGGTGGTGGAGTACAACAATGGAGAACATTACAGGTGATACAATAAAAGAACACACAAGCAATTCCAGTAATACAAAGGTGTACAAAGGCTTCAATTAGTTACAATTAGTCTAGTATATAAATAATAAGGTACCACTAGGGGTTCTAGGAGCAATACCTGGGAGGGAGGGTGATTGCTGGAGGAGAAGGCAGTCAGAAGGACGCTGTCTGTAAATGGGCCAGGCAGAGCTCTAGGTATGGGCCAGTCAGGGCATTTACAGCTCCAAGTGTCAGTGAGGTGGGTTTCAGAGGGCGATTTTGGAAGGGCCAATTTTGGGGATGTTTGTGATATTAGTGGGGAGGGAGTTGTACCAAGTGGGGGCTCTGTGGTGGAATGATCTTTGGGCAAGAGAGGTCCTGGCTCTCAGGACCTGGAAGGTGGCTTTGGTTGCACTTCGGATGGCGACCAAGTGGGAGGCCAATTTTAGGGATGCAGCAACCCCGGGGGGAGAGCCCAAGTAGTGATTTTTTTGCCAGTATAAGGTGTGGTAGCGCAGGCGCTCATCAAAGGTGAGTACGTTTGAGGAGGAGTAGAGCTGGCATGTGTGCGTTCTGCTGGGGGCACCGGTCAGGAGCCTGCAAGCCTTGTTGATTGAGGTCTGAACTTTAGTAGAGGCGGTGGGGTCAACAACCCGCCCGCATGAATGAGAGCCTGTAATCGACCAATGACAGGATGGAGAAGTGATAGCCAGCCGGAGGGCATTTCGAGGGAGGCAGTCTTTGTGGCGGTAGAGGAGTCCAATCCGGGTGTTAACAGCAGTGGATAAGGAATTAAGATGAGAGTGGAAAGAGAGAGAGAGAACAATGTTCACACCACACTGAATCCCAAGCAAGGTGAAACAAATATGTGCTCTTTGCTGTCTCAGCCTTTGCAGGTTGTTTGTGAGATCTAGTTAGGGCTGCTTCAAGCCAGAAATCAAGACATTTATAACAAGAAACCCCTTCTACTTTCTTATTGACAAGGACCAGGTTCTCATTAAAACTTTGCATTTATGGGCTGGCCTGGCTGCCTGAGGTTGGTCGCTGAACACCACACCTCATGCTACGCGGTGACCCGGTTGGGAATGAGTTCAAGATCACTGGGGATTCAGCCGGGAGGTAGGATTGAGCATCCCAATGGATGTGCTCCTCCTGCATGGAGGCTTACATGGGCAAGCGATGCCCACAAGTGTTACCTTCTGTGGAAGCACAGGTGGTAAGGCACAATGGCTCCTATGAGGGGCGGGGAGTGGGAGGGTGCTGTGGGCGCTTGACAGCGGCGTGCATAAGCACGTTACTTGTAGGGACGTAAGTCCTCTGTGTTGGCGCCATCAGAGGGTAGGGACCAGGAGAAAAATCAAAGGCAAAAAATCTCCCAGCCCCATGCAGAATGACATCGGGTTCACGCTACGAAAAAGTGACCTGGCTGAAAAGACCAGTGGATAAGAAATCCGCTGAGCAGGGACCTGGAGGAAGTAAAAAAAAAAAAAAAAAAAAAGAAAAAGAAACCTCTGCATTTATTCATTTTGTTCTTTCTTCTAATTAACATCATCTTGGTCTGACGCATGAGGAATTTGTTTTTGATTAATTGTAGCCTGAAGAGGATTCCAGTCCATTTGTAAGTATTTCAAAGCATTTTGTACAACAGTAAATGTGATATAAGTATGCAGTTTACAGAGTACAGTGCGAATGGTTTGCAGGCAAATGTGTCAGTCTTTCTGCACTCAGTAATCTCTCAGGCACTGCCAGCCTTGGGGTGGTTAAATATTTACACATTAAGGTGTGATCAGGGATTGGGTTACTACTGGTTAATCTAACCTTTGGGAGTCATAAGGCAGGAGGGCCTTATGCCTCTAGGTTAGATTAGCAAAGGTAACCCAACCCCAGAATGGTTTTAATGCTGTTGTGAAACTGAAATGTTTCCAAGTTTTTCAAATGTTTCTTTTTATAGAAACATTTCAAATTGTTCTATTCAGACCTGGCCTTATCATGGTGTGAACTTGTGTACTGTGAATTCGCACAGGGCCCCAAGAGCACAGGGGCCCCCCAAAAGCCTCAGCTCCAGTTGGCCTCCTTTCTTCCTGGTCCTCTATTTTCTAACTCAAGTAAAGTGTAAATATAACACAAAACTAGCTGAAAATGAAGATATAGAGAGGCCATGGTAATGATAAGAATGTTCCTTTGGGGCTTCATAATGGGGCCTCAGCAAGGACCAGCGCTGGTTCTGTTGTACATGAGGGTTCCCAGTCACTAACCTAACCCTTTTAGAATTTTGTCAACCAACTAGAATGCCCTATTTGCAGCCATAGTTTTATAATCCGTGTCAATCCATAGTGGTAACAACTGTGAGGGACTGGTGACCAGGACAGTAGGATTCTCCATATTGGGCTTTTATAAGCCCATGGTTAGTCCAAGAAAGCACCAGCTAGCAATCCTAACAGCAAGCAAGGCAAACAAAATCATGGCATATTTCAAGAGCAATGTTTTAAGCAGGCTGAGATACCTGTCCATATACTGATCTCTGGTCAGGCCCCACCTTGGCTGCAGGCCCCACCTTGGCTGCAGGCACCACCTTGAATACATTGAGTGGTTTTGGTCCCTGTATCTGAGGGAAGATATTGACATGCTTGAAAAGTACAGATGAAAGCAACCTAGGTAAATGAAGCTTTGAAAACATGAGCTATTAGGACTAGCTGGCAGAACTGGGTTTGTTTTCCATGTAAAAAGGAAGAATCTGAGGGGACATGATCCTAGTCTTCCAATACTAGAAATGGATAACACCGTCAGACCACACACAACTCTTCAAGGTACAGATAAAAGGGTAAGGGGACTAGGAAGAACTACGTTCCAGAATGAGTGGTAAACACTTATCTTTCAAAACAGGTGATGTCTGTTGATATTGCACTATTCTAAGTGTGGCTGCTTGGTTTGTGTGTACTGTTTACTTTGGCCATCTCTCCATCATTTCCTGCTTTGAAGAAGAGCCTGGCAGGGATCAGGCTAAAGGACATGAGAGAGTCCCACCAAGAGATGAAGAGTGCTGGAGAGGGAGAAGGAGGAGCAGGGGAGTATGAGCAAAATACCTATTACTGGAGGGCAGGGGTCTGCTGGGTATTTATAGGAGTAAGGAGTGTGGTCAGCTGGCCTGAGACCCGCAGGCATTAGCTTTTCAAATCTTAAAACTTAGATTCAACGGGTACTTTGAAGAAACAGGGTGACAAGGTTTTCTCACTGAGTTAGTGCGAGGGTGGAACTTGATGAACCAGTGGTCATCTTTCACCCTAACACTACACAGTATGTATATTTGTAATGTAAGTATATGTGTATGTATGCAAGTGTAGCCCACCCCCTCCTGGTGTCTAGGGGTATGATGGTGCAACTGTCCATGGGGGGAGGGAAGGCCACCGAAGTACTGTTTCAGAAATGGCTATTGTTTGCAGGTTCGTAACAATCATACTAGGGTGCAAGCTCTTCGGTGTTGGGCTAGGGTAGGCGATAGACTTAGTCCCAATAACAGTCACTTAAATAACTAGAGACCACAGCTTTATAGAACAAACATTCGGGATCCCGTTTAATAACAAATTGATGAACACTCCATGAAGCAGAATAAAATCAATGGGTTTGAGGTAATCAGTGCATATAATCTTGGACTGCTATGATCCTTTACAGCATTAGCAGCAGTTCATATAAGTAAACAGTTCACACAATTCAAATGTACTTCACGGGGTGTGATTCAGACAACTCAAATCTCAGGCAGCTCAAAATCCCCTGATACTAAGGCTGATGTGGCACCACAGCTCATCTTTCCTATCTCACACTGACATCTTTTCCCCATGGAAACAAATGACCTCTCAACTCAGGGCGCCGACTCCATCTTGGGTCCCAGCTTACTGGCATACTACGACACATCACATTTTGGCTTCTTGTGGTTTCCCACAGGTGACTGTCCCCTCAACGTATGAGCAAAACACATCCCCAACTGGTGCCCAGCAATACATCATCTCTTCTTGATCATATCTCTCTCTATCTCTGTCCATGGAGCTTCAATATTGGATGCTTCTAACAGAAACCTTCTTATGGCTCCTCTATTTGGCTCGACCTCATATCTTACTCATGATCAATGATCCCAATAGGGCATCTTGCTCCAGTCCAACCGAGGTGGCATGATGTGGGGGGTCTCACGCGGGGCTCAGACAATGGCTGCCACCAACTCCTCCCTCAGGCTGTCTCTCTCTCTCTTGGCTGATGACTCAAGTGGGCAATCGGCCCCACTCTAGTCCTTACTGCTTCTCCCCCCCCATGTACATCCCTTATATACCCTGCCCACCTCTTGGTGACCTCCTGTCTGCAGCAGGTCCCCAGGGCAGCCTGGGATTAACTCTTTCCTTACCATACTGCCACTCCCAGCTAATTTTCACCCAGGCCATGAACTGTACCCAGGCTTAGTCTCTAACCCCAAAGGGGGTTATGAGTTATAACTCTCCCCCTGCTAAGTGCACAACATCCTCAGCAAGCACCCAAGGCCTATTCAGCCACTCCACAGGGCCCTTGGGTGAGGGATATGAACACATCCCCTCCCAAAAAAAAAAAAAAAACAAGCAGCAACTGGCTGCATCATCGCATGGTGGTCCAGTAACTAAGAAAAATCAAAACTGGGGCCCCTTGAATCTCTACTCACCCAAACCACTGGAGCTCATATTTGGCTACACACCTACCTAGACCCATGGAGTGGTTTGTCCAAGGTTCCAAGGGGTGGTGTCCCAAGCCTGAAGTGTCCTATGTCACACTACTTAGCACTAATTGACCCAACTGACTGCCTAGCATAGCCGCCTACCCCCTGCTGCTCAACATGCTTGCCTAACTTATCCCATTCTCCAACTACTACGCAATAACCACCCGCTAGTGTAACAGTACTTGGATGCGGAAATTAGGAATTAATTGTACAATTGTAAACTGGGTGGAGGAGTGGCTGAATAGCTATACACAAAGGGTTTATATAAGGGGACATTTGTCTGAAATGGGTTTAGTTACCAGTGGTGTGCCACAGGGATCAGTTTTGGGACCCGCACTGTTTTCTGTTTTCATATCTGACCTGACCAAAAATATAAAAAGCTTTGCTATAAAATTTGCAGACAACACCAAATTAGCAGACCAAGTAAAAACAGACGAAGACATCCTTAACTTTAAAAATGATTTAAAAAAACTTGAGGATTGGGCACAATCAAATGATACTATGATAATACCAGCAAATGCGCCATCATGCATTTGGGAGATACAAACAAACAAAACAATATTTACTAAATGACTGCTCCTTAAAATCAGTAATAGAGGATAAAGACCTAGGAATTATCATCAGATCTGATCTACCATTTGAAAACACTGTAATCATGTACTTAATAGAGTGACTAGAATAATAGGCAGTATAAAGAGATCATTCACCTCTAGAGAGAGGGGGGATACATTCTCCCCCCTCTACAAAGCCTACAGAAGAACTCACATGGACTATTATTCACCATTATGGAGTCCCTACATGAGAAGAGATGTAAATAGGTTGGAGGGAGTGCAGCGGAGAGTAACAAAAATGATTAATAATATGCACAACAAGAACTATAACGTGAGACTCCAAGAATTAAATTTATATCCACTAGAGCTGCAGAGGACTGGGGTGACCTGTTATTTATGTTTCAACTATCAAAAGACCCTGAACTACTGACCGAATTGGTCATGTCTTATAACTTACATGACTGTAATCTAAGAAGCCATACACACATCAATTGTCACTAACCTATCCCTAAAAAAATAATAGACAGTTCTTTTTTACCCAAAGAATAATTCCATTATGGAACGCACTCCCTACAGCTATAGTTAACTCCACTAGTCCTGAGACCTTTAAAACAACATAGATAACTGTTTACTGAACCGTGAGTGATTCACCAGCTTGCTGGAGATGTACTCATATGGATTACGGTCTTCTGTATTTCTATCATTTCTTACTATATTGCCTGAAACATTTTTAACAATACAGCCCAATGGGGCACAGAGTAAAAAGACATTTCATAGCTGTGATATACATGACACAATATATCATCACAAGGCATGCAACATTAAGCTATCTTATAACAGCTTCCAAAATACATCCCCATTATCCTCATAGAAAATAGCACGTTAAACATTGAACAATAACACTGAGGGCAAAAAAAGTCCAAATATAAGTCCAAAACACTCACTACCAGGAGCTCCGGAGAGGGGGTTGGGGTGGGGCTCCAGTCCATTTTACCATTCCTGCCGAACAAAGTGAGACGGGGGGTCTGGTTTTGTGCAGGGCCGGCCAAAAGAGCTGGTCACTTCCACGGTATATTTAGTACACCCACCATCAATGTCCTGCAGTACTACACAGTTCTTGCTAATGGGAAGTCCCTCATATGTACTGTTTGCACAGATCTGGCAAGCAACTCGCTGAACCTCCTGCAACGTGGCAGTACTGCAGCAACTGTCCAGTCCATGTTTTCGATACAGTTTGCCCAAAATGCTATGAAACACTCATTCCCTCCTCCTTTTTTCAATTTTGTCCCATACTCTCTCAGGCACATGGGGGTACTTGTACTGTAGGTACTCCTCACAAACATGATGACTCACAATTCTCTCAGTCTGCAACCACTCAGTTAGACTTCTCATGGTGGCCCTGGGCACCTGCCCTTCTGGTAGCCAGGTCCCCTTATGGTACTCTCTCTCTTGATGCTCCTGCTCCTGTATCTGGTGCAATGTCTCCATGGGACCAGGCAGGGGAGTATAGGCCATCAGGGAAATGGGCAGTTTCTTGGTGGGCAACACCACTGAGGCATGGTCCGGTGGGAGATCATCATTCCCCCCTTCTTCCCTAATGTCCAGCACTAATGAGTTGCCCTGGTCAGCTGGCTCTCCACCTCATTGCTCACTGGGGGGGTCCTCTCCGTAGAGAGCTCAAGCTGGGTCTCTGCTGGTGGTCTGGAGTCAGGCTGTATGACTGGCTCTTTTAAGTTGGGCAAATGTGCCTCAGCCACCTTCGATGTCCCTGGCTGCTCAGCATCAGTAAGTTGCAAAGGCCTAGAAAAGTCCTCTAGTCTTACTGGCTCCAATGGATGTACAGCAGGGGCCCTTGGCTGGATGGGCACCTCAGTTCTCAACAGTGAGGTACTTGAAGCAGTGGCTTCTGCTCCCTCTCTCCAGCTGGCACACTGTGAAGTGTGCTCCCATCCCTACGACTCTAAGGAGGTAACAGATGGGCTAGCCCAATGGCAGGTTGGCATTCAAAACTGGTACCTGCAACCCCTGGAATGATCATCGTAACACTGATGGCAGACTGGGTGCAGCTCAAGCCCACAGTCCCTCTTCTGGCACAACACACACTCGCTGGCAGTGGGAGTCTTAGCCAGCATCTTGCACATTCACCTAAACATACTTGCTGGAACAAGAACATCTGAAGCTGGCAGAGCCTGGGCCATCTTTTTCCTTTTAAATGCTCTCCAAAAAGTCTTTTGTTTGCTGGTCCAGCTGTCCTTCCTGGGCTACGTACAATGACAGAGAGCTGTATTTAGCACCGGAGAAAAGCAGAACTGGAAAACATTTGATTGCAGATTATTAAAGCTGTAACATGCACTGCAGGATATTGAATCTCTCACTGCTGCCTACTGCTCTGATGTCAGTTGCAGGGGTTTCTGACATCTGTAGAAGTAGATATCATCTGAAGTAAACAAAATTAGTCTGATACAATCTACTATAGTAAATTTAACAGTAAGTGAACCAGAATGTTTTTTGCAATACAAATGCACATTGGGACCAGCCCTCAAGACTGGAGTGTGGGGTACTTTGTGATGACTGAGGCATTCTGAAACTGTTGCTTAATCGATTTGAAGTTTTTACTGGCTGTGGTAGGAAGGGTGTCATAGTGGTGGGATGAGGAGAGGAGACTGGAGTGTGAGCCAGCAGAAAGTGGGTGCAGTGGTGGAGCTGAAGCAGATGGGATGGCAGGGCACACAGTGGGGGTATAAGGTGCTGGTGAAGCAGTAGTAGGGTAGCAAGTGCTGTTTGGGCAGAACCTGAGCAACTACCTCTCAACCTCCTGCCTCATAAATCAGGGACAAGGCCTAAAATAATCAGGAACAAAGGACCAAAATCAGGGACACATCTTCAAAGTTTGAGATATCCACCCAGAAAGCTGGTAGAATATGGGGCTTAGTGCAAAATGCATTTTCTAAGGAACAACAAGTCTATAACTTTAATGCTTGACATTATTTTTTCCTTACAATCCCCACTGTTTAGTCACGGTAACACAAATTGTAGGAGGAACAGAGTAAAATTTTGAGGCACACTCAGGGACGTCCCTGAAAATCAGGGACAGTTGGGAGGTATGTGGAAGTAGAATAACACAGAATCAGTCTCTTGGCAGAAAAAGTCCTGTTGGCCCATTATGACTGCCCATTCCTAACTAATCAGCGTTGAATGAGAGAGTCCTAGAGGTTCATCACTCTCCTGCTCTCCCTGCCTGTCTGGTATGGTCCAAGCCTTTGCATCTGACCCACCCTCACATGAATCCCAGCACTGATTTCTTACAGACCACCTCCTCCAGCAGCCTAGTCTATCCAACCCCTCCACCACCCTCTTCATAGAAAAGTACTCCCAGGTAGCTCTCTTAAATGTTCCCCTGCCAGTATCATGGATTTATCCATGTTTATGTTCCACTTAGTTTGAACAGTTCCCAGCTATACACTCTAGCTACCCCATGGAGGTATTTGTATGTTTAAATCATCTCCCTCTCTGCCTTCTCTCTTCATGTACATGTTCAGCTCTACCAACATTTTCTCATACTTGCTTTCCTGAAGTCCCTGGATCGTCTTAGTTACCCTCCTCAGCACTGCCTCCACTCTGTCCCTGTCCTTCTTTAGATGTGGACACAGGACTCCAGGTGAGGATGAATCAGTGATCTGTACAGTAGGGCTGTGTGAACCTGTAAAAAGTTCTACCTAGTGAACTTTGAGATTCGAACCCCAAAAAGTTCTACCAAGTTCTACCTTTTTTAGAGCACACAAGTGCCCTACCCTCTCCCCCACCGATAGCTGATAGCCAGTCCATTGTATTAAATTCCCTGGAGTCTAGTGGTCCCACCCCCAACCCCACCGATGGCCAGCCCAATGTACAGTTAAATTCCCTGAAATTCCCTGGTGCCTAGTAGCCCCCATTGATTGCAAGTCTGATGAACAAATTCAATTAAATTCCTGGTGTCTAGTGGCCCCTGCTGATACGCCAGCCCAATGGACACATTAAATTCCCTGGTGTCTAGTGGTCCCTTCACCCTGGCAAGTAGTGCCCCCCCCCGCTCCCCCCACCCTGACCCTGAATGGGCAACCGGCACAGCCCTCCCTCTCCACCACACTGGCCACCCGACTGAGCTGTCAATGAATGAGCAAATGCTTGTACAAGCACATGCTGATTCACTGACAGGCCACCAGCTCACCCCCATTCATTGAGCTTTTTAAGCTCTGTCGGGGGTGCAGACAACAGCGGAGAGTTGTTCCAGTCGCTGGGGAGGGACGGGATGGGGAGGGCAATGTGGGCCCCCAACCTCAAATCTTGTCTGCACTCCGCAGAGCTCAAAGAGCTTAGAGAATGGGGGTGAGATGGCAATGAATGATTGCGTGCTTGGTACAAGTACACGCTGATTCATTGACAGCTCAGTCGGGCAGCAGGCGGTGGGAGAGGGAGGCCTGTGCCGGTCACCTGCTCATGGTCGGGTGGGGAATACTAGACACCAGGAATTTAATTTGTTCATTGAGCTGGTGATCATGGGGGGCCACTAGACATCAGGGAATTTAATACAAAGGGCTGGTGGTGATCAGCTATCATGGGGAACAACCACTAGACAACAGGGAATTTAACTGAATGTGTTCACTGGGCTGGCGATTGGTGGGGAAGGGGACCACTAGACACCAGGGAATTTAATACGATGGGCTGGTGGTGATCAGCTATCAGCGGGGGGGGGGGCCACTAGACATTGGGGAATTTAACTGAATTTGTTCATCAGGCTGGCGATCAATGGGGGGTGACCACTAGACACCAGGGAATTGCTGACGATCGGCCAGTGATCAGCTAAGCAAACCAAAGTTTGCAAAAATAACAAAGCGTTCAAGGGTGTTCTCAACCCTTCGAACAACTGGGATTCGACCTCTTTTGTATTAAGGTAGAATCAAACTTGCAGCCTACTATACAGTGCCAGCAGCACCTCCTAGGTGTACAGTAGAAAGTACATATACTCATATGCCATAAAGTAGAGAAAAGGATGACAATAAAGGAAAAGCAGGCTGTGGTGTGGTGTGGTAGGTAATAAGGAGGGTAGTGGGTTGCTAAGGACTCAGATTGCTGAGCTTTGCTGCCCTTTTGTAATTGTTCCCAGTGGAAATGAGACTAGTTTCTTACCAAGAGGAGCAGTTGCTTCAGCCTAGAGGTTGGGTGAGTAGTGCTGCCTCCAGATAAGTCTCCATGGTAGTTGCCAATAGAGCAGTAGCTGGGATTCTGCTCACCATGCTGGCAATCTGTGTTCATACCCAGCCAGGGCAAGAGTGCATACTTACTATAGTATTGTCCCTTGCTATTTCAGGAAGCTTGGAGCTGATAGGTCTTACTGAGCTTGAAGGACTGCTAGAAGCAAGGGTGCAGTTTTTTGTAATGCTGTCCTTTGGAGAAGCTGGTGGTGACAGGGCAGAACACATGTAGAGGAAAATAGATTGAGTATCAAGGTGGATGATGCTGCCACACCTCCTACACCAAGTTGGGCCACACTGATGCCGGGGCCCTCACTGCTGTTTCAGCAGATTTGTGCTCAGATGGCTTAAGAGGAGTTGCCAGTAAATCCCTGGGAAATGGGAGAAGGCTGGCAGTGGTCTCCAAGAGACCAGTTGCAAACACTCCAGGGGTGAAAAGATTGTGTCAGGCCTCAGGAAAGTGTGGCTGTTGCAGGGAAGGGCACAAACATTAAATTAAAAAAAGCAAAACTTCATAATTTTTTTTTCCCAAACTCTGTTTATCCAACTGCCCTACCTGAATTCTCTCCAGAGGGTCTCTCAGCGCTGTGCCATGTTTCCGCCCGGCTGAAGTCCTCTGCTCATACTCCTCTTGGACCCAGCTCTCCAGTTGCTATCCAGCCACTCAACCCCCTGACTCTGAGTCCCCTGGGGTGGGACTGCCTTACTCCTTCTGGCACTCTATCTATAATCCAGATGAGTGACCAGGCAAGGAGGAGAACAGAGGAGCGAGTGGAGAGACCTGACATTGGGCATGGTTGACCTGCCCCGTACCCTCCTTCGCCTATCGGGAGGCAGAGTATTTTTCATGTGTTCTGCCCCCTGGCACAGCATGCAATGGCATTGCTGTGGGACCTCCCACTGATGACCTGCCATCACCAGACCCCCTCCACTTGTCCACGCTACTGGGTGATGCCCCCAGCCTCTGCCAGGTGCCACCGCTGAGCGTGGTATCCCCCAGAACCCACCCCAGGAGAAGAGAGCAGTGCTTTGGATGCTTGATCTTCTCCTCCCCTGCTGACCCCTGATGGCCCAGGCTCATTCCTGAACTCGGGTCGCCAGTGTGGCGTGAGGTATGGTGTCCAGCACCTCAACCCTCTGCGCCACCAGGACGGCTGCAAAACTTCATCATAGTAGGAAGAACGAATGTCACTGGAATATTCTCCCCACTGCATTAATCTGTTGCTGTGAAAATTGTTGTGATGCTGTGCAAACAGTGGGTTATAAGTTTGGCTAGGGAATAATCATCAGATGTTGATTAACTCTAAGGGCCCGATTAAGAAAGCCCTATGTGTTTGCACAGGGTGGGCAGTGGCTGTGGAATGCCCCTCTGCAAATGCCAAGCACTTTGTTGAATCCACCAAACCTTCTGTTCTGCTACACTGCAGGCCCCTAACCTGATCCCAATTGGATGCTGAGCCGCATGGGAATGCCAAGCAAGTTACCTGGAGGGTGTGAATGATACACAGTCTAGAATACAACTGACATAATGCTAGGGCCACATGGTGCATTTGAATGGGAGGAACAAAGAGAATTTTCTTTATGCAGAGATTGGTGGATGCTAGGAACAGCCAACCCAAGTCAGTGGTCAACAATTCAACTGTAGCATTTTTGAAAACTCAGATAGTTACATGTGGGTGGGAAACATTTAGGGCTACAACCACTGAGCAGCAGGGATGGTCCCGATGGACTATAATGGGCTGCTGTGGTCAATACTTCCTATGTTCCTAGAGTGAGTCTGCACCCCCCATCCACAGACAGTCATCAGGGCCTCAACTGACCTCCCCTCCAGACACATACTATTCCCATGCCCTCTGTCGATACACAGATGGCTAGAAGAGGACAGAAAGCATTGAAATTTAATTTACACAAGGTGGATATGGCAGTCCTAACCAGACTGCTGTATCCTATGGTTCCCTAGCCATACAGAGCAGAGTAGAGCATCCACTAGAGGGCCAACCCGGTTTTTGATTGGAGGTTCAGTGTCTAGCCAGGCTCCACCCCCTTGGTCACCTCACCACTGACTAGAGCTCTTCGGATGCAGACAGAGGCAGCCAGGGTGTGTGATTGCCAACCGTAAGCCTTGGAAGGATATAGGTGAGTTGATTGGCATAGCTACAGGCAAACCAGACATATACCATCCTGTTGCAGGCAAAGGTCTGTTTTTCATGCAAATGGCCTTTGTAATGAATAGAACAGCTTGAAATTATATATATTTTTTTTCAAATATAATGTACTTTTTCTCTTGCTGCTACCAACTGTGATTGCTTTAGCTTGTGGATGGAGCTCCTCTTTTAACATCAGGTTCTATTCAAAATGGCTGTCACAAATAATCAAAATCACTAGGGAGTGTATATAAGCTCTGCCTTAGTATGCTGCCTGTTCTTTGTTGAGATATATCTACATTCTTCATCGTTTTAGCCAGTGGGAGATCCAGGATTTTTACAATGGGGGGTGTTGGGTGGTGTGCATATGTGCATTGTTGTAATGTTGTTTTAATAAAAACATAGAAACATAGACTTTGATGGCAGATATGACCGCTTGCCCACCCAGTCTGCCCATTTCTCACCATCGGATAAGTTTGCAGATCCTAGTTTTACCAACAGCCTACTTCCTCCTACTTCCCACTAGAATTGCCTTATGTCTGTCCCATGCATTCTTAAATCCCCCCACTGTTTTTGATCTCACAACCTCCTCAGGAAGGCCATTCCATGCGTCCACCACCCGCTCTGTGAAACAAATACTTCCTCATATTTCTCGAGTCATCCCTACTCTATCTTCAAATTGTGCCCCCTTGTTCTTGCACATCTCTTTTTCTGAAAGATTCTACCCTCTTGGACTTTGTTGATTCTCTTAAGGTTCTTGAAAGTTTCTATCATGTCCCCTCTCCTCCTTTCCTCGGGGTATACATATTAAGCTCTTTTAGTCTCTCTTTATGAGGCTTCTGGTGCAGAACCTGACCATTTTAGTTGATCCTCCTCTAAACTGCCTACATCCTGTCTATGTCCTTGTGGAGATGGGGTCTCCAGAGCTGCATGCAGTACTCCAAATGAGGTCTCACCAACTGTCTGCACAGAGGGATAACAACTTCCTGTTTTCTACTGGTGATGCCTCTCCCTATGCATCCCAGTATCCCCACAGCCCTCCTTAATGTCTTCTCACATTGCTTGCCTATCTTTAGGTCATCTAATATGATTACCCCCAGGTCCCTTTCCATTTTGTTGTCGTTAATACCCCCCCATTGTGTACTCTTCCCTTGGGTTTTTGTTTTCCAGGTGCATTACTTTGCACTTCTTTGCATTGAATATAAGCTGCCATACTTTTGACCATTCCTCCAACCTTGCCAAGTCCCTTTTCATC
The DNA here is from genome assembly GCA_016271365.2 of Neoceratodus forsteri. NCBI lineage: Eukaryota > Metazoa > Chordata > Ceratodontiformes > Ceratodontidae > Neoceratodus > Neoceratodus forsteri. The sequence continues at coordinate 412,965,451 of CM028132.1, read as the reverse complement.
CTTTCCACCCCACTTGTGTATCAACCCTGTTGCAGATCTTTGTGTTGTCTGCAAAGAGGCATACTTTTCCTTCCGGTCCCTCTGCAATGTCATCTATAAAAACAATAAAGAGGACCAGTCCCAGTACTGGACTGACTCTGCAGTACCCCGCTAGTAGCTCCCCTTTCTTTGGAGTGGACTGTTTACTATTACCATCTGCATCCTGTTGTCCAGCCAATTTTTCACTCAGGTTATCAAGCTGGGACCCACTCCCAGGCTGGCTAACTTGTTTATTAATCTTTTGCATGGGACTGTGTCAAATGCGTTGCTAAAGTCTAGGTAAGCCACATCCACAGCCCCTCCCTGGTCTACTACTTTGGTCACCCAGTCAAAGAAATCTATTATATTCACCTGGTATGACCTTCCCACTGTGAATCCATGCTGCCTTGGGTCCTGTGCCCTGCTGGCCTCTAGGTACTCAACAATTCTTTCTTTCAGAAGTGATTCTATCATTTTCCTAGCACTGTGGTCAAACTAACAGGTCTGTAGTTTCTTGCCTCTGCCTTGCTTCCACTTTTGTGAAGGGAAATCACATCTTCCTCCTCCAGTCCTCAGGTACCACACCTCTTCCCATGATTTGTCAAAAAGGATAGTCAGTGGTGTCACTAGTTCTCCCCTTAGTTCTTTTAGAATTCTGGGGTGAATCCCATCAGGCCCCATTGCCTTGTCCACCTATAGTTTTAGGAGTTCTTTCAGGACCCTTTCTTCTGTGAATGGACTGGTATCGACCCCCCCATCCAGTGTGCTTCTATTTTTTGGTTTAGGTACCTCCCCCTCCTCTTCTTTTGTGAATACTGAGCAGAAGTATTCGTTCAGTATCTCTGCTTTGCCACTGTCACCCTCTGCCCACCCCCCTCCTTCATATTAAGCCTCACTATCCCTCCCTTGGTCTTTCTTTGCTCCCTAAAGTACCTACAAAAGGTTTTATCCCCCTTCTTAATTGAGTTGGCTATCTTTTTCTCAGTTTGGGCCTTTGCTATTCTGACTGCTTTCCCCAATTCCTTCTGCTTTAACTGGTACCGTTCTCTGTCCTGCTCCTTCTGTGTTTCCTTATGCTTCCTGAATGCTATCTTTTTCTCCCTAACCTTCCCTACCATCTCTTTTCAGAACCATAGTGTTTTTTTTCCTTTGTTTTGTGTATTTGCTTCACACAAAGGCTTGTTGCTTCTGTAATGGCAGCTTTGATTTTCCCCATTGTGCCGCTACCCAACCTTCTTGCCCATTTGCTAGTGCTTTTCTGAGGCACTTCATTTTGCCAAAGTCAGCCCTCCTAAAGTTCAATATCCTCACCTTTGTGTGACTTGACTCTAGAGCTGTGTTAACGTAAACCACACTGTTTGGTGGTCACTTGTTCCCAGATGGCTACCCACTTCTAAATTTGAGATTCTCTCTCATCCCCATTTGAGAATGCCAAGTCTAAGATTGCTCCCTCCTGAGTGGTTCCAACATTAGCTGTCTGAGGCATGCCCACTGTAGGGCATTGAGAATTACCCTGCTCTTGGATGTGGCTGCTGCAAAGGTGCTCCAGTTAACAGCTGGCATATTCAGGTCCCCCAGCAACAATGTCTCCCCCTTTTCTGCCATTCTAAGGCTGCCTTCTATCATTTCCTTGTCCATTTCTTCCCCATGAGATGGGGGTCTGTATACAACACCGGTATGGATTGTGGTGCCATTTCCTATCTCCAGAGTGACCCACAGTGCCTCCTCTCCTCCCTGTTTACCCTTTAGTTCCATTGCTTTGATCCTTTCCCTTATGTAGAGAGCTCCTCCGCCACCTCTTTTACCCTCCCTGTCCCGCCTGTAGATTGTGTACCCATGTATGCTGACATCCCAGTCATGGTTCTCTGTGTACCATGTTTCTGTGACTGCCACGATATCCAGGTGTTCCCTCTTCCATCAAGGCCATTAATTCAGGGAGCTTGTTACTCAGACTATGTGCATTGGTACTCATCGCCCTCCATTTTTTGATAGTCTTACCCCTTCTAGCCCCATCCCTGTCCTTACTGTCTTTGCTTTTTCCTCTCCATTGACCCCTGTCCTGCTCCCTATTTTTTTTCATTTCTTTTTGTCCTCGACTGGGGGGGTTGTGCATTTGGTCCCCCCCCTTCTAGCCTGCCTTCATGGCTGCTGCCCCGGTCATGGCCAGAGCTTTGCCTCCCCATCGCAGCCCTTCCCAGACTGCATTGCAGTGGGTACTTACCCCACCACTGTGGAGAACTGGAGGGTGGGCCCAGGAGGGAGCTGACTTGGAAATGACTGTGACGTTGACATTGGGGCAGCCATCATGCTGCCAAAGATTTTTCCTTTTTTTAGGTAGCCCCCCTCGGTGCTGGTGTGCAATGGCATCAATGATGCTACAACACACGCTTCCGGACATTGCACAAAACTTTCACAAATATGCGAAAGTATAGCCTCCAAAAAACATTTATTTGCCACTTCATGGCAAGAGAATGGTTAGGATATTTGTGCTGAAATGTGCAGGGCAGCAAAGGCTTGCACCACAGATATGACTTTTGCTGGTTTGGTGAAAAAAATATACAACAGTTCCAAAGTTATAGCATTCTGAAGTTTTGAAATTTTGGTGGCCGCACCACCTTTCAGCGGCTATTTCTTGAAAATGGTTCGAAATATGGATTTTTCACTATGCGCAGCTTAGAACACCTTTAGGTACTAAGCTGTACTTAATGAAAGTTGCCAGGTTATGTAATCACAACCTGGCAAACTGCACACGTGCTTAGTACACTTTTAGGTGTACTAAGCATGCATGCAAGTTGCCAGGTCATGATTCCAAATGCGGTGGAATTTTTTCCAAACTTACTTTGAGTACTGAGATATTACCACATTTGCAGTACAGAGGGTTATTGGAATGTCCCTAGGCCTGCGCCATGTTTCTGTACTTATGGGCTGATGGGAGCGCAGTGCCCAAATCAGAGACAATTACAAAATACAAGTATGATGGGAGCGCAGGGCCCCACAACCAAATACGAGTAACATTACACTTTCTCAAAAAGAAGGGAAATTCATTGCAAAAACTCCATCAATGCATCAGTTAGGGTTGGTATTATAGTGACTAAAGGTTTGGAAATTCAGTGTTAGGGTTACCAACCCTATCACCACCCCACCCTCCACATACTAACAGGCACTGGCATGTGCCTTGGGGTCATCAGGCCTAACTCTCACCCCATTCTCCTGTACTGTACCATGTCAGCTTCCTTACACATGGAATGGGATGAAAGTGAGCCTGACAACCCCAAGGCACATGCCGATGCCTGCTGATGTGTGTGAAGGGTGGAATGGTTGGGTTGGTAACCCCAACACTGAATTTCCAAACTTTTGTTGCTGTAACATCAACCCTAACTGATGCATTAACAGAGTTTTTGTAATGAATATATATATTATAGTGGCATGGTAGTGCCACTATAGTTAAGGTGGCACAGCTACTTCTATGTTAACCTCCAAATTTTGCACTTTAATAACTTTACAACCATTCTTCCAATTTGCCTGTCATTTGCATGCACTGTCTGGTACCATCGATCTCTGGATCTTGCAAGTTTCATTCCAGTCAGATGTGCAGTTGCAGAGCTGTGGAGTGCCAAGCAATTTGAAGAATCCTCACTTTTTGGCAAATTCTTTGCTTGGGGCTAATGCCCCAAATGGTTTGGGTGTGTGGTCTGACATTTTCAGGGTATATGGGGTCTGGGTCACCGATGTGCCTTTTGAAGGTTTGGTGAAAAAATAGATTTAGTTTAGTTGCCATATTGATCCTTGTAAGAACAGATCCAGAAGCAAATGGTTTGAATGTGTCAGAACATTAGGTTATAATATCATTTTTATAATACAGCACTTGGATTTACCTCAGGCCTTACCCAAAAATATTTTCACAAATTACTACAAATAATTATAACATTCAAATATGATATTATCCCTGTTCTCCAGGTTTCATGTTAATGGTGAAGAACATTTCTGCCACACTTAGAAAAATGAAAAATATATATTTTATTAACACCTATACAATAATTCTACTTATAAAATGGGCATTTAAAATAAATGAATCTGATTGGCTAAAGGCCTTCAGACCCGTGTCCTTATCAAGTGATATCCTGGTCAACCGGCACTAACCTTCACCCTGCTACCACAACAACACCGTATCACTGCCCACTGGCCCCAGTAAAGAAAAGCAGAGACTGGTACACACTTTACAATCAAGTATTGGGCAGGAGGTCTCACGCAGAACGACCACACAACAGTGGTAAAGCAAGCACCCCTCGAGAAATGGCAAAATATTCAAAAATCCACTGCACAGAACAGAACACCTATTACTGTGTGTAGCTAATGTCACCCTTCCTGCAGAACCCCCAAACAGTTTTATTTTTTACTCACAGTCTGACATGTTTCTTCCACACAAGTCCAACTCTCGCTCCGACTACTCAGCGTTTGTGGCATCGCAGCCCCCCCCGTCCTGCCGTACTGTCCTTTGAATCCAACTGCAACAGCCGACAACTAACTATGGCAAACCTTATCAAGAAGGAAAAAAACATTTTTTTTAAACAAGGCAAATAACCCTCGAGCCCGACCGCAAAGCAGGAAATCACACTGTACAGCGGCAGATGAGGAACATGCTCGATCCCACTCGGGCAAACGATCCATGTCAACAGAAAACAAAAAGAAATACAACAACAAAATTAAATAAAATGACCAAAATAAATGCTGTCTGTATATCGGGGTGACAGTTAATACAGAATCCATAACAGACTCGGTCATTCCTGCTTGCCTCTAACTGCACATAGCTACAACTCCATGTTCAAAGTAATAAAATATTAAAACAAAATAAACTTGCTTCAGGGTATTTCTATGACTGTCTGTGTTTCTGTCGACCGTAGAAACACAGACAAACACCAATCACCACTATTAACTTTTAATGCAAAACCTCCATTCAACACATAAAGAGGGACTTTTTTTTCTCAAATGAAAAAATCATATTTCTTCATTTTTTTCTTGTATATCCTTATGTGATTTTTTTACATAAATTTCTTTACCGAGGGCCCATTTTATAAGTGCAATAACACACTCTGAGGTGTGGGTTGTTGCCTGATAAGCTGCCTTGAGGCATAAGGCACTCGGCGCAAGCATCCTGTGCCTTAGTACACCCCTGGTGTGCTCTTATCAGGCAATAACCCACACTGCTAGGTGTGTTATAGCTTGCATATTCCTGATTTGCCTAAATATGAAGCATAATAAAAATAATGTAAACAACAACAAAGGTTTCAGAAAATCAAGTAAAACAGATAAAACAAAACAAATTTTTTAGCAAATAAACAATGCAAATGAATGAGCAATATTCAACACAATAAATGGTACTTGGCTTATATTATGTTTTCAGCACACTCTGGCCCAGATATTCAGACTGTGCAAGGCAGTGGCGCAAGCCTGGGGGCAGTGCATCTGGGCTGCACCGGGGCCAGGACCAGGTGATATTCAATGGTGATGCACCATGGTGCAGCACCGCTGAATATGGAAAGGTTGTTGCACAAACTCTGCATGGTACAGTGGCACTGCACTGGCGCAAGCCTCAGAGAAGGCATACGGGGATGCACCAGTGCAAGTGCAGTTGTGCTAGGTGCATCACCCACAATATTCAGCAGGGGGCATGCAAATGAGGCCATAAGATATGAAAGGCACAAATGGGGCCATTTGCATGTTATTATGGCCCCATTTGCATGCCTTGCACATGGCAGCCTGGTGACTTGTGCATGGCACTCTGCACAGCATGACGTGTGCAGTGGGGATCCCAATGCTTCCCCCAACCGTAGCCGCAATCACTGCAATGTAAACAAAACAAGCCCTGGTAGTCTAGTGGCCCCCCTCCTGAGTCCCCAAAACCCTGAATATTGTAATGACAGACCATCCCTGGTGGTCAAGTGGTCCCCCCTCCCACCTGAGTCCCCGAGTAATGTAAACCGACCATCCCTGGTGGTCTAGTGGAACCCCCGCCCCTAGCCGTGATTGCAGTAATCCTCCATATGAAAAAGCCCTGGTGATCCAGTGGCACCGCCACCCTCCCACCACACTAACCCTTGCCCACTTCATTCCCCGTTATTAGCTGGTGGTCGCAACCTTCAAGATACCCACTCAGTTGCCACCTGACTGACAGGTATCGAATGGGCTGTAAGTCTATTGGCTCTTAGTGTGGATCAATAGGTTTGCAGTGCATATTGTACTAGACAGTCTCAATTATGTGAATGACTTCATTCACATATTTGGGACTGTCTAGTATAGTATGCACTGCAAGCCCATTGGTCCACACTAGGGAACAATGGGCTTACATAGTACATATTGTACCTGTCAGTCGGCAGGTGGCTGGGTGGTGGCGGGTTGCAGCCACCCGCCAATGATGGGGTGGGTGGGTGGGCAAGGTGCAGTGTACTGCAGCCCACCTGTGGGTGGCCAGGAGTTGTGCCATCTTTTCTGGGGATCAACGCTCAGCCCCCATGTGGCGATAGCAGGTTGTGCAGCATATGTGCCGCATCCCAGGCTGAATATGCTGCATATGTATGGGCACGCCACCTGCATTTGCACTGCATACATTAGCATTGTGCCTCGTGCATCGAGGTTTGTGCTGCGCCAGGCAGCCTTCTCAATATCCTGCGGGTGCAATGCGGGTTGTGCCAGTGCAACCCCTTTGAATATCCCGGCCCCTGTGTTTAGTAGGACCTTCTGATATAAGAACATGCAGACTCATTACATTAGTGTCTCAGATTATATTTCTGTATAAGACTTATTTCAAAACTCCATAGCATGCAAAATATATTTCTTTTTGTTTAAATTCAAGCTTAACTACATACCCCAAGGTTTTGTAGTTAAAGGTTCGCTATGTTACCACCCCTAATAGTCAAATTAAAGTATTCAAATTAAAATAATACTTACATTTCTGGTTGTCTGTAGGCTTGGTCTTTGCTTCTGGATCTGGTGAAAAAATATTAATCCATTCAAAAGTTATTAAAGTTTAAAGTTACCCATTTTAGCATCTAGGAAAAACATATATGTCTGGCTCGAAAGCAATTTTTACTTTCACAAAAGCACTTTTTACTGCCGCAAATGGGTTTTATATTTTCACGCTGCCACCATTTTGTTTTCAGTAAGCGATGGCTAAAAAATGCTGTAATTCAAAAAAGACTGCCCCTTGGTAAACACCAACAGCTGTGTTTACTGAACTGGGGCCCGAGGAACACGATTCTGACATTCGTTTTTTAAAAATAATGCCTGGAAATATGTTTTTTCAATTTTCTCATTTGAACCTTCGCAAATTTGCAAAAGTACTTTTGCAAAACTTTCATAATTTGCAAAAGTTTCGCAAACATACTTTTGCAAATTTGCAAACACTTTCATGAAACCGTCACAACATTTTGCAAAAGTAGCCCTAAAAAAACAGTTTCTTTGCCACTTCATAGCAAAGAAATGATTAGGACTTTTGGGCTGAAATTTGCAGGGTAGGAAGGACATGCAGCAGCACAGATGTGCCTTTTGCTGGTTTGGTGAAAACATTTGCATTGGTTCCATAGTTATAACATTCCAAAGTTTCAAAATTTACCATAGGATAAGCTTTTGGCAGCCACGGTACATTTTGGTGGCTATGTCTCGAAAGAGGCTCGAGATACGGATTTTTTGCTAAGCGTAGCTTAGTACACCTTCAGGCCCTGTGCTGCCACTTATGGATACCATTATGCAATCATGGGAGCACAGGGCCTTCCATTGTGCAGTACTGGGAGTGCAGGGCTCTCTGGGCCCTGATCACATATAGGTAACATTATACTTTCTTAAAAAGAAGGGAAATTCATTGCAAAAAAAACCCATTAATGCATCAGTTAGGGTTTCTATTACAGTGACAAAGTTTGGAATTTCATGTTGAGTTACTAACCCTACCTCCACTCTCACACCAACAGGTACTGGTGTGCCTTGGGGTCATGGGTTTAATAGTCACCCCATTCTCCTATACTATACCATCTCAGTTTCTTACAAATGGAATGGGGTGAGAGTTAAGTCTGACAACCCCAAGGCACACCCTGATGCCTGTTGGTGTGTGGAGAGTGTGTGGGGGAGTGGTAGGGTTGGTAATCCTAACATGAAATTTCCAAACTTTTGTCACTGTAATAGAAACCCTAACTAATGCATTAACAGAGTTTTTTTTTCAATGAATATATATATATATATATGTATATAGATATGGGGTGAGTGGTATTTCAGTGACATAAATATCTGTATCTTCACTGCAGTGGGACAAATTCTGCTCACATCATCACAGTGATAATATCTTCTCTTTACACACACAATGAATACATCATGGCAAGTTATTATCACTGTGGTTATGTATCCCTGACCATCCACCCAGTAGCTCTCCTGAACTTGTAGTATTTCAATCATTTATATATACTTTTAGAATCATTCGAATCACACCTGCTGCTTCTCCAATGCCACATTTTTTTTGTACTGATCATCTGAGCTATTCACAGTCACAGAGACATTGAACACTGTTCAGACCTGCAAAAGAAAAAAAAAAAAACGCAATACAGGCATTAGTTTTCTGACACCGTGGATCATCAAAAACTTCAACAGCAGCCTGAATTTCCGGAGACTAACAAAAAAGACAAAAAACTAACACTGAGGAAACGTGTAAAAAATACTAACATCAAGGAAGAAATCATTGATTTATGCACTCAATTTGAAAACGACCAGGAGCCACTGCTAGATCCTGACTATATAAAGGAAAAGTTCACTGTTTCAGAAACAGAAGAAGATGACTTAACATTGGCAAAACTACCATGTGGACAAAACTACATCGAGCAATACATTGAAAGCTCTAAAACGAAAATACCCGAGAAAAACAATGGCTGACTTTATTTATTTATTTATTTATTTATTTATTTATTTATTTATTTATTTATCAAGTCTAGGATTACAAATACCTTTGAGCCAAGTCTCTATTACAAAGGTTCCATGTCAGAGAAATACAAATTATGGGGAACATCAAAACAGACATTACAACAATGTGGACATTGCAAACAGATTACAGATTAATACAATTCAAGGGTAACATTGTAAGCAAGGCAGCCAGCGGCATTTGTCAGAGAAAACAGACAAAAGATAAGAAGTGCCACAGTCATAGGGAGAGGGAAGAGGGGAGGGGGGAAGAGGGAATGTAGGTAGGGTGGGTAGCGGGTGAAAAGTGCAGCATTGGGTATACTAAGATATGAGGGTAGAATCCAGTGAGGAGGGGAGGTGGGGACCACTAGAGCAGGCAGGGAAGTGGAGAAACAAGGTTAAGTTGGGCAGTCACAGGAGCTGTTGGTAATGAGATAGTCCCGGAACCTAGTTTTAAACATACCAATTGTCGGGGCAGGTGATGGGGCTGAGGCCATTGAACCAGAGTGGCACTCGATAAGCAAAAAAGCGTTGTCCCTGTGAAGTGTGACAGTTGGGGACTTTCAGTAGCTGTAGCGTGGATCTCTGAAGGCACCGTTTGTTGGTTCAGTGTTGTAGCAGAGTTTAGACCCCAGAAGGTGCAAGGCCAAGGTAGTTTTTTTTCTCCATGGAGCAGGGAGAAACTTTATGCAGTCTGATAGTTGGAGCCAGATGGTCAGGGTGTGCAGGGTCACATGTATGGGTGAGATGGTGAGCACCAGTGATGAGCTGACATGCCTTATTTAAGGCAGTTGAGAGGTGTCCAAGCATTATGGTAGTGGCGAGCCATAAATGATGAGACCATAGTCTATAACAGATATCAAAGCCAGGACGGTCAGGGTGTGCAGGGGTCACATGTATGGGTGAGATGGTGAGCACCAGTGATGAGCTGACATGCCTTATTTAAGGCAGTTGAGAGGTGTCCAGGCATTGTGGTAGTGTCCGAGCCTATAAATGATGAGACCATAGTCTATAACAGATATCACAAAGCTCAGGACTGCAACCTTCAAAGCTTCTGGCATGAGGTGTTGTTTATGTTTCTAGAGGAGACTAAGTCATGTATTAGCAGCTCTAGCTACATTATCCACATGAGGTCCATAGGAGAGATAACTTTAAACATCTGCACAGTTATATTCTATCAGAAATTAACATATATCAGCCCATAAAAAGCATACTGGCGGAACACTTAGATTCTCTCCTTTGCAAGTATTTTATTTCTTGCCACAAGAAAGATGGCTTTGATTATGAACCATCAAGTTTTCAAAGTTTTGAATGCTATCTGAAGGAAATTAATTATCCAGAGTCTCTTTCCACCTCTGTACAATTTTTAAAACTAGACAAGTGATACTATCTAAGCAAAAACATCTGAAGGAACTCGGCAAGAGTAATAAACCCCAAGACACAGATGAAATAACTGATGCTATTCTTGAAAAACTTTATGCCTTAAATTACTTGGGACCAGATAATCCGGAGTCACTACTTAACTCCATGTGGGTTACGGTAACCATGTTTTTTTGAATCAGGGGCAATACCTAGATCCGAAATGTGAAATGGGGGGATGTTTCCCTGAAGAAAGATGACCACAATGTACAGTATATAGAATTCACAAGGGACAGGCAATCAAAGACTCGATTGGGAGCAAATCCTAAAGATACACAAATCCTAAAACCAAGAGCATATGAAATCAGTGGTGTAAAAAGATGCCCTGTCCAAAATTACATTCTATAAAGAAGCAAACGGCTGGAAAAATCAAACCATGCTGAGGTTCCTTTTTTCTTGGCAATTAACCACCCCATAAAAGCAGAATATCCCACCTATTGATACAAAAATTAAGCCCTGGGGATCAACAGCATACGTAAAATAGTGAAAAATATGATTGAGAAAGCCAGCATCCAGACAGAGAAACGCCTTACTAATTACTCAGTAAGAAAACATTTCATTCAGAAGCTGAGTGATAGCAACATTGCCCCCACTGACATAATTTAAGTGTCGGGGCACAAAAAAAGTCCAGTCCATTAATGCATATTCAAAGTTAAATGAAGAGAAACAAAGACAAATTTCACACATACTCAGCAAAGAAAATGAGCCAACCCCAAGTACATCTAAAAGTGTCTAAAAGTGTCTCAAGCCCTGACATTCAAACTGACATTGCACCTAGTTTCTTGGATAGTATTTCTGCCTGTTTAACCACCCAACCATTAATGCCAGGCACATCACTTGTAATATTGTCCAAGGTAAGTAACAGTGAATAAACCATCTCTGCTGAAATAAACCATATCAGTAACACTGAACCTTGTAATATTTAACCTTTTATTTTATTTCTGTTAAAACAGGTCCCTAGTACAAGCAGATCCCAAGAAAGCGAGTCCTTGTCATAGAATTTGACTCTGACACGGACTAGTGAGTGCCATACGACCAGCAAGAAATATTAGCATCATTGATAGTTTCTCAACACTGAACCTAGAAGAAAAACAAAGAAATATCTTTAGATACCTGATTTCTTGCTTGTATCTCTTTGTTCATTTTGTATTCTGTACCTTTAATCTATGTATGTATAGCTGTCCTTGACAACAGCAGGTCCACCTTGTAAATGAGCTTGCTCAACAGTGATCGCCTGGATAAATAAAGATTTTGATTGATAAAAAAAAAAGATACCTGATGTTTTCTTTTCTGAAACACTTTGTTGCCTGAGAACTGACACAAGTTTTATAAAGTGAAACTGATACAGCATGAGTTTCAGTGAATGGAACCGAAACAAAGATTAACATACTTAGTTAAAGTACTGTCTCAAGCACTACACGAAAGTTATAATAAATACAATAAACATGTTAAAACTAAAAAGAAACATGTAAATAACTCCAAATGGAAACATTTATCCTGAAGCTGTCTACACCAATGCCAACCCTAAGTCCCACCAACTCACAAAACACATTCAATCAGATATGACACACTCAGAAAAGGTAACCAATCACACAATACTAACACACAGAACAACCAATCATATAACTGCAACACATGCCATTCATAGTAACAAGCAAGCACAATGCAAGACACATTCCCATTCACAAAACAGAAGTCCACAACAGTAAAACCATACAAATATGCCACAAAAAGGCCCCTATTGTATAAATCACACACATGATGTGCAGTTGTCCTACGCCTGCCACACGTGAGTATCCAGAGGTCACTCTGCAGGTGTGAAAATATCCTATATATATATATATATATATATATATGTATATATATTTTACATCATGACAGATATTCTTTATCAAATAAATATTGTTGATTTACTTTCCCCATAACGATAACGTATATCAATATACTTTTTTATATTGATATGGAAAATATCATGATGGTTTTAAAAAAAAACTTTCAGTTGTTTGCACTTTTCTGAATTTTGGGTTTAGTCCTGATAATTTAATTGCCATCTTTATTTGTGTAATACCCATAAATAATGATCTTATACCTTAAATCATGTAGCAAACATTTCAGTTTCTCCTCCAGCAGTACCAGTTCTTCCTTGCTTTCGCAGCCCTCACCTGCGAAAGCATCAGTAATAATGGCTATACCAGTTATATGGCCACTCAAGTGCATCATTCTGCTTTTAAAATATCTTGCACACCACCATATACATTCTCATTCAGCTCTTGATTTTACGAATGTGATTAGCATGCTCACAAATTACATGTTTACATTGTTTTTTATTTCTTTATCATACACATGCTTCAAAAATGAATACAGTGCATATTCATGAGGAGGATTCACATTACCCACTGTTTGCCACTTGATCTCTATCCTTCCATTGACTGATCTGTGCTCCACTCCCAAATTGCTGCCATTCTCCCTATACCTTAGCCATCCTGTGGCACTGCCTCTCTCTGCCATATCTTACCCTCCCCAACTCTCAGCCCCCCAACATATTGCCATTTTCTGTACACATCACATGCTCTTTGGCAGTTGCACTCTCTACACCTCCCTGATTCCTCCCCCCTCCCTTGCCGTTTCCCATACTTTAATTACCCGTTGTATGCCACTTCGTTTCTCCTCCTACAATCTCTGCTTCCCTATTCTACTGCTTTCAACACTACTTCACATTACCCTCTGTGTTCCACTTCCTCTCTATCTCCTTCTTCCTCCATCTCTAACTTCAGCCCTAAAATGCTGCTGTTATTACTATACAGTAACTACTCTCAGCACTTGCTTCCCACCTCTCTTCTACCCCATCTCTGACGCCACAGCACCCTTCCATTCTCAATATATCTTTGCAGCACTGCACCACTTGCTTTCCACCTCTCTTCTACCCCATCTCTGATGCCACAGCACCCTTCCATTCTCAATATATCTTTGCAGCACTGCACCACTTGCTTTCTCCTCCCTCCCTCCCTCCCTGATCTCTGCTGTTCCAAAACCCTGCCGTTCATCATGAGTCTCATTACCTGATCTCCTTGTTTGTGTTCTATCCTCTCCTCCCTGTCTGTTCTCTCCCTGACATGTAGGCATTTTCCTACATTTACTTTCCCAAACCAGTGGAAAGCACTCCAGTACGCCTAAGTGTAAGAAAAGTATGCCCAAGAACAATTCTATGCACTGTTGTCATTCTGCACAACTAAATATGATACTAAATCAATGGCAATACTTTCAATTGATTGTGCATGGTGTTCATTTATTGCATCTTCATGTTAATTAAAATGTTCATGTGTTTTTAAATTTATAAGGCTACTGTCATCTTTTTACTTTTTACATAGGTATAGAAGCATCCTTTGACTCCATCTTTACTGATCTCCAAGGTTTCATTTTCAGCCCTGCCTGCTCTGGTTGAGTCTGCCATTGAATTCTACATGTTAGTATTAACTTTATGTTAGTATTAACTTTAATATGATTCTTTGTAAAAAGTAAATGGTAATTGTCACTCTTTGAACCCATATACTGTATTTCGTTATGTTTTGATTTCACTGTACTATTTTCTTGTTCTAACCAGGATCTCCTTGTGAATGAGAACTGCTCAATGGAACTTTTCCCTGGTAAAACAAAAAAAATATATAAATAAATACAAGGAGTGATGGTCAGTGTGTCAGTGCAATTGAGATAATTGTTCTTAACAGACTGCTTGTGCTGATCAATATGTTTTCTGGCAAAATTTAGTATCCTGATCACTGTGATGCTTTGTGATGGATTTCAAATATAATACAGTAGTCCCTTGCTATAATGAATGAGTTGGGAGACATTATAGCTGTTCATTATAGTGCCTTGCTTGTTATATCAAGGGATGCTGAAATAAATGAGCAGGACACTTGAGAACACCATAGTAATGCACCATAGTGTACCATATAGCTACTGTATAGCTATGGCTCACGTCAACCCCCGCCTGCACACTCCCTTAACTGAAGGTTAAGGTAGTTTGTATGTTAATTTATATTTTATTTCATTTACATTGTATTTCATCCCAGTACTACAGTATATTGCTCCCTCTCATTTTGCCGATCAGTGACTTCTGGTATTGCGGTATTGTTTTGGGGCAGGGAATCATAGTCGGGACTATATGCTGCAGTACAGTCAAAAATCATGGCACTCACCCTTGCACAGAAAAAGCTTGGAGTCAGGTAGATGCTTTTTAAAAGGATTCAAACCCCCATTTATTGTTGCCGGTAACCAGCCGACCCTCCTGGGTCAGGGAGAACACAAAGAAAAATTGCTCTGATGTTTCACCTCAGAGAAAGGCTTTTTGAAAGATAATGACCCCTGGTGGACACCTCATTTTATAGCACCAGTGTGACACATGACAGAAAATCAATTAAATCACAGTAAACTGCAATATAAACATTTCATGTGCATTCTAATGATAAAAGTGTCTAGTGCTCTTATAAATATTAACAGTATTGTCAATACCACCTATAAATAGAGTGCATACTATAACTACCAAGGACATTTGTTTTTAAAAAACTACCTATAGTAACCTTATATCAGTATATGTTATATTTCTAGAACACTGTATAGTGCTTATTTCAAAGTATAGCTCTAGGGTGCAAGGTAGTAAGATAAAGGAAAGATAGAAATGGGAATAAAGACAATTTATTTTATTTTAGAGTTCTATATAGTGTATTATATTGTAAAAGACTTGTATAATTTAAGTCCTAGACCTCTCTGATATTTATACTTTAACTAAAGGTATCAAGTACAAAAGATTTTTTCATTTGAAAGAGCAGCCTTAAACATGTGGAGAAACTACTGGCAAACTAGGCCCATAGAAGCATATTTACAAGCTAAAAGAGCGCTGAGAGGACTATGCATTACAACTGACCCAACCTTCAGTCTTGATGAAGAATTTGTTGTGGACTGGAGGGCGATTGCTGAAGAGGCTACAACACAATGGATGGCACTAATAGTACAGAAATCTAAAAAGGATCAAGCACAACTTGAAAAACAGCTACAGGAAAAGGAAGAGAATTTGCAAGCATTCATCACAAATAAGAACTTTAGCAAATTTAAGAGGGGACTTGAAAAAGAACTGTCTTACCAAGAGAATAAGATTGTGGCTACAAAGAAAACGAAATTTAAATATGATGAAAACGACTATGTAAAGGGACATATTTTCTCTTGGCCAAAAAATGAAAGGAAAAACAGTCGGGGAAATAAAAACAAAAGGTTCACTTTGAAAAGAAATCTATCCTAAAAAAACACAATTCCAGCTGACAGAGTAGGGTAGCAAGCTACAACTAGTGCATCTAATGCAAGCTTTAAAAGTGATTCTGATAGAGCTGAAGAGGTTTTGTAGACAGAAACAGAGACTCAGGACTGCCACTGGGGAGAGGGAAAAGGAAGGGGAGATATTTGCTAGAAGAAGAAGAACTAGGAAGGGCAGGAGGAGGAGGTCAACTGCAAAGAGGAGGTCAACAGAAGAAGAGATACCAACAGGACTAAATGGTGCTTTAGAGACTGCAGAAGAAATGAACTCTGGAGACAGTATTAGTGGTAAGACAAATGTTGTTAACCTATCTAACTATAACTTGACAACAGTAGAGACAAGCATGTTAAATAAGGGCTTGTCGTTTATACCTACGACAGACATTGACTTTTTCCAGCTTACCATTGCCTTATATCACCTCTATAGAACTTTGAACGTTGAGCCTCAGATGTTTCTATAGTAAACAAGCATTTGTCAATGCCGAATGTTGTCTCACTGGCATTGGCATTGGTAGTGCAGGAGTTAGAGATGCATAATAGGAATGGCAGTGAAGTATTGAAGTAATGCCAACCCCACCCCACCCTGCAGAGACCAACAGGCGCCGAGGTGTGCCTTTGGGTTGTCAGCTATAACGCCATGCCATTTTACCTCACCTACCCAGTAGACACTGACAAGTGTTGTGGTGTGCGTTTGGGGTCTTGAAAACCAGAGAAAGGATCAAATCAGTTTTATCAGTACGTATAACATCAGGTTAGGAAAATAAAAGATTTGATATACAAGAATTGGTATGTCTTAGAGCAGATCTTAGACTGGCAGAGACTGCTAAGACCCTCCCAGAATGGCCTGTTGGAGAGCTAATAATCTGAGAGATGTATTGGTACATTCAGCATTTGCTGAAACAAAGGAAAGACATCTAAACTGGTTACCCCAACCCCCAGAAGGTTGCAAAAAATGTGGATGTTGCAAGTACTGTCCTGTTATTAGGGAGTGTGGCATGTTTATGAACCCAACTGATGAGAAAATGTTCAACATCCAACAATTTATTACTTGTGATACCACATATGTCATATATCTGTCCACCTGTAAATGTGGAGCATACTACATGGGGAAAACAAAAAGGAAACTAAAAGAAAGAGTTGGAGATCACATGAGGGCCATTGTGAATAAAAATATGGATTATGTGTATGGGCAACACACATGGCAAATGCAGACAATGCAGAAGAACATAAATTGAAGTTTGTAGGATAGAAAATATCACCTTAGGTCCACGAGGAGGGACAGAGGGTATTATTGAATAAAAGAGAGCTATTTTGGATTTACACACTAGGTGTATACAAGATTAAAGGCCTAAACGAACATATAGAGAAGATGATTATGTTTTTTCCATATGTCTGTTCTTTTACAGGTATATATGGTAGAACCAATATGGTCTATCAATTGTATTAAGAGCCTATCTGTTATCCCTCTAGACCTCTTTCTGTGCACCACTGACCATGGTGACGCTCTGTGAGTGCCAAAATATGGATCTACTGTGCATTTAACAATTCTTCAGCCCAATCCTCAGTTTTAAAACAACTCCCCCCCATACCTCTCTGCTTCAGACATATCCCTTTGCTCCTATATGAGATACTGTGGCTGCTATCCTTTGTGCTTGATACTTTTAAAGTATAAATATAAGAGAAGTCTAGGACTTAATTTATACAAGTCTTTTTGAAATATAATACACTATACAGAACTCTAAAATAAAAGAAATTGTGTCTTTATTCCCATTTCTATCTTTCCTTTATCTTACTACCACGTACCTTAGTGCTATACTTTGAAATAAGCACGATATATTGTTCTAGAAATGTAATATATGCTGATATAGGGTTACTGTAGGTAGGTTTGTTTTTATAAATGTCCTTGGTAGTTATAGTATGCACTCTTTTTATAAGTGGTATTGTCAATATTGTTAATATTCATAAGAGCACTAGACACTTTTATCATTAGTATGCATATGAAATGTTTATATTGCACTTTACTGTGACTTAATTAATTTTCTGCCATGTGACACATAGGTGCTATAAAAAGAGATGTCCACCAAGGGTCATTATCTTTGAAAAAGCCTTTCTCTAAGGTGAAACGTCTGAGCAATTTTTCTTTGTGTTCTCCCTGACCCAGGAGGGTCGGCTGGTTACTGGCAACAATAATTGGAGGTGTAAGTCCTTTTAGAAGCATCTACCTGACTCCAAGCTTTATCTGTGCAAGGGTGAGTGCCATGATTTTTGATTGTACTGTCACTATATACCACTGAGCACCACCACCCACCCTGGTGCAGCTCTTTCTATTCTTAATATGACTATACGCTGCACTATACTTGAGACAGACTACAATAGTTTGTATGTTACATCTTTAATTTCTTTCAGGAATTTGCTCATTTATTTCTTTTAGTCTTGATATCGATTAACACATTGCTTGACTCACTGATGGGTGGTTTCTGGTATTGCATCGGGGCAGAGAAGTACATTTGGGCAGGGGTAAACAAGTAGAAGACTGAACTAAACTCGAAAGAGACAGGTACAGAATTTAAACATTATTAGCCTCCTTCTGCTCACTTTGTGGCTGAATTAGAACAGACTGGGTAAAGCATCAATCACTCTGTCTCCTTCTCTTTGTAACAATTAATACAGTACTGTAGTATAGTAGGGAGCCACAAGAACTATTCATTATAACTGGGAGATTGGTATAACGAGGTTTGTAATAGCAAGTGTGTACTGTATTTTGCTAAATTATAAAAAGCCACTGTTGTCTTAGAGTGTTAGTGCTTCTTCTTGCTTGCAGAGCGACTGCAACTGTTAAGACCTCTGCTCTCAGGAGCTCAGTGTCTTGTGAATGCCAGATATTGGTGTAAAGAAACTGACAAAAATGTTTTCATTTAAGTCTCCTAAATAAATACAGCATCAGATCCAAGGAAGCCAAAACAGTGGAAAACTGTCTATGTTGAGGTCAGCACTAAATATGTATGCTAAGAAAGGGATCTTTGAAACTACAAAATGTTCAAATATAGACCACCTTTATTAAACAAGCATAGTAAACACATCAACCAACAAGCTTCGACCGTAAAAACTGTGCTGGAGTGAAAGACCATGTTGATACAGTCTCACACAAAAGCAGAGAGAAGGCGCTCCAGATAGAAAGCTCTGCTAGTATAATAGCTGCTTTTGTTTTCCTAACAAACACTGGAACACTCCTTGTGGTGCATGCATCAGTTTAAAAGCACTGTGCCTTGCCGACTAGACTGCGGCTTTAGAAAGCACACCGTCATCACATTGTCATATTCACACTCTGAAGATGACTGTTTGATGAGGGTAGATGTGTAAGCGCCTCCCCACAAATTAGAAGTGTGGCTCCACTGCTCGTCTTGCTGCGACACGTGGCGTTTTCTCTGGATAATAAGTGCAGGTCTGTGCGGTTGTCGTGCTTCCTAAAGCTGTAGTCTAGTCATGAACTTAGAAGGTGTCATTTTCAAATCCTCTCTAAAACCTGTTTTTGTGGTCGCTCCACAAAATTGAATTTCTGGTGGCATTTGATAAATGACACTTATCATGTTCTGCCACAATGAATGTCACTCCTTGTTTTACTTTTTGAACCCACATTTTCAACATAGTCATTTCCTCCATCTCATGAACGCAGGTGTCATTTTCAAATCCCCTCCAAAACCTCTTTTTGTGGTCATTCCACATAATCAAGTTTCTAGTGGTATTTGATAAATGACATCTGTTATGTTCATATGCTGGATTGTTAAAAATACTATCTTGACAATTCAGGGTCACAGTCTAAGAAAACAACATTATGTGTGAACCTCTTTATTTACCAGTCATTACAATTTCACTATTATAACTTATGTTATTAATGGGTTAATTTTAACTGCTGTACTCTGTACCTAACAACTATACAGCAAATACAAGCAGAGAACATTTGGTGTTGGCCAATGTTTGTTTTATGCTGTATTTACTAAGGACAGCTGAGTTGAGATTAAATATATGGTAAATGTAAAGTCCTGCTTTCACCCATATTGACACCGTATTTACTCAGGATAGCCCAGCCTAGGTGGAATGTAGTTTCTCATTTTCACTAGGAAAGTACATTCACCCATTTCTGCAATGTACTTACCAAAGATAACTCAGCTGAAAACACCACATCTTGATTTCACAGGAGTTCCACTTTCACATATAGTTACCTGGAGTTTACCCAGGGTAGCCTAACTGAAATGCAATATCTTATTTTCAGTGGGGTCCTATGTTTATCAGTTTTGTAATTTAGCTTGGGTAGTCCAGCTAAGTTGCAATGTCTCATTTTCAGTAAGGTCCTGCATTTACCCATTTTTGGCTGTATTTACTCTGGATAGTCCATTTCAGATACAACATCATGTTTGTTTCCTGCTTTTACTCATTTTATAATATGTTTACTAGTGATAACCAAACTGTAATGCTACATCTTAATTTCAGTGCACTCCTGCTTTCACCCATTTTTTATTTAAAATTTGCTGACTGGGAAATGCACACTGAGCCAGGATTCATTTTCAGGTGCAACTCCGGGTGGGGTGATGTTTAACAAGGAGGGCAGACAATACATAGTGGCAAAGATAAATTCAGGTAGGGGTAAACTGGAACAGTATACTAATCATTCCAAATTTGCAAAAGTATTTACAGTGGATAGCCTAGCTAAGATATTTAGTTTACCTGGTGTACTACTTTTACCTATTTGGAACTGAATTTACTGTGGATAGCCCCAAAGTGAGATACAATATCTCATTTTCTGTAGGGTTCTACGTTTTCCCATTTGTAGACTCCATTTACCCAGGACATCCCAGTCCAGGTAAGCCAGATACATAGATGCATAGAATTTGATGGCAGAAAAAGACCCGATGGCCTTTAAAACCTCTTTAAAAACCTACCTTTTCCAAGAAGCATTCCCAGCTGTGCCCAGTTTTCAGTTTATATTGCTGTATACATTGTAATCATTATGTATTGCTGTTTCAGCTGTCATCACTAATGTTTGTTGAATTTTCATTATCAAGTATTATTATGAAGCACCCTGAACCCTAGGGAAAGGACACTCTATAAACAAAATTGCCTTGCCTGTCTCACCAATCCTTATGCTGACCTGAAGCCATGCCAAACCTACACTCAGCCAGAATTATCATCCAGTAGCCCTAGTGGTTTCTCTACAGCTCCATCCCCAGAATACCATCCATCCCCTCTTCCCATAGTTTTTACTATTCCCTCTGTGCATCCCACCATGTTTGTACCCAGTCATGGCTTCGAGAGGACATCTCATTTAACAAACTATTCCACTCATCCACCACCCTTTACTTAAAGAAAATATTTTCTTACATCTTTCTTGAACCTCCCCCCAATTAATTTCCACGCCTGACGTCTCATCACAGTGCCCTCTTTCCTTATGAAATGTTCACTGTAGTCTACCCTGCTGATACCCTGCAAGTATTTAAAAGTCTCTTGCATGTTCCCCCTTTCCCTCTTGGCTGCCAGTGAGTACATCTGGAAGCCTAACCAGCCTCTCCTTATATGATTTTCCCTGCTACCCCTGGATAATTTTGTGGCCCACCTCTGACAGATGCCATCTGGTCTCTTTCTGAAAAGTTTCACCAGGAAAGGCACGCTGAGCTAAAATTGCTCATTTCCAGTTGCATCCTGGGGGAAGGGAATAGGGATGCAACAGTAAACAGCAATAACACAATACAATAATATAGAGGAAATAAGGAAAAAAGTACAAAAACATAATACAGTATACATATATATATATATACACAAACTGGTCACATAACTAGAGAATTCAAATGGAATTGCAACACGTAAGAGGTGTCAAAAGAGCGAAGGGAAAAGGGAGTTAAAGGCAATTACAAGTAGTGGAGAGAAAACTGTGAAGGAGGGATGAGAGGGCCGGAGGGGAGCAGGTGTGGCGGATTACCTGAGGAAGGGAGTTCCACATTTTAGGGAGATGGTGGGAGAATGCAGACTGGCCAGCAGTAGATGATCAAGGAGGGATAGGCATGGTGTGAGAATCGTAGCTCTGGAGGGAGTAGGGGGGAGGTTGAGGTGATAAGCAGGAAGCAAGATAGGAGGGGAGGAAACCAAACCAAAATTTAGAAAAGAAGGAGATGCAATGAGAGCAGCATCTGTCCTCAAGAGGGAGGAAAGATAGAGACTGGTAGAGATTACAGTGGGTGTGTGAGGGGACTATCAAGGGCAAAGCGGCAGAAGGAGTGGTAGAGGATGTCCAGTCTGGCAAGGGAAGTTTTGGGGTGGCACTGAAGACATCACTGTAGTCAAAAACTGGAAGGATCATTTTCTGGACTAGGGCCCAACAGGCAGGCAGAGGGATGCAATCTTGGTTCCTGTACAGAGCACCTAACTTCTGGTGCAGTTTTTTGATGATAGTATTCACATGTCCAGAGAATTCAAGGTGCTGGTCAAGTAAGACACCAAGATACCTGAAAGAGCAGGTATTCTCCAGCTTTGTCCCATCAAGGATGTGGAAAGAGGGAAGGGAAGGGAGCCAAGAGAGTCTCTGCCTTGTGCCGAAGGTCTGGGAGATGGTCTTCTTGACATTCTAGAAAAGTTGGTGTGAGTGTAACCATAAGTGAACTTTGTCAAAGTCGTGCTGACGTCTGGTAGCCACAACAGAGGAGGAGGATCTGGAGGTATACAGGATTGTATAGTCTGCATACATGTGGATACAGGAGAAGGAGCAGGTGGCTGGAAGGTCATTTAGGAAGATGGAGAAGGGGACCAAGAACAGAGCCCTGAGGGACACCTGTCTTGATGGGGAGTGGGGGGAGTGAGGACATGGAGTCAGCAATATGAACAGACTGAGACTTACCTACCAGATAGGCATGGAACCAGGTTGTGGCAGAGCCAGAAATACCCGCTACAAAGAGCTTGGCTAGAAGTAGGGGATAAGAGACAGTGCTGAAAGCCTTGGCTAGGTCAACAAATATAGCGGAGGTTATGAAGCCACTGTCCATCCCATAAGGTTCTTAAGGTGCAGATTTCAGAATTGAGTACTCTCTGTGCTGTTACCCATTTTAACAGTCTGTTTGCCCATGATAACCCAGCAGAGATGCAACATCTTATTTTCTGGGGTTCTGCTTCTAATCCAGGATAGCCAAACTGAGAAACAACATCCCACTTACAATGGGATCCTGCTTCTACCCATTTATACACTGTATTTACTAAGGGTAGCCCAGCCCAGTTCTGATGCTGTATCAACTGTAGAAGTGTCATTTCTGACCCCTGGTGACTGTGAAAAGAACACAGTTCTAACCTATTGTACATCTGCTGCTGGTAGTATTTATGGAGGTGGGGGTTAACAGAACTGTAGAAATTGTTTACTCAAAATGTAAACCTTAAAGCAGCAGTGCAACAAAAAATGTTTTCCCCCCAAAAGCTAGTTTCAGCTTTAATTAAGAAAAATATTAGCATACCTGTCAAATGTACTTGTCTAGGTACCACCTACTCTGTGCAGCATGAGCTTTTTTAACCCTTGCTAGGTCTACAATGCTTTCTCTATGCAAAATGTGGTGGCCATCTTTTTTTCAAATAAAACATTTATAAACATACTTAACATTTGGTGGAATTATAACATTTTACCATCAAATAAAACTGGAAGATGCTTGGAATATATTATAGTGAAATAAGGTATGGTCAAATTTTTTGCAAAATTTTGTTGCACTGCTGCTTTAATTTAATTTTTTGGAGGTTCTGATAAATGAAAATTCTACTGAGATTAGGCATACTGGCATAGACTTCAAACAGTTATGGCCTACACAATCAGTTGTACCATTTTGCATATACAAACAGGAGAAAATACTTGTAACATTTACATTCACATACTTTTTACTATTCTGCTCACTTCATACAGCACACAGTACATATTAAATGTAAAATTACACATATCCCCATAATGGAAAGCATCGTATGAAGTATATGCATATCACCATGAAAGAGTTTAGACTGGTTCCACTTTAAGCAAGAATATATGGTGCCAGATGGCCTCTCACACAATCTGCAAAGGCTGAAAACAGAATATACAGACACGTGTTTTGTCCTGCACAGGACTCATCAGTGTGACTCAAATGTAACAGCCCTGGGGAGGATGAGCAAGTCATAATTTGGTCTTACTGGTTTGGGTCACGATGGAGCCCAAAAGTTGGAACATAATCTAAATATTAACAAACCTCAGCACGAAAGCACTGAGGCAAGGGCTACCCAGAAAGGGCACTGGAAATAAAGCCAGGTTTAAAGGCGTAAAATTACACATATCCCCATAATGCAAAGCATCATGGGAAGTATAAGCAAGCCACCATGAAAGAATTTAGACTGGTTTTGGTTTAAGCAAGAGTGTATGGTGCCAAATGGCCTCTCACAAACTCTGCAAAGGCTGAGAACAGCTGACACATGTTTTGTCCTACATAGGACTCATCAGTATGCTTCATCTGTAACAGGCCAGGGGAAGGATAAAACAGTCATATTTTGGTCTTAGTGGTTGGGCCATGATGGAGCCTGAAATAGGAAAGTAATCTAAAAGTAATCAACCCACAACTGCTCAGATACTGCCAGTGAGAATCCTCCTTGGAGCCCAAAACAAAACCCTCACTGTTGCCACCATCTACATCCCTCCCAAAGAACAGGGAACTGGTCTAACAGCTGTTCTTGACTTTGTAAAGTCACTCCCACCAGACACCAAATCTATCCTCCTAGGTGACTTCAACATCAACTGGCCTGCGGCCGATGTTGGTGCACACAGGGATACCATTGCTGTGGCGAACCTCGCATGAATGGTTGACTCACCAACCAGGAAAAATTACAGGACCGCACCAGCACACTCTTGGACTGGATCCTTACAGTCACCCATTGTGGATATCTAACACTAATGTCCTCCCTGACTCTCTCAGCGACTACTCCCTGTTAGCTGCACCTGGTCAAATAATTCATCAAACAAACGCCAAAAACTATCACCAGCAGGGTTCTACCCAGTGGTCATCTTCCTCGACTCAAATCCCACCTCCTCCATCAAGACTGGTCCCCTGTCTTCAATGCAACCAACATAAACACTGCCCTTGACCACTTCATAAACATCTTCACTGTGGCCTGTGACACGTATGCTCCTATTAAGAAACGCAAAGTCAAATCACTCAGTAACCCTTGGCTCACAGGTGACCTCCTCAGGATGCTAAAAGCAAGAGACCACCTATGGGAGCTGGCCAGAAACTCTGGAAGGCAAAATGATATCCAAAACTACAAACATGCCCGCAATGACTGCACCAAAACCATCCGGCAAATGAAGTCCGCCTACTATAAGCATGCCCTCACAAACTCCTGGGGCAATGGTCGGGAATTCTGGAAGAACATAAAGGAACTCCACCGAACCCACCCAAAGCCCCCAAATCAATACTCAACATCAATGGAACCACAACCTCAACCCAAAACCATAGCGGATACCTTTAACAAGGCCTTTACCCACCTCAGTGCTGTCCTACTCCAGGACTACTTCAAAGATGGTGAAGCCCTCTGTCCGCAATGAATACTACTCCCAACAGCTCCCCACTTCTACTTCAAAACAGTCAAGGCTCACCAAGTACGCAAATATGTTACCAAAGCCCTTTGTAAATCAAAATTCAGTAATGATTCCCTTGATCTCAAAATCCTGTCTCTCACACTTGATGAAGTGCTTAGTCCTCTGACCAGAATTTTCAACCTCTCCCTCAGCCTTAGCCAGTTCCCAGACAGAGGGAAATCTGCCACTGTCACCCCAATCCATAAAAGTGGTGACAAAACTGCCCACAATAACTACAGACCTATCTCCCTACTACCCCCACTCTACAAGGCACTAGAACGCATCATCTCAGACCAGCTCACAGAATACCTGGATACGTACAACATCTTGTGCAAGCAACAACACGGGTTCCGCAAAGGTCACAGCACCTCCACTGCCCTACTTGAATTCACCGGCACAATCCACAATGCACTTGACTCCAGTGAACTACTAGGCTCAATCTACATTGACTTAACTAAAGCCTTCGACACCGTAAATCACCGCCTCCTGCTTGTCCAGCTTCAGAACACTGGGCTGTCAACTGACTCCATTGGCTGGTTTAAGAGATACCTTGAAGAACGGTCCCAAACAGTAAGAATTGCTGATACACTCTCGGACCCTAGACTGGTCTGCTCGGGAGTTCCCCAGGGCTCCATTCTGGGACCCCTCCTCTTCAGCCTATTCTTAAACTCACTACCAGACAGCTGCCCAGAACAAATAATTCTCTACGCTGACGATGCTGTGATCCTCACCTCGGACCCTGATCCAATCCAATTACAAAATAAACTTCAGCGGGCCTTCTCCTCCATTGAATCCTGGTTCTTAAATCATAAACTGTTTCTTAATCAGAAAAAAACAAGTCTATGGTCTTCTGCAGCTCCCACAACAAAAAACAAACAACTCCACCTCTCCACTCCAACCGAACAAGGAGCCATCCTAGAGCAAACACAATTGTTCAAGTACCTTGGCACCACCCTTGATCCCCACCTCTCATATGCTGTCCATATCAGCAATGTTGCAAAGTCTGCCAATGTGAGGTTAGGCATATTATTCCAGCAAAGGAAACACATAACCCCAGAAGCACTGTCAGTGGCCATCCAAAGCTCCATCATCAGCATCATAGACTATGGTCTTATCATATATAGGTCTGCAACTACCACTGCTCTCAAATGTATCATGACATCCCTGTATAAGGCCTGTCATCTCATCACTGGCTCACATCGCCGTACCCACACATGTGACCTTTATTCCCAATCTGGATGGCTTCAACTGGACAAATGTGTAAAATACCAAACCTGCATCACGGCCAAGAAAATTATAATGGGGCTTGCCCCACCTGGTGTCTGTGCCCTCCTTAAGCCTAGACATAGGAACGTCACTACAAGGAGATCCAATTCCCATCTACTACATATCCTATGATGTCGCACGACCCAAGGACAAAGATCATTTGCCTATCGGGCATCCAACTGGCTCAACTTCTTGGCAGCGACATAGCGACCACTCCAACACTCGCCTCTTCAAGTCCAAGCTGTGGCTCTCACTGCTTGTATCCTCGATTGCCCATCTTAACATTTCCACGCTCCAGCTGCACATGCCCCAGCACCCAGCACTTACAATCAGTCTTTGCACCCCTAGCACCTTACCTGTCATATTTCCTGACAAGGCCCCCTGGCTGCACTGTCTCCACCCTCACCCACCTCTCCCCGAGATCTCCACCCTGCCCCTGCCCCAACCACCTCCTGTACTCCCTCTACCCCTGCACCTCCTTCCCTCGATCTCCTACCCTTACTTCCCCACCCACCCCCTCCTTCCCTTGTCTTGCTCATAGCTCAAGTCTTTGTACTGGTTATTACATGTCTGTAAGTCAATGACTATATGTTTGTAACTAAAATGATGACTGTTGACATGCTGACGTGGAACCTTTGTAAGAGAGCCTCGGCTCAAAGGTATTTTAATCCTAGATTGAAATAAATAAATAAAAATAAAAGTCAAAACCCTCAGCATAAAAGCACCTAGGCAAGGGCAACCCAGAAAGGGCATTCATGAAAAACAGATTTCAAAGAAATGTAAAATTGCATATAGTCCCAAAACACAAAGCATCATGGAAAGTATATGCAAATCATCATGAAAGAGTTTAGACTGGTTCCACCTCAAGCAAGAGCATATGGTGCCAAATGGTCTCTCACCCACTCTGCAAAGGGTGGAAACAGGAAACACATACATGTTTTGTCCTACATAGGATGTATCAGTGTGCTTTGTTTGCAACAGCCCAGAGGAAAGGTGCACCAGTCATATTTTTGGTCTTATTGGTTTGGGTCATGGTGGAGCCTAAAAGTACCTGAAAAGTAAAAGAACTCTGTATAAAAGCGTGATGCAAAGGTTACCTAGAGAGGGCACGAGCTATAAAGTCTGATTTCAAAAGAAATACATATTATTAGTATTCTCATGTACAGACACAGGGAATTCTTACTTGAAGTTGTTATTGTTGGGTACCTTTGCTTTCAGCTTCAGCTTTATTGCCTCAAACTTTCTGTGACCACTGACAGATGGTCGCTGGGCCTTTTTTGCCATCTTTTTCTGTTTCTATTTTCTATGACATCACAGAACTTAGCACGTCCAGGTTTTTACAGTCACCATCAATAGATCATCTGTACTCACTTCATATACATAACATCTATATAAGAGTACAAAATTACGTTATTATATAATAGGTAACACAAAAGCTGGCTCCTGACTGGTTACTGAACAGGATTTACAATGTGTAAATCCTGCTGGTACCCAAATAGGAAAAAGTGCCAGCTGCGCCACCTTGCCCTATACCCTATCAGAATCCCTCCGACATGCAACATCAAAGCTCTCTGCTGCTATCTCGCGTACTGTCGCTACCAACCATGGTAAATTTGAAAAACAAAAAAAATGGAATGTTCCTTCGAACTACTAGATCACACTGAGCTTGATGAAACATTTTCTAACATTCCGAAAACCTTTCTAGCAAAAACATCTTGCAACTCTCCTTAGCACTTACCTCGCACCACAGTTCGAGCGCTTCGACCAGGCAGTCACTGCGAAAAGCTTCAGAACCGCACCAATAGCAACTACAGTTCTATGATGAACTATTTTTTCCTTCACAGCAATAAATCACTATATCAATCATTTTCTGCTAACAATTAATAAATCTTCCAATACCAATATTTAATTAAAAAAAAATCCTAATTGTATAATAGCAATATCCCACGAGAGGGTGTGGGTGATGCCAGGATTTACTTATGGCTGGTATGTTGCTGGTCTCTCAGCTGCACCTCGGGACCGAACAACACAGCAGCCGTGGGTAAATCCTGGCATCACCCACACCCTCTCATGGTATATTACTCAATTAGCAGCAAACGTACTTCACGAATTACAGGCATTTGCCTCACAGGTAAGCGGCTGCTGATATTACCATTCTCTTCGCCATTATGCTTTTCCAGTCAGCCCTACAACTTTAATGCTGCTACTCAATCTACAGAGGCAGGTGCAGCCAGCATAATAATTTTCCAGTGTGTCCTGTGGTTCAGTACTCTCCCTACGTAAGTCCCTTTAACCCCTGTTAACCCCTTCAGACAATTATCCCAGAGAAAAGAAAAAAAAAACACTAAAAGATTTTACTCTTCACAGCAGTATTCCTTTTCATTAAACTTTATGTATCTCCGAATATCTGTAGAGTCTATAAGGACTTTTCTTAGCATGGAGAACAGAACAGTCCATGGGTAAGGCTGCATTTTCCACTCTCTTCCTGTCAGACCCATACTTGGTATGACCCAGTAAACCTGCTGGCTATGCTAAACAGCCATAAAAGGAACAATGTGCTTGGGGTGGCAGTCAGACCTCTATATATTGTATAATGATTAACAATAAGGAAGTACCACTGGAGGTCAACAGTAAATTTCCTGACCTCCCGCATAGCGATGGCACAATACCGAAACCGGTATTGTGCCACCCTAAAAGAAAGTGTTTTTTACAGGGGGGCTATGCACCCCACACCCCAACAGATTTTTATATAATCAACTCCAGGTCAGAACACCAGGAGAAAAGCGTCACCTGAAAACAGACCATTACAGAGACTGTCGCTGTAATGATCTGTTTTCAGGTTTCGCTGTTGGGGTGTCACGCGGGAGGGAGTAACAGCAATAAGAATAGGAACAGCAGTGCTAAACTGAAAAGAACAATCTGTTTTTTTTGGGGGGGGGGCTACATGTGATATAATGAACAAGAAGAATAGGAGCAGTAGTGTCAAAACAAAATCAAAGGCTTCAAGCTTTGCCACGCATAAGCAGGACTGTAAATGAGATATGACATCTTTGCTTGGCTATCATGTGTAATAAATTGGCTGTAAAGCCCTTTGTGATTTAGTGTATGAAAACACCACATAAATAAGAAAAATGCATGGACAACCACGCTCAACAAGGGCGTGTGTCCATCAAGGGGTTCTAATGACATCACTGGGATCCCGAGAGTGAAGCTCAAGAGGCCCCTGATGTCATCAGAATCCCTCAAGGAAACACAATCAAGTTGTGCATGGTTGCGCCTGTGTTATTTTATATAGTATATGGTTTGAAAGATAAAAGATGAAAATGCTGCCCCCAGAAATCTTTTGGGTTGATCTTTTTTTAACTTCTTTATTGATTTATGCATGCAAAAACATACATTGCAATGTCCATGGGAGCCACAGCAATACAACATCAGGCTGTCTCATAAGCAGAATTTGTAAAGATACTCCCAAACAGGTACAACAAGGGGGGAAGTATTGTATGGTTAGGTATCATATAACACATATTAATTGTACGAAAAGGCTAATAGCAACCAAGGAACTTTAAGTGCCTAGGGGGTCCAGGATATAATAGGATAGCCACTACCATCAGGACCTTTAAGGTCTAAAATAGGCACCAACTATTCTGACAAAAAAAAGTGCTTCAAAAGAGAGAGAAATACCCTCAAGAAAGGACTAATTTTTAAATTCAGTATTTAACCTAAAACATGACCAACACTTGAACATTCCGTATAGTGCATCATTCCCCACTCCCTCTGAGTTAACCAAAAGTCCAGTATTAAGTGGCCACATATGTAGCCTGTGTGTCTTGCAGTTAGAAGAAGAAGGAGGAAATTTCAAATTTGAATGCTGTAACCACAATCAATCAGAGCTGCCAAGGACAGAAGCAGGGCAGGACCTGTTATCAGGAATCAACGATTTCCCCAATAATATCACTGCCTAAACTTAAACATACACTGCACTCCACTCTCTCCGATTGATAGAACAATCAATATGCACTATAGGGGAAAAGAAATGTCAACAACAAATCAGTATTTAGCAAATCACTTGCTCAGTCTTCATCAGCCTCATTTGAGGAGTCTGTCTTGCTTCATTCCTGTTCAGCTATCCTCTGGGCACAAACTTGCAGCATCCTTGGGCTCTGAAAAAGTAAGTGTGATCTCTGGCCAAGACTTAAAGTTTAGCTGGAAGCAGCAGTTGGTGGTGGGGCTTTAACCCTGAGTTCTCGATGGATAGGATCGAACTGTTTCCTCCGTCATTGTGTGCTGTAGGCCAGGTCCGGGTAGAGTGACACCACCACACCATCATATTTCACCCACATTTTTGCAGAGCAGCTTGCAGCAGCATTTATTTTATGCCCAAACCATTACACACTACAAGCAGGGTGCAGGGACCATCTGAACGGGCTGTGGCCCGGCAGGGAGTAACCCTGTAGACTTTTTCATACCAGGCACGTGTGACTTCTATTCTCAGTGCCACAGCTAACCAAGAATCCACAAATCCCTTAGCGTCATCCCCCTCTACTCCTTCTGGGAGACCCACAATTCCAAAGTTGCAGGCCTGTAGCATTCTCCACCGCCTCCAAATGTTGACGAGAAGGTTGTTCTCCTGGATAAGCTTAGTTGATGTTTCCTGGCTTTCCAAGCATTCTTTCGCTGCCCCTGAGTGAACTACGCCCACTCACTGTTCCAAATCTGTAACTTTGCCTATTAAAGTGTCCAACTTTCTAGCCATATCACAACTGATTTACATAGCTGTACTAGTGTTTTGTTCACGGTTGCCAAGCGTTATTTCTCCCTGGGGCTTGCATTGTCAAAGATGGTGGATTCACAGCCTGCTTAGATGTGGTCAGCACAGTCTGCCTAGGCTTGAAAAAGTCTGATTGTGCCGCTGCACCTTTCTGTCAACCCATGTCAGCTGTTGCCCAGGTATTACTGAACAAGAATATAGTGTTTTACCCCAGACTGAGGTGTAGAAAAATACAGTTTATAGCAATTCAAACAGCCCTTCTTGGGAGCTCTACTGTCCCATGTCTACTCATCTCAGCTGCCTAACCATGCCCGTTTGATCTTTTTAGTATTTTTAAACAACTGCAACCTCTGCTACATTTAGTGACTGCATCTGATGTGGAGGCAAGACCCAGGATATTCCTGTGTCTGGAGTATTTTTTTTAATTCAAGTTTATTGACAATCCAGGGTACCTATATACAAATATCATCAGTATTAATTTAATCATTTACAATCACAACAGTGACTTTAACCTTTTCAAGTACATTCCTTCTATTTTGTTACTTTACATCTCTTAATTGACACAGGATATCTTCTTTTTTTATCTTCAACATGTTACCCACTTCTCCAGCATCTGACTATATATTTAATACTGACATTCAAGATTAACAGACTTCACCTTGAATTCCTGGGGCCCCCCCCAACCTCCTTGGCTCATCCACTCTCGCCTCTCAGTTCTTGGTACCACAGTTCCCACCTTGTCCATCTGTGAACAAATACTGGGATCCTCTGATTAATTTTATGTATAGCACGGTGGTTTAAGGCTCTGAGCTGCAAATCTGGAGACCTGGATTTGAATCCTCACAGCCCCCACTTGCATACCGCGTGACCCTGAGCAAGTCACTTAACTTCTGTGCTCCCAGGTTGCACCTGTAAACAAGCTTTCAACTTAGTGTGTCTCACCTGGTTAAACAATTGGGAAAAACAAACAAAAAAAATGTGTCAATTCTTCCATTCTCTGTATGTCCTGGACCAGCTCTAGCCACTGCTCCATTCCCGGGGGATCTGCAGAGAGCCAGCGTTTAGAGATAGCTTTATTTGCCGCAACTATTAATATATTCCAGAGGTATAATGCATCCCTGCCTTTGATCCCCAAGGGTGGTAGGCCTAAAACCAGGTGTGGGAGGGACATATCTGCTTCTACCCCAAACATTTCAGTCAGCGCCCTTTTAATTTGTCCCCAAAGGTTTTGTAGAATGGGGCACTACCAAACAATGTGTGTGTGGTGGGCAATTTGCTCCCCACACCTCCTCCAGCACTACCTAGATCCCATTCTGCTCCATCGTCCCTGAACTGCTGGGGTGTAGAAAAATCTCACTTTGATTTTCCAGGCAAATTCTTGCCACATGGGTGAGTATGTTGTTTTCCCTGAGGAGCTAAATATTTTCCTCCATTCCACCTCAGTTAGCTGGAGGTCCACTTCTATTCCCCACCTTGTTCTAAGAGTTTGTGTAGAGGCTTGGTATAGTCCTCTCAAAGCTTTGTATATTCCAGATATGCGGCCCTTCAACAATGTTTGGGTTTGTATTGCCAGGAGAACCGCCAGCAAGATTTGGGCCTCATGGACTCTCCCATCCATCTCTTTGTATTTTGTCAATATAATGTCTTAATTGAAGGTATCGGAAAAAATCTTTATTTGGTATTTGATACTTCTCCTTTAGTTGTTCCAAGGAGAGCACCACACCTTGCTCCATCATTTGTCCCAGGGTGCAGAATCCCAAATTCGCCCAGTGCCGGAATGTGTGGTCTAGCTTAGAGGGTATGAATGTTTCACTCCAGATGAACCATTGTTAAGGCCAAATTGCTTCAGAGATCTTAAATTTGGGCCATGTACGATAAACCACTCATAGGGTATTTCTAGTTGTCAAAAGGGGAAGCTCCTTGATGTTTTGCTGGTGTGATCTGAGATTCTTGCCCCCAGGTGGGCTCCCACCATCGAGGCCAGCTCCATCTTCTGCCAGTGTGTGTCATATCCCTCTGTTGTGCAGAGAATAACCAATTGCATTTGCGCCACCATATAGTAGACTTCTAAATTGGGAAGGGCCCTCCACCCCTGGCTCTTGTCCGCGTGCTGTCTAGGGGTATTTGATGGTATTTGTGTTCACCAGGAGCCCCTTGCAAACAATCACATGGCTTGTTTCACCCTTTTCTGTTCTCTGAAGAACTGCTAAGACAGTTTTTATGCTCTGATATTAACAAAACCACCCGGAGACAGTAGCTGTTCTTATCCTTTAACTAAGAACCACGGGAGTGGGATACAACAATTGGATTTATTTTCTGGGAACAATTACCCATCTTAGAATGTTTGCAGCCAATTAAACTACTCCAGTGGGTATTCAAAGACCTGAATAGCCCCAGCTGTGATGTAATCTGTAATCTTTCCTGGGCTCTTTCAGTTCCAGTGAAATTTTCATGCAATGTCCCACAAAGTTGGTACTCTCTCTCTAGACACCACCTTAGCTACTATACTGAAGTTGTAAATCCCCAAATGGATTCACTAAATTATGGACAATTGTTAATAATATACTCATGAAACTGACTTGTAGGACAAGGAGTCCAAACAGTACCTCAAGTAACTAGGTCTGTGCCACACTCTGGTAACCATGTCATTTGAACTGCAGAAACCTCAGATGTCCTTTCACATAAGACACCTGCGACATCAGCTAAAGCTCTGCTGCTGTCTTCTTCACACATTACAGCCTTAGCCTGACGAGGATTTCTGACTTAGGTAGCCTTGATTGCCCAGCACACTGGCATCTTTGGGGACCGTCCTCCACACAATAGAGGAAAACTCTCCTACCCATTCTGTGATAAACCTCACCTTACGACCCTTTGACTGCCCAGGTCCTTGGTCATCCCAACTTTCTTCAGCTCTCCTCTTGTGCTTCTTTGGGCCCTTCTCTACCCCAGTTAAGTATTTCAGTGTCGCTTCTCAGGCATCCAACTCAGGCCCCATGATCAATCAGGCCATGCATCCTGAGGGTGTACCACCCAGACCCCTACCCTGTCTTGGGAATCCACTTACTATCCCTAGGGCATTACTTAACTCCTTCAAACTCCTCTTACTTGTTTTATTTTTAATTAAAAGTTTATTAAAGCAGAAAACAGCACAGATGTCATTCAGTATAGTACCGACATAAAACAACACCACTGCAATTACAGAGTCAAAAGTTATACAGCCCAAAAGAATACAGGAGTTGCAGTTGCATCACACTGCAGCCATTTTGACCGGTACCCAAAATATTAAAATGAGGCCTACCAACCCTTACAAAACTGAGCAACCCAAGAAAGCCAAAGCATAAACATGACAATGTAAGAGCTGTAAATGTTTACGGGACAAACTCAGTGTCAATATTCATAATATAAATAACCCAGCATCGCCATGTAGATTGGAAGTGGGATAATATGTTATGAAAGGATGCAGTGAAGTACTCCATAGTACAAATATCTGAGAATATAGCTCGCCAAGTTTGGACTGTTTTGGGGTCGGCAGTTTGCATCCAAAGGCAGGTTAATGTTTTCTTAGCTGCAAAAAAACAAGCATTTGTCAATGCCGAATGTTGCTTGCTTGTATGTGCAGTTTAGGTATTTGGAAGTGATAGTTCCATGCCTTCCTCCCAAGACATCCACTGTGTCTTTCCGCTCAGTATTCACAGAAGAGTGGGAGGGCAAGGCACAGCAGTACAGCAGTTGCCTAAGGGGTGAAGAGGTGGACAATAGTCCATGCAAAGGCAAAACAGTCTGGCAGGAGCTCACTAAATTGAAGGTGGACAAAGCGATGGAACCAGATGGCATATGCCCAAGGATATTAAGAGAACTGCGAAGGAGATAACAGTACCTCTGGCAGCCGTGTTCACTGAGTCATTCAACACGAGTGAATTGGAGGAGGGCACATGTGGTCCCTCTACACAAGTCCGGCAGCAGGGAGGAGGCAGGGAACAATAGGCCATTCAGCCTCACCTCAGTAGTGAGGAATATCATGGAGACATTGCTTAAAGAAAGGATAGTGGGGCAGCTAGAAGCCATCGGAGCCCAGGACCATAGACAACATGAATTCACCGTGGGGACATCATGTCAGACAAATCTGGTTGACTTCTTTGACTGGGTGACAAAGGAAGTGAATCAGGGTGGGGCAGTGGACAACGCTTACCTTGATTTCAGCAAAGCATTTGACACAATCCCATATAGGATACTGATAAACTAGCTGGGTAGGCTGGGCATGGGGAAAGGATGGTAAACTGGGTTAGAAACTGCTCAACAGACAGGAGGCAGAGAGTGGTGGTAAATGGTGTGCAGTCTAGGGAGAGGGTCACCAGCGGGCTGCTGCAGGGATCGGTCCTGGGGCCAGTCCTGTTCAATGTCTTCATTAGTAACATTGCAGAATGTCTGAAGGGAATTTTTTCACCAGATTTTCAACATAGCCATTTTAAGACCTCTGCTCATGAACAGTGTCACTGTGATTTTCTTAATATCTGTCCCAAACATTGACTGTCACACCGAATGCGTCATTGTGAGCTACATGCACGGAAACAAATTTTGGGCGACATGTGAAAAATGACAGCTGTACTGTTCATAAGGAGGTGTGGTAAAATGACAATCTTGAAAATCTGGAGTGCAAATATTAAAATTAAGTAATCCTACGAAAGGCATGTGTAGGAACTGCGAATGCACTGTGAAACAGCGTCATTTTAGGAATTTTTTCACCAAATTTTCAACTAGCCATTTTTAGACCTCTGCTCATGAACAGTGTCACTGTGATTTTCTTAATGTGTTCCATACAATGATTTCGAACACCGACTGCGCCATTGTATGCTACATGGGCGGAAACATGTTTTGGGCAAGATGTGAAAAATGACAGCTGTACTGCTTATAAGGAGGTGTGGTAAAATGGCAGTGTGGAAAATCTGGAGTGAAAATATTGAAAATTCGCGAACTTGCGAACGTGCATAGGATCAGTGCAACAAATGCTCATAGAACAGTCATTTTTGGGAATTTTTCACCCAGTTTTCAACATAGCCATTTTAAGACCTCTGCTCATGAACAGCATCACTGTGATTTTCTTAATCTGTCCCAAACATTGATTACGCATATCGACTGCGCCATTGTGTGATACATGCATGCAAACACATTTTGGGTGACATGTGAAAAATGACAGCTATACTGCTCATAAGGAAGTGTAGTAAAATGGCAAAGCTGAAAATTTGGAGTGAAAATATTAAAAATTAGCGAACCTACAAGCGTGCGTAGGAACTGCGCAACTCATGCTCGTAAAACAGTCATTTTTAGGAATTTTTTCACCAAATTTTCAACATAGCCATTTTAAGACCACTGCTCATGAACAGTGTCACTGTGATTTTCTTAATGTGTCCCATACATTGATTTTACACACCGACTGCACCATTGTGTGCTACATGCATGCAAACACATTTTGGGTGACGTGAAAAATGACAGCTATACTGCTCATAAGGAGGTGTGGTAAAATGGCAATGCTGAAAATCTGGAGTGCAAATACTAAAAATTTGCAAACTTACGCGCATGCGTAGGAACTGTGCAACGCACACTTGTAAAGCAGTCATTTTTAGGAATTTTTTCACCAAATTTGCAACATATGCTTTTTGAGAGCCCACCTTATGAACATTGGCATTGTCGTTTCATTAATTGGTCCCGAAAGGTGATTTTGCACAGTGAGCCCGAAATCACACTTTTCGGGCCTGATTATGCTCATGACAGTGACAGAATTCATGAGGAGGGTCCAAAAACCCCATGTTGAAAATTTTGTGCCAAAATTCCAAAAATGCTTGAGATATGCAGCAAAGTTGAAAAATCCCTATCTATCCCATTATACAGCTTACCGCATTTCCTCAGTTCACGGGTCGGCTTTGAAGAGTGCAGACGTGTTCCTGGTCCACCAAGATCATCACGCCAAGGTCCGGAGTAAGTATGGGGTGAGGGGTGTGGGGAGGCAGGGTGCGAGTGGGTGGGTGCGGGTTGTGGAGGGGCAGGGAGAAGTGCAGAGGGACAGTTTTGCATTTACAGGTTTTTTTGAATAAGATGATGAGGGATGTTTGCCATGCTGGGGTGGGCTCCCAGTGTGGCAGCTGGATGCTTTGGTGTGTGGAGCCAACAGATTGAGCACCCTTGCCGCCATAACATACTTTTTACCGCTGGGTGGGCTCCCAGCATGGCACCTGGATGCTTTGAGGGGGGTGGAGCTGATGGGGATTGTGCACCCCTGTTGGCATAACAAATTTTGCCACACTGGGGTGGGCTCTAGCGTGGCACCTGGAAGCTTTGTGGGGCATGGAGCTGATGGGGATTGGGCATGAGCACGCAGTATGCATGCATGTGGCTGTGGTGTGTGTGTGTGTGTGTGTATGTGAGTGGGGAGCTCTGCTCACTGAAGGAGCTCTCCCTTTCAACTGTATGACCACTGCATTTTCAACTGCTGTCATAGACAGCTGCAGCAGTGATTGGGGAACTGGGGCTGTGCCTGCAAACAATGTGACTGAATTGGAAGACGGGTGCCACACCTCCAAAACTCGGATGATGGCACTATGTTTCTGCACATGCATGCAAGCAACATAATAAACATAAATTAAGGAACAAGGCACCAATCGAATGCCCGGAGGTGGAATAGACAATAAATCATAGTGGGGGACACTGAGTCTTGAGACAGAAGGGAGAGAGAGAGACAGTTCCTCAAGTTGCTGATCTGTGTCTTGCCAAAATGCTGTAAGGACAGGGCAGGTCCAAAAGATATGAGAATGATCAACCAAGGACTGCCCACAGCCCCTCTAGCACTGTCCATGATGTGAAGACATGAATTTGACTAAGACTGCTGGGGTCCTAAAACCTGTACCTATATTTCCAGGCAAACTCCCTCCAAGAAGTGGAGGAGGTTATCTTCAGTGCCAACAGGGCATATTTGAATCAAAGGCTGATAGTCTCTGAGGATCCCAACTCCCTGTTCCAGTTATCTAGAATTGATTGTTGTATCCCTAATATTTCCTGCAATCCTTGATATAAATTGCCAATCAGATTACACCTTAAATTTGTTATGATGTGCAACCAGAAGCAAAGTTAAAAGCAAGAGGGCTGGGTTTAGGTAGGTGAGAATGCTCAGTAGTTTTAAATAAAAGGTAAGTTCAAACTTGGAGGAACCAAAAATGTTCTTGGCCTTTAAGGCCATATAGTTGGCATGGTGTTTCAAAAGGGAGAACCCCACAAGTATCCAGAAATTGAAAGATAGTTTACTCTGAGTCATCTCTGAAAGGTCAGATCTGTCTGTGTTGGCAAAAATTCCTCATCTACCACCAGTACTCTACAGAAATGAAAAAAAAAACAGCACCAATTGAGGGTGTTGTGTTAGCTTTAAACTAAATGTTCCATGTTTGGGCAGTAAAGTTGGTAAAATATGCTGAATTAGAAGGGATCACTCCGTGGAAAATAAAAGATGGCCAATATCAAATATGTCGAGTTGGCTAGGACTTGGGGACCTCTCCTCCCATCCAGAGGCCATCAAGTCTGCCACTGTTACCTCACAGGATGCCAGGGAGGAGGAATGGCTAGACTATGGTGGGCTCTGAAAGGGTGGGGATGGTGAGACAGAGGCACATTCCTCAACCGGTACCACTACAAAATTCCTATGCCACTCTGGCAGGGTGAGACTTCTAGGAGGAAGCACCCACAGTAGTGACCAAGGGGAATGTGAAGTCCCTCCATAGTGGAGACCCCAAGGAGGGTGGTAGAGGACCCCTGAGGAGGGCAAAACAACTTCTGGTGGGAGACTCAATTGTGAGGGGGATAAATTTGGAAACAGGAAAGGGGGAGAGGCAGGTTAGGTGCCTACCCAGTGCTGCAGCCCAGAGGGATGGGAAGTGGATCCTGGGGATTGCTAGGGCATCAGGACAGGAGGGAGAGCTGGATGACATTGTTCACCTGTGGACTAATGACCTTGTTAGGGATGGGGCTGGAATAGTGCAGGGGCAGTTTAGGGAGCTGGGAGGGCTGAAGAAAAAGATGGCCACCAGGCTGGGCACACCATTGGCTGCTCTGGCAGTCTAGTGCTTAATTTGCTTAGTTTGTTTATCCACTTGTTTTGTTTGTTGTCTATCACTACCACT
This sequence comes from Neoceratodus forsteri, assembly GCA_016271365.2. Taxonomy (NCBI): domain Eukaryota; kingdom Metazoa; phylum Chordata; order Ceratodontiformes; family Ceratodontidae; genus Neoceratodus; species Neoceratodus forsteri. Next base: position 412,925,958 of record CM028132.1, on the reverse strand, counting down.
ATTATTACCAATTTTATTGATTCATTCATTTTCTCAGGCGTCTCCTGAACTTTGTTTTATTTTATTTTCCCACTGTTTCTATATTTTCCGAGCCCGCTGAAGGAACTGCTAGCAGAGTATACCGAGTCCAAAAGCGATACTGGGGGATTCTCAGGACTACCTACCAAAATATTATTACAACTAAATGTAAATTCCTAGCTTTGAATGCAAGATCTTTAAACCAACTCAAATCAGCAGAACTCAAAGCCAAATGTAAAACTTTAAATATAGGTGTGGTGGGAGTAACTGAAACTTGGTGGGACGCGATCCTTAATTTGGTCCAGAGAAACTTAGGTTATAAATTATATCATAAAACAGATTAGATAAGGCGTGAAGTTTGTATGTACATACGAAATTATATTCCTTCTTTGAAGTGTGTTCTCCTTTCCTTTGGAAAGTATATGGGTTAAAATCTTATTGAAGGAGCAGTCCTATATAACTATTGGTAACATCTATCTACCTCCATCTGCAAATTCAGATTACACAACTGATATGTTTAAAGAAATTACATTTTTCAGAATCTCAAGATACTGTAATATTTGGTGACTTTAACCTCCCTCATATTAACTGGGACTCATTCTCAGGACAGTCCTATGCCGAGAAAGGACTGATAGATGTGGTAGTTAGTACTGGATTACAACAACTTGTTACTGAACCCACTCGAGGTCCTAATATTTTGATCTATTTTTACTAACATAGAGCAACAAATTAGCAATTTACAAGTTTGGGATCCACTTGGGACCAGTGATCATTCATCTATTCTTTTGAAATTCAACAGTTTAAAACTACACAAAGGAAGTTATACTGTACAAAAAATTATAATAAAGCAAATTTTGCTAAAATCAATGAATACTTATGAAACATAAACTGGGAATCTAATCTTCTTCATTGTACAACACAACAAGCTTGGGACCTTTTTAAAAACATTGTACATTATTTGGAAAATACCTTTATTCCATCTAAGGGGAAATTTAATAATAAAGGAAAAATTCCCCCTTGGTTCAACAAGACAATTAAAAATCAGATTAAAATAAAAATGAAACTTTTTAGGAAACTTAAGAATAGTTCTGTTCCATTTAAAACTACTCTATTACATAAATACAGACTATCTGTGAAAAACTTAAAAAATTCTATTAAATTGGCAAAAAATAAGCTAGAATTTAAACTAGCTCACACAAAAGACTGTCACAAATCTCTTTTCTCCTATATAAATAGTAAAAAAGGTGTATCAAGGACCAGTGGTCCTATTATAACCAATGGCTCTTCTTTATCTGATATAGAAACCTTGAATCTCTTTAATAAGTACTTTTGTTCTGTCTTCTCTCAAAAATCACCTATTAGTACATTTAAAGTTCACCACATAGATTATCATAGGTTCTATCCAACTGACATTATACAGGCTATCAAAAAACTAAAAAAAAAAACTAATCCGGCCCAGACGGTATTCATCCATGTTTTCTGATCGAAACCTCTATAAATATTTCTATACCTTTGTCAATTATCTTTAACAAATCCTACAAGAAAGCACTGTACCAAATGATTGGTGTTCAGCAATAGTTACTCCCATATTTAAAAAAGGCAATAGAGGTTCTGTGCAAAATTATCATCCAATTAGCCTGACCTCAGTGGTTGGTAAATTAATGGAACGAGTAATGAAGTCTCTAATAGACTAAGATTGTAAAAAATTAGGAATTTATGATTCTAATCAGCATGGGTTTACTCCTAAGTATTCCTGCACCACCAATCTGATATCTTTTTACAATAATAAAAGTACTCTACTAGATGTGGGTATCCTTACTGATGTAATTCTTTTGGACTTTAGTAGCGCTTTCGATAAAGTCTCACATGAAAAACTCATTACTAAAATGCACAATCTAGATTTGTCACCTGATATTGTCAACTGGACTTTAAACTGGTTGACAAATCATTCTCAGAGAGTCAGAATTAATGATATCTTGTCTGATTCGGGTAGTGTGACAAGTGGTGTATCACAGGGGTCAGTCTTGGGACCAACATTGTTTAATCTCTTTATCAGTGATTTACAGACAGCGCCAAATAACTTCATGGTTAAATTTGCAGATGATACTAAATCGGGGGTCAAGGTTAATAATCAAGAAAATATTTCTGCATTAAAGAAGGATTTGGAAAAATTAACATTTTGGGCAAATGAAAATCATATGCAGTTTAATCAAGACAAATGTTTAGTAGTGCATTTCGGTGTAAATAATCCAAAAACGATATATTATATAAACGGACTACCACTTCACTCATCAAATTGTGAAAAAGATCTAGGGATATATGTTAATAATAAACTTCCATTAAATGATCACTGTGTTAGAACTGCTTGCATGACCAACAGACTTTTGAGGCAAATAAAACGCACTTTTGTTAATCGCACTGAACAATGTCTTATTCCATTGTATAGGGCATACATTAGACCGTATCAAGACTATGGCTCCACTTTCTGGAATCCAAACCAAAAAAAAGACAGCAATTCTTGAACAGGTTCAAAGGAGAGTAACTAGAATGATTCCAAGATTAACAAACTTGAATTATCAGAACAGATTAAAAGCTACTGGTCTCTTCTCTCTTCAAACTAGAAGATTAAGAGATGATATGCTTATGGTTTTTAATTTAATAAATTCACCAGATCTAATGGAATGAGGTCTAACACTCTCCAAAAGGAGACATGTTCCAAGACTACATAATAAACAACTTGAAGTAAAAATGTATAAAACCAGCAAAGGAGAAACTTTTTCCAATAAGAGCATCCATTGTATGGAACACCTGCCACAAGAATTGGTACAGGCAACTCGTGCCACTGTCTTTAAAAACAAATTAGATGTTTGATTGAGGGATAATAGATAAATAATGTCCACATAGTGTGGGAACAGTCTCGATGGGCTCTGGCCTTCTTCTGTTCTTTCATACCAAGTAGTAATACCTCACAATGTGCACTAGGGGCCATCTGTCTCCACCCATTACTGCCCCCATACCTAGGTTGCCAGGCCTGCTATTTTAGTTCTCTCTGCTGGACTCTGCTGGACTCTTTATTATTGGGTGCTTTTGTATTTTGAACCCCAGACTTGGATTTACTATCATTGGTACCTGCTGTTTTGTGTCAGTCTGGATTTGTTTGATCAACCAGCCAATGAAGAATCGGGGTGAAACAGGGAGGCTGTAAAGGAGAGGACCTGTGGGCATAGCAAGTGAAGATTTTAGATTACTGGCAGTGGACCTTTTGCAGAGCATTTGCAGTCTGGAGAATGAGGATGTCAGGTTGGTGGGCACAAGAGGAACAGCTTAATTTGGAGTAGTGAGCTGGTGGTCCTGATCTTATGGGTGGGTTTGACTGTGGGTGTGCGGTTGTGTGGGGGACTGGGCCCTATCTTGATGGGTAGTTGGTGACTTGGGCTGGTGGTCCCTTAGGATTCTGTGGGTGGCCTACTTGTGGGTGGGCCAGGGTGGGGATCCACAGCAGTGGCTGTAGGCTTTACGGTTTAGCCTTCCATTTGGATTTTTCGGGCCCTGCTCCTGCTTCAGAGTAATTAACCACTGAAGAGGATTCCTTTGGACTTCCTCCTTCAACCATGGTCAGACCTTTTCAATTCAATTATTTATTTTCTGCTTAAGAAAGCAGTGAGAGTGTTCTGCTTCCTTTTCAATCCCGGCAGTGGGAGTGCTTTTGAGGATTGTAAAGTACTCGGACATTCTTTCATTTGAGCAAGTCCCACTTCAGTGAGAGTGTCTTGGGGCTGGAGAAATCATATCTAACATCTGTCTTACCCAGGAAGTGAGAGTTCCTGGGGAGGTTTTGGTCTCCTCTGGTGGTGAGAGGTCTATTGGGGACTGGAAAAACTTGATCTCTCCTATTGTGCTGATTTACATCGGGTATTTTCTGTTTACAGCTGCAGTTTTAAGGACTCACTAGTTATTTTGTGTTTAGCTTCTTACGCCCTCTAAACTGGTGTCCTGGACTCATTGACTGTGCTGCTATATTTTATTTATTTTAAACATTTATTTTAGTATATTTGTTGTTATTGGGGTAGGTGTTTTGGAGTTTTCTTTGTTGATTATATTTTTTAAGTTTAATTTATGATTGTTTAATTTGGTTGTGGGTTTTATTTTATTTTATCCCCAAGTGAGAGTCGAAGAGTTTTATATTTCTATTTAATAGTATTTACCGTTAATTTTCTTTATATTTCTAATTTTATTTGCATGGTTTAGTTTAATTAATTGACTGGGGTCGTTTTGTTCTTGTTTTAGTTTTCCATAGGCTTGGTGTATTTTTTGACTAGGGTTATTAATATGTGTAGGAAGCCTGCCCCCACGGTTGTGCGCTATTCATCCTCCACCCTTCATGCCCTCTGCCCTTTCGTCTCCCCCCATTGCAGTTTACAATTTACCAGCACTGTAGAGCGCTGGGTATTGCCCACCGGGGGGGGAAGGGGGTCGGGGGTGCGAATGGTGGAGGGTGAATGAGCGGAGCCATCGCATCGAGGTAGTAAAACCCAGAAGATGCCATGGGGTGAAATGGAATCCAGATAGTGACTCCCTATGCCTGGTTTCCATACCCAAGGGCACCACTGATATCAGTGGGCAGGCAGTTCGGGCAGCCCTGGAAGTCCATCCAACTCGAGCAGTGTTATGTAATGCCAGATCCATCAAAAATAAGACTGCCATTATTGCAGATCTTGTTGGGACAGTGGCCTGGCATGCATCACTGAGACCTGGCTGGATGAGAACTCTGGCCCTATTTTGGAGGCCGCAATTCCAGATGGGCACTCGGTGATACACAGCTCGAGATTGAATCGTGGGGTGGGGGGGAGTTGCAGTCTGTTTCAAGACCGAACTGGGCCTCATGAGTGTACCAATTGAGGAGGCTGGGTCATTTGAGTGTACTGTAGTAGCAGGTGTAGGTTGTAGGATCACCCTCATTTACAGTCCACCCGGGGATGAGAAGCGTTCCTTCAGGAAGTGGCGGATTTTGTGACTGACATGGCGTTTGGTCGTCCAGGCTGGTGGTCCTGGGCAACTTCAACACCTGGGTCTATGAAGAACTCTCACAATTTGGACACCACTTCCTCCAGTTGATGACATCTCTGGGCCTCACAGATTATTACCACTGCTACTCATAAACACCGGCCATTCTCTTGACCTAGTCTTCCTCCTGGGGATCAAAGCCTTCAATTTGGGGTGGAACCTGTCTGATGGTCTGATCACTGCACTGTGGAGTTCAGTTTCGTTGCCCCCTTTAAGGCCCGACCCCTGTGGAGATGGTCAGGTACCACCCTTACGAGATGTAAGCTGTGAAGGCCTGGCAGCGTCCTTGACCTATTGTTTGTTCCAGTGGCAAACAGTGGCCCAGAGGTTTTATTCGTGGCCCATAATAAGGCCATTTCTGCAGCTCTGGATGTCATTGCTCCTGTCCATGTTTGTCCTCTCCCTCTTACCCTTAGTCCCCATGGTTTGATGGGACTTTGAGGGAGATCGGCAACTAGGATGAAGGTTAAAGCGTTGCTGGTGGAAATCCACCTGGATGCCGACCACCTTAGATTGATGGAACATTATCAAGTCTATCAGTCTGCAATCACCCATAAGAAGGCAGAGTTCCTGTCCGGGGAGATTGTGGCTGCTCAGAACCGACCAGCTCAGCTCTTTCGAACTGTAGACAGACTGTGCAACCCAGCCTGCCTGCAGACACAAAGAGCCTTTTCACAAGTGGAGTGTGTTGAGCTTGCTCGATTCTTTGCAGCTAAGGTGGTTGACATCAGTGCAAAGCTCCAACCTGCACACTACACTCTATGGGAAATGCTTTGGATTGGCGCTCAGTCACTGTCCTTCAATTTTCCTGGAGTTCCTTTGACCTGCTGGAGTTCATGGAGGTCATGCGGATTGTCTGGGGTATGCGCCCTACATGCTGTAGTTTAGATCCAGGACCAACTACCCTGATTATGGGTTGTAGTGATATCATTGGCCCAGTCCTAGCACGGATAGTCTGGTGCTCCTTGGAGACAGGTGAGTTTCCTAGCTCCCTGAAGGAGGCGGTGGTGGCACCCTCCTGAAGAAAGCTTCTTGGACCCAGACTGCCCTGCTAACTACAGACAATCTCTAACCTTCCCTTTACAGGGAAGGTGATTGAGAAAGTAGTGGTCATACAACTGGAGAACCATTTGGCCATCCATGACATCTATGAACCTTTCCAATCCGGTTTTTGAAAGAGGCACAGTACCAAGATGGCGCTGGTTTGGGTGCTCAATGATCTCCTGATGGCGAGGGATCATAAAAACCATTCCATCTTGGTTCTTCTAGATCTCTCATCAGTGTTTGACATTGTGGACCGTGGGGCTCTTCCCAATCACCTGAGGTTCATCTGTGGCCTGTCAGGTACAGTCCTCAGGTGGTTTACATCTTTCCTCACTGACAGAACTCAGAGGGTGGTGTCGGGGACTAATTCTTCTGACCCAGTCTCTCTGTCATGTGGGGGTCCTCAGGGGTCAGTGTTGTCCCCCATGTTGTTCGCAGTGTACATGCTACCCCTCAGAGACACAGTAAGACGGTATGGGCTGAGGTTTCACTGCTATGCTGATGATATCCAGCGCTACCTTTCTTTTGCACCTGACCAGGATAGAGCTCTCTCAGTATTTAACAACTGCCTCGCTGAAATCCAGGACTGGATGAACTCGAGCTGGCTGAGGTTGAACTCGGAAAAAACTGAGGTGTTGATGGTGGTCACAGGGGTGCGGATAGAAGGGTCGAGGGGTAGTTCACCTTAATGATGTTTCCTTGGGGCTTATTGCTCCTTACCTCTGAATGGGTGTGAAACCTGGGGGTGATTTATGATGATGGGCTGACACTGCATTCACAGGTGTCGGCAGTCGACAAACCCTCTTTCTACCATCTGAGGAACATCTCCAGGGTTAAGCACCTTGTTCCATCTGGTGACCTCCCTACGTTGGTTCATGCCTTTGTGACCTCGCGCCTTGCTTACTGCAATTCCCTTTACCTAGGGCTACTCAGGGTGGATATCCACCACCTGCAGCTGGTGAAGAATGCTGCAGCCCGGTTACTGATGGGGACTCCTCGGTTTTGTCACATCTCTCCGGTGCTGTGTGAACTGCACTGGCTGCCGGTGCAGTGGTGGATCACCTTTAAAGTAGGACTTCTGACTTATAATGCCCTACAGGGACCGGGCCCAGACTACCTTAAAGAATTTCTGGTTTCTTACTGTCCTGGGCGATCACTCCACTCGGCTGACAAGGGGTTGCTAAAGATTCCAAGGGATTCCTTAAAATCTTCTGGGGCCCGGGCATTTATGTATGTGGCCCCAGCCCTTTGGAATTCTCTACCCTGCCATTTATGGGCATGCACAACTGTGGAGGGATTTAAACAGGCCCTTAAAACATATTTATGGCATCAAGCCTATTCTGTATGATTGTTTTCTATTTTCTACCTGGATTTTACAAGTATTCATAAGGTTTGTATTTATTGTTTTGTATGTGGTTTTAACTTATTGTTAGGCACCTTGATTTGCTGAAAGACAGCATTACAAATAAGTATTATTATTATTATTAGACAGGTAGCTCACTCAATGGCTTTTGCAGAGGTGCTACCTGTCTACGATAGGAGAGGAGGAACTCCACACCAGGAGCTTCATCTCATGACTGAAGGATGATGCAGAGAGGAAGGGTTCGGCTACATTGGGGACTGGGGACCCACCTGAAAGGACAAGGGCCTATACAGGGTGATGGCCTGCATCCATCTGGGAGGGCAGTCCTCAGTGGATGGATTAAATGTTACATTGATGAACATTTAAACCTAGCCAAGGGGTGACAGAAGGAATCGGAAGTCAAACTGCCCCCCACAGGCTAAAGTAGAGGTAAAGAGAACCTGAGGAAGAGGACTCTCCCAGGGTGCAGATTAACAAAGGGAGCAGGGTGGTAGAGATAAAGGGGAAAGGAAAAGGATCATTAAAAAGAGAGGTGGGAAGGAGGGAGGGCAATAAGGAAAAAAAGGGGGCAACAAGCAGAGTGGAAACAAAATCTGGAAGGCCATGTGTGCGAATGCTAGAAGTCTAGGAAGTAAGATTCTGGACCTAGAGACCATCATGGCAGAGGCTGACCTGGATATTGTGGCCATTACTGAGTTATGGTGCACTGAAATCCATGACTGGGACATGGCCATACCAGGCTGTACTGTGTTCAGGAAGGACCGAGAGGGAAGGAAAGGAGGGTGTGTGGTGCTTCATGTGAAGAAAAGCATAAAAGCCACAGAGATATAGGGAATACGGGGGGAAGGCAGAGGTACTGTGGGTCATCCTGGAGATGGGGAATGGAGCCACTATTCGCACTGGAGTGCTCTACAGATCTCCAGCACAGGGGGAAGAATTAGATAAGGCACTGGTGGAAGCCATGGACAAGATGGCAGAAAAAGGGGAGTTGCTGCTGAAGGGGGACTTCAATCTGCCATATGTAGATTGGAGCCTCCCAGCAGTGGCTTCAGCTAGAAGCAGAGACATCCTGGACTCTCTGCAGGTGGCATTCCTTAGGTAACTAGTCAGTGAACTCACTCATGGTGGGGCAATGGTGGACCTAGTACTCACTAACAGGGACAGTGTTGGTAGATATCTAGGTGGGAGGCCTCTTGGGGACCAGTGATCACCGTATGGTATAGTTTAATATAAGGATGGCTGCGGATTCGAAACACACAAGGCGTGGGTCCTGAACTTCTGGAGGGCAAACTTGAGAAAGATGGGTGAATGCCTCAGGATGACGTAAAGGGATGGGTGATATTGGGGATGAGGGAACAGTGGGTGAAGATAAAGGGAGCATAGTAAAGGCAATAAACCTCTACATCAAACAAGTGAACAAAGCAAGAGGAAAGAGACAGCTATGGTTCTCGAAAGAGGTAGCTGAAAAGGTAAAGCTAAAGGGTAGAATGCAAATGGTGTGCGATAGGCTGGCAGTATAGCCTAGAGATTAGAGCAACGAGCTGTGAATGAGCTTGAATGAGTTTGGTACATCCAGCAGACCTGGGTTTGAGCCCCACAACCTCCACTTGCATACTGTGACTCTAAGCAAGTCACTTAACCATCCAGTGCTCCCGGGTTGCCCCTGAAAACAGGCACTCTTGCCTAGTGGACCTTACTTGGTTACCAAAGAATAAAATAAAATTAAAAATTTAAAAAAAGATGCAGAGGGAGGAGGATGGGATGGTGTAAAGTGGGAAACAGAGGGGAGCAGATAAAGCAGTAAGGAGCACAAAGGTGCAAACTGAAGAGAGAATAGCCCAGGAGGTAAAAAAAGAGGACAAGACATTTTTTAGATATGTAAGTGAATAGAGGAAGACATGGGGTAGGATTGTAAGGTTAAAAAGGGAAGGGGGACTATGCCAAGGGGGACCAGGAAAAGACAGACATCCTTAACAAATACTTTTGTTCAGTGTTCACAGAAGAAGAGAAAGGAGAAGGAGAAAGGGAGGAGTCCTCAAAAGGTAACAAAAGCCTTGGAGGTAGGGAGACATACACTAGTCTTTTTTTTGGAGGTGAGAGTCCTGAAGGGACTTGCTACTCTGAAGGTAGACAAAACAATTGGGCCAGATGGGGTACATCCAGGGGTGCTGAAGCAACTCAGGGAAATACTGGCTACACATCTGGCAGTTCTGTTTAACAGCTCACTGGAAACAGGAGTGGTTCCAGGGGACTTGAGGAGGGTGGATGTAGTTCCACTACACAAAAGTGGTAGCAGGGAGGAGGCTGGCAATTATAGGCCAGTCAGACTGATGACGGCGGTGGGAAAGTCAATGAAATCAATGCTGAAGGAAAAGATTGTGGAATATCTTGAATGCAATGGGTTACAAGACCCTAGGCAGGATGGGTTCACAGGGGGAGTGGTCATGTCAAACAAAGCTGATAGATTTCTTTGACTGGGTGAACAAGGAACTAGATCAAGGTGGAGTGGTGATGTGGCTGACCTAGACTTCAGTAAGGCACTCAACACCATTCCACATAGGAGAGTAGTAAGCAAGCTGGGTAGCTTAGGAGTAGGTTCAAAGGTGGCAAACTGGATAAGAAATTGGTCAAGGGGTAGGCAACAGAGGGAGGTGATAAATGGAGTTCACTCCAGAGAAGGGAGGGTGATCAGCGGGGTGCCTCAGGGATCAGTGCCGGGACCAGTCCTCCTTAATGTCTTTATAAGTGACATTGCAGAGGAGCTGGAAGGGAAGGTCTGCATCTTTTTGGGTGACACCAAAATCTGCAATAGGGTGGACACTCCAGGCAGAGTGGAAAGGATGAGCAGCGACCTGAGAAAACTAGAGAAGTGGTCAAGGGTATGGCAGCTGGGGTTTCAATGCAAAAAAGTACAAAATAATGCTCTTGGGGCAAAGAAACCCAGAGGTGGAGTACAACATGGGTGTAGTGGTATTGCTGGCCACCAAGCAGGAAATAGACCTGGGGGTAATCATATCGGGTGACCAAAACATGGCCAGGCAGTGTGACAAGGCAGCAGGGAGGGCGAGTGTGATGCTGGGGTACATAGGGAGAGATATTGCCAGCAGAAAGAGGGAGATAGTGTTACCTCTGTATAGATCACTGATAAGACCCCACCTGGAGTATTAAGTCCAGTTATGGAGACTACAGCTCCAGAAGGACATAGACAGAGTGGAGGTGGTCCAGAGGAGGGCAACTAAAATAATGCAGGGACTGCATCAAAAGCCATATGAGGAGAGACAAGAGGACTTCAATATGTACACCCTGGAACAGAGGAGGGAGAGGGGAGATATAATAGAGACATTTAAATATCTCATGGGGCAAATAAGGTACAGGAGGGGAGCATTTTTCAGAAGAAAAGGTGCTCAAGAACAAGAGAACATGCTATGAAGCTGGGGAATTCAGGAGATGTGAGGAAGTACTCTTCACAGAAGAGTGGTGGATTCCCACAACAGCCTTCCAGTGGAGGTGGTGGGGTGAAAACAGTGGTGGGGGTTCAAGAATGCATCGGATAAGCACAAGGGAATCATAGTGAAGAGGAAGGGGGGAGGGAGAAAAAGCTATAGATCGGGCACAGTCTGCAGTAATAGTGTAGGTAGGGAGAAATGGGCAGACTGGAAGGGCCAAGTGGTCCTTATCTACCATCAAATTCTATGTTTCTATGTCACTGATGACAAATTCAATATTTTTCCATGGAGAGACAACTTGTGGGAGAAGCCAATGGTAAACAGTACGAAGGTGGGAGGCTCTGTCACAGTTTAACAAGTTCAGGAAATTGATCCCACCACTGGCAAAAGGTAGTTGAAGCACAGAATAGTGAATCCAAGGGCAGTGGCCACCCCAAATAAACCATGATATCAAATTGCAAACAAATTGTTTTGCTCAAAAATAATTTTTGCCATTACTTAGAAATTAAACTAGTGCTAAATTGTGGGAAGTCAATTCACAAAATTTTGGCCACAGAACCTGAGGGCAAATTTTCTATCTGCACTCAGAAACATAATCATGGGATTCAAACATCTTACACAGTGAATGCTTTAATGAAACAAATCATCAAGCAGAACAGGCAAGTTCTCTTTCCTTTAGTAGCATGTAGACAATTAAACACACACAATTCTTCTTGGCTCAGTCACCTAACCCAGCATCAGTTCTGAGGAAGGGGCAATATGTCTCCAAAATGTCAGCACATTCAGTCACACCAGCTGACAGAGTACCAACCCCATGAAACCATCCCCAGTCAGGGGAATCCAAGGACAGTTTCATGAGTACACTTAAGTCATGCCAGCTCAGCAAGAGACTTGCTCCAAAAAAGCTATAATAGCCAAAAAAGGGAATAACTGCCTCTAGCCTGGGGAGGATAAAAGGAACCTTGATAAAAACTGAAAATAGATCATAACTAAGTGATTTACAATATGGACTAGTAGCTAGCAGTGCTATAAAGCTTTTTATGAAATGGGCTTAAGATTTTGAGCCCTCGGGCCGGCCAGGTGGAGCTGAGGGTTGAGGCACTGGACCCCACACCTTGTGCCATGCCGGCAACCAGGGTTCGGAAGAGAGCTTGGGTTGCCATGGGTCAGCTGAGGGGGAAGGCACAAAGTTGGATTGAGCTGCCGACAGGCAGCTCTCCTCTCCCAGGGAGGGATCTCGAGTCTCCCAGACTCTTGGCTGCCACAGAGTGGAGGCTTGGTGGCAGCACCAAGCCCAGTGGGAGACGCGGTGTTAGGCCAGGTGGGGGGAAGGGGCCATCACTGGAGCCACAGGGTACATGCTCACCTCCATGGGGATGCACAACCATGTTCTGGGGCTTTGGGAATAGGAGGGAGAAAATCAGAAAATGCTATGTCTCCCTGTTGCCAAAGCAGGTGGGAGGCGGCAACGGGGAACAAAAACCTCTATAGAAAAAAATATTTTGAGTCCTCTGATTGGTTGTTAGCCATGCACTAAAAGTGTCTAACGCACAGCTAAAAAAAAGTACTGGCAGCCTGAACATTGCACAAAAGAAAAGGAAATAAATGCTCATTTGGAATTAAAAAAAAACTATTTAGAATGCTAACAGCTGCTATTTTGTGTTTCAAATCCTATTTAAGTTCACCATAAAACTAATCATAAAATGCCTCCAACAGCACTTTTTTTCTTAAAAAAAACACGCACACAAAACAATTAGTATAGTTTTAAAATGTTTTTGTTTTCTCCTCTGCTTCCAGAGAAATTTCTAGCCTGCCTGCTATGGTCTGCCCATGACCAACTGCCGGCTGCTCTCCTGCTTGATGGCCAACCTGCCGGTCGCTCGCTGGTTCCCTCCGTAAATGGCTCACTGTTTTGGCAATCACTGATCTTTATTTATTTGTTTTATATTTGTGCTCTTCCCAGATGCTGCAGACATTGTTTGCTTTGTGGCTCCTTCCGTGACTGCATTGCCGAGACTACTGTTGCTGATGTATTTGAATGTCCCCCTCCCATGTGCTGAAGACATTATCAGGGTCTCCTCACCTGTGCTGCCCACTGCTACAAAAATAAATTAATGCCATTTCCAAATATCGGATTTTCAGTGTAATTTAATTCAGCTTCGTCTTCTGGATTTTCAACGAGACTGGGGGAAGGAAGGAGTATTACCATGACAACCACCTGAAAAAGGAAAAAACTACAACTACAGAAGCCACTGTAGGATAGAAGTCGTTAAAGAGCTAGTGGAGCCAAAACAGTCAGACAGGAAAATAATAAACATTTTAAGTAGTAGTCAGTTGCATCTTTTTATTTCTGAAGTATTTTTCTTTTTCCTTTTGCTCATCAGAAAGTCTTCTATGTGATAATATTGTGCTGGATGTGTGGAACAGCTCTTAGCCTGGTAGCTGACATATCTAACTCTACTGCCCCACACTACATCATCAGCATTATGATCTCGTTGACAGTGACATCACAGTTGAATGACCTGGCAGTCACTCACTTACTGTTGTTCCTAAGTAGCAGTGATGTCACAGTCAGTGAGGTCACAATGCTGAAGATGTAGTGAGGCAGAACAATAAATATGTCAACTGCCAGGCTAAAGCTGTTCCACATCACACCTACTAACATCAGGTAAACAATCTTCTAATTAAACAAAGGAAAATGAAGAAGTATGTCAGATATAAAAGGTAATAGCTGGCTGCATTTGAAATCTAATATTAGTTTTAGGGAGTACACTAGCTCTTTAAGTTACAAAAAATACAATACATTGATGCAGGTGGAGAAACTATGTCATCTAAAATTAACACAAAGATTAAACTTTTTTGGTACTTCATCCTATAAATATTAATTTGGATATGCGTGTGCAATTCTGGTGCCTATTTCATTAGTGCAGTAGTAAGACACTCCGGTGTGTGTGCTAGACACTTCTAGCGCATGGCCAGGGGCTGAAAACATGTGACCTGCAGCCTTGTTTCTGAGTGCAGATAAACAGTGATATAATTTTGTTCTAGCAGGTGAAATAGTGAGAAGGAAATATTGTTAGGGTCTGAAGGAAATAGAGAATACAGGAGAGTATATTCATATGAATAGTCTCAGTCCTGGAGGAAAAGATAGCTGGCTCCACTTGGACAAATTATTTGTTAGAGCGACAGTGAGATGCTCCTAATTTAAAACTTAGGTTACCCAAGTCCTTAGGAATACTAACCCCAGGTACTTCAATCTAGTACTATGTCATTTCAAAGGGAGTTCTTTCAGTGCAGGAGATGGGGAATAGTGTAGTGATAAAACTTGTTTTGCATAAATTCAGCAAAACTCCCACAAGCTGACCATAGGTGAGCAGTACTGACCATGCCGCTGGAATGGACCTATATGGGATAAGAAGGGTAAGTAGAACATCAGCTGCATATAACACAGCTTTCTACTTCACTTCCCCTAACGGGATTCCCTCTACCTCCAGATGGACTTTGGGGCTGTTGCCAGCGGTACTATATATATAGGGCGAATAGGATGGGTGACAAAGGGCACCCCTGTCTAATATCCCTCTGCAGTGGTATTGAGATGGGTGGTAGCACATACACTAACATAAGCCTGAGATCAGAGTATATGTGATGAAGCTAGTCAAGGAAAGGATGAAGGATGAGAGGGTACCCAAGAGAAAGTTCCATGACACCTGTCAAAAGCCTTCTACATCCAAACTGAACCAAGTCGTAGGAGTCTTTCTGTAGCTCATATTCTAAACAGCAAGGAGTGCGACAAATGTGATCCATCATTTGGTGCTTCCTATTAAAGCCAACCTGGTCAGGATGTATAAGAGGATGTATAGAAGGAAAAATGCATTCAAGTCTGTGCACCCAGATGACCATATAAAGTTTATAATCAACATTCAAGATAGATATTGCACAATAGGAGGATGGAGGAGAAGAAGGCTCCTTTCCTGCTTTGGGGATAGCAGCGAGAGTAGCATAGTGCCAAGAAGAGGGAAAGGTGTCACCAGAAGAAACTGCTGTGAAAACATAATGTAAATATGGGAGTAGACTGTCTGAGAACACCTTGTACCACTCTGCTTAGTACCCATCTGACCCTGGACATTTCGGCATCTTAGCTGCAGCTAACATTAGAAGAATCTCATTTCACTGTATAAGGGCAACCAGTGACTCCTTCTGGATATCAGTGAGAGTAGGGAGCTGAAGTCCAAAAAGATACTCAACAATGTTGACAGGCTCAGAGGGGGTAGGGTCAGCATACAAAGTCTGGCAATATTCCCGAAAACTCAAATGAATGTGGCAAGATTCATGAGTCAATCTCCCTATAGCAAGATCTCTTAGAGCACATACACTGTTCGTTTCTGAGCTCATATCTTACGGGAAAGCAGGCGAGAGCCTCTGGCACAACCTTCATAATACGTATGTTAAGATAGGTTAAGGCTTGTTGGACTTGCAGAGCCATAATAGCCCAGAGGTCTCTTTTCAAAGACTTAATCCTATCCGCTAACACCTGATCACCCTGAAAATAGAGAACTTGAAATGTATTTGAAATTGCAACTGCTCCAAAAGAGAATTATATTTCTGAGTTTGCTGATGCTTTTTGAGGGAAGCATGAGAGATGATATCCCCTCTCAAGACAGTTTTCAAAGTGTCCCAAAGGATAAGGACTGTAATGGCAGGAGAAGCATTATATAGTACTATCTGCTATACCCAATTAACTATAATAGCATGGGACTGTTCATCCTTAAGGATATGTTCCTTTCCGAAGTCTAATTTAAGAGTAAGGGAGTTGTGGTCTGACTGTATTTCGGGTCTATAAGTAAGATCCTGCATATTGGAGAAGTGTTCACATATTGTAAATAATTGAGACAAGAATAACTATGATACCAGAGGAATAGTGTGTGTATGCTTTCCCAGTGGGAAGCAATCTATGCCAGGTAGCAACTATACCCAAATGGTCAAAATTAGTTTGAAGGTACCTCTGAGCCGCTGAAACTCAGAATTTAGCGGGGATGTGAAATACCAAGCTCTAGAGGCACAGTGAGATCCAGATCACCACCCCTTATCTGTTGACCCGAGACAAGATCCGTCACTTTACCAAACACTTTAACACAGGAGTATTAGAGTGAGGGGGAAATATTAGCAAGGGTGACATCAGACTGAAAGGAACGGCCTTGGAGTATAACAAAATATCTTAATGAATCACTATACTCCTGTTGCAGTTCAAATGGGGTAGTAGAAGAAACCAGGGTAACCACTCCTTGTCTGTTTCCCCTTTGGGTATGCAGAAGAAAAGACTGAGAACTCTCCTCCTCAGGCCAGTTTACATATTCTGATGGAGTCAGATGTGTTTCCTGAATAAAAGTAGAAAAGAATGTGTTTATTCTTAGAACAACCACTTCAAAAATAATCTTATATTATAGTTTTATAATGCTTGAAGCTACATTTTGAAAGCTGTTAACATTTCAACAGTTGACACAGTGTTCCTCGTTGCTAAATGCACATACATGTCGATATAATTTGTTAACAAGCATTTGCCAATGCCGAATGTTGGGCCAGGTGCACTGGTGTCATGGGGGTGTGTGTTTGAAAATTGCGCCAGTGAAGGAATCATGTTATTAACGCTTAAGAATACAAAGTAGAAGTGATGATGTTGGCAGTGTAACTGTCATGTTTGGTAATATTTGTGTCCCAAATTTTCAACACACCATTCTTATGACCCCATCTCATGAACAAGTGCAGAGAAAACGCGTAACTCCTGGCCACAAGATGATTTCACAGCTAACATGAATCACCTTTGGATGCAAAACACATTTTGGCCAGTATCTTAAAATGACAGCTGTCACATTCGTGAGGTGCCTTGAAGAAATGGCAATGTTGAAAATTAGGGCCAAAATATTAAAAATTACCAAAGTTTCTAGAGCTTCATGCTTGTTAACTTTTAATACAGGTTCATATCTTTGTTGTTTTTTAATATTTTTATACCAAATTTTCAACATAGCCTTCTTATGACCCCACCTCATGAAAAAGTGCAGAAAAAATTTCAACTCCTGCCCAAAGGTGATTTCATGCAGCGACTGCAAAATCACCTTCGAGATGCAAAACCATTTTGTTCAGGATCTGAAAATGACAGCTGTCACATCTATGAGATGCTTTGAAGAAATGGCTATGTTGAAAATTGGGTCAAAATATTGAAAATTGCCAACATTATGAGCCTGAGTTCGCAAATTTTAACGTAGACTCATAACCTTTTTTTTTTTTACACCAAATTTTCAACATAGCCTTCTTATGACCCCACCTCATGAACAAAGGTGGAGAAAAGTTTAACTCCTGCCTGAAAGGTGATTTTGTGCAGTGGCCATGGAATCACCTTTCAGGACAGAATTGTGTTATGTAACTTAATTGTTTATGAAGTGGGTCCCCAAAAGGTATGTTGAAAATTTGAGGCAAAATATAAAAATGGCCAAGTTATGCATGACTGAACCCCCATTGAAATACATTGAAACTGAAAACCCGATTACCCCAATACATTGAAGTGCTTACCTCAGTTTGTGGTTGGACTTTGAAGAGTGAAAACATGCCTAGAGAAGAGTACGGTGATGGACCTCTGTGGGTAAGTATGGGTGGGGGTTGGGGGTGGTGGGTTCTGAGTGGGGGTGGGATAGGAGGTGGTTAATGGCACAGCAGACAACAATGGATGTTTTTCCTTTTTTCAGGTTTAAAAAAAACGAGGGGTAGTTTAATTTATTTCAGGGACAGTTTCATACAAGCAAGACCCCACTGAAATTGTGATATTGAATCTGAACTGGGTTCTGTGATCCTGAGAAAGTCCTTTAACCTTCCAGTGCTCCAGAAATTAGTAAAAGCAGGATCCCCAATGAAAACAACATCTTGCCTCTCAGCTGGGCTACAACTGTGTGACCCTAAGCAAGTCACTTAAGCTCCCAGAGCTCCAGCCCCGACTCCCACACAGCTGTGGAAATGGTTAAAAAGCAGGACCCAGTGAAAATGAGATATCGTATGTCAACTGGCTATCACTGAGTGACCAAGTCACTTAACCTGCCAGTGCTCCAAAAATGGGTAAAACAGGATCCTGATGAAAACGAAATCTTGCATCTCAGCTGGGCTAACCGTGTGTGACTCTAACAAGTCACTTAACTTCCAGTTATGAGAAGTAGGAGTGGATCGATGCCAAAGGGAACAGATAATACAACTTGCAAGTGACAATGATCTATCCCCACGCTGGTTCTGCACTCGGGAGAGCTGCTACAAAAATCACTGGTGGACGGCTGGGAGACACTGATAGCATTGCATTCCACTGGGATATTGAGCCTTCCAGCACTTGCATGGTCTGTCCATTCCCTTCATTGCAATGGCCAAGGTTAGAAGCTTCCTGGGATCTTTAGAGCTGGATTTTATGGCTTTTCATCTGGTGGCGTCTGCCCTGTAGCAGACTCACTGGCTATTGGAGCGAAAGACTGGGACAAATTGAGGGGTGGCTGCAGAGGGGTGTCCCCATGGACTTTGTGCACCTCAAGGGCATCCTGTGCGGTGACAGCTCTACTGCAGGATGGGCTTTCACCTGGAACTGTTCCCCAATGACACCATGCATGGCACCAGGCAAGACCACAGTCACTTTGGTAAGGGCTTCAGAAAGCTTCCCATTCCTCCTCCTCCTCCTCCTGCACCATTCATTCACTCACAGCTAATGCTCCTTTGCCTGGTGGCACATGGCCCAGATCCATGGCAGCAGTAGACAGTTAGGCCACCAGCAACAGACATTGATGGACAGTTTTGTTTGCAGGCACACATTCCACGATTCTAGGCTGACCATGACAGATCAGCCTGGCTTACTGGGCATCGTAGAGCAAAGGGACAGCAACCTCTTTGAAGTTGGTGACCATCCCCCCAGCAAGCTAGAAACTTGTCATAGTCAGCCTGGGTGCTGATTGCATGGCACTGTCATGCCCCCGCAACACTGCTCTGCATTGGGTGGACAGTGTCATACCCTCAAAGGCACTAATGAATGCATTCACTTGCACTCCTGTGCACAGCGAATCACAAAATGACAGGACTTTAAAATGCAGTGAACCATTTTATGTTTTTTTTTTAATAGCACTATAAAACATTTAATGCCTTTTTACATCCACATGTGGTCACTGTAGTGATATATTAATGATGGATTCCCGGGCTCCCCCTACAAAACCAGGCACTAAATGAGGTAAAGGCCAAGGTAAAAAGGTCAGTAGGGAGCAGGACAGGGATGAATGGAGAAAGCAAAGTCAATGAGGACAGGGATGGTGCTACAAGAGGTAAAGCCATCAAAAAATGGACAGCAATGAGTACCAATGCCCACAGTCTGGGTAACAAGCTTCCTGAATTAGTGGCCTTGATGGAGGAGGAACACCTGCATATTGTGGCAGTCACAGAAACGTGGTACACACAGAACCATGACTGGGATGTAAACATACCAGGATACACCATCTACAGGAGGGACAGGGAGGGTAAAAGAGGAGGTGGAGTGGCTCTCTACATAAGGGATGGCATCAAAACAACAGAACAAAAGGGCAAGCATGGAGGAGAGGAAGCACTATGGGTCAATTTGGTGATGGGCAATGGCACCACAATCCGCACAGGGGTTGTATACAGACCCCCATCTCAGGGGGAGGAAATGTACAAGGAAATGATAGAAGGTATGCTTAGAATGGCAGAAAAAGGAGAGATATTGCTAATAGGGGATCTGAATATGCCAGATGTTAACTGGAATGCATTTGCAGCAGCCACTTCTAAGAGTGGGGTCATTTTAGATGCCCTACAGGGGGCATGTCTTAGACAACTAGTATCGGAACCCACTCAAGAGGGAGCAATCTTAAACCTGGTACTTTCAAATGGAGATGGCGGGAGGATCACAGATGTAGAAGTGGGTAGCCATCTGGGAGCAGTGACCATCCGAACAGTATGGTTCATTATAAACACAGCAGTAGAGTCAAGCCATACAAAACAAAGGTACTGGACTTCAGGAGGGTGGACTTTGCCAAAATGAAGTCTTGATGCCTAAAGAATGCACTAGCAAAATGGGAAGAAAGGAGGGTGGAAGAACAATGGGGAATAATCAAAACTGCCATCACAGAGGCAACAAGCCTTTGTGTGAAGCAAATAAACAAAACAAAATGATGTAAGAAACCACTATAGTTCTCAAAGGAGGTGGCAGGGAAGGTTAGGGAGAAAAAGAGAGCATTCAGGAAGTACAAGGAATCACAGAAGGAGCAGGACAGAGAATTGTATCAGTTAAAGCAAAAGCAAGCAGGAAAGGCAGTCAGAACAGCAAAGGCCCATACCGAGGAAAAGATTGCCAACTCAGTTAAGAAGGGGGATAAAACCTTTTATAGGTACATCAGGGAGCGAAGGAAGACCAAGGGAGGGATAGTGAGGCTTAATAAAGGGGAGGGGAGTGGGCAGAAGGTGACTGTGAAAAGGCAGAGATACTAAACAAATACTTTTGCTCAGTATTCACAAATGAAGAGGGGTAGGTACCTAAACCAAACAATAGAAACACGCTGGATACGGTGGTTGATACTAACCCTTTCACAGAAGAAAGGGTTCTGAAGGAACTCTTAAAATTGAAGGTGGACAAAGCAGTGGGCCCTAATGGGATTCATCCCAGAATTCTAAAAAGAACTAAGGATAGAACTAGTGACACCACTGACTACCCTCTTTAATAGATCATGGGAGGATGGGGTGGTACCTGAAGACTGGAGGAGGGCAGATGTGATTCCACTTCACAAAAGTGGGAGCAGGGCAGAAGCAGGGAACTATAGACCTGTTAGTTTAACCTCAGTGATTGGAAAAATGATGGAATCACTTCTGAAGGAAAGAATTGTTGAGTGCCTAGAGGCCAGAGGAGCACAGGACCCACGGCAGCATGGATTCACAGAGGGAAGATCATGTCAGATGAATCTAATCGATTTCTTTAAATGGGTGACCAAAGTAGTAGATCAGGGAGGGGCTATAGACATGGCCTACTTCGACTTTAGCAATAGCATTTGACACAGTCCCACACAAAAGATTAATATATAAGTTGGCCAGCCTGGGAGTGGGTCCCAAGATGGTAGCCTGGGTAAAAAATTGGCTGGAGAACAGGACACAGAGGGTAATAGTAGAAAGGCTGGTTACTAGTGGGGTACCGCAGGGTTTAGTACTAGGACTGGTCCTCTTTAATGTATTTATCAGTGACATTGCAGAGGGACTGGAAGGAAAACATGTCTCTTTGCATATGACAAAAGATCTGCAACAGAGTTGATACACAAGGTGGGTGGAAAGGATGAGAAGGACTTGGCAAGGTTGGAGGAATGGTCAAATGTATGGCAGCTTAGATTCAATGCTAAGAAGTGTAAAGTAATGCACCTGGGAAACAGAAACCCAGGGAAGAGTACACAATGGGGTGAGATACTAACAACAAAATGGAAAGGGACCTAGGGTAGTCATTCAGATGACCTGAAGGTGAGCAAGCAATGTGAGAGGGCAGTAAGTAGGGCTGGTGGGATACTGGGATGCATAGGAGAGCATCAGCAATAGAAAACAGGAAGTTGTTATCCCTCTGTACAGACAGCTGGTGAGACCCCATCTGGAGTACTGCGTGCAGTTCTGGACACCCAATCTCTGCAAAGACATAGACAGGATGGAGGCAGTCCAGAGGAGGGCAACTAAAATGGTGCAGGGTCTGCACCAGAAGACATATCAAGAGAGACTTAAGGATCTCAATATGTATAACCTCGAGGAGAGGAGGGAGGGGGGACATGATAGAAACTTTCAAATACCTCAAGGGAATCAACAAAGTCCAAGAGGGTAGCATCTTTCAGAAAAAAAGATGTACAAGAACAAGGGGGCACAATTTGAAGCTAGAAGGGGGATGGCTCAGAGGTAATGTGAGGAAGTATTTTTTCATGGAGAGGGTTGTGGATGTATGGAACAGCCTTCCTGAGGAAGTTGTGGAGTCAAAAACAGAAGTGGAATTCAAGAATGCATGGGACAGACATAAGGCGATTCTAGGGGGTGGAGGTTGGAAGAAGCAGGCTGTTGGTTAGCTAGGATCTGCAGCTTATCCATTAGATAGGGAAATGGACAGACTGGGTGAGCCAAGCGGTCCTTATCTGCCATGAAATTGTATGTTTCTCTGTATGTTTCTATAGGCCTACTTAGCTGACACCAAGTTTTCATTAAAAAATTAAGTCTCTAGTCCCAACAGTTCCAAACTTGTCACCTTTTAAAGAAAATGCCTTTTGAAAGGTCTAACTATGGAACTGACAGGGCTAGAAATTTACTTCTTTTAAATGAAAGCCTGGAGTCCAGTCTTTGAGAAATGATGTCATTATTACATCATTATTATGTAACAGTAGTAATGATGTTATCGCTATAGAAACAGGCAGTTTTCTCTATCTATACCAATACATACATTTACATCATGACAGAAGTTCTTTTTTTAATAAAATAAATGTTATTGATATACTATTTCCATAACAATAAAGTATACTGATATACCTTTTTAATATTGACATGGAAAACTTCATGACAGTTTAAAAAAATAAAATGAAAAAATATATTTTTGCACTTTTTCTGAATTTTGGTATTATTCCCCATAATTTAATTGGTATCTATGTAAGCAATAAGACACTAGAGGTTGGTGGTTGCCATGGGTTAATGCATGCCTAGGTGCATAGTAAGGCACGAGGTGCTTGTGCTGAGTGCCTTCAGCACCTGGAAGTGCATTAGCCCATGACAACCACCACCCTGTCATGTCTTATTGCTGTTATAAAATGGGTCCCCATGTAAAAATGGGTAATTTGGAGGAAAAAAAAAGAGAAAAAAGAAAAAATGTACAAAAATTACATTGTGCAGTACAGTACTAATGAACAAAATAGTCCCTGTATGTTTCTGCCACTATGTACTGTTGTGAGCTAGTTTGGGTAGAAATATATTAGATCTGCACTTGTTCACATACAGTTTTTCATTTAATAACAAGCATTTGTCAATGCCGAATGTTTGCTTGCTGGCATTGGCATTGGTAGTGTAGAAGTTACAGAGCTGCACAATAGGAATGGCAGCGAAGTATTGAACTGAAGCCAACCCCACCACCACCCTGCAGAGAGTGACAGGCATTGGGGTGTGCCTTTGGGTCGTCAGGCATAACGACCACGCCATTTCACCACACCCTACCCTGCAGACACTGACAAGTGTCACGGTGTGCCTTGAGGTCTTTGGCCCTTATGCGCACCCCATTCCATCAGGAAATACGGTGAGATGGGTGCGGTATAGGAGAATGGGGTGAAGTTTGGGCCCGAAGAGTCTGAGGCACACCTTGATGCCTCTCACTGGCTGCAGGGTGTGGGTGGGGGAATGACATGAGCATTACAGGCAAGAATCCCAAGTCACACCCTGATGCCTGTCATTCTCTACAGGGTGGGGCGTTATGGTTGGAACCTAACGCTCAGGCATTCGCTAGTATTTTCACCAAATTTGCAACATGGTTTTTGTGACCCCCACCTCATGAACAGTGACAATATCAGTTTGTTAGCCGAAAACTGCTTTTGCACAGCGACTATGGCATTTGGCACCACGGATGCAAAAACACATTCTGAACAGGATGTGAAAAATGACAGCAGTACTGTTCATGGGGAGATGTAAAAAATGGCAATGTTGAAAATCTGCTGTGAAAATCTTAAAAAAACTGGTGAAGTCATGAGCGTGTGTAGAAACTGTGCAACGCACACCCATAATGTAACTAGTTTGGGGATTTTTTTTTACAGCAGATTGTTAACACAGGCATTTTTGGGACCTCCGATCATGAACAGTGTCAGTGTGATTTTCTTTATCTGTCTTGAACAATGATTTCGCATTCCACAGCAACCACACATTTCTGCGCTGAAAGTGTGAAAACACATTTCAGCCATGTTGTGGAAAATGA
Organism: Neoceratodus forsteri; assembly: GCA_016271365.2. Taxonomy (NCBI): domain Eukaryota; kingdom Metazoa; phylum Chordata; order Ceratodontiformes; family Ceratodontidae; genus Neoceratodus; species Neoceratodus forsteri. The sequence continues at coordinate 412,902,041 of CM028132.1, read as the reverse complement.
CAGCTGTACTGTTCATAAGGAGGTGTGGAAAAATGCCACTGGTGAAAATCTGGACTGAAAATATTACAAATTCATGAACTTATGAGGGTGCGTGGAAAATGCACAATGCTCACTCGTAACACAGTCATTTTATGGAGTTTTGTCACCAAATTTTCAACATAGCCATTTTAAGACCTCTGCTCATGACCAGTGTTACTGTGATTTTCTTAATCTGTCCCAAACATTGTTTTCGCACACCGATTGTACCATTGTGCGCTACATGTGCGGAAACACATTTTGAGCGAGATGTGAAAAATGGTAGCTGTACTGCTCATAAGGAAGTGCGGTAAAATGGCACTGTTGAAAATCTGGTGAGCAAATATTACGACCGCAAACTTGCCAGCGCAGCGAGAACTACGAACGGTGCCCTAAAACAGTCATTTTTGTGATGTTTTAATTTAGATTAACATAGTTATTTTAACACCTCTGCTCATGACCAGTGTTACTGTGATTTTCTTAATGTGTCCTATACATTGATTTCGCACAACGAAAGCGGCATTATCGCGCTACATGGCGGAAACACGTTATGGGAAGATGTGAAATTGACAGCTGTACTGCTCATAAGGAGGTGTGGTAAAATGGCAATGTTGAAAATCTGGAGTGAAAATATAGAAAATTTGCAAACTTACGAGCATGCGTGAATCCTGCAACGCAACTCATAAAACAGTCATTTTAGGAATTTTTCACCAATTTCAACATAGCCATTTTAAGACTCTGCTCATAAACAGTGTCACTGTGATTTTCTTAATGTGTCCGCACATTGATTTCAAGACACCGACCGCGCCATTGTGCGCCATATGGCAGAAACACGCTTTGGTGAGATGTGAAAATGACAGCTATACTGCTCATAAGAAGGTGTGTAAAATGGCAATGTTGAAAGTCTGGAGTGAAAATATTGAAAATTCGCGAACTTACGAGTGTGCGAGAACCGCGCAATGCAACGCTTGTAAAACAAAGTCATTTTTAGAATTATCTCCACCAAATTTTCAAAATAGGCTTTTTGAGAGCTCACCTATGAACACTGGCAGTGTTGCTTTCATTAATCGGGTCCCAAAAGGTGATTTTGTGCAGTGACTGCGAAATCACCCTTCGGCCTGATTAACTGCCATGACAATGACAGCATTCATGAGAAGAGGTCCCAAAAACCATAAGTTGAAAATTTGGTGCAAAATTCAAAACAATGCCCGAGATATGCAGCAAAGTTGAAAAAACCTATCTATTACATTATACAGCTTACCGCATTTCCTCAGTTCGGTGGGCTTTGAAGAGTGCAGACGTGTCCCCGGTCCACCGAAGATCATTGCGCTGGACCTCGGAGGTAAATGGGGTGAAGGGGGTGTGGGGAGGCAGGTGCGCAGTGGTGGGTGCGGGTGGGGCAGGGAGACTGCGAGGGACCGCTTTTTAATTTACAGGTTTTTTTTTTTTTTACCATTAAGACGATATGGGACGCTTGCTATGCTGGGTGGGCCTCAGCATGGCAGCTGGAAAGGCTGTTTGGGGGTGAGGAGCCTGATGGGATTGGGCACCTGCTATTTAGTGAGTTGAAAGCACATGGGGTGGGCTCTGTGCGCAAGTACTAGGAAAGCTTTTGGGGCGGCGTTGAGCCAATGGGGCATTGGCCACCCCTCCGGCTAATACAGTATGTGCATGGGAAGCACACTAATATGGTGCGTAGGCAGTTGAGGGGGAGCCTGCTCACTGAAGCAGAGCTCTTTCAGCTGTATGCCATTAGATCCAACTGCTGTCATAGACAGCTGGAGCAGTGATTGGCGCACTGCGACCGCGCCTGCAAACACACTGACTGAATTGGAAGAGGCTGACACACCTCTGGAAAACTCGGATGATGGCACTATGTTTCTTGCACATGCATGCAAGCAAACATAAAAATGGCTATAAATAGTGTTTTTTTTGTTTCGATGAGTTTTCGTCCTGTGGCTTTTCTTGTATGTATTTTTCCTGCTAGAGGTAGCAAGAGAGAAAGAGAAAGAGAGACAGAGAGGGA